>OY728153.1:1274870443-1276262063 GCA_963277665.1 Viscum album | reverse complement strand
TTTCATATATAATACTAAAATAATTCCATCCTTAAAATAATTTTTCTTCATTAATTCTCAATAAATATTTCATCATATTGAACATCGTTTACTATGAAAGGTATATGATTTTATTTAAAATTGAAAATTATATATCCTTCTCATTTACCCTAATATTTTATATGGAAAGGATCCCCTATATTATATTACTATAATTAATAAATAATTTCTAAAAAAATATTCAAATAATTTTATATTTAATTTCTTCTAGATAATAATTTAATTATTTTTAAATATTTTTAATTTATTTAATATTCTTGTAAAATAAATATTTCTGGATATAATATTTTATAATGGCTAGGTGAAATTTAATACAACTATAAAATTAACTGTGTAAGGATTTATACAGCATTGGATAAAAATATTAATAAGTTTTATTTTTAATTCATTCATTTTTAATATTTTATTTGTGGTCATGATGTAGTTTACATGTTAACTATTTTCAGCAAGGGAAAGATATAGTTATATTTTACAAAAATGTTATGATGGTAGTGGAAGGTATTATATATAGATTTGTTGATTCTTAATTTCTTAGTATGTTCCAGATTTATACATTATTCCACCATGTCTAATGATCATTATCACACGATTTCACATCACTATTTCTTTGTAAATGTCATGAATTTTTGATCAATTTTAATGAATTTTCATCCATGATTTAAAATTATGAAACAATTCTAGTTGGCCAAACTATATGGTTTTAGAATAATATTAATTTATTTATTATATTTATATGTTTATCATGTCTTTAAAATTTCTATAATGATTTAATGAACAATACATATCTCATTGATAATGTTTTACCCAACAATGATAACATCAACCAACCCTTTTGTTCGTTTCATACAATTACATCTAGAATATCAATGAAATGATATGTAATTAGTATATTCCTGTGATGATAGTTGAATTATGTGTTTATAATTAATAAAAATTTGTAAAAAATCTCTATATACAATAACTCATTGTTTTCTAGGAGTCAATTTTTATATTGAGGTGATATGTAAAATGAGGTAAAAGTATTAATGTGTATTTGGGATGTCTCATTTTTTATTTAAATACTTGTCTATAATATGCATTTATAGCACAAGGTAATGGTGAAAAGGTTTAGCAGAGATTCATTAGGTTTCAAAATGCATTTTATTATTTTTTAGGATTAGATTAACTATAAAATGGGATAAATTTAAAAGAAACATTTTCTGAACAAATTTGTTAATCGGTTGAAACAATAGTTACTTTTTTAAACATAATATTGCATATTATAAATAAATAGTATTGTTTTTAAAAATATGTTAATAATTTTTAAGACATAGTTGCATTAATTATTCATTATAATTAGTTGGATTCTGTAATTTTATCATATAATATCATTACTCATATTGACAACATTTTATTAAGTAATTTATTTTAAAGTTAGCATGAATCAGATGATAAGAATGAAACATATATACAAACATATTCATATTATTACATCCTTTAGGATAATTCTAATAAATAATTTCATGTAGAAAAAATCTGTATAAATACATATATTATTATTCGAATACCAGTTTCTCTAGTATATAATATAAATATCTGTTATGTTATCAATGAAAAACATATATAGATGAATTCTTATTTTAAAAATATAATCAAATATATTTCAATACTAAAAGTGAAATAAAATTATGAAAAATAGTTTTTTACTAAGGGAATGTAATTTAAGAAAATCATTTCAGGTAAATATCACCCATCTCCACACATGGTTCGCCATAGGGTTCAAATCGTGTACCCAATTTCCATGTCCAGGAAAAAAAGAACCATTATGTCAATAGAATCCCACATGGGAATGATTTCACCCTAAAATTCTAAATATACAAATAAGATGTTCATATAGAATAAAAATAATGACTAATCCATAACATTGTGGTAGGATCAATTAAATTAGAATAATAAGGAATTAAATATCACCATAGATCATATGTTGAAATAATTAGGAATGTTAATCATAACCATCATCTGGTCAAAATTATTAAATAAAAAACATATATTTACAATATTAATAATTCAATATTTAAATTATCGTAATTGTATTATGGTTAGTGAAACAAGTAAATGAAATCAAAATGATCATAATTCAAAAAAAAATACCTTCTGTTGAACCCCATGAGGTGATTATCTCCAACATCATTAATACATCACAGACAACATTAATCAATTCTATCCACTAAAGGGAATATTTTACATTCCATTAACTATTTCCTAGTAAAAAAATATGAATATTAATAATGTCAAATTTTTATGTGAGGTGGAAACCCCTTAGGATACCACTATAAATCTATATAAGATCACTTATAACAAAAACACATAACACTAGTTTTAATAAAATATATAAAATACATTCACATTGAAATAATTTAACATGAAATCCTTTTTTTTCTAAAAACAGACAATATTTTTGAATGCTAATAACAGAAGGGTTAATTATGTTAATGAGATACCATACAGAATAAATATTAATACAGACACCAAAATGACATAATAACCACTATAAAAATCATCATATATTATAAAAAGGATGTTTTGTAATATAAATAAACATATATAATTGAAAAAATAAAGCTGTAATATTCATTACTGGGATATATTCAAAGGGTAATATATTGACTATGTTTAACACTTGGTTCCCATGATTCCATTTTGAGTGCTTTATGTTTGAAATCATAGTCAGTCATCCCTTGGCCACATATTTCTCACTGGGTCACCCATGGTCCATTGGAAAATATACAACTTTTAGTACACAAAATTGACTTGGTATTTGACATATTTATTCATCCACAAACCATATTTACTACATCATCTTGGCATTTCTAATCACATAACCATCATAAATACCAATTCCAAAAAAACTACACATGCGTATGTGGAATCATAAAATTATCATAATAGGACATTCTTATAATAAAACCGCATTTACATCTATTTCAATATATAAATAGACTTTGAGTTATTTTATTGAACACCTTATAGGAATGAATTGAAACTTTTCTGGAAAATGCATTTGAATGCCTAAACAAAATTATATTTTACAAATTAAATAAATTATTTCTAAAAAATAATTATCAATACAAAATCATAATAATTTAAATAAGAAAATATATGGGAAATGAATGGGGAATTCAATGACATGGAAATGAATCCATAGGTAGATTAACATTTGTAGAAATTGTATGTGAACATGTTATGTTCACAAAATACAACTATAACTGGGATATAAAGGATATAAAAAACCCAAAATAACATAAAAATTCAATTATTATTTCACATTAAACTCTAGTTATAGCCCACGTCTGATTATAGGGTTCCAATGATTCCTTGAAATGGAATACTAAACTAGAAGGATGGGAAAGACTAAATCCATCATTAATCAAGATTATGTAAATAAAAATCATTAACATATAATGTTAATACAAAATAAATTGAAGGGGATAAGAGATGCACACCTAAGAGATATTTTTTTTGTGTTTATGTGAAGGAAAGTTCATTTATTTGGTTTTAAATTTGTTAAGGGGGTATGGTAAATCCAACCATTGTAAAGTACTAGATAGGTGTATAATTATTGGATACATGATTTTTTTTACAACATGTTCCAATAATGAAGAAGAACCTGACCTCCAAAAACATGTACACATGTTTTACTAGCAACAACATCATGGTTTGATAATTTTTTTGGAATCCATGAAAATCCCACATTATCCCTCGAGAACAAATCTCTAAAGAGTTTCAATCCCAGTTACTATTAATTATTCCCAATATTGTGTTAATGATTCTTTCACTAAAAATTATAAATATTCATCCTCCAGCATTCATGATGTAAAAAAGATATTTGGGAAATATATAAATTTCAATATAACAAGTACATGTGACCTAAAAGATGTCACAATCCTACAAATTGTATTACATTATGCCACAAAAAATCTCTCATGTATCTACATTATAAAAAGACTGATGTCAATTATCCCTCAACGATGAATCATGCTCTCGTATCATGGATAAAACCAGGATACACCAACCTCACCTAGAATAATTTTAAAAATATACCACAGATCAAATATCATTGATAGTTAAAGATACATATTTTTTGTCATCAATATTCTTTTCAAGATACAAATTCAAATCATCCAAATCTATCATGATCCATAGGTCTAAATTTAATTTTTTCAACTATGACCCAAGAATAATAATTATAATTACGGTCATTTATAAAGGATTTTACAACACATAAGATACATTTCCAATTATATGTGAAGTCTAAAACATCTCAATTTAACATGGATATATCCCTTAAATTTCAAATGTTATTAAAAAAATTAATTGGTACATGATAAAACACATGATAAAAATTATCCTACCTATAATGGGATATTATTATAGTTATTAGATTATTTTTAAACATTCAAATGAATCCATTATCACTCCCAGATAATATATAATTTTATATTTTCTTTATTATGGGTTATGTTCCCAAAATGGGGACTAAAAATCCAACAATACAACAGATCGGAAAGATATATCTTGATTGATGCATGATTACTATGGTTTTTAAAAAAAATGGATTAATATATAATTAATTCCAATTTACATTATTGAAATTTCAAATCATATCCTCTTGAATAATAATTTCTAGTCTCGTCGTAACATTCATCAATGGATGATAGATTTTACCCAAAATCAAATATGATCCAATTGATTCTTATAGATCCTTTATTAATACAAACAATAGTTGGTATCTTTATAATAATATATAGACTTGGAAACAAAAATAATGATATAAATTATATTATATATAAATTTTCCCATTCTATTTTACATTTAATGTCTCTATAATGCAATTTTAACGGGATGATTTAGAATATATATATACAATAAAATGATAGAACACGCTATTATGAGTCAAAGGTATATAGATATTTAATTCAATGAAAATTTCTTCCAAATAAAATCAATATTAAAGAATGGTTACAAAAACATGTACAACAATTGATTCTTAGTTTTGATCATTTGGAATATAAACCATCAATGTATAAAATCATCAGTTAACTCTTTCATCATGGTCTATCATTACCAACATCTCATATTAAAAATAAAAATAAAAACCATACATTGAAGGAATTGATATTATTAATTACAATCATTCACTATCTTCTATAATAATTCCAATGAATAATCTTTGTGTCTAAAAAAATGTGGTACTAATGGGAGACTATAACCAACAACCAGATTTTTCCTCACTAATTAATACATTATTAATATACAAAAAAAAATTACATATGCCTTCCAAACACAACATGGTCCTCAATAAGAGGTGTGAACTAAGAAATATGAAGAACACCCACCAAATATCACCAAGAACAGAAAAACTATATAACAAAATATATAATTAAAATCCAAAAAATTATAAATTTTGTTACACCATGGATCTGTAATTATCTACACAATGTGTTTGTGACGTAATTCACCCATTAGGTAGTATATGTTATACAATAATTAATGGCCTAATGATACAACCCCAAATGTATCTCAGAACTTTTTAAACCATCTTTTTGATCTTGTAAATTTGTATCTTATGATATATATAGTCTTTAAACCACTCTCAAAATTTTTAATAACACCACATATTCACTTCATGAATCCTAGCTTCCCCCTACACGTCAATGGTGGGGTAATTCTATTCAGTTGTTAATATATAATGAAATCCATTTGGCACCTAATGATATCAAAACATAAACAAACACAATAATATCATACATGGGGAATCTAAATACCATTTATATCCAATAAAAAGATCAATGAGAATCATAATTATAATATATTTCAATAAAACATTAAACACCTAAAAAGTTCTATATAAATTATCTCCCCACTCAAGCATTACCACTATCTGATTATGGATTTCAAAGGATAAGATTGACTGGTAATGTCTGGAATATTATAGTAATAGTGTCCTTAAAACCCCAAATTTATCATGGAATTAAAAATTTACATAGGATACTCACATCTCATGAAAAATTGTTTAATATACAAATCATCTAAAAAATATTTCTCAAAATATCATGAACTAAAAATTGTTTTTATATATCAATAAATTACATTTAAATTGAATAATGTTTAGTTCATGTCATTCATGATTTATAAAAAATACATAAAAATGTCTACATTTCCCCTCTCATATTTTCTATAGACCATGTAATCATCAATTAAGTATTCCAAATATAGTTGGATGATATGATTTGCGAATTCCATAATGACCACGAGATCATTTATATGTACTTAATAAATGAAGAAATAATCTATCTGAATATGTTGTATCTAATGGAGGTGTTTCTAACATCATATTCCTTGATAATAAAATTGTGATTCCCCAACCATAGTTCATTTAAACAAAACAAATTGGCACAACTGAAGTAGTCAAAATGATCATTAATTGGCAGAAACATTAATTAATCATATGGGTATTACGAATAAGTTTTCAATACTACTTGAAAAGTGTTATAGATTAATATAATGTCTATTTAAAAAATTTTATGCCAATAGTGAAATTATAGTATGAGTAATCCAACTAATTTTGATCACTTCAAACAAAACTCTATACACATTTAAATAATCAATAGCCATCTAGTATGATTGTAATGTAATATAGATCATCTCTAGGAGTATGTGAATGATGATATTATCATTTTTCATTGGTAGAATTACAGATAATAAATATACATTTATTTTATCGTACTATGCCACTATATCTAGAAAATGAAAATATAATCCTTTCACCGAACAATAATATTTCATACTAAAAAGCTAATAGAAAATAACTTCCACGCAAAGAAAAAATTTCCATTCCCTCCTCGACCATGGGTCCTGCAAACTGATAATGGATTCAGTGTACCCATAAGATGATGGAAAGTGTACACTATAGTGAAAATATTCATTTTTATCTATAATGGTCATCATCTAAAATATTTCCATGATGTTACATTTAATTTAGAAGAAAAAATGATTCTCTACATGTCATCCACATTGGAAAAAAAACATGACATTTTTTTATATAAAACCTCCATCTTCATTTATATATATTTTTCTATAACAAATGTAGTAAAATATATGCACATATCCTTATCATAATGTCATATAAATTAAATAATGGAATTCGATGAAACTGAATAATTTTGTTTTAATCCCTAGAGATGAAAAAAAACCGTACCTCTTAAGGTGGATATCAAAAAAAATAGATTCCAAAAGTTACCTATATACTATATGATGACACATTATCTCAAGAGAAACCATAAAATTCATTAATGAATGATAATACCATTTAAATGAATAGTGACATAATTATTTATTTGAGGCATCATACCACACCATTGATTCTGTAGAAAATGAATCAACAACTCCACATCAGGGTGGCAGATAGCTAGAAATTTTTTGAGGATAACCAAATTTCCTACACCAAAAGAACATCCTTATTTCATGCACCTATTTAGTAATTTTGTTGATGGAAATTACAAATTGGTAACAAGTATTACATTAACTCCCACAAAAAACCACTGGCATAGAACCTCATGATTTTAAGCCACCAAAACCACCACCCCCTCGAGATTCACCACTCTTTTTTCCATATCTAGAAGAAGATATTAAGATACACATAAAATTGAATAATAACTATTAATAAATATGTTCTATAACAATAACACCTTACTAATAACCATAATATTATCAAAATTAATAAGTTTTTAATAGTATGTTAGAATACTCATTGGCATTGTTTTGGGGTTTATACTCATTAAAAATAGTCATATTTGATAATATTGTTTGATGTTTTTATGATAAATATAAGATAACATGGTAAAATAAGTTGTGTATTCCATAATTTAATTGTCTCAATCTTCATTTTAATAGATTATTGTGACGTATCCACCACTAATTATTTATGGATAAAATTACTCTTTTAATATATTCATGAATGGAGTCGATGTCTTATCATCGTATAACTTCACTTGCACTATAGATTACAAACACTTCTTATATGTCTCTATATTATTTAAATGTATATTATAACTATAAGGTAAAATGATATTTAGGAATAAAAATATAAATTTTTACCTTTTAATCCACTCTATAGATTAAAATTTTTATTTCTCATCCTGGTGAACAACCTTATTCGAATTTGTGAAATATTTAATTTGGACAACCATCCATGAATGATTTTATCCACATAATTGTTCATTGGATTAGATATTTTAGGTCAAAAATTCCAATAAACCCTAAAAAAATAATGGATTTATAGGATGATAATTGTTTTCCCTCTATCTCTTCTTTTAGGGGGCCATGTAGAGTAATTATAAAAAAATTCAGAATGTATAAAAAATAAATTACACCATTAAATAAAAATAACCATTAATTAAATCACAAGAATTCAACATAGTAAAAAAAATTAGTATCTATCAATATAGAAAAATTTGAAAAATATGCCTTTCATAAAATATCAAATATATTTACATTTCATAAATGTGAATAGTTTGAAAATTTATCTTCCAACCATGAAAAATTATTATTACATAACAATAGTCATGGTCATATGGGTTCTTTACTGTTTACATAGACTATTTTTCAAGACATTTTTCTTAAACATTACACCCCTTTTCACTTTTTCAATTCAAATTACAAAAAAAATCACTATAATATTCCAAAATTCACAACTAGAATTGATGAACTGATTGTGATCCAAATAAATTAATAAAAAAATAGATACATGTACCCTATAAATATATAACAACACATTACATTAAAAATAATAGAAACGAAATATGATATAAAGGATCTAACAAACAAAATGGCCAAGAGATTTTGGTATGAATCCACTATAAAAACTAAATTTGGATAGCATGTTATGTTAATGTTCTAGTACTCAATATAAATTGATTAATAATGATGAAAAATGAATATAATCAATACTTCAAATATTAATCCTTATTATACCCCAACATGTCACCCACATGCGATGTAAATATGTCAAGAGAATAAAGATAAAAAGGAAATATTAATTAAAGTGTGGTTTTTGTGTCAATATTGAAGAAGAGGTGGTTAATTGATGTTACATATATCAGGTAAAATATGATATATATTCATATTTTTAAATAATATATAAAGGGGTGTGGGTTGAAATAATGAATTTTCAACCCTTGCACAAATAATGTCGGATCTACTAAAAAACCAAAAAAAAAATTTGGTTTCCTAGAAGACACACTTTTGTTTGAAAAAATTCATGAAAATTAGGAAATACTAGACTATCATCCAAAACATACTCTCACATGGCATGATACATGGTATCAAAAATCCATATGCTAACCCTTATATGTTTCCATTTTATCTAAAATATTAATTTTTTTACTCCTTAAATTAATGGGTTATAAAAAAATAAACATTCAATCATGAGGCACCAATGACAAAAAAGGAGTAATAAGAATGTAAAATATTGGAATTCAATTTTAACTACATGTTATTTTTATGATTAATTATAAATATTTTTTCTATTTATTCCATGTTTATATTAATATTTTAACATATATATTTATCATGAATACATTATGTGTTGTAAATTAATCATAACCAATCATAATTTTTAATTATATAATCATATGATTTAATAATAAAATACTTATGATAGTCCCATGATTGAATATACCATTATTTATAAGTTGAATCAATTATTATTGAACATGTTAATTCTTAATCAATATATTTTTTAGGAAACTGATTAGTGAGGATGGAAATTGAAGTTAATAATAATGTGATATTTTATAGATTTATAAGGAACACACATGATGTAAGGTGGAATATAAGGTTAAATAACCTATTATAATAAGTGAACTATCATTGATGAATAATATTAATGAATCAACCATGAACATTAAAATTTTGATAAAAAAACATGTTGTTTATGACTTGATTCCCAGAATATTATTTAAAAACTTATGATCATTGACTAGTTGAATGATGATATATTCCGTCTACATTTAATTAATTTAGAAACTTAATTACACGACCACTATTTATATTTTCCTTACTACTAACCAAAATCATATATAAATGAGTGATTAATTATATCATGGACTCATCTCTTTTTAATGAAAAAGTAAATTTCCCTTTTGTTTAGTAATAATATATCTAATTTAATGAATCGATAGGTATTTTGATATGATTGATATCCATAAATAATGTTGAAAAATAATATATTAAAATTGAATCCCAATGTTCAGAGAATGTATAAAGATTAAATCATTGAATAAATAATTTTATTGCATAAAAATCTATAACCTTTACTATTTGATTATATGTTTTTAATGGGTCATTTTTACTATTGTAACGACCCGAATCTGGAGCCCTTCCACTGGCGCCCCGTACTCGGTTCACCACCTGACCTCAAGAGCAATTCCCCAAACATCAGAGGCTACCAACTAACATTGAGTGCCTTGGTGAGTCAGTTGGGAAACTATGCCCTCATTTGGTAAAGTATGCAGCTGAAGAATAAACATACACAATAGAAGATGCATTAAATACCATGAAACAACTGGACATAAAGAAACAACAAGATCTGATATAACAATGATGCAGGATGGTACGTGTGTATATGGAAAGAAGTAAGAAATGAAACATGCTGAAATACAAATGAAACCAAAGTACTAAAAGTAAACAACAACTCCAGCAGCATTGCGGGCCAAGACCCGGTCCCATGCTCTCCATCTCCGACCAGCAATCAAGTACCAAAGGTGTAAGTGCCACAATCCGTACCTAAACCTGCAACAATATAATCTTCTTGGGCCGAAAACCAGGGCCCAAACTGGGTGTGAGACTAATCCCAGTAGGCAACCACCATAATATTTGTGCCCTACTATCAGTGAGTGATATAGTAAAAGAAAAGGTAAACAATGCAGTATACAATTATACCAATTACCAATCAGATTCATTTAATTACACAACCATGGAAAACCAGAAAAGTTTCTTATTCCAAGATAAGAAAGTAACACAAAAAGTATCTAAAAATACTACCTAACACAAGCAGTACAAAACCCAAGATTTTTCTTTGGCTTGGTGGACTTGTCACAACCAACCATCAAAAATTCACACTGACTCTCTGGGTGGCTTAAACTAGCATACCCCAATAGACCAGTAATCAAACATGGCATAGACACTCTCAGAAGCTCTTACGTCAATTCCCCTATGGTCTTGCAATAATAGGTACAGACTCTCTAAGGAAGCACTTACGCCTAATTCCTCCTGTGGTATTGATGCGTGGGTAAAATAAGAACACTCTTGGGAAGCACAAAGTCTGATTCCCGTAGGTCCTGCGTACGAAACTAAAACAAACAGACCCTATAGGGAAGCACTTAATCGTTTATTCGCTCTTTGATCTCCCGCACCAGGTTCTCACGGGCCTGAGTAGTCCAGTCGTCCGTAATCGACTGTTATCAGCCCTAAGTAAGTTAAACAACTACATGTCTAATAGCTAAAAAACCATCCACAAGCATATAACAGCAGGCAATACATGCAATCAACTCAACAGGAATACTAGCAAAGCAATAGGGGTTGCCTCGTAGGAAAACCATGCCAAACGGAAAACTACAGCCAAAACAAGGGAAAACACCGGTGGGGTTATCCTCAAACATGATAACAAGAAATTATTAATCATCTAATAACCTCAAGCATACATGAAATCTAAGGCAGATTAATAAACAGGATCAAAATCTTAACCTGAGACACCCGATACATGGGTATTCGGAACTTTTGCACCAAAAACTCACAGACATTCAATGTAGGGAAACAAACCACCTACGTCCATCATTGGAGATCGATATACTTGAACCTTGGCACGTGAATCATCCTATAATGGAGTAGATCTGCAAAAACCTCAAAAACCTTAACCTTAGATAACTCACACTAGGGGAATAATCAGGAAACGAGGATAAAGAAGAACCAAGAACTCACCGATTCGATTATTCTGAAATCGGCGGAGTTCGATTCAGACAAATGGTGATGGATCACTGGCTCGGAGAAGAATCAGCCTCCTCAGACGCTCTGGATGGAATTAGGTGGAGAAGAAGGTGTTTACGAGCGTTAGGCACGACCCCGGTCCGATTAATGAAATAAAAAGAAAGTACACAGTGTGTACTTCTTGAGTACACGGTGTGTACTTTGATTTCTCCATACCCCAAAATAACTGGCCTCCACCTCAGCCTTACACACCGTGTGTGTGTCTGAGACACGGCCAACCACACGGCTTTGAGTGGAAGAGGAGTACATGGCATGTACTCATATAGTACATGGCATGTACTCTAAAAATCACCTGATACACACTGTGTGTGTGGCCCGATCTCGGCCAACACACAGCTTAGAGTGGACGAGACGTACACGGTGTGTTCTCATAAAGGACAGGGCGTGTACTCTGAAAATTTCCAGATTCTCCATTTTTTCCTTAAAAAGCCCGTAAAAGAAATCCGTACCTGAAATCGAAGCTCTAGGTTCTTACAAATATAAAATCTTTGGTTACCAAAAACTCATGCATTCAATGCTAATGGAAAATTAATTCCATGAAACATCTCAGAAGCTTCATCATATCTAATCATTAATTTTCTATTATTTTATGTCATAAATTTGATTATACTAATCATCTATGTCATATCAATTATAGAATAACTAATAACAATAGTGAATTATGATTAAATTAATATGTAAATTAACCTCCTAAAATATCCCCATTATAGAAAAATAGGATTTTTTTGTGCCATAAAATTCATTATATAAGCACAAATTATTCCTTTTTAACTACACTCAACAATTATTAGTCAATTAATCACACAAGAAAATGTCTCAAATGATTAAAACATGATTTCGCCTCAAAATAAATTAATTTATTTCCAAATGGAATATGTATGTTTATGAATCCGATGTGCTTTTCATCTAAAAATAGTATTTTGAGAGATAATTTGGTTTTTTGTGTTCTAAAACCTCATTTTTTAAATACCATTAACATAATGTCGATTTATCAATTTAGATAATCTATCCACTATTTCATTATATTTGTTAGGTCCACAAGGCTGAATACCCTAAGAGGGGGGTGAATCTGGGTATGACTAATTTAAAAATAACACCCGTTCTGATCTTGTTTCACTGATAAGAAAAACACTCTTCTCTCTCTTTCCTGTTCTACAAAGTATATAGAAAGTAATGCATGCACATGACACACCAATTTTACTTGGTTCACCGCAAAGGGCTATGTCCAAGGAGAATACGCCGACAATTTGCCGGTCGTACCAATTACACTAAACTTCACTAGGTGTGGATTATAATGTTCGGGCTAGATAACTTCTATGCCCAGGCTCACTGCCTTTACAAAGTTTAGGGTCAGCTCACTACTTTCTCAAGGGTCACTCCCTGTTTCTCTCTCTCTGGCTCACTATCGGTGGAGAGGATCACCTTCTTCCTCTTCATAAGCTCACTGCTCTAGAAGGGAATCCACTCATAGTTTATAGACCTGTAAGTCTCTTCATTTGCATGAAATAATGCATCTTCAACTATTGAAAGATGCTCTATTGAAGTAAAACTTTTATCCACTGATGAATACCTCTTTGCCTCTGAACACTGGGCAATTCCTTTTGGAAACACCTTCGCAAAGCAACCAACTTCGCGAAGCTCCCAATTTTGTGAAGCTCAATGAAGCCTTCGCAAAGCTCCTGCCTTTTCATGAAGCACTTTTTCAAAGCTCAAGCCATCGCGAAGCAACGTCCCTCACGAATCTTACTAATCCAACGCGGAGCTCGCAGGTTTCGGGGAGCTACAATAGACACCACGAAGCTCCTCTTTCGCGAAGCACAATGGCTCCGCGAACCACCTTCGCAAATCGAGAGTAAATGATCTTCTCTAAAAATTCTATCTACTTATCTCGAGGGTGTCCGCCTCTATTTATAGGCGATTCCACCGACCCTCGAACTTTCTGCGTGATGTCAACGCCACTTCATCTCAAATAGAGAAGCTCTGAAGTTTCCGCCGGAATTCTGTCCAAATCACGAAGCACCACGGTAATTTTCCATTCGCGGAGCTCGTCGTAATCGAGGATCATCCCGTCAATTCCATCGCGCCTTCACCACGAAGCTCCCTCGTAATGACATTCATCGCCACGAAGCTCCCTTGCAAAGCCCTTCACCGCCGTGATGCGCATCAGCCTCTACCATTCGCGAAGCTTGTCGTAATCGCTAAGACTCACCGCCTCCATTTTTCTGGTCTTCGCGATTTCTAAACACTGCATCCTATCTTCGCGAAATTCATGCATTTTCCATATTAAATTATGATCTTCATGGAAATCCACTTTTCACGATGCCCACCAAACTTCTAGATTTTGGACCCCAAAAATTTTTCAAACACTGGGAAACGACGCCACCTTGTACTTCTCTTTTGTACCACCTCCAGATCGTCCTTTCCTTTATCATCGTTCTTTGTCAACAAGGATTTTCAAAAACTTCTTTGGAACTCGACAATTCTCCATGGAAACCAACATTGTCTTCAATCACAATCAACCAAAAAATACTGCAATGTTACCTTGAGGGAATTTTTCCCAACAATCTTTAACAATTGGTTATTCTTTTATCATTTGCACTCATTAACTACCCCAGATCCCAATGGCCCTCCAATCAACCCCGATATGGTATTCATAATCACAACAATTAGATATATTTTCAATATAAAAATCATTACATTATAACATCACGAAAAATAAGTCATCAACAACATGATTTTATCCCTTCGGTAATATTTATTTCTAAATCTTCATTTGATGGTGTTTCCTATAAAAGAATTTATTTTAACTCATATTCTTCAATAATATCTTTTTTTATAATTTTATTCCTTATCAAAAAATAAATTCACCAAAAATCAAAAAATATGAAAGAAAACATACATGAATTTTTCAAGAAAATTAAATCACAAAAATATTTTCATGTTCTTGTATGCATAATTTATAAGCTCATAAATCATGACATATGTTTTTTTCCATTTTATGAAACATATTTTTGTGTAATTTATAAATATTCATTATTTTCTTATTTAAATCTTCCATTTTTTAAATATTATTAAAAATTAAACATTATATATATTTTATTAAAAATATTTACCATTAAGGAGGAATTTTCATTGGTTACGAATCATACATGCTCCTACCTTAATTTTATAATTTTTTCCATGTTATTTATTTAATGGATTCACAAGGAAATAAATTATTCTTTCAAATTGAAAAAATTGATATAATATTTATTATTTATATTCCATGTAATAAACATTCCTCTAAGTAATAATTATTCCATAGATTTAAAGGTTTTATAAAAACAATTAATTCCTAACCAATATAAGTATATATATAATGAACAAATTTTAGGTTTTCTTATACCTAAAAATTCAATCTATATTCCCTTTTATTCAATATAAGATCTATTTAACTTTAATATAATATCACCATTATGATTTCACTAAAATATTGAATATAGATTATTAAAAATTCAACTTATAATATTTATCTAATAAAATAAATTACCATACAAATAATCTTAAAGAACTATATTTGGTCTACACTACATTATCCATCATCTATGTAAGTCATATTCGTATGTTATATAACAGTAGATTCTTCAAGCTATTCTTTAATGAAAAAAAATATATCGATCCAAAGGATACATCTCTAATGTGAGAAATATATTTCATTTTTTGATTCATACATGAAAACCTATGAATAATTTTATTTATAGAATTTTTGAAATCTTAAAATGTTTTAGTAGAAGGTTATAAGAATCTTCTAAACCCTTTTTTAAATTCTATAAAAACATTTCATTGAGAAATATGATTGAAATTATAAAATTTGTATCATTTTTGGTGATATAGTTATCAAAATCTATTATTACTTTCACTAATATCATGAAATTAATAACATTATCTCTATTAAAATACCATTTTGGTTGAACATGTTTGAGACAATATAGAGACATCCAATGTTTACACTCTCAAGAAACAAAAATTATATTAATGATAAATTATGGTTTTTTCAATTTTACCTCATCCTAATTAAATATTTTCACAAATTATAATATATTATCTATTTTAAATGTAAAAAAATTCTTCAAAAACATGTCAATAACATTAATGTCATTTGTATCTATTTTTTACTAGAGGAAATATTTCATCATAATTGAAACCCTCAGTTTTATAATATATCATTCAAACAAACACATCATTTATCAATACTAATTCACATTTATCATTTGCATTATCTTTATATAGAAAAATTCTACTAATCACATTTTTATATTTATTATGAAAAACCAATCCCATGTGACATTATTCTAAATTGTACTTATCTCTTCTTCCAACAATATAATGAAATACTCATGTTACAAAAAATATTTTACATATCTATTTTTGAATTATGATTGATTGATTTTGGAAAATGAACTCATTTGAATCTTTGGTGTTTCAATATTATTTCTAATATTATAACATCCCGTGATATTAGAGTAAAACACTATATTCAATATCCTGAAAGAAAAACCAAATTAAGATTAAAAATATATATAATATTATTATTTATATGTGAAAATTACATCCTAGACATTATATTGGAAATTATAAATAGGACTACCAAACATATAAAAATTTATCATTGACATGATTGGTCTAAAATTTCGTATAAATGAAAATTAACACAAATTGAATAATAAGTAAATGTTAAAAAATAGTTCTTATATACCAAAAACATTATATAAAAAAATTAATTACGATTATTGACCAATATAAATGATATTATTATATTATATATTCAATAATCATTTTTTAAATTCATATAATTTATTTTATCATTATAAGATAAGAATGAATCCATTTTTCACCATATAATAATTATCTTTCTAATGCTATTTTTCCCACCTTTTAATGGAACAAATTATTGAATGATAAATCTAGAAAATTTTATAATATTTTTTAAAATATAAAAATAATTTATGAAATCGTAATGTTAATATTTACATAGGGTTATTTTTTGTAATTATTAAGGATGTATTATTTATTATGAAACTATGAAAAATATTGAATTTTAATGGAAAACTAAAACATCATCTCAATATTTTATAATGTTAAGTTCTATTTTAAATTTTATAAAGAAAAATAAGAAAATAATATATATATAAATCCAATTTAAGTAATTAGAATAAATTTCAAGTTGAATATGGATATAAAAAGGTTTCATACTATTTAAAATTTTCACATTAAAATCTCACGTTCTTATCTCCTATGCAAGACAAATTTTTAATACATTTTTTGCAATTCATGAAATTTTATTTGGGAATATGGATTCCCTATTTGGAATCAGATGATCCAACATAATTTTTTGGCCATTTTCATATTGAGTAATAAAAAATTACGTTGTTATAATATTGATTTAATATAGTATAAGTAAATTAACAATAAATGTTAAAGTGAAAAGGTAAATGCATAGAATACCTAAAAACAACAACATTAAATTGTCGGTTTCTTTATTTATAATACATATAATCCATTAAAAATATATATTTTCTTTCTTATTAGTGAAAATTAAATCCACTATAGTGTGGTTGGATTTAAATATAAAATAATTATTATTTAATAAGTTAAAACCATCTCTCTTAAAGTATCAATTACACTCCTCACCAACCACATTATCCATGAAAGAAATGAATCGCACTATCTCTATAAAAACCTCTCCTATTAACACTTCACATTTATATAGTCTTATAGTGTCACAAAAAGACACAATACAAGGTCCTCAAAGGGTCTCACCAGGATGTGATATTAAAGATATATTTTTCTCAATTCAATTCCTTCATTTTCTATTATTCTCATATTTTATCCTAACATACATCTTCCATTTTGGAATGATAACTAGTGAATCATTTATATGACTTATATTTATGGTTATTTTTAATTTCTCATAACCATTTCATTACTCATTTCCACGTTTTCAAAGAAACTATAACATATGTCAAAATTAAGGTTGTTAAAAGTCTCTATGAATAATAATTCTTTTTGTTTCTTCCATTTCTGGAATAATGGATGGCCATAAAATTGTAATTCTTGATCATTAATAATTTAATATGTGTATTATAACCTATATCATGTTCTAATTCTAATATATAGTAATAATATTTAATAAAAAAACTAGTTCATGGTGTTCAGAAAACATGCCAATAAAAACTAAACATTTATCATTGATATTTTATAAAATGAATCATCCTCAAACAGTATTGAAAAATAATTAATGGGACAATATAGTTTTTATTATAGATAACTAATACTATTTCATTACACTTATGTAGTTGTAATATTATTTTATTATAACATTCATAATTATACACACATAAATAGATCATGAATCCATGACATGAAGGCACCTAAAATTATTAAAATAATGAAATATTATTCATTAATGGGTTATAAGTAGTTTTAAAATAATCACATAAGGGTTTCGTGTCTTAATATTTACTTCTCGGAGACATATACCTTAATGACCACTAGTTTATTTTATGTTTTGTATATAAAATCCCTTTATATATCATATCCTAAACATCTTTAAATTCATTTTATTTAGTGTTTAATTTGGTAATTATTAATTTTATGGGGAATAATATTCTAGTATATACAATGTATAAGGTAATTTTCAATCCAATTTCTAGTCATGGAGTTAGACACCATCATCATTGATATTCACCTATTAAGATTATGTGTAAAAATAATTTTTCTATTACAATGTTTTATTTTAAAAAAATCTATTTTGATTTCTATTTAGTGAACATAAACTATTCATTTTATTAACATCCACATCAACGATATCATATTTAGAAGAAAATTTCCTTTAAAAATAAAATATTGATGTTACGTATTACAAAATAAAGATTTTATTAAATATATGGAATAAAATTGATTTCATTTCACACTATTATTTTTAATCATACCATTGAATTTGATATGGTTTCTTTGATAAGAAATATTCTCCCTTGAATGTGTACAGTTATTCAAAAGGATTTATTTCAAAATGGAATGTTCATTTTCATTAAATAATTTGTATAGGACTCAATACTTCATCATTTATGATTATGTTATAGTTATTGTCTATTATATTCAATGATGGGTGGTAAAAAGGTAAAATAATGAATGTATGTTACATAAAAAATTATGGGTGGTTAAATGATAAACATGTGATGTGTGGTTATGAAATAATCCAATAATTAGTGGTTACATTATAACATCTAATTCATTAGGTACTCAGAATATTGAGGGTTTCTATATTGGTTACTCCATTTGTAGAAGTGTGATGTAAAATGATGTCCAGTTTTTTTGTTATTTCAAATGTGTTTTTGAAAAATCTATTGATTTTTAGAAGATAATATTGTGATCATTTTGAATAGTCTATTCATTTATCGTCATTTAATGCTATTTTTTTAAAAAAAATTATGGATTTTTATTCAACTAAAATTTTAATTTATTTTAAGTCCCATAGTGGGATTTTGTATTCATGCTATGTTTTATCATGCTTTTATAGGAAATATGGGAGTGTATAGGCAAGGATGAGATCAATGTTTTTTTATGATTTATCATGAAATGATCTATCCTTCTAAATTTAAGAATTTTTTAATGGGGGAAATATATACTTGGAACTAATGTATAGTTTTTATGTAATGGTTTAATATCTACGAGTTATCCTAAATTCTCTAAAAGTCAATGATGAAAATATTTTTTTGAATGTAAAAATGTGAAGTCAAAATTAAAATTTACAGAATGTTTGAATTTTAACATCAGTCCATTCAACAATATCCCATATTATTATCATCTTAAAATTAAAATATATATTTTTAGAAGTCAATTTTAAATTTAAATTATAATTGTTAAATAATAATAAAAATCAGAATCAATATTTTATTATGTAGAATATTCTTGTGAAATTAGAATATTTCTTTTTTTTCATTATCCATCGGGAGTGATTCAGATGATTTATGACTAATTTATAATTATTATTCTAATGTATTTTTTTTATTGAAAATAAATCACATAAAATGTATATATGAGCATTCATTAATTAATTAAGAATCTCCCAAAATATATCCAATATATTAATATCAATAAAATTTACATTTATTAAAACATTATGGATATTTTCTCAATTTAAATTCCTTTTTCTCAATCTCAATAGTTTGTCCTTTCTAAAGAAGATATCAATAATGTATACAAATAATATAATCCTAGTATATATTGTATTTTAATTACAAATGTTTTGGTTATAGATGTTCTCTAAAATAATATCAATTTTAAATTTCATAAAATTTATCATAATTTTTTATATTTTTAAATTTCCTAAATCCATGTATTGATCTATTGATTATATTGTTATCCTGAAATTATTTCTAACATACTTATTTATTTAATAGTTGATATATAATTTCAAGACACGTTTTGGTTAAATTTCATGGTCGATCTCCCCTCCCAAATGCATTCACAAATCAATTGAATGTATTATTCAATTATACCTTCAGTTTTTAGTATTTTATCAAAGTAAAATATTACATCACTATATTAAATCCATTTAATCCATGTCCTACAATTGAATAAGGGGGTGAAATTTTATGCTAGAAGACAAATACTTTTATCCATTATAATATGTATCACCAACTCAATAATTCAAAAAAATCTCTATAATAAGTAATTATATTCTTTTAAACTTATTTTTATTCATATATTCTTATTTAAAATCATATTTGTTTCTTAAATTATCTCCTTCTTACTATAATTCAATTTCACTTTTTTCATGCCATTATATTAGCTTCAAAATGTATCCTCTCCCTTAGGAAAATAGTATTTAGAATTTTCCTAACAACAAATAAATATTTCAATATGTGTAATCATTTACTTCAGTGATTCAATGACATACATTCCTATTTTCACTAATAAGAAAATATATATAACATTTTTGGACGTTAAAAATGATAGTTCCTTATATAATTGTAAGATATTCATGTTTTTAATATAATTATAAACATCTTCTATAGCCTTTTATCCATTAAGAAACCTAATACCACCTTAAAATGGAAAACAAAACTAGCTCTTTATATATTGTAATGTTGTCCTTAATCCCCATGGGTTATAGAAATATATAATGTAATTAGATAAAATAATTTTGAACCTGTTTTCAATAAACCAAATTCAATACATGATAACTTTACTATTGAATGTTAGGAAATACCCATCCATAAACTAGAAATCTCTTCCAAAATAAAAAATAATAAATAAAACAATCAAATATAATGAAAAACACAAATATATAAATTAATACATAAACATATCTCGTGGATGATCCTCCTAACTCCATCACCTATATTATTTAACTCTTCCCTCCCCTAAACTCACTCAACAAGATGAAGAAAAAAATCACCATATATCCAGATAAAATTAAACAATTCAATAATTTCCATAACTTAGTGTATTCAACAACTCAATTAAATTGATCTACTAGATTAAAATTCTAAGAATGAAAATTTAATTTATGAAAGAGAAATAGGATTCAACTCTACGTTCTATAGAAATCTCCAATATGCTCTAATCACCAAGCTGAACTTCAGTACAACATATCATCCTAAAAATGATGTCCAATCTGGGTGAAAAAATTTGAAACTATATTAAATCTATGTATAATGTTCTAAGGTATTTAACGGAGTATTGTTCAATATCTACCTATTATAAGGACCCGTCCTTAAATATTACATAATAATGAATTAAACGAATAATTCACATTGAAGATCTTTTCAGGTTTAAAATTTTAGAGAATTATGCCATAACTATTACATCTCAAAAATACAAAGTAGACACTTCCACACAGTTTCCATTTTTTTACAAAACATGAACTCTTGAAAAATAGAGTCATTTCCAGTTCCATGTTTAAGACAACATGACGTTTCCTTGATCTCATCCTTGACCCTATTCCATATTATGTCATGTGAAAAACATTTCAAAAATTTGGGATGAGCATAAAAAGCTCCGTAAGGGATACACAAAGAAGGAAACCTGTTAGTTTTTTAAAACAAATGTTAAACCATGAATACATTATCATATGTAAAAATTTTCACCTTTATGATGTAGTAAATACTCTTCACTGAATAAAAGATCATTACTTACCCTATTGTAACCAAACTATTACCATAAAACCCATATATAGAACACATAACATATAAAAGTAACATGTGACATAAATATAATTAAATGGAATAACCATACGGTCTAGTTCCACACATGTAACTAAATGGAATTGCCTTACGACCGACTTCTATACCCAATGAATCGGAGGTTAGAACATAACCACTCGTCCTGGTATTCACGGCACCACCCATCATATGGTTTATAATGTAACCACCCATCAAATATCCATGTGACATTATAAAACCAAAAATATTGCAAATGTAAACATTTATCTAATAATAATTCTTTTTCAACAACAAGAAGTAATCTCAAGATATTGAAATAATCAATCCATTTTCATAATACATTTAAAAAAAGATTTTTGAATCTTATTGTTACATACCACTTTGAATCTTTTCAATGAATTATCATTTGAAAATATTAATGTCCATATAAATAAATCCTAAAACCCATTTTTAAAACATGGACATTAATGTTAAATATTTAGAAGAATAAATCATTAAAATATTTAAAATGATATTTTAGTTAAAGAGCTTTCAATAAAAAGAGAGATGCTTGAATACAAATAATTGACGAATAAAATTTAATCAGAGAATTATAATAACATTAGAATAAAGGTATTAATGATATAATATGTCAAAGGATAGTATATACACCACATAAGAGATAGATGGTGTATAACAAAAATGAAGTCTCAGTGGAAATGTAAATTGAGATGAAATCCATTATAAAGATGGTATCCTTAAATTAAGGATAAATCAATCACATAATTATGTGTCAAAAATATAAATACACCCAATATAAGTGTATATTATGTGTAAAAAAATCAGAGGTCATTCACACATATTCATAGGATGACATATTCAAGAAGTACAAGTTGAAACCAACGAATAGAAATTGGGTTAAGAAGTTCCCCTGCAAATATTTTACAGCCTAACGACGTCTCTTTAAAATTCATAAAATGAGTTGATGAGTCAAAAAGGGTATCTCATAACATGGAAATAATTTTTACATCAATAATTATATATAAGAATATATCCCAGAATAGTAAGATGTAAATTAAAAGACATAACAAAATGAAGTCTTTTAAAAAGAGGAGGGTGAAAGGTTCCCTTACCGATTTGGTAACTTACAAAACATATGCCACATGAAAGAAGGATCATACAAGGAAGATTTAAATACTCATAAATGAATATATATTACACAACTTTAAAATAATGTGTAGTAAATACACCACACAAAAGGAAATAGTGTAATATATAGCATGAATCTCTTGGCAATAAAAGTGGGATGAAACCCTTTACCTCATTGTAATCAAATGAGTCATTTGATCAAAAGATAATAAACATCAGTTTAATCACAAAATATAATCTATATAAATATAATAATGATAAAATATATCAAATGGTAGTACATAATACACCACATGAAATAAATAAGTGGCGAAAAATGGAAATCTCATGGAATTAATGTTAGAAAATAAATCTCCTTACAAAAATTTGGCAGCCTAACGACACAACATAAAAATTCTTAAAATGAATTGATGAGAGTAAGAGGGGGTATATCATCATATGAAAATAGAAATTACATAAGGGGGAATATAAAATAAAATCCTCCAACATATGAACATGGATTATAAAAGAAATGACATAAACGATAGTACTTAAAAAGAAAGAGAGAGGTCGAAACCCTTACCTTGTGTCCGACATGACTCGATCGTTCATTAATCTCCTGAATAATAAACTGAAGTTAATTTCTACATGATTAAGAACCATTTTCAAGTTTTTTATTCCTTTATAAATCACCATTTACCATGTTATAAACATTATGTAATCATTCAAGTTAATAATGTTTGTTTTGTCGATATTTGGAACTTGAGTAAAAAATGGACTTCTTATAATTGCATGTTGTTCATGTGGTCAAAGTTTAATTATATCTAGAATGATATTCATGATTTGGATATCATATATATCTTATATATAGATTATTTACATGTATTTATAGTAGTATATTACATTTAGAGAGTCGAAATGAAATGCACCATTCATAGAGACGGTAAGTCGTACGTACGCATGAATGCTACTTTCATTTCTATTTCTTATTTTAATGGAATTAAAACATAATGATACATAGGTATAATATATTTCCAGTATAATATCATATATAATATCATTAACTCTATCCTTTATATATCCCACATAAGTCATTAATGAGTCACATCACTTTGAGGGGGTGGTAGTCCGTGCTTCCTCAAATGAGATTATCGTATTTAACCACTATGGAAACCATAAAGGTGTGCTATAAATGAAAAATATAGAATAATAAAGAAACCATAAACATAATATATATCATATATAAATAAATTTCCATCATAATGGCCACCATTAGAGGTGGATGGATATATTTGAACAATCATTGTTTCGTGATTCGTTAGTTTTCCATCCATAGAAACATTCTCTTCTTCATCTATTAGATGAAGATGTGTGTAAGTGTAGTTATAATCCTTATAATAACAAAATACAAGTATATTTTGGGTATTTTTGTTGTTACAAATGAAAGGAATAAAAATAGTTTAGGGGTTGGAGAAGCATTATAAAAGAAAACAATTTATGAGAAACTTTTACCCTTAATGTTGGTAACTTTCTTTGGTTTGAACCAAAGGGCTTCTTGAAGTGCCTTCTGCCTAAGGTAAGGCTTCTAAGGGAAGGATAGGTATGTAGAGATATTAATTGGGTAGAGTTAGGACCAGCAAAATTGCTTTATAGGTGTGAGGAATTGGATAGAAAAGGTCTCTTTTTATAAGGGAGAGGAGGGGTTCTTTAGGAAATTGTAAAAATATTATTTTATTATATAATTCTATTCGGTTTAAAAATGTCCAAAAATCATTAAATATGAAGATAAAATGACTAATGATCTAGATAAAATAATCCAATTATAATTGGACATGTTTTGGATAATATTTTAATCATAATAATCTTATTTATTTAAATCATTTATTAATGAGGTAAACACATCGTCATTATTTTGTTATAAATAATTTAATTTATTGGATGTCTACAAATTTTAAAAAAAATACCATGATATAGGAAATATTTTTATCTCTCAAATGAATATTTATAGTCGAAAATATGACTAATATAACAACATATAAAATTAATTACTAAAAGATTTTCGTTAATGTCAATTTTGTCATTACATTATATTAATTAATTTAAATTGTCATTATCACTCCCAAGTGGCTCAATGGGGTCCCGAAATCGACCCAAATATTCCCATGGTCGTTAATGACTCATCAAATAAGGTTTGGACAAGTGTTAAAGTTATTTTGAATTGTTATAATATTCTATTAACCTTGGATTAGGCTATTTACCCTTAAACGCGGTAAATAAAAGTCAAAAGATACTATTTGCGAAAAAAATTCATCTTAATGAACCACATTTTACTTCTTGATAATAACCATGTATGTCAGAGTTTTTAAATTCAATTCACAGAAGTGGTAAAATTTCATTTAAGTGAAAAAGATAGTTTTTTAACTACCACTAAGTGGTTTCACTATTCATCAAAAATTGATGTTTTTCAGAAAAATACCAAAAATATAGCCGAAACTATATTTGATATTACGAATTCAAAAATGATTCCTATTTTTAAAAATTCAAGAAATATAAGTGGAATTTATTAATTTTAAAATAAATTCCCATTATCAAAGCAAATAGCATGTTTTTAAGAAAAAATAACTATCAAAAGATTGAAATGTGTTTATTTCCAATTTTAATGTGAAATTACATTCAATGACCGACATTGGATTAAATATTAAAACTGTATTTTAATTTAACTTTAAAACTAATTAAAAATATAATCTATCCAGATAAATAAATTGTATTAAAAGGCACTTTTGAATTAAAATACAATATTTTTCACTATTCATTAAAAAATGAACTTTATCGGAAAAATTCCAAAAATTTACACAAAGTAAATTTTGATGTCCATATTCTAAAGAATGATTTTATTTGGTCATATAAAATATATTAAAGTGACTGAAACTATATTTAAAAAGGTTTCACCATTAAAAGGTGACTAATCGTCCTTTTAATGTAAATTATGCTTAAAATTAGATTCATTCACATTTTAAGCCTCTAACTATTATTGGATAAATGTAAATACATTTACCAAACATGTATAATAATATTGTAGTCAGTTTCATTCATTCCCTCCAATAAAATGGCTAGGAGTTAACTACTGTTTAAAATAATAATATATTATTATTGTGTAGTGTAATATTTCAAAGAAACTCGTTGTTGTGTATCGGGTACGCTATCAAACATAACTACCCTTTTAATGTATAATTAATACTTAATTCAAAAAGTAATAAATCTGAAATAGTAATATTATTTATTTACATGGGATGTTACACCTATAGTTTAGTTATCTTACACAAATAATGTCAACATTATCATACTAATGGTTTCATATAAAGACTGTTATGGGAGATGTCACAAAACATCAACATGTTGGGATGATGTCGGTGAATGTAAACTACTAGGACCTGAAACATTCAATGAAATGGTGGTGAATTTAAAAATATTCATATGAACATCATGGAATCCTTCAGTTGATGAAAGAGTTGTGCATAAAATATTCAACAAGACAAGGAGTTCATGGTTGGATACATGGTATTCCTACATATATCTCCATGGAATAAGATAATGAGATTCACAATGAATGGGAAGCTATGTCCCATGAACATCAGACCCCTTAATATACATAATCATGATGGAGTTTTTTCCAATATACTATCCCATCCACCAACCACGTATAAAGCAGATGATGTATAAAACATATTTTTCTTAAGGAAGTACATACTAAATCCATCAAATATACTAACTTCATAGGTGGTGTAGTTAGATAATTTTCATTCTTAAAAGAATAATTTATTGATGTTCTTGTGTTATATATATAAATTTCATCATAAAAATAGTACTATCTAGGTCAACCTATTATGTGGAACCATATGTTCGATGAAGAAACGATAAAGGAAAATAACCCAAACTATTTTCATCTTACATTGGAAAATGAAATTTTGAGGGAGAGATTTTATTAGGGGGAAGAATGTAATGACCCAAAGTTTTATATATAAAAATTACCATCTTATAATGATTTTATATAGAATAAACATATATAGTACATGATTCAATCATTATAAATGATGAATTAATGAAATAATAACCATTTCAAGAGGTTAAGGATACTATAACGATGAAATAGAAACTTGTCCATGAGAATATTAATGTAACCCATATGATTAGTAAATCAACCAATATAAAGGTAACATTACCTATTAAAGAAAAATTAATTTTTTCCATATTATATGTGACAATATGATATAATAATTTAAGAGTATAATTTAATTAAATACATTAAAAATATTAATTAAATGTTGTAATTTTTTTAATTCAGAAATATTTGATTACAATTTTTGAAAAATTTTATTAATTAATATAAAACTTATTTTCAAAAAAATGTATTAATAAATTATTATTTTTATGTCATATTATAATAAATAATTTGTGAGACCTTAGTTAATTTTTTCAATGTGATATAAAATACATTATAATTTTAAAAGCTGTATTTTACATCAAAATAATAATTATAATATATAATTTAATTTCTTATATTCAAAAAATTATATTCATAATATGGTGTTCATTTTTTAATTATTCATGTATTAAAATGGTTAGTGTGAATTGATTGTATTTTTTAAAAATACATCATGTTTTTCTAAATTGTGAAATACGATAATATATATTATAAGTAAATATATGTAATTTTTATTCATTATTGAGTAATGGATGATGTATGTGACCATTGGATAGAATTATCATCCACAGATGACTATATTTAGTCTCAAAAATCAACATTATTTCTTGTATTGAGAAAAATAATAAACTACTGAATTAAATAATGAGAAAACACCCCTCACCTACAATATAAATATCACCCACACGATCACTTATCCCCACAACTCTCAATCAATGAGCCATGTCAAAATTCTCACCAATAATCTATCCAATCTTCTTCCCCACATACATGAGATTTTTTTTGTCAATATGGTACCAATACTAATTCTATTTTAAGGCTCTCAAGAAGAAGAAATATGGAGGTAAAATTCTCTTCATTTTGATTTAATTTTTTTTCAAGTTCATTTCTTTTCTTATATTCTCTTCAATTACCCCTATCTACGTGGAAGTAAAACTCAATCATCAAAAATATACAAAGATTTTATCAGTTTTTAGAAATAATTTATCCCAAATCACATCTTCTTAATATTCCATAATGAAGGCTATTCATGAACCCATTTTTAAGGTCAAACCATATAATAATATATATATAAATATATTATCTTACATAAATTTTCTTGAATAACTTATTATGTATGATACAAATTTATAAAACAAAATTTTTTAGTTGTGCTTAAAAACATTAAATTAATTATAAATGATTTATGTTAATGATTTATGTATTGAATAATCATCTATTCCATAAAAAAATAATATTTTAATATAATATAATTCTATTAATAACATATAAGTTCATTTCAAAAAAATCTCCTCATTATACAATAATTTCAATGCACATATAAAAGTAATTTCATCATGAAAACCATTGATTCAAATGCTTCAAAACCATTAAATTGTACCTCTTAACTTATCAAAAATGCCATAAATGAACCAAATAATATTATCATAATTCAAATAAACATATAAAAGGTTTTATAAATGTTAATTAATTTATATATTTTTATTATCAAATACAGTAATATCATGTCAATAACACGATTTTACTAAAGATAAGGGACTCTTGAAGAACCTCCATTATTCATTTCAGTTACACTTTCTCTAGTTGTACCCATATAAAATTCTATTTTATTATTATTTACATATTATAATGGTTTTTTACATGTTCCACGTTTATGTATAATGATCCATTCGTCCTTTATTTTGGGAAAATACATGTTTTTAAAAGGTTCAATACTTAATTTTTCCCGATAAGCAAGCCCGAATTAAACGAACTTCCCAAATTCATATCCAACTCAATGATCAAAATACAACATGCTTTAAGCCACCATTATTTTTATAATATCACTTATTTTATTATAACAACAGCACAAGATCACTACTAGTTTTATAAAAATGATTATTATCGTTCCTTCTTCAAATTCTCTTTGCTATTTTTCTTCAACAACGCTAAAATGTTTCATTTCTAATGTTTCTTAACATCCAGTTTTCCTTAAATTCCCTTTATTAATAAATAACTTATCTTGATCAATAAATATTTTAGTTTTTAATTTCCATGTATGATTAAATTCCTTTCATTAATGGACAAAATTATGTTACCCTATTATGTAAAATCTATTTACGATATTATGATACCTAATTATTACCAATGGAAAACAATATATTGATATTTGATTACTTTTATGTAATTATTCGTATGAAAATCATATTCATTTAGATGTAAAAATGGGAATTCCAAGATAGTTCTCCAATTCATTAGGTAATGGGTAGTATCATAAGATTTTATGTGAAATAGTCTTGGTGGTTTTCCTGGACTCATACTCCACGTGCAACAGTCTTTGTGGTTAGACTAGACTCATGCTCCTCTATGTTTTAAAACCATTCAATCATGTTAAAGTTGAAATGGACCAAGATTTTGGGGGTCCATTACTTCGTAAAAATCTGATGATGGGTTTTCTGTATAAGGCCCCAGCCTTAAACATTACTTAACATTGAATTAAATGAATAATTCCCATTGAGGATCTTTTCAGGTTAAGAGTTTTAGAGAATTAGATCATAACTATTACATCTCAAAAGATTACAAAGTAGACACTTCTACTATGTTTTCAAAAAATAAACACTCTTAAAAGTAAACATGTCTAGTTCCATGTTTTATATAGAATGACTTTCCTTTGATCCCATCCTTGACACTATTTTACATTAAGCCCTGTGAAAAACATTTCAAAAAACTTAGGGTGAGTATAAAAATCTCAGTAAGGGAAACAAAAAAAAATAAAAACTGTTAGTTTTTCAAAACAACAAGTAAACCATGTATACTTTATCAAAGTAATACTTTTCACCTTTATGAAGTAGTAAAAACCCTTCACTGAATAAAAGATCAATACATACCCATTTGTAAACAAAAGATTACCATAAAACCCATAAAAAGAACACATATCATAAAAAGGAAACTTGGGACATAAACATTCTTAAATGGAATAACCATATGGTCGACTTCCACACATATCACTTAATGGAATAGCCATACGGCCGACTTCCATACCCAATGCATTGGAGTTATAACATAACCACCCGTCATGGTATTCAAGGCACCACCCTTCATATGTTTTATCGCGTAACCACCCGTCAAATGTCCATATACCATTATTAAATCATAAGACATAAACCAAATATAATGGAAAGAAAAAATTTCCACATTTCGATCACAATATATCACTAAAATATATTGACATAACAAAACCATTATAAAAACAAATTTTAATACCAAAATACTTTAAAGAGTATATGTTATTTATTTCATTTTATTAAACACTGCGGCTTATTCAGGAATCCAAAGACCAAATAATACTCACTGCGGAGAAAAAGGTTGTTGTCACCGTGTACGTTAAAGGAAACATTACTTTTTGTCATTTAGTAAAACGCTTCATCGAAAAATATTCCTTTTGTATAAAATTAAAAGTCAAACGGTTTTATACACCATATAAAATAATGTTGTGTATAAAACAAAATATGCCTCAATGAAAGGAGATTGAGACGAAGTACCTTACCTCGGGTCCGACTTGACTCGATCGTTCTATAACATACTAAATAATAAAATTGAGTAAATTTATACTTTCTTAAGAAACTTTTTCAATTTCATTATTCCTTTTATATCACTTGTTACCATGTTATGAACACTATGTAATTTTTTTAAGTTAATAATGGTCATTTTGTCGATCAATGGTACTTGAGTCAAAGGTAAACTTTTTATAATTACAAGTTGTTCCTGGAATAAAATATCCATTATATACAGATTTATATTCAAGATTTAGTTATAATATATGACATATATATCCAGTATAAACATGCATTTATAATATTACATAACATTTAGTGGTATGAAATGAAATGCACCGTTCATGGAGACAGTAATCCGTACGTAGACATGAACGCTACATCCATTTCTATTTCATATTTAATGGAATTAAAACATAATGATATATAATAGTATTATAATTCCAGTATTTTACCATATATAATATCATTAAATATATCCTTTATACGTACCACATATGGTATTAACAAATAAAATCACATTAAGGGGGCTGTAGTCCGCACTTCCTAAAATGAAGATATCGCGTTTACCAATAATGGAAACCATAAAGGTATGAAATAAAAGAAAAATACAGATTCATATGGAAAACATAAACATATTATATATCATATATAAATATAGTGACATATTAATGGCCACCGTTGAAGGTGTTGTATGAGTGTTGAACAATCATCATTTCGTGAGGCAGAAATTCGCCATCCACGGAAACAGTATATTCTTTAACCATTAGATAAAGGTGTGTGAAAGTGTAGCTCGAATACTTATTATAACAACATCCTAGAATATTTTGGTTACCGGTTTTGTTACAAAAGAAATGAATAAAAAGAGTTTAGGGGGTTGGAGAAGAATAATAAAACAAAAGAGCACAAGTGAAGACGTTACCTTAAAATTGGGTAACTACATTTGGTTTGAACCAAAAGTGTTTCTTGAAGAGCTTAATACCTAAGGTAAGGATTCTAGGATTAGGAGAGGGATGTGGAGAGACAAAATGATCAAATATTGGCCGATCCAAAGTCTTGAGAGGTGTGGGTAAGGATGTAGTGGTGGGGGCCTTTTATAAGGGGAGAGGAGGGGCACTCTTGGAACGTTAAGAAAAGACACATTATTATAAAATTAGTTCGGTTTTTAACGGTCACACAATTATATATTAATAGGATAAGGTGATAAGGGTTCTAAATCCACCCATCCAATAGGTTTTTTACAAGTTTACGTCTTAGAGTTTACATTATCTTCTTATTTTATTTAAATCGTTAAATAATGAGGTAATCGCTGCATCATCATGGTGTCATAAATAATTTAATTTATATGATGTCTAAAAATTATAAAAAAACTATCATGATGTAGGTAGTCTTTTTATCTTTCTAATGAATATTTATAGTCAAACTTATGACTTGTATAACCCCATTTAATTTTTTTTTGTAAAACAACTCACGTTTGTGTCATTTTTACTTTTACTTTAAATAAAAGGCATTAATGTCATTATCTTACCCAAGTGGCTCCATGGGGTCCCACAAATCGTCCCATGGGTTTTATTGGTCGTCCATGACTCGTCCAATAAGGGTAGGCCCTATTTCATGGGCATTTAAGTTTTTTAAAATGTTATTTTTACCTTAAATTACACTAATTCCCTCTAATCGCGATTAAAAACTTAAAAGTTACTATTCACCAAAGAAAATATTTTCATCCCATTGAACCACATTTTACTTCTTAATTTAAATAATTTGTATTGTATTTTTGAAATTCAAATCACAGAAGTGGTAAAGTTCGATTTAAACAAAAATCAGTTTTTGTAACTACCACTTTGTGGTTTCACTATTCATCAAAAATTAAGGTTTTTCAGAAATATACCAAAACATCACTCTAAGCTATATTTTATATTCCTAATTAAAAAATGATATCGTTTTTAAAAAATTAAAATCATATAAGTTTCATTAATTAATTTTATAATTAATTCCCACTGTCAAAACAAATAACCTGTTTTTAGGAAATAATATGTACCAAAAGATTGACACTAGTTTAAGTCCAATTTCAAAGTGAAATAAATTCAAATGACCACCATTGGATTAAATGGTAAAAATATATTCTAATTTCAGCTTAAAACCAATTCAAAAGATAATCTAATCATATAAATAAATTAGATTAAAAATATGTTTTGAATTAAAATACAACATTTTCACTATTCATTAAAAAATGATCTTTATCGAAAAAATACCAAAAATTTACACAAAGTAAATTTTAATGTCCCGATTCCAAAGAATAGTTTTATTTGTTCTAATAGAATGTATAAGAGTGAAAAAAACTTTACTTAAATAGTGTTCTCCATCAAAAGGCGATAGTTTGTCCTTTTAGTGAAAATTAGAGTTTATATGTCTAAAATTGAATTCTTTTCTTATTTTAAGCCTTTATCTTTTATTGGATAAATATAAAAACATTTAAAAAACATATATAATCATATTTTAGTTATTTCTATTCATTCCCGCCAATACAACGGCTACATGTTAACTACCATTTAAAAAAATATTATTATATTACTAGTGTGCAACGTATGATTTCAAAGAAACTCATTGTTGCGTATCGGGTACGCTATCGAACATAGGAACCCCTTTAAAGTAAAATTAATATTTAATTAGTAAATATTAATAAATATAAAAATGATTTATTCTTTATTTACCTGGGATGTTATATCCTTCCCCCTTTTGGGAATTACGTCCTCACAATTTTGTTCACTTGTCAGAATAAGTGCGGGTATTTATCCCTCATAGCATTTTCAGATTCCCAGGTTGCCTCTTCAACCATATGTTTTTTCCACAAAACCTATATCTGGTGAATTACCTTATTCCACAACACTTTCTCTCTTCAGTAAAGAATATGGACTGGTTGTTCTTCATAAGAGAGATTCTCTTCCAACTGAACTACCTATGGGATCAAAACATGATATAGATCTAGCATATACTTTCTCAACATAAAAACAAGAAAAACATTGTGTACCTGAGATAATTTCGGGGGTAAATCCCCTCGGTAAGAAACTGATCCAACATTCTCCAGAATATCATATGGTCCAATGAACCTTGGACTCATCATTCCTTTCTTACCAAATCACATCACATTTTTCCATAGTGAATCTTTGAGAAAAACATGATCACCTACCACGAAAGATAGATCATTCCTCCGGTTATCTACATAACTCCTCTGCCATCTCTGAGCTGTTCTCATGTACTTCTGAATCAACTGATCTTTTTCTACCATCTCTTCTACCAATTCTGGTCCCATCAGCTTCCTTTCACCCACTTCATCCCAAAAAGCTGGAGTTCGACACCGCTTCCCATATAATGCCTAAAATGGTGCCATCTGTATACTGAAATTAAACTATTATTATAAGAAAACTCAACCAAATAATGATGTTGGTCCCAACTACCCTGATAATCCATCGAACAAGCACGTAGTATATCCTCCAAAGTCTAAATCGTTCGTTCTGACTGCCCATCTGATTGAGGATGAAAAGTTGTACTAATATTTAATTCAGTACCCAACGACTTCTGAAGGCCCTTCCAAAATTTAGAAGTAAACCTGGGATCACGATCAGATACAATGGATAAGGGAACTCCATGCAACCTGAATATATCTTTAATATATAATCAAGAAATTTGATCTAGAGAGAAAGTCTCTCGAATAGGAATGAAATGAGAAGATATTGTCAAGCAATCAACAATAACCCAGATTGCATTATTACCTCGAGATGTCCTCGGTAATCCCACAATAATGCCCATCGTTATATTTTCCCATTTCCACTCTGGCACTGGTAATGGATGAAGCATCCCTTTTAGTAACTGCCGCTCTACTTTAACCTGCTGACAAGTCAAACACTTCATAGTAAAATCAACAATATCTTTTTTCATTCCATCCCACCAGAAATACTCCCACATATCTATGTACATCTTAGTACTGCCAGGATGAACTGAAAACGGGGAACTATGAGCCTCACATAACAACTCATTCTTCAACTATGAATCACTAGGCACACATAATATATTCCCAAATATCAAAACACAATCATTATCAATGTTAAATTCAGGAAACTTACCCTTCTAAACCAGCTCTACCTTTTTCTACAACTCGATGTCTTTCTTCTGCGCTTCCTTAATTCTTTCTGATAGAGAATATTTCACTGATACCTGAAACAAAAGAGAAGGACATCCTGCACCAACAACTTCTATGCCAATGTTCATCAAATCAAAAACCAAAGGATCTCATTCCAAACGTAGCATGGTTAATGGAGAATTATTTTTTCGACTCAAAGCATCATCCACTTTATTTGCTTTTCCTGGATGGTAATGAATTATACAATAATAATCCTTGATTAATTCCAACCATCTCCTCTGTCTCATATTCAATTCTTTCTGATGGAATATATTCTTTAAACTTTTGTGATCATTATATATTTCACACTTTACTCCATAAAAATTATGCCTCCAAATTTTTTGAGCATAAACAACAACAGCTAATTCCAAGTCATGTGTAGGGTAATTTACCTCATGAGTTTTCAACTGACGTGAAGCATATGAAATTACCTGATCATTCTGCATAAGGAAAAAACCATGTCCCTTCAATGAAGAATCGTTGTTGATTACAAACTCACCATTCATGGAAGGAAGTGCCAAAACTGGAGCATTCACCAATCTTCTTTTCAACTCCTGAAAACAATCATCACATTCTTTTGTCCAGATAAACTTAACACCCTTCCGAGTTAGCTTAGTCATTGTACTAGATAACCATGAAACATTTTCAACAAACCTTCTGTAGTAACCTACCAAACCATGAAAACTATGGATCTTGGTTACATTTGTGGGTCTTGTCCATTATTCTACAACTTTTGTTTTAGCAGGATAAACAGTTATGCCATCTTTTGAAACAATGTGACCAAGGAAAGAAATTTATTGTAACAAAAACTCAAACTTGCTATATTTTCCATACAGTCTCTTTTATTTTAAGTTTTGCAAGATAACCCTTATATGACTTTTATTATCCGCTTTACTTTTAAAAAACACCAAAATATAATCAATGAAAACAACCAATAACTTATCCATGAATTCATGGAAAATTCTATTCATAAGGTCCATGAATACAGCTGGTGCATTGGTTAACCCAAAAGGAAAAACTACAAATTCATAATGGCCATATCTAGTATGGAACACAGTCTTCGGAATGTCTTCTTCTTTTACTTTCAACTGATGGTACCCCAACCTCAAGTCAATCATTGAAAAATACTGAGCTCCCTAGAGAAGATCAAACAAATCATCGATATGAGGCAAATGATACTTGTTCTTAACATTAATGTTATTCAGGGCTCTATAATCAATGCAAATTCTCATTGAACCATATTTATTTTTAACAAACAAGACAGGAGCACCCCATGGTGATTTGCTATGTCAAATGAAACCATTATCTAATAACTGATGCAATTGTTTCTTTATATCTAAAAGTTCAACTTGATCCAGACTATAAGGGGTTTTGAAATTGGATTAGAATCATGAACTATATCAATAGTAAATTCAACTTCTCAGTCATGAATAATACTAGGAAACTAATTAGAAAAAACATGAAGATACTCATTTACCACTGGCACATAATTAATCTGAACAGTTCTTTTATTTTCAACAACATGTGCAAGGTAACATTTGTTTCCATCTTTTACTAGTTTCTCAACTTCTTGATTTGTTATCAAAAGAAAGGGTTCATTCTTGTACACAAACTGAAAATATTTCTGAAAAGAAACCATTTTAGCTTTGCAGTCAATCTTAGCATGATAAAAAGAAATCCAATCCATGCCCAAAATAACATCAAACTCAATTAGAGAAAAAACAATATGGTTTGCTTGTAGATTCTTTCCGCACACTAGGATAGGAATGTTCATATAATTTCTTTTTTTTCTCAACGTTCCCTCCAGGTGTTTTTACCATATGTTAAGGATTCATATCTTGAGATGGAATTTTCAATTTACTAGAAAACTTCTCATAAATGAAAGAATTTGTAGACCTTGAATCAAACAAAAAATTGGCATAATCTGAACAAACAAACCATGTACCTGATACTACTTCATTCGATGGCCCAACATCTGCTGAAGTAGTTACAAATTATTTCACCACCCCTTTCTGCTTGTAGTATGGCTGCTTTCCCCAAGTTGAGTTCTTCATTAGACACTCATTTGCATAATGACCTATTTCATTACACTTAAAACATCTTACCACTGTCTTTTCATTGCCTTCTTGTTCATCTCCCTTAGAGTTACGAGCAATATGACCAGACTTACCACATCGAAAGCACTTTCTAGACATTGATAAACATTCTCCAGGATTCATTTTACCACATTTCTCACAGGATGGATATTTGGTTTTCTTACCTCCTGTTTTCTTTGATGAATTCTTTACCTCTGTCGGCCAACTGGACCTCTTATTCTGTTGTTTGTCAAAGATCACCTGATCCTCGGAAAACTCCATTTCCACCTTCTCCGCACATCGAAGAAGTTTTTCATAACTTTTGAACTCACGAGAAGCTAAAGCCCTTAGATACCTTTGATTTAACCCTGAGTAAAAATGGTTTTTCTTAATATCAAGATCTCGTTTAGGGTTTGGAGTATACCTTTCCAGTTGAGTGAACTTTGCTTCATAAGAAGCCACTGAATCATCCTCCTGCCTCAATTCTAGGAATTGTTTTTCCATCCTAATATGAACCACCTTAGGAAAATATTTCTCAAGAAACAAACCATTGAATTCGTCCTAGTGAAGATCATCAATCTCATCACTATCCCTGATATTTTTCAACATCGACCACCAATTATCTACTTCACCTTCAAAACGGTAAACAGCAAGACGAACCATTTGATGTTCCGAACACCCCATGACATCAAAAATATTCTACAACGCTTTAATCCACCCTTCATCTCGCATGGGGTCAGATGATCCTCTGAATGATGGGGGATGCTGCCTCATGAAATGTTCCACCATTGACATGTTCCTCTACAGTTGATCTGGCTGATCTCATGCATGGATACCATCTCCATTTATAGCCTGAGTCAACTGTTCCATCACTGCAACAAACTGTTCAGTTCTAATTCCAACCATCTCAGGTTGATGATATGGAAGGTTTTCTTCCTCCTGATGTCGTCCCAACATATCTGCCTTGTTTCCCCTATGGAAAACTATTCTGAACACAGAAATATCTTTGGCTAATCAATATGGTAATCTTTAAATGCTATATCATTTCAATCATACCGTAAATTAATTTATAATTTAACAATTTTCTAACTCCTAAAGTTTTCTAAACCGACATCTGACACCAACTATAAGGCCCCAGCTTTAAAAATTACATAACATTGAATTAAATGAATAATTCCCTTTGAGGATCTTTTTAGGTTTAGAGTTTTAGATAATTAGATCTTAACTATTACATCTAAAAATATTACAAAGTAGACACTTCTACCATGTTTTCAAAAAAAATAAAAACTCTTAAAAAGAAACATGTCTAGTTCAATGTTTTATATAGAATGACTTTCCCTTGATCCCATCCTTGACACTATTCCACATTAAGCCCTGTGAAAAAAATTTCAAAAAAACATAGGGTGAGCATAAAAAGCTTAGTAAGGGGAACACAATGAATGAAAACTGTTATTTTTTCAAAACAACAAGTAAATCCTGTATACTTTAACAAAGTAATACATTTCAAATTTATGAAGTAGTAAAAACCCTTCACTGAATAAAAGATAAATACTTACCCTTTTGTAACCAAATGATTACCATAAAACCCATACAAAGAACACATAACATATAAAGGTAACTTGGGACATAAACATACTTAAATAGAATAACCATACGGTCAACTTCCACACATATCACATAATGAAATAGCCATACGGCCGAATTCTATACCCAATACATTGGAGTTTATAATGTAACCGCCCGTCCTAGAATTCACTACACCACCCGTCATAAGGTTTATCACATAACCACCTGTCAAATGTCCAAGGGCCATTATAAAATCATTAGACCTAAAACAAATATAACAGAATGAAAACATTTCAACATTTTGATCACAATATATCACTAAAATATATTGACATAACAAAACCATTATAAAAACCATTTATAAAACCAAAACACATTAAAGATTATATGGTATTTATTTCATTTTAAAAAACATTACGTCTTGTTGAGGAATCCAAAGACCAAATAATACTCACGGCGGCCGAAAAGGTCATTATCACCATGTACGTTAAAAAAACATTCCATTTTGTCTTTTAGTAAAACGATTCATAGAAAAAGATTCATTTTGTATAAAATTAAAAGTCAAAGCGGTTTAGACACCCTATAAATGAATTTTTTGTATAAAACAAAATATTCCCCAATGAAAGGAGATTGAGACGAAGTCCCTTACCTCAGGTCCGCCTTGACTCGATCGTTCTTTAACGTCCTGAATAATAAACTTGAGTTAATTTATACTTTCTTGAGAACCATTTTCAATTTCATTATTCCTTTTATATCACTTATTACCATGTTATGAACACTATGCAATTTTTTCAGTTGTCAATCAATGTTACTTGAGTCAAAAGTAAACTCTTTATAATTACAAGTTGTTCATGGGGTAAAATATCCATTATATCCAGAATTATATTCAATATGTATATATCATATATTTCATATATATCCAGAATAAACATGCATTTATAATATTACATTACATTTAGAGGTAGGAAATGAATTTCACCATTCATGGAGACGGTAAGTCGTACGTACGCATGAACTCTACTTCCATTTCTATTTCATATTTAATGGAATTAAAACATAATGATACATAATTGTATAATAATTCCATTGTTTTATCTTATATAATATCATTAAATCTATCCTTTATACGTACCCCATATGGTATTAACGAATCAAATCACTTTGAGGGGGCGGTAGTCCGCACTTCCTAAAATAAAGATATCGTGTTTACCCATAATGGAAACAATAAAGGTATGACATAAAAGAAAAATACAGAATCTTAAGGAAAAAATGAAAATATAATATATAATATATAAATATAGTGACATCTTAATGGCCTCCTTTGAATGTGTTATATGAGTATTGAACAATCATCGTTTCGTGAGGTAGAAATTCGTCATCCACAGAAACAGTATGTTCTTTAACCATTACATGTAGGTGTGTCTATGTGTAGCTCGAATACATATTATAACAACATCCTACTATATTGAGGATACTGGTTTTGTTACAAAATAAATGAATAAAAAGAGTTTAAGGGGTTGGAGATGAAAAATAAAACAAAAGACCACAAGTGAAGACGTTTCCTTAAAATTGGGTACCTCCCTTTGGTTTGAACCAAAAGGTTTTCTTGAAGATCTTCCTGCCTTTGGTAAGGATTCTAGGATGAGGAGAGGGATTTGGAGAGACAAAATGATCATAGCATGGTCGAACCAAAGTCTTGAGAGGTGTGGGTAAAGAGGTAGAGGTGGGGTTTTTTTAAGAAGATAGGAGGGGAACTCTTGGAATGTTAAGAAAAGATACTTTATTATAAATTGAGTTTCGGTTTTTAAAGGTCCCAAAATTATATATTTCGAGGATAAGGTGATAATGGTTCGAAATGAACCCATACAATAGGTTTTTTAAAATTTTATTTCTTATACATTACATTATCGTCTCATTTGTTTAAATCGTTAAATAATGAGGTAACTGTTGCATGATCATGGTGTCATAAATAATTTAATTTATTTAATTTCTAAAAATTATAAAAAAAATATCATGATGTAGGAAATATTTTTATATTTCTAATGAATATTTATAGTAAAAAATATGACTTGTATAACCCCATTTAAAAATTTTTTTAGTAAAAAAACTCATGTTTGTGTCATTTTTACTTTTACATTAAATAAAAGACATTGATGTCATTTTCATACCCAAGTGGCACCATGGGGTCCCAAAAAAACTTCTAATGGGATTTCTTTGTCTTCCATGACTCATCCAATAAGGGTAATACATGTGTCAAGGTCATTTCATATTTTTAAAACATTATTTTTACCTTAAATTACACTAATTATCTCTAATCGCGATTAAAAACTTAAAAGTTACTATTAACCAAAAAATATTTTAATCCCATTGAACCACATTTTACTTCTTAATGAAAATAATTTATATTGGATTTTTTAAATTCAAACCACCGAGCTGGTAAAGTTCCATTTAAATGAAAAATCAGTTTTTGTAACTACCACATTGTGGTTTCACTATTCATCAAAAATTAAGGTTTTTCATAAAAATACCAAAACATCACCCTAAGCTATATTTGATATTCCGAATTAAAAAATGAAGTCTATTTTACAAAATTCAAAACATATAAGTTTCATTAATTAATTTAATAATTAATTCTCGTAGTCCAAACAAATAGCCTGTTTTTATGAAACAATATGTATCAAAAGATTGACACTAGTTTAATTCCAATTTCAATGTGAAATAAATTCCAATGTCCACCATTGGATTAAATGGTAAAAATATATTCTAATTTCACTTTAAAACAAATTAAAAATATAATCTAATAATATAAATAAATTAGATTAAAATGTTTTTTTGAATTAAAATACAACATTTTTCACTATTCTTTAAAAAAATGATCTTTATCGGAAAAATACCAAAAAATTACACAATGTAAATTTTTATGTCCCAATTCCAAAGAATAGTTTTATTTGGTCCAATATAATGTATAAGACTGAAAAAAACACTTTTTAAATAGGGTTCGCCATCAAAAGGCGATAGTTTGACCTTTTAGTGAAAATTAGAGTATATATGCCTAAAATTGTATTCTTTTCTTATTTTAAGCCTTTATATTTTATTGGATAAATAAAGAAACATTTAAAAAACATATATAATCATATTTTATTTATTTCTATTCATTTATGCGAATAAAACAGTTACGTGTTAACTTCCATTTTAAAAAATATTATTATATTACTAGTGTTCAACGTAAGATTTCAAAGAAACTCATTGTTGCATATCAGGTAAACTATCGAACATAGCAACCCCTTTAAAGTCAAATTAATATTTAATTCTTAAAAATTAATAAATATGAAAATGCGTTATTATTTTTTTACCTGGTATGTTACATTCTGGGTAGTTTGGGAAATTTATCAAGGCTTCTCAGTGATGTTTTGACCCCTTTAGCTTGTTTTAAAGCCCAGTAATGCCCATAAATTCCATTTAATTAATCATTTGATGAGGTACCCTATGTGTGTCGGTTTAAACAGCCCCTAAAGAGGGGACTTTGGATGACATGTGGGGCCGCGTGGTCAACCCACGACCCTGCTCTTTACACGGTTTAGCGTTCTTATCTCAGTATCTCAACCATCCCCGGCCCTTATAAACTAAAAGTTTCTCCTTGGGTTTCATTTTCTCGATCACCCCCCATCGTTTCTTCTGCTCGTGCTTGAGTTCTCGAGGCCCCACCCCTGCAAATCGTGCATCCCCTATTACTCGCATGTGAAGAGAAGCTTCGACCGTCGATCAATCATGTATGGTTTCACCTTCGTCTCTCCTTTCTGTGTATCTTGCGGGGTGGGTATGCTATTACTTCTATCAAATTGGATGAACCAAACCTTAATAAAGATAATAAATAGATTCTATGAATGAAGGGGGAGGGTGTGACCACAGCTCTGTTTTTCACTTTCATTATTAATGAATTCTGTTTTGTGCGGGCTTACGCTTGCTGAAATCATGGTCATTGGTGGTATTTCTCTGTGTGCTAATAAACCCATACTTCTTGTGTTGGTTGTGTAATGGAAATTGGTTAATTATGTATATCCAGCTAATAAATTGAAATCACCAGGATAAATCCTATTCTGTGATAACCCCGGTTAAGGTACATCGGAATTGGAATCATTGAGTGTGTTACATCATATAAATATGAAAATACCGGCATGGGCCTGCTCTGTGTTGGTTGTAGTGGTTTGGTTGTTGTTTATTTCATGGGCCGACTACTGGGTGATGTGGATGGGGATGGGATACCCTATTGTTATGGTTTCAATGGTTGTAAAATTTGAGGATGTGTGGTCACCTTGATTATATCACGAATTGGGGTGGAATCCTCTACTGTTCAGAAACCATTGGCTCATGGGGTTTGGGAACATGGGATAATATCTTGGGGTTGTCCTTGGTTCCAGTACTTTGAGGGATCTCACATATCTTTTTTTGTGGTTGTGACTTTACAAGAGAATCGGGTGTGAATGTTTAAGTTGATGTTTGACTGTACTCACTTGCAAGTTTCCCAAGTAGGTGCAAAAACTTATTTAAACAATATTAGTGATCATGAAAATGAGTATGTTACAATGGTTTTGGTTTGGTATGAGTTGTTACTTGGGAATGGGTACTGATTCTGTTCTTTCGGTTGGCTGAAGAAAAACCTAGATTGGGTGAGTGCTTGTTACCTATATATATACATTTAGTTTTTGTGTTTCTTATTTGTTCCCCACCCAAGTTAAGCTCATAGTGTCGAACACTCTCATTTCATGGGGGAGGGTTTTTTCCCAACACTTCAACTAGTGGCTGGTTATTAGCTCCTTTCTGCTCCCTTTCCCTGATAGCCCATGTAACTTCGGGCAGGCTGTGATGGCCTGAAGTCTATTGTTGGCCCAGGAATCTTCAGGGAGGGTAGTGTGGTGGTTGGCCCAGGTGTGTGCGGGCAGGTTGTTTCCCATATATCTTCGGGATGAGTCCCTGGTGTCTTCGGGCATGGAAGTTGTTTGTTTGGCCTAGGTGTTTGCGGGCATGGATACGTGTGGTGGTTGTGGCCCAGGTGTCTGTGGGCGTGATGTGCAGTTGTGGCCCAGGTGTGTGCGGGCGAGGTTTGGCAGTGGGACTGCGTGAGGATGGCCCAGGTGTGTGCGGGTGGGGTGTGGTAGTGGGATTGCGGTGAGAATGAAGGGATTGGTTTGATGCGTAGAATGTCTTCAATAACCAGTAGGAAAGTGGCGCAGGGTACCGAAACCTCGATGTGATATTGATTATACATTACTTGACTTGCATTATTTGGAGATTGTTCCTTGGTGAGGCTTGGGTGGTTAGTTTCCTTATTGGGTGTTTGGTTATCTCTTTTCTCACAGGGAATTAGTATGCCTCCCCACTTGTGCATGAGAGATTTAGTTTTTTCCCTACTAAGTATACTTGTATGCTCACCCTACGTATATAAAACAGTTTTCAGGTTTCTAGGAGGACTTTCGGGATCTTGCGGGACCATACCAGCTAGGACCTTTGGGGAGATGTTGTTGTCGTTTTTCATTATTTTGGTACTTTATCTTTGGATTTCTTGTATCATGTATCTTTTACTTTTGAATATGCATGTGGGAATGGTTTACTTTTGGATTTACATTTATTTCAGTTTTGGTGTTCTTGGTTTTCATCATCTTATTTCCCAATCCTATAAAACTGAAAGGGTAATGCCTTCGATTTGTGTGTGATTTCCATACCATTGGTGCTAGTCACCACTCTGGGACCTATAGAAGGTGGGTTTTGGGGTCATTATCTCTCATTCAACTTAATGAAGGAACGGCTTGGCAATCTACTGACCCTTCCCCCTTTCTGTTGAAGGAGGGTCATGACAAAATGGTATCAGAGGTGGAGGATTGAGAGTTAGGATGGAGTTTGGAGTTAGGCATACTAATTATTGATTGGGATGGTAGGGAAAAAATGTTGGGTGATCTTGGTGCGTGAATTAGGCAAGGGAAGACCGGCTAGGACACAAGATTTTGGGGCCCCCTGTTATCTGATGCAAGGACTCTGGACCGACCAAACAACCAAGTGAGGCCACATTGATTGCAAGATAAAGACCCTATGAAAGGTACATGCATCATAATGACTTTCTTTCTCGTGTTTATAGGGTGTTTTAGGAATTTAAAATAAATAATACGTTAAGAAGTTTTTGGAACAATTATTTTACACTACTTGGGATTAGGCATTCCTTCTTTACCTTGCAGCTATGGCACCCGGGAGACGACCATGAGTTGTACGGGCGAACAAGGCCCAGGATGTTGTCTTGCCCGATCGACAGAGGGCTTATCAAGAGGAGGAGGATGACTAGTGCCATAATATGCTTCGAGCCTTTCTGTGACAGACCCTCGAGAAGTATGAGGGAAACATGTAGAGACCCAAAGCCTGACGTACATGGAAATTACATTACATTTGCGGAATACTTAGTACATAACAAAAACACACACACAAGGATCGTAATAGTTTAGTGTCTTTGGAAACTCGTAATATAATCTTCTAATCTTGGTGAAAGATCATCAACATCTCCCATAAAAATCTTCTTTTTTTCCTAAAACCTTTCTTTTTATCCTGGGAAAAAGAAAACATAAAAGGGTGAGCTCAAATTCTCAGTAAGGGTAAACAAAAGAAATATCAATCACATCATATACATAAGAATATAGCTTTTGGATATCTTAACCTGCAAAAGAGCTCATAATATCATAACATGGAATAAATCATAGAAGTGAAATGTAATCCCAATAATCACAACGTAAAACATGAAACGTTGTGACATACACACATAATCATATAGAATCATTTCTTGTTAGTGAAGACTCATTTCCAAGACTATCTTAGTGGACAATGTCCATTTCTGAACCGAGTCACCCTCATTTCAGTCCTGTTTCACTGAACCGGTATAACCTACCATTCTAGCCATGCCTATCTCATGAGATATAAAATCTATACCCAATGCATTGGAGGGAGATATAGGTCCCACCCATCTCATAATGATACCATACTTATGTGTGCCACAAAATCATAAACCATACATCATAGCATAACCCATGTAATAAAAATGGGAATCTTAAACATCATGACATCATAAAACAATTCATTTAAGATAAAGGAATTCATAAAAATAATTCCATCACAACATAATCAAATCAATGTAATAATAGGGATAAAAACATAACCCTTTATTATATTATATGGAAAATAATTTTGATAAAACACTTGAACTCCATTCTTGAGGAAAATATCCTTTCTTCTTCAAAAACATTTTTCCTTTCATAACATGTCATACGAATTTAAAATAAACGAAGTTTATTAAAAATAAACATCAAAACTTGTAAAGGATTCTTCTTGGAAATAATTTTTTAAAAATCCATTCATTCCGTATAAGTTAAAAAAACATTCTTCCCGTACTTTTGTCGGAAAAGTCAAAAAAAGTACCTCGTACGAAAAACGACAAAAGATTCCTTTCATATCTTTTACTAAAAACTCACCGAAGGGTAAAATAGGATTTAAACAATTGTAGGTGAATGGAAATAATATTACATATTGTTGAAACATGAATGTGGATGATAAAATACACCCCTAGTAAATACCAAAGTATAAATAATCTCGGATAAAAATGAGATTGTGATATTTCCCTTACCTTAGGTCCGACTTGCTTTGTACGTGTCCGAACCTCCTGTATAATGATTTAAATAATGTTATGGACTTATTATAAAATCATATTCATTGTTATGATATCATATATGGTTCGCTTATGACTTTATATTACCCGTTCTTTTGTAAATTCATGTTAAAGTAGCGTTTTGGGTAAAATCTTCTCATTTGCCGTTCGTGTTTTTATCTTGTAATTATTAATATGATTACTTGGATCATGATTACTTATATCCAGAATGTAAAACATTATTTATATATAATATATATTCAGAATATATATATATATATAATATATCGATAAATGGAATGAAATACACCGTTCATGGAGACGGTAGTCCGTACGTACGCATGAACGCTATTTTCGTTTCCTTATTGAATTGAATGGAATTAAGTAGATGACATACATATAAATATACATAAATCCAGTATCATTATTATTTCATATATTTCATTAGTAATTATTATATATACTTTATAATCATTCATGAATGGTTAACCATTGAGAATGAATCTCATCACGTCGTGGAGACGGTAGTCCGTACGTACGCACAAGCGATGATATCGTTCCCATGGTCGTGGAATTGTGTTTAAGTGTATGTATACTATTTCAATATCAATATCACTTTATAATAATCATATATAGTTACTAATTACACCATTATACCCATCCTATTAAGGTGGCGGCGAAAAATAGATTACACCACTGCGTGGAGACGGTATTCCGTACGTACGCACGTGCGGTGATTTCATTTTCCGTAGGATGGATAGATGGTTAAATAGGGTTGTTTCATACTTATAATAACATATCAGTATATGAGTGATACTGATGTTATTACTTCATAATGAAACAACTAAAGAATAAGAAGTTGAAGAAGAAATAAATTGGAAAGGATCGGTAATGGATATTACCTCTTCTTTGAAGTGCTTCTTTGAGACCTCCTTTTAGGGCAGTAAAATTGGTATTTTAAGAAGACCAGGACCTCTAGGATGATACTAGGGAAGTGGAGAAGAGATTTTGGCAGGGTTTGGCAGAGCTTGAATGATCAAATTGGTGTGAGGAGGAGAGGGAGGAGGTGCCCTTTTATAAGGGAGGGGAGGGGCATCTTTGGAAAAGCTCAAAATATTATTTTATATTAAGGTCAAGTTCAGTTTATAATGGTTTGAAATGGTCTTATTTCGAAGCTAAAGTGGGTATGGGTCACAATACTCTCATCCAATATGATTTAGACAAGTTTAGGTTATTATTTTAACCATATCAATTAGATTTAACTCTAAGTTAAATAATTTAACTTTTACCGTGTCTTTTTGTTTTCTTACACTATATGGTTAATAAACTTACTATATAAAGCCAAACGAACCCCAAGTTGTTTATTATTAATATATCTATCCTTATCTAAGTCATTTGGCCGAACTTTAGATTTTTAGGAATTAAATAACAATTAATAATATAATATTTGTTTTAAAAACTAATTTATATCAATTTTGACACTATTTGGTACATGATTTTTATGAAATTTCTTACAGAATGATAAATTCGAACCAAGTTACTTAAATCAACAATAACATGTCATAGTAACCTATCAAATTAGTGTAAGTCATAAAAAGTCTCAAATTACATTTATTTTGGCATTTATAACATCAATTATGTTAATATTTTATTAAAAAGGAAATTACTGCATCATCGTTGTGTCATAAATAAATGAAATTATTTAAAGTATAAAATTTCCAAATAAAATACCATTATGTAGGAAATAGTTTTAGATTTCTAATGAATATTTATAGTCGAAATTATATTATGTATAACCCTATATTAAAAATGTTTTAGTAAATAAACATTGATTTTAAATCTTTTAACTCTTCTTTGAATTAAATAATAATAAATGTCCTAATCTAATCCAAGTGGGCCTAAATGATAATTTTTTACACTTAAGGTAGTTTTTGGTCGAGATAATCTTGTCCAATAGGATTAGGACATGTGTTAGGGTAATATTAATATCATTTTTACCCTTAATTACCCTATTTACTTTTAACCGTGGTAAATAAAAGTAAAAAGTTCCTATTCATCAAAAATTATTTTCATCTCATTGAACCAAATTTTACTAACTGACATCAACCGTGTCTCTCGTATTTTTGAAATTCCATTTACAGAAGCGGTAAAATTAAGATTTATGAAAAAATAATTTTTTTAACTACCACTTAGTAGTTTCACTATTCATCAAAAATTTAAGTTTTTCAGAAAAATGCCAAAATTTCACCCTAAGCTATAATTGATATTCCAAGTTCAAAAATGATTTCTATTTTACAAAATTCCCAGAATATACGTTTCATTAATTAATTTTATAATTAATTTCCGCTGTCACAACAAATAGCGTGTTTTTAAGAGATAATAACTATCAAAAGATTAACATTTGTTTATGTCTGGTGTAAATGTGAAATTACATCCAATGGCCAACATTGTATTGAATTTTAAAAATATATTCTATATATACTTTAAAACAACTCAAATTAATAATTTATCACTATTAATTATTGCGATTAAAAAAGTTGTTTTTAATTAAAATTTAGTAATTTTCACTATTCATCAAAAAATGAAAGTTATCCGAAAAGTACCAAAATTTCACCCTAAGCTAATTTCGATATTACAATTCCAAAAATGAATTCCATTTTGAAAAATAAAATATACAAATTTTCAAAAAGTGGTTATTACTATTCATAACGGCTAGTTTTAATAATATTTTAATAGCATATTGTTGTTTAGTGAAACTCATTATTGCGTACTACACACACTATCGAGAAAGGTCGTGATTGCGTGTAATGAAAGGCAAGTCAAGGATGCGTGTTGTGAAAGCGTCTTTTGGTGTAGCGTACAACACAAGACATTAATGAAATTAAAAAGAATATTTTTTATAAAATTTCGAGGTGTTACATTCTACCCCCCTTAAAATGAATTTCACCCTCGAAATTCGTCGGGGTTATAAATGGTTTAGTATTCAAAAGTTTCCTTAATAGAAACACACATCGTAAAATGGAATACCAAAACCAATCTTTAAAAACAAAAGTATGAAACATAACGGTTACCCAAATTAAATAATCACTGGGTTTCCACATATGTGAAAATATGGATATGGAAGAGAAATATAACCATCGTGTTCTAATGGAGAGTGGTAGAGAACATGGCTATGGAAAAGCCAGAAATCACAAAGCCATAAATTTGTGTCGATATAGGGTACCATCTAATTCATTGGATATAAGGGCACTAGGAAAACATATTTGGTTTTCAATATCATTTCCCTAAATTTGAAAATTTGAATTAGAATAGATACTTACTTTATTTTGGTACAATCTCATTGTTGTTCGTGCCTTGAACAATTTCCACTTCATCTCTTAAATAAATGATGTTGAATTTGTTATTCGTGAAGTGTTAGCAGATCATGTGATAGAATGACGGGTCATTCCATCTGTCTCAAACAAAAGGTTAAAAATTATATACATAAGTCGATCTATAGGGAGATTAATCATATATGGTTCCTAAAATGGACTTATACTTCATATATCATACTTATTAATATAACAAAACTAGTTTCTACTAAACAGGGACTTACTGTAGGCCAGTGGTAGGCGATAAAGGCCAGTCGCACTTTAGTTGTGGGTTCCATTGCCACAGCCTTGTCCGACGCGATGGGTTGTCGCCTGTCCTGCAGGTTGCCCTTTTTCTAAAACTATATTACTATAATATCGAAAAAAATTTATCCTTAAACAATACTAACTTATGTCCAACATAATCCATTCCAATCTTTAGGCTTATCCATAATACTGCAGTCCACTCTCATAACATAGTGAAAACGATTACCAGAGATTTAATACCATCATTGATCCCCATATATCATAAGATATGTCTTGTTGGTCACATTCCAAAAATTCAAAGGCCTTAATCATGTACTCTCTTGAATACCTATTGAACCTTAGTGAAAACATGAATGCAGTTAAAATTTAACACCTTCCACATACCAAAATCCAAAAAAAATTATATACTCAAACCATGATATCACTTAGTCCTTATATCAATCATGAGCTCATGAATACTGTTAAACATTTCATTTTCTCATTTCCCTTCATTATGTTCATATCATCTTATTTCCAAAAATATCTTAATCACTTTGAATACCACATTAGTCCAACACATAAATATTCCAATACTTTATGATACCACATTATTTTGGAGTCCCATTACATAAACACTTAATCATTCCACCACATTGTTGTCATATTCAATGTAACACCCTTAAATTTTATGAAAAATATTCTTTTTAATTTCATTAATGTCTTTTGTTGTACGCTACACAAAAAGGAGCTTGCACAACATGCATCCTTGACTTGCCTTGCATTACACGCAATCACGACCATCCTCGATAGCGTGTATAGTACGCAATAACGAGTTTCACTAAACAACAATATACTATTAAAATATTATTAAAACTAGCCGTTATGAATAGTAATAACCAATTTTTGAAATTATGTAAATTTTATTTTTCAAAATGGAATTCATTTTTGGATTCGTAATATCGAAATTAGCTTAGGGTGAAATTTTGGTAATTTTCGGATAACTTTCATATTCTAATGAACAGTGAAAATTACTAAATTTTAATTAAAAACAACTTTTTTAATCGAAATAATTAATAGTGATAAATTATTAATGGTTTTAAAGTATATTTAGAATATATTTTTACAATTTAATACAATGATGGTCATTGGATGTAATTTCACATTTAAACCAGTTATAAACAAGTTTCAATATTTTGATAGTTATTATCTCTTAAAAACACTCTATTTGTTTTGACGAAGGGAATTAATTTTTAAATTAGTTAATGCAACTGATATGTTTTGAATTTAATAAAATAGACATCATTTTTGAGTTCATAATATCAAATATAGATTAGGCCTAATTTTTGGTATTTTTCTGAAAACTTTCAATTTTTTATGAATAGTGAAACCACTAAGTGGTAGGTTAAAAACTGAATTTTGCATAAAACATAATTTTACCGCTTCTATGAATGGAATTTCAAAAATCCGAGAGACACAGTTACTATCAAGGACTAAAATGTGGTTCAATGAGATGAAAATAATTTTTGGTGAATATTAACTTTTTACTTTTTTTTACCACGGTTAAAAGTAAATAGGCTAATTAAGGGTAAAGATGATATTATTATTACCCTAACACATGTCCTAATTGTATTGGATAAGTTAAATTCAACCAAAAAAAATCTTAGAAATAAAATATGACCATTTAGGCCCACTTGGATTAGATTAGGACATTTATTATTATTTTATTTAATGAAGGGTTAAAAGAGTTAAAATCAAAGTTTAATAAGTAAATAATTTTTAATATGGGATTATATATAAGATAAATTCGACTATAAATATTCATTGGAAAGCTAAAATGATTTCCTACATAATGTTATTTTATTTGTAATTTTTAGAAATCAAATAAGTTAATTTATTTATGACACAAACATGATGTAGTAATTATCTTATTAATGAAATATTAACATAATTGATATTATAAATACCAAAAAAATATATTTGAGACTTTTTATGAATTACACTAATTTTCTAGGTTAATATGACATGTGATTATTGATTTAATTAACTTTTTTCGAACTTATCATTCTGTTATTATTTTCACAAAAATCAATTACTAAATAGTATCAAAATTGACATAAAATAGTTTTTAAAACAAATATTATATTATTAATTGTTATTTTATTCCTAAAAATCTAAGGTTCGGCCAAATGACTTAGATAAGGTTATATATATTAATAATAAACAATTTGGGGTTCTTTTGGTTTCTTATAGCAAGTTTATTAACCTTATAGTGTAAGAACACAAGAAGACACGGTAAAAGTAAAATTATTTAACTTAATGTTAAATCTAAATGATAAGGTTAAAATAGTAACCTAAAATTGTCTAAATTATATTGGATGAGAGGATTTCGACTCATACTCACCTTAGCCTAGAAATAAATCAATTTGGAGCTATTTAAAACCGAACATGACTTTATAATAAAATAATATTTTTAGTTATTCCAAAGGTGCCCCTCTCCTTTCTTATAAAAGGGCACCTCCTCCATCTCTTCCTCACGCAACATTGAGCCTTCAAGATCGGCCAAACCCTGCCAAATTCTCCTCTCCACTTCCCTAGAAACATTCTAGAGGTTCTTTTCTTCCTCAAAGACCAATTTTAGTGCCCTAAGAGGAGGTCTCAAAGAGGCACTTCAAAGAAGAGGTAATTTCCGTTACCGATTCTTTCACCTTTATTTTTTTTCCACATCTTCTTCTTAGGTTGTTTCATTATGAAGTAATAACATCAGTATCACTCATATACTGATATCTTATTATAAGTATGAAGCAATCCTATTTCACCATCTATCCATCCTACGGAAAAAGAAATCACCACCCGTGCGTACGTACGGAATACCGTCTCCACGCCGTGGTGTAATCTATTTTCCACCACCACATTACATGGATGGGTATAATGGTGTAAATAATAACTATACATAGTTATTAGAACATCATATTGATTCTGGTATATTCTATCATCCACTCCAATTCAATTCAATAATTATGGAAATGATATCATCGCTCGTGCATACGTACGTACTACCGTCTCGACGACGCGATGAGATTTATTCTCCATGTTAACCATTTAAGAATGATTATAAAGTATATATAAGAAATAATAATGAAATATATGACATTATAAAGATACTGTATTTATGTGTATATATATGTATGTCATCTACTTAATTCTACTCAATTCAATAAGGAAACGAAAACAGCGTTCATGCGTACGTATGGCTTACCGTCTCCATGAATGGTGTATTTCATTCCATTTACTGATTTATTATATATATGTATATTCTGAATATATATATATAAATCATGTTTTATATTTTGGAATTAAGTAATAATGATCTAAGTAATCATATGGATAATTACAAGTCAAAACACGGACGACAAATGAAACAATTTTACTCAAAATGCTCTTTAACATGGAATTTACAAAAGAATGGGTAATATAAAGTCATAAGTGAACCATATATGATATCATAACAATGAATATGATTCTGTAATAAGTCAATGACATTATTTAAATCATTATACAGGAGGTTCGGACAATTACGAAGCAAATCGGACCTCAGGTAAGGGAAATATCACAATCTCATTTTTATCTGAGATTGTTTATACTTTGAAATTTACTGGGGTGTATTTTATCATCCACATCCATGTTTCCTCAATATGTAATATTATTTCCATCCACATTCAATTGTTTAAATCCAATTTTACCCTTCGGTGAGTTTTTAGTAACATATATTAAAGGAATCCTTTGTCGTTTTTCGTACGAGGTACTTTTTGACTTTTCTGACAAAAGTACGAAGAATGTTTTTTTAACTTATACGGCATGAAAGGATTTTTAAGGTTTTATAAATCCATATTTTCATTAAGCTTCCTAAAAATTATTTCATGACTAGTTTCAAGAAAATTCTTTTATTTTAGAAATTCATGACATTTTGTGAAAAGAAAATGATTTTAAAGAATAAAGGATATTTTCCTCAAGAATTCATTTCAAGTGTTTTTCTCAAAACTATTTTCCATCTAAGATGACATTATTTGATATGTATGTTTCAAGTAAAATGTATCTATGATTTCAATGGTTTAAATTTTCTTATGATTAAATGATATCAATTGTTTATGGATTATGATGGCATGATGTTTAAGAATCCCATTTTATTACATGGGTTATGCAATGATGTATGATTTATGAATTTGTGGCAGACATAAGAATGGTATCATTATTAGATGGGTGGGACCTATACCTCCCTCCAATGCATTGGGTAAAGATTTTATATCTCATGAGATAGACATGGCTGGAATGGTAGGTTATACCGGTTCAGTGAAACAGGACTGAAACGAGGGTGACTCGGTTCAGAAAGAGACTTTGTCCACTAAGATAGTCTTGGCAATGAGTCTTGAATAACAAGAAATGATTCTCTATGATTATGTGTGTATGCCAAAAAGTTTCATGTTTTATGTTATGATTATTAGGATTACATTTCACTACTATGATTTATCCCATGTTATGAAATTATTATCTCTTTTACAGGTTAAGATTTCAAAAAGATATGTTCTTATGAATATGATGTGATTGATATTTATCTTTTTTAACCTTAATGAGCATTTGAGATCACCCATTTATGTTTTCTTTTCCCCAGGATATAAAGAAAGGTTTTAGGTAAGAAAAAAAAGGACGATCTTTATGGGAGATGTTGAAGATATTTCACAATGATTAGAAGATTATATTCCGAGTTTCCAAAGACACTAAACTATTACGGTCCTTGTGTGTGTGTTTTTGTAATGTACTATGTATTTTGAAAAAGTAATGTAATGTCCATGTACGTTAAGCTTCGGGTCTCTACAGTTGGTATCAGAGGAAAGGTTTAGTCAACCTTTGGAAACTAGGATGCGAGAACATTAGTGAGATCCCTAGAGATATTTCTAAGGTATGTCTAAGGATGTCTCTAAGGTTAAGTATACGTATAGGTTATAGTCCTAGAATTGCACTAACGATCATAGAATTTATCCTAAGATGTTAGATATTGAGGGTACTTCCCCTTTATTATGTTGTTTTCCCTAGCATGATTTTTTCCTCTCACACTATTCTTTTTGGGTTTTAGAAAATGGCTGGAAACAAGATGATTCACGATAATGGAGGATATGATGGACAATGGAATGATAATCTTCATGAGAAACCAAATGAAATGGGATTTGGAAGTCCAAACATCATTATTATGCCGAATCAGCAATCTCATAATATGATCAATAAAGTAAAATTTGGTACGTTTCCTGACTTGGATAATAAGAGAAAGATGGAGTTTCATGATGATCATAGTGGAAAGAAAGTTCAATTTCCCCTATGTAAATCATGTGGGAAGAGGCATAAAGGAGAATGTTTCAAAGGAACTAGAAGATGCTTTGGGTGTGGAAAAGAAGGACACAAAGCCAGTAAGTGCAAAGGAAAAGGTTCAGTTAACACCAGGGATGAGGATAATGGTATTGCTACGACATCAACAATGGTTAAATGTTATAAATGTGGAATGTACGGGCATTATGCAAACCAATTCCCTAAGGGAAAGTCTCATTAAGAGAATCAGTATAGTCGTATGGGTAGTATTTATGTTGATGATGATTAAGAGACTACAAATGATATGTGAGATTAAAAATTGTTGAAGATCGGTCAATGGTTTAAGAATGTAGTTGAATTATTACATGTTTATCATGTGTAATGTTGTATAATAAACTCATGGTACTATGGAATAAAGAGACATCTAAGGTTTGTTACACTGTTGTCTTTCCTTGAGTTTTGAAAGTGTATGATTAATGGTACCACTATCCATGAAAGGTTATTCAGATATTTTTGGAATGTAGATGATATGCGCATAATGAAGGGAAAAGGAGAAAATTAAATGTTTAACAGTATTCATGAGCTCATGATTGATATAAGGACTAAGTGATATCATGGTTTGAGTATATAGAATTTTGAGGACTTTGGTATGTGAAAAGTGTTAACTTTTATCTGTATTCATGTTTTCACTAAGGTTCAATGGGTATTCAAGAGAATACATGATTAATGACTTTGAATGTTTGGAATGTGACCAACAAAACATATCTTATGATATATGGAGATCAACGATGGTATTAAACCTCTAGTAGTCGTTTTCACTATGTTATGAGAGTGGACTGCAGTATTATGGATAAGCCTAAAGATTGGAATGGATTATGTTGGACATAAGTTAGTATTATTGATGGGATGTTATAGTAATATAGTTTTAGAAAAAGGACAACCTACAAGACGGGCGACAGCCCATCGTGTCGGACAAGGCTGTGGAAATCGAACCCACAACCGAAGTGTGACTGGCCTTTATCGCCTACCACTGGCCTACAGGAAGTCCATGTTTAGTAGAAACTAGTTTTATTATATTAATCAGTATGATATATGATGTATAAGTCCATTTTAGGAACCATATATGATTAATCTCACTATACAATGACTTATGTATATGTAATAACTTTTGCTAACCTTTTGTTTGAGACAGATGGAATGACCCGTCATTCTATCACATGATCTGCTAACACTTCACGAATAACAAATTCAACTTCATTTATTGAAGAGATGAAGTGGAAATTGTTCAAGGCATGAACAACAGTGAGATTGTACCAAAATAAAGTAAGTATTTATTCTAATTCAAATTTTCAACTTTAGGGAAATGATCTTGAAAACCAAAAATGTCGTCCTATTGCCCTTATATCCGATGAATCAGATGGTACCCTAGATCGTCACAAATTTATGGCTTTGTGATTGCTGGATTTTCCATAGCCATGTTCTCTACCACTCTCCATCAGAACATGATGGTTAGATTTCTCTTCCATATCCATATTTTCACCTATGTGGAAACCTAGTGATTAGTTTATTTGGGTAACCGTTACGTTTCATACTTTTGTTTTTAAATATTGGGTTTGGTATTCCTTTTTACGATGTGGGTTTCTATTAAAGAAACTTTCGAATAGTAAACCATTTATAACCCCGACGAATTTCGAGGGAGAAATTTATTTTAAGGGGGGTAGAATTTCACACCCTGAAATTTTATGAAAAATATTCTTTTTAATTTCATTAATGTCTTTTGTTGTACGCTACACCAAAAGGATCTTGCACAACACGCATCCTTGACTTGCCTTGCATTACACGCAATCACGTCCTTCCTCGATAGCGTGTATAGTACACAATAACGTGTTTCACTAAACAACAATATGCTATTAAAATATTATTAAAACGAGCCGTTATGAATAGTAATAACCACTTTTTGAAATTTTGTAAATTTTATTTTTCAAAATGGAATTAATTTTTGATTTGTAATATCGAAATTAGCTTAGGGTGAAATTTTGGTACTTTTCGGATAACTTTCATATTCTAATGAATAGTGAAAATTACTAAATTTTAATTAAAAACAATTTTTTTAATCGAAATAATTAATAGTGATAAATTATTAATGGTTTTAAAGTATACTTAGAATATATTTTTACAATTTATTACAATGATGGTCATTGGATGTAATTTCACATTTAAACCAGTTATAAACAAATTTCAATCTTTTGATAGTTATTATCTCTTAAAAACACGCTATTTGTTTTGACAACGGGAATTAATTTTTAATTTAGTTAATGCAACTTATATGTTTTGAATTTGATAAAATAGACATCATTTTTGAGTTCATAATATGAAATATAGCTTAGGCCTAATTTTTGGTATTTTTCTGAAAACTTTCAATTTTTGATGAATAGTGAAACCACTAAGTGGTAGGTTAAAAACTGAATTTTGCATAAAACTTAATTTTACCGCTTCTGTGAATGGAATTTCGAAAATCCGAGAGACACGGTAAATATCAAGGACTAAAATGTGGTTCAAGGAGATGAAAATAATTTTTGGTGAATAGTAACTTTTTACTTTTTTTTACCACGGTTACAAGTAAATAGGGTAATTTAGGGTAAAGATGATATTATTATTACCCTAACACAAGTCCTAATTGTGTTGGATAAGTGAAACTCGACCAAAAACAAACTTTGGAATAAAATATAACCATTTAGGCCCACTTGGATTAGATTACAACATTTATTATTAATTTATTTAAAGAAGGGTTAAAATAGTTAAAATCAATGTTTAATAAGTAAATAATTTTTAATATGGGGTTATAAATAATATAAATTCGACTATAAATATTCATTAGAAAGATAAAAAGATTTCTTACATAATGGTATTTTATTCGTAATTTTTAGACATCAAATAGGTTAATTTATTTATGACACAAAGATGATGCAATAATTATCTTATTAATGAAATATTGACATAATTGATGTTATAAATACCAAAATAAATATAATTTGAGACTTTTTATGAATTGCACTAATTTTCTAGGTTAATATGACATGTTATTATTGATTTAAGTAACTTTCTTCGAACTTATCATTCTGTTATGAGTTTCACAAAAATCAATTACTAAATAGTGTCAAAATTGACATAAAATAGTTTTTAAAACAAATATTATATTATTAATTTTTATTTTATACCTAAAAAACTATGGTTCGGCCAAATGGCTTAGATAAGGTTATATATATTAATAATAAACAATTTGGGGTTCTTTTGGCTTCTTATAGTAATTTTATTAACCTTATAGTGTAAGAACACAAGAAGACACGGTAAAAGTAAAATTATTTAACTTAATGTTAAATCTAAATAATAAGGTTAAAATAGGAACCTAAAATTGTCTAAATTATATTGGATGAGAGGATTTCGACTCATCCCCACCTTAGCCTCGAAATAAATCAATTTGGAGCTATTTAAAACCGAACATGACTTTATAATAAAATAATATTTTTAGTTATTCCAAAGGTGCCCCTCTCCTCCTTTATAAAAGGGCACCTCCTCCCTCTCTTCCTCACACAACATTGAGCCTTCAATCTCGTCCAACCCCTGCACAATTCTCCTCTCCACTTCCCTAGAAACATTCTAGAGGTTTTTTTCTTCCTCAAAGACCAATTTTAGTGCCCTAAGAGGAGGTCTCAAAGAGGCGCTTCAAAGAAGAGGTAATTTCCGTTACCGATTCTTTCACCTTTATTTCTTCTTCCACTTCTTCTTCTTAGGTTGTTTCATTATGAAGTAATAACATAAGTATCACTCATATACTGATATGTTATTATAAGTATGAAACAATCCTATTTCACCATCTATCCATCCTACGGAAAAAGAAATCACCGCGCGTGCGTACGTACGGAATACCGTCTCCACGTCGTGGTGTAATCTATTTTCCACCACCACCTTACATGGATGGGTATAATGGTGTAAATAATAACTATACATAGTTATTAGAACATCATATTGATTCTGATATATTGTATCATCAACTTCAATTCAATTCAATAATTATGGAAATGATATCATCGCTCGTGCGTACGTACGGACTACCGTCTCCACGACGCGATGAGATTCATTCTCCATGTTAACCATTTAAGAATGATTATAAATTATATATAAGCAATAATAATGAAATATATGACATTATAAAGCTACTGTATTTATGTGTATATATTTGTATGTCATCTACTTAATTCCACTCAATTCAATAAGGAAACGAAAACAGCGTTAATGCGTACGTACGGCTTACCGTCTCCATGAACGGTGTATTTATTTCCATTTACTGATTTATTATATATATGTATATTCTGAATATATATATATAAATCATGTTTTATATTCTGGAATTATGTAATCATGATCTATGTAATCATTTTGATAATTACAAGTCAAAACACGGATGACAAATGAAACAATTTTACCCAAAATGTTCTTTAACATGGAATTTACAAAAGAACGTGTAATATTAAGTCATAAGTGAACCATATATGATATCATAACATTGAATATGGTTATGTAATAATTCAATGACATTATTTAAATCATTATACAGTAGGTTTGGACACTTATGAAGCAAATCGGACCTAATGTAAGGGAAATATCACAATCTCATTTTTATCCAAGATTGTTTATACTTTGAAATTTACTGGGGTGTATTTTATCATCCACATCCATGTTTCCACAATATGTAATATTATTTCCATCCACCTTCAATTTTTTAAATCCAATTTAACCCTTCGGTGAGTTTTTAGTAAAATATAGGAAAGGAATCCTTTGTCGTTTTTCGTACGAGGTACTTTTTGACTTTTCCAACAAAAGTACGAAGAATGTTTTTTTAACTTATACGGCATGAAAGGATTTTTACGATTTTATAAATCCATATTTTCATTAAGATTCTTCAAAATGATTTCATGACTATTTTCAAGAAAATACTTTTCTTTTAAAAATTCATGACATTTTGTGAAAAGAAAATGATTTTAAAGAAGAAAGGATATTTTCCTCAATAATTCATTTCAAGTGTTTTTCTCAAAACTATTTTCAATCTAAGATGACATTATTTGATATGTATGTTTCAAGTAAAATGTCTCTATGATTTCAATGGTTTAAATTTTCTTATGATTAAATGATATCAATTGTTTATGGATTATGATGGCATGATGTTTAAGAATCCCATTTTATTACATGGGTTATGCAATGATGTATGATTTATGAATTTGTGGCACACATAAGAATGGTATCATTATGAGATGGGTGGGACCTATATCTCCCTCCAATGCATTGGGAAACGATTTTATATCTAATGAGATAGACATGGCTGGAATGGTAGGTTATACCGGTTCAGTGAAACAGGACTGAAATGAGGGTGACTCGGTTCAGAAAGGGACGTTGTCCACTAAGATAGTCTTGGCAATGAGTCTTGACTAAAAAGAAATGATTATATATGATTATGTGTGTATGACACAAAGTTTCATGTTTTAAGTTATGATTATTGGGATTACATTTCACTACTATGATTTATCCCATGTTATGAAATTATGATCTCTTTTGCAGGTTAAGATTTCCAAAAGATATGTTCTTATGAATATGATGTGATTGATATTTATTTTGTTTACCCTGACTGAGCATTTGAGCTCACCCATTTATGTTTTCTTTTCCCCAGGATATAAAGAATGGTTTTAGGTAAGAAAAAAAGGAAGATATTTATGGTAGATGTTGAAGATCTTTCACCACGATTAGAATATTATATTCCAAGTTTCCAAAGACACTAAACTGTTACGGTCCTTGTGTGTGTGTTTTTGTAATGTACTAAGTATTTCGCAAAAGTAATGTAATGTCTATGTACGTTAAGCTTCGGGTATCTACATTCAACATCGCCAATAGTGATCGCATGTGACTTCCCTTTGTCCTTTGCCTTCAGTGGTTTCTGATGTTGATCATCACTAACCCTTGGATTAGGGAATTTATTAGCATAATGCCCCATTTTCTTGCACTTGACGCATTGAAGTGTTGGTGGTGCGTTCTCTGCAGTCTTTGCTTTATTCATATCATTAGAAACCCATTTTCCATTACATCGACACTCAGATGCTCGATGACCTTTTTTACAAACTTAAAACATTTTCTAGTCCCTTTAAGACAATCTCCACTATGCTTCTTTGCACACTTTTTGCATAAGGAAACATTCATCTTCTTTTCACCATTATTCTGAGATTTCTCCTTGAACTCCATCTTTCTTTTCTTGTCAAAACCATGAGATGGATATGTAACACCAACTTCCATTTCTACCTTGATAGCACAACGCACAATTTCATCATAGCTACTGAAGTCTCTTATAGCTAATGCACTTCGAACACTTGGTTTTAAGCCATTGAAAAATCGATCAACTTTACTTTCAGGTTGGATGATAATGCCAGATGTATACCTTGCAAGTCTTGTAAAATTCGCTTCGTATATACCAACCGATTCATCATCCTTTTGCTTTAGTTCAAGAAACTCCTTCTCCATATTTGTTCGAAGAATACGAGGGAAGTACTTATTGAGAAATAAGTTCTTGAACTCGTCCCATTCCATGGACTCAATTTCATCTCTTGGCCTCGTATTCTTGATAAGATTCCACCATTGATAAGCTTCACCTTCCAAACGATATACGGCTAAGATGACTTTATCTTGTTCAGAACATTGAAGAACTGGAAATATCTTTTCAGTGGTACTGATCTATTGTTAAGCAACAAGTGGATCGGAAGTCCCACTGAAAGAAGGTGGACGTTGCCTCATGAAGGACTCAATAGAATATTGTTCCCTTCTCTGCTCATTTGGAAGTCCAGAATGATACATAGTTTGTGTAATTATAGCAATAAGATTTTGCACTCCATCTTCCATAACATTTGTTTGTTCAGGAGGACAATCATTGCATTTTCCATTGCATTGATCAACACGGTTCCTTCGGGTTCCATCCATCGTCTAAAACCCAAAAAGAATAGAGTGAGAGGAAAAAATCATGCTAATGAAAACAACACAATAAAGGGGAAGTACCTTCATTATCTAACATCTTAGGTTTAATTCTATGATCGTTAGCGTAATTCTAGTACTATAACCTATACGTATACTTAACCTTAGGGACATCCCTAGACATACCTTAGAAATATCTCTAGGGATCTCACTTACGTTTTCGCATCCTAGTTTCCAAAGGTTGACTAAACCTCCCTCTGATACCAACTGTAGAGACCCGAAGCCTGACGTACATGGACATTAAATTACATTTTCGGAATACTTAGTACATAACAAAAAAACACACACAAGGATCGCAATAGTTTAGTGTCTTTGGAAACTCGGAATATAATCTTCTAATCCTGGTGAAAGATCTCCAATATCTCCCATAAAGATCTTCTTCTTTTTCCTAAAACCTTTCTTTATATCCTGGGGAAAAGAAAACATAAAAGGGTGATCTCAAATGCTCAGTAAGGGTAAACAAAAGAAATATCAATCACATCATATACATAAGAATATAGCTTTTGGAAATCTTAACCTGCAAAAGAGCTCATAATATCATAACATGGGATAAATCATAGAAGTGAAATGTAATCCCAATAATCACAACATAAAACATGAAACTTTTTGGCATACATAGATAATCATAGAGCATCATTTCTTGTTAGTCAAGACTCATTTCCAAGACTATCTTAGTGGACAAAGTCCATTTCTGAACCGAGTCACCCTCGTTTCAATCCCGTTTCACTGAACCAGTATGACCTACCATTCCAGACATGTCTATCTCATGAGATATAAAATTTTTACCCAATGCATTGGAGGGAGATATAGGTCCCACCCATCTCATAATGATACCATTCTTATGTGTGCCACAAAATCATAAACAATACATCATAGCATAACCCATGTAATAAAAATGGGAATCTTAAACATCGTGACATCATAAAACAATTCATATAAGATAAAGGAATTCATAAAAATAATTCCATCACAACATAATCAAATCAATGTAATAATAGGGATAAAAACATAACCCTTTATTATATTATATGGAAAATAATTTTGATAAAACACATGAACTCCATTCTTGAGGAAAATATCCTTTCTTCTTCAAAAACATTTTTCCTTTCATAACATGTCATACGAATTTAAAATAAACGAAGTTTATTAAAAATAAACATGAAAACTTGTAAAGGATGCTTCTTGGAAATAATGTTTTAAAAATCCATTCATTCCGTATAAGTTAAAAAAACATTCTTCCCGTACTTTTGTCGGAAAAGTCAAAAAAAGTACCTCATACGAAAAACGACAAAAGATTCCTTTCATATCTTTTACTAAAAACTCACCGAAGGGTAAAATAGGATTTAAACAATTGTAGGTGAAAGAAAATAATATTACATATTGTCGAAACATGGATGTGGATGATAAAATACACCCCTAGTAAATACCAAAGTATAAATAATCTCGGATTAAAATGAGATTGTGATATTTCCCTTACCTTAGGTCCGACTTGCTTTGTACATGTACGAACCTCCTGTATAATGATTTAAATAATGTTATGGACTTATTACAGATTAATATTCATTGTTATGATATCATATATGGTTCGCTTATGACATTATATTACCCGTTCTTTTGTAAATTCATGTTAAAGTAGCGTTTTGGGTAAAATCGTCTCATTTGTCATTCGTGTTTTTATCTTGTAATTATTAATATGATTACTTGGATCATGATTACTTATATCCAGAATGTAAAACATAATTTATATATAATATATATTCAGAATATATATATATATATATATATATATATATAATATATCGTTAAATGGAATGAAATACACCGTTCATGGAGACGGTAGTCCGTACGTACGCATGAACGCTGTTTTCGATTCCTTATTGAATTGAATGGAATTAAGTAGATGAAATACATATAAATATAAATAAATACAGTATCATTGTTATGTCATATATTTCATTAGTACTTATTATATATACTTTATAATCATTCATGAATGGTTAATCATTGAGAATGAATCTCATCACGTCGTGGAGACGGTAGTCCGTACGTATGCACGAGCGATGATATCATTCCCATGGTCGTGGAATTGTGTTGAAGTGTATGTATACTATTTAAATATCAATATAACTTTATAATAATCATATATAGTTACTCATTACACCATTATACCCATCCTATTATGGTGGCGGCGGAAAATAGATTACACCACGGCGTGGAGACGGTATTCCGTACGTACGTACGCGCGGTGATTTCATTTTCCATAGGATGGATTGATGGTTAAATAGGGTTGTTTCATAATTATAATAACATATCAGTATATTAGTGATACTGATTTTATTACTTAATAATGAAACAACTAAAGAAGAAGAAGTTGAAGAAGAATGAAATTGGAAAGGATCGGTAATGGATATTACCTCTTCTTTGAAGTGCTTCTTTGAGACCTCCTTTTAGGGCACTAAAATTGGTCTTTTAAGAATCCCAGGACCGCTAGGATGATACTAGGGAAGTGGAGAATAGATTTTGGAAGGGTTTGGCCGAGCCTGAATGCTCAAATTGGTGTGAGGAGGAGAGGGAGGAGGTGCCCTTTTATAAGGGAGGAGAGAGGCATCTTAGGAAAAGCTCAAAATATTATTTTATATTAAGGTCAAATTCGGTTTATAATGGTTCCAAATGGTCTTATTTCTAAGATAAAGTGGGTATGGGTCTAAATCCTCTCATACAATAGGATTTAGACAAGTTTAGGTTATTATTTTAACCTTATCAATTAGATTTAACTCAAAGTTAAATAATTTATCTTTTACCATGTCTTTTTGTTTTCTTACACTATATGGTTAATAAACTTACTATATCAAACCAATCGAACCCCAAGTTGTTTCTTATTAATATATATATCCTTATCTATGTCATTTGGACGAACCTTAGATTTTTAGGAATTAAATAACAATTAATAATTTAATATTTGTTTTAAAAACTAATTTATGTCAATTTTGACACTATTTGGTACATGATTTTTATGAAATTTCTAACAGAATTATAAGTTCGAACCAAGTTACTTAAATCATCAATAACATGTCATATTAACATATAATATTAGTGTAAGTCATAAAAAGTCTCAAATTACATTTATTTGGGCATTTATAACGTCAATTATGTTAATATTTTCTTAAAAAGGTAAATACTGCATCATCGTTGTGTCATAAATAAATTAAATTATTTAAAGTATAAAAATTACAAATAAAATACCATTATGTAGGAAATTGTTTAGATTTCTAATTAATATTTATAGTCGAAATTATATTATGTATAACCCTATATTAAAAATGTTTTAGTAAATAAACTTTGATTTTAACTCTTTTAACTCTTCTTTGAATTAAATAATAATAAATGTCCTAATCTAATCCAAGTGGGCCTAAATGATAATATTTTACACTTAAGGTTGTTTTTGGTCGAGATGAACTTTTCCAATAGGATTAGGATATGTGTTAGGGTAATATTAATATCATTTTTACCCTTAATTACCCTATTTACTTTTAACCATGGTAAATAAAAGTAAAAAGTTACTATTCATCAAAAATTATTTTCATCTCATTGAACCACATTTTACTTACTGACATCAACCATGTCTCTCATATTTTTGAAATTCCATTTATAGAAGCGGTAAAATTATGATTTATGAAAAAAATAATTTTTTAACTACCACTTAGTAGTTTCACTATTCCTCAAAAATTGAAGTTTTACAGAAAAATGCCAAAATTTCACCCTAAGCTATAATTGATATTCCAAGTTCAAAAATGATTTCTATTTTACAAAATTCCTAACATATACGTTGCATTAATTAATTTTATAATTAATTTCCGCTGTCACAACAAATAGCGTGTTTTTATGAGATAATAACTATCAAAAGATTAACATTTGTTTATGTCTGGTGTAAATATGAAATTACATCCAATGACCAACATTGTATTGAATTGTAAAAATATATTCTAGATATACTTTAAAACCACTCAAATTAATAATTTATCACTATTAATTATTTCTATTAAAAAAGTTGTTTTTAATTAAAATATAGTAATTTTCACTATTCATCAGAAAATGAAAGTTATCCGAAAAGTACCAAAATTTCACCCTAAGCTAATTTCGATATTACAAATCCAAAAATGAATTCCATTTTGAAAAATAAAATATAAAAAATTTCAAAAAGTGGCTATTACTATTCATAACGGCTAGTTTTAATAATATTTTAATAGCATATTGTTGTTTAGTGAAACTCGTTATTGCGTACTACACACACTATCGATGAAGGTCGCGATTGCGTGTAATGGAAGGCAAGTCAAGGTTGCGTGTTGTGAAAGCTTCTTTTGGTGTAGCGTACAACACAAGACATTAATGAAATTAAAAAAAATATTTTTCATAAAATTTCGGGGTGTTACAAAACACCTCTGACACGAAGACGGAAAACTAGCTAGAAGAGCTGGTGATAGCATTCAGCCTGATTTGGGATCCGTATGAGTATTGGGTTCCTTTGGCCATCAGCCAGATGCGGGGAGCAGCGCGTCAGTGGTGGATGCTCTACCTGGGTGAGAGGATAGAGGCTGAGGTGGCATGGGCTGACTTTGAGAAGGAGTTCCGGGCGGAATTCCTCTCTTCTACGATGAAGGCAGAGAAGAGGTAGGAGCAACTATCCCTCCAGCAGGGGAGTATGTCAGTAAGGGAGCTGGGGATCTAGTTCAAGGACCACCTCTTCTTTACCCCAGACTTCTTTCTAGATGAGGAGTCTCGGGGAATGCGTTTAGAGGAGGTGCTCCGACCCTCCATCCAGTATGTTGTTACCCCCTTCACCATGCCGACATACATGGAGGTCCAGAAGAAGGCCGAAGTGGTGGAGATGATGAATGCTCTAGGATGTGTGATACATGAGGGGATCCAACTGTGATCATTGAAGGGGAAGGCTGTCAGTACCAAACCACCAGCATCAGGACCCTCTCAGTTCTGACCAGCAGGGAGCAGGCCGCAGCAGTTCCAGTTCCAGTCCCCCGGTCCTCGCCCATTCCCTTCAGGCCTAGGACCGAGGGGCTTCGTCTGTGGGAGCCATGGACATCTCTAAAATCAGTTCCTGGACTGAGTTCTGTGTGGAAGTGGCAGACATGCTCAACATCTGCCTCAGTAGTAGCTTCCAGCTAGGCCATTCTAGCAGCAGCAACAGGGGCAGTGAGCTTCTGCTCCTCTGAGGGAAGACGTTGCAGGGGGAGGCCAACATCAGGGTGCTCCTCAGGGACCCCGATCAAGGTATGGTTGGGGAGGCGGCCGACATCCGAGGTTTAGAAGAGCAGGGTGCGGACAGTTGCACGCTGCAGAGGTAGTAGTTCCAGTGGGACCGAAGGTTGTCCGATGTACGATCAGTTTGTTCTGTACCCTTTCTTATGCCTTGTCCGATACCGGAGCTTCACACTCCTTTGTTGCACCTGGTCTGGACCATGATCTGGGCCTATATTCCAAGTGTAAAGACTCTAAAATTTTAAGGAAATTTTTTTCTTAAATTATTTGGGATTTTACAAAAACACAGTTTTTAACGGCACCTGATTCCGAGGCCCGGTGTGCCCAGAATCAATTTCTAAAGTTTTTTTAAGCTTAAATTAACGTGCATAAGTAGTTTTACTAAAAAAGTGTAATAACGCTTAAACGGTTACTCAGATCAGAAATCAGAGGGCTCTGTTGCGCTCAGGATGGCAGGTTTACCCTATGCGCAACTTATGTTTAGTCAGCGTGGGCCTCCTGTGAGAAATTCCAAAAATGACTTAACAGTAAAAAAAATAATTAAATAAATTATTTTATTTTTAAAATGCTTATAACTCACAAACGGTAGCTCGGATTAAAAACCTAAAACAACCGCTGAACTCGTGAGGGCATGGTTTTTTTAGGCAGATACTAACCTTGGCCGGCGCGGGCCACCAGAAAAATTTAGTTTCTAGCCGCAAATAAAATAATTAAATGACAATTATTTTATTGTAAAATTTGTATCTTTTAAACGGTAACTCGGATTGAAAATCCGAGAGTACCATTGGATTCTTTGGGGCGTGTTTCACTTAGGCAAAGCCTGACCTTGACCGGCGCGGGTTGAGGGTGACTGATAATAATTTTCCGAACTTTTTTTCGGGTACGTTCTGTAAACGTACGCGTGGGTTTTTCTAACTTTTGAACCGGTACTCGGAATCAATATCCGAGGGAACCGATGAAACCGCAGCGCCAGTAATTGATTAGGAACACCTTTTCTAAAGGTGCGTTTGTTCGGGTGTTGGTGTAAAAAAAAGTGGGGAATAAAAATATAATTGTTTTATTTTTATTTCTTCACTAAGCAGTTTAAGTGAAAATTAAGTTGTGTCTCAACTTAATTTATCTTCTCTAGGTGTTAGATCCTAGGTGTGGGAGTTGGAGTGGGACCCACCGGTTGTTAACTTCCTATGAGAGGATTAAGGGTGAGGTGGGGCCCACACGATCCCCCACATTTTCAAATTCCCTAACCCCTCTAAACTTTAATTGAGTGACTCATCACCTCCCACATTAATTCATGCCACCTAAACACTAATTAATATGAAAACTTAAGATCATTTAATTATGCATGTTTGGTTTTGAATTTTGGATTTTTGAAATGGATGTCTTAAGTAATAAAATAAGAGGTGTCTTCTTTTATCTGAGTTTTAGCTTGTGGAGTTGAGTTTTTGGGACAGTTCTAGTTTTTGAAGAGTTTCATCCTTCCACGAGGAACTCCATCCTCATCGTTGAATAAAGCGAAGGCTGGTGCCAACCTCGACTTCCTTTTTCTCGATGCTTGACGAAGCGAGACCGTCATCCCGCGGCAACATCTAAGGAACAACGAAGCATTCGTTTTCTTTGTCAAGAAATCAACCTTTGTGAATCGAGGTAGGGGGATTAATTTGAGAATGGTATTATTCCCTTGGTTGTTCCTTCTAAAACAAAGAACTCGGATCAACTCATCATTATGTTGATCTGCGAAGAATATGTTTGCGGGTTGGGAATTCTTGTTTGCAAAGAAAACTGTAGGGGTTTTTATATATGTTTTAATTCGTTTTATTGATTCTTCATATCTTAAATTCACGATGATGATGACCAAATGAACATAGAAATCGTCCCGCACAAAAACCATTCTCCTTTTTCGTTTTATTCTTCACGTGTTCTTCGTGCGTTCTTCAATGTCCAAATATTTATTGATGCTAGAAACTCAATGTTTCCCTGAGCGCGACATACGGACACGAAGATCTCGACCCGAGGATCAAGGATATGCATTCGTATCTTTTTTCCGAGTTAAATTGAAGTCGGAATGGAGTGCAGAAGGATCTGAAGGCACAACTGGCGGGCAGCCAAAGGTGGTGGCCATGCGTAAAGAATAGGAGGCGCTAGATTCGGTGGTGGTGTGTGGCTTTTGGGTGTGTTAAGTTAAGAATTAAATTAAAATAAAAAATAATAATATAATAATGTTATTATTATTTTCATTGGGAAAACCGTATTTTGACGGTATCTTCTTCGTGCGACCTCAGTTTCACGAACTGTTAGTGGCAGTGCGACCCTGACTTCGAGATGAAATTTATGAGTCCAATATTGGATTTCCTTTTCGGGTTTTTGGATCGGGTACCCGAAACGATCATACATAATAGATTTAATATTATTATTAAATCTTTGACCCGCCATAACTCATGCGTGCGACGTCCGATTGACTCGCCGTCAGCGGCGATGTGACTTTGTCTTTAATACGGTCGATTAATGTCTAATTTTGGTTATTAATTTCTTGTTCGTGGATCGGGCTCACGAAACACCGAATAATAATATTATTATTATTATTACAGGATCTTGTATCAGACAAATCTCTCTCATACGGTGTTGGAATGACGAACCGACTACGACGTTACGACCCTGGAATTAAGACAGATTTTTTAGACCAAATTTTGATATTTAAGTCGAGGTCGAGGCGCGGGACCCATGAGGCCCGGTTCGCGCATTTTGCGGTGAAATGAAACTTTTTCAGTGGCAATCCGTTTTGGGCCAATGGGTAGTCCATCTCGTGTGTTTTTTCATATGGGTCGCAATGGTGTGACTGGTTTGATTAACCAGTGTCATTTGAAGTACGACTGGGTTGGTTTGAACTCAAAACCAACTGGGCCCTCGGAGCAGAAACACTTATAACTTAAGGATCAGGCGTTTGATTTGTGTGCCATCGACTTTGTTGGATTCCTCTTGATGAGACGGAAATTTTGGCATACATCACCTGAGGTTTGGATGTAGTTGGAGTATGGACGGGTTGGATTGTACCTAAAATCGAACCGGGCCCCTGGAACGGAAAAGCCGTTAACATTCAAACCGGACTTCCGTTTGAAGAACCGTCAGCGGTTTTGGAAATCATGTTGAGAAATGGTCCCTATGAGTATACCCTATGAGATTTCAGGGTACAATTGTGATACGGCCGGGTTGGTTCGCACACAAAACCAACCGGGCCCCATGGATGAAAAAGCTAGTGACTCACAGATCGGGCATCCGATTGACGCGCCGTCTGTTGCATTGAGACCCCTATGACGAGGCGGTCCTTTGAGGTAATTCTTCATGGGACTTTGAGATACTTGGAGTATTGACCCGTAACTCGTGGAGCGGACCCTCCCAGAGATGAGCGTGCGGAGTACGGAGACCGTGTAGCCGAATGAGACCTGACGACTGCTTGAACGACTCGACTTGGAGTGAGTCGACTAGCCCAGTGGACGAAGCACTACTTTGTTTGGGTGCAGACCCATGGCAGACGGATCACTACCTGTGTGACAGTGCAAACCCGCGGTACTCATTCGGAGAGTACCTCTGCAGGCTATTAGGGGGTGTTCACTACTGTGTTTGGGTGGCATACCCCGGCGAGAAGCACTACTGTGTTTGGGTGGATGACCCAAGGTACTCGACAGGAGGAGTAACTCAGCAGTCTTAGGTTAGTGAGCAGTACCTCGGAGTCGTGACAGGACAACTGTACACTCCAGAGACGGGGCTCTTCAGCAGTTATGGTTTCGATAATGAAAATCCTGGTTTGAGCTGAGTCTATGACCTTTGTGTTTACCTTATGATTGAGATGAGTCTCTTGATAACTTAGGTATATGCATGGGCATATACCTGGGTAGTGGTTATCCGTTGATTTCATAATCTTTGTGTTTCCACATGATTGAGATGGGTTACTTGATAACATGGGTATATATATGGGAATATACCTAGGTAGAGGTTATCTGTTGAGATCTTCATTGTGGTTATCCTTGTTGTATTTAGTGAGACCTTGAGGGTATCGGGGTCCCTACTGAGTATCGTTATACTCAACCCTACACGGGCTATGCCTGCACCTCATTGTTTTGGTTGTAGATGACAGGAAGCGCAGACAGAGGCTGAGTGTTCGAGGACTGGATGGTACCCAGAGGTGGAACTCACGACGAGAAAGTATCTGGTGGTGGACTTCATGACGAGACGACACTCGTAGGAGGTTAACAGGCGAGAGTGTTGTGGAGGCTATCTGTACCTACCCTTCAGGTCGGATCCTTGGTGGACCATCCAGGAGCTGTGCTATCTGTACCTACCCTTCAAGTAGGATCCTTGGTGGACGATCGAGGAACTGCTTGTCACCTTTCAGATGTTTTATCTTTTTCCCTGTACTTTACAATTGGTCTTGTATTTCCGGCCCGTTTACTTTCAGCACAACTTGTTTCAGTTTTACTTAGTGTTTTACTTCCACATGTACTCTGTGGTGTTTTGTTTACTTTTATAAAGGCAATTCCTTCCCAGTTATCAGGATTTACAACTTTGGTGCTAGTCACCATCCCCTGGCCTATGGAAGGCGGGCTTGGGGTAGTCACGGCATGGGCCCCGAGGACGGGTCGTGACAAATTTGTATCCGAGGAGTCGGTTCTACCGCAGAACTTATAACTCTGATATTCCCTTTTAGTGAAGCAATAGTGTTAATGGTATAAATGTGGTTTTCAGTTCAGGGAGTCCAGTGTTGGTGCGGCGGCCGACGTATCCGTACACCAGGACCCTGACTACTGATTGCCGACTTTGTGCATGAAAACACTGATTGCGTGTGTGTTTCCAAAAATTTTTATGTCAGCTCAAACCAGGTTAGCACACCAGGTATAATTCGTTGACCGTGTCGCATATATTCAGGATGTCTCCACATAGAGAGTCAGTTGGAGTTCTGAAAGAGTACTCGATGACGACTCACCGAGCGACAAGGATCTAGTGGAGGGCCCTTTTTTACTATGTTGGCACCCTCAGGTGGTGTACCAGCAGCACCACCACCTGTTGGGAAGCAGATGCCAATAGCTATACTAGATAACTGTGCACGCTGGAAGAGTGTGTTGCACGAGTTCCAGTAGTAGAGGCCTCCGAGGTTACGAGGTGAGGCAGATTCCCAGACAGCAAAGGACTGGCTGGAGGCGATTGCTAGAGTTTTCCGCCTAGCTGAGACACCAGTGGAGTGGATGGTGAACTTGGTAACTAGTGTTTTCCAGTAATGACCATGAGGATGGTCTGCATAGTGATGAGTATTCGGTACGTGGACCGATGCCTGAGATAGTGCCTTCGGGTAGTGTGTCAGCTATACATCACTACCTATTGGTCAGTAGTTACAACCGGCAGTACCGGTAGGTGACACATGTAGGCTTACTGCCTTATACGTGTTCCAACATCAGATACCCTCAAGTTCTGAGGCAAACCTAACTCACAGGTGGCTAAGGACTGGCTTGAGGAAGTGGCTGAGAGTTTTCTAGAGCTTATACAACTTCGGCAGGATGACATGTCAGTAGCTGAGAATTCATCGAGGTGTACCGAACATTCTGGGTACTCGATGAATATGATTCGATCAGTGCTATAGAGCTTGGACCTCTAAGCGTGGTGTGTTTAAGGATATTCGATCTAGCACTTTTTCCTCTATGCATTCCTATTCACGTTAGGGTGCTAGAGAGAACCTTGAGGTTGAATGTTCTTTGGCTGAATGAATATAGATAGAGAATGTTAGAAGTTGGAACGCAGAAAGCTGGTTCCATTCTCAGAGACTTGGGCGTGCGAATGTTTGAATAAGAGGAAATGTCAAGGACAGATAAATCTGCAGAGAAGCAGACGTGGAGGCAGAGCTAGGAGAGCAGCATGGGGTGGTGTACATTTCAACATGTTACAACCCCCCCGCCTTTGTTGTCCCCTCCAGGCTCAGGAAGTTGGAGGGCAGGGGAAGAGAGTAGCTGCATGCGGTCAAGGAGTGCGACCGAAAGGGCTCTAAGGAAGATTCGAAGTGCAGACTTTGTCTTCTACTAGCTACCGTAGCCACAGACATCGATAGAAATCATCCATTCCTTCCATGAATCTAGTCCCAAACCTAGAGTTTCCGGTTAAGCCGTTGACTTGACCCTCACGTCTGGAGATACCTTTGGGAGGAGACTTGATAGTCACACTTACGCCGACAATGTGATCTGACCCTTGAGGCGAGAGTCTCAGTTGGGACCTCTTGGTGATAGAGTCGAGGCCTTACAGCGTTAGTTTGAGTTGGGAATGGGAAATCACTATTCATACTCAAATTGACGATATTAGGCAAACGTCGGGATGGGTTTTCCTTGGTCGGCGAAAAGGAAACCCCAGGAAGCACAGGATAAACTCATGCATGGGAGGGTGTAGCCAATCATTCTTAAGTCAGCCAACCTTACCCTCGTGGCAGCATGAGTTTGAGTTTTAGTTCTAATCAGGAAAGGGAGACCTCTAGAGTTCGAGGATGACAACCACGTTCTTATACGGGTCTCACCTCGACGAGGTTTACAGAGATGTAGCCGAGGCGGTGAGATATCTCCAAGGTTCAACGGACCATTCTATGTTCCCAATAGGGTAGGCTAGGTGGTTTACCGCTTCACCTTTCCACATTAGTTGCACCGGGTGCATGAAATCTTCAACGTACCTTGGCTGAGGAGATACGTGCAAGATCCTTCACACATCATCGACCTCAGGGAGTTGGACGTCGATGACAGGGCGACATGCACAGAGGTTTTAGTGGAGATTGAGGATCGTCAGGAGCGGGTCCTACATGAACGATCAATTCCTCAGGTATGCATTCACTGGTAGCACGGGAACCTCCAGGAGAGCAAATGAGAGTGGAAGGCTCAGATGCATGCTCAATACCACTTTTGTTTCCCTAGTTTTGTTATAGCTTTACAGGAACGTAAAGCCCTGAGGTGGGAGTAATGTAAAGACTCATAAATTTTAAGGAAATTTTTTTGTTAAATTATTTGGGATTTTACAAGAACACAGTTTCTGACGGCACCTAATTCCGATGCCCTGTGTTCCCAGAATCAATTTCTGAAGTTTTGTTAAGCTTAAATTAACGTGCGTAAGCAGTTTTACTGAAAAAGTGTAATAGCTCTTAAACGGTTACTCGGATCAGAAATCCGAGGGCAGAGTTGGGCTTAGGATGTCGGGTTTACCATAGGTGCGACTTATGTTTAGTCAGCGCGGGCCTCCTGTGAGAAATTCCAAAAATGGCTTAACAGTAAATAAAATAATTAAATAAATTATTTTATTTTTCAAATGCATATAACTGACAAATGGTAGCTCGGATTAAAAATCTGAGACAACCTCTGAACTCATGAGGGTATGGTTTATTTAGGATGATACTAACTTTGGGCAGCACGGGCCACCAGAAAAAGTTAGTTTTTAGCCACAAATAAAATAATTAAATGACAATTATTTTATTGTAAAATTTTTATCTTTTAAACGGTAACTTGGATTGAAAATCCGAGAGTACAATTGGATTCATTGGGGCATGTTTCACTTAGGCAGAGCCTGAACTTGACCGGCGCGGGTCGAGGGTAACTGATAATAATTTTCCGAACTTTTTTTGTGTACGTTCAGTAAACGTACGTGTGGGTTTTTCTATCTTTTGAACCGGTACTCAGAATTGAAATATGAGGGAACCGATGAAACCGTAGCGCCGGTAATTTCTTAGGAACACCCTTTCTGAAGGTGCGTTTGCTCGGGTGTTGGTGTAAAAAAAAGTGGGGAATAAAAATATAATTGTTTTATTTTTATTTCTTCACTATGCGGTTTAAGTGAAAATTAAGTTGTGTCTCAACTTAATTTCTCTTCTCTAGGTGTTAGATCCTAGGTGTGAGAGTTGGAGTGGGACCCACCAGTTGTTAACTTCCCATGAGAGGATTAAGGGTGAGGTGGGTCCCACACGATCCCCCACATTTTGAAATTCCTTAACCCCTCTAAACATTAATTGAGTGACTCCTCACCTCCCACATTAATTCATGCCACCTAAACACTAATTAATATAACAACTTAAGATCATTTAATTATGTATGTTAGGTTTTGAATTTTGGATTTTTGAAATGGATGGCTTAAGTAATAAAATAAGAGGTGTCTTTTTTTATCTGGGTTTTATCTTGTGGACTTGAGTTTTTGGGAGAGTTCTAGTTTTTGAAGAGTTTCATCCTTCCATGAAGAACTCCATCCTCATCGTTGATTAACGCGAAGGCTGGTGCGAACCTCGACTTCCTTTTTCTCGACGCATGATGAAGAGATGTCGTCATCCCGCGGTAATGTCTACAGAACAACGATGCTTTCCTTTTCATCATCAAGAAATCAACCTTTGTGAATCTAGGTAGGGGGGTTAATTTGAGAATGGTATTATTCCCTTGGTTGTTCTTTCTAAAACAATGAACCCGGATCAACTCATCATTAAGTTGATCTGCAAAGAATATGTTTGCGGGTTGGGAATTCCTGTTTTCGGTGAAAACAGTAGGGGTTTTTATATATGTTTGAATTCGTTTTATTGATTCTTCATATCTTAAATTCACGATGATGATGACCAAATGAACATGGACTTCGTCCCTCTCATAAACCATTCTCCTTTTCTTTTTATTCTTCATGTGTTCTTCATGCGTTCATCAATGTCCAAATATTTATTGATGCTAAAAACTCAATGTTTCCCGGAGCGCGAAATACGGATGCGAAGATCTCAACCGTAGGATCAAGGATATGCATTCGTATATTTTTTCCGAGTTAAATTGAAGTCGGAATGGAGTGCGAAAGGATTGGAAGGCGTAGCTGGCGGGCAGCCAAAGGTGGTGGCCATGCGTAAAGAAGAGGAGGCGCTAGTTTGGGTGGTGGTGCGTGGATTTTGGGTGTGTTAAGTTAAGAATTAAATTAAATTAAAAATAAAAATAATATAATAATGTTATTATTATTTTAGTTGGGAAAACCGTATTTTGACGGTATCTTCTTCGTGCGACCTCAGTTTCACGAACCGTTAGTGGCAGTGCGACCCTGACTTTGAGATGGAATTTATGAGTCCAATATTGGATGTCCTTTTCGGGTTTTTGGATCGGGTACCCGAAACGCTCGTACATAATAGATTTAATATTATTATTAAATCTTTGACCCGCCATAACTCATGCGTGCGACGTCCGATTGACTCTCCGTCAGTGGTGATGTGACTCAGTCTTTAAGATGGTCGATTATAGTCTAATTTTGGATATTAAATTCTGGTTCGTGGCTCGGGCCCACGGAACACTGAATAATAATAATATTATTATTATTACAGGATCTTGTATCGGACATATCTCTCTCATACGGTGTTGGAATGACGAACCGACTATGACGTTGCGACCCTGGAATTAAGACAGGTTTTTTAGACCACTTCTTTATATTTAAGTCGAGGTCGAGGCGTAGGACCCACGAGGCCCGGTTCGCGTGTTTTGCGGTGAAATGAAACTTTTTCATCGGATATCCATTTTGGACCAATGGGTAGTCCATCTCTTGTGTTTTTTCATATGGATCGCAATGGTGTGACCGGATTGATTAACCAGTGTCATTTGAAGTACGACCGGGTTGGTTCGAACCCAAAACCAACCGGGCCCTCGGAGCGGAAACACTTATAACTTAAGGATCGGGCGTCCGATTGGCATGCCGTCGACTTTGTTGGATTCCTCTTGATGAGACGGAACTATTGGCATACATCACCTGAGGTTTGGACACAGTTGGGGTATGGCCGGGTTGGATTGTACCTAAAATCCAACCGGGCCCCTGGAACCGAATAGCCGATAACATTCAAACTGAAAGTCCGTTTGAAGAAACGTCAGCGGCGTGGGAAATCACGTTGAGAAACGGTCCCTATGAGTATACCCTATGAGAGTTCAGGGTACAGTTGTGATACGGCTGGGTTGGTTCGCACACGAAACCAACCGGGTCCCTGGGATGAAAAAGCTAGTGACTCACAGACCGGGTGTCTGATTGATGTGCCGTCTGTTGCGTTGAGACCCCTATGAAGAGGCGGTCCTTTGAGGTACTTCTTCGTGGGACTTTGAGATACTTGGAGTATCGACCTGTAGCAAGTGGAGCGGACCCTCCCAGAGACGAGCGTGCGGATTACGGAGACCGTGTAGCCGGCTGAGACCTGACGACTGCTTGACCGACTCGACTTGGAGTGAGTCGACTAGCCCAGTGGATGGAGCACTACTTTGTTTGGGTGCAGACCCATGGCGGACGGAGCACTACCTGTGTGACAGTGCAGACCCGCGGTACTCATCCGGAGAGTACCTCTATAGGCTATTAGGGGGTGTGCACTACTGTGTTTGGGTGGAATTCCCCGGCGAGAAGCACTACTGTGTTTGGGTGGATGACCCGCGGTACTCGATAAGAGGAGTACCTCAGCAGTCTTAGGTTAGTGAGCAGTACCTCAGAGTCATGACAGGACCACTGTACACTCCAGAGATGGGGCTCTTCAGCAGTTATGGTTTCGATAATGAAAATCCTGGTTTGAGCTGAGTCTATGACCTTTGTGTTTACCTCATGATTGAGATGAGTCACTTGATAACTTAGGTATATGCATGGGAATATACCTGGGTAGTGGTTATCCGTTGATTTCATAATCTTTGTGTTTCCTCGTGATTGAGATGGGTTACTTGAGAACTTGGGTATATGTATGTGCATATACCTAGGTAGAGGTTATCTGTTGAGATATTCTTTGTGGTTATCCTTTTTGGATTTAGTGAGACCTTGAGGGTCTAGGTGTCCCTACTGAGTATCATTATTCTCACCCCTTCACTGGCTATGCCCGCACCTCATTGTGTTAGTTGTAGACGATGGGCAGCGCAAACAGAGGCCGAGTTTTAGAGGACTGGACTGTACCCGGAGGTGGACCTCACGACGAGACTGTATCTGGTGGTGGACTTCAGGACGAGATGAAACTCGGAGAAGGTTGACGGGTGAGAGTGTTGTGGAGGCTATCTGTACCTACCCTTCAGGTAGGATCCGTGGTGGATGATCCATGAGCTTCTCTATCTATACCTACCCTTCATGTAGGATCCTTGGTGGACTATCGAGGAGATGCTTGTCACCTTTCGGCTGTTTTATCTTTTTCCTTGTACTTTACAGTTGGGATTGTATTTCCGGCCCCTTTACGTTCAGCACAACTTGTTTCAGTTTTACTTAGTGTTTTACTTCCACCTGTACTCTGTGGTGTTTTGTTTACTTTTATAATGGCAATGCCTTCCCAGTTATCAGGATTTATGCCTTTGGTGCTAGTCGCCATCCCCTGGCCTATGGAAGGCGGGATTGGGGTAGTCACGGAATGGGCCCCGAGGACGGGTCGTGACACCATGATACATCCAGTTCCCCTGGTGCTGAGCACACCAGTCAGAGGTCAGGATGACTTTTTGAATGTTTGTCGAGTATGCAGACTGATGATAGGACCACGTCCGTCAGTTAGGGATTTACTACTACTACAGATACAGCCATACGATGTCATTCTAGGAATCGACTAGCTATTCTCTTTGGGTGCCATCATCGAATTCTTCTGAGGAAGGGTTGTTTTCTCATACTTGTGTGTCTGGAATGTTACTTTCACCGACGGGAGTAGTAGTCAGAATGACAGTGGGCGAGAGAAACCCCTCCTCTCCTTGTTAGCCGAGAAGTCAGTAGAGTCATTATATGATGAGATACTACATGTTCTAGGAATCATCTGCAAGTTAATGTATGTATTTCATGAGGAGGTTACGACTATACCCCCTCGACGTGATATCATGTTTGGGATAGGCTTTCAGCCTGTTACTCATCCAATTTCGATGTATCCTTACCAGATGGAACCTTCGGAGCTACGGGAGTTGCGGATTTTGATTGACGATCTGCTGAAGAGGGGTTATGTTCGACCAAGTGTGTCACTGTGGGGTCATCCAGTATTGTTCTCACGGAAGGTAGATGGTGGTATTAGGCTGTCCATAGACTACAAGAGGTTGAATCAGGTAACTATCAAGAATAGCTACCCTCTTCCGAGGATAGACGATCTTTTAGACCAGCTAAAAGGGGCAGGATGTTTCTTGAAGATCGACCTGTGGTCTGGGTATCACCAGTTGAGGGTGAAAGTGGACGACATCCTGAAGACGTCCTTCAGGTTTAGATATGGACACTTCGAGTTTGTATTCCTTCCTTTCGGTGTTATGAACCCCCTGGCTATGTTCATGGGGCTTATAAACTCCATATTCCAGGAGTACATGGATCGGTTCGTAATTGTGTTCATCGACGATATCCTGATCTATTCAATATCAGATAAGGACCACGCGGAGAACCTGCAGATAGTTTTGGAGGTCTTCCGACAGCACCAGCTCTATGGGAAGTTGTCAAAATGCATGTTCTGGATGCGAGAAGTGCACTTCCTAGGGCACGTAGTGTCCGAGAATGGGGTAGTGGTGGACCCATCAAAGGTTGAGGTGGCTATTTCTTGGTCATCACCCAAGAATGTGGTAGAGGTTCACAGTTTCCTCGAGCTGGCGGGTTACTATTGGAGGTTCGTACCCAATTTCTCCTGATTTGTAGCTCCTTTGAAAACCTCGACCAAGAAGGAACAAGTTTTCATTTGAAGTGAGCAGTGCGAGATATCCTTCAGCTATCTAAAGGAGAAGATGGTAAGTTCCCCAGTGCTGACACTACCAAAAGAAGGGGCGGTGTATGAGGAGTTATGTGATGCTTTATAGAAAGGTCTCAGATGCGTGTTGATGCAGCAACAAGGAGTGATATCTTCTGGGTCGAGGCAGTTATGCCCTCATGAGAATAATTATTCCACCCACGACCTGGAGCTTGCATCGGTCATTTTTGCGCTAAATATATTCCGGCATTACATCATTGGAGAACCCTTTGTGGTCTTCACGGATCACAAAAGCTTGAGGTATATCTTCTCCCAGCGGGACCTAAACTTGTGGCAGCGAAGGTGGATGGAGTTCCTCCAGGATTACGACTTCAAGAATTATTTCACTTCAGGGAAGGGGAATGTATTGGACGATTCTTTGAGCAGGAGGTTGGAGAAGGATGCGGTCTGAGATTCGGCAGATGCCTGGAAGGCGATGGAGGAGTTGGCTGCCTTGCACCTGGATGCGAGGACGGATGGCGGTAGAGGTTTCCTGTATCCGAGGACAGTGCAGTCTTCTCTAGTGTAGCAAGTGGAGGAGTCTCAGTGGGGAGACCAAGAGTGCAAAGTAATTCATGGTAGATTTGACTAGAGAAATTCTCTAGAAGGGTGGACCGAAGATGGTCAGAACCAGATGCTTTTCCAAGGAAAGCTGTTTATTCCAGAGGAAATGTGTGGCAAGGTTCTTACTGAGTTTCACAAATCACCTCTAGCAGTGCACCCAGGAGTTTCTAAGATGTAACAGGGTCTAAAGAGATAGTTCTGGGGGCCTGAAGTAAAGCGTGCATTGGCAGATTTTGTGGCCAAGTGCCTAGTGTGTCAGTAGGTGAAGGCTGAACATCGTGTTCCAGGTGGCCTACTGCAGTCTCTAGATGTCCCCGAGTGGAAGTCGGAGGAAATCTAGATGGATTTCATCATGAGACTACCCATGGATCAAGGGGGATATGATGCCGTCTGGGTAGTAGTGGACCAGTTGACAAAATTGGAACACTCTCTGGCGAATATGGTGTCAAGTGCAGTGGATGCTTTGGCACGAAGGTACGTGGATGAGGTGGTGCGGATGCATGGAGATCCGAGGTCCATAGACTCGAATAGGGATACATGGATTACCTCACGATTATACAAAGGATTGTAGCATGATTTTGGAACCCAGCTATTTCTTAGCACTACCTTCCATCCCTAGACAGATGGAAAGACAGAGCGGACCATCCAGACCTTGGAGGATATGCTGTGGGAATGTGTTCTGGAATCATGAGGATCATGGGTGCGACACTTGCCTCTGGTAGAGTTTGCCTACAATAATAGCTATCACTATAGCATTGGTTTGGACCCATTTTAAGCCCTGTACGGGAGGCCATGCCGCTCAATTGTGTGTTTTACTAATGTCAGAGAGGCTGACATCCTTGGCCCGGAGGTGGCACAGAGCACGACATTTAAGGTCCAGCTTATACGGGAAGGAATGAAGGCTACTGAGGACCAACAGAAGTCGAATGCTGATACTAGGAGAAGGCCAATGAATCATGAGGTTGGAGACCACATGTTCTTGAAGGTCTCCCCTCTGCGTGGACAATGGAGGTTCGGCAAGGCGAGTAAGCTTTCTCCCAGGTTCATCGGACCCTTTGAAGTGTTGCGGAGGGTCAGCGAAGTGGCTTATTGGCTAGTGTTACCACCGCCACTACTGAGGATACATGATTTATTCCATGTTTCCTAGCTCTATCGGTATCTACACGACGATTCACACATCCTCAACTAGGGAGAGCTAGACATCGAGGATGATGTGACCCTTGTGGAAAGACTAGTGATGATCGAGGATCGTGAGGAGATGGTGCTTCGTGGGTGAACCATTCCCTTGGTACTTGTGTTATGGAGACATGGTGGGCTTGATGATGGTATGTGGGAGAGGGAAGCATAGATGCGTGACCCGTATCCTGAGCTGTTTTGAGTTTTTTTACTGTTCTATTTGTACATGTGGTGGAGCATTTTACCTTGTTGGCTATGAAATATGTGGTTTTTTCTTTCCTATGAATTTCTGTGAAAAGTCCTGGCTATGGGGATTGGAGGACCCGACCCCTAATCAAGACGCATTAAGGTGGATGTAAATAAACCCATTCAGGTGAGTCAGTGCCGCCCAATGTGGATAGTATCTTCACATGGGAGAAGAGACTCCCCAACCCACATAACTGGGCAGTTCGACATGGTATGTTTCTTAGTTCTTAAGAGGAAGGTGTTTTATGTATACAATGGGGTTCGTTCCTGAGAGGTATCTTTCGAGGTGGTTGTTCGGACACTCTCTTTCATTCCGGTTGTTTTGATTCTTGAGGGAGAGAATAGTTTGAGAGGTATCTGATGTAAAGGACTGGGTTTTTGGGGGTCCATTTCTTTGTAAAAACCTAATGTTGGGTGTTTCAGGTAGTCTGGGAAAGGTATCAAGGCTTCTTTATGAAGTTTTGACCCCTTTATTCTTATTTTAAAGCCCAGTAATGCCCATAAATGGTGTTGAATTAATCGTTTGATGAGGTACCCTATGTGTGTCAGTTAAAACCACCCTTAAAGTGGGGACCCCTTTAATGAAGTGTGGGGCCGCGTGGTCAACCCACGACCCCGCTCCTTACGTGGTTTAGCGTTATTATCTCAGTATCTCAACCATCCACGACCCTTATAAACTAAAGGGTTCTCCTTGGGTTTATTTTTCTCGATCACCCTCACATTGTTTCTTCTACTCGTGCTTGAGTTCCCGAGGCCCATCCCCTACATATCGTGCATCCCCTATTACTCGTGCATGAAGAGAAGCTTCGATCGTCGATCAATCAATTAGGTTTTCACCTTCATCTCTCCTTTCTGTGCATCTTGCTGGGTGGGTATTCTATTTCTTCTGTAGAATTGGAAGAAACAAACCTTAATGAAGATAATAAATTTTTTCTATGAATTATGGCGAAGGGTGTGACCGCTGCTCTGTTTTTCTCTTTCATGATTAATGATTTCTATTTTGTGCGGGCTTATGCCTACTAAAAATCAAGGTAGTTGGTGGTCATTCTATGACTGATAATAATTCCTTACTTCTTGTGTTGGTCGTGTAAAGGAAATTGGTTAATTAGCTATATTCGGCTAATAAATTGAAAGCACCAGGATCAATCATTTTCTGTGATAACCTCAGTTAAGGTACAATAAAATTGGAATCATGGAGTGTGTTAAATATTTTAAATCTGAAAATACCGGCATGGGCCTGCTCTATGTTGGTGGTAGTGGTTTGGTTGTTTTTCTTTCACGGAATGATTGCTGGGTGATGTGTGTGGCGATGGGATCCCCTATTGTTATGGTTTCCCTGGATGTAAAATTTGAGGTCGTGTGGTCACCTTAATTATATCACAAATTGGGTAGGAATCCTCTGTTGTTGAGAAACAATTGTCTCATGGGGTTTGGGAACAAGGGGAAGTATCTTGGGGTTTTCCTTGGTTCGAGTACTTTGAGGGATCTCACATATCTTTTTTTGTGGTTGTGTCTTCACAATAGAATTTGGTGTGAATGTTTAAGTTGATGTTTGACTGTACACGCTTGCTAGTTGCCCAAGTAGGTGCATGAACTTATTTAAACATTATTACTGAACATGAAAACGAGGATGGGACAATGGTTTTGGTTTGTCTTGAGTTGTGACTTGGGCATGGGTGTTGATTATGTTCTTTAGGCTGGCTGAAGAAAAACATAGATTTGGTAAGTGCTTTTTACCTATACATATACTCGTAGTTTTTTTGTTTCTTATTTGTGCCCCACCAAATTTGATCACTTAGTGATGAACACCCCCATTTCATGGGTGAGGGTGTTTTTCACAACACTTCTACTAGTGGCTAGTTTTAAGCACCTTTCGGCTCCCTTTCCTGGATAGCCCAAGTACCTTCGGGCAGGATGTGATGGCCTGAAGTACATTGTTGGCCCTTGAATCTTTGGGTAGGGTAGTGTGGTGGTTGGCCCAGGTGTGTGCGGGTAGGTTGTTTCTCAAGTATCTTCGGGATGAGGCCCAGGTGTCTTCGGGCATGGCAGTGGTTTGTTTGGCCTAGGTGTTTGTGGGTATGGTTACGTGGGGTGGTTGTGGCCCAGGTGTCTGTGGGTGAGATGTGCGGTAGTGGCCCATGTGTGTGCGGGCGAGGTTTGGCAGTGGGACTGCGTGAGGATGGCCCAGGTGTGTGCGGGCGGGGTGTGGTAGTGGGACTGTGGTGACAATGGCGGGATTGGTTCGATGAGTAGGATGTGTTCAATAAACAATGTGAATGTAGCGCGGGGTACACAAACATCGATCTGATTTTGATTATACTGTACTTTACTTGCGTTATTTGGGGAGTGTGCCTTGGTGAGGCTTGGGTGGTTAGTTTCCTTGTTGGTGTTTGGTTATATCTTTTCTCACAGGGCTTTAGTATACCTCCCCAATTTTGCATGAGAGATTTATTTTTTTCCATGCGGAGTATACTTGTATTCTCACCCTATGTATATAAAACTATTTTCAGGTTTCCAGGAGGACTTTAGGGATCGTGCGGGACCATACTAGCTAGGACCTTGGGGCAGTTGATGTTGTTGTTTTTCTTTCTTTTGGTACCTTATATTTGGAGTTCTTGTATCATGTATCTTTTACTTTTGAACATGCATGTGGGAATGGTTTACTTTTGGCTTTACATTTCTTTTAGATTTCATGTTGTTGGGTTCAATCATCTTATTTCCTAATCCTATAAAACAGAAAGTGTAATGCCTTCCATTTCTATGTGATTTCCATACCCATGGTTCTATTCACCAATCCAGGACCTATTGAAGGCGGGCTTCAGGGGTCATTATCTTTCCTTCAACATAATGAAAGAAGGGATTGGGAATCTGCTGAACCTTCCCGCCATCTGGGGAAGTAGGTTCGTAAAAAAAGTTAGTTTTTATGTTCCTTCCATTTTTCTATTATTCCTTGATTATATTATCACATTTTCTATATCTTATAAATATTTATATTTTATCATGTTTATTTTGTTTTTATGTCATTATGTTGGGCCTTCAAACACATGAGCATTAATTTTTTTAATATTTATTATCGTAGTGGTCTTTTTTCTCATCCATTTGTCCATTGTATCAGCAGGTTATCCTATAAATTATTTAATGTCTCAAAATAAGTTAGGATATCATAATGGATGATAAATAATAAATTTTCATTAGTCCCATGATTTCACTTTTACATACCTTGAATACCAAGACACAAGACTTTATGAACATTAACTTGTAATTTAATGATTAATTCTACCTAAAATCATGTACTGATATGTGTAAAAGTCTAGGGAATCTATAAATATCATATTATAATTCCATATTCCATTTTAGGAGTTTCTATTGATGTAGGTATAATTTAAGGATGGGTATCATCCTAGAATACTGGATAATGTCCATTTATCATTATTTAATAGTTTTTATACCATCATAATTGAGTTGGAAATCATCATACATAGGGATGAAATTATATTAATGGTGGTAGGGTTTTTATTTCATAATGATAAAAAATCTATTTGAATAATGTTGGGTGGAGTTAAATTGGATGATATAGGTCACGTGGTTGAATAAATTTTCTATTCCAAAACCACAGGGCATATGTATTGATGAACAATGATCCAAGAATCTAAAATAGTGAAAATAATTTGACACTTTTTTAATATTCTTTTTTGAGCATTATTCATTAAACATTACCATAAAAATACATATACATATTTAATTATGTAATGGATTCATTTTTGGTATCCGAATTGGATTATTCTATAACCCATCATGGGAATCATGATGCACATTTAGACATCATGGTATGTAATCTAAGTAAGGGAACAAGCCCTCTGATTGGTTTCCAAGGATCATGGATCTTAGAGACTATGTTGTTGCTAAAAAATATGAGATTATTTCCAATTTAGAATTGGGTATTTTCCATTTACAGGTATAATGGTATATCTATAAGAGTTCTATGTTTTATTCATCCATTCAGAATAGTATCGCCTCCTAGTCACTACATTTTTCATTATAAGGATGATACTAACATTATACCACAAGATATGTTTGGTGATGAACCATATAACGTTCCCTCACCTACTCTAGTTATTCTTGTCGTAAAACACATCATACCTCTTTTTTAGAAATTTTTGATACATATAGTGGAGAAAATTTGAAGATGATAGTCAAATATAACAAACTATTCATGCTCTAGTAACATCAAAAATTATAAGAATTAGTAGAAATCCACTTGGTCTATGATTCCCTTAAAAATATAAATTATTTTGGTTAGAGCTATGGTCTTAAATACATCAATGATTTATAATTATTTGATTAATATAATATTTTTCTATTATTTTAAATATTCTCATATTGTTACAATTTTGAATTAATTATAAATATATATCTGGAGTTACTCACACATGTCATGTACATAGAAACAAATATATAGTATTTATAATGATGTTTTTAGTGTCCTACAGTTCTCACATTGCAAAGAGATATTTGGGAAAACATGATCTAATAGATATGAAATTTCAATGTGAAGTTCACAATGAATTGGGTGAATAGATATTGATCTCATACTGACTACTATTAGAGTTTCATATTGCATAATACACTTAGTGGATGATATTTCATATTTATGAGTAAATGGTATCTCTATTAAATAATTATGGGAAAAGGAATTATATTTTTTTGGAGCTATCAGAATGATTATTGTTTTATTTTATGTTGAAACAAAATTTAATATATCCCTCTCTATCACTCCTCTACTTAGGGATCATTGTCAACATGTCTTTGTTGAGTAGTTATTAGTTCTTCCTTCAGATTGGTAATTGATTTTTATATATTTGTTTTCATAGTGTGTAACTATTACTAATTCTTTGTATCGTACAGAACTATAAGAGTTATGCGTTTTGGAGTTCAGATAGAGTATTTGGTGGTGATGGCATTAATCAAACAAATCAAAACTCTACAGTGTGATATGGTGTAGCTTTCCAATAATTTAAATTATATCATATTTCTATTACTAGAAAATGGGATTAGGATTCTAGTGACAATAAAGAATAGGTACCTTTTTAGGGTTGATGAATTTTTTTTAGTTATGTTGTGAACGATGGTTCTCTTTGATTAGTCTTCATTTTGGTGACCATTAGATTATGTTTAGAGATGTGTATATTAAGAAAATGTATTGAATAAGTTTAATTGTATTCTTTCTAGGATAAAAAATTCCATAATAATGTTAATAGATTATATGAACATGATTTCCACCAATATCATGAATCCATCTCAATATTATCGGTGGATGATAACCTAGAATATTCCATCTAATTATGAATTCATTCATGGAAATTTGATATTTAGTTGACTAAACTTCGAACCATTATGTATTTTCTAAAATTTTAGTGTTCTACATCTATATTCATGGGGTGTGGTTCGTTGTGAAATTTATTCAAAGAGAAGGATTTTATTAGACAATGACAATAATGTGTGAGGGATGTATTTTGCATATCATATTAATTTTTGAGAAATCTCGATATTATTTTGGATTTTAGGGTGTAAATGATTATTTATTCTTGAATTTTCCAATTTTTTATCTCAGATTATAGACTCCACTAGTACCAAAACACTTTTTTAGTTTGGGGTTTTCAGATTTTTAATGTCATTTTTAAGGCGACATCTTTGCATGAAAGTCTATAAATATGTTTTTAACATCCTTTATCCACTATCGCACATGAATTGTTTTTATGAATTTTTGGATATTTATTTTAAAATATGTGATAGAATATCCATTTTAAAAAATCCAATGTAAAAATTGATTTTTTTCCACATCTTTTTTTTAAAAAAGCTACAATAAAAGTAAAATTTTTATATCGGTTTTTAAAATAGCCAATGGTAGAAGTACATTTTAAAATCAGTTTTTTTAAAACCCAATGTAAAAAATGTTTATAATATTTTAGATAATTTTATAATATTTGGTTTGATAGCTATTATAGCTCAAACAGATTTATGGATTAAAAGTTATGACCATAAGAAGTTTGATATATATTTTTCGAAGGATATATCAAATGAGCCAACAAAAGCTTCCCCTTAGAAGCATTTTTAGAATCCAAAGGTGGATTTGTAGTATGACCCTGTTATGAAAAATTATTATTTAGTATAATAAAATAAGATTCTGAAAACATTATATCAAATAAGAAAACTCATAATATAAATCCTAAATCATAGAAAAATAATTAAAAATACCTTGATGTGATCATAGGAAGATAGAATATAAGATTCATGTTGATGATAAAATGTTTCGATTGAGTGGAAGGATGATTGTTTAAATAAATTATCATTAAATTTTGTAATTAATATTATTTAAGCATATAATTTACATGGTAAAATTAAATAAGATATTAATAATTTTAGGAGGTAATTGAAAATATCAATGTCATGATATAAAAAAATTGATATTTTGCATTTTTTGGATATTAAAATTATCATTCATATCATTTTAATGATAACCATCGTAAAAAGGTAATGAAATTATTCCCATATTTATCATGTTAGTTATATAATAACCAATGTGAAAAATCACATTTTCACACATGTTATTTAATAACTAACATTAAAAACCATTTTCACATTGGTTATTTGAAAATAGTCATTAATTTTTTTTACCAACATGTAGTTCATTTACCCTGATTATATTTTATATATCCTGTTGGTTCAATGGTGTTATGCATCCAATTTTATGGAAATTAGAATTTTTCCTTATCTTAGAATATATTTAGAGTTGATCAATTTTTGATGGCCATAAATATTGATCTATAACTCCATTTGAGATCTCAGACTAGTCAAATCAAAGCATGGGAAATAAAATACAAGCTGGAAATCATTCTTTGAATCAGTTTTCAAATAAAAGTTGTGAAAAAATCATGTTTAATGGGTTATTTAGAAACGATGTGATCAATTCATGAAAATTTATTTTTCACATCAATTATAATACACCGAAGATAAAAGATCGGCATTAAAAATAGTTTTTGTACTACTTCTTGACCATAAATTCAAATAAAAATTGCGTATTAAAATCAATGTGGAGATGCCTTCATTTTTATAAAGTGGAATCGATGACTCTAACAATTTTTAATCTTTTAGGTTGTGGTAATGGATTTATTGTGCATTTTTATTCATTGAGTGTTGGGATGGTAGATGAATTAACATGGTGATATTATGTAGATATATATTTTTATCATCAATTTTGACCCCTAGAATTTAATAGAAAAATTTTTGACATATTTTTTGGTGAATATTCCTATTACTGAATATGTTTGTGGCCCTATCCCATTAAAGTTATGTTTTGAATTTACAAGGACCACAACAGTCAATGATATACATTCTTTGTACAGGATCCCAATAAGAGTATGAAGTGTTTCGTAGAGTATATGTGTTCATTAAACATTGATATGAAACATCTTATATTTAGATATTATGTTGTTAATGATTCTATTTAAGGGAAAACACTATAGAATAAAATGGTACATTATAAGCCTCGTTCGGTGGATGAGTAAGGTAATATATATGTATGGGATTATTTTTTCCAATATGGATAAACATTTAACATAAAATTAGATATCTATACATGTTCCAGTTAATAGTTTTATAAATTTATACAGAATTCTTTGGGTAAACAGCTAAACAATGTAAAATTTATTATACACATATAGATAGACCACCAGAGAAAAATATATGGATATTAGTTTATATGTTTTGGGAATGAATTTTAGACATCATATTTGTATAATATGATCAACAATAATTGGTAAATTTGAGAAAATAATATTCCACTCATTTATTCAAATGGTACATTGTGAGCCTTTTAAGATAATATATGTCACATATTACTATGTTGGACTTAGGTGGTGATTTAGTAGTTATACTATCCATTATTACACATGAGAACATCAAAAGAAAATAATTGTTCTTGATAGATTTAGTCACCATTCACAATGGAATTTTTTTTATTCTTTCAGAGTGATTCTACAACTATATTTATCTATGGGAGATAGTGTTATATTGGAGGTGAGTCTTTAATTTTGGAATAGATGGTTGAAGAATCAAGGAAATATTGAATTCAGATTCACGAGACCATTTGGGATCATCATGATTTTTGACACAGTGTCTTGATATTTAGATAGTTCTATAAGAAATTTATTTATGCATGATGTATTAAATCTCATTCAGATTTGAAACTAGTTTCACCATCATTCATTAAATATTAAATTTTTGTACATCAAAAAAGATCTGAAAACATCATGTGTGGAGAACTTGTAGAAAATCATAGAAAATAAAGAAAATTTTTACAAAGTAATATTGCACAAATTTTTTGAATTAATTGAAATATTTTATGGATTCATGGGGATAATTGGGATTTTGACATTGATATTTTGAGGACTTGGTTGTGTTAAATGATTAAAAATATAAATACTATTATCAAGGATGAGAATTCATTAAAGGGGGCTTAATATTTATATCATTTATATCAAATGAATGATTAATTTGAAATTAAAATTTTTTCAATTAATTCTACCTATTTTAAGGTGTTACATGTCTGTAATAAGTTCACATGGTGAATTATTCAAATGGGAGAGGCTCTGGGAATACATGTGGTTGAAACAAGGCCACCATTTTGACAATGGGGGTCCAATGCCTTACTGGTTCTATAGGCTGGTGGTCTGTGATTTTATAAAACCTAACACATATCTAGTTGTAGTATGAAAAGTATATCATTAATGGTATTTTTTTTTTCAATAATATATTTCATTATATAATTCCATATTAATTAGAAACTAAAATAAAATAGAACATAATGTATATCTCTCACATGGTTATGCAGTTGTCCACGTCCTCTCATCATGAATTCATTACATATAGATTGATCTTAAGCATCACCTAACATCATATTAATCATTTTATAGACATATTCACCTATGTTTTTAGAATTGATATTATATCTAAAATATGTTGGATGTATCTATGAATATATATGAAGATTTAATGGATCATTCAAGATCATTAGATATATGTCGGATGGAACTCAAATTATGGTGGCCTCTTATTTATTAATCCTACATAAATTATTGCCAATAAAATATTTTGGTAAGAAAATTTAGTTTTAATTTATTCATATTACATATTTTATAATTATTTATCTAGTGGATTAATAATATAGAATTCTTACTTTTTTATAAAAGACAGATATCATTAATGACGAAGATGAGCAGATTTACATATGCAAAGCCACGGAGGGAAATTATCCAGCCATAGATGGTTGGATTCGAAGGGGCCTGATGCTGCCAACTAGTGGGACACATTGTTTCCTTCCCTTTTGGTAAAGGATATGGTTCAGAATGAAAATCTTTGGCGGATCGAGAGAATTATCCTGATAATGAGGTGAAATGACTGGAGTCCGCCGTCGTTGTGGTTAATGACATCGATCACGGTGAGGCAGTCAGACTCAATGCTGATATCAACCCATCCAAATTCTGAAGCTGACATCATACCTGCTAGGATGGCATTATCCTCATCTACAACAGGTTCCCAAAAGGCATGATGTGATTCATATTTTGAAGTAATGATTTTCCCCAGATGATTTCGGTCCAGGAGACCGAGGGAGACAAGTCCATCCTTGGGGAGAGACGTGTCCACATTGATATTAAGAATCCCTTACATTGGGGGGTTCTAATGATGGGTACAGGAGGGGGAACATCTTACATTTAATGTCCATTGTTGTGTTTCCATACCTCAGTCTATGAAATTGCTTGTTCAGTCCAGAATTTAGGAGGTTTATGTCTATGATGGATAACATCATTGTTACGCCTGAACCAGATGATCTAGGATATGGTGTAGAGTGAACCTGCATTAGTCGATGAGAGAGAGGAGCACCAACGCATCAGGAGATAGGGGAGGTCAGAAGCCATGGTCAATGATGCATCTGGAGCCGGGACCCATTTATTCCAAACTTCCTTATCTCATGGGAAGTGAATGATGGTGTGAAAAGGGGTCTCTGGGATTTTTGGGCAGAAAGGGCAGAAAACGGCAATGGACATATGTCAGTAAATGAGAAGGCCCATGGTAGGGAGGGTGCACGTGGATACCTTCAACAAAAAGTGGCATATTTTTGGGGGGACATTGAGCTTCCAAAGTGATTTACATTTTCCCTCATTCCGGCCTACTGGGTGGTTTCCAAGGGAATGTCTATATCCGGATCTCACTGTGTATTCGCCCGACATGTCATTGCTCTAGAAGAGATAGTCGGGGCCTGCGTCTAGGACCCATGGGAAGAATAGGATAATTATTTTCTCTATTTAGTTAAAAAAATTCATGAATATTATTAATAAACCACCCCATCCCTTGGTCGGAAAGGATGCATCAGACAATGGCGTCTTCAAATCCTGGTTGGGCTTGGGATGTTTCCTGCATACCTTCTGTATCGATCAGCCAGGGATCGGTCCAAATTTTTAATTCTAAGCCATCCCCTATCCTCCAACCCAGTCCTTTTTCCAGAATCTTTCATGCCCCCCAAATGCTTCTCCAAAATAAGCTAGGACGAGGGCCAAGAGAGGAAACATGGTAGTCTGTGTCTGGAAAGTAAATAGCTCGTAGTACCCGCTCATAGAGAGATGATGGACGGTCAGTAAGGCACTATCCTTGCTTGGAAAATAGTGCGTCATTGAAGAGGAGAATATTTTGGAATCCAATCCCTCCCTCCGACTTGGTTATGAAAAGTTTCTCACAGTCCATCCATTGGGGTCTATTCCTTCCATCATTTCCCCCCATAAGAAGTTGGTATCATGTGTATGGATCTGGTTGACGATGGCCACTGGGAGCTTAAACAGGGACATAAAATAGATGGGGATAGACTAGATGATATCTTTAATGAGGGTCTCTTTGCCTACTTTTGAGATTCTTTTTGGGGTCCAGCCTTGAATTTTTCAGTCGACACCTGGATTTTGGTTTTTTGACACAAATGTATGGAATTTTATAAGGTTTTAAAATCCATGTATTTATAATTTTGTTTCATATATGTTTTTTAGAACATTATATGTTTTTATGTATGACTACATGTTTCTGTATCTAGTAGGACCATGATTTACTATTATCATGTAGTTGTGTGAACCTAATGATACCCATGATTATCATGTAATATTTTTCATTCTATGTTATTCCTTATATATGGTTTTTTTCAATAGTCATTATAATATTTTTCTAAATTATTTACATTTATATATCTCCCTAGAAAATATATAATTCTTCATATATTGGGTTAATGAGGGATATAACTCATTTATGATAGATTTATGTAATATTTCTAACTGTATGACTTATAATTAAACATGAGAATTCCATAAAACATAGGATGAGTTATACATAATAAAGTAAGTTTTAAAGAGGAGTAATTTATTTATGGACAAGTGATTTTTCATTTTTACACATGCGAAGTGAGTTTAATGTCTTAGGAAAGAAGGTATCCATGAGACATTAGGATGTATTTTTCATAATGGTGGATGTGAAGATGTTCCCTTATGATGGAAGAAAAGTTTTCTGTAACGGTACATAGTGTCATGTGACATGATCTATGTCATGTGGATTACAAATTATGAAATTATGTGCGTATAATTCAAATGTTGCAATGGTCTTGGATAATAGGTCAATCATGTGATAGGAATCTGAGGACCAAGGAGTAAGATGGTGGTTTTGGAACTAGGTTAAACTCGTGATTATTTCTGTTTTACTTGTAGTTGTGGCCATATCCATTTATACTTATAGATTTTTTTTGAAATACCTCATTGGGGCCCCATTGATCACTTTTGTATGCCATGAAATTATATCTATTAAAAAATTTAATAATGTAATTCATTAACTATTCAAATTGATTTGAATAGTATTAGGATTTAATAAAATATTATATGTGTAGTTATAGAAGTTATCATCACTCTAATTTATAGTAGCCTCTCTTATGAAGTCATATGATTATTTAATATGTAGAATTAGTATGTTGTAAATGTGAAAATTGGATCAGATATGATGATTTCGGATGGGAAATAAATAAATGGAATAAAAAATAGTTTACAAAAATATTAATTAAAGAGGCGAATAAAAAAAATAAAAATGTTTAACATTAGTTTATATGAATAATATTATAAAATAAGAAATATATAAAACAACCTATGGTAATTTAGATGTATAATTAAACCAAGAACCAACTGTTGAGTCAATAAGGTTTTCCTTATGGCTTTTCCATTCCTTCTGGTTTCAAAAATCAAAAAGACCTTATCTTTAAGAAAAATCGCTTTGATAAGGAAAATTGCTTTTATAAGGAAAATTTATTTTATAAGGAAAATTGTTTTTATACGGAAAATTTATTTTATAAGGAAAGTCACTTTTATAAGGAATATCTCTTTTGTAAGAAAAACTATCCTTATCATATTTTCATTATCTATATCCATATTTGACTTAAGTATAAGAATCATATTCATTTCTATATTCTCAGAATCGTTTGAATCTTTGATATGAAGCATTCTGGTTTTCACTCCGAATTATGGATGAGAACTGTAAAGATGATTCACTCCGAATTATAAATGAGAACTGTAATGAAGTTTCATTCTGAATTCTGGATACGAACTCTGATAATGTTCTACCCCGAATTCCGGATACAAACTCTGATAAATTTCTACTCCGAATTCTTGATACGAACTCTGATTGGGTGAGTGCTTATTACCTATACATATACTTATAGTTTGTGTGTTTCTTATTTGTGTGCCACAAAAGTTGAGCACTTAGTGATGAACAACCCCATTTCATGGGGGATGGTGTTTTTCATAACACTTCTACTAGTGGCTAGTTTTTAGCTCCTTTATACTCCCTTTATCGGATAGCCCAAGTATATTCGGGTAGGCTGTGATGGCCTGAAGTCCATTGTTGGCCCTAGAATCTTTGGGTAGGGTAGTGTGGTGGTTTTTCCAGGTGTGTGCGAGCAGGTTGTTTCCCATGTATCGTCAGGATGAGGCCCAGGTGTCTTCGGGCGTAGCAGTGGTTGGTTTGTCCCAGGTGTTTATGGGTATGGTTACGTGTGGTAGTTGTGTCCTAGGTGTATACGGGCAGGATGTGCGGTTGTGGCCCAGGTGTGTGCGGATGAGGTTTGGCAGTGGGACTACGTGAGGATGGCCCGAGTGTGTGCGGGCGGGGTGTGGTAGGGGGACTGTGGTGAGAATGGAGGGATTGGTTCGATGCGTAGGATGTCTTCAATAACCAGTGCGAATGTGGCGTGGGGTACCCAAACATCGATGTGATTTTGATTATACAGTAATTGACTTGCGTTATTTGGGTTGTGTGCCTTGATGAGGCTTGGGTGGTTAGTTTCCTTGTTGGGTGTTTGGTTGTCTCTTTTCTCACAGGGCATTAGTATGCATCCCCACTTTTGCATGAGAGAATTAGGTTTTTTCCTGCTGAATATACTTTTATTCTCACCCTATGTATATAAAACAGTTTTCAGGTTTCCAGGAGGACTTCAGGGATCGTGCGGGACCATACTAGCTAGGACCTTTGGGCAGTTGATGTTGTCGTTTTTCTTTCTTTTGGTACCTTATCTTAGAGTTAATGTATCATGTATCATTTACTTTTGAACATGCATGTGGGAATGGTTTACTTTTGGCTTTACATTTCATTCAGTTTTTGTGTTGTTGGGTTTCATCATCTTATTTCCCGATCCTATAAAATCGAAAGGGTAATGCCTTCCATTTGTGTGTTTTTTCCAAACCCTTGATGCTAGTAGCCACTACATGACCTATAGAAGGTGGGTTCGGGGGTCATTATCTCTCCTTCAACTTAATGAAAGAAGGGATTGGCAATCTACTGACCCTTCCCTCTTTTTGGTGAAATAGGGTCGTGACAAAAGTTAGTTTTTATGTTCCTTCCATTTTACTATTATTACATGAGTATATTATCAGATGTTCTATATCTTATAATTCTTTATATTTTATCATGTTTAATGTGTTTTTATGACATTATGTTGGGCCTTCAAACCCATGAGATTTTCTTTTTTTTTATATTTAATGTAATAGTGGGATTCTTGCTCATCCATTTGTCAATTGTATCAGCTGGTTGTCCTATAAATTATTTAAGGTCTCAAAATAAGTTAGGATATCATAATGGATGATAAATAATAAATTTTTTTAGTCCCATGATTTCACATTTACATACCTTGAATAACAAGACACAAGTCTTTATGAACATTAGCTTGTAATTTAATGATTAATTCTACTTAAAATCATGTAATGATATGTGTAAAAGTCTAGAGTATCTATAAATATCCTATTATAATTCCATTTTCCATTGTATGAGTTTCTATAGATTTAGGTATAATTTAAGGATGGGTATCATCCTATCATAGTAGATAATGTCCATTTATCATTATTTCATAGTTTGTGTACCATCATAATTGAGTTGGAAATCATAATACATAGGGATGAAATTATATTAATGGTCATAAGGGGTCTTTTTCTTAATGGTACAAAATCTCATTGAATAATGATGGGTGGAGTTAAATTGGATGATCTAGGTCACGTGGTTGAATAAATTTTCTATTCCAAAACTGTAGGGCATATGTATTGACGAACAATGATCTAGTAATCTAAAATAGTGAAAATACTTTGATACTTGTTTGAATATCCATTTTTGTGTATTATTCATTAAATATTACCATAAAAATACATATACATATTTAATTATGTTAAGGATTCAATTGTGTTATCCGAATTGGATTATTATTTAACCCATAATGGGAATCATGATGCACTTTTAGAATTCATGTTAACTAATCTGAGTAAGGGAACAAGCCCTATAATAAGTTTCCAAGGGTCATGGATCTAAGAGACTATTTTGGTGCTAGAAAATATGAGATTATTTCCAATATACATTTGGGTATTTTCCATATATAGGTATAATGGTATATCTATAAGATTTCTATGTTTTATTTGTCCTTTCAGAATAGTATCGCCTCCCAGTCCCTACATTTTTCATTATAAGGATGATACAAACATTCTAACACAAGATATGTTTGATGATGAACCATATAATGTTCCCTCACCTACTCTAGTTATTCTTGTGGTAAAACACATCGTACCTCTTTTATTAGAAATTTCAGATAAATAGAGTGGAGAAAAATAGAAGACGATTGTCAAATATATCAAACTATTCATGCTCTAGCAACATCAAAAATTAAAAAGAATTAGTAGAAATACACTTGGTCTATGATTCCCTTAAAAATAAAAATTAGTTTTGTTAGAGTTATGGTCTAAAATCCATCAAAGATTTATAATTACGTTATTAATATAATATTTTATTATTATTTTAAATATTATCCCGTTGTTATGATTTTGAATTAATTATAAATATATATCTGGAGTTACTCACACTTGAGGTGTACATAGAAACAAATATATAGTATTTATAATGATGTCTTTAGTGTCCCATAGTTATCACTGGACAAATAGATATTTGGGAAAAAATGATCTAATAGATATGAAATTTCAATGTGAAATTCACAATGAGTTGGGTGAATAAATATTAATCTCATACTGACTACTATCAGAGTTTCATATTTCATAATACACTTAGTGGAAGATATTTCATATTTATCAGTAAATGGTATCTCTATTAAATAATTATGGGAAAAGGAATTATATTGTTTTGGAGCTATCAGAATGATTATTGTTTTCTTTTATGTTGGAATAGAATTTAATATATCCCTCTCTATCACTCCTCTGCTTAGGGATCATTGTCAACTTGTCTTTGTTGAGTAGTTATTAGTTCTTCCTTCCGATTGGTAATTGATTTTTATATATATTTTTTCATAGTGTGTAACTATTACTAATTCTTTGTATCGTACAAAACTATAAGAGTTAGGCATTTTGGAGTTTAGATAGAGTATTTGGTGGTGATGGCATTTATCAAACAAATCAAAACTCTACAATGAGATATAGTGTAGCTTTCCATGAAGATAGATTATATCATATTTCTATTACTAGAAAATGGTATTAGTATTCTAGTGACAATAAAGAATAGGTACCTTTTTTAGGGATGATGAATTGTTTTTTTAGTTATGGTGTGAACAATGGTTCTATTTGATTAGTCTTCATTCTGGTGACCATTAGGTTATGTTTATAGATGTGTATATTAAAAAAAACAAAATAAAACATATTGAATAAGTTTAATTTTTCCCTTTCTAGGATACAAAATTCCATAATAATGTTAATAGATTATATGAACATGATTTCCACTAATATTATGAATCCATCTCAGTATTATTGGTGGATGATAACCTATAATATTCCATGTAATTATGAATTCATTAATCGAAATTTGATATTTATTTGACTAAGCTTTGATCCATTATGTATTTTCTAAAATTTTAATGTTCTAAATCTATATTCATGGGGTGTGGTTCGTTGAGAAATTTATTCAGAGGGAAGGATTTTATTAGACAATGAAAATAATGTGGGATTGATGTATTTTTCATATCATATTAATTTTTGAGAAATCTCGATATTATTTTAGATTTTAGGGGGTAAATGATTATTTATTCACGAATTTTCCAATTTTTTATCTCAGATTATAGAATCCACTAGTACCAACAAAATTTTTAGTTTGGGGTTTTCAGATTTTTAATGTCATTTTTAAGGCGACATCTTTGCATGAAAGTCTATAAATATGTTTTTAACATCCTTTAGCCACTATTGCAAATGAATTTTTTTATGATTTTTCTCATATTTATGTTAAAATATGTGATAGAACATCCATTTTAAAAAATCCATTGTAAAAATTTATTTTTTCCACATCGTTTTTTTAAAAAGATACAATAAAAGTAAATTTTTTAAGTCAGTTTCTAAAATAGCCAATGGTAGAAGTACATTTTGAAATCATTTTTTTAAAACACAATGTAAAAAATGTTTATAATAGTTTAGATAATTTTATAATATTTTTTATAGGCATTATTGCTCAAATGGATTTACGGATTAAAAGTTATGACCATAAGAATTTTGATATATTTTTTTCGAAGGATATATCAAATGAGCCAACAAAATCTTCACCTTAGAAGCAATTTTAGAATCCAAAGGAGGATTTGTATTCTAACCCTGTTATGAAAAATTATTATTTAATATAATAAAATAAGATTATGGAAACATTAAATCAAATAAGAACACTCATAATATAAATCATAAATCATGGAAAAATAATTAAAAATGCCTTGATGTGATCATAGGAAGATAGAATATAAGATTCATGTTGAAGATAAAATGTTTCGATTCATTTGAAGGATGATTTTTTAAATAAATTATCATTAAATTATGAAATTAATATAATTTAAACATATAATTTACATGGTAAAATTAAATAAGATATTAATAATTTTAGGCGGTAATTGAAAATATCAACGTCATGCTGTTAAAAAATTGATATTTTGCATTTTTTGGATATTAAAATTATCATTAATATAATTTTAATGATAACCATTGTAAAAAGGTAATGAATTTTTTACCATATTTATCATGTTATTTATATAATAACCAATATGAAAAATCACTTTTTCACACAAGTTATTTAATAACTAACATTAAAAACCATTTTCACATCGGTTATTTGAAAATAGTCATTAATTTTTTTACCAACATGTAGTTCATTTACGGATCTCACTGTGTATTCGCCCGAAATGTCATTGCTCTAGAAGAGATTGATGGGGACTACGTTTGGGACCTAGGGGATGCTTAGGATAATTATTTTCTCTTTTTTGGAAAACCATTCATGAATCTTATCAAAACTCCACCCCGTATCTTGGTCGGAAAGGAGTCATCAGACAGTGGTGTCTTCAAAGCCGAGTTGGGCGTGGGATATAGCCCGCATACCTTTTGTATCGATCAGCCATGGATTAGTCTGGATTTTGACATTTGAGCCATCCCCTATCCTGCAGCCCAGTCCTTTTTCCAGGATCTTACATGCCCCCCGAATGCTTCTCCAAAAGAAGATAGGACGAGGGCCAAGAGAGTAAACATGGAAGTCCGTGTGTGGAAAGTAAATATCTTGTAGTACCCGGACACAGAGAGATGATAGAAGGTTAAAAAGGCGCCATCCTTTCTTGGAAAATAGTGCGTCATTGGAGAGAAGAAGATTATGGAATCCAATCCCTCCCTCCGACTTGGTTTTGAAAAGTTTCTCACAGTCCATCCTTTGGGGTCTATTCCATCTATCATTTCCCACCATAAGAAGTTGGTAACACGTGTATGGATCTGGATGACGATGGCCGCCGAGAGCTTAAAAAGGGACATAAAATAGCTGGGGATAGACTAGATGACAGCTTTATTGAGGGCCTCTTTGCCTACTTTTGAGATTCCTTTTGGGGTCCAGCCTTGAATATTTCAGTCGACACATGGATTTTGGATTATTGACAAAACTTTATGGAATTTTCTTTCCTTTTACAATCCATGTATTTATATTTTTGTTTCATATAAGTTTTTTAAAACTTTATAAGATTTTATGTATGATTACATGTTTCTGTATCTAGTAGGACCATGATTTACTGTTATCATGTAGTTGTGTGTACCTAATGATACCCATGATTATCATGTAATATTTTTCATTCTATGTTTTTCCTTATATATGGTTTTTTCAATAGTCATTGGAATATTTTTCTAAATTATCTACGTTTATATGTCTCCCTAGAAATCATATCATGCGTCATATAAGGGGGTAATGATTGATATAACTCATTTGTGACAGATTTATGAAATATTTATAACTATCTAACTTATAATGGAACATGGGATTACATACAACATATGATGAGTTATACATAATCAATTAAGTTTTAAGGAGGAGTAATTTCTTTATGGATGAGTGTTTGTTCATTTTTACACCTGCGAAGTGAGTTTAATGTCTTAGGAAAGAAGGTATCTATGAGACATTAGAATGTATTTCTCATAATGGTGGATGTGAATATCTACCCTTATGATGGAAGAAACATTGTCTGTAATGGTAGATAGTGTCACATGACATGATCTATTTCAGGTGGATTACAAATTATGAAATTTTGTGGGTATAAATCAAAATTAGCATTGGTATTGGGTAATAGGTTAATCATGTGATAGGAATATGAGGACCAAATAGTAAGATGGTGGTTTTTGAACTAGGATAATCTCGTGATTATTTTTGTTTTACTTGTAGTTATGGCCATTCCAATTTATAGTTATATATTTTTTGAAATACCACATTGGGTACCCATTGATCTCTTTTTTATTCCATGGAATTACATCTATTATAAAATTTAATAATGTCATTCATTAACTATTCAAATTGATTTGAATAGTATTATGATTTAATAAAATATTATATGTATAGTTATAGAAGTTATCATCACTGTATTTTATAGTATCCTCTCTTATGAAGTCATATGATTATTTAATATATAGAATTTTTATGTTGTAAATCTGAAAATTGGATCAGATTTGATGATTTAGGATGGGAAATAACTGAATGGAATAAAACATGGTTTACAAAAATATTAATTAAAGAGGCGAATAAAAAATGGTTAACATTAGTTTATATGAATAATATTCTAAAATAAGAAATTTAGAAAACACCCTATAGTAATTTAGATATAGAATTAAACCAAGAAAAAACATAACTAATTTAAGAGATCATCAATTAAGGGTAATTTCTATTAACACATCACTAGATTGATCGGATGTACATACATCACAGGGAATGTTTAATGGAAATAGAAACCATTTAGAACTATTCCCTCCTAGCCAAGAACCCTATAATCTCATGTTAGTCTAATGAAGTTGTAAATGTACAATATATAAATATACATATAACACATATCATTATAATTTCATATGGTAACAATTATTCATTCTCACACAAAATAATAAAAAATGGAATTGATGCTTGATCAACTTGTATAAAAACATACTAAAAATATCTTATACCAAGGAAAATTTAATTAATTAATAGAATTATTGTCAAAGGAACATCCAATTAGTGTGATTTCATTATAAAAAATGTCATTATAAATTGAAATGTAGTCATGTATCTTATATTAAGAGTCCTTTAGAACTCATTTGAAATTTATGTTTTAATATCTAATATCAATACTATGTATTTCCATAATTGGTATACCTATAAACACATATTTATATATAAACACATATAAATTCTTGTTAGTTCACAAATTTAAATATCCCTGTAAGACATTGTATATAAATAAATATACTTATCCATTTATATGGTTACAGAAATCCAATACATGAAAATACATTTTCATGCCTCATATTTGTAATTCAAATAAATTTCTAGAAATTACCTTGTAATACATTGATATATAAAAATTATTTAAAAACAATATAAAATTTAAAAGAAACAATAAAATAATTTATTTCTGACTGGCTACATAAAATGATATAATATCATAAATAACATATGAATAAATATATAGTCGGAAAAGAATTTTTTTGATGGGTGATGTATCCGTCGCAAATTATTCCTATCAAGTTATAATTATATAGTCATTTATGTTGGAGTAATAATTTCATTGCAATATTTATCTATAAATGAAAAATAATCTCATAATAAAATAATTTTAAAAATAAATCCCAATAAAAAATTTATATAATAATAAATCCTAAAAAAAATTGAAATTTCAAAAAATAAAAACAATATAAATCTATATTATTAAATTAATTTAACATAATATTTTCATTACAATAAAATCACAATAATTTTATTAAATTTCATCATTGAATATGGAGGTGGGTCATCAAGAGATTGAGGAAGAGGGAACATCATAACTAGACAATGTGATAGTAATTGCTTGTAATCCATCATCTCTCCACACAGTTTCAACAACCATTGAGGATTATCCTTCTACTCATATTGTGGGAGTAGATGGATCCCATAATTCCCACTTTACAGTGTCTAGATAACCACACTAGGAGCATCTATATTCTATTTAAAATTACATTTGATGATGAATGATCTATATAATCTCCCATCAACCAGGATGAGACCCCAAATTAGTATAATAACTTATTGGTGTCAATCGAGAAATAATACCAACCACCTAGCCATCTTGAATATTATACTATATTTACTAGGTCCATTTTTTGACATAATATAAGTGAAATGATTATCCCACGTGTAGTCTCATCCAAAATATCATAATGTGTGTGACAATATGTGCATCATGCGACTCCTTCAAATGTAATTTGGAAATATAATAGTTAAACATTAATATTTGGTAAATCATAATTGTCAAAATAACATATACGAAACATAATATGGTGCTTTAACAACCATTAGTAATTATATATGAAATATTAGTGTAAATACACTAAAAAAATAAAAAATCATATAATTCAGATGCTCAAATTCTTATATAGATATTGAATGTTCATTTTGAATTTAATGTTTATATAAATTATTATAAATTACACACCATATGATATTTTTGAAGACATATTGTATGAAAAATGATATGTATTCATTCCGTCCTTCCTTTACTTTTTCATCCAACCATTGGATGAATTCTGTTGAATGATGTCTCACATATACTATGATAATCATCCTATACTATCCTAAGATGAGAATTAATCAGATATATTATTGCTGAAAGATTGATAAAAACCCATGGATCTAGATTTTTCAATGGATCTCTTCCTCAGTTTTTTCATAACCTGATGACACTGTTCATGCATAAAAATATCTCATGCCTCCTATATAGAGGTAATTATTCAATCATTGATGGGATACCATAAACTAAAAACTTATTATCATTATATTAATTAGTACATTTTGAAATAAATATTATTATTAATGTAACATCCAATTATAAGATATAGGATTCCAAAAATTAATAGAAATATATTACCACATCAACCATGATCTAGAAAAATAATATCTCAAAATAAAACTCCCCCATCCAATACATATATTTGATAATCAAGGGGATATATTTTCAAACAATCATCCAATTATAACCAAAATTATCAATGAAAATTACTGATAATTAATGAAAATTAAAAAACATAAAAAATTTATCATTCCTCTACATGTGTGGATAGAGATAAATATGTTTACATCACTCATGAATATGGTCGAGAATCAATAATTGTTCAAGACCATAACATATTCAAGCAGATGTTTATCATATATAAACGTGAGGGTAATATGAAGAAGGTTTATGATCATCACAAAGAAGAAAAAAATACTCAAGGATATGAACATCTAAGATAAATCATTATCATCCATCTGAAACAAAAATAGACTGTTATATGAAAATAAATTAAAATGTGTATTATATATATACGTATATATATTAATAATGATTCTAACTAGAATATAATGTCATTATTCTTCACCTTCATCCACATACTCATATAATAATGTTTTAATATCTTAACCTTATTCCTTAGTATCATAAATTTCAATAGAATATCCATATTCACAATCTCTTATCATTTCAAAATCATATGTTGCATAATCAAAATCATTATCACCATTAACCGATAGTTAATTGAAGTATTCATTAGTATACATTTTTATTCATGGAAATATTGTATTGTTGGATTTAATTTGAAAACATTCAATTCCAACAATTTTATTGAAAGAACACACACTTTTTGTAAAATTATTTTCATGAGATTTATTTTTTATAATTCCTTAATGGACATCTAACAATCTCAATGAAGCATAATAATTTTCATAAGAAATTTTATTTTCATATTGACACAACAAAAATGGTTTTTTTAATATATGAATTAGTTTATATATAAAGTAAATAATTCCCTATCATGTAACCAATTACATTTAAACATCAATACTAAATTATGAATCAAATTAATCAAATCAATTATTTCATCCAATATACTAAAAATTTCAACATAAATTCTATATATTTATATACTCCCAAGGAAACAGCTCTATTCATTATAGTAGTTTTTGATCTACCATATTGATATATTTTAAATCAAATACCATTCACCGTATTTGTGTTATAATATTTTACTATTGGTATGGTATGTTATTTAATTCCAAATAATGATAATCAGTTTCATTGGCATGTTGGAGAAAGATGGAAAATTGAAATATAAATAAAAATATATAGAATAATTATTTTATTTATTGTAATAAAACATATGATATTTACATTAACTATCAATAAAAGTAATATGGAAAATTATGTTATCGATATTCATCAAGAGTATATTATGTAATTTGTGGAAACTGATTCTTGATAAGATCATCATATAATATACAAGTAGAAATGTATAAATTAATTACTACATAAATATTATTAATAGGTATTTTTACTACTCACTATACAAATCATGTAATTTATTAATTGTTGATTATAACATCTGTATGATCCCTATGATGTTTTTCATATAAAATATGTTACTAATGAACTCCAATAAAGCTATTTTATTACTGATTTAAAGTAAATAGTTGATTTTTTATTACATCCTCAATATTTACCAAAATATATGTATATTTATTTTGTTATTATGGATATTTAAGATCATAATTATCAGATAAAAAATAAATTTCCACCATAAAATAATTTTTCTTAATAGACCATACAACAGTAGTATTGTTATGTTTAATTTTCCATTATTTATTCATGAATATTTCTTTAGGGTACATCCATAAGAACGCTTCCAAAGATCCCCATTTTCAACAAGATGAAAATTTAAAATAAATTTCAACATTTAATCAAATAAATCATGTGTTCTTTTAATTTACAATTATTTAAAATAATATCTTATAGTATCCTAATCATTTCATCATAGTATTCTATTAATTCCCTAATGAATCAAACAATTATACAATAAATAAATTACAACATCCAAAATCAATGAATTTAAAAAACCTATTATACATATTAAAAATGTTTTCCTTCACAATAATCACGGAATCAAACATGTGATTGATGAAAAAATCTATCTAATATAGATGATATAATAAAATAATCCATTTTATCCAATTATTATCATTCCAAAATAAATCTATTTTTATTATTATTGTTGATCAAATGTTAATCATAGTTAATGAATAAGAAATCACTTTTAAATAAATCCCTAATATCATTTCTAGATGTCTATATATTCTAAATTTTACTTTTCAGAAATAATTTCTATTTCTTCATAAAGGATGCTCACAACGAAAAAAAATATTTGATGGTAATTGAAGAAAAAGGTTTTACTCAATCAAAACGCATAAACACTTTTTAACTCATATTGTATAGAAATGATTTTGGACTATGTGTACTCCATGTTGATAACATTTAATATGATAGTTAGTCACTAATTTTCCACATTAATGGAGTTTTCATTGGGATATTTTTCTTTTCAAAATCATATTTACTAACATCGTTACTCTATAATAAATTAAACTTGAAAAATAATAGAGTCAAATAAACATAAAAATTATTTAGTAGATGTATTGTAAATAATGATTTCAAAATGTTATATAGTTCATTCTTCTATATAAAATTCGGTATGTTATACAGTTTCATTAATATATTTTATTGAAAATGATAACATTCATAATAACCGATTATATATAAACGATCAGTATAATGATCCATTCAGTAAATATAGGTTTTGTAATCAGTAGATAGATGTATGTTGTCAAAATGGTTGCATAAATCATTATCACGTTTATGATTTAAGAATTTTTCATTTGAAATATTGGATATGTATCCTTACACCAGTATTTGTTTTCTAAAAAAAAGAATGAGTACATTCTGGGTGTATGCAAAATGTACCTCAATTTTTTCCTTCATCCTCATTCCATATTTTTATAATATTTATAAAATATTTATAATTATTACTATCTATTTTACATAAGTAAGAGCTGATTCTGAAATAAAAACAAAATAAAAAAATACATATTACATGTAAATAGTAACAAAAAAATAATTAGTGGAATATTAAACAAAATTTCATGATTTTGTAAAATATATTTTTTAATAAATTTATATCTTAAAATATTTCAAAAAATATTCGCAATTATTAAAATTTATTAAAATATTTTTTCTAACTACGTTTAATTTGAACTATTTTTTAGTAACTACATCAGAATACTTCTAATTTATACTATTCATTAATAATTTCGACTACATTCCATCAAATTAAACAGAATTCATACTAATTTCGTATAATTTTTAATAGTTACTGCTAATAATATCTAAACACGATTAATTCAATCTACTTATAGAAAAGTCTATATAGTAAACAATAATTCTCACTAAATATATAAAAATATATTTAATTTTTTAAATTTTATATAGTAACCTAGATTTTGTCTAAATACGAAAAATATTTTCTAATTACCAAAATTGTTATATATTTTATTATATTTTTTCTAAATACTTTTATTTACTAAAAAGTACCATAATTACTTAAATTTATTGCTATGGTTAATAATATCTGGACCTTATAGTGTGAGTAATCCAAGGAGGGAAGGAGATTATGCAACATTTAGTGGAATGAATTATAGAACCCCTAATCCCAAACAAACAAGGGGAATGGAAATCATGGGTAAACCTATGAGTAATGGAAGATGAAATAGATGTGAGAGTTTGTAAACAAACACATAGTATTTCTACCCTTTTTGGTCTAATCTGTCATCATGGGAAAATAATATTATATCGACAAAAATATTGTAAATGCAAGATTTAAAAAAAACTATTTTTTCGTGATAATATATCAACATAGAAATTGGGAAAATGCAATTAACTATGTCATTATGGTCTCTCACATATGTCCAATTTCTTTCACTCATACGTTCACCCATGCCCATATCCCATACAGAGGATATGAAATCAAGGGAACTATCATTATCCCAATCTATCACCACATTCATACCCTCTAGTTCTTGCTTCAATTAAGCCCCATAGATGGTTAATGTATTGTAATATTTCTTAATTACTTCTATTTGTTGATAATTGTTGTAAATGTCTAGAAATTATTACTAATGATTTCAAAACATTTAAAATTATATCAAATTTTGTTTATTATTTCAACAGAATTATTACTTATTATGGTAATTATTACAAATTATTTTAACTAATACTAATTATGGCAAATATTACTAGTAATTCATAATTATTACTAAATATTTATAATTATTTTTATTAGTTTTTAATTATTATGAATTGTTTTAATTACTTTTAATTAATATGAATTATTAATTATAATTAATACATATTTCAAGTTATTGATAATTATTACTAATTATCTTTATTAATAAATATTTACTTTTAATTTTAACTACTTTTTTCTAATTACCTCCATATAATGCTAATATTTTTTAATTACTTCTAGTTTCCATTAATTTGTTCTATAAATATCTTTTTGTAAAATTTTGTACTAATTACATATTTTTAACAATTATTTCTAATTAGCATTAATTTTTGTTAATTATTACTAATTAATAATTAGTATACATAATTAATACTAGTCATTCATAATTATTATTAATTACTCCAAATTTTTAATATTTTCTAATTATGACAAATTATTTTCCGTTACTAGTAAATTTAATCAATTATTACTATCTATTTTATATTATTACAATGAATAAAATTTTTACACAATTTACTGTTAATTAAAAATATTTTTTTACTTATTGCATCTATTTAATGGTTATTTTTCTAATTATTCATTATAATTACTAATTATAGTTAATTATTATTTATTAATGATAATTATTACATAATAAATATTTTAATAACTAATAAATATTATTTTTTAATAATTAATTGTTGTTATAAGTTATGATTTACAAATTACAGCTAATTGCTACAAACTTTTTGAATTATTACAAGTGTTTTCCAATTATTGACAATTATTTCTAATGATTCTTTATTATTAATAATAATAATTAATTATTACAGTGTATATTTTATTTTGACATCCCATATATTGAAATGAATCAATTAATTTTATCTATTTTTAAAATTATTATTATAATTTATACTATTTTTATCAATTTTTAAAAATTTCCGAAATTTGTATAACTTTTCACTATTTGGAGATAGTTTTAACAAATTTTTACTTAATATTGAAATTTTATTAGAATTTTTTGTAAATTAATTTTATTTAAATATTAATAATTATTTATTTTTACTAACTCTTACTAATTACTTTTAATTTCAGATAATTACTTCTAATTACAAATAAATGATTTTAATAGACATAAATGTTTACAATGTTTTCTAGTTTTTTGCTAATTTTTATTTTATTCTATTTTATTCTATTTTATATATTCTCAAATATTTAATTACCATTATTTTCAAACATTATCTAATTTCAATATGCACTTTTTTTTTCTAATTTCTGCTAATTGATTCTAAATGCCGCTAAATTTTCTTAAATTAGTGCGAATATTTTCTATTTAATGATAATTAGTTATCCCTGGGTTTCATTTTCTCGATCACCCTCCCATCGTTTCATCTACTCGTGCTTGAGTTCCCGTGGCCCCACCCCTGCAAATCGTGTATCCCCTATTACTCGTGCATGAAGAGAGGATTCGATCGTCGATCAATCAATTAGGGTTTCACCTTCGTCTCTCCTTTCTGTGTATCTTCCAGGGTGGGTATGCTATTTCTTCATTCGAATTGGATGAACCAAACCTTAATGAATATAATAAATGGATTCTAATAATGAAGGGGAAGGGTGTGACCGCAACTCTGTTTTTCTCTTTCATGATTAATGATTTCTGTTTTATGCGCTCTTATGCCTGCTGAAAATCAAGGTCGTTGGTAGTCTTTCTTTGTGCACTAATAAACATGTACTTCTTGTGTTGGTCGTGTAATGTAAATTGGTTAATTACGTATATTCATCTAATAAATTGAAATCCCCAGGATCAATCCTTTTTTGTGATAACCCCGGTTAAGGTACAACGGAATTGGAAACATGGAGTGTGTTAAATCTTTTAAATATGAAAATATCGGCATCGCCCTGCTTTGTGTTGGTGGAAGTGGTTTGGTAGTTTTTTCTTTCACGGGCCAATTTCTAGGTGATGTGTGTGGGGATGGGATCCCGTATTGTTATGGTTTCACTGGTTGTAAAATTTGAGGTCATGTGGTCACCTTGATTATATCACGAGTTGGGGTAGAATCCTCAATTGTTGAGAAACCGTTGGCTCATGGGGATTGTGAACATGGGGTGGTATCTTGGGTTTTTCCTTGGTTCCAGTACTTTGAGGTATCTCACATATCTTTTTTTTGTGGTTGTGACTGTACAAGAGAACCAGGTGTGAATGTTTAAGTTGATGTTTGATTGTACTCGCTTGAAAGTTGCCCAAGTAGGTGCAGAAACTTATTTAAACATTATTAGTGAACATCAAAACGAGGATGGGACAATGGTTTTGGTTTGGTGTGAGTTGTGACTTGGGCATGGGTGCTGATTGTGTTCTTTAGGCTGGCTGAAGAAAAACCTAGATTGGGTGAGTTCTTGTTACCTATACATATACTTGTAGTTTTTTTGTTTCTTATTTGTGACCCACCCATGTTGAGCTCATACTGCCGAACACCCCGATTTCATGGGGGAGGGTGTTTTTTCCAACGCTTCTACTAGTGGCTGGTTATTAGCTCCTTTCTGCTCCCTTTCCCGGATAGCCCAAGTAACTTCGGGCAGTCTGTGATGGCCTAAAGACCATTGTTGGCCCATGAATCTTCGGGCAGCGTAGAGTGGTGGTTGGCCCAGGTGTGTGCGGGAAGGTTTTATTCCATGTATCATTGGGATGAGGCCCAGGTGTCTTCGAGCGTGGGAGTGGTTGGTTTGGACCAGGTGTTTGCGAGTATGGTAACATGTGGTGGTTGTGGCCCAGGTTTCTACGGTCAGGATGTGCGGTTGTGGCCCAGGTGTGTGCATGCGGGGTTTGGCAGTGGGACTGCATGAGGATGGCCCAGGTGTGTGCAGGCAGGGTGTGGTAGTGCAACTGTAGTGAGAATGGCGGGATTGGTTCGATGCATAGGATGTCTTCAATAACTAGTATGAAAGTGGTGTGGGGTACCCAAACCTCGATGTTCTTTTGATTATACATAAGTTGACTTGCGTTATTTGGGGAGTGTGCCTTGGAGAGGCTTGGGTGGTTAGTTTCTTTGTTGGGTGGTTGGTTATCTCTTTTCTCATAGGGCATTAGTATGCCTCCCCACTTGTGCACGAGAGATTTAGGTTTTTCCTTAATGAGTATACTTGTATTCTCACCCTACATATATAAAACTATTTTCAGGTTTCCAGGAGGACTTCAGGGATCATGCGGGACCATACTAGCTTGGACATTGGGGCAGTTTCTGTTTTCATTTTTCATTCTTTTGGTACTTTATCTTTGGAGTTCTTGTATCATTTATGTTTTACTTTTGAACATGCATGAGGGAATGTTTACTTTTGGATTTACTTTTCTTTCAGTTTTGGTGTTGTTGGGTTCCATCATCTTATTTCCCGATCAAATAAAACTGAAAGGGTAATGCCTTCGATTTTTTTGTTATTTACATACCATTGGTGCTAGTCATCACTCTGGGACGTATAGAAGGTGGGTTTCGGGGGTCATTATCTCTCATTCAGCTTAATGAAGGAAGGGCTTGGCAATCTGCTGACCCTTCCCTTTTTCTGGTGAAGGAGGGTCGTGAAAGAATGGTATCAGAGGTGGAGGTTTGAGAGATAGGATGGAGTCTAGAGTTAGTCACAGTAAGGATTGAATGGAATGGTAAGGAAATAGTGTTGGGTGATCTTGGTGCGTTAATTAGGCCAAGGAAGATCAGCTAGGACATGGGATTTTAGGGCCACCCATGATCTAATGGAAGGACTATGGACCTACCAAACAACCAAGTGATGCCAAACTGATTGCAGGGTAGAGACCCTAGGAAAGGTACATGCATCATAATGACTTGTGTTCTTGTGTTTCTGGGGTGTTTTGAGAATTTTAAATAAATAATAAGCTAAGAAGTTTTAAGAACAAATTTTCTACAGTACTTGGGCTTAGACATTCCTTTTTTACCTTGCAGCTATGGAACCCGGGAGATTACCACGAGTTGTACGGGAGAACGTGGCCCATGAAGTTTACTTGGCCAATCGAAAGAGGGCTGATCTAGAGGAGGAGGATGACCAGTGGCAGAAGATGCTTCGAGCCTTTCAGCGACAGACCCATGAGAATTATGAGGGCAGCACCTCTGACATGAATACAGAAAGATGGCTAGAAGAGCTGGTGATAGCATTGGCCTGATTCGTGGTTCACCTGAGTACTAGGTTCCTTTGGCCATCATCTATATACAGGGAGCAACACGTCAGTGGTGGATTCTCTATCTGGGGGAGAGGATAGGGGCTGAGGTGGCATGGGCTGTCTTTGAGAAGGAGTTCTGGGCGGAATTCCTCTCTTCTACGATGAAGGTAGAGAAGAGGCGGGAGATACTCTCCCTCCAATAGGGGAGTATGTTAGTATGGGAGTTGGGGATCAAGTTCAAGGAGCTCCTCCGCTTTTACTCGGACCGCTTTCTAGATGAGGATTCTCGGGCAAGGCGTTTAGAGGAGGCGCTCTGACCCTCCATCCAGTACGATGTTACCCCCATTACCCTACCGACATACATGGAGGTCCAGAAGAAGGCCGATGTGGTGGAGAGGATGCATGCTCTAGGAGGTGTGACACAAGAGGGGATCCAGCTGGGATCATTGAAGTAGAAGGTCGTCAGTACCAGACCACCAGCATCAGGACCCTCTTGATTCCGACCAGCAAGGAGTAGGCCGCAAAAGTTCCAGTTCTGGTCCCCCGGTCCTCACCCATTCCCTTCAGGACCAGGACCGAGGTGCTTCGTCTATGGGAGCCATGGAATTCTCAGGAATGAGTGTCCGGACTGTGTTCAGTATGGTAGTGGCAGACATGCTCAACACCCTCCTCAGCAGCAGCTTCCGTCTAGGCCCTATCAGAAGCAGTAGTAGGGGAAGCAATATCCCGCTCCTCCGAGGGCAGACGTTGTAGGGGGAGGCCGACCTCAAGGTGACCCTCAGGGACCCCGACCAGGGCGTGGTCAGGGAGGCGGACGACAACCTAGGTGTAGATGAGCTAGGCGTGGATAGTTTCACGCCACAGAGGCAGTAGTTCTAGTGGGACTGAAGGTTGTCCGAGGTATGATCAGTTTGTTCATTACCATTGCTTATTCCTTTTTCGATACCGGAGATTCACACTCCTTTGTTGCACCCGGTGTGGCTCATGCTCTGGGCCTAGATGACAAGATACTTCCAGTGCCCCTGGTGCTGAGCACACCAGTCGAAGGTCTGACTGAATTGTTGTATGTTTGTCAAGGATGCAGACTGATGATAGGGACACATCAGTGGGTTATGGATTTACTACTTCTACAGATACAACCACATGATGTAATTCTAGGCATAGACTAGTTGTTCTCTGTGGGTGCAGTCATAGACTACTTCCGAGGAAGGTTTGTGTTCTCAGACATGGGTGGACGGTATGTTACTTTCACCGGCGAGAGGAGTAGTCAGATGGGTAGTGGGCAAGAGGAACCCCTCCTCTCCTTGTTAGCCGAGCTATCAGTAGAGTCAGCAGATGCTGAGATAGTAGAGGTGCCAGGAATCGTCCGCAAGTTAATGTACATAATTCCTGAGGAGGTAACGATTCTACCCCCTCGATGGGATATCGTGTTTGGGATAGACTTACAGCCTGGTGCTCGTCCGATTTCGATGGCTCCTTACTGGATGGAACCTTCAGAGATACGGGAGTTGCGGATTCAGATTGACGATCTGATGAAGTGGGGTTATGTTCGACCAAGTGTGTCACTGTGGGGTGCCCCATTCTTGTTCCCAAAGAAGGCAGATGGTGCAATCAGGTTTTCCATAGACTATAGGAGTCTGAATCAGGTAATGATCCCGAATCGCTACCCTCTTTCAAGGATGGAAGATCTTTTAGACCAGCTGAAAGGGGCAGGATGGTTCTCGAAGATCGACCTGCGGTCTGGGTATCACCTATTGAGGGTGAAAGTGGGTGACATCCTGAAGATGTCCTTCAAGTGTAGATATAGACACTTCATGTTTTTTGTCATTCCTTTCGGTGTTACGAGCGCCACGGATGTGTTCATGGGAATTATGAACTCCATCTTTCGGGAATACCTGGATCGGTTTGTAGTTGTGTTCATCGATGATATCCTGTTCTAATCATGATCAGAGGAGGACCATGCAGAGCACCTGAGGACAGTTTTCGAGGTCCTCCGTCATCACCATCTCTATGGAATGTTGTCAAAATGCAAGTTCTATATGCGAGAAGTGCACTTCCTTGGGTACGTAGTGTCCGAGAAGCGGGTAGTGGTGGACCCATCAAAGGTTGAGGCCATTGTTTCTTGGGAAACACTAAAGAATGTGGCAGAGGTTCGCAGTTTCCTCAGGCTGGCGGGTTACTATCGGAGGATCATACCCAATTTCTCCCGAGTTACAGCCCCTTTGACATCCACGACCAAGAAGGAATGAGTTTTCATGTGGAGTGAGCAGTGCGAGATAGCCTTCATCAATCAAAAGGAGAAGATGGTTAGTTCCCCTGTGCTGAGACTACCAGAAGAAGGGGCGGCGTATGAGGTGTTCTATGATGCTTCAGGGAAAGGCCTCAAATGTGTGTTGATGTAGCAACAAGGAGTGAAATATTATGGGTCTAGGCAGTTATTCCCTCGTGAGCGTAATTATGCCACCCATAACCTGTAGTTTGTAGCGGTTGTTTTTGTGATAATGTTATGGCAGCATTACCTCATTAGATAATGCTTTTTGGTCTTCACAGATCACAAAAGCTTGAGGTATATCTTCTCCCAATGGGACCAAAACATGTGGCAGCGAAGGTGGATGGAGTTCCTCCAGGATTATGACTTCGATATTTCATACACTTTAGTTAACGTGAATGTGGTGGCCTATTCATTGCGTAGGAGGTCGTAGAAGGATGCGGTCTGAGAGTCGGCAGACGCCTGGAAGCCGATTGAAGAGTTGGATTCCTTGCACCTGGATGTGATGAAAGATGGTGGTAGAGGTTGCCCATATCAGATGACAGTGAAGACTTCTCTAGTGAATAACGTGGAAGAGTCTCATTGGGGAGACCCAGAGTGCGAAGTAAAGTGTGGAAGAGTTGACCAGAGCAATGTTCTAGAAGGGTGGATGGAGGATGGTCAGAACCAGATGCTTTTCCGAGGAAATTTGTTTCTTCTAGAGGTGATGTGTGGCAGGGTTCTTAGTGATTTCTACAACTCACCGCTAGAAGTGCACCCGAGAGTTTCCAAGATTTACCAGGGTCTAAAGAGACAATCCTAGTGGACCGGAGTAATGCGAGCAGTGTCAGAGATTATGGCCAAGTGTCTAGTGTGTCAGTAGGTGAAGGCTGAACACCATGTTCCAGGTGGCCTGCTGCAGTCTCTGGATGTCCCCGAGTGGAAGTCAGAGGACATCTCGATGGATTTCAGAACGATACTACCCATGCATCAAGGGGAATATGATGGCATCTGGGTATTAGTGGACCGGTTGATGAAATCGGCTCACTTTCTGGTGATTATGGAGTCAAGTTCAGTGGATGCTTTGGCACAAAGTTATGTGGATGAGGTTGTGTGGTTGCATGGAGATCCGAGGTCCATAGACTCGGATAGAGATGCAAGGATTACCTCACGAGTCTAGAGAGGATTACATCATGCTTTTGGGACCCATCTACTTCTTAGCACATCCTTCCATCCCCAGACAGATGGACATACAGAGCGGACCATCCAGACCTTGGAGGATATGTTGCGGGAATGTGTTCTGGACTCAAGAAAATCATGGGTGTGACACTTTCCTCTTGTAGAGTTTTCATACAATAATAGCTATCACTCTGCCATTGGTATGACCACATTTGAAGCCTTGTATGGGAGGCCGTGCCGCTCACCTGTGTGTTGGACTGAAGTCGGAGAGGCAGGAATCCTTGGCCTAGAAGTCACTCAGAGCACGACAGATAAGGTCCAGCTTATAAAGGAAATGATAAAGGCCACCGAGGACCACCAGAAGTCGTATGATGATACTATGAGAAGGCCCATGATGTTTGAGGTTGGAGACCACGTGTTATTAAAGGTCTCCCCTCAGTGTGGACAATGGAGGTTCGGCAAGGGGAGTAAGCTTTCTCACTGGTTCATCGGACCCTTTGAATTGTTGTAGCGGGTTGGTGAAGTGGATTATCAAATAGCGTTACCACCGTCGCTACTGAGTATACATGACGTCTTCCATGTGTCCCAGCTATGTCGGTATCTGCACGACGGTTGACATTTCCTCGAATGGGGATAGATAGACATAGAGGACGACATGACCCTTGGGGAAAGACCAGTGATGATTGAGGTTTGTGAATAGAAGGTGCTTCGTGGGTGAAACATTCCCTTGGTACTAGTGTTATGGAGACATGGTGGGCTTGAGGATAGTACGTGGGAGAGGGAAGCACAGATGCATGACTAGTACCCTGAGCTGTTTTGAGTTTTTTACTATTCAATTTATACATGTGGTGGAGCATTTTACCTTGTAGGATATGAAATATGTGGTTTTTTTCATTCCACTGAATGTCTATAAAATGTCCTGGCTATTGGGAGAGGAGGACCCGACCCCTAATCAAGACGCAATAATGTGAAAGTGAAAAAAACTGTGCAGGCGAGTCAGTTCCGTCCAAAGTGGATAGTGTGTTTACATGGGGGAAGAGACTCCCCAACCCACATGACTAGGTAGTTTGACATGGTACGTTTCTTGGTTCTTAATAGGAAGGTGTTTTTAGTTAACAATGGGGTTCGCTCCTGAGAGGTATCTTTCAAGGTGGTTGTTCGGACCCTCTCTTTCATTCTGGTTGTTTTGATTCTCGAAGGCAAGAATATTTTGAGAGGTATCTGATGTAATGGCTAGGGTTTTTGGGGTCCATTACTTTGTAAAAATCTGAAGTTGCGTGTTATGGGTAGTCTGGGAAAGTTATCAAGGATTCTCTGTGAAGTTTTTACCCCTTTAAGCTTGTTTTAAACCCCAGTAATGCCCATAAATGGAGTTTAATTAATCAATTGATAAGGTACCCTATGTGCGTCGGTTTATACCGCCCCTAAATCGGGGACCCTTTAATGATGTGTGTGCCGCGTGGTCAACCCACAAACCCACTCCAGACGTGGTTTACTATTATTATCTGAGTATCTCAACCATCCATGACCCTTATAAACTAAAGGGTTCTCCCTGGGTTTCTTTTTCTCGATCACCCTCCCATCGTTTCGTCTCCTTGTGCTTGAGTACTTGAGGCCCCACCCTTGCATATCGTACAACCCCTGTTACTCGTGCGTGAAGAGAAGCTTCGATCGTCGATCAATCATGTAGGGTTTCACCTTCTTCTACCCTTTCTGTGTATCTTGCAGGGTGGGTACGATATTCTTTCTGTATAATTGGATGAACCAAACCTTAATGAAGTCAATAAATTGATTCTATTAATGAAGGGGAAGGGTGCGACCGTTGCTCTATTTTTCTCTTCCAAGATTAATGATTTCTATTTTTTGTGGGCTTAGGCCTACTAAAAATCATGGTCATTAGTGGTCTTTCTCTATGTTCTAATAAACCCTTACTTCTTGTGTTGGTCGTATAAAGGAAGTTGGTTAATTATTTATATTCTCCTAATAAATTGGAAGCACTAGGATCAATCCTTTTCTATGATAACCTCGGTTAAGGTACATTGGAATTGGAATCATGGAGTGTGTTTTATCATTTAAATCTGAACATACAGGAATGGGCCTGATTTGTGTTGGTTGTAGTGTTTTGGTTGTTTTTCTTTCATGGGCTGATTTCTGGGTGATGTGGGTGGGGATGGGATCGCCTATTGATATGGTTTCACTGGTTGTAAAATTTGAGGTCGTGTGGCACATTAATTATATCACTAATTGGGATGGAATCATATTTTGTTGAGAAATTATTGGCTCATGGGGTTTGAGAACAAGGTGTAGTATCTTGGGGTTTTCCTTGGTTCCAGTACTTTGAGGGATCTCACATATTTTTTTTCATGGTTGTGTCTTTACAAGAGAACATAGTGTGAATCTTTAAGTTGATGTTTTACTGTACACGCATGCTAGTTGCCCAAGTAGGTGCAGTAACTTATTTATACATTATTAATGAACATGAAAACGAGGATGGGACAATCATTTTGGTTTGGTTTGGATTGTGACCTGGGAATGGGTGCTGAATGAGTTCTTTAGGCTGGCTGAAGAAAAACCCATATTAGGTGAGTGCTTATTACCTATACATATACTTATAGTTTTTTTGTTTTTCTTTATTTGTGTGCCACACAATTTGAGCACTTAGTGATGAACACCCCCATTTCATGGGGGATTGTGTTTTTCCCAACACTTCTACTAGTGTCTAGTTATTATCTCCTTTATGCTCTCTTTCTCGGATATCCCTAGTACCTTCGGGCAGGCTGTGATGGCCTGAAGTCTATTGTTGGCCCTAGAATCATTGGGCAGGGTAGTGTGGTTGTTGGCCCAGGTGTGGGCGGGCATGTTGTTTCCCATGTATCGTCAGGATGAGGCCCATGTGTCTTCGGGCGTGGTAGTGGTTGGTTTGGCCCAGGTGTTTACGTGTATGGTTACATGTGGTAGTTGTGGCCTAGGTGTCTACGGGCGGGATGTGCGGTTGTGTCCCAGGTGTGTGCGGATGAGGTTTGGTAGTGGGACTAGGTGAGGATGGCCTAGGTGTGTGCGGGCGAGGTGTGGTAGGGGACAATGGTGAGAATGGAGGGATTGGTTCGATGCGTAGGATGTCTTCAATAAATAGTGTGAATATGGCACGGGGTACCCAAACATCGATGTGCTTTTGATTATATAGTAATTGACTTGCGTTATTTGGGGAGTGTGCATTGATGAGGCTTGGGTGGTTAGTTTCCTTGTTGGGTGTTTGGTTATCTCTTTTCTCACATGGCATTAGTATGCATCCCCACTTCTGCACGAGAGATTTTGGTTTTTCTCTTCTTGAATATACTTTTATTCTCAACCTATGTATATAAAACTATTTTCAGGTTTCTAGGAGGACTTCAGGGATCGTGCGGGACCATACTAACTAGGACCTTAGGGTAGTTGATGTTGTCGTTTTCTTTCTTTTGGTACCTTATCTTCGAGTTCCTGTATCATGTATCATTTACTTTTGAACATTAATGTGGGAATATTTTACATTTGGATTTACATTTCATTCAGTTTTTGTGTTGCTGGGTTTCATCATCTTATTTCACGATCCTATAAAACAGAAAGGGTAATGCTTTCCATTTGTGTGTGTTTTCCATACCCTTGATGCTAATAGCCACTCCATGACCTATAGAAGGTGGGTTTCGGGGGTCATTATCTCTCCTTCAACTTAATGAAAGAAGGTATTGACAATCTACTGACCCTTCCCTCCTTTTGGTGAAGGAGGGTCGTGACAAAAGTTAGTTTTTAGGTTCCTTCCATTTTACTATTATTACATGAGTATATTATCACATGTTCTATATCTTATAATTCTATATATTTTATCATGTTTAATGTGTTTTTATGTCATTATGTTGGGCCTTCAAACCCATGAGATTTGTTTTTTTTTATATTTATTATCGTAGTGGGATTTTTTCTCATCCATTTGTCCATTGTATCAGCAGGTTGTCCTATAAATTATTTAAGGTCTCAAAATAAGTTAGGATATCATAATGGATGATAAATAATAATTTTTTTAGTCCCATGATTTCACTTTTACATACCTTGAATACCAAGACACAAGTCTTTATGAACATTATCTTGTAATTTAATGATTAATTCTACTTAAAATCATGTAATGATATGTGTAAAAGACTAGAGTATCTATAAATATCCTATTATAATTCCATATTCCATTGTATGAGTTTCTATAGATGTAGGTATAATTTAAGGATGGGTATCATCCTATCATAGTAGATAATGTCCATTTATCATTATTTCATAGTTTGTGTACCATCATAATTGAGCTGGAAATCATAATACATAGGGATGAAATTATTTTAATGCTGGTAAGGGTTTTTTTCATAATGGTATAAAATCTCTTTGAATAATGATGAGTGGAGTTAAATTGGATGATCTAGGTCATGTGGTTGAATAAATTTTCTATTCCAAAACCGTAGGGCATATGTATTGATGAACACTGATCCAACAATCTAAAATAGTGAAAATAATTTGATACTTGTTTGAATATCCATTTTTTGTGCATTATTCATTAAATATTACCATAAAAATACATATACATATTTAATTATGTTAAGGATTCAATTGTGGTATCCGAATTTGATTATTCTTTAACCCATCATGGGAATCATGATGCACTTTTAGACATCATGTTAACTAATATGAGGAAGGGAACAAGACCTATGATAGGTTTTCGAGGATCGTGGATCTAAGAGACTATGTCGGTGTTAGAAAATATGAGATTATTTCCAATTTACATTTGGGTATTTTCCATTTACAGGTATAATGGTATCTCTATGAGAGTTCTATGTTTTATTTGTCCTTTCATAATAGTATCGCCTCCCAGTCACTACATTTTTCATTATAAGGATGATAAAAACATTCTAACACAAGATTTGTTTGATGATGAACCATATAATGTTCCCTTACCTACTCTAGTTATTCTTGTTGTAAAACACATCATACCTCTTTTTTAGAAATTTCGGATACATAGAGTGGAGAAAAATAGAAGATGATTGTCAAATATATCAAAATATTCATACTCTAGCAACATAAAAAATTACAAAGAATTAGTAGAAATATACTTGGTCTATGATTCCCTTAAAAATAAAAATTATTTTTGTTATAGTTATGGTCTTAAATACATCAATTATTTATAATTATTTTTTTAATATAATATTTTACTATTATTTTAAATATTCTTATGTTGTTATGATTTTGAATTAATTATAAATATATATCTAGAGTTACTCACACTTGAGATGTACATAGAAAAAAATATATACTATTTATAATGATGTCTTTAGTGTCCCACTATTATCACTTGACAAAGAGATATTTGGGAAAACATGATCTAATAGATATGAAATTTCAATGTGAAATTCACAATGGATTGGGTGAATAAATATTGATCTCATACTGACTACTATCATAGTTTCACATTGCATAATACACTTAGTGGAAGATATTTCATATTTATCACTAAATGGTATCTCTTTTAAATAATTATGGGAAAAGGAATTTTATTTGTTGGAGTTATCATAACGATTATTGTTTTATTTTATCTTGAAACTGAATTGATTATATCCCACTCTATCACTCCTCTGCTTAGGGATCATTGTCAACATGTCTTTGTTGAGTAATTATTAGTTCTTCCTTAAGATTGGTAATTGATTTTTATATATTTGTTTTCATAGTGTGTAACTACTACTAATTCTTTATATCGTATAGAACTATAAGAGTTAGGAATTTTGGAGGTTTAGATAGATTATTTGTTGCTGAAGGCATTTATCAAACAAATAAAAAATCTACAATGTGATATGGTGCAGGTTTCCAAGAAGTTACATTATATCATATTTATATTACTAGTAAATGGGAATATCATTCTAGTGACAATAAATAATAGGTTACTTTTTTAGGGATGATGAATTGTTTTGTTTAGTTATGGTGTGAATGATGGTTCTCTTTGATTAGTCTTCATTTTGGTGATAATTAGGTTATGGTTAGAGATGTGTATATTAAAAAAACAAAATAAAAAGTATTGAATAATTTTAATTTTATTATTTGTAGGATAAAAAGTTCAATAATGATGTTTATAGATTATATGAACATGATTTCCACAATATCATAAATCCATCTCAATATTATCGGTGGATGATAACCTTGAATATTCCATTTAATTATGAATTCATTCATGGAAATATGATATTTAGTTGACTAAACTTAGATCCATTATGAATTTTCCAAAATGATGATGTTCTAATTCTACATTCATGGGGTGTGGTTTGTTGAGAAATTTATTCAGTGGGAAAGATTTTGTTAGACAATGAGAATAATGTGGGAGGGATGTATTTTGTATATCATATTAATTTTTGAGAAATCTAGATATTATTTTGGATTTTAGAGTGTAAATGATTTTTTATACACGAATTTTCCAATTTTTTATCCCAGTTTATAGACTCCACTAGTACCAAAACTATTTTTTAGTTTGGGATTTTCAGATTTTTAATGTCATTTTTAAGGTGACATCTTTGCATGAAAGTCTATTAATATGTTTTTAACGTCCGTTATCCACTAACAGACATTAATTTTTTTTTATGAATTTTCTCATATTTATTTAAAAATACGTGATAGAACATCCATTTTAGAAACTCCATTGTAAAAATTGATATTTTCCACATCGGTTCTTCAAAATTGCTATAATAAAAGTATATTTTTATGTCGGTTTTTAAAATAGCCAATGGTAGAAGTACATTTTGTAATCATTTTTTTAAAACCCAATGTAAAAAATGTTTACAATTTTTTAGATAATTTTATAATATTTGGTTTGATAGGTATTATATCTCAAACATATTTACTGATAAAAATTTATGACCATAAAAAGTTTGATATATTGTTTCGAAGGATGGATCAAATAAGCCAACAAAAGCTTCACCTTAGAAGGAATTTTAGAATCCCAAGGAGGATTTGTAGTTTGACCCTGTTATGAAAAATTATTATTTAGTATAATAAAATATGATTCTGAAAACATTATATCAAATAAGAAAACTCATAATATAAATCATAAATCATGGAAAAATAATTAAAAATACCTTAATGCGATCATAGGAAGATAGAATATAAGATTCATGTTGAAGATAAAATGCTTCGATTGAGTGGAAGGATGACTGTTTAAATAAATTATCATTAAATTATGAAATTAATATAATTAAAACATATAATTTACATGGTAAAATTAAATAAGATATTAATAATTTTAGGCGGAAATTGAAAATATCAATGTCATGCTGTTAAAAAATTGATATTCGGCATTTTTGGGATATTAAAATTATCGTTCATATCATTTTAATGATAACCATCATAAAAAGGTATTGATTTTTTTCCCTTATTTTTCATGTTAGTTATATAGTAACCAATGTGAAAAATCAATTTTTCACACAAGGTGTTTAATAACTAACATTAAAAACCATTTTCACATCGGTTATTTGAAAATAGTCATTAATTTTTTTACCATCATATAATTCATTTACCATGATTCTATTTGATATGTCTCATTGGTTCATTGATGTTCTGCATCAAATGTTATGGAAATCATAATTTTTCCTTATCTAAGAATACATTGAGGGTTGATCAATTACTTATGGCCATAAATATTGATCTATAACTCCATTTGAGATCCAAGACTAGTCAAATCAAATCATGGGAAATAAACACAATGATGGAAAACATTCTTCGCATCAGATTTCAAATAACAGTTGTGAAAAATTCACGTTTAATGGGTTATTTAGAAATTATTTGAAAAATTCATGAAAATTTATTTTTCACATCAATTCTAATACACTGAAGTTAAAATCTCGACATTAAAATTAGTTTTTATACTACCTCTTGACCATAAATTGAAAAAAATTGAGAATTAAAATCAATGTGGAGATGCCTTCATTTTTATAAAGTGGAACCAATGAATCTCCCAATTTTTTAACTTTTAGATTGTGGTATTGGATTTTTTGTGCATTTTTATTCGTTGAGTGTTGGGATGGTAGAAGAATTAACATGGTGTGATCATGTAACTATTTATGTTTGTCATCAATTTTGCCCCCTTGAATTTAATAGAACAATTTATGACATATTTTTTGTTGAATATGCCTATTACTGAATATGTTTGTGGCCCTATCCCATTAATGTTATGTTTTAGATTTACAAGGACCAAAATAGTCAATGATACATCTTCTTTGTACAGAATCCCAATAAGAGTATGATGTTCTTCATAGAGTATATGTGTTCATTAAACATTGAGATGAAACATATTATATTTAGATATTATAATGTTAATGATTCTATTTAGAGGAAAAAACTAGAGAATAAAATGGTACATTATAATCCTCGTTTGGTGGATGAGTAAGGAAATATATATGTATGGGATTATGTTTTCCTATATGTATAACCATTTAACATCAAATTAGATTTATATACATGTTCTATTTAATAGTTTTATAAATTCATACAAAATTCTTTGGGTAAATAGCTAGACAATGTAAAATGTATTATACACATATACATAGACCACCAGAGAAAACTATATGGATATTAATTTATATGTTTTGGGAATTAATTTTAAACATCAGATTTTTATAAGATGATCACCAATAATTGGTAAATTTGAGAAAATAATATTCTACTCATTTATTCAAATGGTATATTATGAGCCTTTTATGATAATATATGTCACATAATACTATGTGGTAATTAGGTGGTGATGTAGTAGTTATACTATCCATTATGACACGTGATAACATCAAAAGAGATCAATTGTTCTTGATAGATTTAGTCACCATTCACAATGGAATTTTTTTATACTTTCAGAGTGAGTCTACCACTATATTTATCTATGGGAGATAGAGTTATATTGGAGGCGGGACTTCAATTTTGGAATAGATGGTTGTATAATCAAGGAAATATTGAATTCAGATTCACGAGACCATTTGGGATCATCATGATTTTTGAAACAGTGTCATGATATTTAGATAGTTCTATAAGAAATTTATTTATGCATGATGTATTCACTCTCCTTCAGATTTGGGGATAAATTCTCCATCATTCATTAAATATTAATTTTGTGCACAGAAAAAATGGTCTGAAAACATCATGTGTGGAGAACATGTCGAAAATCATAGACAATAAAAAAAAATTACAAGGTAATATTGAGAAACATTTTTAAACTAATTGAAATATTATATGGATTCATGGATATAATTGGAATTCTGAAATTGATATTTTGAGGAATTGGCTGTGTTAAATGATAAAAAATCTAAATACTATTATCCAGGATGATAACTCATTAAAGGGGGATTAATTTTTATATAATTCATATCAAATTAATGATTAATTTGAAATTAAAATTTTTGCAATTAATTCTTCCTATTATAAGGTGTTACATGTCTGTAATACGTTCATATGGTGAATTATCCAAATGGGAGAGGCTCTTGGAATACACTGTGGTTGAAACAAGGCCACCATTTTGACAATGGGGTCTAATGGCTTACTAGTGCTATATGTTGGTGGTCTGTGATTATATAAAACCTAATGCATAGCCAGTGGCAGTAAGAAAATTCCATTATTAATGGTATTTTATTATTTTTTTCAATAATATATTTCTTTATATAATTCCTTCCTAATTAGATACTAAAATCAAATATATCATAATGAATATATCTCACATGGTTATGTAGTTGTCCACTTCCTCTCATCATGAATTCATTACATATAGATTGATCTTAGGCATCACCTAACATCATATTAAACATTTTATAGACATATTCACCTATGTTTTTAGAATTGATCTTATATCTAATATATGTTTGATATATCGATTAATATATTTGAATATTTAATGTGTCATTCAAGCTCATTAGATATATGTTGGATGGAACTCGAATTATGGTGGCCTCTTATTTATTAATCCTACATAAATTATTGCCAATAAAATATTTTGGTAAGAGAATTTAGTTGTAATTTATTCATATTACATATTCCTCAATTCGCTATCTAGTGGCTTAGTAATATATAATTCTTAATTTTTTATAAAAGAAAGATATCATTAATGATTAAGATCATAATATGTACAAATGAAAAGCCACAAAGGGTAATTGTCCAGCCATAGATGGTAGGCCTCGAAGGGGCCTGATGCCACCAACTAGTGGTCCACATTGATTCCTTCCATTTTGTTAAAGGATAAGGTTCATAAGGAACAACTTTGGAGGATCGAGAGAATTATCTTGATGATGATGCCAAATGGCGGAAGTCCGCCATCGTTGTGGTTAATGGAATCGATCATGGTGAGGCAGTCATACTCAATGTTGATATCAACCCATCCAAATTCTGAAGCCGACATCATACCTACTAGGATGGAATTAGCCTCATCTACAGCAGGATCCCAAAATGCATGATGTGATTCATATTTTGAAGTAATGATTTACCCTAGATGATTTCGGTCCAGGATACCGAGGGAGATAAGTCCATCCTTGGGGAGAGACGCGTCCACGTTGATCTTAAGAATCACTTCCCTTGGGGGGTTCAAATGATGGGGACAGGAGGGGAAACTTCTTGAATTTAATGTCCATTGTGGTGTTTCCATCCCTCAATCTATGAAATGGCCCGTTCAGTCCAGAATTCAAGAGGTTTATGTCTGTGATGGAAAACAACATTGTTACACCTGAACTAGATGATCAGGGGAGGGTGCAGAGTGAACCTGCATTAGCCGATGAGACAGAGGAGCACCAGCGCATCAGGAGAGTGGGGAGGTCAGAAGCCATGGTCAATGATGCATCTAGAGCTGGGACCCATTTATTCCAAACTTCCTTATCTCATGGGCAGTTAATGATGATGTGCAATGGGGTCTCTGGGATTTTTGGGCAGAAAGGGAAGAAAATGACATTGGACATATGTCGGTAAATGAGAAGGCCCATGGTATGGAGGGTGCACGTGCATACCTTCCACCAAAAGTGGAATATTTTTGGGGGGACATTGAGCTTTCCAAAGTGATTTACATTTTCCTTCATTATGGCCAACTGGGTGGTTTCCATGGGAATGTCTATATCCGGATCTCACTGTGTATTCGCCCGACATGTCATTTCTCTAGAAGAGATAGTCGAGGCCTGCGTCTGGGACCCATGGGATGATTAAGATAATTGTTTTTTCCCTTTCATTAAAACATTCCTGAATCTTATCAAAACACCATCCCATCCCTTGGTCGGAAGGGATGCATCAGACAATTGTGTCTTCAAAGCCTGGTAGGGCATGGGATGTTGCCCGCATACCTTCTGTATCGATCATCTAGGGATCGGTCCAGATTTTGAATTTTGATCCATCCCCTATCCTGCAGCCCAGTACTTTTTCCAAGATCTTACATGCCCCGCAAATGCATCTCCAAAAGAATCTAGGACGAGGGCAAAGAGAGGAAACGTGGAAGTCCATCTGTGGAAAGTAAATATCTCATAGTACCCGCACATAGAGAGATGATGTAAGGTTAATAAGGTGCCATTATTTCATGGAAAACAGTGTGTCATTGAGTGGAGAAGATTCTGGAATCCAATCCCTCCCTCCGACTTGGTTATGAAAAGTTTCTCACAGTCCATCCATTGGGGTCAATTCCTCCCATCATTTCCCCCCACAAGGAGTTGGTATCACGTGCATGGATCTGGTTAACGATGGCCATCAGGAGCTTAAACAGGGACATAAAGTAGCCGGGGATAGACTAGATGACAGCTTTAACGAGGGTCTCTTTGCCTACTTTTGATATTCTTTTTGGGTCTGGCCTTGAATTTTTCAGTCGAAACATGGATTTTGGATTTTTTGACACAAATGTATGTAATTTTATATCATTTAAAATTCCATGTATTTATAATTTTGTTTCATATATGTTTTTTAGAACATTATATGTTTTTATGTATGATTACATGTTTTTGTATCTCGTAGTACCATGATTTACTATTATCATGTAGTTGTGTGTACCTAATGATACTCATGATTATCATGTAATATTTTTCATTCTATGTTTTTCCTTATATATGGATTTTTCAATAGTCATTGGAATATTTTTCTAAATTATTTACGTTTATATGTCTCCCTAGAAAATATATAATGCTTCATATAAGGGGGTAATGAGTGATATAAATCATTTATGATAGATTTATGTAATATTTCTAACTGTATAACTTATAATTGATCATGGGAATTCCATACAACATAGGATGAGTTATACATAATAAATTAAGTTTTAAGGATGAGTAATTTCCTTATGGACATGTGATTTTTCATTTTTACACATGAGAAGTGTGTTTAATGTCTTAGGAAAGAAGGTATCCAAGAGACATTAGGATGTATTTTTCATAATGGTGGATGTGAAGATGTTCCCTTGTGATGTATGAAAAGTTTTCTGTAATGGTAGATAGTGTCACATGACATGATCTATGTCATGTGGATTACAAATTATGAAATTATGTGGGTATAATTAAAAAGTTACAGTGGTCTTGGGTAATTGGTTAATCATGTGATAGGAATCTGAGTACCAAAGAGTAAGATGTTGGTTTTGGAACCAGGATAAACTCGTGATTATTTCTGTTTTTCTTGTAGTTGTGGCCATTCCCATTTATACTTATAGTTTTTTTTTGAAATACCACATTGGGGCCATATTGATCACTTTTGTATGCCATGGAATTACATCTATTATAAAATTTAATAATGTCATTCATTAACTATTCAAATTGATTTGAATAGTATTATGATTTAATAAAATATTATATGTATAGTTATAGAAGTTATCATCACTCTAATTTATAGTAGCCTCTCTTATGAAGTCATATGATTATTTAATATGTAGAATTAGTATGTTGTAAATGTGAAAATTGGATCAAATATGACGCTTTCGGATGGGAAATAACTTAATGGAATAAAACATAGTTTAAAAAAATTAATTAAAGAAGAGAATAAAAAAACTAATGTTTAACATTAGTTATATGAATAATATTCTAAAATAAGAAATATAGAAAACAACCTATGGTAATTTAGATATATAATTAAACCAAGAACCAACTATTGAGTCAATAATGTTTTCCTTATGAATTTTCCATTCCTTATTGTTTCGAAAATAAAAAACACCATATCTTTACGAAAAGTATCTTTTATAAAGAAAATTTCATTTATAAGGGAAATTGATTTTATAAGGAAAATTGTTTTTAAAAGGAAAATTTCATTTATAAGGTAAGTCAATTTTATAAGGAAGATCTCTTTTGTAAGAAAAATTATCATTATCATATTTTCATTATCTATATCCATATTTTTCTTAAGTATAAGAATCGGATTCATTTCTATATTCACAGAATTGTTTGAAACTTTGATATGAAACATATTGTTTTTCACACCGAATTCTGGATGAGAACTGTAATGATGTTTCACTTCGAATTCTGGATGAGAACTGTAATGAAGTTACACTCCTAATTCTAGATGAGAACTGTAATGAAGTTTCATTCTGAATTCTGGATATGAACTCTGATAAAGTTCTACCCCGAATTCTGGATACAAACTTTGATAATGTTCTACTCCGAATTCTGGATACGAACACTGATTGGGTGAGTGCTTATTACATATACATATATTTATTGTTTTTGTGTTTATTATTTGAGTGCCACAAATTTTGAGAACGTAGTGATGAACACCCCCATTTCATGGGGGGTGGTGTTTTTCCCATCACTTTTACTAGTGGCTAGTTTTTAGCTCCTTTATGCTCCCTTTCTCGGATAGCCCAAATACCTTCGGGCAGGCTGTGATGGCCTGAATTCCATTGTTGGCCCTAGAATATTTGGGCAGGGTAGTGTGGTAGTTGGCCCAAGTGTGTGCGGGCATTTTGTTTCCCATGTATCGTCGCGATGTGGCCTAGGTGTCTTCTGGCGTGGCAGTGGTTGGTTTGTCCCATGTGTTTATGGGTATGGTTACGTGGGGTAGTTGTGGCCTAGGTGTCTACGGGCGGGATGTGCGGTTGTGGCCCAGGTGTGTGCGGATGAGGCTTGGCAGTGGGACTACGTGAGGATGGCCCGGGTGTGTGCGGGTGGGGTGTGGTAGGTGGACTGTGGTGAGAATGGATGGATTAGTTCGACGCGTAGGATGTCTTCAATAAACAGTGCGAATGTGGCACGGGGTACCCAAACATCGATGTGCTTTTGATTGTACAATAATTGACTTACGTTATTTGGGGACTGTTCCTTATTGAGGCTTGGGTGGTTAGTTTCCTTGTTGGGTGTTTGGTTATCTCTTTTCTCACAGGGCATTAGTATGCATCCCCATTTGTGCACGAGAGCTTTAGGTTTTTTCCTACTGAATATACTTTTATTCTCACCCTATGTATATAAAACTGTTTTCTGGTTTCCAGGAGGACTTCATGGATCATGTGGGACCATACTAGCTAGGACCTTGGGGATGTTGATGTTGTCATTTTTATTTCATTTGGTACCTTATATTCGAGTTCTTGTATCATGTATCATTTACTTTTGAACATGCATGTGGGAATGGTTTAATTTTGGCTTTACATTTAATTCAGTTTTTGTGTTGTTGGGTTTCATCATCTTATTTTCCGATCCTATAAAACAGAAAGGGTAATGCCTTCCATTTGGATGTGTTTTCCATAACCTTGATTCTAGTATCCAATCCATGACCTATGTAAGGTGGGTTTCAGGGGTCATTATCTCTCCTTCAACTTAATGAAAGAAGGGATTGGCAATCTACTGACCCTTTCCTCCTTTTGGTGAAGGAGGGTCGTGAAAAGAGTTAGTTTTTATGTTACTTCCATTTTTTCTATTATTACATGAGTATATTATCACATGTTCTATATATTATAATTCTTTATATTTTATCATGTTTAATGTTATTTTATCTCATTATGTTGGGCCTTCAAACCCATGAGATTTGTTTTTTTTATATTTATTATCGTAGAGGGATTTTTGCTCATCCATTTGTCTATTGTATCAGCTGGTTGTCCTATAAATTATTTAAGGTCTCAAAATAAGATAGGATATCATAATAGATGATAAATAATAAATTTTTTTTAGTCCCATGATTTCACTTTTACATAACTTGAATACCAAGACACAAGTCTTTATGAACATTAGCTTGTAATTTAATGATTAATTCTACTTAAAATCATGTAATGATGTGTGTAAAAGTCTTGATTATCTATAAATATCCTATTATAATTCCATATTCCATTTTTTGAGTTTCTAAAGATGTAGGTATAATTTCAGGATGGGTATCATCCTATCATAGTTAATAATGTCCATTTATCATTATTTCATAGTTTGTGTACCATCATAATTGAGTTGGAAATCATAATAAATAGGGATAAAATTATATTAATGGTGGTAAGGGATTTTTTTCATTATGGTATAAAATCACTTTGAATAATGATGGGTGGAGTTAAATTTGATTATCTAGGTCATGTGGTTGAATAAATTTTCTATTCCAAAACCGTACGACATATGTATTGACGAAAAATGATCCAAGAATATAAAATAGTGAAAATAATTTGATACTTGTTTGAATATCCATTTTTTGTGCATTATTCATTAAATATTACCATGAAAACACATATACATATTTAATTATGTTAAGGATTAAATTTTGGTATCAGAATTGGATTATTCTTGAACCAATCATGGAAATCATGATGCACTTTTAGACATCATGTTAACTAATCTGAGTAAGGGAAGAAGCCCAACGATAGGTTTCTGAGGATCATGGATCTAAGAGACTATGTTGGTGCTAGAAAATATGAGATTATTTCCAATGTACATTTGGGTATTTTCCATTTACAAGTATAATTGTATATCTATATGAGTTCTATGTTTTATTTGTCCTTTCAGAATAGTATCTCCTCCTAGTCACTACATATTTCCTTATAAGGATGATACAAACATTCTAACACAAGATATGTTTGATGATGAACCATATAATGTTCCCTCACCTACTCTAGTTATTCTTGTGGTAAAACACATCGTACCTCTTTTTTTAGAAATTTTGGATACATAGTGTGGAGAAAAATAGAAGTTGATTGTCAAATATATCATACTATTCATGCTCTAGGAACATAAAAAATTACAAAGAATTAGTAGAAATACACTTGGTCTATGATTCCCTTAAAAATAAAAATTATTTTTGTTAGTGTTATGGTCTTAAATACATCAATAATTTATAATTATTTTATTAATATAATATTTTACTATTATTTTAAATATTCTCATGTTGTTATGATTTTGAATTAATTATAAATATATATCTGGATTTACTTACACATGAGATGTACATAGAAACAAATATATACTATTTATAATGATTTCATTAGTGTCCCACAGTTATCACGTGAAAAAGAGATATTTGGGAAAACATGATCTAATAGATATGAAATTTCAATGTGAAATTCATAATGAATTGGGTGAATAAAAATTGATCTCATACTGACTACTATCAGAGTTTCATAATTCATAATTCACTTAGTGGAAGATATTTCATATTTATCAGTAAATGGTATCACTATTAAATAATTATGGGAAAAGGAATTATATTTTTTGGAGATATTAGAATGATTATTGTTTTCTTTTATGTTGAAACAGAATTGATTATATCCCTCTCTATCACTCCTCGGCTTAGGGATCATTGTCAACATGTCTTTGTGGAGTAGTTATTAGTTCTTCCTTAAGATTGGTAATTGATTTTTATATATTTGTTTTCATAGTGTGTAACTACTACTAATTCATTGTATCATACAGAACTATAAGAGTGAGTCATTTTGGAGGTTTAGATAGATTATTTGGTGGTGAAGTCATTTATCAAACAAATCAAAAATCTACAATGTGATATGGTGTAGCTTTCCAAGAAGTTACATTATATCATATTTATCTTACTAGAAAATGGGAATATCATTCTAGTGACAATAATTAAAAGGTAACTTTTTTAGGGATGATGAATTGTTTTGTTTTGTTATGGTGTGAATGATGGTTCTCTTTGATTAGTCTTCATTTAGGTGATAATTAGGTTATGGTTAGAGATGTGTATATTAAAAAAACAAAATAAAAAGTATTGAATTAGTTTAATTTTATATTTTCTAGGATAAAAAGATCCATAATGATGTTCATAGATTATATGAACATGATTTCAACCAATATCATGAATCCATCTCAATATTATCGGTGGATGATAACCTAGAATATTCCAGTTAATTATGAATTCATTCATGGAAATATGATATTTAGTTGACTAAACTTCGATCCATTTTGTATTTTCCATAATGTTCATGTTCTAATTCTACATTCATGGGGTGTGGTTCGTTGAGAAATTTATTCAGTGGGAAGGATTTTTTTAGACAATGAGAATAATGTTGGAGGGATGTATTTTGTATATCATATTAATTTTTGAGAAATCTAGATATTATTCTGGATTTTAGGGTGTAAATGATTATTTATACAAGAATTTTCCAATTTTTTATCCCAGTTTATAGACTCCACTAGTACCAAAACTCTTTTTTAGTTTGGGATTTTCAGATTTTTATTGTCATTTTTAAGGAGAAATCTTTGCATGAAAGTCTATAAATATGTTTTTAATGTCCGTTATCCACTAACAGACATGAAATGTTTTTATGAATTTTCTCATATTTATTTAAAAATACGTGATAGAACATCCATTTTAGAAAATCCATTGTAAAAATTGATATTTTCGACATCGGTTCTTTAAAATAGCTACAATAAAAGTAAATTTTTATGTATGTTTTTAAAATATACAATGGTAGAAGTACATTTTGAAATCATTTTTTTAAAACCCAATGTAAAAAAAGTTTACAATATTTTAGATAATTTTATAATATTTAGTTTGATAGGTATTATAGCTCAAACATATTTACGAATAAAAAGTTATGACCATAAGAAGTTTGATATATTTTTTCGAAGGATAGATCAAATAATCCAACAAAAGCTTCACCTTAGAAGGAATTTTAGAATCCCAAGGAGTATTTGTAGTTTGACCCTGTTATGAAAAATTATTATTTAGTATAACAAAATAAGATTCTGAAAACATTATATCAAATAATAAAACTCATAATATAAATCATAAATCATGGAAAAATAATTAAAAATACATTGATGTGATCATAGGAAGATAGAATATAAGATTCCTGTTGAAGATAAAATGCTTCGATTGAGGGGAAGGATGACTGTTTAAATAAATTATCATTAAATTATGAAATTAATATAATTAAAACATATAATTTACATGGTAAAATTAAATAAGATATTAATAATTTTAGGCAGCAATTGAAAATATCAACGTCATGCTGTTAAAAAATTGATATTCTTCATTTTTGGGATATTAAAATTATCGTTCATATCATTTTAATGATAACCGTCATAAAAAGGTATTGAATTTTTTCCCATATTTTTTATATTAGTTATATAATAACCAATGTGAAAAATCCATTTTTCACACAAGGTGCTTAATAAATAACATTAAAATCTATTTTCACATCGGTTATTTGAAAATAGTCATTAATTTTTTTACCAACATGTAGTTCATTTACCATGATTCTATTTGATATGTCTTATTGGATCAATGATTTTATGCATCCAATGTTATGGAAATCATAATTTTTCTTTATCTAAGAATACATTGAGAGTTGATCAATTTTTGATGGCCATAAATATTGATCTATAACTCCATTTGAGGTCTGAGACTAGTCCAATCAAAGAATGGGAAATAAACTACATGCTGGAAAACATTCTTCGAATCAGTTTTCAAATAACAGTTGTGAAAAATTCATGTTTAATGGGTTATTTAGAAATGATGTGAAAAATTCATGAAAATTTATTTTTCAAATCAATTCTAAAACACTGACGTTAAAATCTCGACATTAAAAATAGTTTTAGTACATCTTCTTGACCATAAATTGAAAAAAAATTGAGAATTAAAATCAATGTGGAGATGCCTTCATTTTTATAAAGTGGAATCAATGAATCTCCCAATTTTCTAACTTTTAGATAGTGGTATTGGATTTTTTGTGTATTTTTATTTGTTGAGTGTTGGGATGGTAGATGAATTCACATGGTGTGATCATGTAGCTATATATTTTTATCATCAAATTTGACCCCTTGAATTTAATAGAACAATTTATGACATATTTTTCGTTGAATTTGACTATTACTGAATATGTTTGTGGCCCTATCCCATTAAAGTTATGTTTTAGATTTACATGTACCACAATAGTCAATGATACATCTTCTTTTTACAGCATCCCAATAAGAGTATGAAGTGTTTCGTAGAGTATATGTGTTCATTAAACATTGAGATGAAACATATTATATTTGGAGATTATAATGTCAATGATTCTATTTAAAGGAAAGCACTAGAGAATAAAATGGTATATTATAATCCTCGTTTGGTGGATAATTAAGGGAATATATATGTATGGGATTATTTTTTCTTATATGTATAACCGTTTCACATCAAATTAGATATCTATACATGTTCTATTTAATAGTTTTATAAATTCATACAGAATTCTTTGGGTAAACAGCTAGACAATGTAAAATGTATTATACACATATACATATACCACCAGAGAAAACTATATGGATATTAATTTATATGTTTTGGGAATGAATTTTTGACATCAGATTTTTATAAGATGATCACCAATAATTGGTAACTTTGAGAAAATAGTATTCTACTCATTTATTCAAATGGTACATTATGAGACTTTTATGATAATATATGTCACATAATACTATGTTGGAATTAGGTGGTGATGTAGTAGTTATACTATCCATTATGACACATGAGAACATCAAAAGAGATTAATTGTTCTTGATAGATTTAGTCACCATTCACAATGGAATTTTTTTATTCTTTCAGAGTGAGTCTACCACTATATTTATATATGGGAGATAGAGGTATATTGGAGTTGGGTTTTCAATTTTGGAATAGATGGTTGTATAATCAAGGAAATATTGAATTCAGATTCAGGAGACCATTTGGGATCATCATGATTTTTAACACAATGTCTTGATATTTAGATAGTTCTATAAGAAATTTATTTATGCATGATGTATTCCCTCTCATTCAGATTTGGGGCTACTTTCACCATCATTCATTAAATATTAAATTTGTGTACATAAAAAAGGTCTGAAAACATCATGTGTGGAGAACATGTCGAAAATCATAGACAATAAAGAAAATTTTCACAAGGTAATATTGTGATCCTTTTTTATACTAATTGAAATATTATATGGATTAATGGGGATAATTGGGATTCTGACATTGATATTTTGAGGAATTGGCTGTGTTAAATGATCAGAAATATAAATACTATTATCAAGAATGAGAATTCATTAGAGGGGGCTTAATTTTTATATCATTCATATCAAATTAATGATTAATTTGAAATTAAAATTTTTGCAATTAAGTCTTCCTATTTTAAGGTGTTACTTGTCTATAATTAGTTCATATGGTGAATTATCCAAATGGGAGAGGCTCTTGGAATACACTGTGGTTGAAACAAGGCCACCATTTTGACAATGGGGTCCAATGGATTATTGGTGCTATAGGATGGTGGTCTGTGATTATATAAAACCTAACGCATAGCCAGTGGCAGTAAGAAAATTCCATCATTAATGGTATTTTATTATTTTTTTCAATAATATATTTCATTATATAATTCCATCTTAATTAGATACTAAAATCAAATAGATCATAATGTATATCTCTCTCATGGTTATGTAGTTGTCCACATCCTCTCATCATGAATTCATTACATATAGATTGATCTTAGGCATCACCTAACATCATATTAATCATTTTATAGACATATTCACCTATGTTTTTAGAATTGATCTTATATCTAATATATGTTTGATATATCTATGAATTTTTATGAATATATAATGGGGAATTCAAGCTCATTAGATATATGTGGGATGAAACTCGAATTATGGTGGCCTCTTATTTTTTAATCCTACATAAATTATTGCCAATAAAATATTTTGGTATGAAAATTTAGTTTTAATTTATTCATATTACATATTCCTCAATTCTCTATCTAGTGGCTTAGTAATATATAATTCTTAATTTTTTTTATAAAATACATATATCATTAATGAAGAAGATCAGAATATGTACATATGAAAATCCATGAAGGGAAATTGTCCAGCCAGAGATGGTAGGCCTCGAAGGGGCCGGATGCCGCTAACTAGTGGGCCACATTGATTCCTTCCATTTTGGTAAAGGAGATGGATCATAATGAAAAGCTTTGGCAGATCGAGAGAATTATCTTGATGATGAGTCCAAATGATAGAGGTCCGCCATCGTTTTGGTTAATGGCATCGATCATAGTGAGGCCGTCAGACTCAATGTTGATATCAACCCATCCAAATTCTGAAGCCGACATCATACCTGCTAGGATGGCATTAGCCTCATCTATAGAAGGATCCAAAAAGGCATGATGTGATTCATATTTTGAAGTAATGATTTTCCCTAGATTATTTCGGTCCCAGAAACCGAGGGAGACAAGTCCATCCTTGGGGAGATATGTGTCCACGTTGATCTTAAGAATCCCTTCCCTTGGGGGGTTCAAATGATGGGGACAGGAGGGGGAACTTCATGAATTTAATGTCCATTGTGGTGTTTCCAGCCCTCAATCTATGAAATGGCCCGTTCAGTCCAAAATTCATGAGGTTTATGTCTGTGATGGAAAACAGCATTGTTACGCCTGAACCAGATGAACAGGGGAGGGTGCAGAGTGAACCTACATTAGCTGATGAGAGAGAGGAGCATCAGCGCATCAAGAGAGAGGGGAGGTTAGAAGCCATGGTCAATGATGCATCTAGAGCCGGGACCCATTTATTCCAAACTTCCTTATCTCATGGGCAGTGAATGATGGTGTGCAAAGGGGTATTTGGGATATTTGGGCAGAAAGGGTAGAAAACGACATTGGTCATATGTCGGTAAATGAGAAGGCCCATGGTAGGGAGGGTGCACGTGCATACCTTCCACCAAAAGTGGCATATTTTTTGGGGGACATTGAGCTTCCAAATTTATTTACATTTTCCATCATTCTGGCCGACTGGGTGGTTTCCAGGGGAATGTCTATATCCGGATCTCACTGTGTATTCGCCCGACATGTCATTTCTCTAGAAGAGATAGTCGGGGCCTACATCTGGGACCCATGGGATGATTAGGATAATTATTTTTTTCTCTTTCGTTAAAACATTCATGAATCTTATCAAAACACCACCCCATCCCTTGGTCGGAAAGGATGAATCAGACAGTCGCGTCTTCAAGGCCTGGTTGGGAATGGGATGTCGCCCGCATACCTTCTTTATTGATCAGCCAAGGATCGGTCCAGATTTTGAATTCTGAGACATCCCCTATCCTGCAGCCCAGTCCTTTTTCCAGGATCCTACATGCCCCCCAAATGCTTCACCAAAAGAAGTTAGGACGAGGGCCAAGAGAGGAAACATGGAAGTCCGTGTGTGGAATGTAAATAGCTCATAGTACCCGTACACAGAGAGATTATGGACGGTTAATAAGGCACTATCCTTGCATGGAAAATAGTTCCCCATTGAAGAGAAGATGATTATGGAATCCAATGCCTCCCTCAAACTTGGTTATGAAATGTTTCTCACAGTCCATCCATTAGGGTCTATTCCTTCCATCATTTCCCCCCCACAAGAAGTTGGTATCACGTGTGTGGATCTGGTTGACGATGGACACCGGGAGCTTAAATAGAGACATAAAATAGTCAGGGATAAACTATATGACAGCTTTAATGAGGGTCTCTTTTCCTACTTTTGAGATTCTTTTTGGGGTCCGACCTTGAATTTGTCAGTCGACACATGGATTTTGGATTTTTGACACAAATGTATGGAATTTTATATCATTTTAAAATCCATGTATTTATAATTTTGTTTCATATATGTTTTTTAAAACATTATATTCTTTTATGTATGATTACATGTTTCTGTATCTAGTAGGACAATGATTTACAACTATCATGTAGTTGTGTGTACCTAATGATACCCATGATTATCATGTAATATTTTCCATTCTATGTGTTTCCTTATATATGGTTTTTTCAATAGTCATTGTAATATTTTTATAAATTATTTACGTTTATATGTCTCCCTAGAAAATATATAATGCTTAATATAAGGGGGTAATGAGTGATATAACTCATTTATGATAGATTTATGAAATATTTCTAACTGTCTAACTTATAATTGAACATGGGAAATCCATACAACATAGGATGAGTTATACATAATAAATTAATTTTTAAGGAGGACCGATTTCCTTATGGACAAGTGATTTTTCATTTTTACACATGCGAAGTGAGTTTAATGTCATGGGAAAGAAGGTATCCATGAGACATTAGGTTGTATTTTTCATAATGGTGGATGTGAAGATGTTCCCTTATGATGGAAGAAAAGTAATCTGTAACGGTAGATAGTGTCACGTGATATGATCTATGTCATGTGGATTACAAATTATGAAATTATGTGGGTATAATTAAAAAGTTTCAATGGTATTGGGTAATAGGTTAATAATGTGATAGGAATCTGAGGACCAAGGATTAAGATGGTGGTTTTGGAACGAGGTTAAACTCATGATTATTTCTGTTTTACTTGTAGATGTGGCCATTCCCATTTATACATATAGTTTTTTTTTTGAAATACCACATTGGGGCCCCATTGATCACTTTTGTATTCCATGGAATTACATCTACTATAAAATTTAATAATGTCATTCATTAACTATTCAAATTGATTTGAATAGTATTATGATTTAATAAAATATTATATGTATAGTTATAGAAGTTATCATCACTCTAATTTATAGTAGCCTCTTTTATGAAGTCATATGATTATTTAATATGTAGAAATATTATGTTGTAAATGTAAAAATTGGATCAGATATGATGATTTCTGATGGGAGATAACTTAATGGAATAAAATATAGTTTTCAAAAATATTAATTAAAGAGGTGAATAAAAAAATAAAAAAATTTAAAATTAGTTTATATGAATAATATTCTAAAATAATAATTATAGAAAACAACCTATAGTAATTTAGATATAGAATTAAACCAAGAACCAACTGTTGAGTCAATAAGATTTTCCTTGTGACTTTTCCATTCCTTCTTGTTTAGAAAATTAAGAAACACCTTATCTTTATGAAAAATCGCTTTTATAAGGAAAATTGCTTTTATTAGGAAAATTACTTTTTTAAGGAAAGTCACTTTTATAAGGAAGATCGCTTTTGTAAGAAAAATTATCCTTATCATATTTTCATTATCTATATCCATATTTTTCTTAAGTATAAGAATCAGATTCATTTCCATATTCTTGGAATCTTTTGAAACTTTGATATGATGCATTCAGTTTTTCAATCCGAATTCTAGAAGAGAACTGTAATAATGTTTCACTCTGAATTCTGGATGAGAAAAGTAATTAAGTTTCACTCCAAATTCTAGATGAGAACTATAATGAAGTTTCATTCCGAATTATGGATACCAACTCTAATAAAGTTCTACCATGAATTCCGGATACAAACTCTGATAAAGTTCTACTCCGAATTATGGATACGAACTCTGATAAAGTTCTACTCCGAATTCTGGATACGAATTCTCATGATGTTCGACATCGAAATCTAATGACAAATCCTGATTACGAATTCTCATTATGAATTCTGATAACGAATTCTCATTCCGAATTTGCATTCCGAATTTACCTATTAAACAGAATCTGATCATCTTTGCTTTATACACTCCGAATTTATTTAGAATCTGAATATTATAATTTAGACTCCGAACATTCATTTTTCTTACACTTTTATAATTTGTCTACTCTTTGACATTTTGTTTACACTCCGAACCTTTACTCCGAACTTTTGATTTAGACTTAAAAAGATTTCTTACATTCTGTTACACTCGGTTTGTTATAAAAAGATGTCGTCTATTCTGTTATAAAATAAACGTTGGTTAAGTTACACGTGTATAGTTCCCTCCGATTTTTAAGGAAAATATGACCGTTGGAAAGGAGTCCGACCTTTCTTATAAATATGAGCACATAACGACACATAAGTTGATCGATATAGAGACCACACGCTGCTAAGGTGATTTCTAGAGAGAGAAATATTTTCATGCCTTCTGCGGACTGAACCGCTCGTTCAGTTTTTGCTTCCTGCGACTCTGAATGTTGGTGATTACATTCGAGGACTTCCGGGGATAGGAAGACAGATGTGCAGACTACCTTGAAGTTCGAGGGCTTCCTTGCTGAGGAAGACAGAGGTTGCCAACTACCTGGAAGTTGAGGGATTGTGGCGATAGCAAGACAAAGACTCCGATCTTCGTATCAAGGGCTTACCCTAGTGTGGGTAATACAGACTTGTTTGAATGTATAAATCAAGGGACCTTTATCCAAGGTTGTTGGATACACTTCTCTTTTTGTTAAAAGACTTATATCTTGTTACTTGTAGTTTTACTACTTGATTGTTTCTGCTGCATTATGTATTATAAGGAATGTATAACTTTATTATACTTCCTTACTTGTACACTGTTCCATTTAGATTCTATATGCTTTAAGGTAGATTCTCATATTGTAATCTTTAGTTAATGTTTCAATTTCCAGATCCATATTTCTGGAACCTACTTTCAGAATCTCTTTCCAGTTTTAATCAAGTACATAGGACTTGATGTTTATAACTTCATTCCTTATTCCAAGATTTCATTTGGTGTTAGAGGTGTGGTGAATTTACTTAGTTTAACATTGTTAAACATAGCTCTTTCCTTTGTTTAAGGACAACATAATTATTCGTAACTAACATTAAAGGTTCCAAAGAAAATTATAAAGTGTACAATTCACCCCCCCTCTTGTATATTGAGAATCTACATCATTATTTCGATCCTCCACCAACATCACTAATTTAAGAGATCATCAATTAATGGTAATTTCTATTAACACATCATTAGATTGATCGGATGTACATACATCACTGGGAATATTTAATAGAAATAGAAACCATTGATAACTATTACATCCTATCCAAGAGCCCTAGAATCTCATGTAATTCCAATGAAGTTTTAAATCTACAATATATCAATATACATATAACACATATCATCATAATTTCTTATGGGAACAATTATTCATTCTCACACAAAATCATGAAAAATGAAATTGATGCTTGATCAACTTTTATAAAAACATACTAAACATATCTTATACCAAGGGAAATTTAATTAATTAATATAATTATTGTCAAAAGAACATCCAATTAGTGTGATTTCATTGTAAAATATGTCATTATAAATTGAAATGTATTCATGTATCTTATATTAAGAGTCCCTTAGAACTCATTTGAAATTTAGGTTTTAATATCTAACATCAATACTAAGTATTTCCATAATTGGTATACCTATAAACACATATTCATATATAAATACATATATATTCTTCCTAGTTCACAAATTGACATATCCCTATAAGACATTATATAAAAATAAATATATTTATCCACTTATATGGTTATAGAAATCCAATACATCAAAATACATTTTCATGCCTCATATTTGTAATTCAATTAAATTTCTAGAAATTACCTAGTAATTCATGGATATATAAAAATTATTTAAAAACAATATACAATTTAAAAGCAAGAATAAAATAATTTTTTCTGACTGGCTACATAAAATGATATAAAATGATAAATAGCATATGAATAAATATATAGTTGGAAAATAATGTTTTTTATGGGTGATGCATACATCTCAAATTATTCCTATCAAGTTATAATTATATAGTCATTTATACTGTATTAATAATTTCATTGCAGTATTTATCTATAAATGAAAAATAATCCCGTAATAAGAAAAATTTAAAAATAAAACCAATAAACAATATATATAATAAAAAATCAGAAAAATTATTGAAATTCTCAATAATAAAAACAATATAAATCTATATTATTAAATTAATTTAAAATAATATTTTCATTCCAATAAAATCATCATAATTTTATTAAATTTCATCATTGAATATGTATGTGGGTCAACAAGAGATTGAGGAAGAGGGAAATTCATAACTAGACACGGCGATAGTCGTTGCTTGCAATCCATCATCTTTCCACACAGTTTCACCAACCATTGAGGATAATCCTTCTACTCATACTGTGGGAGTAGATGAATCCCATAATTCCCACTATACAGTGTCTCTATAACCACACTCTGTATATTCTGTTTAAAATTACATTTGATGATGAATGCTCTATATAATCTCCCATCAACCAGGATGAGACCCCAAATCAGTACTATAATAACTTATTGGTGTCAATCGAGAACTAATACTAACCACTTAGCCTTCTTGAATATAATACTATTTTTACTATGTTCATTTTTTGACATAGTATAAGTGAAATGATTATCCCACATGTAGTCTCATCCTAAATATCATATGTGTGTGAGAATATGTGCATCATGTGACTCCTTCAAATGTAATTTTGAAATAAAATAGTTAAACATTAATTTTTAGTAAATAATAAATCGGAAAATAACATATACTAAACATAATATGATGAATTCAACAACCATTAGCATCTATATAAGAAATATTAGTGTATATCCACTAAAAAATCAAAAATCAAACAATTCAGATGCTCAAATTATTATATAGATATTGAATGTTCATTTTGAATTTAATATTTATATTAATTATTATAAATTGAACACTATATGATATTTTTTAGAACATGTTTTATGAAAAATGATACGCATTAATTCCCTCCATCCTTTAATATTTCATCCAACCATAGGATGAATTCCATGGAAATCTGTCCCACATATAGTATGATAATCAACCTGTACTCTCCTGAGATGAGAATTAATCAGATATATTGTTACTGAAAGATTGATAAAAAACTATGGATCTAGATTTTTTAATGGATCTCTTCCTAATATTTTTCATAACCTAATGAAAATATTCATGCACAAAAATATCTCATTCCTCCCATATAGAGGTCATTATTCAATCATTGATGGGATACCATAAACCAAAAAAAATATTATCAGGATATTAATCAGTACATTTCAAAATAAATATTATTTATTAATGTAACATCCAATGATAAAATATAGGATTCCAAAAATTAATAGAAATATACTCCCACGTCAACCATGATCTAGAAAAATAATATCACAAAATAAAACTCCTCTATCCAATACCTATATTTGATAATCAAGGGGAAATATTTTCAAAAAATCATACAATTATTAACAAAATTGTCAATGAAAATTATAGATAATTAATGAAAATGAGAAAACATAAAAAATTTAACATTCCTCTACATGTGTGGATAGAGATAAATATGTTTACATCACTCATGAATAGGTTCGAGAATCAATAATTGTTCAAGACCTTAACTCATTCGAGCAGATACTTATATAAACGTGAGGGTAAGATGAAGAAGAATTATGATCATCACAAAGAAGAAAAAAATACTCGAGGATATGAACATCTAAGATAAATCATTATCATCCATATAAAACACAAATATACTATTATATGAAAATAATTTTAAATGGGTATTATATATATACATATTTATATTAATTATGACTATAACTAGCATATAATGTCATTATTCTTCACCTTCATCCACATACTAATATAATAATGTTTTAATATATTAACCTTCTTCGTTAGTATCATAAATTTATATAGAATCTCCATATTCACAATCTCTTATCAATTCAAAATCATATGATGCATAATCAAAATCATTATCACCATTAAATGATAATTAAGGGAAGTCTTCATTAGTATACATTTTTCATCATGGAAATATTGTATTTTTGGCCTTCGTTTGAAAACATTAAATTCCAATAATTTTATTGAATGAACATTCACTTTTTGTAAATTTAATTTCATGGGATTTATTTTTTATATTTCTGGAATTTCCATATATCAATCTCAATGAAGCATAGTAATTTTCATAAGAAATTTTATTTTCATATTGAGACAACAAAAATGGTTCGTTTCATATATGAATTAGTTTATATATAATGTAAATGATTCCCTATCATGTATAAACTAGGAATTCTCTATCATTTTCCAACCAATTACATTTAAACATCATTACTAAATTATGAATCAAATTACTCAAATCAATTATTTCATCCAATATACTAAAAAATCAACTTAACTTCTCTATATGTATATACTCCCAAGGAAACAACTATATTCATTATTGTAGTTTTTGATCTATTATATTGATATATTTTAAATCAAATACCATTCACCATATTTGTGTTATAATATTTTACTATTGGGATGATGTGTTACTTAATTCCCAAAAATGATAATTAGTTTCATTGGCATGTTGAGAAAGCTGGAAAATTGAAATATAATTAAAAATATATAGAACAATTATTTTATTTATTATAATAAAACATATTATATTTACATTAACTATCCATAAAAGAAATTTGAAAATTATGTTATCGATATTCATCATGAGTAACTTGTGTAATTTGTGGAAACTGATTCTTGATAAGATTGTCATATAATATAAAAGTTGAATTGTATAAATTAATTTTTACTAAAATATTATTAATATGTATTTTTACTACTCACAATACAATCATGTAATTTATTAATAGTTCATCATAAAATCTGTATGATCCCTATGATGTTTATCGTATGAAAGGTGTTATTAATGAACTCCAAAAAATCTATTTTATTACTGATTGAAATTAAATAGTTGATTTTTTATTACATCCTCAATATTTCCCATATTATATGTAGATTTATTTTGTTTTTACAGATATTTAAGATCATCATAATTATCAAATAAAAAATAAATTTCCTCCAGAAAATAATTATTTTTAATAGATCTTACCACAGAGGTATTTTTATGTACCATTTTCCATTACTTTTCTTGAATCTTTTTTAGGGTACATCCATAATAATGCTTCCAAAGATCCCCATTTTCAACAAGATGAAATTTTAAAAAAAAATTCTTTATTGAATCAAATAAATCATGTGTTTTTTTAATTTACAATTACTTAAATTAATATCTTATAGTATCCTAATCAATTCATCCTAGTATTCTGTAACTTCACTAATGAATCAAACAATTACACAATATTTAAATTACAACATCCAATATCAATGAATTTAACAAACCTATTATACTAATTAAAAATGTTTTCCTTCAAAAAAATCTGGGAATCCAACATGTGATTGATGAAAAAATATTTCTAATACAGATGATTTAATAAAATAATCCATTTTATCCAATTGTTACCATTCCAAAATAAATCTATTTTTTGGATTATTGTTGATCAAATGTTAATATTAAGTAATGAATAAGAAATGAGTTTTAAATAAATACCTAATATCATTTCTAGAGGTCGTTCTATTCTAAATTTTACTTTTCAGAAGTAATTTCTATGTCTTCATTAAGGATGCTCACAAAAAAAATATTTGATGGTAATTGAAGAAAAAGGTTTTACTCAATTAAAACACATAAACACCTTTTTAACTCATATTGTATAAGAAATGATTTTAGACTACATTTACTCCATGTTGATAACATTTAATAAGATAGTGAGTCACTAATTTTCCACATTAATGGAGTTTTCATTGGGATATTTTGTTTTGAAAAATCATATTTACTAACATCGTTACTCTATAATAAATTCATCTTGAAAAATAATAGAGTCAAATAAACCTAAAAATTATTAAGTGGATGTATTGAAAATAATAATTTAAAATTTTTATATGTTTCACTCTTCTATATACAATTCGGTATGTTATACAGTTTTATTAATATATTTTATTAAAAATATTAACATTTATAATAACCGATTATACATAAACGATCAGTATAATGATCCATTCAGAAAATATAGGTTTTGTAATCAGTAGATAGTTGTATGTTGTCAAAATGTTTCCATAAATAATTATCACATTTATGATTTATGAATTTATCATTTGAAATATTGGATTTGTATCCTTACACCAGTAATTATTTTCTAAAAAAAAGAATGAGTACATTCTGGGTGTATGCAAAGCATACCTCAATTTTTTCCTACATCCTCATTCAAGATTTTTATAATATTTAAAAAATAATTATTACTATTATCTATTTTACATAAGGAAGATCTGATTCTGAAATAAAAAAAATAAAAAAAATTCGTATTACATGTAAATAGTAACAAAAAATAATTAGTTGATTATTAATCAAAATTTCATGATTTTGTACAATATATTTTTTAATAAAATAATATCTTAAAATACTTCAAAAAATATTCCCAATTATTAAAATTTACAAAATATTTTTTATAACTACGTTTAATTTGAACTAATTTTTTACTAACTACATTAGAATACTTCTAATTTATACTATTCATTAATAATTTCAACTACATTCCATAAAATTAAACATACATTATACTAATTACCTATAATTTTTAATAGTTACTTCTAATAATATCTAACTATGATTAATTTAATCCACTAATAAAAAAGTCTATATAATAAACAATAATTCTCACTAAAGATATAAAAATATATTTAATTTTTTAAATTTTATATAGTAACCTAGATTTTGACTAAATACGAAAAATATTTTCTAATTACCAAAATTGTTATATATTTTCTTATATTTTTTCTAAATAGTTTTATTTATTAAAAAGTACCATAAATACTGAAATGTATTGCTATGGTTAATAGTATCTGGACCTTATAGTGTGGGGAAACCAAGGAGGGAAGGAGACTATGCAACGTTCAATGGAATGAATTATAGAACCCCTAATCCCAAACAAACAAGGGGAATGGAATTCATGGGTAGACCTATGAGTAATATATGATGAAATAGATGTGAGAGTTTGTAAAGAAACACATAGAATTTCTCCCCTTTTTGGTTCAATCTATCATCATGGGAAATTAATATTATATCGACAAAAATATTGTAAATGCAAGATTCTCAAATAACTATTTTTTCATAATAATATATCAAACAATAAATTGGGAAAATGCAACTAACTATGTCATTAGGGTCTCTCACATATGTCTAATATCTTTCACCCATACGTTCACCCATGACCATATCCCATACGGAGGATATGAAATCAAGGGAACTACCATTCTCCCACTCTATCACCACATTCATACACTCTAGTTCATGCTTCAATTAAGCCCCATAGTTGGTTAATTTATTTTTATTTTTCTTAATTACTTCTATTTATTGATAATTGTTGTGAATTTCTGGCAATTATTTCTAATGATTTCAAAATATTGATCATTATATCAATTTTTTTAATTATTTCAATATGATTATTAGTTATTATGGTAATTATTACAAATTATTTTAACTATTACTAATTATTGAAAATATTACTAGAAATTCCTAATTATTACTAACTATTTATAATTATTTTTATTAGTTATTAGTTAGTACAAATTATTTTAATTAATTTTAATTACTATGAATTATAAATTATAATTAATATATATTTCAAGTTATTGATAATTATTACTAATTATATTTATTAATAAATATTTACTTTTAATTTTAACTTCTTTTTTTCTAATTACCTCCATATAATGCTAATATTTTCTAATCACTTCTAGTTTCCACTAATTTGTAATAATAAGATCTATTTGTAAAATTTTGTAATAATTACCTATTTTTAACAATTATTTCTAATTAACATTAATTTATGATAATTATTACTAATTAATATTTAGTATACATAATTAATACTAGTCATTAATAATTATTATTAATTACTCCAAATTTTTTATATTTTCTAATTATGACTAATTATTTTCAGTTACAAGTAAATTTAATCAATTATTACTATCTATTTTATATTATTACAATGAAGAACAATTTTATACAATTCATTATTAAATAAAAATAATTTTTTACTCATTGCATCTAATTAATGGTAATTTTTATAATTATTCATTATAATTACTAATTATTGTTAATTATTATTGATTAATGTTAATTATTACATAATAAATATTTTAATTACTAATAAATATTATTTTTTAATAATTAATTTTTGTTATAAGTTATGATTTACAAATTACAGCTAATTGCTAAAAACTTTTTGAATTATTACATGTGTTTTCCAATTATTGACAATTATTTCTAATGATTCTTAATTATTAATAATAATAATTAATTATTATAGTGTATATTTTATTTCGACATCCCATATCTTGAAAAATATCAATCAATTTAATCTATCATTAAAAAAATTATTTTAATTTAAACTATTTTTATCAATATTTAAAATTTTCCAAAATTTTTATAACTTTTCACTATTTAGAGATATTTTTAACAATTTTTTACTTAATATTGAAATTATATTTGAATTATTTATAAATTAATTTCTGTTAAATATTAATAATTATTTATTTTCACTAACTCTTACTAATTACTTTTAATTTTAGATAATTACTTCTAATTACAAATAAATGATTTTAATAGACATAAAAGTTTATAATGTTTTCTGGTTTTTTGTTAATTTTCATTTTATTATATTTTATTCTTTTTTATATATTCTCAAATATTTAATTACCATTATTTTCAAACATTATCTAATTTCTATATGAACTTTTGTTTTCTAATTTCTGCTAATTGATTCTAATTACCGCTATATATTATTAAATTAGTGAGAATATTTTCTATTTAATGATAATATTAGAAAAATATATCAAATTTAAGAAATTATATTCTTATTATTAAATTAATTTTCTAATTTCTTCTCCTTTTACTTAGATTCATATAAATATTTTTAATTACATCTAAATTTCAAAACATTATACTAATTATCATTAACTTTTACATGTTATCATTAATTTATACAAAGTTTCTTTAATTATTACTAGTTATATATACATGTATATATTATTGTAATTATTAAAATATATTTACCAATCATATATATTTAATACAAATTACATATAATTATAATTAATTAAAATTTTAATTTAAAATAAATTTTAATACAATATAATAAAATTAAAAACATTAATGATATTAAAATATATATAATAGGAATTGTGTTTCTCTAGAATTAAAACACTATTTGGTCCCTAAAGAGTCAGACCACGTAAAAAATAAAAATATTTATTCAATGAAAAACCATATAAAGGAATGAATTGAGAATATTGTGTTGAAACATTATAAAGAAAATATATTTATATGTTTCATTAGTTGCAGCGAGCTCCATCGAAAATACTTCTCACCAAAAATATATATATTTTTTAAAAAATCTTTTTGAAGGAACCATTAACTAATAGTTTCTTTTTAAACATTTTATTTTTCATGGGTCTGGTCACCAATAGTGGATTTGATATAAATTTCTTTTGGCGAAACAATATCAATGGTTCACGTAACAATTGTTTCATAGTATTTGAGATTGGCATGAATTTACCATTACAAATACGATTCATGTCTCATTGAAATTATTTTCACCAAAATATTTATGACTATAAATTCATTCATTTCATATAAAATTGAAAATAACAATTTCATTTGTGATGAAAACATATACTCATCACTAATTGTTGTCATCATTTGACTATTTGAGATCAAATCAAAACCGTTAGAAATAGCCTTTCATATTTTTTCATAATTCCATATTTAATGTGGAATCTAAAAATAAATAATAATCATAAACACACCATTTTATATTGAAATAAAATTTATTATAATAATAATATATATCCAACACACAGATTGGAAATTAATTATTTAATTCATAATTTTAAATATGACCATCATTTTTTCATCAGAATGCACTGAAATTAAAGATGATGAAAATTGATATTACACTTAAATGAAACATATTCATATTTATTATTAAACTATATTAACAAAAAATGAGGTTAGAAAAAAATTAAATTGTATTGAAAAAAATATAAATACACAAAAAATGTGTAAAATAAATTAAGGTTATGGTTCATGATCTCACACATTGAATCCATGATGATTGAAACATTAAAATAGGAAAGAAAATTCTACCAAAAAAGGAATGAAAATAACTAGGTTATCACTATATTCCCAGTTTACAGCCAATAATGCACAACCATAAGGAATAATAATTTATGTAGGATTAATGGGAGAGGATTCCTTATATAGGTTATGGAGCAATAATTCAAAAATAAAATTCCAAACCAATATCAAGGAAGAGGGAAACCCAATGTTGAGGTGTAGGGAATAGATGGAATACCCATGGGGTTATTTGTCACAAAAACTACAGGGATAGGGGAAAAAATAGGAGAAAAATATATTAGGAAATTGATAGAAACAAAAAAATTAAGTAAATATTGAATTTTTATATTCTTTGTATTTCAGGAATTTTACCAAATTGTACAACCACCACTAAAAAACATTTTCACATGATTCTCTCTTGGGCCACACAAGATATTCTTTTTCATATTGTATCCATTGAAATGGAAATATTAAAGGATATATCCAAAGCACATAGTTTTTTTACATTTTATATCTATGTAAGAAAATATTGATCCCTTTGAAAACCAATAAAATATTAATATAATTTATAAAATATTTCAAATATTATTTCAAATTTTAAAAATAGTTAATTGTATTATATATAAAAATAAAACATAGTGTGTTACAATCTCTCCCACATAGTTTGGATTCCAAAATCCCCAATAAATCATACAAATCCATAAAAACTTAATTCTAAATATATTAGAAGTGTTTATGAAGAGTAATAAATAGAGAAAAAACTATAATGAAAGGAAAATAATAAGTTGAACTATTTATCAATATCAATGTAAAAAATCCTTGAATATAATATTATATCTTCAACAAGAGTCCAACTAACCATCTAGGTACCTAAGAATTCACTAACATTGAGTACTACTGGAGGCTCCCACCCATTTTGACATCATCTTAAATAGAGATACAACAACCCAAACTCCATATGATATATTGGACAAGAAAAATCTCTTTTATAAACCACCCAATGGAGGCAAAAGTTCATAAATCGATCATTCCAACCATCCTGATGAATAAATATCAAAATACAGATATAACACCTATAAAAATAAATCTGTATCCCCTATAATTATTTCATGACATTTGATCTATACATAATAAACCATAATCAATTGGTATAGTTGGATATAAAATCATTGTAATAATCTCACAGTGGTCAATAGAATAACAACAGACCCAAAAACTCAACATCTAAGAGAATATCTTTTTTAGCTACATGAGCAGTGACCTAAAGTAATCCATACCTAACCCAACAATTGCAAACACCCTATCCATTGACCATGAATCACATCCCACTGAAATAATGACCATAATAATTATCTAATTATAATCCCAAAATATTAATATACTTATGTAACACACCGAAAACATATTCTAAATACCAACAAAGAACACATATTATTAGAAAAATATTATTGAATATGATTCTTAATTATATAACCTGAATGTAATATCATGAATAAATATGGACCTAACCATGGATTAATGTTTTTGCAAGGGACACCATCATTTGATCATATTACAAACCATAAACATATTCATATGATTATTTCTCTCCTAAATAATATCATTAACCCTTTCCACAACATTTTCGGGAGTCCAAATTCAAAATGACATATCCCACCAAAGTATGTCGAAATCCCTAAAATATACCAAAAAAAATTCATAATAGAAACACATCAATAACATCAATTTTTTCCAATCACTCATTTGAAAAAACATATTCATATAATATTCCCTTTCACATTTAATAACTCCCCTCATTTCAAAACACTCTATAATTATAAATTTATTCAAATTCCTTCACAAAAATTGTAATTATGTTAGAAACAAATCATTTTTTAAATTACACACTAAGAGGTTGAAATCCATTAAACATACATAAGAAATTAATTTTATAAATGAAATATTCTTCGTGTTTCTGTATTTAATAAATCATTTTAAAAATCATTTAAATATGATTATACAAAAAACCATTCCCAATTTTCATATTGTAAATTTAATGAAATAAGATCATCCATTCCAAAAAAATTTTTTATACAAACTAGGTTGAATATAATAATTATTAAAATCTAAAACCAAATAATTTGGGATACAAATATTTCCAAACAACATATTTTAAAACAATATAATATTCATTTGTTATGCATAATAAATTGAAAATTATAATCCAAAGATCATGTCGATGTATAACAGATCCCCCTTCAATTGAACCCCCTAATTAGGTTTCTCTCAATGGAATCATAATCATTGATCCAAAATGGGACATAGAACCATCATTGGTTATACCACATTTTATGAGAGATTATGATAGAGACACAAAACAATTCTTATAATATCTGAAGTTTGAGACTACGATCATCACCTATAATATGATGCCATGAAAAGAGAAATAAGATGATTATTCATATATAAATTTTCATCCCGATATCCTTAATGAACTCCGAATAATGTAAAACATTTTTATTAAAATAAATATAGAACAAATCGTAACAAAAAATTCCATAACTCAAAAAATACCATATGGTTATTTGATACACACTGTAAGAAACAATTTTTTAGAATATCCATACACTTTCTTCTTGAATTTTGATGGAGAACTATACCATAATAATTCCATGACATAATATATAAAATAATGGATATCGAATAATATCAGGGATCTCATAGATGAACATAATCCTATGGAATCCATTTTCCCAAACAATCCAACATCTTTCATCATCCAAGAAGTCAAACTATAAAACAACATTCCCATAAGTCATTCAAAATCCTCATATGATAATGAAAATCTATATAGTATTAGATACTTTCAATGTGAACACATTCTCAAATTAATAATAATCAATGAAAAATGTATTTACTCTTGAAAATTGATAATGGACCACCCATAAACTAGATATCCACACAATAAAAAAGATATATGTAAAAATTGAGTATATATACTTAGGGTAGATTAAATATATTTCCTCTCACTAAAAAATTTCTCTAAAAGCTATTATAACGTCCCTCACCCCTGTGATCTATCAAAAATCTCTATATCTAAAATATATTACTATTGATAATAAATTATTCAAACCACCAATATACATTATAAAAAATATTACATAATTCATTTAAAAGTAATTAGTTGGCTGAATGTTCTATAATAAAATGTTATGACCTTACAAAATCCTGTTTTAGTGAATCAATTCCCAATTAAATAAATATAATTACTCTACTTGAAATCTAAAAAACACTCCCCATGAGTGGTTACGAGCCTACGAAAATCATAAATATTATATTTTATAGATTTTAATATGTAATGAGAATATATGGAATGGAATGTGAAACATACCTACATATTTCCATTAAATTAAGGAACTGTTTTTGAAATTTTTTATTAAATATATAAATAATCATTTTAATAAATTAGAAAATCATAAAAAATATTTTTTTCCCATAAATTCTTTAAAAATATCAATCAAAATTTATATTAAATAAAACTAATATCTGGGTAAGAATTTATCCATCAAACAACCAAATATAGATAATTTACATTCAGAAATTTTAATTTTATATGCTTTTAAAATTGTATATCCAATATAATTACAATAATGATTCACTAAAAAGCGAAAAATCGTAAAAAATAATAGAATAAATATTAATAATTCAAAACATTAATGAAAGACAAGGACTCTATAATAGAAAAATAAATTCAATTTATTTTATATAAATTATAATTTAAAGCATACAATATTGATTTAAACCTATAATGGATACTAGATTGGTGAAACCTATTACTAGAATTACTAATTATAATTACTCGCAACTGTGTTAATCATAATGTTACTCATAATGAGTTATTAGAAATACACACACATAATTATGAATAAATTTTAGATAGAGATCCTATACCGAACTAGACTCTCCTACCCATACAGGTTGGATTCCCATTTCAAAAAAAATATGTTGGAGAATTTAAAATTATTTATAAAAATAATCATGTCATCATAGTAGTTGATGAAAAAAATATTCATCCCCAACATCAAAAACCCCATATATAGTGGACATGTGATCAATAATAGTAAATATATAATAAATATGTCTTGTATTGGGAACCATTTCAGTCAATAATGTATAAAAGGAAACAAAATACAATGTGGTGTTGTTATTTTAATATAATGGATCATAATTAATTTCTTTCTATGACATATAACAAATTTTAATAGTAACAAAATACCATATTTGATATAATATTTTATGGTAAAATATATATATCAAAGATTTCATCTATTGATAAAAATATTTACCATTTCCCACACACACACATATATATATATATATGTGTGTGTATATGTATATATGTTTCCCCATTTTTGAATATTTTCATAATATAATAATAATTGGTATAATGATATATATATATATAATAATGTTTATGGATGTTAAAATGGAAAAAAAATTATAAATTTTTTGAAACAAATTTATTGATAAAAAAATCGTATAGTACTATAGAACTAATTGGAATTTTAAATATTATTCAAAATTCCATGAAATTTTCAATATCAAATATGAAATTAATTTTTGAAAAAAATAAAACATTTTTAAATTTTAAAAATTTCATGTGAAATAAAACTATAGAATTTATCGAACTTATGGGGGACAAACATTATTTTAAACATATTTTATATATGTATTGAAATTTATGAAAATTACTCAACGTAATGAAAATCATGGAATACATGGTTTCCATTCAACTAATGTCGAATCAAATTTAATAAAAAATCATAATATCAATACTTATGTTTAAAATAAAAATAAATTGAAATTATACAATTTAAAAACCATAAAAAAAACATACCTAAAATCAGTTTCGGGTGGTCTAATTCATCCAATATTAGAAAAGGATCCCCAAAAATAGTACTGAACACTATAAAAAAGTAAAATATTGTCCATACACTACATAACTATAGTATAGATGAAATGATCAAATCAATTTTGGGTGGTCTAGTTCATCCAATATTTGAATAGGATCCACAAAAATAGGATGGAAAACTATAAAAAAATTAAAATAATGTCCAAACACTACATACCTATAGTTTAGATGAAATGATAAAAAATTTTATAAATGGAATTTATCCCTTATTATAGTAAATTCATACAATATAAATTTAATTAAATAACTAATAAAAAATAATAATAAAATTATAAATTCAAAATTATTGAAATGAGGAGCGTTTTTAACTGTTTTGGTGTGAATACTGATTAAATACTAAGCAAATATATGTTTTAAAAATTATTAATTTTGTGTTTTTATTATTAAAATAAAAATTATTTATCTATTTATGTGATAAATATAATAATTTAAATGAAAATTTATTTTCATAAAATATATTCATAAATTAATATATTTTTCTTATGATTTTAGGATATGTTAATGATACCTTAAATAAATTTTCAATTTATTATAAAACTAGATATAATTTTAAATTTTTTTTTCTTCCAGGTAAAAGATAATTTAATTAAAAATTAAAGTAGTCATATTTAGGAAATAATATTCATAAATTGGATTTCATTTTTTATTCATCCCATTAGATAATGTTTAGGGAAATGTTTTTTTAGGATTTTTATGAAATACGTGAATTTTTTATGAATAATAAAATATACTAATTTTCTATAAATGAAATACCCGTGAATTGTTTTGTAGCTATTACTGTAGGGATAATATTAGCACCTACATATCGATACAAACATAATTATTTTAATTTATTTAGTTATAATGTTCAAACTATTCACATTATTTAACCAAAATAATAAACTAAAGAAGATAATATAGAGAAAACATCGTTCTTCTCCACTGTGAATTCCACCACACACACCCTCTTCTTCTCACACCTCTCAAGCATTAATCCATTCCAAATATCTATCCAAATATCTCCCCAAGCACATCTCCTTGATCCAGGGTCACATTTACTCATTAAAAAACTGTATCCTTTTCTCTATGTAGGTTTTTAGGGGAGATAAATCTAAGAGGTAAAATCCTCTTCCTTTTTTTTAAATTCATTTCAATTTCATTTATTCTATTATATTCTGCTACACATTTATTATCCAAAGGTAATGATAACTCATTTATTATTGATATACTATTTCTCAATCATATTAATAATATTTATATCATTATAAAGCTTCATTCATCTCTTTTATTTTAAAAACGAAATCATCGCTACAGATCTGTCAATTTTCCAACATCATGGATGATGCACTTTATTTTTACATTAATGCTTTAAAGGATATAAATAAAAACATTAAATGTTTGAGAAAATATTTTACTGTTTATTTTATAATACTTTTTATGTTCTTTATGTGATATTTATACATAATAATAAATTATAAAACAAATGGAAGTCATTGTGATCGAAAAAACATCCAAAATTACCCTAAACAATCCTTATTAAAATTAATTTAATGATTTTTCCTCATTCCATAAAGAAAATTTATATATAATAGCACATAAACAACTGTCATATCATTAATAAAATTTAATAATATTTCTATATAATTATCCTCATTTTACATGAACTTCCATTCATGTATATAAGTGAAATGATAATGAAAACTATGAAAATGAATGCTCCCAATGAATATAATTGCATTATATTACTCATAAAAAAGATCATAATTGAAATTAATATAATAATAATGTATTCAATTAATTTGTATAATTTTCAATAATCATAATTATTTAATATAATTGTATTATATAGGATATAAAAGAGAACAAACCATTCAGACTAAAAGTAAGGTTAATTCTCGAACCCAACTCTCTTTCATAGGGTTTCCCTCTTTCACACAATTTTCATAATGTATATTACATAAATAACATTTCTTCATATTTATCATAAAATTTATGGTATATAAATATTTTTTATTTCAATTTATTGCACACAAAATGATTTAAAAAAGAACTCTTATTTCAAAAAAATCACCTTTTACTTCTCGAGATTGTTTATTCTTCACTCAAGGATGGTGATTCTTATATCATGTGTTTTATTCCATATTTTATTTTTGAACCAAATTTTATGAATATATTCTTATGAAATTAATCCCATTTCATTCCATGTGTTGTTTTTTGATTAATATTGATATATATTATATGTTGCATGTATGATAATGTAAATGACGTGATGTGATGGGTGTCCCTAGAATTATATAGCGTAATGTAAATGTTATGATTACATGGTTGGTCCTAGATGTATGTATCATTGAAATTCATTTGGTAATGGGATATATCTTGTGTGAAAAGTTAAATATGTGTGAACATGATTTTAATTTGTTTTTAACAATTATGTGTTGTAGTTGACCACTAAGACATGATGTTTCATTTTTACGCATTTCCACATTTCAAGACATTTCATATTGATTACTACCATGATTATTATCCAATTAAAATTTTATGATTATAATGATTATTCTCACTCTGTGTTATCTTTTTTCATGTTCATATCCATCCTCTTACTGGGATTTTTTATAACCTATTTTCAATGTATTTACCCAAGAGATTTCATGTTCTATGCAGAATGTGAAGAACTCTATGAATACAGAAAAGAAAAAAATAAATACTTTATTGTGTTATATATTGTAAATGTTATGTATAGTTATAATTATTCCAAGACACTAACCCTTTGGTTCTTGGTCATCTAATGAATTTATGATTTCTCTATTTCGAATTATGTAATAGTAACATAACAACAATCTGGGACACTATTGTTGATTTGGGAGCACAATTTAGTTAAATTTGAAATTATGATTTATAAACATATTGGAAAACCATAGTATGTTTAAGTAAGAACTCGTGAAGCATTGTGTTAAAAAATTCTAATCCTAGGAATTCAAAAATATATTTATTTATATTTATTTCCACAATGGAATAAATTATGCATCACTTGTTGACTTGTTTTTTTAAAAATTACTATTTATTAAATTGTGGGAACAATGATAAACCATGCCAATAAACTGTGTTATGAAAAATACATTGATTTCCCGAATGACATCTTGAATTCCTTAGTATGTTGAGTAAATAATTACATAGCTATTTTTACCTACATTTTTTCGGTTATGAACAACAACATGAATAATGTGTAACAACTACATTTTCCTAATAGGGTAAACTATCTTTTAAGTTATTTATATAGAAATGTCCACTAACATTTAGTGGATAAGTTTATCCCCGAGTCTCGTAATAGGGTGTAAACCCTATGGAGAAGTTATATTCAGTGTTTCACTATTCTATGATGGAGAACACGACACTATCAATTCATCATCATGATAGGGAGTCGTATAAGTGGTGGAATTTGATTAGGAACACAAAGGCAGATGATATAATAGATGTGATTTATTTTTAATACTGTAAGATAGTGATTCATAACAGGTATTTTATTCAACAATTCATACAATGATGAAGTTAAAATTCATAAAAATACATGGAGAAGGAGGACAATGTAATGGTATAGAATAGAGCACCACCCATTCTTGGTCATCCTTGAGGGTAATCAACATCAATAGCCCCCAAATCCATATGATCAAGGAAATGATGTTTTCCATCATTACTGCTGAAATAAATCATGAAAATGATGTCATACAAGGTAATTATACTATTAATTAAGGAATGGAAAGTTTATTATTTGATTTTGGTTCCATGTATTACTTTATATATTGAATGTTCAATGGAACAATTGAATCAAATCCCCAAAACCACGATGTTGATATATTAATAAAAATAATTAGTGCCTCAATCATTGAGACCCATTTTTTGGACTCTTCTAATGTTATAAAATGTGTAATGTTTATATGATCATATTTTAATACACACCATGGTTATTATGACACTATACTAGGGATGGATTGGTTCACATTATATATCAAAAATCTAATTTTAGGAACATGAAATATCATTTCATATTCTGAACCATCCAATGATCCTCTATTAATGCATGAAGGTTTATGAATCTATTTTTAAAAATCATTCAATGGAGTTGGTATTGGTTCTATATGATGAATCATACCTCGATGAAATGGTTTATTATAAAGAAAGTGTCAACCTAGTGAAAAATTTCATTGTGAGGGAATATAGAGATGTTTTTTATAATGAGTTACCATAACATACAAAAAATAGTAATGTGGATTTTATAATAGAATTCAATCCCACAGCTACTAAAATCTTAATGTGTCCCTATAGAATGGATACTATCAAACTGGAGGAGTTTTAGAAGCTGCAGGAAGAGCATTTGGATAAAGGGATCATCCTCTTTCGTGCATCAACATGGGATGATCCAATGATCTTTCTCAAGAATTAGGGTAGATCTATGTGAATGTGTGTTGATTATGGAGAATTCAATGATATTATTATAAGGACCAACTTTCCACTTTTAATGATTAATTAATTGTTCAATCAGTTAAAAGGATACCAGTACAACACAAAGGTGGATCTTGATTCTATATATCATCAACTAAAGGCAAGGAAGAAATATATTTAAAATAATCCTTCCATATAATGTATGGGATCTATGAGATTTTTTTAATTACGATCATATTTCAGAATCCCCCTTCAATCTTCATTATTTTGATGAATGGAGACTTTATAAATTACCTAAAAAATGATTTGGTAGTCTTTATCGAAGATATTCTCATCAAATCAAAGATCGAGGAGGAATGTTAAGAACATCGTAGGATTATGTTAGTGACATAAAGGATCTATATGTTTTATATCGAGTTCAGAATGTGTGACTCAGGGATTTAGCAAGCCACATTCATGGGACAGGTGATCACACGTGAGGAAATTTTTGAGGAACCATAAAAATCAAAGGTGATTGAGAAATTTCATAGACCCTAAAATATCATATAAATCATTAGTTTTCATTGATTAGTTGTGTATTATGTATGTTTTGTGAAAAATTACCCACCATTTTCAAGGACATATACTTATTTATCAAGGAAAATGTTAAAGGATGTCTGGATGGATGATTGTGAGGAATGTGTTAATGAGGTAAAGTGAAGGATGATCACAACACATGTACCCACATTACCAGCAATTGGAGAATGTTTTGTGAAAAATAATGATGACTCAATTAAAGGTTTTGGTTTTTTACTCGTTAAAAAGGATAATGTGATATCCTACACCTCACAAATGTTGATGAGTCATGAGCAGAACTAGTTGATGAATGATATAGATCCAATTTTTGGGAATATTTCAATGAAATTATTATCATACTAACTCTATGGTGAGATGTATAACATATATATCTATCAAAATTGGTAAATTTATATATTAAAAAAATTATATAAACATTTTTCAGAGAAGATGGTTATAGATAATCAATGAATATGATTTCACTATTTAGAATCATCCTAACAAGGTGATCAAGGAAGTTGTTTCCCTTTGTAGAATAGAACCACTTACACTTTCCATGTTCGGGATATAGAAAGATATATATCATCATGTATAAGAAAAGTATCGATTTCCAAATCATAATTAATGGGAATACATGAACCCATTAGAATAATATTTGTTAACTATCTTACTAGTAGAAAATTAAGGGGGTTTAATGAGATGTTCCCGATTTATAACTGAAGATGAATGATGTAACTAAATGGAAGTTACAATATATCTGTATTGATGATCATCGTGTAATATTTTTTGGAATGAGTCTTTGAGTTCATTCATCATCAGGGATAATGAAAGGGGCTATTGGATAATTCACATACTTCAACATTCTATATCCATCCTAAGAGTACCATGATGTACCGTGATCTATGAGATCTCTTCTGATGGGACAACATGAAGAATGAAATTGTGGGGTATATCAAAAGGTGATTGACATGTCAGAATGATAAGGTAGATTAAAAGGACTCCAGGGGGATATGGAAACCATTTCCTATACCCATGTAGAAAATAAATACTGTCACCATGGACATATTCACGGGTCTCCAAATGAAATCCAATGTAAATAATAATATATGGGATATAGTTGACCGAATCACCAAGACTGCCCAAAAAATAATATATGGGTTATATTTGACCATCATGGAGTTACACATTAAATTTCATCTGATCAAGATCACATGTTCACATATAATGTCGGAAGGAGTCTTCAACATGCTTTGAGTACTGAATTTAAATTCAGAACAACATATCACCACCAAAGTGATGGCCAATATGAAATGAATATAAAAATTAACTAAGATATTCTAAGTGGATTCTATTTAGAATTAAATGGTGGATGGGACCATTATCTCCCATTGGTTGAGTTCTTATACAAAATTAGCTTCAACTTATTCATTCATATGGCCCCATCTAATGTTATATTTGAAAAGTGATGTTGAACCCCATTATATTGTGATGATGTTAGAGAAAAAATAAAATTGGTACATTATCTTTTTCAATATATGACAGATGTGGTCCAAGCCGTCCCACAGAATATCAACACTACAAAATGTTTTCAAATGAGCTATGTCGATAACCATCAAATGTTCTTGTATTTCAATGAAGTAGATAAATTATTCATTAAAATATCACCATTGAAGAGAGTTATGTGATTTGGAATGATGGGTAAGGTATGCCCATGTTACATTGGCCCCTTTGAGATCCTTGATCACATATTTATTGTGGCCTGTCGACATTTAATTCCAACGTATACTGCTAACGTTGATGATATGTTTCGTGTATAAATCCCAAGGAAGTACATACCAGATCCCTCACAACTACTGAACTCAGATGTGGTCCAACTAGAAGATGATATCTCATATGAAAAGCAGTATGTGGTGATTTTGGATCTGAGATATAAGTACCTACACAAAACGATAACCACCCATGTCAATGTGTTATGGAGGAACCATAATAATTAAGATGCATCTTGGGAACTAGAGGAGTTGATGAAGGATTAGTACAATCACTTATTTTTGTAAAATGATATTTCGAGTGTGAAATTTCAAAAGGTTGGAATAATTTATTGACCCAAAATTTTATCAATGGAATTTATCACGTAATATTGTAATCTAATATGGTATAAATCAAATAGAATCACTTATAGATCATAACCAAATTACTATAAATGAAAAATACATGAAATAAAAAGTATTTCTTGAAGTAGTGGGACCAATACTGATGAAATATTAAATTGAACTTTGGAATAGTACTATGACCCTTACGAATAATAAAACAACCAAATGAAAAGTACCCTCACCCATGAATGTATAAATATAATTTACAAGTCTTATAAAATATTTTATGGTATAATTTTACCATACTGTAAGTAAATAAAAATTTTAACATTTTTAATTATGTGTTGGAATTTAATTAATCATAAAAATTTCATTAAATATTTATTATTTATCTAATAATTTAAAACAAAAGTATTTATCATAAAATTTTTCAATTAATTATTATTTTTTCAAAAATGATTTGAAGATAATTTCTTGAGAAATTAAAAAAAATTCACAGAGTTATAAAATTAGATTAAATTTAAAAATATATATATTCAAAGTATGTGATGATTTTAATTAAAAATTATATTAATCATATTTAGATAATTAATTCATAATATTTTGATAAATTTTAAATCCTACACGTTGAAAAATATTTGGGTTTAATTTTCTGGATTTTTCTGAAATACATCAAATTATGATGAATAGTAAAATATAATAATTTTTGATAAATGATAAATACATGAATTTTTTAGTCATTGTAGATATAAGGCTGATGTAATGATATTAATCTCAAAACATTATTCATTATTTTATTATATTTATATGGAATTTCTAAACTATTTATATTCTAGAGAAAAAATAATAGACTATGGAATATAATATTGAGGTCCTCCGCTATAAAAACCAAACATCACACCCACTCCCCCTCACACCACTCAAACATTTAGAATTGTAACGATTTTAGTAAAACATCTCTCGAAGCCCCAATCCCATGTCCAAGAGCACATGGTCTCATAAAAAAGGCCAAAACCAATTCTTAATTAAGGCTCCCCAAGAGGATAAATCCACACTGTAATATCCTCCTTCTTTTTCTTTTAATTTATATTTAATTTTATTTATTTTCATCTCCTATCATAATATTCTCTTACCAAAATTTAATGATAACAAATTTATTATTTATATAACATTTTTCTACCATTTTTAAGGAACTTCAATCATTAAACTCCTCCATTCTTCTCTTTTATTTAAAAAATTAAATCTTCTCCCATGATATGATAGTTTACCGACATCGTGGATGATGCATTTTCATTTTCATTTAATGCCTTAATGGATGAAAATAAAACCATTAAATGGTTGATAAAATATGTTAATGTTTATTTTATAGCCTTTTGTTGTTTCTTATCATTTATTATTTATACTAAATGTTAAAACAAAACGATTTTGTTGTAATCAAAGACTAGAAAAAAATAATATAAAACAATCATCGTTAACAATTATCAAATGATTCATCCTAATACTATATAAATAAATTCTTTATAAGATAATTTAATCTTTTGGAATATCATTTATAAAATTTAATAATTTTTTTGATATAATTCATCATTTTAAAAGAAAATTTATTCAAGTATACATGTGAACTGATCTTGAAATCAATGAAAATGAATGCTCTTGAATGATGGTATTAAACTATATAACTAATAAAAAAGATCATAAATGAACTTAATAATCAAATAATGAATCCAATTATTTTATTAATGTTTCTATTACATTATTTAGTAAATCTAGTGGGGTTATTCTTGATATTAATGTACTCATGTCATTCGTACACAATGTATAATGAATTTTCAAATCCGAAACTCTTTTATTAGGGTTTCCCAATTTCACCGAATTTTTAGTATGGATATTATGTGAAAATAAATAATAAATAATTACTTTACCTTCCCTAGATATAATTTTTTTCTTATATATTTTACAATTAACACATTTTTTTCCAGAAGAACTCTTTATCAAAAAATAGACCTTTCATTTCTCGAGTTTGTTTCTTCTTTATTCAAGGATTTTATTTATTATATTAAGTGTATGTTCCCCTATTATCTTTGGTAACCCAATGTTTATGAACATAATTTTATGAAATAAACCCCATTTTTTCGGTTATTATATGTTTAATATTGATATATGCACTTTGTGTAATTCATTATAATGTAAATGTTATCAAGTGATGTGTGCACCTGGAATCATATAAAGCTATTTTAGTGATATAATGTGACAATTGTTCCAAAAAATTAATAAATATCCAATGAATTGTTTAATGTGATACATCTCATGAGAATACTTCAATATACATTAACATGATTTTAGAATTGACCACAACTATGTTTGGTAGTGAACCACCAAGACCTGATGTTTCATTTTTATGCATGTCCAAATTTTAATCTTTTTCTTAAAGTATTAGCTGATTATTATGATCCTATTCCTATGATATGATGATAATTATTTTGATCAATCCATTTTATGTTTTCTCATTTTTCTTATCTATCATACTATAATGATTTTATTTCAACCCCTTTTGATGTATATCCTCCGGTGATTAATTATACTAAGGAGAACATGAAGACCTATATGAATTTATAGAAGAAAGAATAAAATTAGTTTTTATGATGTATTCTATAAATATTATGTATATTCCTAATTTTCAAAATAAAACAAACCTTTAGATCCTGGTAATGTAATTTCTTTATGTATTTTATTAGTTAAATGATATATTATTAAGGTATAAAAAAGGAGGGTTTCTAAATTAGATGATTGGGTATCATATACAGGTTAAATAAATAATGAAATAAGATAGGTACAAAATTCCAATAATAGTAGATATAGACATAAATCAGGAAAAAATTATTATGAAATTGTCATATTTGTCACCAATACTTAGTGGGGGTGAGCGTGAGGAAACATTTCCATAGGGAGGGGTGGGAATAATTTTTTGTTCTAGAGGGAGAGGTGGATAATTAAATTGGATAAAAAATAATGAGATGCAAAAAAAAATATTATTTTTTTACATTAAATGTTAGGAATTATCTTTAGTTTATACAAAAATTTAACAAAATTTACAGTAACCATGTTTCCCAAACTAGCCAAAAAATAGTTCTCATCATCTACCCTAGGATAATTTATGTATTTCATGGATGTTTTCACATGAAAAAATGAATATTCTCAAATTTATTGACAAACGTCACAACTACAGTACATTTTACATCATGAAACCTAATTGTGAACCCCTTATATCACATTAAAATTTATAATTCTTGGTCCAAAAAAATCAAAATATAAAGTAAAATAAAATAAAATAAATAAATATTAAATAAATATTCTACATTATCTTACACATTGAACATTTAAATCTACCATTTATAAAACTATAAATAAAAACTTGGGTTTTACAAAATGAACTTTTATTATTTGAATATTTTTACGTAATATATTTTTATTTAACATTATATTTAATTATATTATTAAAATAAAAACCTTATTATCACTTAATTAATAAATATAATTTTAATACCCAATAATTTATTTGAACCCCCCTTGAATATGGGAAATATATTTTGATTTAAAATTGTGAATATATTTTCAAAAAAAATCCAGATTTCAAAATATTTATTTCACTCCTATGATTAATTTTTCCATTAATAATACCAAATAAATTATCCTTAATTGGAACAAACATTATGCATTGTCATCATTATATTATAACTCTCCCCAACCAAGTTATTTTTATCCACTCATGGGGTATTTAGATGATATATTCTAAATATGATTGTTATGTAATAATTGCACTCTGTGTCCTCATTCACTCTTTAATGTTCCTCAATATTTAATTTGGAATTATATTTTGATTGAATTTTATTATTATTTATTTTATTGGCCTTTTAAATTCATTTATGTTATTTCCATTTTTGAGGCCATTTTTAATATTGTATCCTTCTCGATGAATATTGACTATGTCGATACTCAAATCCATATTGTTCTTAATTAGGGATATGTTATTAAAATTACCTAATATATGCATAAATAAAAACAAATAATTGGTAGTATTCTCATGCATATACCATTTCTATATTACATTTCATTATTAAAATTGAGAATAACTACTCAAATTCCAAATCAAAATCACAATATTTGAATTATCCCTTATGATAATTATATAGATCACGATTTATTAAACATTTTTCTCCCTTTAAAGAAATATAAATCTCATATTTTCTATTTATAATTCATTAATCAACTATTCTCATTCCATAATCAATAAAAAAATTATAGATTTTGATTATTATTCACTTATTCATGTCATTATTATCAATGGAATACAAATATTTTCAACATATTTAATGCAATAATTTCATATAAATTTCTTCATAATTATTGATTCATCGATGTTTTCTCTAAAAGATCAATTATTGATAAAAATTTGGTTCACCCTAATGAACAACTCATCTTTAATATTATAAACTCCCATTTTTACAAACTCTAATTGTTTCCTTTCTGTTCTGAACTATAACTCCTTAATATTTATTACTCTATCATATATATCATGGTTTTTCTTCCTATTTCCACTGACAGTCACTAATCTCATGCAATTTGTCAACTTAATCAATGAGATTTATTAATATAACAAGTTTTAAATATTGTAAATTTATTGTTTATTATTATATTCATGTAATTTTAGGTTTTAAAATTATTAGTAATATATAAAACATTAATATTATTTCCAAAGACATCCAATAGAAGAGATTGAATAAAAAATAATCCTTATATACCATCCTAATTTTGATATCCATTCCATTTAACATGAAAAACTGTATGCTTGTAACTCCATTGTTCGGATGAATAATATTGAGTAGATATCCCACATGACCACATATATAAATCCATGTATGAAAAATATTTATGAGTAGAAATGGGGATCTAATGGTCCAGTGGGTATCTAACTACCTTGGTAATAATTTTAATACAACATTAACATAAGTTTGTTTTATAAAACTAGAATAAAAAGTTGAAGACAAGTAAATATAATTTAATTTAAAATTTAACCCATTGATTTATTGTAAATAAACTAGGGTCACAATGTAGATCATGGAACTAGACTATAAATGTTTTAATCTAAAAAAATTCAAACACTGCATATTCCTTTGATGGTCATCCAATTTTCTCTAAAATTTCCATGGTCTAGAACTTATCTATATTTCATGGATAACTTATTCTTACTATGATCCCATATCATTTTTCCTACATGTGAATTTTCATTCCCATGTATTATCAGCACTATTAAACCAATAATAATAACCGAAATGTGTTCTCAATATGGTTTCAAAAGTATAACCACTTTATTCTATGATAAATGTAATTGTAATTGAATGAAATAATAAAATTATTCCATGTATTAATGTGGCAACATATCCACCATGATCTATTTTCATACTTTCATCTACATTATTCTAGATGAATAAAATAAAATTATTTCACCATCATTATTCAAACACATTTTCACAAATTATATATTTGAATAGACACAAGGAATCCAACCCTTTATTTTATTCTACATGCATGGAATTGCACATCTCAATCATTTGGTAACGCCAAAATATTGCATATACCGAAACATCCTTGCGTCATGAAATGTAATAGTAATTACCATATTGGAACTTCCTTAGGTATGAACTCATGGTAATTATGGCCATACCCTTTTCTCATTTCTTTGATCATTTTTTTCACCTGTCATGTTCTGTACACAACAATGGGATTACCTCATCATTATTATCCTATAGTTTTCGGTAACACATTAATTACCTCTAATGAATTGATAATCGAACATAATAGGGTAGATCATTCATAGCACAAACATTTAATTTAATCACGAGAAATATTAGAAACATAAATTCACAAGTGATCATAATCAAAAACAGTATAACAAGTAATATAGGTACATATAGGTAATAAAGAATCATTCATTGTTCTCATTTGTTACACATGAACATTCATAAAATATCTATTAGGGATATCACATAAATCTAGGAACATGAATGTAACATATCAACACAACAATATTATACACTGAAATATATTTTAAGGAATGTACTAACACTGGTTTATTGAAGAAATACACAAACCATACCTATAGTGACACATGATTCTAACTGAAGAACTAACTAAATTTATCTAACTCACAATGAACCCCTATATCTAATACCTACAAAAACATGAAAATTTTATACAAATTGGATTAATTAAATACAATTTCTGAGGGACTGGATCAACAAAATCATGCCTCTTGGTATCAACCTGCATTTTAGTATTTAAGGAACATCAATGGACAATCCATTTAAATTATGGGTCTTTAACCATTATTTTAAAGATCCAATAATTCATCAATAGATGGAAGTAAAATTCATATAACAACACATTATATTATATATTTTCGAATCGTCTATGGGGAATAATTGTAGTTTATAAATAATAACATGGAATAATTGTTCGTCGATCATGTATCTTATAATTTCACTAGTCTCTTATTTTGGTCAACGAAAACCATCGATTGATATCATCGACGAATTAATCAGTATTTCATGACACCTATATGAGTGAGTAATTGGAATACTACTTGATCCCTTTCATTCCCTTCAATATTTCACTGGTGATCAATACCTCATCACATTTTGGGTTTGGGGATTCATTCCTAGGAAGTGTCCCAATAAATTCTCCTCTTATGGAGCTAAGAATTATCCTAGAAGTGTTATACCTCATTGTGGTTATTTCATTAGGATTTTACATTCATCCCCTTTCATTCAAAAATATCTCAATTATTAAATTGATATGTAACCTCCTAAAGAGATTAATGTACTCTGATGATCATTCAATACTATTTTTAACCCCATTTCTTTTTTTATTTCCATGGATATGTACCATTCAAAGAATCATATTGAATTTTTATAGATCTAGGTGGGTGAAGAGATTTGTTCCTATAAAATATTTGTGTTCATGAAATCATATGATTTATGTATGTAATGTAACCATCAAGGTCAACTATAAAAGAATTTACATTAATCTCCTAGAAAACCTCATGTTATTGTCATCTATATCTTATTTACTGACCCATATGAGAGCCATTATGTATTTATCTCAGATAATTCACGTCTCACACTTTGTTTTCCACTTATAAAAGTTACTGGGGAGATGCATACTAACTCGAAAGTGGATAATATGTTCTCTAGTTAGATTATTGGAGGGGTGTAATCATACTATGTGTTGGGGTAGCCTTGGTTCAACTCCTCTATCATTGATAATTATCTTTCTTTAATTGTGACTTCTAGGGGCGTGTAATACATGAGTATGATAATCATTTTTTATGATTATAGTTCCCTCTAAACTATTTGGTTATGTTTAGATACAATCAGATGATGTATTTCTTCCAATATGAGAGACTATACGACAACAAGATTCCCATATCTGAACTCATCGAATAAATCTTTATCAAGACATAGTTGAATTGGTGGATGGTGATTCAATCATGGAAGGATGTGTGATTTTGACCCATAAGTGGAAATAGTATATTAATGGTTTTATGAAATGGGTTGATCAAATGGTCATTCTCCATGAGACAAATTCAAGACTAATCTTATTCATTGCCTATGATATTCACATGACTAATGATAAATTTTCTAGATAGCATCTAGTAGACATTACTAAAAGTGTGAATGGTAGAGGACATTATATCCCAAGGAGGAAGAAATAATAGAAGGTAATCTATGAAATAGGAGTTCACAAAATTTCTATGGGTTGAAATATAAAATTCATAAAGACTATTCTTACTTTTATTACACCATTGAGATAAGGTCTTCTAAAAAGCATGGATAAAACAATGTGTCTAAAGGCTAATTCGATTTGTAGGATCAGACTCGTGGGATGATAACTAATCATTAGGATTATTAAAATTTGAGATACGGTGAGTTATTTTAGGAACAAGAGTAGATATAAGATTCAAATAACATACTGTCACATGAAGCATTTCCTATTTATTAGTTAAAGAGAATGTGTAAAATAGTGGAAGAAACAAATGACAATTATTGGATCTCATTGTCAACTCAAAATAATAAATTTGAATGTATCTGTACATATAAAATCATCATTGTATAATCCAAAACAAACATTTAAAATAATCATCCAAGTTGAAAATAATTATTATCAAATGGTGTGTATCAACAAACATAGTCACATGTTTTCATAAGGATTCAATGTAAAAAGATCAATATAAGGGAAAAAATAAAGACCTATGATATGTTATCCCACTATGATGATGAAATTACCAAGTAAGCCGCATATACGAAGGAATATACAATACAATAGTATTTATATAGATTGATTGGTTCTAATAATCACAGCCTTATCTTTAATGATTTTGTGATTTCTTTTTGTGCTTAATGATCCTATGTCATAACTTTTGGAGGATTCCATCTTTTCATCAATAGTGATTCTAAAATAAAAAATTACTTTCATTCATGGATATTAAATAGGATTTTAATATCATAAAATGACAAAGATAATTGTTTGTTCACACTATTTGACAAACTATTCTCCATGCACGAGATGAATTTTTTCCATTCATGGTTATCTAAATAGTTTTTTACCTGCTTTGGTAAATGATGAAACAACTGTTCAAATGCTCAAATTAATCTGTTATAATATTTTTATAGTGTGGCTATGTGGATTTATAAATTGAGTTCTTGATAATACTCCATCCCATGTTCTGCTTCCCCATGAATAATAGTTTTTTGGGAAATTCACATGGTTTGTGTAAAAACTATTTCAACATTAAAACCTTAATTTGATATATAAACCTATACTAAATTTATTTAAAAAATATAAATCAAAGTAGAAAATTTATCCTACAAATATAAATCAATAAAAGCATAATTTTAAATTATAAGAAATTAAAAATTATGTGTTCATTATTACATCCTTCAAATAGTGATTTATCATCACTTTGATGAGTTCATATGAATATTGACAAAGAAATTTTCCACATAGACCCAATATTATCCTAGATATCCTATCAATTTTATGAGATCCATACATGCTACCATGGGAGGTATGAGGGTGGAATAATCTTTTATTGTACACCTTCTTTTATCGGTCTACAATTCATAGTATGGGTTTTACTTACATGGTGATAGGATATACTTCAACATCAACATTAATGATGAAAAATTCATGATTTAGAATATACATCTACTGATAAGACACATGTAACATGATGCATACATTGGTAGAAGGAGAATTGTCTAAAGGTTAACCCGCATTCCTGATATGCAGATAAATATTAAAGGGTCTAAAAAATATGGATTTCGGATCTCGTTTCATTTAGATATATTGATGTCCTGATTGAGTAGTCATCCATAATAAAATTAGGTTTCCAATGTTTTAATCCATGGATAAAATCATCATTTATGTATATGATTGCTACCAAATCAAATTGGTGTTTAATCAATTCCTAATCAGTAACCCCCATTAAGATGAATCCTATAATGTCTCTTCCCCACAATATGGCATGTAACTACAACATTGAAATGATGTTGTGAAGGATATGTATTACCATATATATATAAAAAATGGTTCCATGTGAATGTAATACAAAACGTTTTTTTATTATTTCAAATCAACCAATAGGAGGGGATCATCTTGAGCCTCAATGAATTCCATGAAGCATACCATCAACATATCCTCAATTATCATGATCTGCATCTTCGGTTAAACATGTGCATTCAAATTATATGTTATACTCATTTTTAGTTAGGTACATAAATCCTCACACTAGACCAATAAAATGTGAAATGTGAAACACATGTCACTATAAGGAAAAATTACCAAAAAAACTCTTCATAGGTCTACATTATCTTGTAGTATAGAAATATAATAAGAACCATCAAATAAAAATCCCTAATCCCATATAAATAATCATCATTAATCATGTAAAAATCTACTTACCATACCATTCAATGTCTTATATGTTTCCCAGGTATGACAATTTCAATTTCTGTCTTCACAAAATCAAACATAAAAAATAACACGGAATGTGACATAAGGGAAACATCAAGACAATTCTTGTCAACCATTACACAATGAAATTTGAGAATCATAAAACATAACATATGTTATCTCTCTTAATTCCATGAAACCAAATATGATGTCTAATTTCATGGTATGCCATTTTTAATACTGGTTTCACTAGCCTTTTTGATGTATCAGGGTATCTTTTTAACTAATATCTTAATTGTGATTCCATAGACACCATCCAATGTCTATTGAACACCTCACCATCATCTATTGACAATCCCAAAACCGGGACATTTCCTTATTGTAATTATATAATAAATTAAAATTATATATATATATAACTATGATTTTATTCACCCATTCCATTAGTAGTAATCTTATGAATAGGGGGGTACATATCATGACTCCATGATCCATAGAAGGATAATCAAGAAAATACAAAATAAAAATCATCACAAAAATCATCTGGTGATTATTTATGTAAATATATTTTATCCCCATTTTTTAGAAATATAATCTATAATGGGGTTTCCATTCCACAGTTATTAGTTCATATAAATATCAAATTACGATAGATACATTACCAAATTTATCTTCATAAAAATGATATTGCACGATGAATCATAGGATCCTCGGTCTATGAAATAAATTAATTTATACATGATTATGAAATATTACCAAAACAATAGGATGTTGAATTAAATACAAAATCAAGGACATACATAATAAAATTCCACTCAAAGGGTCACATTTAAGGTGACCCATAATAAATAACCCTATCCAACTAAATAATAATTACTCATAAACCTAATCCATAAAAATCATATTACATTTTATATCAATACCCATGAAATATAATTAGAAAAAATATTGTAGTCTTGAATATCTTACTAATCTCTAGAATATCACCTCACACCCATAAATCCATTCAATTTTCACAAATTCATTGTAATATCAACTATTAGTACTTCTAAATGTGTGAAATCTGGAATGATACATCGATAGTATCCAGATAACCTGATAAATCTATGGATCACAAAAACATTATTAGGTCATGCATAAGACAACACCTCTTACACTTTATTTGGTTCTACTATTTATCCAGAAAAAATAATCACATGATCAAGAAAACATATTCGTATTATCTAATTTTAAAAAATAAAATGTATAAATAAATATGGTTGGATCATGGGATTCCCAATAAAGTGTCAATGAGATTTAAATGTAAAAAAATGTCTATGAATATATGATTTTATCGTGAACAAAAACAAAAAATGATTATTTAGGATGTTGGTGGATAATTTATTTCATGAGATCCATGAATAGTGATGATAATTTATAAAACCAAAAGGAATGAATAGTTATATATGTTATAAATATATACTATTGGATGTAATATTTGTAATATCCTCCTCTATTACATAAATTTATGGTTTCTAGATCAATGATAAATCATTTGCAACTATATATCTTCCTTAAACAAATCAATGATTCTTCGAATCCATGGTAGAGGATATTTTTTGAACTCTATTATGTAATTTATCATCATAAGTCTACACATATGGTTAATATATATTATTATGTCAGGGAATATAATATGGGGGAACACTAATATGATGTTCTCAGTTTTATAAGTACATGTGCCACCGAATCCTCTTTCGGAACCATAAAATATATCAGTAATGATGGTTTTATATGACATAATGGAACAATAGCAGGTAGTTATCCATTATAAATATCTATCTCGTGATCAATCCTGATGTCATGTTGGAGATTTGAGAACTCTTCTTGGAAAACATTTTTATAGGTATGTAACATTATTGGAAATGAATTAGGGTAAGCATTTGATTTTATTTCAATGTTAAAACATACTTTGGCAACCATGATTGATCATGTATAGCATATAGTTAGTCCTAATATACTAGATTTTACATGACACTAGCATGTCAAATCAGAATTCTCTCTCATATGTTAACGAGCATACAATCCTCTAATAATAATCAGTTCTATCATGAAAACTACTATGAAAATACATTTTATAGATCACATTAATGGATTTCAGAAATGAATAAGGATATCCCCTCAATTTACGTAGATCTAATCAACTATAGGACACATTAAAAACTTTAAATATGATGAACATTTCTTCCCTAGTGTGTGTTGACTGAAATAAACTCAATACTATAAAAAATTTGTAAGTAGACACCCATATCAACTTGAGATGACTTAAAAGAATATAATTAAAAATAATGAATAAGTTTTTATATTGAATAGGTGATTAAGAAGATATCATGAATGATTATTAGTTCCTCTCTCTAGTCTTCTAGAGTATGTACCATCACATAAAGACGACAGACCTCAACTAAATGAATCATACCCTAAGGCTCATCACAATTTTATGTTAATTTTATCCTAGGAGTATAACATTCTTATAAGGATATAGATAGATCCTTATTTTATGGAAAACATCAACCTATCACTCAAATAGAAATATGGGAAAAATTCTTTAGATATGTGTTGCGTGAGATGACTGATCATGGTAAAATGATGACACATGAACCAGTATTTACGGTATAACCTATAGAAACACCCAACCATCCCATTGTTAAAGCACTATGTATTTCATCCTTATATAGTGGAGGAATGTAGATTATACTGAACAATTATTCTAATGCCATGTTCTTTATCCCCAAATTTCCACTTTATACTCTCAGAACATACCCTCATTGAAACTGTTGGATAGAAGATACAAGCCATAATATACACTTATATTTCCATATAAATAGTCAAATACTTATGATGTAACAACACGTATGTCATTGGATCATTGAACCTATAAAAATAGATGATATCATATGGATGAACCATCCTTACAATCACATCCCTTGGCAAAAAACTCTTATACAATCGGGGAGAGAAACTGAGTAGTTCCATGAAATTAAAGGATTATGTTAATGCAATACTGTATTTTTTCTAGATCTCCATGAATTCTTGATCACAATATACTATTATCATTTTGAGAAATAATTCATTAAATATGTTTTTCTTGAAGGAATTTATGGAAATTCACTCACATATGGCTCCTTATCCATTGAAACTCACCCAACTTTTGTTGCGGCCATGAACTAAAATCGTAGATAGATTAGCTCATTAATTCTCTAATGTCCAACTTATGGGTAAATTCCCAAAACAAGATTATTATATCATTGATATCTTCTAGACCCCTATATCCCATGATGGATAGATGATGTTGGAGACAGAATTAATGATTATAATCATCCATTGTCCTTTGTACTCGTTTACCATACGATGATATAATTTGATGGACTCTGAGCTATAGTACCTCAAATGCATTAACCACTAGATTGGATCCTCGATTATGTTTAGGGGGATCCCCCTATAATTCTTATGGTGGAACTGATGTGACCTCCCTTATTGGAACATTCTAGAATCCTTGAGGAGAAATATTTTTCTGTAATGGTAAACATATGTTTAGAAATGCAATAAAATGTTTGATACCAAAAAATTATTTTTCTATATGGTATGAATAATGGATTAATTTTGGAACACATATCATAGGGGATACCTATATAAGCACCCAACAATAAACCATACTTAATCATGAGTTATTTGAAGAATACACATTGAGGATCTTTTTAGTTTTAGAGTTTTAGATAATTATATCATAAATCAAGCATTACATTCCACATTTAAACAAAGTGGTTACATAAAAGATAGTGTTAATTTTTTCCATAAAGGGATACATATTTAAAATAAACCATGGATTATTTATTGACACTTCTTTGACACTATCATCATATCATGTACCTTTCCCTTGACCTGTACAAAACATTTCAAAAACTTGGGATGATCATAAAAATATCAGCAAGGTATATAGAAATACGAAAAGTAAACATTAGTACATGTATACATTAGAATCAATTAAATAATACATTACTCATAAAACATAAGCATGTTAACATACCGTATGAAATCACATGATTTATGAAAAAATCATAGAAATCATAAGACATAAAGGTAACTTGAGGCATTTATAACATTCTTACGTAGGGAGTAACCCTCATGGTCACGTTTGGAATACCCATCACAGTATATTAGTTAAATCTCTTCCGAGAAACCATACCGTTTAACTCCTTCACATTACCTAATGCATTGGAGAGATATCACAGGCTCACCTTCCCTTAGTTTACCAGGGAACATCCCTATTTCATAAAAATTGCCCAAGAACCATAACATAATAATATCACTTAAAACATGCATAAAAGGAACATAAAATTTCCAAATTTCAATCAAAATAGATCACATAATGATATTAAAATAAATAAAAACATTTACTAAAATCATTAAAACTATATGAGAGAAATATCCCTTTATACTTTGAAAATATTAAAAGAACACATTTAAAAGATATTTTAGAATCAAAGTGTCCCATACCACTTCAAAATATTTGGAAAGGTTTTCAAATATTCATGTCCATATAAATAAATCCTTAAAAATATTTTTAAAACATGAACATTGATTATAAACGATAAAAGGAATAAATCTTTAAACCCATTTAAAATAATGTTTTAATAAAAGATTCCTTTTTCCATTTTGAACATTTAAATTATAAGCCACATGAAGTAGAAAATTTTAAAAACATTGAAATGAATTTAGTATAGATATAATATGGATATAGAAAGTCAAATGGGTTGTATATACACTTTATAAAAGAATAAAATTGTATATAATTAAGAAATGTCTCAATGAGAAGAAATTGAGATGTGATCCCAATCAAGGATCATGCCATTAGAGAAAGGATAAAGAAATGACATAATTATGTGTGACAAATATAAATACACTAAATATAAGATGATACTCAGTGTAAAACAATCAGATTTCATCCACACATATTCATAGCATGACATAATCAAGATGTAGAGGTTTAACCCAAAGAATTGGAATTGGGTTAAGAAGTTCCCTTGCAAAAATTCGATAGCCTAACATCGTCACATAAAATTTTAGAAAAAGAGTTGATGAGAGATATAAAGGGTATCTCATCACTTGGACATACAATTTACACCAATAACGATATATAAGAACATATCCCAACATAAGAAGATGTAATTTAAAAGACAAAACAAAAAGATGTCTTTTAAAAATAGGAGGGTGAAAGGTTCCCTTACCGACTTGAGTAACTTTAGAAACATACACCCCATGAATGAAGGACTATACAAAATTGATGTAAATACTGTTAAACGAATTTATATTACACAAAGAGTATAATAATGTGCATTACATACACCACTCAATGTAAATGTTGGAAAATGTAGTAAAAATCTCACGGGAATAAAAGTGAGATGAAAAATCCCATACAAAAACTCGGTAGCCTAATAGCACCACTTAAAACATCCAAAAATGTATTTATGAGATAAAATAGGATCTCTCATAATATGAACATAAAAAGTACAGAATTTGGAATATAAAATAACATCCCCAAGCATAATAAAGATGAGCTTAAAATAAATGACATAAACCAGATTACTTAAAAAGAAAGAGAGAGGTAGGATCCCTTACCTCAAGTCCGACTTGTCTTGTTTATTTCTGTATATTCTCGAATAATAAACTTTGGTCAATTTATAATTTCTTAATGACATACATTAAAAATTATTATTCAATTAATATCATATATTATCATGTTATAATAATTATTTAATTATGTGAGTTCATGTCATACGTTTTGTCGATGTTCGGTACATGAGTCAAAAATGATCTTGTTTGAAAAGAATTGTCAATGTAGTTGTATGTACATCATATCCAGAATAGTATTAATGATTTAAATATCATATATATCCAGTATATATTCGTTTTATAAGTATTCGATAATATTTGGAGATAAAAAGAAATGAAATGCACCGTTCATGGAGACGGTAGGTTGTACGTACGCATGAACACTACTTTCATTGCTTTGGAACATTAATGGAATTAAAACTAGATGAGATATATATATATATATTATAATTCCAGTATAATATATATGTTATATAGGTCACATTTGTTCATTAATTTCATTATTTATACATTCCATGTATTGCATGAATGAGTCACATCACTTGATGGGGCGGTAGTCCACACTTTCTCGTATGAAATTATCGCATTTGCACAACATGAAAGCATAATGGTATGTTTTAAATATAAAATACAGAAGAATATAGAAAACATAAATACCACATATATCATATATAAAATACAGTGACATCATAATGTAAACCATGAAAGGTGATAAGAGAAAATTGAACAATCATCATTTCATGAGGTAGTAATTCGCCATCCACAAAAATAGTATGTTCTTTAACCATTAGATGGTGGTGTGTGTAAGTTTATCACGAATACTTCACATAAAAACATCCTATTATAATTAAGATACTGGTTTTGTTACAAAATAATGTAATAAAAAGAGTATATGGTGTTGTAGAAGCAAAATAAAACAAAAGAACACAAGTGAAGACATTACCTTTAAATCGGGTAACTCCTATTGGTTTGAACCAAAAGGGTCTCTTGAAGAAGTTTCTGCCAAATTTAAGGCTCCTAGGATGAATAGAGGGATGTGGAGAGATAAAATGAGTAGATTTTGGTAGATACAAAGGCTTGAGAGGTGTGGGTAAGGTGGTAGAGGTGGGGGCCTTTTATAAGAGGGAGGAGGGGAAATCGTGGAATGTCTTGAAAACATACTTTATTATAAAAAGTTTTTGGGATATTAATGGTCCCACAATTATATATTTCTAGGATAAGGTTATAATGGTTAGATGTCCACCCATAAAAATAGGTTTTTGACAAGTTTATGTCTTATATGATACCTTATCATCGCATTTAATTTAAATCATTTATTAATGAGGTAATCGTTACATCGTCATGGTGTCATAAAAAAACTTATTTATTTAATGTCTAAAAATTATAAAATAGTTACTATGATGTAGGAAATCATTTTATCTTTCTAATGGATATTTATAGTCAAACATATGACTTGTATAACCTCATGTAAAAAATGGTTTAGTAAAACAATACATGTTTGTGTCATTTTTATTTTAACTTTTAATAAAAAGTTATTAATGTCATTTTCCTACCAAAGTGTCTTCATGGAGTCCCCAAGTTGACCCATGGTTTTTTTGGTCGTCCCTGACTCATCATATAAGGGTAGGACATGTTTCATGGTCATTTCATATTATTATAACATTATCTTTACTTTAATTTACACTAATTACCTTTAATCGTGATTAATAAAACTTAAAAAGTTACTATTCACCAAAAAATTGTTTTAATCCCATTGAACCACATTTTACATCCTAATTACAACCATGTATGTCATATTTTTGAAATTAAAATCACATAAGTGGTAATGTTTCATTTAAACAAAAAATAAGTTTTTTAACTACCACTTAGTGGTTTTACAATTCATCAAAAAATGATGTTTTTCAGAAAAATACCAAATATTCACCCTAAGATATAATTCATATTCCAAAATAAAAAATGATGTGTATTTGAAAAAATTCAAAAAGTAAAATTTTCATTAATTAATTTAATAATTAATTCCCACTGTCAAAACAAATAGCGTGTTTTTAAGAGACAATATCTATTAAAAGATTGACACTAGTTTAAGTCCAATTTCAAAGTGAAATTAATTTCAATGACCACCATTAGATTAAATGGTAAAAATATATTATAATTTCAATTTAAAAAAAATTTAAAGATGATAAAATCATATAAATAAATAAGATTAAAATGATCTTTTGAATTAAAATACAACATTTTCACTAAAACTGATCTTTATCGGAAAAATAACAAAAATTTACACAAAGTACATTTTGATGTCCAGATTCTAAAGAAGGATTTTATTTTAACTAATATAACATATAAAATATTAAAAAGTATATTTAAAAAGTGTTCACCATCAAAAGGTGGCTAATCGACCTTTTAAACAATATTATATGATTTATACTTAAAATTGGATTCATTCGCATTTTAAGCCTCGAACATTTATTGGAAAAAAGTGAAAATATTTGACAAAAATATATAATTATTTTGTAGTTAGTTCTGTTCATTCCCACTATTACAACTGCTAGGCATTAACTACCATTTAAAATAATATTATTTTATTAGTAGAGTGCAACGTAAGATTTCAATGACACTCATTGTTGCGTATTGGGTACGCCATCGAGCATCACGTTCCCTTTAAATTATTATTAACATTTTATTCAAAAATATGGATAAATATGAAAATTTAATATTATTTACTTACCTGTGATGTTATATCCTTCCCCCCTTTTGGGAATTGCGTCCTTTCAATTTTTAAAATTGGGGTTGGAAAATTCATTGAAATCCCCACATCGGAAAAGGAGTAAATTAAATTGTCACTTTAAAAGAAAGAATGGGAAGTACAAAGTTCACCCGAGATAACCCATACACGGATTCCTTGTAGGAAAACATGTATTTGGAAGAAAAAACAATGTGTCATGTTCTGAGGGAGAGTGATAGAAAACATGTTTCGGCGAAAGTTAACCACCATAAAATCAAAAACTGGTGATGTGTTAAACGGTATTTGATTCCCCAACATGAAAAGCTAACAGGCAAAATTTTTGTTTTTAAGTTACTTTTCATTGAGGAATTTATTTATGAGCCTAACTAAATCATAAGTAAACATACTTACTTATCGTGTAGACTCTCATATCCTACTGGATTTCTTACACAAACTCATATTTTCTCCAAAAGATGAGTACTTAGGATGACTTTCTCACATAAAGAGTGTTATAATTAACTTAAATAGAATCACCTAATCCACAGAAGATAAATATATATTTTCCATGTCTTTAGACCTTATCTAAAACCAAAATTTTTTGAACAAGATCAGATGATCCACAAATGGTTAATCCTCTATAAAAGAGAAAATCTATTCTTAATCTCCAAATTTTTTCCAACAAATCCCAAAGTTCAATGAAGACCATTCAATAAAACATTTGTCCACAAGATTCTTCAAAGTAAACCAAACTAAGATAGAAACCCAAATATTTTAAGGATTTAATCACATAGAATTCTAAGGTACAACTTAATTTTTATCTCCAAATAACATCGGTTGCTCTTAATGTCTCTTATAGAAAAGTAATTAACCTAAACATATATCCTCTACGATTGGTTAATAATTTCAATAGATAACCAAAAATCAACTTACTCATGATTCATAAAATCATCTAACTATAAATAATTAGTCAAAATAACTAGGGACTTCACGTAGTAAAGTGGTAGGCGATAAATACCAGTCACACTTCGGTTGTGGGTTCGATTCCCGCAGCTTTGTCCGAAGCGACGGGTTGACACTATCTGCATGTTGTCATTTATTTTAAAACTATATAATTCTTAAAACATTCCCCAAAACGAGATAAAATCTTAAAAAATAATCATAACATATTTTACCCTCAAGTTTATCTCATGACTTTCATTTTCCATCATAACATATAGTAACCCATAATTACCTCAAAAGTAAGCATCATATAAACCCCCATGGTTACCTTTATAATTATCACCTGAACATCCACATCGAGTTAGTTCTCTCGTAAAAGATGCATTAGAGAACTCACCAAGGTTCGAGTGTTTGATCATGAGTTCTGATAGTTGGTTTATAATAACCACAAAATTTCTCATTGAATCCCCCATTTCATACACTCTCTTAATCAGAGAACCACCATAGTTCCCTTCAAACCCATTGTCACTTTGGTGCCTGCTAGATCCATCCATTTACTAAAACCAAAAAGGTCAGTGTGAGTATATCAACAAAATCATCATGTACTAAAGCGGAAGATAAAAACTACGATATACTTATCCAAGTTATCTCAAACTCATTCCAACATGAAAATATAACAATGAATCTATATAATATAATAACCATTGTGGTTATACACAACTTGTCACTTATGCTTAAACAACACTCTAACCTTTAAAGTTATCTAAACCGACATCTGATACCAACTATAAGGACCCGGATATAAACCTTACTTAATCTTGAGTTATTTCAAGAATACACATTGACGATATTTTCGGGTTTATAGTTTTAGAGAATTAGATCATAAATCATGCATTACATTCCACATTTAAACAAAGTGGTTACATAAAATATAATATTCATTTTTTCCGATCAATAGAAACATATTTAAAATGAAACACGGATTCTTTCTTGACACTTATTTGACACTATCATCATATCATGTACCTTTCCCTTGACCTGGGAAAAACATTTCAAAAACATGGGATGAGCATAAAAAGCTCAGTAAGGGAGATAGAAATATAGAAAAGAAAACATCAGTACATGTATAAATAAGAATCAATTAAATCATAAATTACTCATAAATCATAAGAACGTTAACCTACCTCATGAAATCATAAGATTTATGAATAACTCATTGAAATCATAACACATAAAGGTAACATGTGGCATTTATAACATTCTTACTTAGGGAGTAACCCTCATGATTATGTTTGGAATACCCATCACAGTATATTCCCTAAATATCTTCAGATAAACCTTACTGTTTAACTCCTTCGCGTTACCCAATGATTTAGAGAGCTATCTCGGGCGCACCCGCCCTTAGTTTATCATGTAACCACCTGATTTCCTAAACATTGCCCAAGAACCATAACATAATTATAACACATAAAACATGCATAAAAAAATTTCCACATTTCAATCACAATAGTTCACATCATGATATTAACATAAATAAAAACATTTATTAAAATTATTAAAACTATATGAGAAAAATATCCCTTTATACATTGAAAATATTAAAAGAAAACATTTAAAAGTGATTTTAGAATCAAATTGCCCCATAACACTTCGAAACATTTGAAAAGGTTTTCAAACATTCATGAACATATAAATAAATCCCAAAAACTATTTTTAAAACAAGAACATGGATGATAAATGTTTAAAGTTATAAATCTTTAAAACCATTTAAAACAATGTTTTAATAAAAGAGTCCTTTTCCATTTTGAACATTTAAATTATAAGCCACATGAAGTAGACCATTTTCAAAACATTTAAATGTCTTTTGTATAGATATACTATGGATATGGAAATTCAAATGGGATGTATATACACTTTATAAAAGAATAAAAGTGAATATCACTAAGAAATGTCTCAATGAGAAGAAACTGAGATGTAATCCCAATCAAAGATCATGCCATTAGAGCAAGGATAATGAAATGACATAATTATGTGTGGCAAATATAAATAAATTAAATATAAGTTGATATTCATTGTAAAATAATCAGATGTCATCCACACATATTCATAGCATGACATAATCACGAAGTAGAGGTTGAACCTAAAGAATTGGAATTGGTTTAAGAAGTTTCCTTGCAAAAATTTGATAGCCTAACGGTGTCACATAAAATTTTAGAAAAAGAGTAGATGAGAGATATAAAGGGTATATTATCACTTGGACATAAAACATACAACAATAAGGATATATAAGAACATATCCAAACATAAGAAGATGTAATTTAAAATTCAAAACAAAAATATGTCTTTTAAAAATAGGAGGGTGAAAGGTTCCCTTACCGACTTGGGTAACTTTCGAAACGTACACCCCATGAAGGAAGGACTATAAAACATTGATGTAAATAATAATAAACGAATGTATATTACACAAAGAGTAGAATAATGGTTAGTACATACACCAGTGAAATGAAATGGTGGAAAATGTAGCATAAATCTCACGGGAATAAATGTGTGATAAAAAATCCCTTAAGAAAACTTGGCAGCCTAACGACGCCACATAAAACATCCAAAAATGTATTTATGAGATCAAATAGGGTCTATAATAATATGAAAATAAATATTGCAGAATGAGGAATATAAAATAACATCCCCAAACATAATAAATATGAGCTTAAAATAAAAGACATAAAAGAGAGTTCGTAAAAAGAAAGAGAGAGGTAGGATCCCTCACCTCAAGTCCGACTTGTCTCGTTCATTTCGTTATATTCCAGAATAATAAACATTGGTCAATTTATAAATGCATAAGGATATAATTTAAATATTATTATTCAATTAATATCATATATTATATTGTTATAATAATTAGTTAATTATGTGAGTTCATATCATACGTTTTGTCGATGTTCGGTACATGAGTCAAAATGATCTTGTTTGAAAATCATTGTCATTGTAGTTGTATGTAAATCATATCCAAAATATTATTAATGATGTAAATATCATATATATCCAGTATATATTATTTTTATACTTATTCCATAATATTTGGAGATAAAAAGAAATGAAATGCACCGTTCATGGAGACGGTAGGCCGTACGTAAGCATGAATGATACTTTCATTGATTTGGAATATTAATGGAATTAAAACTAGATGAGATATATATATATATATATATTATAATTAAAGTATAATAGATATGTTATATAGGTCACATATGTTCATTATTTTCATTCTGTATACATTCCATGTATTGCATGAACGAGTCACGTCACTTGAGGGGGTGATAGTCCACACTTCCTCGTATGAAATTATCGCATTTGCACAACATGCAAATCATAATGGTATGTTTTAAATATAAAACAAAAAAGAATATAGAAAACGTAAATACCATATATATCATATATAAAATACAGTGACATCATAATGGCTACCATGAAAGGTGTTAAGAGAAGATTGAACAATCATCATTTCGTTAGGCAGTAATTCTCCATCCACAGAAACAATATGTTCTTTAACCATTAGATAGAGGTGTGTGTAAGTGTAGCACAAATAATTCACATAACAACATCCTAGTATATTAAAGATTCTGGTGTTGTTACAAAATAAAGGAAAAAAAATATTTTGGGGGTTGGAGAAGCAAAATAAAAAAAACACAAGTGATGAAATTACCTTTAAATTGGGTAACTCCTCTTGGTTTGAACCAAAAGGGTTTTGTGAAGAGCTTTCTGCCAAAGGTAAGGCTTCTAGGATGAAGGGAGGGATCTGGAGAGATAAAATGAGAAGATTTTGGTCGACCCAAAGGCTTGAGTTGTGTGGGTAAGGGGGTAGAGGTGGGGGACTTTTATAAGAGGGAGGATGGGCACTCTTAGAATGTCTTGAAAAGATACTTTATTATAATTTTTTTTCGGATATTAAAGGTCTCAAAATTAAATATTTATAGTATAAGGTGATAAGGTTTCTAAATCCACCCATCCAATAGGTTTTTTACAAGTGTAAGTCTTACATTTTACCTTATCTTCTAATTTTATTTAAATTTTTTATTAATGAGGTAATCGTTGCATCATCACGGTGTCATAAATAAATTAATTTATTTAATGTCTAAAAATTATAGAAAAATTACTATGATATAGGAAATAATTTTATAATTATAATGGATATTTATAGTAAAACAATATTACTTGTATAACCCCATGTAAAGTTTTTTAGTAAAAAAATACATGTTTGTGACATTTTTATTTTAACTTTAAATAAAAAGTTATTAATGACATTTTCCTACCAAAGTGGCTCCATGGGGTCCCCAAGTTGACCCATGTATTTTCATTGTAGCCATGACTCATCCAATAAGGGTAGGACATTTGTCAAGGTAATTTCATATTATTATAACATTATCATTATCTTAAATTACACTAATTATCTTTAATCGCGATTAATAAAACATAAAAGTTATTATTCACCAAAAAAATTATTTTAATCCCTTTGAACCAAATTTTACATCCTAATGACAACCATGTATATCATATTTTTTAAATTCAAATCACATTAGTGGTAAATTTTCAATTAAACAAAAAATTAGTTTTTTAACTACCACTTAGAGGTTTCACTATTCATCTAAAATTGAAGTTTTTAAGAAAAATACCAAAAATTCACCCTGATATATATTTGATATTATGAATTAAAAAATGATATCTATTTTACAAAATTAAAAACATAAAAGTTGAATTAATTAATTTAATAATTAATTCCCGCTGTCAAAATAAATAGCATGTTTTTAAGAATCAATATTCATTAAAAGTTTGAAACTAGTTTAAGTCCAATTTCAAAGTGAAATTAATTCTAATGACCACCAATTGATTAAATGGTAAAAATATATTATAATTTCATTTTAAAACCAATTAAAAATATGATCTAATCATATAATTAAATTAGATGTAAAATTGGTTTTGAATTAAAATACAACATTTTCACTAAAACTGATCTTTATCGGAAAAATAACAAAAATTTACACAATGTAAATTTTGTTGTCCAGATTCTTAAGAAGGATTTTATTTTGTCAAATATAACATATAAAATATTCAAATGTATCTTTAAAAAGGGTTCACCATTAAAGGCAGTTAATCGACCTTTTAAAGAATATTAAAAGATTTATGCTTAAAATTAGATTCATTCGCATTTTAAGCCTCTAAAATTTATTAGAAAAAATGTAAAAATATTTTACAAACATATATAATCATTTTTTAGTTAGTTCCGTTCATTATAGATATTACAATGGCTAGGCGTTAACTACCATATAAAATAATATTATTTTATTATTAGAGTGGAACGTATGATTTCAAAGAAACTCATTGTTACGTATTGGGTATGCCATTGAGCATAGCGTTCCCTTTAAATTAATATTAACAATTTATTCACAACTATAGATAAATATGAAAAAGTAATATTCTTTATTTACCTGGGATGTTATAACCTATAAGAAATTTATAACTCTCATTTTTATATACAAGGCCCTTAAATATTATTTTGAAACTCCATGTTATTCAAAATAATATATATACATAACATAATTTCATGGTTGTGATCATTGAACAATTTCCACACTATAATATTACGTTAGGATGATCAAAATTATATTACAAAACATTAAATATATTCTTTACCTGATCAAATGTTCTGAATTAAGTGAAATAAATAAATAACTTTTCGATAACACAATATATATATATATATATATATGACTTTAAATCATATATGACTTGTTATGATTCATGAGAACCACCAAATAACCTGAAATTATTCCACTAATCAAATCATAAGTAACATAGAGGCCATGTACTAATGATGTATATTTTAATATAGAATCTCCCAAACATGAATTTTATATAGACCATCTTATTTCTACTATTAACAAAAAATAACGGGGAATAAAATACTCATTAATTCAATTTCATATCACCCTAACCAGAATATCCAGGTTCTATATGAAGGGAAAAATGAAATCAATCATGTCTCTATATATGCATGTGTATTCTCATGAGAGGTGAAGTTCAAATTGTGATATTTGAAACTATTATATTGAATGTAAATTCAAAAAACAATATTAATATATAAAATAAAATAATATAGATTATCATGTGGTATATAAGTAATTTTAATCTAAAAAAATGTTAACCATTTCATAAATGTAAACAATCCAGTTCCCAATGTAGACTACCGAACTATTTTACAAACTAATTAAGAAGAAAAAAATATTTTATAATCCTTAATAGTCTATCCTAATATAAAAATAAGCACCATGTTCCAAATATCAGGTATCTTCCATCATAACATTACCATTACATTTATTCCTAAACATTAGTAATAAACACAAAATATGATCTCCATGATGTGGTTAAATAATGAATCCTATAAGTACACCACAAAATCATCCTTCATATGAGTGAAAATATATAACATATTTCTTATATTGTAAAAATATATGTTCTATTATGAAATAAAAAACAAATGTAGATAATTCATAGATATAAAAGCCACCCAAATCCATATACATTCTTTATTTGGAACCATGAAAAATGAAATGTCATAAGGAAAGTCATCATAGTGGATTAATCATAAGGTCATAACATATATCTATAGGATGGTATACGACCATTAATCTATGAGGTGGGCTATAAGGACATCATGAAAAATAATTACCATTGGGTAAGGCCTCAAGGTCCTCATATTCAATAACTCCATTATGACATATCACATAACCTCTATTCCCATTTCGTTACTTCGATAGTTCAAGAAAGATGGACATAATGATACTAGAATATGTTCAGGTCTATCATCACCATCATTACATGTTATGTATACACCCCCTCTAATGAATATAAATAATAGGAAGATCCACATGTAATGTGTTCCATATGAAATATGCGCAATGGTATAGTAATAACACATAAGTGGCTAAAGAACGTATATGTAGATCCTATCATGACATCATGATAATAAAAAGAAATATATAAGTACATGTGATCAATATATGATATGGTTTAATAAGAAACATTGGGGCACTTCTAGTGCTAATAATCATGCATTGGTATTGTGTGTTTCACACACACAAACACATGTGATCACTATAAAAAATAGTATATTAACATATCCCAATGAAATTAGCATATACTGTAATTATTATTATATAAGGACCTAAATGATAATAATCATATTACCTCTATCTTTTTAATGAATAAATAATAAACCATCAAGCGTAGATACCCATGTTACATGGGAAATGTAACTAGATAGTTCCCACTAAAAATGAGAATCTAGAATTTAACAGAAATCAAACTTGTAATAGTTCCAAAATAAGATTGATGATAATAATAATTCTAAGGGACTTGGTAAATATAAATATTAATTTACATATCTTCCTATGATGTTTGAATTGATAATGATCAATGGGGGTTCCAATGTCAATCTAGAACCTCTGTAACATCAAGAGATTTTATCAACTATCTTCTTTAACATTAATTTTAATACACTCATAGATTGTGTTATAAAAAACTTCATGTATATCTGTCACTGAAGGTAAGATCAGGTTTCTTTGATAACACATGTTACATGAAAGACCATGTTTTGTAAAAAAATATAATATTGGAATTTAATGTGATACTAATCACTTAACCTTTAGAATGGTGGGAGTACATAAGATTAAATTAATTATAAACATATAGTTTAATATATATATATACAAATATGTGTTTGTGTGTTTTTGTCTAAGGAAATATTTTTTAAGCAATTAAATTTAAAGGAAAAAAACTAATTTTATACAAAAGATGTGTTTTTATGAAAAAAGTATTTTATTGGCATAAAGTCTTCTTATTATAATAAATTATATTTATCAGTACAAGTGAATGAAAGTAGTTAAATTTTTTTGTTATATATTAAATTAATTTTATTAAAGTAATCCGATATTTTTTATATGAATAAAGTAAGAACAAATCAAATTTTATGCATAAAAAATATTTATTTTTATTAATGGTGGTTTTGATAAATGTAATTGTTACTCTTGTATATGTACAACATAAACTATCCATGATCCTATCATTGGTTTTTTATCAGAACCATAACTCCTGATTGGTTTTAAAATTTTAATATATTTATAAATATGATATTTATTACCTTATTATTTTTATGTTTATTCTTTAATATGAAAATGTATTATCATTTTCAACCATACAATGTCATATTTGACACAAAAGAAAAATACTGTCGAAACATCTCGCATAAACCTAATTAATTCAGTAATTAATATATTAAAAGATCATAATTGATATAAAATTAATATAAAATTGCAAATTATGTAAAATAATTTAATAATTAAAATAATTTATTTATTCATGAATATATACAAAAAGTATAATGAATGACACTCATGGTAAGGGTATTTTTTGTCTCACTGTTAATTATGCTATACTTATTCCATATTAACCAGTCATTTCTATTATCTGAGGCATATAATTCCATGTTAAATTTAATATCGTTAACTTATATATTATTTTAATATATACATTTTTTAAAATCATTTTTTTATATCATGGATCTCACGATTCAGAAGATACAAAAATGGTACGAGTTTTTTCTCATCTCAATTTTATTTCTATGAGGTTCATTCCATATTCACCACCTATTTTCATTATGTGGTTTCTAAAATTCCAATGAATGTAATTCAATATTATAATTCCTAAATTTATAGGGATATAAATATCAATTTTAGTTTTTTTAATTTTTGGGGTTTTATGATTCAATGTTCCTATTGTGGTAAGGGATTTTTTTCTGAATTTTCATTCTTTTAGACGTTTACTTTTTTTACACCTAATTTTTTATGAAGTGTATATACTGCTCTATTTTATAATTATATCGTGAATATCTAAATTTTAATGATATTTTATGTTTCAATAATTTTATTCTTTTATGTGGATAATGATTCAATGTTTCAAAACTGTTATAAATATCAGGTCATAATCTCATTATATAGTGGCATTGTTTTTTATTAAGTATAAATTATTGAAATGATATGATATACATATAAATAAATATAATGACGTTTATTCTTCACTATTTTTTAATGATAGTAAAATTTTATCTTCATATTCATCACTTTTTATTCAAAAATGTTCAAAATAATTTTTTATGAAAAATTGTATAGTTTGTTAAAAAGAATTTTTCATTGAAAACCATGATTTCAAAAAATATTTTTCAATTTAGTTTAATTGTTTTATTCATATGAAAAAATATATATTCCTCAATAAATGAATAAAAAATAAATAAATAATTCATTTTTTACATGTTTTCTTCAAATAAAATAATTTTATATAAATTTTGTATTTTAGAATGTTTTTTAATATTAAAAGATTATTTTAAAAAAATAAATTTAATGATATATAATGGTATTTCAATTCATAAATGTCAAAAAATATATTTTCCTTAATTATAATAAAACGTGGATATTTATTATTGATTTCATCCCCATTTTTTCTTTGGATAGATTAATATTCTTTCAATGATAATGTTGTAAAACAAATTTAGTTTATATTTTTAAATCATGTTTCAATTATATTATTATATAACCATTTTCTTTTCCTGTGGATAATAATTTTGAAATTGGTATAATTTTCATTCAAATGATTTTATGATGAAATTAATGGATTCGGATTTAATAACAATTTAAGGGTTATTAGAATGTTAATGACTAGATATTTTATAATATAATTCCAGGTGGTCACATTATAAACCAATGAGGGTTTGTTCCATTGTAAACCAAGGAATGTTATATCAATGGTAGCCCCACAATTAATTGGTTATGGTTGTTGACCATATTTTTATTCTATTTATACGAGTTATTATAAATGTTGATTAAAAATTATTCCACAAAATGATTATATGTTTTATTTATTGTTTTATGGTATAAAATATTTCTAATGGTCAAAATTTTAATAACAAGGCTCATGATTATTTATTCCAATGACTATTGACACTGCTAGGTTTTCATATTTGATGGAATATGTGTTGATGTTCATGATTTCACTCATGATTCTCTCATGCACTTATTATTTCAGTATACCCTTATGTACTATTGTACTCATTGATTACGTTAAATATTTTATACAATGATTATACTTACTAATGATTTCATTCCTTCTTATATTTCCTTTTCCCCTGACATTATAGAATTATGTTGAATGATTTATTTCAATAGTGTATTTCATATGGATGATATTGATGACATAATGTGAAATTAAAAAATATTGTTTAAATCTAATAATTGTTCATTATGACACTAGTAAATTATTTATGTGGGAGTTTTTCTATATATTCCAAAACTATAATCACAAAAGGTCCTTTATAATTTAACTGGTCTTTTTTTATGTTTTAGGATTTAGATGGATTTTTTTTCTAAAATTATCATTATCTTTCCCAAAAACTGGGAGCTCATGATTTCATCACATGAATCATGAGTGCAGGTCGTGGGATATAATATATGGAATCAGTGGTTACTATTGATAACATTAGTGATTATTGGGTTTTTATATAAGTTTATCTTAACAGTCAGAGATATCATCATAGGTATATAATATTAAAGATTGTCAAAATTTCAAATTCATTGAGGCCTCATGGTTGTCTTAAGTGATGGGATCATAACTCGAATAATATCAATCTTGTAGAAGTATCATTGATATATTTTATTTATAATAATTAAGATCAATATGATGTGTTTTTATAGAGAAATTTTTTTTCAGGATTATAAAAAAGTCAACTTGAATGATGGCTGACAACCCATCGAATCTAGTAAGGTGGTGGGGCATATACCCATGGTCAAAAAATTATGTGTTTCGATACTACCATTAGTATACATGATGTCATGGTCGACATGAATATTTCAAATAATGGGTTTCTTTATTTTAGGAATATATGGAATTTTATTTAAGGGATAATGGATTAAATATTTTTGATGAATATATCATCAAATCATTTTTGTCTATGGGTTTCATTTGTTTCAGGAAATATATGAATAATTTTAAATATATTTATTTATAAAATGGTTCGGTATGAAATTTTGTTATTAATTTTTAATATTGATATACTATAAATGTTTTATCAATTTTGGGAATTATTATACCACATTATTACAATTTTTTATTTGTTAATGTCTAAATATTGATGGAATTTAATGATTATCCCTTACATGGTTAAATAGTCTTTAAATATTGATTTTTGTTTAGACATATGAAAATTTCACTTGAATAATCGTATTCTAGGGAAAATGATGTGGTTATGGTGGAAATTGGTTAATGGATGAAATTTACTTGTCATATGGGAATATTTTCTCATTTTTTTAATATTAATACTATAATGAATCATTCACTATTAGGAAAAGAATCTTCAAATATTACGTTATCTGATGAACATAATTTATTATGATATCAATGGATTTTTTCCACAACTATTTAGTTTGTGGGGTTTTTTAATTTCCTTACTATTGACCATGTTCTCTACAAATGTTTATCAGTATATAAGAATGGGTTTTCCCTTCATAATACATATATTAATTTCCCAGAAATGTTCTCCCTATGAGGAATCCTAAAAAATTTTATCTCCATGTGACCATTATGTTTACCAATTTCAATTTTTATTGGTTGTTTTCTTAATTTCATTTTTACATTGTGGGTTTAAATAAAAGAATTATAAAAATAATAATCCTTTGACTACCACATTGAATTTTAACTAAAAATTTCACTCTTAGGGGGATAAGATGTAATGTCTGGAAGTTTTATGAAGTATCATAATTAAAATTAATTATAATTCATTAATATAATTTTTTACATGAAATGAAAATATTATATTTTGTTATACACAACAATGATTTTAATGTATGTCGCATGCAACATCAATTGTTTCAATATTGTTAGTTAAACACAAGAATATGTTTTAAAGAACAATCAATTACTCTTAGTATTTAATATGATAATTATTACAATTAAATTGGAATAAAATTAATATATTGGATTAATTCAGTTATTAAAATATGGATAAAAAATGAATACATGTTGAATTCATTGGTAAAAAATTATTGTAAATGAATACACAAACCAACAGAATATAAATAGAGGGGTTTTATTGATGAACTATTTTATTCCCCAAATGGAAATTTATATTAATAAAATAAATTAATCATTATTAAGTGAATATATTAATGTAATTTAAATATCATACAATCAACCAAATATTTTTTCAACTCAACAAATCTTGAAAAATATTGATTTTAATTGAAATCTAACTTTTCATATAATTAATGTATACTGCTAAATTATATATTGAATTTTTTTAAAGAAACATTAGTTCAATTATATATCTATTAATAGAATATAGTTCACTATAATAATTCTTATAATAAATTCAGATATAAAAATAATAAACATTAGATCACTCCCACATTAAAAACTCTCTTTCTTGTTCCATATATGGGATTAATTTCAGGAAATATTTTTCAAATTTAGTGAATTAAATTGGGAAATTTGTGTTCATATATGGAAATGGAATAATTTAAAAAATTTAATAATTAAAAAATAATTTTTTACCAAAAATAATAGGGTATGAAATTATAATTTTTTATAGAGATAATGATAGAAAAGAGTTTACCTAGTTGATCAAATTTTTTAAGGGTAATGACTAATAAACATGTAAAAACCCATTTTATGAACATATTACTACAATATACCATCTTCATTTTAATTGTTTCAACTATTGGAGGCACATGATGTGATGGATACCTCCCAATAGTGTATTATTTTTCTATTTACAGGAATTTCATTCCTTATTTACAATATAAAGGAAATCAGTCTCCCAACTTCATCACACATCTAATCAATTTTGGTTCATTAACACCTAAAAATATACTATCCCAAAATTAATTATCTAATAATATAATCCTTAATTTAGGTAGAATTTCGACCAAGCCAGTCCCACTAGTACAAAAACTATTTATAACCTCTCATTTTCAATATCTGTTATTTATAACCGAAATAAAATTTTTTGATAATCGATTTTCCTGATTAGATCATATATAATTGATGCTAAAGAGAATGTTTTAGAAATATTTTACCATGGTTATATATGAACAGAAATGATAAACATTTTTAAAAAATTATTCATGTCAGTTCTAAATAACTAATGTGAAAATTATCTTTTTTATTTTTCGGTATTAAATAACTGACCTGAAAAAGAAATAAAGAAATTTCTATATGATCAGTTCTTTATTAACTAACATTATGTACAACGTAAAATTTTATGACTATTTTATGAAATAATTTAGATATCATTCATTCTTGTGAAGGAAGCTCACATTTATCCAACTTGGAAGCCCATACGCTATTATTTCATCAATATGGATGATTTTAATCTACAACATCAATCTTCATACACCCTTAGGATTCAGTGGCCTCATCCATCATAGGGAATTATTTATTGATACTACATACCAAAATATTATTTTATTATGCGACAAAATATATAATAATCCTTCCAAAATAATATAATGTCTCACATTGTTATGTGGAAACTGGGGAATGATTTATTGAAAATACATTATAGTAAACAATAGTTCAACTATAATCAATTTAAAAAGATAAAAGGACATTATATTATTTTCAATATTAATATATAAATCACTATTCTTCATATATTGGGAGAAAACAAAAAAAAATATGTGGTGTCTAGACAAACAATGTTACATTTTTTGTATAGTAATGCTAGTCATAAATAAGAATCCAATATTGTAAATAAAAATAGAAATATTAGATAATATGATTAAAATCCATGATGTTTTTTATTTTTAGGGATTATATTTCAATTAAATGATGTTTTCCATCCAATAACCAATCATCCTCATCAGAATCAAATTGAAACATGTTTTATGTTATACTTCATTATCTTCTATTCCATATAAATAAAATATTGGAAATACATTTACATGGGAACAATCAAGGGATTTGTAGTTACTGCATTAAATTTTCCCCTTATAAGAATAAATTTATTAGACTTATTAATTTTATAATCCAAATGTGGATCCTTTATCAAAGTATATTATTTCAGTTTCTCTATAATGTTAATTATTTAAGTATAAAATAAAATATATTAACTATGTGATAAGGATAAAAATAATAGGATTTATTTAATTATCTCATTTTATATTTGAATTTACACATGTAATCATTACATTTTTATGATCTAATGTTTAAATCCCTTTGTTTATAAATTAATATTAATTGTTTCACGTTTTTTGACCCTTTTTAATAATATTTATTCAATGATAATCATTTTCCAATATTTAAATATTATATATTTTGATTTATGGATGTATTTTTATTAATATTTTTTCACTTCATAAGATTATATTTATTTTTTCCAAAGAAATTGTTTAATGTAATCTTTTTTAATTCCAACTATATGAAGGTATTTTCTCATAAAAAAATTCTATTTTCATTATAATGATTCCATTCTTTGTTTTATATATTTTAATATATCATTTTTTATCTTATTATTTTTTAAATTAAAATCTATGTAATATAAGTAATTATTAAATATTAATTTAATATATTCTTATTTTCAAAAATACTTTTATTAAGAAACTATAATGTAATATTCATACATACATATCAACACCCTTTGATGTTTATTATTATCCACATGATATTTACTCAACTAGTACATCCCACATTATTTATTAGTATGGATTATAATCAATATTTTTAAAATACATTTTAATTCAATTTACTAATCCTGTGATTATTATTGTTGGAGCGAAATATTATATGTAGATTCTCAATTACATGTGGGAGTGAATTGAAATATGAAAAAAAAATTATTTTTTAAGCATAATAAAATATATATTTAAAACGTTAAAAATGAAAATTCCCAAACCCTCTTTTTTATTATTTATGAAATAAATTTTTTTAGGATATAAAAATATTGATCGGTAAAAGAAACATAATAAAAGATAACTTAGAGAAAAATTAAAACATAAAACATTTGAATCATTTTTATCAGTGTAAGTAAAAGTCCAAGAAAGTATAAGAATGTTATATGTTTTCCTTATCAAAATACAATGTAAATTAAACATGAAACAATAATCAAGTAATCAAGTAGGAAATATATTAACCTAAAGAGTATGGTATCCAATAACCTTGGACAAAAGTCCCTTGATTTATACATTAAGGATATTATGTATTACCCACACTAGTGTAAGCCCTAAATAAGAATATCAGAATATATCTTTCTATCCATGTAATCCCTCGATCATTAAGGTAGTCAGCACGACATATTATTATCTTGTAAAGCCATCGGTTTTACTTAGCATCATTCAAAGTCTCAAAATGAAAGCTGAAAAAGATATTAAATGTTGAACAAGGTGTTTATAAAACACAGAAGGCACAAGATACTTTCTCCCTCTTGAAATCACTTCACATCAAGTAATCTCTAGGATTATAAGTTTATATATGGATATTAATCTTGTTCAAATTAGATACTATTTATAGGAAAAAAATCAATTGTAGGCTCCATCCTCAAAAGGTCATATTTTGTCTTGAATATCGGATGGACCTGTACACGTGTCACTCAACATACTTTTAGTTATAAAATAATTGATCGACACCATTTCTAAATAAAACAATGTCTATGTAAAATGATGAAAATTATCTGAATATGAATATCTAGAACATATGAAAAAAAATAAAATTAGGAATATATTTATTTGAAAAAATTAACTCTAGAAACATGAATATTTGGATTCTATTTTACAAATAATTCGGAGTCTTAATTCAGATGAATTTGGAGTATTAATTCATAAGAATTTGGAGTTGAAATTTGTAGGAATTCAGAGTCTGAATTTTACGGAATTTGGAGTTAGAGTTTTAGATAATTCATTGTCTAAATTTTAGAAAATTAGGAATCTAAATCTCCATGTAATTGCACTCTGAATTTTAGAGATTTCAGATTCTAAATTTAATATATTTCAGAGTATGAATTTCTAAGAATTAGGATTCATAATTTCAAATAATTCATAGTGTAAAATTCAAAGAATTCCAGTTCATAATTTCAGTGAATTTATAGTCCCAATTTCATGGAATTAAGATTCTAAAAATAGTAAGAATTGGAAACATATTTATCATTACGATAATGAGGATTTTGATATGGTCTTAATTTATTTCTTAAAAAAATAGACTTGGTTTTGAGAAGTCATGGAATAAAACATCAAAAACCATGGTAAGTGTAAAACATTACATAAAAAGAAACATCTCCTTATGAAAAAAAATTGTTAGAGGAAAATAATTTCCTTATGAATTTTTTTTGTGATTTTAAATGCATATATGAATGGAAAAAAACACAATTAATATTTTTTTACACAAATATCTCCCCATTTTTTGGAAGGCACAAACACCCATTCAAAAAATAATATAAGGAATAAAAAATTTCCAGTATTAACGTTAAAAGAAAAATTTATTTACCTTTACATATAGACTATGATGAAAATGACTAACCTCCCCCCCCCCATAGATTTTTAAATCCCATTGGCCTGTATTCTTGACTTCCTTAGAGAGGTTTACTTTTTCATTATTAAGAACATATTCATTATGTAAACTCCACCATATATATGGAATTATCTTCATAATACATTTTATTCTTCTGATCATTCATTTCTCCACATTTGTGACATTATAAATGGAAAATAGAGCATGAAAAAATGGTACCTAAAAGAATATAACTATAAAAAAACAATGGAAGGATAAAAAAAATTTCATTATGATAGAAAAAATTCCAACAGTGTAATAAAATAAAACAGAAGATCAGAATGAAATGCACACCATTCATCCTTATTTTACTTCAAAATGATCTTCTTTAAGGTATCCTTTAACTTCTTCTGTACTTTATCATAATCCTTAAACCACATGATAAACTGTTCATGATCATGATTTTTCTTTTCCAAAGACTTTATTTATTCATATTAAGACATTGGGATTTCTACCTTAGACTTCACTAAATCTTCATCATGATTGAACAATTCTTGAAACACCTACCTATATTCCCTTAATATCTTCATATTTAATGCAACTGAATTTAACTTCCCATTCATATCTCCATCATCCTGTTACAAGGATACTTTTAAATATTTATATTTTCTGAAAAACTTTTTTGATGGTTTTTTCTATCATCTTACTTATCGAAAACATATTTCATTGAATCTCGGATGCCATCAATGATTCTCATGTCGTCAAACATTATTTTAGAGAATTTTGTTATATACATACTTGATCTCTAATGTAAATCATAACCAGTATGAAAATATTTGAAATCTACCTTCATCTTAATGAGGTTTTCCATGATCATGCTTATAAAGTATGAAATATAATTAAAAGAATATTGGGGGAAACAATATAGCAAATCAATTCTAGGAATAAAAGGTATTGTGTTAAATCAATTCATTAGAGACTGAACATCAAAACCCCAACCCATCAAAGATGTTGATTCAAAATATGATTCATATCTTTGAGAGGATTCATTGTCTTGCTATTCATCATTCCTCTTAGATAGACCACCATCATCCTTTATAACCTTAACAAAAATAGAATTCAATGGTGTATCATCAACCACATGTTCTCTTTTATCCACTTTGGAAATAACCTTCCTAGACCTTGGAGACTCATTCTCACTATCATAGAGTTGGACTATCATATTTTCATCAACCACTTCCTTCTTAGTATATTCCTCATCATCATTAGGTTGTTTGAAATCATCCCTGCAAATATCAACATATATAGGTTTATCATCCACTTCATGTCCATCATCCTCTTTTCCATGTGAATCATTTTTGGTTGACTCAACCTAGGATGTTCGGATTGAATGCTTGTTAAAATCACTTCCCCTATCATGATATTCTTACAGATATTTAATCACATAATCACTCTCATCTTCTTCATCCTCCTTTTCTTCTACTAATTCTTCATCAGGAATAATCTCTTCTTCTACAATAGTATCTAAAATTTAAATTTTCATTCCTTGACTCTAGACCGGTACTGGTTTCTAGAGGAAGGATTTTGGTACATAGATATGTTCATAAGACATTTCTATATCTTTGAGTAATTCTTGTAAAATTTCACCTTTTGGAATTAGTAGGATGCGAGAAAATATTGATAATGTTCCAGGAATATATTTCACACCATGTAATTAAAAATAATGTATTTTTAGATAGATTGTTTCTGTGATATAATTAACAATCTGGGGTGATATTAATTTATGTTTTCTATGTTTTTTAGGTGCTCTGATTCTATGTTATATCATGTTTTACTGATTTTACAATGTTCCTAAGTGATATATACTTGTAGAGACATGTTAACATATTGATAAATAGATGTTCTCTTTGCATGAATTTATTTGGTTTCATTTATGACAGAAATAGTTTTCAGATGTATGGTGTGTGGGTACGTTGTAATTGGGAAAATGGGTAACCCTTGTATTCAAACTTTTTTAAAAGGACTACAAAATTATATCATAATGTGGATTGATTTTGATTAAATGGTATTCAGATTCCAGTGATATTGTATATAAGCACCTTATAGATTGGTATATAGGAACCCATGTGACTGAACCATATATAACCATAGTAATTTTTAAAATGGATAAAAATATATAAATAATGAGTTTTGATTGTAATGAACTATTATGGGTTTCTTTTTTGAAGTACATGGATTGAATACATGGGACCCTTTGAAGATTCCCTTTTGGTAAAATGAAATAATGCATTAAATTTCATTTTTTTTAAAAATCACAATGAATGATAAAATTTATATAATGAATTTTTCAATAGCTTGATTGTTTGGACCGCGAGGCGTTGTTTTTAAAACCAGGTAACATGTTGTGAAAAATTACATGACGGTTTTTTTTAATAATAATTAAAATGAATAAAATAATGAAATTAATTTATTAAATAGATATAATGAATAAGGGTATGTAGATCATATTCATTTTTTAATTTCATGATAGAGAGATAAGTTTGATGTTTATGTTTTTTAATAGTCTAGCCTGTAGAACTTGGGTGTTTTGACATGCCAGTTGGTTTAAATTTTGGAATTCATGCGAGTTGTTTTAACATGGTTATCTTAGTTTTAGTAATGACAAACATACATTTAATGTGTCCTCAAATAGGGGGCGGGTTAGTGGCTTATCTTTTTTTTAGGGAAATCCTAAGGTGGTTAGTGTCACATCCATTTTGGTAAATGTTGTAGGGCTTGTTTGAAATCATGACTTTGATAAGAATTGAATTTACCACAACTCTTTTGGAACTAATTTTGTTTTGGAAGAGTTTCAATAGATTTATTTTAAATAACATGTATTCCATGGGTGATATAGGCATCGATGTTTTGTTGATGAGTGGTCGGCTGGTGACATCCACCTTTTTTAACAGAGTTGACTGGTAATAGTTCAACTGATCTTCTTATTGACCGTGGTTTTCCCTTAGTGAAATTTTATGAATGTGATGAGAATGTTACCTATATTTAACTCATCATGGAGGGTCAATTATAGTGTCAGTTACACACTGAACTAATTTTAAAAACCTATGGGGTTGTTTTGTGTTCTCCTTTTAGATTGTACCCGAGATGCGTGGTTTGTTTGGAAAAAATATTTATTCACATCAGTGAACATTAATTAATAATATTATTGTGAAATATTATCTTAGTAATTTCAATTTTAGGTCATTTAAATACTTCATTGTACATGTATTTGACAATGGAATAGTTCAATGTCACATCACCCGGTTAAGGGTGGGTGTGGGTTTTTGGTTCTGGGACATCATTTGAGGAATGCATACATAACTTGTTTTTGTAGGATAATCGAAATTTTTACCATTTTTGTTGATTATTTCCTTTTAATTTCCTCGTATGTGTGATTCATTTCATTGTTTAAATGGTCAACTGAGCATTGGATCATGTTTTTAAAAAATTACGTGGTTGGACTTATGTTTTGGTTTATAGCACGTTTAGCATTTGATTTCAAAACATTTCTTTCATATTAATTTTTTTTACCTCGGTAGGTGAGATGTTTTCTTATTAGTTCTTGATGACTTCTCAAGGAAGATATGTTTTTAAGGTGGGTAGATTGTAATGTAACATGTTTTTTAATCAGGTTCAAATTACGAAGGATTCCAAATATTTTTTAGATTATCGATGGGAAATTTTCTAAACTGATATTCAGAACATAATTCTGAGTGTTAAAACACTTAAAGGTTTCATTTATTGACTTGGGTGAATACATGATAATTTCTATGGGTTAACATATATGTGTTGTGAGCATCGGATCCAGAAATTTCCATTTTAATGGATCAGCTTGGGATGCGTATGGTTGTGATACAAATGATACACTTAACCCAGTTTTATATTTTATTTATTTTAATTATATAAGATTAAAATGGGAGAATTTTTTTTAAATAAAATAAATTTATTATAATAATAACAACAATAATGTTATTATTATTATTATGGAGTTTATTAAAATTTTGGATTTTAGGATATTTCAATTGGATTATTAATGAGGTGTAATAGTTATGTGATATTAATGAGGAATTTTTTTATCTCTAAGAAATAGATTTTTTATAAGGCCCCGGCCTTAAACCTTACATAATATTGAATTAAATGAATAATTCTCATTGATGATATTTTCAAGTTTAGAGTTTTAGAGAATTAGGTCATAGCTATTACATCTCAAAAGATTACATAGTATACACTTCTACTAATTTTCCATAAAAAACACCTAAAAAGAAACATGTCTAATTCCATGTTTTAGAAAGCATGTCTTTCCTTGATCCCATCCATGACCCTATTCATCTTTAAGTCCTATGGAAAACATTTCAAGAACTTGGGATGAGCATAAAAAGCCCAGTAAAGGATACACAATGAAGGAAAACTGTTAGTTTTTCAAACAACAAGTAAACCATGAATACTTTACCAATTTAATACTTTTCACCTTTATGAAGTAGTAAAAACTCTTCACTGACTAAAAGACCATTACTTACCCTTTTGTTACCAAAAAATTAACATAAAACCAATATATAGAACACATAACATATAAAGGTAACTTGGGACATAAACATACTTAAATGGAATAACCCTACGGTTGACTTCCACACATACTTAATGGAATAGCCATACGGCCGACTTCAATACCCAATGCATTGGAGGTTATAACATAACCACCCGTCTTGGTATAAACGACACCACCCGCTATATGGTTTATCACATAACCACCCATAAAATGTCCAAGTACCATCATTACACATAAAATATTGAAAATATAAAAATTTAAATAACTACCTTTCATTTGCAATCACAATAATTAATTCCATGATATTGAATTAATCAATCTATTTTCAAAAACCATTTAAAAGAGATTTTTAAACAAAAGTGACCCATTACACATTGAAGCATTTAATGGAATTATAATTTTAAAACATTAATGTCCATATATATAAATAATGAAAAACATTTTTAAAACATGGACATTAATGATAATGATTTAGAATAATGAATCATTAAAACATTTAAAACGATAATTTTGTTAAAGAGTTTTTAACAAAATGAGAGACTCTTGAATAAAAATAATTGCAGAATAAAATTTAATCAGAAGTTTTTAATATCATGAGAATAAAGGGATTCATGATATAATATGTCAAAGGATAGTATAAACACCATATAGGAGTTAATTGGTGCATAACAACAATGAAGTCTCAATGGAAATGTAAATTGAGATGAAATCCATTATAAAGATGGTATCCTTAAATTAATGATAAATCTATCACATAATTATGTGTGAGAAATATATATACACCCAATATAAGTGGATATTAACTGTGAAACAATCATAGGTCATTCACACATTTTCATAGGATGACATGTTCAAGAAGTACTGGATGAACCAAAAGAAATCGAAATTGGGTTAAGACATTCCCTTGTAAAAATTCGACAGCCTAAGGGTGTCACATCAATATTCAGAAAATTAGTAGATGAGAGAGAGAATGGTATCTCATCACTTTGACATAAACATTACATCAATAAGGATATATAAGAACATATCCCAACATAATAAGATGTAAATTAAAAGACATAACAAAGGAAGTCTTTTAAAAAGAGGAGGGTGAAAGGTTCCCTTTTCGACTTGGGTAACATTCGAAACGTACATCCCATGAAAGAAGGACTATAAAACATTGATGTAAATACTCATAAACGAAATTATATTACAAAAATACTATAATAATGGGTAGTACATACACCACTCAATGGAAATGGTGGAAAATGTAGCATAAATCTCATGATAATAAAAGTGAGATGAAAGTCCCTTATGAAAACTCGACAGCATAACGACGCCACTTAAAACATCCAATAATAGATTTATTAGATAATATAGGGTCTCTCATAATATTAACATAAAAATTACAGTATGAGGAATTTAAAAGAACATCCCCAAACATATGAAAAGATGATCTTAAAAGAAATGACATAAAAGATAGTACTTAAAAAGAAAGAGAGAGATTTGATCCCTTACAAAAATTCGGCAGCCTAACTGCGCCACACAAAACTTACAAAATGGATTGATGAGAGAAAATAGGGTCTCTAATAATATGAACATAAAAATTAAAGTAGGATTAATATAAAATAACATCCCAATAATAAAAAATATGAGCATAAAAGAAATGACATAAAAGAGATTACTTAAAAAGAACGAGAGAGGCTGCATCCCTTACCTCAAGTCGGACTTGTCTTGTTTGTTTCTTTATATTATTGAATAATAAACTTTGGTCAATTTATAATTTCTTTAGTACATTTTTTATTAATTATTATTCATATAATATCACATAATATAATGTTATAATAATTGGTTAAAATGTGAGTTCATATCAGACTTTTTTGTCGATGTTTGGTACATGAGTCAAAAATGAACTTGTTTGAAAATGATTGTCCATGTAGTTATAAGTAAATCATCTCAAAAATTGTATTAATGATTTAAATATAATATATATTCAGTAAATATTTATTTTATACTACTCCATAACATTTGGAGATAAAAAATATATGAAATGCACCGTTCATGGAGACGGCAGGCCGTACGTACGCATGAACACTACATTCCTTTCATTGTCATATTAATGAAATTAAAAATAATTGAAAGATATATATATATATATATTATAATTCCAGTATAATATACATGTTATAGAGGTCAAATATTTTCATTAATTTCATTCTTTATACATTCCATGTGTTGCGTGAACGAGTCACAACACTTGAGGGGGCGGTAGTCCACACTTCCTCGTATGAAATTATCGCATTTTCACAACATGAAAAGCATAAAGGAATATTTTAAATATAAAATTCAGAAGCATATAGAAAACATAAATACCATATAAATCATATATAAAAATGTTTTACATCATAATGGCCACCATGAAAGGTGTTAATAGAAGATTGAACAATCATCGTTTCGGGAGGCAGAAATTCGCCATCCACATAAACAATATGTTCATTACCCATTAGACGAAGGTGTGTGTAAGTGTAGCTTGAATCAATCACATAAAAACATCCTAGTATATTTTCAATACTGTTGTTGTTACAAAAGAATGTAATAAAAAGATTTTAGACGGTTGGAGAAGTAAAATAAAACAAAAGAGCACAAGGGAAGACATTAAGTTTCAATCGGCTAACTCTCATTGATTTGAGCTCAAAGGCTTCCTTGGAAAGGATTCGGCCCAAATTTAGGCTTTAATGTTGAAGAGAGGGATGTGGATAGTTGATATGAGCAGGGTTTGGCCGAGCCAAAGGCTTGAGATATGTGTTTAAGGTGGTAGAGGTGGCGGCCTTTTATAAGAGGAGAGGAGGGGCACTCTTGGAATGTTATAAAATATTACTTTATTATAAAATGATTTTCGGATTTAAAAAGTCCCAAAGAAATATATTCCTAGGATAAGGTGTTACAGTTTCGAAATCCACCCATAAAATAGGTTTGTGACTTGTTTATAACTTATATTTCACCTTATCTTTTCATTTTCTTTAAATCGTTCATTTATGAGACAATCACTACATCATCACGGTGTCATAAATAAATTAATTTATTTAATATATAAAAATTATAAAAAAAAATTCATGATATAGGAAATATTTTTAGATTTTTAAGGAATATTTATAGTAAAAAAAATTTCCTGTATAACCCCACCTAAAAATTGTTTTAGTAAAACAACACATGTTTGTGAAATTTTAATTTTAACTTTAAATAAGAAGGTATTAATGTCATTTTCCAACCAATGTGGCTCCATGGGGTCCCCAAGTTGACCCATGGATTTTCATGGTCGGCCATTACTCATCCAATAAGGGTAGGACATGTGGAGAAGTCATTTCATATTATTAAAACATTATTTTTACCTTAAATTACACTAATTACCTCTAATCGCGATTAAAAACATAAAATTTACTATTCACCAAAAAATTATTTTATTCCCATTGAACCAAATTTTAAATCATAATGACAACCATGTATGTCAGATTTTTGAAATTCAAATCACAGAAGTTGTAATTTTTTATTTAAACGAAAAATCAGTTTTTAAACTACCACTTAGTGGTTTCACTATTCATCAAAAATTGATGTTTTTCAAAAAAATACCAAAAATTCACCCAAATATATATTTGATATTACGAATTCAAAATTTAAGTCTATTTTAAATTATTCAAATCATATATGTTTCATTAATTAATTTAATAATTAATTCCCACTGTCAAAACAAATAGCGTGTTTTTAAGAAATAATATCTATTAAAAGATTGACACTAGTTTAAGTCCAATTTCAAAGAGAAATTAATTCCAATGACCACTATTGGATTAAATGGTAAAAATATATTTTAATTTAAATTTAAAACCAATTAAAATGATAATCTAATCATATAAATAAATTAGATTAAAAAAAGGTTTTGAATTAAAAATACAACATTTTCACTATTCATTAAAAAATGAACTTTATCGGAAAAATACCAAAAATTTACAAAAAGTAAATTTTGATGTCCTGATCCTAAATAATAATTTTATTTTGTCAAGTGTAACACCTAAAATTGTCAAAAAGTGGATTTAAAAGAGTTTTGCCATCAAAAGGCGGTTAATCGACCTTTTTAAGGATATTAGAATGTTTACGCTTAAAATTGGATTCATTCGCATTTTTAATCCTCTAACATTTATTTTAAAATGTAAAAATATTTGACAAACATATGTAATAATTTTGTAGTTAGTTCCCATCATTACAATGTCAAGGTGTTAACATAAAATTATTTTATTATTGGAGTGCAACGTAAGATTTCAAAGGAACAAGTTGTTGCGTATTGGGTAAGCCATCGAGCATAGCGTTCCCTTTAAATTAATATTATCATTTTATTCTCAAATAGGTATAATTATAAAAATTTCAAATTCTTTATTTACGTGGAGTGTTACATCCTTACCCCCTTTTGGGAATTGCGTCCTCGCAATTTTAAAATTCATCTCAGAAACATTATTGAAATCCCCACATCGGAACAAGAGTTGGTAAAAAATTCACTTTAAAAGAATTAAAGAGAAGTAAAAAGGTCACTCGAGTTAACCCATACTAGGATTCCATGTAAGAAAAATTGGATATGGAAGAAAAAGAAAAGGGTCATGTTCCGAGGGAGAGTGATAGTAAACATGTCTATTAAAAAGTTAACCATAAGAAAATCACAAACTTGTGATGGGTTAAACGGTATTTGATTCCCCAGAAGGAAAAGTTAACATACAACATTTTTGTTTTAAGTTACTTTTCATTGAGGAATTTATTTTTGATCTTAAGGAAACATACTTACATGTCATGTTGACTTTCAACTTTTACTATATTTATTACACAAACCCATACTTTCCCCAAATGATGATTATTTTGGAAGACTTATTCACATTATGAGTACTATAATCAACTTCTAGAGAATCACCTAATCCACAAAATAGAACTATATACATCCCATGTATTTAGACTTTAACCAAAAACAAAACCAAAAAGGTTAGTACAAGATCAGATAATCCAGAAAAGGATATCCCTTTATAAAAAAGATAATCTATTCTTAATCTCCAAAATTTTTCCAACAAAACCCAATGTTCAACCAAGACCACAAGTAAACCAAACTAAGATTGAAACCCAAATATTTAAAAGATTTAATCACATAGTCTTCCAAGTTGAATCATATCATTTCTCTCCAAACAACATCAGTTGCTCTTAAAGTCTCGTATTGAAAAGTAATTATCATAATCACATATCCTCCATGATATGTTAATAATTTTCATAGATAACCCAAAATCAACTTACTCTTAATTCATAAAATCATCTAACTAATGAGAATTAGTCAAACTAACTAGAGACTTCACGTAGTCTAGTGGTAGGTGATAAATACCAGTCGCACTTTGGTTGTGGGTTCGATTCCCATAGCTTTGTCCGACGCAACGGGTTGTCACATGGTCTGTGTGTTGTCCTTTTTCCAAACTATATATTTCACAAATAATTCCCGAAAAAGAGATAAAATCATCAAAAATAACCCCAACATAATTTTACCTCAATTTTATCTCATGCCCTTCACTTTCTATCATAACATATATTAACCCATAATTACATCAAAATTAAGGATCATATAAACCCAAATGGTTCTTTATTACTATGTCCTCAAAAGAACATATTACAATTCCTTGAATAAAATTTTGACATATCAAACATCTGGGTTACACATACTATAAAAAGTCTTCTAATGAAACCCCATCATCCAAAGAGACTTAATACTCTTAAGAATTTCACCATAACTCTTGAGGCCCTTATATGTTGACTTCTCACTCATTCAACATTCATCATGATCCATTAACCATTCCTTTCCCCCTTTTTCTGAAATACATCATTCCTACAAAAAAATAATGAATCGTATCCAAATATTTCAAAATAGGAAAACAAATGTTAAGAAATAATCCATACCTTTGATTGGTCATTGTTAGTTTCTTCATCCTCAACTGGAATGGCATTAGGTATTGGTAAACCAATATTTGTACGATCTCGGTGATCCCATTCCCAAAACATCTTCATAGGACATGTGTTTGCATAATGACCATGCACACCACATTTAAAACATTCAATTGATCCCTCATAAAGAACTTCCCTCCCTTTCCTCGAGTCAACTAGATGCTTCCTTTTTCTATGGCAGGTTCATGATTTATGACCTTCACTTCCACATTTATAGCATATTTTTGTCCATTTGAAACATTTTCCTAGGTGTTTCTTTCCACATCTTTGACACTTAGGTTTTTGAACACACTTACCTTTTTGATTATTACATGTAGTTCTGTAGGGATTTGTTTCTCACATATATGATGCCTTTTAGAAATAACCAAGGTTTAGGTGGTCAATTATGACTCCAGAAAGTTGGTTGAGGATAAACACTAGTGTTCTCATTGCAGCTCCCATATCATTCAGTTGCTCGCTCACAAAGTTGTCACAATTTCATTCACATCCTCTGTTACTTTGGTGCCTGCTAGATCCAGCCATTTACTAAAACCAAAAAGGTCTGTGTGAGTATATCAACAAAACCATCATGTACTAATGAGGAAGATAAACACTATGATATACTTACTCATTCACTTTATCTAAAAAGTAGTACTTTTATTAAATCCTAACCATTATGGTAATGTCACTTATGCTTAGAGAATACCCTAACCTCTAAAGTTATCTAAACCGACCTCTGATACCAACTATAAGGCCCCGACCTTCAACCTTACTTAATATTGAATTAAATGAATAATTCTCATTAAGGATATTTTCAGGTTTAGAGTTTTATAGAATTAATTCATAGCTATTAAATCTCAAAAGAGTACATTGTGGACACTTCTACTACGTTTCCATAAAAAACACTTAAAAAGAAACATGTCTAGTTCCATGTTTTTGAAAGCATGTCTTTCCTTGATCCCATCCTTGACCCTATTCATCTTTAAATCCTGTGGAAAACATTTCAAAAACGTGGGATAGCATAAAAAGCCCAGTAAAGGATACACAAAGAAGGAAAACTGTTAGTTTTTTAAACAACAAGTAAACCATGAATACTTTACCAATGTAATACTTTTCACCTTTATGATGTAGTAAAAACTCTTCACTGACTAAAAGACCATTACTTACCCTTTTGTAACCAAATGATTACCATAAAACACATATAAAGAACACATAACATATAAAGGTAACTTGGGACACAAACATAAATAAATGGAATAACCATACGGTCGACTTCCACACATACTTAATGGAATATCCATACGGCCGACTTCCATACCCAATGCATTGGAGGTTATAACGTAACCACCTGTCCTAGTATTCACGGCACCTCCCGTCATATGGTTTATCACGTAACCACCCGTAAAATGTCCAAGTACCATCATTACACATAAAATATTGAAAATATTAACATTTAAATAACAACATTTCATTTTCAATCACAATAAATACTTCCAAGATATTGAATTAATCAATCCATTTTCAAAAACTATTTAAAAGCGATTTTTGAAAAAAAAGTGTCCCATACCACTTTGAAGCTTTTAATGGGATTATAATTTTAAAACATTAATTTCCATATAAATAAATACTAAAACCCATTTTGAAGACATGGACATTAAAGATAAATATTTTGAATAATGAATCATTAAAACATTTAAAATGATATTTTTGTTAAAGAGTTTTTAACAAAATGAGAGACTCTTTAATAAAAATAAATGCAGAATAACATTTAATCCGAACATTATAATATCATGTGAATAAAGGGATTCATGATATAATATGTCAAAGGACAGTATAAACACTATATTAGAGTGAATTTGTGCGTAAAAACAATGAAGTCTTAAAGGAAATGTAAATTGAGATGAAATCCATTATAAAGATAGTATCCTTAAATTAAGGACAAATTTATCACATAATTATGTGTGAGAAATATAAATACACCCAATATAAGTGGATATTAAGTTTGAAACAATCAGAGGTCGTTCACACATATTCATAGGATGACATGTTTAAGAAGTTCTGGTTGAACCCAAAGAAATCTAAATTGGGTTAAGACGTTCCCTTGTAAAAATTCGACAGCCTAAGGGCGTCACTTCAAAATTCTGAAAATTAGTCGATGAGAGAGAGAGAATGGTATCTCATCACTTGTACATAAACATTAAATATATAAGGACATAGAATATCATATCACAACATAATAATATGTAAATTAAAAGACATAACAAAATAATTCTTTTAAAAATAGGAGGGTGAAAGGTTCCCTTACCGAATTGGGTAACTTTCGAAACGTACAACTAATGAAAGAAGGACTATAAAACATTGATGTAAATACTAATAAACGAAAGTTTATTACACAAAGATTAGAATAATGGGCAGTACATACACCACACAAATTAAATGGTGGAAAATGTTGCATAAATCTCAAGGGAATAAAAGTGAGATGAAAATCCCTTACGAAAACTTGGCAGCCTAACGACGCCACTTAAAACATCCAAAAATGGATTTATGATATAAAATAGGGACTCTCATAATATGAACATAAAAATTACAGTATGAGGAATATAAAAGAACATCTCCAATCATATGAAAATATGAGCTTAAAAGAAATGACATAAAAGAGAGTACTTAAAAAGAAAGAGAGAGATTAGATCCCTTAAGAAAATTTGGCAGCCTAACGGCGCCACTCAAAACTTCCAAAATGGATTAATGAGAGAAAACATGGTCTATAAACATATGAAAATAAAAAGTACAGTATGAGTAATATAAAAGAACATACCAATCATAATAAAAATGATCTTAAAAGAAATAACATAAAAGAGATTACTTAAAAAGAACGAGAGAGGTTGGATCCCTTACCTCAAGTCCGACTTGTATAGTTTGTTTCTTTATATTCCTGAATAATAAACTTTGTTAAATAAATGTTTTCTTAAAAACCTCTTTTAAAGATTAATATTCAGTTCATATCACATATTTTAATGTTATAATAATTTGTTAATAATGTGAGTTCATATCAGACGTTTTTGTCAATGTTTGGTACATGAGTAAAAAATGATCTTGTTTGAAAATGATTTTCCATGTAATTATAATTAAATAAACTCTAGAATAGTATTAATGATTTAAATATCTTATATATCCATTACATATTCATTTTATACTATTCCATATCATTTGGAGATAAAAAATAAATGAAATTCACCGTTCATGGAGATGGTAGTCCGTATGTACGCATGAACGATACTTTCATTTCTTTATCATATTAATGGAATTAAAAATAATTGGGAGATATATATATATATTATAATTCCAGTATAATATACATATTAATAAGTCACATATGTTCATTAATTTCATTCTTTATACATTCCATGTATTGCATGAACGAGTCACATCACTTGAGGTGGCAGTAGTCCCCACTTCCTCGTATGAAATTATCTTATTTTCACAACATGAAAAGCATAAAAGAATGTTTTAAATATAAAATTCAGAAGCATATAGAAAACATAAATACCATATATATCATATATAAAATATATTGACATCATAATGTCCACCATGAAAGGTGATAAGAGAATATTGAACAATCATCGTTTTGTGAGGCAAAAATTCGCCATCCACTGAAACAGTGTGTTCTTTAACCATTAGACGAAGGTGTGTGTAATTGGAGCTCGAATCCATCACATATAAACAACATAATATAATTAAGATACTGTTTTAGTTTCAAAATAAAGGAATAAAAAGATTTTAGAGGGTTGGAGAAGCAAAATAAAACAAAAGAGCACAAGGGAATACATTACCTTAAAATTGGGTAACTCTCTTTGATTTTAGCTCAAAGGCTTCCTTGGAAAATATTCTGCCCAAAGTGAGGATTCAATGATGAAGATAGGGATGTGGAGAGATGAAATGGAAGGGTTTGGATGATCCAAAGGATTTAGAGTTGTGTGTATGGTGGTAGAATTGGGGGCCTTTTATAAGAGGAGAGGAGGGGCAATCTTGGAAAGTTATAAAATATTACTTTATTATAAAATTATTATCGGATTTAAAAGGTCCCAAAAGGATATATTTCAAGGATTAGGTGATAAGGTTTTGAAATAAACCCATAAAATAGGTTTGTGACATGATTAAGACTTAGAGTTCACCCTATCTTCTCATTTTATTTAAATAGTTCATTTATGAGGTAATCACTGCATCATCACGGTGTCATTAATAAATTTATTTATTTAATATCTAAAAATTATAATACTAATATCATGATTTAGGAAATATTTTTATCAATCTAATTAATATTTATAGTAAAAAATATGACTTGTATAACCCCATCTGAAAATTGTTTTAGTAAAACAACACATGTTTGTGACATTTTAATTTTAACTTCAAATAAAAAGGTATTAATGTCATTTTCAAACCAAAGTGGCTCCATGGGGTCCCCAAGTTGACCCATGGATTTTATTTGTAGTCAATGACTCATCCAATAAGGTTAGAACATGTGGAAAGGTCATTTCATATTATTAAAACATTATTTTTACCTTAAATTACACTAATTACCTCTAATCGTGATTAACAACTTAAAAGTTACTATTCACCAAAAAATTATTTTAATCCCATTGAACCAAATTTTAAATCCTAATGAAAACCATGTATGTAGGATTTTTGAAATTATAATCATAGAAGAGGTAATGTTTTATTTAAACGAAAAATCAGTTTTTAAACTACCACTTAGTGGTTTCACTATTCATCAAAAATTGAAGTTTTTCAAAAAAATACAAAAAATTCACCCTAATCTATATTTGATATTCGGAATACAAAAATGATGTCTATTTTACAAAATTCAAATCATATAAGTTTCATTAATTAATTTAATAATTAATTCCCACTATCAAAACAAATAGCGTGTTTTTAAGAAATAATATCTATTAAAAGATTGACACTAGTTTAAGTCCAATTTCAAAGGGAAATTAATTACAATGACCACTATTAGATTAAATTGTAAAAATATATTCTAATTTCACTTTAAAACCAATTAAAAAGATAATATAATCATATAAATAAATTAGATTAAAAAGAGGTGTTCAATTAAAAATACAACATTTTTCACTATTCATTAAAAAATGAACTTTATCAGAAAAATACCAAAAAATTTACACAAAGTAAATTTTGATGTCCCGAACCTAAAGAAGAATGTTATTTTGTCAAATATAACACATAAAATTTTCAAAAAGTGGCTTTAAAAGAGGTTCGCCATCAAAAGGCGGTTAATCGACCATTTAAAGAATATAAGAATTTTTACGCTTAAAATTGGATTCATTCACATTTTTAATCCTCTAAAATTTATTGTAAAAATTAAAAAAATTTGAAAAACATATTTAATCATTTTGTAGTTATTTCCCATCATTACAACGGCTAGGTGTTAACATAAAATTATTTTATTATTGGAGTGCAGCGTAAGATTTCAAAGGAACATTTTGTTGCGTATTGGGTAAGACATCGAGCATATTGTTACCTTTAAATTAATATTAACATTTTATTCACAAATAGGGATAAATATAAAAATTTCCTATTCTTTATTTACCTTTGCTGTTGCATCTTTAGTGAGGAGTCTAATAAATTATGAAGAAACATTTTATTAATTGGACATTTTGGATTTATTTAATGAATATTGAAATGGAAATAATAAAATACAATTATTATTATTATTATCATTACAATTATAGATAATATTGGGTTTTATAAAATAATACAATTTATTTATGGGTTTTTTTAAATGATTGAATAATAATTAAATGGGGACTGGGTTTATCAAAGAGGATATTTAATTAAATTGTAATAATAATAGTGGTTATTTATTATCATATTAATTCTCTTATAATAAATTGGGGGTTTTGATTTTAAATAAAATAATATTAGAATAATAATAATAATAATTTTGTTTTTATTGTTAGTATTGTGTTTATTTAATAAACAAAAGATAAAGATGATTTTTAATTAATTTTATTTTTCTACTGAAATTTAAATGAGGATCTTGGATTTTATCAAAGGAACAATTCATTTTTTCATTAAGGGGGGATTTCAACTGATTGAATAATAATTTAAATGGAATCTATATTAATAATAATTTAATTTTTGTTATTTTTTATAATTATATTGATAATGATAATGTTTGTTGTAGAAAGAACTGAATATATTGTTGAATGAAATCAAAAAAAAATCTATTATTCAATTTTTTGATGATTCCATATAATTTTGATTATGAAACCATTATCTCACATAGTGTTATATATATTTTAACACAATAACCACTAACATTAAGTTAACATTAATATCATTGGCCAATGTATTTAAGGTTTTTTTCCAAGGGAAATGATACATTACTAGGTATGTAAAATCCATGGAGAAATGAGATAACATTAGTAATGTATTGGAAATATATGTTTTAGGTTTTGTAATACTTATTTATATTTTAATGACAATTTAAATTTTTTCACTCTAACTAATTTCTAATAGGGCATGGAATTTCATTTGAGATACCCCAATAATGAATAGAAGCATGATAAAATATGTTTTAGAAAAGGTGAATATTAATTTATAATTAGTAACATTGGGTCATAATACATAATATTGTAATTTGGATTTGCCAAAAATCATTTAAACATCATTTTCGTAAACAATAAGGCATAAAATAATGTCGATGTTATGTGTTATGAATTATGAACGAAATAATTTCAAATTGGACAATTATGACGTTCTTCTAGGTTATACTTCATTAGAATATTTTTTTATTGTTTCATTCAATTTATTCATAATAATTTTGTAATTATTTCCATTTAATGATTTTTTTTATTAAACTTAGCCTTAAAGTTAATAGTAGTTCAGACTCTTTCTAATTGATTTGGAAAATAATTTTATAAAAGTGTTTGATTTTAGTTTATTTGTACTATACCTTATAATTATGAATGATATAATTTTAATGTTTTTTATGTGAAAATTATTTTGTATTGGTTGATATATATTATTTGTTATGTAATATATATTATAATAATGAAATTGTTAGTGGTAAACGAGGGGATTTTTAGTTGTTCTTGTACTAATATGGATTCTTTGTTTATGATGGGTTTTATGCGAGTTAATATTCTTCAATATAGAACAGAGGGGGAATGAAATTTTACTTATGAAAATTATTTTTTTACATCAGTAGTCCAATAACTGTTGTTATATACCCTTAATATGGACATGTTTTCATATCATTTTCTTAATAACCGATTTGAAAACCCATTATTATCGATGGTTTTCAATGTTAGTTTTCTAAAAAATGACATGAAAAACTATATAGATAAGTTTCTTAATTAGTTATCTTTAACATACCTGAATTCCCTTCCATAATAGTTCGATTTAATGACTTTTTTTTAGTATCTAACATGAAATACCAATTTTATATATTTTTTACATCAGTTATATTATAAATAATGATAAAGAAGAAATACAATATTAATTTACAATGTCATGTTTTTGTATCAATTTGAAAATTATTTATTTAAAAATACTATTGTAATAAATTTAACTATTAATATATATGAGCAAGGAAAAAATAAAATACAAACAAACCACTTTCTCAACTACTACCCTTTGGTGAAAACAAAATAGAGTAATCTGAATAGGAGGTAACATTCATAAACATCCAGTTCTGTTTTATTTCTTTCTCCTCCCATTAATTACTAATAATAAAAATATTATATAAAATATTATTTATTATAAGTATAATGATAGGATATTACTTATATTTTTTAACCTAATCCAACAAAAACATACATCAAATGGGTTGTGAAATAATTATTTTCGTGTATGACATACTACAACCTCGCAAAATAGTGAAGTTTATTTTTCCTTCATCACAAATATTTTTTGGGAATAATGATAATGATACCATTTATATTTTTTATTTATGAAATTTATAACATAAATATACATATAGAGATAAAATATAATATAATACTTTCTAACATTCTATACGATAGAGGATAAAATAACATCTCTCCCATGTATGATGGCCTAACGCATCATGAAGGAATGTGAGCTGTTTTTAATTAATATAATACAAGGACATTAAAATTGTTAATATAATGAATATATATGATACTAATGAAATCAATATGATATTCATTACATAATTATCATTCTATAAATATAATATATTAATTTATTTATTACCATTTGACACACTAAGAATGTTATAACGTCGTTCCTGGATGTGTGGACTACCACATCCTCAAAACAAAGTATTTAATTTTAAATCAATATATATATATACTAAATGTACAAGGTATTTTTGTTATAATTTATTATTGAAAGTATAACAAACGTATTACCATATTTAATCAATGATTATTGAAAAATTGAAACGTTACTAAGGTGTATGTATGGGCTACCTTATCCATGACTTTAATGTGTCATAATTTTTTTATAAACATATTTAATGATTGGTTTAAAAGTATAAATTAATTATAAATATGATAATTGTTTCATTATTATTATTCTTTAGATGTTTGAATAATGAAACTCTTTACCATTGTCTACCAACCAAATTCATTTTGGACACATAAGCTGTATATTGTCATGACACCCGACTTAATTAAAATTGATTATGTTGTTATATAAAAAATAAATAAGTGAAGTAAAAGTAAAAATAAAACTTGAAAATTTTATCATTAAATTAAATAATGAACATATTTTTATTATTATAGATGATAAAAAACAATATTTACAAATCATACTATTTGTAAGGGGATTTCTATTCACACATTTATTTAAGTGAGAATTATGCCATATTCACAACTCATTTGTATTATGTTGTGTAAAATGTACACTATGAAATGTTATATCTTGTATTTAATATATTTAATTTTTTTAAAAGTTTAATATTTTGTCATTTTTTCGTAGATCTAATTATTCAAATGTTACTCATATAGTATGTTTTTTCATCCCAATTTTATTTATATGAGATTTATGCTATATTCACCACTTATTTTGGTGGAGTAGTTCATGTAGTCACCATGAATGTATTTTAGGTTTATTATACATAAATATATTGTTATTTAAATATCAATTTTCTGATCTCTCTTTTATGTGGTTTTCAGTTTCAATGTTACTAAAGCAGTAAAGAATATATGTCTAATATTTCCACTTTGATATGTTATATATTCAATAAACCTACATTATTTCATTAAGAGGGTATAATTACATAATGAAATGTTGATTCAAGAATATATATTTCTAGGATATTTCATATTTCATATAAATTTATCCCATTATTTGTTCTTCTAATTCAATGTTACCAATATGGTAAGAGTATCAAGTTACAATGTCATTGTTTATTAGGATTGTATGTGATGAATTTTCCAAAGTCCAAATCATATAATATGCATATAAATATTTATAATCTATTTTGATATCCTATATTTAATTAATTAAAACCAATTTTATCCATTCAATTTACAGTATTCTAATTCTGATGAGTTCAAAATATTTGTTTTGTAAAAAATCATATTTTCAATGGAAAATAGTTTTCTTCTATATCAATGTACTATAAAAATTAATCCAAAAATATTCTAATAAAAAATATTCTAATAAAAAATGATAATTTCCCTAATAAATTTTCAAAATTATTTATAAAACATTGATTATATATTTCTATGATATTTTCAATGAAATTTTCTTAACATTTTATGTTTTCAAAAGTGATTTCGCAATTTTAATGAAATAATATTAAAACAATTTACTAATATTTTAAAATTATTTAAATTAATCAATGTCAAAAAAATATATTCTATTACTTATTATCCAATGGTGTTATTTTTTAATAATACCATCCTCATTCTTTCTCCATTTGGATTAAATATGTTTCGAAGATATTATTTTTGAACCTGTTCCATTTCCATGGGTAAATAATTTTTTTTAAAATTACTAGTTTATTTTCAATTGTTTAATCATGTTATCAAATTTATAATTTTTTTTACATTGATTTTATGATGAAATGAATTATTTTATGTGTTAGCGAAATCTAATCGTACTAGTAAATGTGATCGGTGCTTACATTAGAATCCTATAATGGGTGGTTGTAGTATAACAAAATGAAGGGTGGTTCGGTGATAATCTAATGGTAGGTGGGTCTATGATAGTCCCCCAATGAATTGGGAATGTATTTTAACCATATGGTTATTCCATTTATAATATTTATTGAGGAATTTAAGTGAAAAATATTCCCCATTTTACGTAAATGGTTTCATTATGCATGATATGGGTTTATTATGTGCATAATGATGAAATTAACATCACCTGGATCATGGTTATTAATAATGTTTTTTATTGAGTCTTCCATGTATTAATATTTTATTGTGAAGGTATTGATGAGAATTATTTATTTTTGGATTCTTATGTGCACTATAATTATGTTATTATATACATATGCAATTTTTATCATTGATAACATTCACATGTTAATGATTATTTTTACTATTATAATGAAATTAATATCACTCTTATTTGGTTGCATTACTCCTTGTAATAACAATTTATTTTAAATTATATATTCCTATAAATTACTTCACAAATATGATTTTAACAACATAATACGAGATAATAAGTGATTGGAAAATGGGAAAATCATCATTTAACAACATTTTAATTCTTATGTAGGATTTTTTCCTACTTATGTATAAAATAAACCTAAACTTTATTTTTGAATATATGTGATCCATGATTTCTTATTAATGTTATATGGTTTGGATGGAAAAAGTTCTAAAAAATATTTACATTATAGCTAGTATTGTAAAGATCATGATTTACAAATAGGATCCGAGAGCACGAGTCTTATGATGTTATATCCTCAAATGATTTTCCATTTTTAATAAATAAATATGTTGATGGAATTATAATACATAGATATTTCCATGAAATACATTGTATATACATATTGAAAATTAATGATGGATTGATCATGATGGATGATAGAGAGTTGAGGTTTTGGGATTAAATAGCCTAATTTTAGAAAATCATCACACATGGATCCACCAGATTCGAGTATGGTATGATAGGAACAGGATGAGAGATGGATATTAAGTCTTCTATTTTGTAAGATAAGTATTTATAAATTACAATAGGTCCACACATGTAACTTATGGAATCCAATGACTATCCACACACACAATGTTTGGTCTCACATTATTCCAAATCGTACACTAAATATGTGAGGATTCTAGCACATCAAGAGAATTATCAATGTTTTATCACATGATATAGTAATTTTTGAATCTACTGATCTATCAGACTATATAACATGTTTCCTAGGATCTATAGTTATGTTGTATTGAGTTATTAATTAGTCACCTTAACTATCCAACACCTCATGTTCCTCTTCCAAAAGTTACATATTTTCATGGAGAATAAAAAAATGTTTTGGAAATCCATTATTCAACCGTGAAACCTTAAAAAAGACTATAAAAATTTCAAAATATATTATAAACTATCAAAACATTGATAAAATAATTCATAGGTCAATGACCTATGATTAAATGTTTTGAATTGTCTGATCTATTGTTCAAAAATCTAATGTTGTAATATTTTTATTGAATACTTTAATAGCATTTATATATCTTCTCAATCAATGACATATTTTATAAAATAAAAATCATAAATATAAAAAAACATTCTAGAACTATGTCAAGTATTCTAAAATACCAATTAAAAATATCATGAGATATTTTAAAACCATATAGAGTGGTAGTGAATCAGAGTTAATTTATCTTAGGAAACCGCAATAAATAATTTACTCTCATAGCTAATTAGTGTGAATATATATCAATGTGGATTATATAATGATGGTAGATAGAGTAAAAATGTATCCACAATGAATAATTAATAAAATTATGTTCATAGAATCATTTTATCATGTCCCAATCCATTATGAATAATGGTTATGATCTGTATGTACATAATCATAATGTCTTATCAATAATAATAATTAACTATGTAGGGAGATACACTGATCTCTATGTAATATAATGACTTAAAACATCCATAATTTTGACCATTCATTTATTCTCATGACCTCTACTACCTCTTGGAATTATATAATATGTGAAGCTAAGTTTTTCTCATATATCGCATCTATTAGGTCCACAAGGTTAGATACACTAAGAGGGGGGAGAATCAGGGTATGACAGATTAAATCAACTTCCAAATTTTATCTTGTTCTACTGTAAATAAAAACATTATTCTCTCTCTTACCTATTGAAAAGTGTAAACATAAACTAAATCGTGCACATGACACAACAACATTTACTTGGTTCACCCTCCCTGGGCTACCTCCAAGGGGCATACACTGGCGATGTGATGATGTACCAAATCCACTAAAAGAGAACAACTATTTACATTGTTTGGGATAGATCACTTCTACTCCCATGATCCCTGCCATTACAATGTTTAGTGTTAACCCAATTCTTTCCCAAGGGCCACTCTTTATTTGTCTCTCTCTGGATAATTGTTAGTGTAGTAGAGGACCTTCTTCCAATTACTTCTCTCACAACTCTGGAAAGGATCCACTCACAGTTTAAAAGCTATTAGGTCCCTTAATTATCACTAATTAAAACTTTATCATTAACTATTGATAGAATCTATGTTGATATCCAACTTTAACTCACATATTAATCTCTAATTGCACCAGGTGTATTAGGAAACCCCAAATTTTAAGTGAATCCTCCACACTGCCTTACACTTAATTCCCTAATTTTGAGATAAATCCACTTTTTTTGCAACCCCTCTATTAAGTGAAACCAATTATTTTATACGCAACTAATTTCTTTTACGCACATCCTTCACATTGGGTGCATCCACTTCATCTATGAGAAACATCCATCTTTTACATGAAAAAAATACTTTTACATGAAACTTTTTAATTATGCACAACATCTATTATACACATTTCTATTACTTTATGGGAAAACACATAATGTTACGATTAAGATTTTCATTTACGTGAAACTCTCTTGTGATTTCATATTTTCCGCTCTAGAGCTCGGATACTCTCCAAGTGTTGAGCTGATGTGCATGAAGGGGGCTCACTTAATATTTATAGAAAAAATATACCCTTTGCGAAAAATCATCCTTGAGCACATAATTCACTTTGAGCGCAAAAAAAACATCTTTTGAGTAAACATCATTTCTCACACACTGCTCCAATATTTCGTGCACCTCATGCCTTTTCTATTTTTTCATATTCTGATCTCGAAAAACATCTTGCACGAAATTCAACTATCCTCTATTTCGCAGACTACAATAATATTTTTCATAGTAATTTCCTTTTTCACGCACCACACAAATATTTCACGCACCTCTTTCATTTTTCACAGTCCTCCATTTTCCAAAAACACATCTTTCCATATTTCGATTTACAGGCCCAAAAATTTGGAAAACACTGGAAAATAATGCCACCTTATATCTACTATTTTTAACCACATCTAGATCATCCATTCATTTGTTGAGTTTATTCTATCAAACATGGATTTCCAAAAAAATGTCTTGAACCCAAAAAATCACCATGTAAACACCTTTTTTTAGAAAATTGGACATCATGGTCTACTTTGTCAACAAACTCAACATGGAGGCCCGCTTTTTCAAAAAACACAATCACATTAATAATCCATAAATTATACCTTGAGGTATTATTCACCAATATCAACTAAAATCCACTTATAATTTATTTTCTGTTATTTCTGAGATTAAATTATTTTTAATTACAATACCCCTCTAACATTTCTATAGGTGAGACACCACATTTTAAGAAAAATCTTATCCATCTTTTTTATGTATGATATTACATCAAAAATACATAATAATCACTGTATAAATGTGAATTAATTGGATATGAAATCTCTACTTAATATTTTTTTTTGACCAAGTGGATTGTGGGTTGATAAAATAAATTTTTATAAAAATATAAAATCAATAAATTATGCAAATCACTACAAATTTCAGTATAACAAATTATATTGTGTCATAGTCATTATCATTTTTTTATTATCTACATTAAATCATGTCCCATTGTATTCTAAAATAATATATAATAAATGTCTCTATTCAATAGTTCCATCCCCTCCCCACAACAGCATTGGTTATTCATAATGGGTATATAGTTTCTATAATTTCATTACATTTTATGTGTAATAAAATGGATCCTCTTTATAATATAATTCACATAAACAAAAAAAAATAAAGAATTTTTTATTTATATAATAGTATAATATTCACCAACACCATAAAAACAATAGAAATAGAGGACCCTTCAAATTGTTTATTCATTTACGTAGTAGAAAATTGTTATAAAGCAATTATTCTCAATATAAATGATGTTCAAACTCTTCTTGAATTATCAAATGAATAAAATATATATTATGAAATCATTTGAAACATGATAACTAAAATCATGAAGAAAAAATTCATAAAATTATTCAATTTGAAGAGTATTTATACACCAAATAATATAATTAAATTATTTTTAGAGAGTTCATTATACTTTATGATTAATATTTACAAAAAATTTAATCATTTATCGATTGAGACCAAATCTAAAATCCTTGGGTATTACAATTTATGAGGGGCATCATTGGTTTCATTATTAATTATCTACACAAATAATAAAAGGATCACAAATAGCACCAAGACATTAACATTAAACGATTATATGTTATAAAATTATGGGAATAATTATTATTTCTCTTTTGTTTTTATGAATGATTTTTTGGACCGTGATTAATATAAATATATTTCATTGTGTAAAGATAGAATGTAATTATACAATTTATGGAATTTTTTATAACTTGAAAATATGTTTAGTTAAGGACTTCATGACTGGATATGGAATTATTGTTCAAATTTATTAATTAATTTACCAGTTTCAAAATACAATTTTAAGATTGTTTAATGATATTATTTTGGGTAATAATTAATTATGAAATTATAAACATGTATTTTTATATTTTATACATTATTGAAATATTTTTTATTACATGTATTATTATATGTAACAAATCTATAGTATTTAAGAGATATTTCATATACTATATATATTATATTTTAAATTTAAAATGAATTATTAATCACTAATATAAAAAATAAAGGACAATAAAAAATTAATATATAATCACTTAAATAAAATGAAATATTTTTTCTCAAAAAAATGGTTTTTTATATACAATATTTCATATAAATATGTAAAATTATCATTTTTAAAATATTATTTTTAAAAAATATATTTAAAAATTGGAATTTTCTTGTCAAAATTTTATAATGGTTATTTTAATATCTTTATAAAATTTATAATTTAGAGTCAAATTGGGAAAATATAGTGTTTTTCATATATGAAATTTTTTATCACACTAATATGATGAAATTAAGATTTAATAATTTATAAAAAAATGCATGGAAAAAAATAATTAACATTTAAAAATTATTTTATGAATAATACATTGTAAAATATTTATATGAATCCCAATAAAAACATCCAGACCTTGTTTTTGATGCATTGTTTTAACAAAAATACTCACTTAATAGATATGAGAACTCTCTCCAAAAATGGAATCTCATTAAGTACATTATGGGTTTTTAGAACCCATGTTGTTTTATTTTATATTATCCAATTAAGATCACCCATAACATTAATTTCCTTATAGAATACTTAATATAGTATAATAATTCAAATATAAATTATTTATATAACAATAATAATAATATTATTATATTTGGTTAATACGCCCCTAAAAAATTCATTTTATATATTATAGCTAAAAATATATGTAAAAAAGATAATGATGAGGTTTTAAATTTGAATATTCATGTTATCAATGATTGGAAAAAAAAATTAATATATAAATATGGCATTTATAATAATGTAATTCCATTTCTAATATTGATTAATTTTAAAGGAAAATTAAAATAACATTTAATGGTCAATTTAAACTCAATAAATATAAAATATTGTTAAATGTTTTATTAATTTTTACTTTCTAGTAGACAATTGATGTACTTTTCATTGATAATTATATGAAAATAAATCATTCATAATTTTATAGTATATGGAGGTATTGTACAAATACCATTTTTTGTAACCATTATAAAAAAAAATTCACTATGGATAAAATATCCTCTATAATTAACATAACCAATATGAAACTATTTTTTGATGAGTCAATAGGTAATTTTTAAATATTAATTAAATAATTATAAATTTACTTCTATATTGTGAAATTTCTTTATGTAACATGAGTATTAAATAGTATATTAGAATGTCCAATTAAATTCATGACCCAGGATAACAGTTTTTCGTTTGATATATTATCTTTTTCTTTGAATGGAAATAATTTTTTAATTAATTATTCATACCCATTCTTAGTTTAGGTCTCATGATCTATTCGTTTTTAATTATATTGTTATATTTGAAATGGAATATTTATAAATTAAATATCATATTTGTATGCATTCATTGGATTATCCCTAAAAAATGAATATTATATAGTATATTGTCTGTTCGTTATGAACATATGTTCCATGTTTATAATATCCTTAAAATTTTTAATTTTAAAAAAAAATTATTTATATTATAATTAAGTATCTATAATCATTAAATTTTTTCCATTCATATATATTTCAATTCTTTTTGTATTTTCCTTTTATTAATTCATATATATTACATTATTATGAAAGTAAGGGAAAAATATATTGATTTATATTATGAATTGAAAATTCTTCAATATCGATGTTTTTCTTTTTATTTTTTGAAAATCGAATTTGAGTCTCTTTTAGGATTATTATAAAAAATTAGTGGTATCTATTTTTTTATTTCGGAAAAAATATTATTCATTTGATATATATACTATTCAATATCTCAACACATAACATTTAAAAAAAAAGAAATTACTTATCTTCCCATGGGAGATCAATTTTTCAATGGATTTATATATATTATATAATTCTTAATAATGTAAAAAAAAATATTCATATATGAAATTTCATAATTATATACATTCATTTATAATTTATAGGCTAATATATTATATATATATTAAATATATGTGAGGTCTAATGTTTAATTTTTTATGTAGTTTTCATTCCATGATTTCCATAGTAGTTATCTCTAAATAAATACCCTGTTTATATTAAAAATTTACAATAGAGTATGTGATTGTTTATTTAATGGTTTAATTGAAATAAATTTGATTTCTTTAGGCAGTTAATATTTTAAAATTATTAGTATACCATTAGAATATATTTATATAATGTCTCAGACCTATCTAGTGTTTTACTTTGTCCAAATCTAGTTTTTTGGGTGTTCTGGGAGGCAACAGTAGATCATTTCAAGATTTTCCCAATATTACAGTTTTTCCAATGGTAGGATGCATTTACTCGTCAACAGTGGTTGCTCATTTTCGATAACTCAGTGTCATTAGATCATTATCGATAGCATAGTGTCGTTAGTTCAGGCTGTCGATGAGTTAGGGCGTCAGTGAGTGATGGTGGAGGTAGGTCGAGGCCTCAGTAGGTCGAGGTGATAGGATTTTGATGTGTCGGCTGATAAAGGCATCAATAGGTCAGTACGTCAGTGAATTAGGGTTTTGGTGAGTTACGGTGTCAATGAGTCTGGGTGTAGGTAGGTTGAGGCATCAGTAGGTCGAGGTTTATAGAAGTCGGGTGTTAGTGAGTCAGGCATCAATTAGTTGTGTCAGTGACTCGCTATTAGTGAGTCAGATCGGTGGCTCAAAATCACTGTCTCATCCATTGGTGATTTAGGATTTAGTGACTCACTGTTGGCAACTCACATTGGTGAGTCATGCATCGGGGAGTCATTTCTAGTTTTCTCAGTTATTCCATTTTCTCCCTTTTTACATTTTGTTACACGTAAATTGACATTAAAGCCTTGTTTGAGCATTTGTAGATGCGTTTCAATGTATATTAATTATATATTTAGTATAAAAACACTCTAGTAACTTTAAAATAGTCAAAAATTTTATTCTTGATAATGATCTGACTTCGATGTACCTAGAAACTTTTTCCCTTCTATTGTTATAGGATCTAGCGTTTCTAAAGCTAATATCCTTCATTACATAAAAGCTTCCTTTTTTTCTTGGTGTTCCCAAAACCTTTATTCCCCAAATTTTCATGCTACTGTAATAATGTTTTATATTTATTTTTCACCCAGAGTATATCCTACTTCTCTTACAACCACATATTTTTAGGGAAGGAAGAATCGTTGGATGGTTACAGTTCCAAGTACTGATTCCATCATTTATACTCCTTTTATGCATCATGAGGGTTGGGTGTAATGATGTCCCCTTGTGAATATATTTGGAACCAATTTTATATAATATAATATGATGTTATAAATGAGAAAATGATAATATGATGATGATTTATTTAATTTATATATTATCCCAGATCCATGTTGTGTTTTGTAATGGATATATGCCTTCTGAATTTCATTGTCATGGGTGGCCTCTATTTACACACATGTATGACCTGTCAATATTTTTTGTTGATCCTCTATTGAATGATTGAAAATATGTAGTCTTGATCGATAATTTATATCCTCAAAAATATATGGATTCCCTATTATCAAACATATTATTTGATAACCCAGGAATAATAAAAGTGGAATTAAAGAACGAGGGTTTCTAAATCTAAATGTGCCTAACATTTGATGTGAATTTGTTCATTATATGTTTATGTTTGAAATTACTTATTAACCATGTGATGTTGATACTAGTAGTATGTTTGTGTGTACGAGGTGGTACATGTGTAGTAATGTAATCATGGGTTGAGAGATTGGTTGATTGTTTTATAGATAAACTTGTTATGCATTGGGATTACATCATGGTAGTGGGTGGGTAGTGGGGATGCAGTTTTGGGTTGTGCTATGTATTTTTTACTAGGTGTGGTGTTGTTACACATTGGAGATAATTACTGTGTTTGTAATGAGATGTGTTTTGGGTTTTACTAGTTGAGTGGAAGGATAGGGTGACATTACATTAAAGAATGATGGTGGCAGCAGTTGGATCATTGTTCAAGAAATGGGAGTGTGGAGCGGGACACCATTTTGGATGAGTTGTGTTGTTTTTCTAGATATGTTTTTTTTTCATGTAGTGGGGCTACTGAGGATGGTTTAGGAGAAATAATTTGGATGAATTTAAGTGTTACCCTTTGTGGTCCTTTATCCCAGATATTCCAAAGACACTTTAAAATTCGGTTTATGTTATGATGTGACTGGTGGTGTGTTGTGTTTGGAAGTGTCTCAGGTATGGATGGAATAACCCGTAAATGGGTAATATCACCAAAATAATTTGGATTCAAGTGTCTTTCATTTATCAAATTGGGGAGTGCTTTTCATTGGTTCTGATACATGCATTTAGATGTGGAAGCAATGGCAGTTTGGTGGAGGTTGTTAGTTTGTTTTCAAATCCGATAGGTTAGGATGAGTGTTCAGTACATATATATATATATATATTCATGTAGTTCATTTTATTTCAATATACACCCCCACCTATGTGGAGAAATACATGCTAGTCACCCTTGTCGTAATGTGGGAGGGTTTTTTCCCCTACATCATGGTTGGTGGATGGACGACCAATTATTGGTTCTTCTATGCTTCATCTTCTAGGTACTGCTATCCCAAGACTCTAAATGAAGGTTATGGTGTGGTTTCGAGGCCCAAGTGACTGTAGGAGAGGTGTTATTCCCAGTTGACTTTGGGATGATATACATTGTTCATTACCATGTGTCTTTGGAATGAGGCAATGTGCTTCTGTCTCAGGTGTCTACGGGGGGGGGGGGGGGGATGTGATGTGGTTGTGGCCATGTGTTGGGTGAGTGGATTTGGTATGTAGCTAGGTTTTGTTGGAGTAGGTTTTGATAGTGGGACTTGTGGAAGGGTATGATAGATATGGAAATAAAAAATTATTGATGATAAGATAACTAGTGTTAATCTTTGAGGGGAACTCTAGAATTGATATGATTATTAATTTAATTTACTTGAATTTTATTGATTGGTGAGCATGACAGGGTGAGGTTAGGGTTGATAGTGTACCTTGTTATGTTCTTTTGAATTTTTATTTTTTCACATATGAACACTAGTATTCTTTTCCCACATGTTCATGAGGGACTTTGGTTTTACCTATTCAGTATACATGTATGCTAACCATAGGTATATAAAATTAATTTCAGGTCTCTAGGGAGATTATGCAGATCGTGATGGATCATACTTGCTCGAGTGTCGAGATAATAGTGGTGTTGCAACTTATCAGTGTTATTTTGGATTTTATTTTTTTTTCATTGTATTTCTAGCATTTTTAATTTAAACATACATGTGGGATGGTTTTTGGTTCCGGTTTTTATATAATTGTTGGATTATTTTTTAGGATGAAAAGTTTTATCTCTCGATATTTGGTTGTAGTAAAAAAGGGAAATACCTCTCATGTTGTGAGATTTCAATATCCTTGGTGTTGGTAACAACCTCGTAGTATATAATAGGAGGGACTCAAGGGGTCATTAGTTATCCTTATCCACTGCCAGATCAATAGGGAATTGTTGGAAGGAGAGGGTTGTGACGGAATGGTATCTGACACGAGGGTTGAGATAAAGGCTGGAGTTTGTAGTTATGCAAAGTGATGATTAAATGGGATGGTTGGGAAACAATGTTAAGTGATATTGATTCATGATATATGCTAGTGAATAATATCTCAGAGATGGGATTTTACTTCCCCTCATAATTAGATGCGAGGACTAGATATTACCGGATGACCAATTAAGGCTACACAGTTTGCAGGATAGAGACTATGTCGATGGTACATTCATCATGAAAACTTGTTTTCATGGGATTATTTGGAATTTTTGGGATATTTAAATAAAAAATGACTTAAATTGAATACTAAATAAAATTTCATACTACAAGGGATTAATATTTCTCTATTTATTTTTTAGATTTAGCACTTGGTCGTCCTCCACGAGTGGCTCAAGAGGTGGAGGCTTAACTAGCTGATCACCAAATCAGTAGATGGATGACCTAGTTAGGGAGGTTGAGCAGTGGAAACAATTTCTTCATACATTCTAATAAAAGACTGTAGGTAGGTACGAGGGTAGATATACGAAACAAAAGTTCCAACACATAACCCTAGAGATGATAATACTCATTAATCTAGTGATGAATGTACTCATGCACCTCATGATGGTCCTTATCTGTATTTACAAGATAGATCTACTTCTAAATAGAAAACCCAGATTTCAACTGTTTGTAATGGTGGAAGAACACGTTGAAAAAATTTATCATCTCTAAAATCTAAGACCTAAGGATACCAATAGAATTTGTTGAAAATGATATTATATGAGGATATTATTCTAAAAAATTAAATATTTTTATATCACCTTTGGATAAATTAAATTTTAGTATTTTGATTGATGATTGGAGTAGTGTTGTAAAATTGACAATATATCTCTTTTTTGGGACCATTTTAGTGATCTTGGTTATTATTATTTCACTTATCTTAAAATATTTATAGGAACATATGTATTCCCATTTATTATTAGTTGACATGTGATATAACCGACATTGTAGGGTTCATGAAGAAATGATTATCATTGGATTTTAGGAGATCGAGAGATTCAATGTCAACTGTCACATCAGTTCTCAACTTTGGAAATAAGAAAAAACACATTCAATTTGATATATATCCCTTTATATATTAGGATACATGGATGAAATTTCATTAATGTAAAAGAGAATATAAATTTTTTATGTGAAATATTTCATTTTATATGTTTCTTATATTAATGATTTTATTAACAATTTTTCATTTTCAATTTATATAAATTTGAAAGAGTTTGTACTGAGATCCAATATTGAAATGTATATGCTCATACTATATCTGATGGAAGGTATAGGCTATTGGAAGACCAATTGATGGCTAAAAATTTTCAAAAACTGAGAGTTGAGTCTTCATAATCTGGAGAGGTTTCCCCTCCTCTAGCTCCATAGCTAGAAATAAACAATGGATGTGTGATCCGATTATAAAAATAGGAACATATATCATAGCAGTGTAGAGGGGTTTAGTTGAGAGGATTTTAAGATATTTACTTTAATTATTTATTTAAATTAATTCAATTTTTATATATTCTATTTCATGCATGTATTTTTAAAATATTTTATACAATATTATAATGATTATTAGAGCATAGATGTGGTATTTGGAGAATATTGTATACATGATTTTTTAGTTACAACATTCATAAATCCCAAACACATATGTCATGTATAATGTTACCGTGTTTTTTTATTGGTGAATAAATGGATATCACAATCTATAGCTTCACCAATGCTGGATTTATATTAAAAACATAATCTATAGATTCTAATGATCATTATATTCATGTCGCTATGTAGAATATGATTAGGGAAATAGTACAATAAATGTTTTCAATCATCAAAAGATAGTTACAAAATGAATTTCCCTCTCCTCAACCTCCTTCATTAGCTCAAACTCCTCCACCAACACCTGAAAACCCCACACCTTATCCTACTCATCCTCCCCTCATCTAGTGCATCATAATAATTTATATTTATATTATTATGATCCCATCATCATATTATTACATTTGGGATGATAGATTATATTGGAGATACCATTCATTTCCTATTAATAGATATAGAGCTTTATAGGGTCACTATATAGGATATTTTTAATAGATCAATTTGTGTACCATTTACTTTATAATATTTGAGAATGTTTGTATAAATTAGTAGAAACTTTTTGGTTTGGAAATGTGGAATTATATTATAAAATACTATAGAGGTATGCGTATATTTTATATTTTATTTCATATTTTTATTAATTTTTACACATTTAAATGTTTATATATTTGTATATTTTTTACATGAATAATTTAAAGGTGCGGAAATAATCTATAGAATCTAATAAATACATATTTCAATTTCATCATATACAAATTATTGTAAACAATGTAGATTGTCAAAATATAAATTTTATTATTAATTTTTATTATAGTTCAATTATGAATTATGTTTGTGGGAGTACAATGACACAAGATCTTTTGAAAAATGATACCATGTATTTTGTTACTGGAGATATATTGGGAATCAACATGATTCCTATGTTTTGATTGTAATTCATAAAAGAAATATTATCGTTTGTCTTATTTATTAAAAATTTATACTTGTGTTTGTTTTCTATTTACTATATAAATAATATTTTTATGTTTATTAAAAATAAATAAGTATATGTATTTATAGACTAATAGTTTTTTCACCTATAATAATTATAATGTTTAATGCGGAATGAACTAAATATTTTTTTGAATGACTTCAAAAGAATCCAATTTTTCAATTATTGGATGATTCCATATATTTTTGATTATGAAAACATTGTCTCACATAGTGTTATATATATTTTAAAACAATAACCACTATCATTAAGTTAACAATAATATAAGTGGACATTGTATTTAGGGTTTTTTTCAAGGGAGACGATACATTACTAGGTATGTAAAATCCATGGAGAAATGAGATAACATTAGTAATATATTGGACATTTATGATTTTGGTTTTGTAATACTTATTTATTTTATAATGACACTTAATATTATTTCCCACTAATTATTTTCTAATAGGGAATGGAATTTCATTTGAGAGACCCCAAAAATGAGTAGCAGCATGATAAAATATGTTTTAGAAAATGTGAATATTAATTTATAATTAGTAACATTGGGTTATAATATATAATATTGTTATTTTGAATAGTCAAAAATTCTTTAGATATCATTTTCGTAAACTATAAGGTGTAAAATAATGTTTATATTATGTGTTAAAAATTGTGAATGGAATAATTTCAAATTGATCAATTATGAAGTTATACTAGGTTCGAATTCATTAGAAACTTTTTTTAATTTTTCAATAATTTTATTCAAAATAATTTTAAAATTATTTCTTTTTAATGATAATTTTTTGATGAACCTTAGCCTTATAGTTAATAGTAGTTCATACTCTTTCTAATTGAATGGGAAAATCAATTTATAGCGGTGGATGATTTTAGTTTATTTCTAATATACATTATAATTTTGAATGTTATAATTGTAATTTTTTAGATATGAAAATTATTTTATATTGGTTTTTATATATGAGTTGTTATGTATAATATATTATATAAATTATTTTTTGTAGTAAATGGGGTGTTTTTTTGTTCTACCTGTACTACTATGGATTTATTTTAAGATGGGTTTTATGCGAGTTAGTATTATTCACTATTGCGCGGAGGAGGAATGAAAATTAAATTATAAAAATTATTTTTTCTATATCCGTAGTCCCATAACCAATGTTATATACCCTTAATATGGACATGTTTTCATATCATTTTTTAATAACCGATTTGAAAACCCCTTATTAATTATGGTTTTCTATGTCTGTTTTCTAAAAACTAACATGAAAAACCATATTGATATGTTTATTAATTATATTTTTTAACATACACGAAGTCCCTTCCATAATAGTGGGTTTTAATGACTTTTTTTGTAATAAGTAACATGAAACACAAATTTTATATTTGGTTTTGACATCAGTTATATTATAAACAATGATAAAGAAGAAATACAATATTAATTTACAACGTCATGTTTTTGTATCAACATGAAAATAATATATTTAAATTATTATTGTAATAAATTCAAGTAGTGATCTATATGACAAAGAAAAAAAATCAGATACAAACAAACCATTTTATGAAATACTATGCTTTGGTGAAAACTAAAAAGATTAATCTGAATAAGAGGTAATATTCAGGAACATCCAGTTTTGTTTTATTTCATTCTCCTCCCATTAAATACTAATAATACCAATATTATATAATATATTATTTATAATAAATATACTAAAATGAAATTATTTCAATTGTATAACCTACTCCCACACCCACATACATCAACTGGGTTGTGAAGTAATCATTTTTCTGTATGATAGACTTCAACCTCGCAAAATAATGACGTTTATTTTTCATTCATCACATATATTGGTTGGGAATAATGATGAATATACCATTTATATTTTCTATTTACGATATTTATATCATAAATATACCTATAGATTTAAAATATAATATAATACTTTCGAACATTCTATACCCTAGGGGATACAATAACATCTCTCTCATGTATGATGGCTTAACACATCTGGAAGTGATGTGAACTAGTTTTAACTAACATGTTTAATGGATATTAAAAATGGTTAATATAATAAATATATATTATATAAATGAAATAAATATGATATTCATTAAATAATTATCATTCCATAAATATAATATAATAATTTATTTAATACCATTTGAAACACTATGAATGTTATAACGTCGTTCCAGGACGTGTGGACTACCACATCCTCAAAATAAAGTTTTTAATTTTAAATTAATATATATATATATATAATAAATTTAAAATGTATTTTGTTTATAAATTTTAAATGAATGTATAACACACTTATTACCATATTTAAATAATGATCATTGAAAAACGGAAACTTTATTCAAGTTTATGTTTGACCTAACTTATCCATGATTGTAATGTCTTATAATTTTTTATAAACAGATCTCATGATTGTTATAAATGTATAATTTAATTATAAATATCATAATAGATTCATTATTACTATTCTTTATATGTTTAAATAAAGAAACTCTTCAACATTTTCTACCGACCAAAGCCATTTTGGACACAGAAGCTGTATATGGTCATGACATCCGACTTAGTTAAAATTTATTATGATATTATATAAAAATGAATATATGAAGTAAAACTAAAAATAAAGCTTGAAATTTTTTTCATCAAATTAAATACTAAATATATGTTTATTATTCTAGATGATACAAAACAATATTGAAAAATCAGACTATTCGTAAGGGGATTTTTAGTCACACATTTATTTAACTGAGAATTATGCAATATTCAACAATCATTTATCTTATGTTTTGTATAATGTACACTATGAAATTTTATATCCTGTATTTAATATATTTAATTTTTTAAAATTTTATTATTTTTTCATTCTTCTATAGATCTAAATTTTCAAATGTTACTCATATATTATTATTTTTTCATCCCAATTTTATTTATATGAGATTTATACTATATTCAACACTTATTTTTTATGAGTGGAGTATCCATGAATGTATTTTAGGTTTATAATCCTTAAATAAATTGGTATTTACATATGAATTTTGTGATCTATCATTTATATGGTTTACAGTTTCAATGTTACTAAATCAGTAAGGAGTATATATCTCAATATTTCTACTTTGATATGTTTTATATTCAATAAACCTCTATTATTTCATAAAGAGTGTATAATTATATTATGAAATGTTTGAACATGAATATACAATTTCCAAGATATTTTATATTTAATTTAATTTTTTCCATAATTGGTTCTTTTAATTCAGTGTTACTAGTATGTAAGATTTTCATGTTACAATTTCATTGTTTATTATGATTGTTTTTGATGAATTTTCCAAAGTCCCAATCATATAATATACATATAAATAATTATCATATATTTTAATATTCTATATTTATTTCATTAGAATCAATTTTATCCATTCAATTTACATTATTCTAATTCTCATGAGTTTAATATTTTTTTCTGAAAAATAATATTTTCAATGAAAAATATTTTTCTTCTAAAACTATGTATTATAAAAATTAATCCAAAAATATTCTAATAAAAAATATTGAAATAAAAAATGATAATTTCCATAATAAAATTTTAAAAATATTTATAAAACATTGTTTATAGTTTTTATGATATTTTCAATGAAATTTGTTTTCGTAAAATTTTATGTTTTCCAAAGTGATTTCTAAATTTAAATGAAATAATATTCAAAAAATTATATATATTTTATTAGAGTTTAAATTAATCAATGTAAAAAAAATAGTTTCTATTACTTATTATTCAATTGGTTTATTTTTTAATTATACCATCCTCATTATTTCTTTATTTGGATTAAATATGATTCGGAGAAATTATTTTTAAATCTGTTCCTTTTCAATGGGTAAATAATTTTATAATTTTTTTAATAATACTAGTTTATTTTAAATTTTTTAATCATGTTATAAATTTCATAATTTCTATTTCAAAGATTTTATGTTGAAATGAATTATTTTATGTGTTAGAAAAATCTAATGGTACTACTAAATGTGATGGGTGCTTACATTAGAATCATATAATAGGTGGTTACATTATAAACAAATGATGGGTGGTTCTGTGATAATATAATGGTAGGTGGGTCTATAATAGTCCCTCAATGAATTGGGAATGTATTTTTACCATATATTTATTCAACTTTTAAGGTTTATGGATGGAGTTAAGTGAAAAATATTCCCCATGTTACATTAATGTTTTTATCAAGCATATTATGGGTTTATTATGTGCATAATTATGAAATTAACATCACCTATATCATGGTTATTAATATTGTTTTTTATTGAGTCCTCCATGTATTCAAATTTTATTGTGCAAGTATTGATGATAAAGAGTTATTTTTTGATTCTTATGTGCAGTATATTTATGTTATCATAGACATAGGCACTTTTTATCATTGATATCATTCACATGTTAATGATTATTTTTAGTTTTATAATGAAATTAATATCACTCTATTTTTGTTGCATTTTTCCAATTAATAAGAATTTATTTTAAATTATTTGTGCCTAAAAATGATTTCAAAAATATGATTTTTACAACTTAATGTGAAATATTACGTGATTGGTAAATGGGAAAATCATCATTTAACAACATTTTAATTCTTATGTAGGATTTTTTCCCTACATTTATAAAACATTAACATAAAATTTCTTGGTGAATATATTTGATCCATGATTTCTTGTTGATGTTATTTGGTTTGGATGGAAAAAGTTCTAAAAAATATTTACATTATAGCTAGTATTTTAAAGATCATGATTTCTAAATAGGATCTGGGAGCATGGGTCTTGGGATGTTATATCCTCAAATAATTTTCCATTGATAAATAAATAAATATTTTGATTAATTTATAATACATAGATATTTCCATGACATACATGGTTTATTATTATTGAAAATTAATGATGGATTGATCTTGATGAATGAGAGAGAGTTGAGGTTTTTGGATTAAATAACCTAATTTTAGAAAATCTACACAAATGGATCCACCAAATTCGAGTACGGTATGATAGGAAAAACATGAGAGATGGATAATTAGTCTTCTATTTTGGGAGAAAAGTATTTATAAATTACAATAGGTTGAGGCATATAACTTTTCTAAGACAATGAGTATCCACACACACATGTTTTGGTCTCACATTTTTCTAAATCGTACACTAAATATGTCAGGATTCTAGCACATTAAGGTACTTATCAATGTTTCATCACATGATATAGTAATTTTTGTTTCTAGAAATCTATCAGACTATATAATGTGCTTTATAGGATCTACAGTTATGTTGTTTTGAGTTACTAATTAGTCACTTTATACATCCAACACCTCACATTCCTCCTCCTAAGGCTACAAATTTTTATGGAGAATATAAAATTGTTTTGGAAATCCATTATTCATCAATGAAAAATTCAATATAACAATAAAAATTTCAAAATATAGTATAAATCACCCGAAAATTGAAAAAATAATTCATAGGTCAATGACATGTGATTAACTATTGAAATTAACGCATATGTGGGTCATAAATCTGATGTTGTAATTTTATTATTGAATATTTTCATAGAATTTATATATCATCTCAATCAATGAAATATTTTATAAAATAAAACTCATAAACATATAAAAAACAATATAGAACTACGTAAAGTATTCTCAAATACCAATTAATCATATCATGAGATATTTTACAACCATATATAGGGGTTGTGATTCAGAGATAATTTATTTTAGGAAAGCACATTAAATAATTTATTGTCGTCACTAATTAGTGTCAATATGTATAAATCTGGATTATATAATGTTGATAGATAGAGTAAAAAAGTTACCCATAATGAATAATTAATTAAATTAAATTTATAGAATCATTTTATCATGTCCTGATCCATTAGAAAAAATGATTGTGATCTATATGTACATAATCATAATGTCTTATCAATAATAATAATTAACTGAGTAGGGAGATACCCTAATCTCTATGTAATATAATGACTTAAAAATCCATAATTTTGACTATTCATTTATTCTCATGAACTCTACTACCTCTTTCAATTTTATCATATGTGCTGCTAAGTTATTATCATATATCGCATCTGTTAGGTCCACATGGTTAGATACCCTGAGAGGGGGGGGGGGTGAATCTGGGTATGACAGATTAAATAAAATTCCCCATTTGTTCTTGTTCCACTGTTAAGAGAAACATTATTCTCTCTATTTCCTATATCAAAGTTTAAACATAAAGTAAATCATGCACATGAAACAAAAATTTTTACTTGGTTCACCCTCACTCGGCTAGGTAAAAGGTGCATACACTGGCGATGTGCTGATGTACCAAATCCACTAAAAGAGCACTAATGATTACAATGTTAGGGCTAGATCACTTATATACCCTGACTCACTACTTTTACATTGTTTAGTGATAACTTCGTGCTTTCCCAAAGGCCACTCTTTATTTTTCTCTCTCTGGATCACTGCTAGTGTAGTGGATCACCTTCTTCCAATTCCTTTTCTCATAGCTTGAGAAGGGATCCACTCACAATTTAAAGTCTTTTTTGTCCCTTCATTATCACTAATGAAATCGTCATCTTTAACTGTTGATAGATGCTCTGTTGACATCCATCTTTCACTCGCAGATGAATCTCTCTTTTCACCAGGTGTATTAGGCAACCCCAAAATTTAAGCATAACCTCTACAATGCCTTGCGCGTAATTCTCTGATTTTGAGAAAAATCCACTTTTTCACATCCCCTCTATTACGTGCAACCAATTATTTTACGCGCAACTAAATTCTTTTTTGTATAGCCTCCACTTTTCATCCAACCACTTATTCTGTGTGAAACATCTATATTTTATCTACAAAAACATTATTTTACCTGATACATTTTCTTTGTCCAAAAAAACACTTTTACACACTTCTAGAGAACTATGTGCAAACACCTAACGTTACGGGTAAATTTTACATATACGCACAACTCTCTTGTGTATTCATATTTCCTACGCCAGAGCATGGATACTCTACAAGTGTTGAGATGATGTGTATGAAGGGGGATCACTTATGTTTTATAGGCAAAATCAACCCTACGTGAAAAATCCTCCTTGAGAATGTAAATCACTTTGAGAGAAAAAAAATCATTCCTGCAAACATCATTTTTGGCACACTTCTCTAATATTTCGTGCACCTCATGCCTTTTCAAATTTTTGAGCTTCTGATCTCAAAACTCTTTTTACACGAAAAACACCAATTGTATTTTTCACATACTACGCTAATATTTTGCGCACAAATTTCCTTTTTCACGCACCAAAAAAATATTTCACGAACCACTTTCCTTTTTCACGCTCCTCCATTTTCAAAAAACATATATTTCCATATTTCAATTTTGAAGCCCAAGATTTTGGAAAACACTGTAAAACAATGCCACCTTATATCTACTATTTTTAACCACCTCTAGATCATCCATTCATTTGCTGAGGTTCTTCTATCAAACCTGGATTTCCAATAAAATATCTTGAACCCAAAAAAAAATCACTATGTAAACACATTTTCTAAAAAATTGGACATCCTGGTATGATATGTAAACAAACTCAACATGGAGGCCCTCATTCTCAACAAACACAATCACCTCAATAATGCATAAATTATACCTTGAGGTATTTTTTCCCAATATCACATAAAATCCTGTTAGAATTTATTTTATGTTATTTTGGAGATTAAATTATTTTTAATTATAATACGCCTCTAACATTTCTATAGTTGAGACACCACATTTTTAAAAAAATCATATCCATCTTTTTTTATGTATGACATTGAATCATAAATACCTAATAATCATTGTATAAAAGTGAATTTAATGGTTATGAAATCTCTACTGAATATTTTTATTTATTTGGCCAAGTGGATTTTGGGTTGATAACATAAATTGTTTAAAAAAGAGAAAATCAATAAATTATGCAAATAACTACAAATTTCAATATAAAAAATTATATTGTATCATATTCATTATAATTTATTTTTTTATTATCCACATTAAATCATATCCCATTTTATTCTAAAATAATATATAATAAATTTATCTATTCAATAGTGCAATCACTTCCTCACAACACTAATTATTCTTCATAATGTATATATAATTTCTATATTTTCATAACATTTTATGTGCAATAAACTGGATACTATTTAAAATATAATACACATAAACACAAATAAAAATAAATAATTTTTCATTTATAAAATTGTATACCTTTAACCAAAAGCATAAAAATAATAGAAATAGAGGACCCTTCACATTTTTTATTCATTTACTTAATAAAACATTATCATAAAGAAATTATTATCTATATAAATGAGGTTCCAACTCTTCTTTAATTATCAAATGAAAAAAATACATTATGAATTCAGTTGAAACGTGCGAATGAAAATCATGAAGAAAAAAATCATAGAATTATTCAATTTTAAGAGTATTGAAACACCAAATAACGTAATTAAAGTATTTTTATGGAGTTCATTATACTTTATGATTAATATTGACTAAAGATTTAAACATTTATCAATTGAGACCAAATCTAAACTCCTTGGGAATTCTAATTTATGAGGGAAATCATTGGTTTCATTATTAATTATCTACAAAAATAATAAATGGATCTCAAATAGCACCAATACATTAACATTAACCGATTATATGTTATAAAATTATGTAAATAATTATTATTTATCTAATGTTTTTATTAATGGTTTTTTGGACGTTGATAAAAACAAATATATTTCAATGTGTAAAGATAGAATGTAATTATACAATATGTGGAATTTTTTATAACTTGACTATACATTTTGTTTGGGAATACATAAGTGGATATAGAATTATTGTTTGAAATTTATATTAATTTCCAATTTTTAAAATGAAATTTTAAAATTTTTAATTGATATTATTTTGGGTAATAATTAATTATGAAATTATAAACACATAGTTTTATATTTTATTCATTATGGAAATATTCTATATTACATTTATAATTATATGTAACAAATTTATAGTATTTAAAATATATTTCATATACTATAGATAATTTATTTGAAATTTACAATTATTTATTAATCACATAGATAATAAATAAAGGATAATTATAAATTAATATATAATAACATAAATAAAATGAAATATTGATAGTCAAATAAATTTCTTTTTATATACAATATTTCTTATAAAAATGTACAATTATCATTTTTAGAATATTATATTTATAAAATAGATTTAAAAATTAGAATTTTCATGTCAAAATTTTCTAATAGTTATTTTATAATATTTATAAAAATGCAAATTTAGAGTCAAATAGTTAAAATATAGAGTTTTTCATATATGAAATTTTGTATGACACCATTATGATGAAATTAGGATTCAGTAATTTATAACATTTTCTCATGGAAAAAAATTAATTAACACATAATGATTATTTTAAAAATAATATATTATAATATATATATATATATATGAATCCCAATAAAAACATCCAGACTATGTTTTCGATGCATTGTTTTAACAAAATTACCCACTTAATAGATATGAGAACTCTCTCCCAAAATGGAATCTCAAAGAGTACAATATGGGTTTTTAGTACCCATGTTTTTCCATTTTATATTATCCAATTAAGAACAACCATTATATTAATTTCCTTTTAAAATTCATAATATAGTAAAATAATTCAACTATAATATATTGATATAAAAATAATAATTATATTTTTATATTTGGTTTAGACGCCCCTAAAAAATTGATTTCATATATTATAGGTATAAATATATGTAAAAATATAATAATGAGGTTTTAAATTTGAATATTCATGTTATCATTGATTGGAAAAAAATTAATATATTAATATGGAATTTATAATAATTTAATTTCATTTCTAATAATGATTAATTTTAATAGAAAATTAAAATAACATGTAATGGTCGATTTAAACTCAATAAATATATAATATTGTGAACTGATTTATTATTTTTAACTTTTTATTTGAAAATTGATGTACTTTTCATCGATAATTATCTAAAAATAACACCTTCATAATTTCATAGTATATGGAGGAATTGTACAAATACCATTCATTGTAACAATTATGACAATAAATTTTTTCACTATGGATGAAATATCTCCCTCTGATTAACTTAACCAATATGAAACTATTTTTTTATTAGTCAATAGATTATTTTTTAATATTAATTAAATAATTATAAATATACTTCTATATTGTGAAATTCATTTATTTACCATGAGTATTCAATAGTATATTAGAATTTCTAATTAAATTCAAGACCCAGGATAACAATTTTTCGTTTGATCTATTATATTTTTCTATGATTGGAAATCATTAATTAATTAATTATTCATACCCATTCTTAGTTTAGGTCTCATGATCTAATCGTTTTTTATTATATTGATATATTTTAAAGGGAATATTTTAAATTAAATATCCTCCTTGTATTCATTCACCGAATTATCCCTAAAAAATGAATATTATATTGTATATTGTCAGTTTTTTATGAACATATCTTCCTGTTTTATATTATCCTTAAAATGTTTTGTTTTAAAAATTTTAAATTCTGTTATAATTAAATATCTATAATCATTGATTTTTCCATTTATATATATTTAAATTCTTTTTGTATTTTATTTTTATTTATTTATATATATATCATAATTATTAATGTAAGGGAAAAAATTATTTATTTATAATATCAATTGACAATTCATCAATATCTATGTTTTTCTTTTTATTTTTTGAAAATCTAATTTCGGTTTCTTTTAGGTTTATCATAAAAAATTAATGGTGTTTCTTTTTTTAGTTCCTTAAAAATATTATTCATTTATTATATATACTATACAATATTTAAACCCATATCTTTTAAATAAATGGAAATTACCTATCTTCCCCTCTGAGCTCAATTTTTCAATGGATTTATAAATATTATATAATTCTTAATAATGTGAAAAAATATATTTTTATCTTAAATTTATTAATTATATAGATTAATTTATAATTTATTGGATAATATCTTATATATATTTTAAATTTATGTGAGGTCTTACGAATAATTTTTTGATGTATTTTTCATACATTGATTACCACATGAGTTGTCTCTAAATAAATACTATGTTTATAGTAAAAATTTGAATTACAGTATATGATTGTTTATTTTATGGTTTAATTGAAATTAATTTTATTTCATTAGAGAGTTAATATTTTCAAATTTTTTTTATACCGTTGCAATATTTTGGTATAATGTCTCAGACCTATCTAGTGTATTACTCTGTCAAAATATAGTGTTTGTGGTGTTCTGGGAGGAAACAGTAGATCATTTCGAGAGTTTTCCAATATTACCATTTTTCCAATGGTAGGATGCATTTACTACTCAACATGGGTAGCTCATCGTCGAAATCTCAGTGTCATTAGCTCATTATCGGTAGCGTAGTGTCGTTAGTTTGCGGCATCGATGAGTTAGGGCTTCAGTGGGTGAGGGTAGTAGTAGTTCGAGGCGTCAGTAGGTCGAGGTGACATGATGTTTATGTTTCATCCGGTCTAGGCATCTGTAGGTATGTATGTTAGTGAGTTATTGTGTTGGTGATTTAGGGTGTCAGTGAGTCAGGGTGTCGGTAGGTCAAGTCATCGGTAGGTCGAGGTTTATGTAGGTCAGGTGTCAGTGAGTTAGACGTCAATTAGTTGCATCAGTGACTCGCTATTGGTGAGTCGAATTAGTGTCTCATCATCGGTATCTCATCCATTTGTGAGTTAGGTTTAAGGGAATCACTATCAGCAACTCACATTTGTGAGTCATGCATTGGGGGTCATTTCCAGTTTTCCCAGTTTTTCCATTTTCTCCCTTTTTACATTTAGTTTGACATAAATTGAGATTAAAGATCTGTTAGAGTATTTGTAGATGAGTTTCAATGTATATTAATTATATAATTAATATAAAAACACTCTAGGGACTTTAAAATAGTCAAACATCATAGTCTTGATAATGATCTGACTTCATTGGACCTTGAAACTATTTCCCATCTATTGTTATAGGATCTGACCTTTATAAAGCTGATATCCACCTATACATAAAACCTTCTTTTTTTTATTTGTGTTCCCAAAACCATTCCTCCCCAAATATTATTGCCCCTATAATATAGTATTATATTCAGTTTTCCCCTGGAGTCTATCCTACTTCTCGTACAACCACCTATTTTGGGGGAAGGAAGAATCATTGGATGGTTGCAGTTCCATGTACTGATTCAATCATATATACTTCTTTTATGCATCATGCGGGGTTGGTGTAATGATGTCCCCTTGTGAATATATTAGGATACAATTTTAATGAAGATAATATGATGTTATAAATGATAAAATTATAGGATGATGATGATCTATTTAATTTATATATTCTCCTTGATCCATGATGTGTTTTGTAATTGAGGTTTGCCTTCTGAATTTAATTTTCATCGGTGGCCTCTATTTACACACATTTATAACATGTGAATATTTTATATTTATCCTCTATTGAATTTATGAAAATATGTAGTCTTGATTGATCATTTATATCCTCTAAAATATATGCATTCCCTATGATCAAACATATTATGCAATCACCGTAGAATAATGAAAGTGGAATTAATGAATGATGGTTCCTAAATCTAAATTCACCTTACAGTTTGATGTGAATGTGTTCATTGTATGTTTAGGTTCGTAATTTTTTTTAGCCTTGTGATTTTGATACTGGGATTGTGGTTGTGTGTATGGGGTGGTACATGTTTTGTAATGAAATCATGGGTTGAGAGATTGGATGATTGTGGAATAGATAAACTTTTTATGTTGTGGGATTACATCCCGTTAGTGGGTGGGAAGTGGGGCTGCAGTTTCAGGTTGTGATGTGTATTTTTTTCTGGGTGTTGTGTTGTTACACATTAGAGATAATTAGTGAGTTTTTATTGAGATGTTCTAGGTGTTTTACTAGTTTAGTGTAAGGATTGGGTGGAATTACATTGGTGAATGATGATGGTAGTAGTTGGATCGATGATCAAGAAATCGGAGTGTGCAGTGGGACTCCATGTTGGTTGAGTTGTGTTGTTTTTATGGATATGGGTTTTTTCATGTAGTGGGGATAATAAGGATGGTTTAGGGGGGATTATTTGGATGAATTTCAGTGTTACCCTTTGCGGTCCATTTTCCCAGATCTTCCAAAGACTTTTGAAAATTCTGTGTCTGTTTTGATGTGACAGGTGGTGTGTTGTGTTTGGCAGTGTCCTGAGTATGGATGGAATAACCTGTAAGTGGGTATTAACACCAAAATAATTGGTATTTAATTGTATTTCATTATCAAATTAGGGAGTGATTGTTATTCGTTCAGATATGTGCATTTAGATGTGGCATCAATGGCAGTTTGGTGGGGGTTGTTAGTTTGTGTTGAAAACCCAGAGGTCAGGATAAGTGTTCAGTACATATATATATATATACATGTAGTTCATTTTATTTCAATATGTGCCCCAACTAGGTTGATAACTACATGCTGAACACCCTCACTATTATGAGAGAGGGTGTCCTTTCCATACATCATGGTTGGAGGATGGATGACCAATTACTGGTTCTTCTATGCTTCATCTTCCAGATATTGGTAGACCAAGACTCTACAAGAAGGTTATGGTGTGGTCATGAGGCCCAAGTGACTGCAGTTGATGTGTTCTTCCCAAGTGACATCAGGTTGAGATACATTGTACATTACCATGTTTCGTTGGAATGTGTCTGTGGTTTTCAGTATCAGGTGTCTACGGGGTGGGGGATGTGATGCGGTTGTGGCCATGTGTTGGTTGACTTGATTGGGTATGTATCCAAGTTCTATTGGGGTAGGTTGTGATATTGGGTCTTGTGGAAGGGCATGATAGATAATTAAATACTCAATTATGGATGAAATTTTAACTAGTGGTATTTGTTTTGGGGAACACTAGCATTGATATGATAATTAATTTACTTTACATGATTTTTTTTGTTTTGTGATCATGCCTAGGTGAGGTTAGGGTAGATAGTGTACCTTGTTATGTTATTTTGATCTTTAATTTTTTTTCACAGGGGCGCTAGTATTCTTTTCCCTCATGATCACGTGGGACATTTGTTTTACCTATTGAATATACATGTATGCTAACCCTAGGTATATAAAACTATTTTCAGGTTTCAAGGGAGATTATGCAGACCGTGATGGACCTTACTAGCTCTGGTGTCAAGATAATAACATTGTTGAAACTCATCAGTGTTATTTTGGTTTTTTACTTTTGTTTTTTCCATCATATTTCAAGTATTTTTACATTAAACATGCATGTCTGAGGGTTTTTTGTTATGTTCTTTATATATTTGTGGGAGTATTATTGAGGATGAAAAATTTTATCTCTTGCTATTGGTTGTAGTAAAAAGGTAAATACCTCTCATGTTGTGATCTATCAATATCCTTGGTGTTGGTCACTGCTCTTAGAATATAGCAGGAGGGACTAAGGGGGTCATTATTTATCATTATCCCCTCCCAGCTCAAGAAGGTAATTGTTGGAAGGAGTTGGTTGTGACAGAACGGTATCTGATGTGAGGGTTGAGATGAAGGATGGAGTTTGTAGTTAGGCATACTGATGCTTGAATGGGATGGTAGGGAAACAATGATAGGTGATATAGATTCATGATATGGGATAGGAAAGACTATCTCAGACATGTGATTTTACTTCCCCTCAGGATTAGATGCATGTACTCGATCTTACCGAATGACCAATTAAGGCTACACAGTTTGCAAGATAGAGACCATAGTGATGGTACATTCATAAAAAAGACTTGTTTTCTTGTGAGTTTTTTAAATTTTTGGGATATTCAAATAAAAAATGACTTAAATTGAATAATAAATAAAATTTTATACTACCTGGGTATAGGATTTCTCAATTTATTATATAGATTTGGAACATGGTCATCATCTAGGAGTGGCTCAAGAGGTGTAGGCATAACTAGCTGATCAACGAATCGGTAGATAGATTACATAGTGGGGGAGGTTGATCAGTGGAAATATTTTCATCATACATTATAATAGAAGACTCTATGCAGGTACGACAATATAATTTACAATCTATAGATAAATATTTTTCTTGATGAGATGGTGATCACATTCTGCTTGATCCAGGCTCTGACAGAGTACTAGGTTCCTTTGGCGGTGAGCTAGATACGGGGTGTTCTATGTTAGGGGTGGAATCTCTATCAATTGGAGAGGAAGTTGGATGATTTTATGTTGGATTATTTTTAGAAGTGGCTCCAGATTGAGTAACTACCATCATTCATGAAGGTCGAGAAGAGGAAAGAGTTACTCTCACTCCCGCGGAGAAGTATGTTGATACGAGAGTTGGGGATCAAGTTTAAGAATCTCCATCACATTGCCTTGAACATGTTTCTAGATGATGAGTCTTGGGTGATATGCTTTGGGGAGGTATTCAGTCCCTACATCACGTATGTGGTTAATCCCTTTACCATACTGACATACATAGAGTTTCATAAAAATAGATGAGGTAGTGGAATAGATAAAATCTTTAGGAGTTTTACTATGAGAGGGAAGCCTATCGACTTCTTAAAAGCATAATGATGCAGTAGTAGGTCTCCAAAAATAGGGCCTTCCTTGTTTATTCTAATAGACATCAAGCCCCAGGAGTTTCAATTCTAACCTTTTGGTCCCTGTCCTTATACCATAGGCTTGGGACCGAGCTGTTTCACTTGTGGATTCCACATGTACCTTCCGATTGAGTTCCCATTTCAAGACCATAATGATAGAGGTGGGCATGTTCATTTCCCACCTATGTAGCAGTTTTCAGCCTTCTGAATTTAGTTATATGGATATCATTATCCTTCTCCATAGAGGGTATATAGAGAAAGAGGAGTCTGACCTCAGATATTTAGTCAGTGACCTCTACCCAGGCATGGTTGGGGAGGCAGTCGATAACATAGGGGAAAAGTAGTTTGGCATGGTTAGTTTCAATCCATAGAGGTATACGTTTTAGTTGCGATGAAGATCATTTGAGGTATGATCTCTCTATTTAGAACTATTTTTTGCACCTCGTTTGATTCAAAAGCTTCACACTACTTTGTTTCATCTAGTCTTTCCCATTCATTGGGACTATATTTAAAGTAACTTTTCATTCCCTTGTAGTTGGGTACAATATTCAGAGGTCATATCAACATGATCGATGTTTTTTGGTTATGAAGAATGATGTTGTGACCATATCAATAAATTATCGATCTCATTATGCTGGAAATGAATCCATATGGTGTCATACTTGGCCTCGACTATTTGTACTCTATGCATGCTGTTGTTGTCTGCATTCAGAGGAGAGTCATGTTTTAAGACATGGATGGTCAATGTCTAGTTTTCATTGGTGACTGATGTTTCTCAATGGGAATTAATAACATGGATACTCCTCTTTTCTGGTTGGATATGATGTTAGTGGAACTATTGCATGAAGAGAAGGTGGCTGTTTCGACAGTTGTTAGGGAGTTCAGGCATGTTTTCCTTGAGGAGTTTTTGACTCTAGCCCCTCGATGTGATGTTTAGTTCATGATATATTATCATCTCGTTTCAAATACTATCTCCAGGTATCCTTAATGAATGTAACATTATGAGCTACATGAGCTAATGATTTAGAATGATGATCTGATGAAAAATGGATTTACCTAAACAAGTGTGTCACAATGGGGTTCTCCAGTCCTATTCAAAATGACAGTTGATTTTAGTATGAGTCGTGCATAAACTACATGTGGTTTATTCAGGTGTCAGTCAGAACCGTTAACCTCTCCAAAGTATAGATTATATTTTTGATCTGTTGAGGGGATGATGTTTGTTTTCCTAGATTGATATTTGATCTTTGTGTCACCTATTAAGGGTGAATGAGGATGATATCTTGAGGAATAATTTCTTTTGAAGGTATGGGAACATTGATTTTTTGGGTATGTCATATAGTTTTACACACCCAATTTATATGTCCATGAGACATCTGAACTCTTTTTTGTGAGTTACTTGACTAGTTTTTTGTCGTATTCATCGATGACATTCTAAACTTCTAGTAGTTAGAGGAGGAGCTTACCAACCATTTCAGGACTATTCTAGTGGTCTATCAAAGCCACCACCCCTACACAGTTTTTTCCAAGTGCTTGTTTTGTACACTATAGGTCCACTTCCTTTGTCGTGTAGTGTCTTAGACGGACGTATTAGAAGATCTGTCAATGTTTGAGGGAGTTGTTTCTTGGGAAGCACCCAAAAATGATGAAGAAGTTTATAGTTTTGTTGGTCTTCCAAGATATTATTGAAGGGTTCTACCTTATTTCTCTCTATTATCAGCTCATTTGATGGAACTATCCTAGAAGGAAAATGCCTTTGTGTAAAGTGATTACTTTTAGGCATCATTCCTATACTAGAAGTGGAATCTAGTTAGTGCTCATGTGCACCAGTTTCTAGAGTATGGGGTGATTTTCAACAAGTTCGGTGACACTTATCATCTATACATGATATTTGTGTTGATGTAGTAGTGAGGAGTGATCTGTTATGGGTACAGGCAATTACATCCCTTGGAAGCTAACTATGCCAACCATGATATGGAGCAAGTAGTGGTCGTGTTCATGCTAATGATGTGGTGGTACTACATTATTGGGAAAGACATTTTTGGACATTAAATATCAAAAAATATTGAGGTATATCTTTTTATATTGAGACATAAACATGTAGAAGTGGGTGAGGATATAGTTTCTCCTAGATTACTTCTTCAAGATCTCTTACACCTCAAGAAAGGGTAATATTGTGGCTGATGATTTGAGTAGGAAGTCAAACAGGAATGTTTTCGGGAATCTGTAGATGCATGGAGGGTGATAAAGATGTTGGATTCCTTACACATAGATATAAGAATGAATGGTGGAAGCAGTCGTCTCTTTCAGATGAAGGAACCATCATCTTTTGGGTAGATCTAGAATTACTCTCAGTGGGGAAACTCAAAGAAAAATGTGATGTGTGATCACATTGACCACAGATATTCTCTGAATTGGATGGTAGGATGATGGTCTAAATTGGATAATGTTCCATGAGAATATATTTTTCTAGTGTTGATATGAAAGGGAGTTGTTTGTGATTTTCAAAGATCACCCCTAGTAATACACTTGGGAGTTTATAAGATATACTGCAACTTGAGAGACCATTTTTGGTGGCTCTAGAAGAAGTAGGTTATGATTGAGTTTATAGAAAATTTCATGGTGTTCCGGCATGTGAAATCAGATCCCATGTTACAGGTAGTTTGTGGCATCCTCTGGATGTCCTTTGGAGGAAATGTAACAAAATATCACTGGATTTCATCATTTGATTTCCCAGGTCATATTTATGATGTGAGGTAATTAGGTAGTCATGGATCGGCTGACAAAACTGCCCCACTTCTTAATGATTAAAGAATTGATCATAGTAGATTCTTTTTCGATAACGTATATAGATGAGGTTGGTTAGTTGTATGAAGTTTTGAGATCCATTTTCTTAGATCACAAATAACACTTTACCTTAAATATCTGGAGAGGATTGTAGAATACTTTTGACACTCAGTTACACCTCAACACTGATTTCCACCCTCATATTGATGAGAAGACAGAGTGTACCATTCTTACATTGGAAGACATGCTGCAATAATGCCTCTATAAATATGGTTGGTATATTGTGCGACATTTTCCCTTACAATAGTTTTCATTAAATAATAAATATCACTCATCCATTAATATGTCTCGATTTGAGGCCTTGTAAGAATTGTCATGTTGCTCACCTTTGTGATGGAATGAGGTTGGGGAGGATAGTGTCTCTATTCTAGAAATGGTGAAATGTAAGATATATAATGTTATTCTATTTTGTGACATGATGAAGGAAACACATGATCGAAAAAAGTTATATGTCGATCGCATGAGTAGGTCATTGGAGTTAGACATTGGGGACACATTTTCTTGAAGGTTACCATACCCATGGGTAGTAGAATTTCAACCGAGGGAGAAAGATTTCATATTAGATCCTCAGAAACATTGTATTGTTGGGTTGATTTGGAATGGTGGCATACCAATTGTCATTACAACTTTTGTAGGAGTGGATCCACAATGTCGTTCATGTAGCCCCTCTTAGTTGGTATATTTATGATAACTCACATTTCATGGATAGGGGAGAGTTGGATATCAACGTTCATACAATGTTCATGTAGTGCACATTGGAAATCCAAGATCATCAAGAGAAGTTTCTACATGTTTCGAAAATTCATTTTTATTGTATTTTAGATACATGGTGGTCTGGATAAGAGTAATTGGGTGTGAGATATGGAATTACATACCTGTTACCTCAAAATGTTTTTTTATTTTGTTGTGTGCATTTTATATTGATGTAGTTCTTGAATATTATTTTCTAAGAGATGTTTTTTCTCTAATTCAATAATTTTTGATAAATTCTTAACATGTATAATAGGGGTATCTAATTCCTAATCCAGACACAATAATGAGATGTGATTAAACCCATGTGGGAAATTTAGTTCCATCTAGAGTGGATAATATCTTAAAATAGAGGAAGGAATTCCCAAAGTCATTTGTACGAACTATTGGTGATTCTATAGGGTATATTTTGGATGTTTGGGATAGAATATGTGGTAGGCTGTGTTCTTCGATGTTATGGTTTTACCCCATATTTTAAAAACAATGTGTGTTTTATCATTGGGAGGGATCTTATGAGGTTGTGGTTTATAACCCTCTTTCTTTTGGGTTTGGATTTTAATTCATTGGGGAAAGAATAGTTTGATGGGTATTGGATGTAAATGCCTGGGCCTCCCTAGTCCATTACATTGTCGAAATATAGTGTTTGGGGTGTTTTGTGGGGAAATATTATCTCATTTTGAGAGTATTCCAAAATTCTATTTCTCCCCTATGGTAGGATATGTAAGTGATTATAAATCGATAGCCTAGTGTTAGTAGCATATCATCGTTATCTTGGTTTTAAGAGATCATGTTTGTACGTCAGGGCATTAGAGAGTATGTGTGTCAGTGTGGCATGGCATCGGTAGATTAATGTGGTGGTAGGTTGAGAAGCCGGTAGGTTGAGGCATCAGTAGGACATGTCTTCTCTGAGTATGTGTGTTTTTGAGTTAGTGATTTTGTGAGTTAGGATGTAAGTAAGTATAGGGATTGGTATGACATGGTTTGTGTAGGTCAAGGCGTCAGTAGGTCAGGTATTGGTGAGTTGCGTCAGTGAATCGCTGTTACTGAGTCAAATAAATGGATCAATATCAGTGGCCCATCCGTTGGTGATTCAAGAATCTCTGATACTCTGTCGGTAACTCTTTTTGATGAATCACCCATCGGTGATTCAATTCCAGTTTTTCCAGTTTCTACAATCTTAAGTATTTTTTTAAAATATAATGTTTATATCCTTTATTGTGCATTTATAAAGACATTAAAAAAAGATATTATTTACACTACTAATATCCTTACACTCAAGGGCCATTGGAAAATTCAAACCATGTGGTCTTAACCCTGATCCAATGTTAATGGAAATTGAAAAATTTTCCACTCCATGGATATAGATTTTGGTTTCTCTAAAGTCGATATCCTATCATCCTTAAAACCTTATGTTTTATCATTGTTTGCCCATAACCATTCTTAACCATGGAGTCATTCACCTATTTTGTAGCAGTCTATTAGGTTTTCCCTAGTTTATTTTCTATTGTGCGCACAAACTCCTATTTTTGAGATAGAAAGAATCATTGGAATGATTTTAATCCAAGTAGGGATTCCTTCTTCTCTGTTTCTTTTGAACATCATCCGGGTTGGGTGTAATCATGTCCCTTTATTAATATAGTTGTACCCCAATTTTAAAATGATAATAAGAAGTAATAAATTATGGCCTGGAAATAAGATGATGTTTATTGATTTTTTTTATATGTTATCCATGAACCATGTTTTGTCTTGTATGGGCATTATGCCCTTTGAAAACTATGGTCATTGGTGACCTCTATTTTTTCACTTGTATAAATTGTGATTATTTGTTGTCGATCCTATGTTGAATGGAAGCAATTATGAAAACGTGATTAATTATGTTTATTTGGTTAAATATATTGATGCACTATAATAAAAAATGTTCTATAATCACTGTTGAAAAATAAATGTGGAATTATAGAACAATAGATGCTAAATCTAGATAAACCTTGTTTTTAAGAGTGTATTTGTTTTGTGTATGGTTATATTCAACCTTTTTTAATGGATATTTTAAGTTGATTTTGGGAGTGTGGTTGTACATGTGGGGTGGTATGGGTGGTGTAATGTAATATCAGGAATAGTTATTGGTTGATTTTGGAGTGGATGGACTTATTATGCATTGGGACTACCTTTGGATTTTGGCTAGGTAGTGGGGCTATAGTTAAGTTTTGTGATGTGTTTTTCTTAAAGTGTGTGGTGTTTTTTCGGAGTGGGTATTCCTAGTGTTTTTTAATGAGGTGTATTGGGGTGGGGAGAGGATGTACATTGCAACATTACATTAAAGAATAACGGTTGATGTTGTTGGACTGTTTTTCATTAAAGGGGTGATTATCATGATACTATATGCTAATTGAGTTTTGTTTTTTTGTTTGATATGTTGTTATTCGTAATACGTGTATGTTGGGGATGGTTTAAGAGGGATAATTTTGAATAATTATGACGTTACCTTTCATAGACCCTTCACCCAGAGCATCAAGAGACTTTTGTGAAGTCTGTCTCTATTATGATGTTACTTGTACTTTTTTGTGTTTGGTAGTTTCTTGGGTAGTGATGGAATAACTAATAATTGTGTGTTAACATCAATATAATTGGGTTTCATGTGGATTGCTTTAATCTTATTCAGAATTTTTCAATATCTGTTATGATATGTGCATTTAGATTTTGCAGTAAGTTAAGTTTTGTTTGAGTTGGATGTTTGTGTTGAAAACCCATAGGCTGGGTTGAGTGTTTGATACCTATATGTATATATACATGAAGTACCTTGAATTTTGTTATATGAACCCACTTGTGTTGAGTACTATCGGTCAGAATCCCCTATTTTTGTAGGGGACGGTGTCATTTCCCATCATAGTTGTGGAAGGATGGATGACTAGTTATTTTCCCTTGTCTCTCCCACTTCTAGGCATTAATATCCCGATACACTTTAGGAAGGTTGTGGTGTGGTGGTGAGACCCATGTGTATGCGGGATAGGTTTGATTCCAAGGTATCATCGGGATGAAATACATTTTACATTAACGTGTTTCTTTAGGATGAGTTTCTGTTTTTGTGGCCTAGGTATATATAGGCAAGATGTGATGTGGTTGTGTTCGAGGTGTATGTGGGAGGGATGTGGTATGTGGTTTGGGTGTGTGCAGGTAGGTTGCGATAGTGGGTATTATGGGAGATCATGGTTGAACCAAGATGTTCTCCATTAGGTATGATATGTTTACTTGTGGGAAGTGGTGAAGGGTACCATATCATCGATGTGATTACTACATTACATTACACGACTTCTGTTATTTTGTGAGTGTTCCTTGTTGCGGATTGGTAGGATAATATAACTTTTTAGGTTCTTTTTTGTTTATGATCTTTTTCTCATAGGGAAATTAGTATTCTTATCCCACTTGAGCATAAGAGATATTCAATTTTCTTACTGATTGTACATGTATTCTCATTCTATTTATAGTAAACTATTTTTTAGGTTTCAAGGGATATTATGTAGACCGTGATAAACAATAATAGCACTGTCTTTAGGATAATAGTTTTTTCATAGCTTAAAATTGTTCTTTTTGTATTAACATTGGATTTTTTTCTTTGTAATTGTCATATTTTAACATTTAACAAACATATGGGATGAATTTTGGATTCTTATATATATATATATATATATATATATTGTTCATCAAGTTATTTTGAGGTTGATACATTTTAAACCCTAATATTGGTTCCTATAAAAGTTTATTAGCCTTCCATTTGGTGTGGTTTCTTTACCCTTGGTGTTGGTCACCACCCTATTGCCTACTAGAGTTGGTACTTGGGGGTTATTATCTCTATTTCTCTAATTCCATCTCAGTATGGAGATATCTAGAGTGAGGGGGTCATGAAATTTAGTGCCATGGAAATTTTATGAAATTGATGAAGAAGTAAATGTCATTATTAGTTACTTAAAAATGATTTATTTTATAGTCATATCCATCTAAATTATTATATAATTATTAAAAAGGATTGAAAGAAAAATTCAGATATTTTTTCTATTAATTAATTTACTGTTGCATGTCATAATTAAACATGTGATGTTAGATCTTTTAAGGGTGATGTCATACTAAGAAATATAAATATATAACCAATAAAAATTATCGGTTCACACACATCTCAATGAAATCACAATGTTTAGAATTGATAATGTTTCATATACATTTAATGTCTTATGATATATGATATAATATTAGAGGCTAAAAGTCATGAATATTTTTAAGAGGCTGTATTCCTTATGATGGGAATGGATTTTCAAGATAATTTATTGAAGATAATGTCCTATTATTTGGGTAAAATCAATGATATTTCCAAGGATTTTGTTCCCTAATAAATGTAAATTGAAGAACTATAGGCCAATATAGAATAATTTTTTATATAAATAGTTTATATTTTGAAGTCTCAAATGAACACCTAGAATAAAAAATAATGTTACCTCATGCCTGAACATTCAAAAAATTTTGAGGTAGAAAATTTTGTAACAATATTTATAATGGATGAGTTAATGATCACATGGGAAGATAAATTATCAAGATCCACATCTTAATTTAAATTTTTTTGATCAAATTTAATTTATAAAACCAAAATTTTTAAGGAACTTATATTTTAATTAATTATTTAATATATAATTTCCTTATAATTATATCAAAAAATATTTATTTTTTGGTAAATTATGCTAAATTAAATATAAATGATTATAAATTCATGAAAACATAAATACATAATTAAATAAGAAATCAAAATGTTGGTTATTATGGAGTCTGAAAAAATATCAAGAAAAAAATATTTTATTTATTGATTCTTGAAAAAAGGGGTCATCCCATTTTGTATGTAGTAGTAAAAAGAATTTATTCAATGAATATATTAAAAAATATTCAAAAAATTACTTATGGAAAATGTAATAATTTATAGAAATTTATGTTATGGTGACATGTGACAATATTATTAGATCAATTGTAGTATTTATATACATAAATATAAATTAGTAGAATAAATTTATTATTGAACAATTACTGAAATTTAAAAAAAAATATTACCAAAAAGTGTAACAATGGTCTAGGAAAAATTCAAATTATTTTTACTATTATAATAATTATTTTAATTGTTATCATATGTGATGTTTATCTACAAAAAGTGTTCAATTTAGGATGAATCAACTGTTAAATTTAATTATCATTGAATTACATTTCATTGGAAAATATTATAAGATAATTGTGTAGAATATTTTACAATTAAGAGTTAGAAATATGTTATTCAATAATAATACTTATATAAATAAGCAATGTTACTATAAATGAATAAAGAAATAATTATACTTAAAATAATGAATAATACCGTTGAAATTAATCGATGGGAAATATTAATGGATCTTGTTTGGAAAAAATAATAAACCAATATCGTTTATAAATTCATGGAGATATAAAAAATTGTTTCAAATATATTTTATGGAATGGGAATTCTATGAAATCTTTTTTTGTATTGAATTATGAAGATAATTTTATCTTATTTAGATAGATGTGAAATTAGATTCTCTCAAAAAATTTCAAATCTCAACAAGGGTTATTGAATAATGTTTATGGTAAAGGTTGTGGTTTGTAATGAAAACCCATATTCCTTAATATAAGTATATTTACCCATCCCATCACAAAATATATTTAAAATTTATATCAATTTTTCATGAATTTATGGTAAAATGAAGAGACACCATACTAGTGTAATTTATAACGACCTAATATTTTGGATACCCTTATATACATAATATGATATATAACATTTTTTACAGGCTACAACCATTATGAAACCATAAATTATTATGTAATTTCTAATAAAAACAATGATTGTAGACCATTTATTGAAATTAATTTTAGAAAATAAATAATTAATAACTGTAATTATTAATAAATATAAAACATAACTGATTGTCCTCGTATAGTACCATCATTAGAAAAACAATTTAAAATTTTAAAAATTTTATATTTTGATATAAATTTCACATTCAAATACTCTGTTGATAATTTACATATTATGAATATTTTAATTTCCATTAACATGGCTAATTTTTAGATAAAAATATGGATTTTAGGGAAATTATAAATTTTATCATTCTTTCACTATATAATAATAAAATATATGTTTTCAAAACCATTAATTTTATAAAATATTTATTTATAGAATATAATTATGATATTTAATATATACGAATATCTTATAAATACCAAGTAAAATATTGTTAGAACTAATTAAAAAATATTGTTTAACAAATATTATTGGTAATATATTTTAAAAAAGTATTTAAAAATGAATTTTTTATTTGGGATTAACTGTGAATACACATTCCATTCATTTTATTTATAAGAAATCAATTCATTTAACTAAAATTATATAAATTAAAAAAAATATCTTGTATACAAAATATGAAAAATATTATTTTTATAAAATCTTATTTATGTGATTAACATTGTTTATTTTAAAAATAATATTTTAAAAATTTATAAATTTAAAATGCAATCATGAAATTAAAATATAAACATTTAATTTAATAAAATCTTAATGATTTTAATTTTAATTTTTGATAAAACATAAAATAATATTGTCCATAAATAATCACCATTGTGAAAACGAATAATGTAAAAAAATTATTTAAGGATAAATAGAAAACAAAATTGAAAAAATTTCACAAATATGTTTTTTAGATTAATTTGTAGATTATATTTTCCAAAATATTACTTGTTACACTATTGAGTCTTTGATCCTCGAATAATGTCATCATATTATTGAAAAATGGATAATGTTTCTAAATTTTTTGTTTTCATCTCTAATAAAAGGGTACATAGTTCACCACTTCAAATTATAAAAACTAGAATTATTATATTTACCAGTTTATTATTCATTTACCTAGAACCATCTCCTTTATAGATCAATCCTAATTTACACATAGTATTCCTAAACAACTCTATTACATGAGGACTTTTAGGGAAACATCTATTCTTCAATGTTACTATTATATCATTCATATGGTTTTTATTTATAATATATTGAAACAATATATATTATCACAACAACAATATAATGAAATTAATATCATTTTTAACTTTTTCTATATAAATGTTATATCGTTGTAAATACTTTTCCATTTGCATGAAAAAACAAAATAAAGATAAACATAATATTTTGAATGATTTTTTTATATTACATATATAATTTATTTTGTTATAAAAATATAATAAAATAAGGATCAAGAAAATAAAATAAATAAAATATATTCAATATTTATATTTTATAATAATATTAGGTAAAATTGAAATCTTTCTTAACCATACCCCCAATCAAGTTAATGTTATTGAATTTTTATTATAGTTTAACCTCCTATATGAATGAAGTAATAAAAAACTATTATGGATTAATATTAGAATATAAAATCTAATATAATTTTTATGTAATAATAAAATAATAATTTTTAATTGGATATCAAGAAATTATGTTAGGTATTTTTGTTAATATTATAGTATCAATTCGACTTTTATAAAATAAAAAATAACCTCACTTTGATTTCATATAAAATTTAAAAACTAAAAAAACTAAAGAATAATATATTGTATATATAAGTAAATGATATAAATATTTTAATGGGACTTTAATGATATATTAGTGATGAAATTTACATCAATTTATTTATAATAAAATATAAATTCAGAAACAGGTGAAAACATATAAAGTTATTTACAAAATATCAGTTAAATAATTAATAAGTAACCATTATATCCGTAAAAATTAATTTAAAAGAGGTATATATATTTAACATTATGAATCGAGTCATTAATATTACTCTTATTTGGTTGCATTTTTCCAATTAGTAAGAATTTTTTTAAATTATTTGTGCCCAAAAATGATTTCACAATTATGATTTTTACAACTTAATGTGAGATAATAAGTGATTGGTAAATGGGAAAATCATTATTTAACAACATTTTTATTCTTATGTAGGATTTTTTCCCTACTTATCTAAAAAATAAACCTAAAATTTTCTTTTGAATATATTTTATCCATTATTTCCTATTTATTTTATATGGTTTGGATGGAAAACGTTCTAAAAATAGTTACATTATAGATACTATTATAAAGATCCTGATTTCTAAATAGGATCCGGGAGCATGGGTCTTGTGATGTTATATCCTCAAATGATTTTCCATTGATAAATAAATAAATATGTTGATGGATTTATAATACATAATTATTTCCATGACATACATGGTCTATTATTTTTGAAAATTAATGATGGATTGATCATGATGAATGAGAGAGAGTTGAGGTTTTTGGATTAAATAACCTAATTATGGAAAACCTACACACTTGGATCCACCAGATTCGAGTACGGTATGATAGGAACAGGATGAGAGATGGATATTAAGTCTTCTATTTTGGGAGATAATTATTTATAAATTATAATAGGTCAACGCATTTAACTTATGTAATAAAATTAGTATCCAGACACACACGGTTTGGTCTCACAATTTTCCAAATCGTACACTAAATATGTCAGGATTCTAGAACATCAAGGGAATTATCAATGTTTCATCACATAATATAGTAATTTTTGAATCAACAGATCTATCATACTATATAATGTGTTTCATAGGATCTACAATTATGTTGTATTGAGTTTCTAATCAGTCACCCTAACCATCCAACACCTCACATTCCTCTTCCGAAAGCTACATATTTTCATGGAGAATAAAAAATTGTGTTGGAACCCATTATTCATACATAAAACATTCAAAATAACTATAAAAATTTCAAAATATAGTATAAACCACCTAAACAGTGAAAAAATAATTCCTAGGTCAATGACCGGTGATTAAATGTTTAAATTAACTCCTATGTTGTTCATAAATCTGATTTTGTAATTTTATTATTGAATATTTTCATAGCAATTATATGTCTTCTAAATCAATGAAATATTTTATAAATTAAAACTAATAAACATATAAAAAAATTCTTTAACTACTTCAAGTATTCTCAAATAGGAATTAATAATATCATGAGATATTTTATAACCATATAGAGGGGTAGTGAATCAAAGTTAATTTATTTTAGGATACCAAAATAAATAATTTATTATCGTCACCAATTAGAGTAAATATTTATCAATGTGGATTATAAAATGATGATAGATAGAGTAAAAAAGTAACACAGAATTAATAATTTATAAAATTAAGTTCATCGAATCATTTAATAATGTCCCAATATATTAGGAATAATGGTTGTTATCTGTATGTACATAATCATAATGTCTTGTCAACAATAATAATTAACTGAGTAGGGATATACCCTAATCTATATGTAATATAATGACTTAAAACATCCATAATTTTGAATATTCATTTATTCTCATGACCTCTACTACCTCTTGGAATTATATCATATGTGCAGCTAAGTTATTCTAATATATCGCATATGTTAGGTCCACAATGTTAGATACCCTGAGGGGGGGGGGGTGAATCCGAGTATGACAGATTAAATCAACTTCCCCATTTGATAATGTTCCACTTTTAAGAAAAACATTATTCTCTCTCTTTACTATAGAAGAGTGTAAACATAAACTAAATCCTGCACATGAAACGTCAATTTTTACTTGGTTCACCCTCACTGGGCTACGTCCAAGGAGCATACACTGGCGATGTGATGATGTAACAAATCCACAAAAAGAGAACTATGGTTTACAAAGATTAGGCTAGATCACTTATATGCCCAGGCTCACTAACTTTACAATGTTTAGTGTTAGCTCATTGCTTTCCCAAGGGTCACTCCTTATTTTTCTCTCTATGGATCACTGCAAGTGTAGTGGGTCACCTTCTTCCAATTCCTTTTCTGAAAACTCTGGAAAGGATCCACTGACAGTTTAACGTCTTTTATGTACCTTCATTATCACTAATGAAATATTCATCTTTAACTGTTTATAGATGCTCTGTTGACATCCATCTTTCACTCGTAGAAGAATCTCTCTTTGCACCAGGTGTATCAGGCAAACCCAAATTTTAAACGCAACCTCTTCACTACCTTGCGCGTAATTCCCTGATTTTGAGAAAAATCCACTTTTTCTGCATCCCCTCTATTATTTTCAACAAATGCTTTTTTGTAAAACTAAATTCTTTTATGCACAACCTTCGATTTGCATCCAACTAATTCTTCTATGCGAAACATTTATCTTTTATGTGACAAAACATTTTTTTACATGAAACATTTTCTTTATGCACAACTCCTCTTTTACAAACTTCCAGTTCATTATGTTCAAACACCTAACGTTACGGGTAAACATTACAGTGACGTGAAACTCTCTTGTGTATTCATATTTCCTGCGCCAAAGCGTGGATACACTCCAAGTGTTGAGCTGATGTGCATGAAGGGGTCACACTTAATATTTATAGGCAAAACTGACCCTACGCGAAAAATCCTCTTTGAGCGCATAATTCACTTTGAGCGCAAAAAACACATTTTTGCTCAAACATCATTTTTCACACACTACTCCAATATTTCGTGCACCTCTTCCCTTTTCCAATTTTTGTGCTTCTGATCTCAAAACACCTCTTGCACAAAAAACACCAATCCTCTATTTCTCACTCTACACTAATATTTTGTGCACTAATTTCCATTTTCACACACCACACAAATATTTCATGAACCACTTTCCTTTTTCATGCTCCTCCTTTTGCCAAAAACACATCTTTCCATATTTCAATTTTCAGGCCCAAAATTTTAGAAAACACTGGAAAAAACGACACCTTATATCTACTGTTTTTAACCACCTCCATATCCTCGATTCATTTTTTGAGGTTATTCTATCAAACATGGATTTACAAAAAAATATTGATCCCAAAAAATTCACCATGTAAACAAATTTTTTAGAAAATTGGACATCAGGGTCTACATTGTCAACAAACTCTACATAGAGGCACGCATTCTCAACCAACATAATCACCTCAATAATGCGTAAATTATACCCTGAGGTATTTTTTCCCAATATCATCTAAAATCCCTTGAGAATTTATTTTCTGTTATTCCTGAGATGAAATTATTTTTAATTATAATACCCTGCTCACATTTCTATAGCTGAGACACGACATTTTTAAAAAATTCATATTCAACTTTTTTATGTAGGGCATTGAATCATAACTACCTAATAAACATTGTATAAAAGTGAATTTAATGGATATGAAATCTCTAATGAATAGTTTTTTTATTTGTACAAGTGGATTGTGGTTTGATAACATACAATTTTTGAAAAATAGAAAATCAATAAATCATGAAAATCACTACAAATTTTAGTATAACAAATTATATTGTATCATAGTCATTATGATTTATTTTTTTATTATCCTCATTAAATCATGTCCCATTGTAATCTAAAATAAAATATAATAAATTTCTCTATTCAATAGTGTAATCACTTCCCCACAACACTATTGATTCTTCATAATGGGTATATAGTTTCTATAATTTCATTAAATTTTATGTCTAATAAAATGGATCCACTTTATTATATAATTCACATAATCACAAATATAAATAAAGAATGTTGCATTTATATAATAGTATACTATTCAACAACAACATAAAAACAATAGAAATAGAGGATCCTTCACATTATTTATTCATTTACATTGTAGATCATTATTCTAATGAAATTATTATCAATATAAATGAGGATCGAACTATTCATTAATTATCAAATGAAAAAAATTCATTATGAATTCATTTGGAACTTTCAAATGAAAATCATGAAGAAAAAATTCATAGAATTATTCAATTTTAAGACTATTTAATCACCAAATAACTTAATTAAGTATTTTTATAGAGTTTAGTATACATTATGATTGATATTGATTAAATATTTAAACATTTATCAATTGAGACCAAATCTCAACTCCTTGGGTATTGCAATTTATGAGGGACATTTTTGGTTTAATTATTAATTATCTACACAAATAATAAAAGGATCTAAAATAGCACTAATACATTAATAGTAACCAATTATATGCTATAAAATAATAGAAATAATTATTATTTAACTACTCTTTTTATTAATGATTTTTTAGACCATGATAAGAACAAATATATTTCAATGTGCAAATCTAGAATTTAATTATAAAATTTATGGAATTTGTAATAACTTCATTATACGTTTAGTTAAGGACTACATAATTGTATATGTAATTATTGCTTGAAATTTTAATTAATTTCCAATTTTCAATATACAATTTTAAAATTGTTTAATGATATTATTTTGGGTAATAATTAATTATTAAATTATAAATATGTAGTTTTATATTTTATTCATTATTTATATATTTTTTATTACATGTATTATTATATGTAACAAATTTATAGTATTTAAAATATATTTCATATAATATAGATATTTTATTTCAAATTTACAATTATTTATTAACCAGTTATATAATAAATAATGGATAATAAAAAATTATTATATAATCACATAATTAAAAAGAAATATTGTTTCTCAAATAAATTGTTTTTTTATATACAATAATTCTTATAAAAATGTAAAATTATAATTTTTAGAATAATAATTGTATAAATTAGATTTAAAATTTTGAATTTTCATGTCAAAATTTTCTAATGGTTATTTAAATATCCTTATAAAAATGCTAATTTATAGTCAAATAGTAAAGATATAGATATTTTCATATATGAAATTTTGAATGACACCATTATGTTGAAATTAAGATTCAGTAATTTATAATTTTTTGTCATGGAAAAAATTTAATTAACACCTACAAATTATTTTAACAATAATACATTATAATATATATATATATATATATATGAATTCCAATAAAAACATCCAGACCAGGTTTGTGATGCATTATTTTAAAAAAAAATTCCCACCTATTAGTTTTGAGAACTCTCTACAAAAATGGAATCACAAAGAGTACGGTGTGGGTTTTTAGAACCCATGTATTTACATTTAATACTATCCAATTAAGAACAAACATAAAATAAATTTCCTTATAGAGTTGTTAATATAGTAGTATAATTCAACTAAAATATATTTATATAAAAATAATAATAATATTTTTTAGATTTGGTTTAGACACCCATAAATGTATTGATTTCATATATTATAGGTATAAATATTTGTAAAAAGATAATGATGATGTTTTAAATTTGAATATTCATGTTATCAATGATTGGAAAAAAATTAATATATAAATATGGAATTTATAATAATTTCATTTCATTTCTCATATTGATTAATTTTAAATGAAAATTAAAATAACATGTAATGGTTGATTTGAACTCCATAAATATATAATATTGTGAAATTTTTTTTTATTTTTTACATTCTAGTAGTCAATTTAAGTAATATTTTTTGATAATTATCTGAAAATAACATCATCATAATTTCATAGTATATGGAGGCATTGTACAAATACCATTTATTGTAACCATTATAAAAATAATTTTTTCACTATGGACGGAAATTCTCTCTATGATTAACATAACCGATATGAAACTATTTTTTGATGAGTCAATAGATACTTTTTTAATTATAATTAAATAATTATAAATGTACTTCTATATTGTGAAATTTGTTTATGTAACATGAGTATTCAATAATATATTATAATGTCCAATTAAATTCAAGACTCGGGATAACGATTTTTTCCTTTGATCTATTATATTTTTCTATGATTGGAAATCGTTTTTTAATTAATTATACATAGTCATTCTTAGTTTATGTCTCATTATATAATCATTTTTTACTATATTGTTATATTTTAAAGGGAATATTTATAAATTAAATATCCTCCTTGTATTCATTCATTGGATTATCCATAAAAAATGAATATTATATTGTTTATCATCGGTTCTTTATGAACATATCTTCCTTGTTTATATTATCCATTACAAATTTCATTTAAAAAAAATTCATTTATATTATAATTTAGTATCTATAATCGTTAAATATTTTCCATTTATATATATTTAAATTCTTTTTGTATTTTCCTTTTATTTATTCATATATATTGCATTATTATTATTGTAGGGGAAAAAATACATGATTTATATTATCAATTGACAATTCATCAATATCTATGTTTTTATTTTAATTTTTTTTAAATATAATTTGGGTTTCTTTTAGGATTATTATAAAAAATTATTTGTATTTCTTTTTTTAGTTCTGTAAAAATATTATTCATTTCTTATATATACTATAAAATTTCTCAATGCATATCTTTTAAACAAAATGTAAATTACTTATCTTCCCCTATGAGCTCAAATTTTCAATGGATTTATATATATTATATAATTCTTAATAAGGTGAAAAATATTCTTATCCAAAATTTCTTAATTATATAGATCATTTATAATTTATGGTTAATATCTTATATATATATATTAAATATATTTGAGGTCTAATTAATAAATTTTTGATGTAGTTTTCATACATTGATTCCCATATGAGTTATGTCTAAATAAATACTCTGTTGGTAATAAAAAATTGAATTATAGTATATGATTGTTTATTTTATGATTTAATTGAAATTAATTTGATTCCTTTAGGGAGTTAATATTTTCAAATTTTTATTATACCATTACAATATTTTGGTATAATGTCGCAGATCTATCTACTATATTACTTTGTCATAATCTAGTGTTTGGGTTGTTCTGGGAGGCAATGGTAGATCATTTAGATAGTTTTCCAATATTACAGTTTTTCCAATGGTAGGATACATTTAATACTCAACATTTGTATCTCTTCATCGATAGCTTCGTGTTGTTATCTCATTATCAGTAGCTTAGTGTCGTTAGTTCGGGGTGTCGATGAGTTAGGGTTTCAGTGGGTGAGGGTGGTAGTAGGTCGAGGCGTCAGTAGGTCAAGGTGACATGCTATTGATGTGTCATCCGCTCGAGGCATCGGTAGGTCTGTATGTCAGTGAGTTAGGGTGTTGGTGAGTTAGGGTTTCAGTGAGTCAAGGTGTTGGTAGGTCGAGGTTTATGTAGGTCGGGTGTCAGTGAGTCAGGAGTTGATTAGTACCATCGGTTACTCGCTATTGGTGAGTCACATAAGTGGCTCAACATTAGTGTCTCATCCATTGGTGAGTTAGGTTTAAGGGACTCACTATCGGAAACTCACATTGGTGAGTCATGCATCGGGGAGTCATTTCCAATTTTCTCTGTTTTCCCATTTTCTCCCTTTTTACGTTTAGTTAGACATAAATTTAGATTAAAGCCTTGTTTGAGAATTTGTAGATGAGTTTCAATGTTATTAATTATATATTTAATATAAAAACACTCTAGGGACTTCAAAATAGTCAAACATCATAGTCTTTATAATGATATGACATCAATGGACCTTGAAACTATTTCCCTTCTATTGTTATAGGATCTGTCCTTTCTAAAGCCGATATCCTTCATTATATAAAAGATTATTTTTTTATTAATGTTCCCAAAACCCTTCTTCCCCATAGATTCATGCTCCTGTAATATAGTATTATATTCAGTTTTCACCCAGAGTCTATCCTACTTCTTGTACAACCACTTATTTTGGGGGAAGGAAGAATCATTGGATGGTTGCAGTTCTAAGTACTGATTCCATCATCTATACTTCTTTTATGCATCATACGGGGTGGGTGTAATGATCTCTCCTTGTGAATATATTTGGATCCAATTTTAATGAAGATAATATGAATTTATATATGATAAACTTATAAGATGATGATGATATATTTAGTTTATATATTATCCTTGATCCATGTTGTGTTTTGTAATGGAGGTTTGCCTTCTGAATTTCATTTTCATGGGTGGCCTCTATTTACACACATGAATGACTTGTGAATATTTTTTGTTGATCCTCTATTGAATGTATGAAAATAAGTAATCTTGATTGATCATTTATATCCTCTAAAATATATATATTCCCTATGATGAAACATATTATGTGATCACTCCAAAATAATGAAATTCGAATTAAAGAATAAGGGTTCCTAGATCTAAATGTTCCTTACTATTTGATGTGTATGTGTTCATTGTATGTTTATGTTCAAAATTTATAGTTATCCATGTGATGTTGATACATGTAGTTTTTTATATGTATGGGGATTTAAATGTGTTGTAATGTAATCATGAGTTGAGAGATTGGTTTGTTGTACAATAGATAAACTTGTTATGCAGTGGGATTACATCTCGATAGTGGGAGGGTAGTGGGGCTGCATTTTTGTGTTGTGCTATGTGTTTTTTACTAGATTTGGTTTTGTTACACATTGGAGATAATTAGTGTGTTTTTAATGAGATTTTCTTGTGATTTTTTCAGTTTAGTTGAATGATAGGGAGGAATTACATTGAAGAATGATGGTGGCAGCAGTTTGATCGATGATCAAGAAATGGGAGTGTGCAGTGGGACTACATGTTGGTTGAGTTTTGTTGTTTTTCTGGATATAGTTTTTTTCGTGTAGTGGAGCTACTGAGGATGTTTTAGTATTGATAATTTTTAAGAATTTCAGTGTTACCCTTTGTGGTACATTTTCCCATATATTCCAAAGTCTTTTTAAAATTCTGTGTATGTTATGATGTGATAGGTGGTGTGTTGTGTTTGGAAGTGTCCCGGGTATGGATGGAATAACCCATAAATGTGTATTAACACCAAAATAATTGGGATTCATGTTTCGTTCATTATCAAATTGGGGAGTGATTGTCCTTCGTTCTGATACGTCTATTTATATGTGGTAGCAATGCCACTTTCGTGGGGGTTGATAGATTGTTTTGAAAACACATAGGTTGGGATGAGTGTTCAGTACATATATATACATGTAGTTCATTTTATTTCAATACGCACCCCACCTATGTGGATAACTACATACTGAGCACCCTCATTGTCATGCGAGATGGATTCCTTTACATACATCATGGTTGGAGGATGGATGACCAATTACTGGTTCTTCTCTGCTCATTCTTCTAGGAATATGTAGCCCAAGACTCTACAGGAAGGTTATCGTGTGGTAGTGATTGCCAAGTGACTGTAGGAGATGTGTTCTTCCCAGGTGACTACGGGATGTGATTCATTGTACTTTACCATGTGTCGTTGGAATGAGGCTGTGGTTTTCTGTCTCAAGTATCTGCGGGGGCAGGGGTGGGGGGGGGGATGTGATGCGGTTGTGGTCATGTATCAGCTGACTGGATTTTGTATGCAGCCAAGTTGTGTAGGGGTAGGTTGTTATAGTGGGTCTTGTGGAAGGGCATGATAGATACGGAAATACTCAATTATGTATGATATTTTACCTAGTGGTATGTGTTGCACGGAACTCTAGCATTGATATGATTATTAATTTACTTTACATGACTTTTTATGTTTGGTTAGCATGCCTGGGTGAGGTTAGGGTAGATAGTGTACCTTTTTATGTTCTTTTGATTTTTAATTTTTTTCTTAGAGGGGCACTTGTATGCTTTTACAACATGATCATTGGAGACTTTGGTTTTACCTATTTATTATACATGTATTCTAACCCTAGGTATATAAAACTACTTTCATGTTTCCAGGGTTATTATGCAGACCTTGGTGGACCTTACTAAATCAGGTGTCGAGATAATAGCGGTGTTTCAACTCATCAGTGTAATTTTAGTTTTTACTTTTGGTTTTTCATCATATTTCTAGTAGTTTTACTTTAAACATACATGTAGGATTATTTTTTGTTCTGATTATTTTATATTTGTTTGAGTATTTTTTGGATGAAAAATTTTATCTCCCGATATTGGTTGTAATAAAAAGGGAAATACCTCTCATGTTGTGATATATCAATATCCTTGGTGTTGTTCACTACCTCTTAGTATATATAAAGAGGGACTCAGGGAGTCATTATTTATCCTTATCCACTGCCAGCTCAGGAGGGGAATTTTTGGAAGGAGGGGGTTCTGACAAAAAGGTATCTGATGTGAGGGTTGAGATAAAGGATGGAGTTTGTAGTTAGGCATAGTGATGATTGGATGGGATGGTAGGGAAACAATGATATGTGATATTGATTCATGATATGTGCTAGGAAATACTATCTCAAATATGATATTTTACTTCCCCACATGATTAGATGCAATGACTCGATCTTACCGAATGACCAATTAAGGCTACACTGTTTGTAAAATAGAGACCATAGCGATGGTACATTCATCACGAAGACTTGTTTTCTTGTGAGTTTTTTTAATTTTTGGGATTTTTAAATAAAAATTGACTTAAAATGAATAATAAATAAAATTTCAGACTACACGTGATTTGTATTTCTCTTTGTATATTATATATTTTGAATTTGGTCGTCGTCCATGAGTGGCTCATGAGGTGGGGGCTTAACTAGCTAATCAACGAATCATTAGATGGATGACCTAGTGGGGGATGTTGATCAGTGGAAAAAATTTCTTCATAAATTATAATAGAAGACTCTATATAGGTATGGTGGTAGAATTTATAATATATAGATAAATATTTTTCTTGATGAGGTAGTGATCACATTCATCTTGATCCGGGCTCTAACAGAGTACTAGTTTCCTCTCGCGGTGAGCTAGATACGGGGTGTTCTGCGTCAGTGGTGGACTCTCTATATATTGGAGAGGAAGTTGGATGATTTTATGTGGTTTTATTTTTAGATTTAGCTCCATCTTGAGTAATTATCATCATTCATGAAGGTCGATAAGAGGCAAGAGTTACTCTCAATCCAGTAGGGGGGTATGTTGATATGAGAGCTGGGGATCAAGTTTAAGGATCTCCTTCACATTGCCTCAAACAATTTTCTAGCTGATGAGGATTGGGTGAGAGGTTTAGGGGAGGTATTCAGTCCCTAACTCATGTATGTGGTTACTCCATTTACCCTACTGACATACATAGAGTTTCATAAAAATTGATGAGGTAGTGGAAATGATACAATCATGAGGAGTTTTACCATGAGAGGGAAGCCATTTGACTTCTTAAAAGCAGAAAGTTGCTGCAGTAGGTCTCCAGAAATAGGGTATTCCTTGTTTCTTCTAATAGGATCCAGCCCCAAGAGTTTCAATTCTAGCCTTTTGGTCCCTATACTTATCCCACAGGCTTGGGAACGAGGTGTTTCACTTGTGGATACGATGGGTACCTTCAGATTGAGTTCCCAGTTCAAGACCATAATGATAGTGGTGGTAAATGTTCATTGCCCAACTAAGTAGTAGTTGTCAGCCTTCCCATTTTAGTTTTAGGGATATCATGATCCTTCTCCATAGAGGGGAGGAAGATCAAGGGGTGTCTGACCTCAGAGAGTTAGTCAGTGACCTCGACCCGGGCATGGTTGGGGAGGCAGTCGATAGCATAGGGGTACGGGAGTTTAGCGTGGTTAGTTGAACTCCATATATGTAGAAGTTTTAGTTGGTATGGAGATCATTTGAGGTATGATCACCATATTTAGAACTATTTTTTGAACCTTGTTTGATTCAGGAGCTTCACACTACGTTGTTTTATCTATTCTTTCCCATTCGTTTGTTCTATATTTAATGTAACTTTTCATTCCCATGTAGTTGGGTATAATAGTATGAGGTCATATCAACATGATCGATGTTTTCAAGGTATGAAGAATGTTGTTGGGTCTAGATCAATCAATTATGTATCTCACTCTGCTGTAAATAAATCAATATGGTGTCATCCTTGGCCTCAACTGGTTGTACTCTATGCATGTTGTTGTTGTCTCCCTTCAGAGGAGAGTCATGTTTTATAAGATGGATGGTAAATGTATAGTTTTCATTGGTGACTGATGTTTCTCAATGGGAAATAATAACATGGATACTCCTCTTTTCTTGTTGGTTATGATGTTAGTAGAAGTAGTGGATGAAGAGAAGTTGGTTGTTTTGAAATTTATTAGTGAGTTCAAGAAGGTTTTCCCTGAGGAGGTTTTAACTCTACCCCCTCGATGTGATGATTAGTTCAGGATATATTATCATCTCAGTTCATATACTATCTCTAGGGATCCTTAACGAATGGAACATTATGAGCTACATGAGCTAATGATTCAGAATGATGATCTGATGAATAATGGATTTATCTGAAGTAGTGTGTCACCATTGGGCTCTCCAGTCCTATTAATAATGATGGTAGATTGTTGTATGAGGCTGTTCATTAACTACATGTGGTTGAATCATTTTTCGATCATGAACCTTTAACCTCTCCAAAGTATTGTTTATATTTTTGATCTATTGAGGGGATGAGGTTTGTTTTCCTAAATTGATATTTGATCTCTATAACACCTAGTAATGGAGAATAATGATTATATCTTGAAGACTAATTTCTTGTGATGGAATGGGAACATTGAGTTTGTGGGTATTTCATACAGTGTTACTCACACAATGGATATGTAAATGAGAAATATGAACTCTTTTTTGTGAGTTACTTGACTAGTTTGTTCTTGTATTCATCGATGACATTCTAAACTACATGTATTTAGAGGAGTAGCTTACCAACCATCTCATGACTGCTCTAGAGGTAAATCAAAGCCACAACCCCTACAGAGGTTATTCCAAGTGCTTTTTTTACACTATTGGTCCACTTCCTTGGACATGTAGTGTCTCGAAAGGATGTAGCAGCAGATCTATCAATGTTTGAGGAAGTTCTTTCATGGGAAGCACCCAAAAATGTTGAATAGGTTTATTGTTTTCTTGGTCTTCCAATCTATTATTGAAGGGTTCTGTCCTTTTTATCTCAATTAGATTCTCCTTTAATCGATCTAACCATTAAGTAAAAGGACTTTGTGTGGATTGATTAGTGTTAGTCATATTTCCTCTATTAAAAGGGGAATCTAGTTAGTGCACATGTGCTCCTGTTTCTAGAGTATGTGGTGATTTTCGACATGATTGGTGACGCTTCTCATATATCCTTGAGATTTGTGATGATGCAGCAATGAGGAGGGATCTCTTATGGGTATAGGCAATTAAATCCCCCAGAACATAACTATTCCAACCATGATATGGATCAAGTAGTGGTTGTGTTCATGATAATGTTGTGGTGGTACTACATAATTGGGAAAGTCATTTTGGTCATTACAGATCAAAAACGATTTAGGTATATCTTTTCTTATTAAGACTTAAAAATTTAGAAGTGGAGGAGGATATAGTTTCTCTGGGATTACTTCTTGAAGATCTCTTACACCTCAGGAAAGGGTAATATTGTGGCTGATGATTTGAGTAGGAAGTCACAGAGGGAAGTTTTTTGGGAATCTATAGATGCCTGGAGGGTGATAGAGGTGTCGGATTCCTTGGACATATATATATGAATGAATGGTGGAAGCGGTCGTCTATTTCAGATGAATGAAGAATCATCTCTGAGGTAGACCTTGAATTACTATCAGTAGGGAGACTTAAAGAAAATGGTGATGTTTGATCACATTGACCTAGGAGATTCACTGAATGGGATGGTAGGACGATGGTCTAAATTGGATGATGTTCTCTAAGAATCTACTTCTCTAGTTGGGATATGATTTGGTGTTCTTTGTGAGTTTCAAAGCTCACCCCTAGTAGTACACTTGCGAGTTTAGAATATATACTGCGACTTGAGAATCCATTTTTGGTGACCGTAGAAGAAGCAGATTATGACTGAGTTTGTAGCAAATTTCTTGGTGTTCTGACATATGAAGTCTGATCTCATGTTACATGCAGTTTGTGGCATTATTTTGATGTCCTTGAGAGCAAATTTAATAAAATCTCAAAGGATTTTATAATTTGATTTCCTAGGGAATAGGTATGATGTGATGTAATTAGGTATTCATGGATCGGCTGACAAAATTACCACACTTCTTAATGAATAGAGAATCTATAATAGTAGACTATTTTTCGATAAGGTATATAGATGATGTGGGACAATTGTATGGATTTTTGAGATCCATTTTATGAGATTACAAATCACATTTTACCTTAATGGTCTGGAGTGGATTGTAGAATGCTTTTGACACTCAGTTACATCTCAACACTGCTTTACACCCTCATATTGCTGAGAAGGCAGAGAGGACCATTCGTACATTTGAAGACATGGTGCAATAATGCCTCTATGAATTTTGTGGTTATTTGGTGCGACATTTTCCCTTATTATAGTTTTTATTCAATAATAGATATCACTCATCCATTATTATGGCTCTGTTTGAGGCTTGGTATGAATTGTCGTGTTGCTCACCTTTGTGATGGAATGATGTTTGGGAGGAAAGTGTCTCTAGTCTAGACATGGTGCAATGTAGGATAGATAAAGGGATTCTATTCAATGATATGATAAAAAAGAAACACATGATCGAAAGATGTCATATGTCGATCGCATGAGGAGGCCATTGGAGTTTGACATAGGGGACAAATTTTATTGAAGGTTCCCATAACTGTGGGTAGTAGAATTTCATCCTAGGGACCAAGATTTCTTAAAGGATCCTACGAAACATTGTATTATTGGTTCGAGTTAGAATAGTGGAATACGAATTATCATTACAGATGTTGTTGGAGTGGATCCATGATGTCGTTTGTGTATCCCCGCTTAGTCGGTATATTCATGATGACTCACATTTCATGGATATGGGAGAGTTGGAAATCAAGGATGATATAATGTTCAAGGAGTGCCAATTGGAAATCCAAGATCATCAAGAGAAGTTTCTACGTTGTTCGAAAAATCATTTTTATTGTATTGTAGATTCATGGTGGTCTGGATGAGAGTAATTTGGTGTGAGATATGGAAATATAGTTCCATATAGAGAGGATAATATCATAAAATAGAAGAAGGAATTCCATAAGTCATGTGTCCGAACTGTTGGTGCATGTATGGGGTGTCATTTGGATATTTGGGTTAGAATATGTGGTAGACTGTGTTCTTTTATATTATGGTTTTACCCCATCTTTTAAAAACAATATGTGGTTTATCATTTGGAGGGATCTTATGAGGTCGTGGTTCATAACCCTCTTTCTTTTGGGTTTATATTTTAATTCATCGGGGAAAGAATAGATTGATGGGTATTGGATGTAAAATCATGGGCCTCTCTAGTCCATTACATTGTCGAAATATAGTGTTTGGGGTGTTGGGGGGGGGGAATATTATCTCATTTTGAGAGTATTCCAAAATTCCGTTTTTCCCCAATGGTATGATATGTTATTTATGATTAATCAATAGCTTAGTGTCAGTATCATAGCATCATTATCTCAGTTTTAGTATATCAGCGTTTTTAAGTCATGGCATCAGGGAGTACCTTTGTTAGTGAGGCAGGGAATTAGTAGGTTAATGTGGTGATAGGTTGAGAGGTCAGTAGGTTTTGGCGTTAGTAAGTCATGTCTTCCCTGAGTATGTGTGTTGGTGAGTTAGGGATTTGGTTAGTTAGGGTTTCAATAGGTCTAGGGATCGGTATGTCATGGTTTGTGTAGGTCACGACAACATTAGGTTAGGTTTTGGTGAGTTGCGCCAGTGACTCGATGTCATTGAGTCACATCGATGGATCTGCATTAGTGGCCCATCCGTTGGTGATTCTGGAATCTCTAACACACTGTCGGAAACTCCTTCTGGTGACTCACCAATCAGTGATTCAATTCCATTTTTTCATGATTCTACCCTATTAAGTATTTTTTTTTTTCCAAAATCATGTTTATATCCTTTATTGTGCCTTTCTAAATACATTACAAATGATATTATTTACACTATTAATATGTTAACACTCTAGGGACATTGATATAGTCAAACCATGTGGTCTTAACCACGAACAAACTTTAATGTAAAGTGAAAAAATTTCCTACCGTGTGCACAAAATCATATTTTTGAGCTAGAAAGAATCATTAGAAAGATTGTTTTCCAAGTATAGATTCCTTCTTCTCTGTTTCTTTTGAACATCATGCGGGTTGGGTGTAATCATGTCACTTTGTTAATATAGTTGGACCCCAATTTTACAATGATAATAAGAAGTAATAAATTATTGGTTGGTAATAAGATGATGTTTATTGCTTTGTTTTATATGTTATCCATGAACCATGTTGTGTCTTGTATGGGAATTATGCTTTTTGAAAACCATGTCCATTGGTGAATTCTGTTTTCGCACCTGTATAAATAGTGAATATTTGTTTTAAATCCTCTTTTGAAGGTCCGCAATTACAAAAACGTGATTATATATGTTTATATGGTTAAATATATAGATTCACTATAATCAAACATGTTCTATGATCACAACTGAATAATAAATGTAGAATTATAGGACAATGGATGCTAAATATGGATAAAACATGTTTTTTAAAGTGGATTTGTGTTTTATATGGTTGTAATCTCCCTTTTTTTTACTGGTCATTTTAAGTTGTTTTCGGGAGTTTGGTTGTGTGTATGGGGTGGTATGGGTGGGGTAAGAGAATATCGGTAATAGTTATTGGTTGATTTTGGAGTGGATAGACTTGTTATGCATTGGGACTAGCTTTGTGTTGGGATTGGGTAATGGGGATATAGTTAATCTTTGTGATGTGTTTTTGTTACAGTGTGTGGTGTTTTTACATAGTGGGGATTCCAAGTGTGTTTGTAATGATGTGTGGTGGGGTGGTGAGAGAAAGTACATTGAGACGTTACATTCAGTAATTATGGTTGATGTTGTGGGACCGATGTTCATTAACGGGGTGTTTGTCATGGGACTGTATGCAAGTTGAGTTTTGTTTTTTTTTTGTTTTATATGTTGTTTTTCGTGATTCAAGTATGTTGAGGATGTTTTACGAGGGATAATTTTGAATATGTATGATGTTACCTTTCAAGGACCCTTCACCTAGATCTTCAAGAGACATTTGTGAATTGTGTCTCTGTTATGATGTTACATGTACTTTTATGTATTTGGTAGTTGCTTGGGTAGGGATGGAATAACTATTAATTGTGTGTTAACATCAATATAATTGGGTTTCAAGTGGATTACTTTTATCATATTGGTAATTGTTCAATATCCTTTATGACATGTGCATTTACATATGGCAATAAGGGCAGTATGGTTTGAGCTAGTAGTTTTTGTTGAAAACCCATAGGTTGGGTTGAGTGTTTGATACCTATATGTATATATACATGATGTTACTAGATTTTTGATATATGAACCCTCTTGTGTTGAGTACCATCAGTCAGAATCCACCATTTTTGTAGGGGACAGTGTCATATACCATCATAATGGTGGAAGGATGGATGGATAGTTATTTTCTCTTCTCTCTCCCACTTCTAGGCATTAGTATCCCGAGACACATCTGGAAGGCTGTGATGTGGTGGTGAGGCCCATGTGTATGCGGGATAGGTGTGATTCCATGGTATCATCAGGATGAAATACATTGTACATTTCCGTGTTTCTTCTGGATGAGTTTCTGTTTTTTTGGCCCAGGTGTATACTGGCAAGATGTGATGTGGTTTTGTTCAAGGTGTATGTGGTAGGGATGTAATATGTGGTTTGGGTGTGTGCGTGTATATTGTGGCAGTGGGTATTATGGGAGATCATGGTGGAACCAAGATGTTATCCATTAGGGATGATAAGTTTACTTGTGGGAAGTGGTGAAGGGTAACCTATCATCGATGTGATTAGTACATTACATTACATGACATCTATTATTTTGTGAGTGTTCCTTGATGTGGATTGGTAAGATAATATAAATTTTTTAGGTGCTTTTGTGATTCTGTTGTTTTTCTCATAGGTAAATTAGTTTTCTTATCCCACATTTTCATGAGATAAATTCAACATTCCTACTGAGTGTACATGTATTCTCATCTTATGTACGGTAAACTATTTTTTAGGTTTAAAGGGATATTATGTTGACCGTAATAGACAATACAATCATAGGAATTAGAATAATTGTTTTGTCATAGCTTAACATTGTTCTTCTTGTATTTACATTGGATTTTATTCATTGTAATCGTCAAATTTTTACATTTAACATACATATGGGATGAATTTTGGATTCATATATATATATATATATCATCATGTTATTTTGAGGTTGATACGTCATATACCCTATTATTGGTTACTATAAAAGGTTATTTTCCTCCCATTTTGTGTGGTTTATTTACCCTTGGTGTTGGTCCCCACCCTTTAGCCTACTAGAGTTGGTACTTGGGGGTTATTATCTCTCTTTCACCAATTCCATCTCAATATGGAGATATCTAGAGGGACGGGTTCATGCTATTTGTTTCCATGGAAATTTTATGAAATTGATGAAGAAGTAAATTTCATTCGGGGTTCCATATAAAAAACAATTTATTTTATATTCATATCCATCTGAATGATTCTATAATAATTAAAAAGGATTGAAAGAAAAATTTAGATATTTTTTCTATTAATTAATTTACTAATGCATGTCATAATTACACATGTGATGTTATATATTTTATGGGTGATTTAATTCTAATAAATATAAATATATAACCAATAAAAATTATTGGTTGAGATTCATCTCAATGAAATGAATATGTTTTGAATTGAAAAATTTTCATATTAATTTAATGTCTTATTATATATGTTATAATATTAGAGACTGAAAATCATGAATATTTTTTAAGAGGATATATTCCTTATGATAGTGATGGATTTTCAAGATGACTTATTGAAGATAATGTCATGTTATTTGGGAAAATCAATGATATTTTTAAGTATTTTTTTCTCCAATCAACATAAATTGAAAAACTAGAGGCCAATATAGAGTAATTTTTGATACAAATAGTTCAAATTTTCAAGGCTCACGTGAACACCTAGAATAAAAAATAATGTGACCTCATGCATGAACATTCCCAAAATTTTGAGGTATAAATTTTTATTACAATATTTATAAGGATTTGGTTAATTATTATATGGGAAGATAAATTATCAAGATCCACATCTTAATGTAAATATTTTTTGATCAATATTAATTTATAAAACCAAAATGTTTAGGGAATATTTATTTTAATTAATTATTTAAATACATAATTTCATTATAATTATCTCGAAAATATGGATTTTTTGGTAAATTATGCAAAATTAAATATAAATGATTATAATTTTATGAAAACCTAAATACTAAATTGCAAATCAGAATGTTGGTTATTATGGAGTCTGAACAAATATCATGAAAAAAATATTTTCTTTACTAATTTTTGAAAAAATGGGTTATCCCCATTTGTATATAGTAGTAAAAATAATTTATTCAGCGAATATATTTAAAAATATTCCAAAAAATAGTTATGTAAAATGTAATAATTTATAGAAATTTATTTTATGGTGACATGTGACAATATTATTAGATCAATTATAGTACATATATACTTAAATATAAATTAGTAGAATAAACTTATTATGGAACATTTACTAAAATTTTAAAAATAATATTACCAAAACTAGGAACAATGGTATAGAAATAATAAAAAATATTAATACCATTAAAAATATTATTTTAATTGCTATCATCTGTGATGTTAATCTATAAAAATTGTTCAATTTTGGATGAATCAACTGTTGAATTTAATCGTCATTGAATTAAATTTCATTGGAAAATATAAAAAGATAATTGTGTAGAATATTTTATAATTAAGAGTTTCAAATATGTTATTCAATAATAATACTTATATAAATAAAAAATGTTACTATAAATGAATAAAGAGATAATTATTCTTAAAATAACGAATAATAGCAAGGAAATTAATCGATGGGGAATATTAATGGATCTTGTTTGGATAAATAATAAACCAATATGGTTTATAAATTTATAGAGATATAAAAATTTAGATCAAATATATTTTATGGAATGCGTATTCTATGTTGCCTTTTTTGTATTGAATTATGAAGAAAATATTAATCTTATTCAGATAGATGTGAAATTGGATTCTATCTAAACAATTTCAAATTTCAATAAGGGTTATTAAATAATGTTTGTGGTAATGGTTTTGGTTTCTAATGAAAACCCATATTCCTTAATATAAGTATATTTATCCATCCCATCACAATATATATTTAAATTTTAAATCAATTTTTGATCAATTTATGGGAATAGGATGTGACACAATACTAGTATAATTTATAATGACCTAAGATTTTGGATACTCTAAAATACATAATATGATATATAACACTTTTCGCAGGCTATAACCATTGTAAAACCACAATAAAAAATTAGGAATAAATTATTATGTAATTTCTAATAAAAACAATGATTTTAGACCATTTATAGTAATTAATTTTAGAAGATAATTAATTAATAAGTGTAATTGTTAATAAATATAAAACATAAATTATTGTCCTCATATAGTACCATAAATAGAAAATGAATTTACAAATTTAAAAATTTTATATTTTGAAATAAATTTCACATTCAAATCCTCCGTTGATAATTTATATATAATGAATCTTTTAATTTCCTTTAACATGGATAATTTTAAGATAAAAATATGTATTTTAGGGAAATTATAATTTTTTTCATTCTATCACTATATAAGAATAAAATATATGTTTTCAAAACCATTAATTTTATAAAATATTTATTTATGGAATATAATTATGATATTTAATATATACAAATATGTTATAAATACCATGTAAAATAATATTAGAACTAATTAAAAAATATGATTTAATAATTATTATTGGTAGTCTATTTTTAAAAAGTATTTACAAAATGAATTTTCTATTTTGGATTCACTATTAAAACTCATTCCATTCAATGTATTTATAATAAATCAATTCATTAACCTAAAATAATATAAATTAAAAAAATTATCTTATATATAAAATATGAAAAACATCGTTTTTATAAAATATTTTTAATGTGATTAAATTTTTTTATTTTAAATATAAATTTTAAAAAATTTATATATTTAAAATGTTATCATGAAATTAAAATATAAAAATTTAATTAATAAAAACATGATGATATTAAATTTAATTTTTGATATAAAATAAACTAATATTGTCCAAAAATAGTCACCATTGTAAAAAATAATAATGTAAAAAAATCAATTGAGGATAAATAGAAAAAATAATTGAAAAAATGTTCTCAAATATGTTTTTTAGATTAATTTGTACAATATATTTTCCAAAATATTACTTTTTACACTATTGAGAGTTTGATCCTCAAATAATGTCATAATATTATTGAAAAATGGTTAATGTTTCTAAAATTATTGTTTTCATCTCTAATAAAAGGTTACATAGTTCACCCCATCAAACTATAAAAAATAGAATTATTTTATTTACCACTTTATTATTCATCTACATAGAACCATCTCCTTTATAGATAAATTCCAATTTACACATAGTATTCCTAAACCACTCTATTACATGAGGACTTCCAGGGAAACATCTATTCTCCAATGTTATTATTATCTCATTCGTATGGTTTTTTTAATATCTTGAAAAAATATAAATTATCACAACAATAATATAATGAAATTAATTTCATTTTTTATATTTTTCTATATTAATTCTATATCGTTATAAATACATTTCCATTAGCATGAAAAAACAAAGGAATGGAAAACATGATATTTTGAATGATTGTTTTATATTACATATCGCATATTTGTTTTAAAAAAATATCATAAAATAAGGATCAAAATAATAAAAAATATAAAATAGATTCATTATTTATATTTCTTAACGATATTAGGTTAAATGAAAATCCGTCTAAACCATACCCCCAAATCAAGTTAGTGTTATTGAATGACTGTTATAGTTTAACTGCCTGTATGAATGATGTAATAAAAAACTATTATGGATAAATATTAGAATATAAAATCTAATATAATTTTTATATAATAATAAAATAATAATTTGTAATTGGATATTAAGAAATTATGTTACATATTTATGTTACTATTATAGTATCAATTTGGCTTTTCTAAAATAAATAAAATAACCTTACTCTGATTTCATATACATTTTATAAAACTAAAAACCCTACAGAATAATATATGGTATTTATAAGTAAATGATATAAATATTTTAATGGGTCTTTAATGATATATTAGTGATGAAATGTAAATCAATTTATTTATAATAAAATATAAATTCCAAAATAGGTGAAAATGGATAAAGTTATTAACAACATATCAGTTAAATAATTAATAAGTAACCATTATAGCCTTAAAAGAGGATTATAAATTTACAATTAAGAATAGGTTTATTGAATAGATGATAATGTTATCAATGTTTTTTATAGGTACTTATTATTCAATTAACTATCCATGGAAACTATTTAAGGGTTGTTAGGATACAATATACATAGTAACATAAGAGGTTGTGAATTTTGTCTTCTCAAATATATTCCACAATTCGAGATTTTTACACCCACTATGATTTATGCAGATAAGCAGTGTATTATTATATATGAATATTATATTTAGAATATAAACATAAATTATAAACACAATATTTTATTGTGGTTTCGGTTGCAAAAATCACATAGTCCACTCCATTAATTACTATCTTTTTGATATTGGTAAATTTCAATAAAATGGTCCTATTATGACAAGACCATAAATCTACAACTGGGTGTAGGATGTTGAAACCATTAAAACAAGAATAATAATGAATCCGTATGGTTCTATAATATAGAACCATTTATCCATATATTAGATCAAGAAGTTGATACTCCACTACAACGGAGTATGAGTAGTTGAAACTCAAATAAATCTAAAGAGTTTTATTTGTTGCTTCAGGTTTTTCTTCACAGTTGTATTTTTTGCAACTGATAGATGATGGATCCTCTTCTTCATAAAATTATATATTCATGAATGAGATGGTTTGACATGATAATTATTGAAAAATTATCTTCAATAAGGTTGATACTAAAAAGAATAATAAAATTTAGATTGAAATATATAGAAAATTCAATGTGTATCCTCTTATGAAAATAACAGAGATTTGATCACTCTTTGGAGCAGCCCTGTAAAACATAATTTCAATAACGCTTTCACAAATGTGAATATCTTATTAGACACATATTTTTGAAGAGATATTCCATATAAATATGTTGAAAAGATATATTCCTTTAGTAAAATAGATCCAAAATAATATTATAATTGATCTCGAAAATTAAAATTCCAATCAGTCAGGGGAGTCATAACATCCGATAAGAATATGTGAGATTTTCTCCAAATAACAATGGATCATTTAAAACCCCATAAAAATCCTTAAATCGGTATTCAATTCTGACTAGATCATTGTAGAAATCTCGGATTTAAAAATCTACATAAAAAATTCACCATTGTCGCACGATGTATGGTTGAACTACATAGCATATGATTACTTTACGTAGAATATGTTTCCTTCCAATATATGTTTATTTGGCCATAATTTAATCATCATGTAATGTAGGGGGAAAAAAGTATAGGTATGATAATCCATACATTCTCATTTTTATCCTAATATCTCAAATGGGGCATTTATTGACCAGATGTTCCTATTATAGAAACTAGGGTGGATAAATGGTATTAATGAATTCCAATGTAGGTGTGCTAATACATATACATATTGATTATCCAAAAATAATGATATTGATACAAATGACAACTATTTATAATAATATAGTGTTGATTCCTTATGTAGGTATTTATATTCTAGCATAAGATCGGGATGATGAACCACACACAAATTTTCTAAATGTACTGTTTGAAATATTATTTCTAGAGTAATTTTTATAACGTTAATTTTCTTTTCCACCTATATAAATTCTTGGAAACATAGTAAAGAAATTTTTTTATAAAACAAATAATTTTATTTTAAATAAAAAAATCATCCTAATGTATTGAGAATTCTTGAGACAAAACATTCCCAAAAATATCATCCTTTTTGATGATCACAAAACCCATAACCTAATCCATAACATTATTTATGAAATATTTAGGAATTTTTAAATATATAAAAATTAAATAGAAAATATTAATATATTTTTATTTCAATGTAATATTTTGAAAAAGTAAAATAGATACAAGTATATTAAGTATTTTCTCTACATAATTTTTGTGGTTTGAAATTTATCTCTTCATTGATATTCTCAATAGATATTCTCACCTTCCATAAATATTATCCCCTTTTTTGTAAAATCATAATGTATTTTGTCCTATTAAATGATATAAATCATGGTTAATGTAGCACTAAACTATATGCGAATGTTTATAATAACTAAAAAGAGAAAAAATATTAGGATTGTAGGTTAAAACTGAACATAAATATAAGAACATAATCCCCAATAGCAGTAAAAAATAATTTTCAATAAAAAAATTCTTATGTTTTAAAATTATAGTAAAATCCTCAGTCAATAGAGTGTCTCAAAAATGGAGGGCACTAATAAGAATCACCTGAAGAAGTGGGTGTAGCTGGATGAATAATTAGTTGTACAACATTATTAATAATAATGTACTTCTCCCACAAGCTCTTCAAAAGTTTGGTGATGAATTTTGAACACTATTGAAGAAGCTTATTTGATTCATGACTACCATTTTGATTCAAAACCAAATTATCCTTAATAAACTCATTCACATATTCCTCAAATAGAATGAATGATGTAAAATTATCCTTAACATGATTAATCACGTATCCTAAATAGAATTCATTTGATATTCGTTTACTAGATATGTGATTTTGATTGTCTAATAGAACAATTAAAGGAGTACTATCAAAATAAAGAGTGTGCATCATGTCATTAAATTTTCCAGTGCTGAAGTAATTGAATCAACATAATTGATCAGATCTAGATGTGTCTGTTGATAGGAAGTTTATTCTCTATTATTTTCCTTAAGAGATTGAAATTCCATATCTATCATCATCTTAAACACATAAAAATATGACTCCATGACAGATTGATCACTAAATAATTCGACCTCAAAAGACATCATGATATTCAATTCTTGATGGTCTCCAAAAGAAATAATAATGTATTGTAATTCAATTATATGGATCTTCTAATCATCATTGTATGATCTCGGCACTGTAACAAATTTTATCTATTAAAACATATTTTTCTCAGTGTCCATTTTTTATATGAATAAGGTTATATAACTCCAAAAAGTTCAACTTCTTATCAAGGACATAAACATGTGGATAAAATAATTCAAGAGATATGAGTGCCAGGGTTTGGGATAAATTCCCTTTTATGATCTTCATATATGCCCAAACATGGATCATTATTACTAATTGATTTGTATCTTAAGATAGTTCCTCTAACATATCTAGAATCGGGAAAAATAGGATTTTTAGATGGTGGGTTAGGAACATCATCTCTATAATGTTCTTGGCATTGAGAAAATTTTTCAACATTCTATTCTACTGGAGACTCAAGCACAGATACTCCTGTATATCATCCCCAGTGTCTAAAATATCAGTTTAACCCTTCTTCTCTGAAAATGAATTCCTTATGGAATAGATTCAGCCTTTTCATCAGGTCTATCTCTAACAGATCCATCTAATGGAATATTTATTTTCTCTTCATGAGCAGCTTCTATAAGCCTTTTTATTGATCTACATCAAAAAAATTATATTGTTGCAAGAATTTCCCAAAAAATTACTAACTTATTAACATACTTATAATTTGAAAAGTTTGTGTGATTCAATATTTTATTAAGACAACTTGTTGGCAATTTTTTCATTTTCATCATAGGGAAATGTAAATAATATCTCCATAGGGATAATATGCCATATTTTCATCTTTTTGAAGGTAATGGTTTGGATGCTTTATAAAAAACTATAGAAATTGAAAATATTGTGATTCAAAAATAAAAACATGACACACATGACAAGATATATGAATTTATCTATCTCAGCAGTCCGTCAAAAAGTCCACAATTGACCGAAATTAATCATTACTCAATAGTTAGAAGTATGGTCTTTCTTTATTATTATTTTGATAAATCTCATTCAAAATAATGAAGACATAATTTACTCTGAGAAAAATTTTCAATTACGTATATTCCTCAAATCAAAATGAAAAATCCCCTTCATGTGGAAAACATAAAAACTCATCCATTTCCATAGAAGAAAAATAGAATTTAGAATTGTAAAACATATATACAATAATATATTTTTCGAGTCCAATATTGAATGATGAATTTCTAAAAAATTAATTTACATCAATTTCTTATAATATATGTTTATTATTTTCTCAAAAATTATAATCAAGACCGTAAATTCATATTTCCTCCTAGAATGACATATGTTTGTATATAAATAATCTAAATATTTTACCTTTCCTTAAAATACATTGGGAGATTTCCCTGATGTATATATAGTGGAATTCAACTCTGTATCTTCATATTTTAGAGAGGTTTCCATCTATGAAGGTTTCATAATTGAAGAGAATTATGTTTTTGGGTATTTAAATATAGGGATTGAAAGAGTGAGAGATATAATATATAAACTAATGGGATATGTATGAGAGGATAAAGAAAAAGTGAGATGTCAAATGGTTTTCTAAAGATAAATGAGAATGTAATAATAATATTTTTAATTTGAAAATGTTAATAAAAAAATTATTTTAAAATCTGGAATACATTTAACTAAATAAAATAAAGAATGATAAAAGTCTGTATACCACATTTATATTTCATAAATTAAAAGAATGAAATTAAAAGAAATTAAATTAAATTAAGCCTTCATGTAAAAATTAAATAATCCTAACTCCACCATAATAAAATATAAACATTCAATAGAAGTGATTTAGTGAAAATATCTACTAATATATATTAAATATTAACCGATTATATATGTATGTCTTTTTTACAGATTTGAATACTTTGAAAATGATTCCTTATGAAAATGTTCTTTCTCCTAGAATAAAATATTTTATTTTTTTGTAACATTTATTTCACTAGTATTATCACATAAAATAAGTATACTATTTAAATTTAATAAAAACATATGTAGGTTGTTTTTCATCCACAATACTTGATCAAAAAACATGTTGGCAAAAAAAAATTATACCATAGCTTTTGAGAGGGAAGCTGAGTGTAGTTTTTTATGAGATCATGAAACTGATAATTTTTCTATAGAGTGATAGGTTCTTGAAATACTTTATAGATATTCCACAGGCTCCAAAAATCAGCATCTTGATGTAAAATTAAATTAAAATCATATGTTTTTTAGAAAATATGAGATCGAAATAAAAAATCATTTTATATTTCTGAAAATAATTTTAATAGTAGTAAAATGGGGACTTTTTTGATTTTATTAAATTCTTATAAAAAGAAAAATAAAAAACATAATTTTTGGTCTACTAGTAATAATATATAAAAAATTTCCAATCATACCTCAACAAAACTTGGTGTCTACTCATTTTATATCTTCATCCAAATCATATTTTATATTTTTACAATCAGAGTTGTATATGTCATATTTTTTCATGTACAAAATAATTCATTAAGTCAAAAACATAAATTTTTTGATTTAATTTTTTTTAATATTTTGGATAAATCTGAAATCCAAAAATGAAATTAATTTCTCCCATCATACTCATTTAATATTAATTTTCATGGATTTGGATAATTCATTACAATAATTTTTTTTACTTGAAAAAACAATAAAATCAATAACATAAATTTGATCAAAAAAATATTAAAACAAACATTTTTCATAATAATTGTTGGATGTTCCAATCTAACAGTAAATCTACTGTTCAGTATGAAATAACTCAATAATTCATACCAATATGTAGGTTCTTTTTTAGAGCCATAGAGAGATTTATTATGTTTATATATATTGTATTGTTTTGTGGATTTTAAAATCCAAGATGTTGTCCAAAATAATCTTTCTATAATAAATTATCATTTAAAAAGGAATAATTGAAATCCACATGATATAATTAAAATTTAATATTACATGCATCATTGAGAAGTGTTTTTATTGAATTAAGTCTTACTACTGGGGTAAATGGCTCATAATAATCTATAACTTATTCTTGATTATATCCATTAGCTACCAATCTAACATTATTTTTAATTATTATACCTTGATCATCATCTTTATTTATAATGAGCCATATAGTTCATATATTGGGATAATTGATTGGATTTTCTATTCATTACCAAGCTTCACTCCTATTAAATCAGATTAGATGTTATTAAATTTCTATCATATAACTCTGATTATATAGAGAATATTCAATAGTTTTAGATTATAACTAAGATATAAAGGGATAAATTATGATTGGTTTTATACATTTCATCTAGTTCTAATTCCCAATCCTAGGGCTCCAATAACTGTTTCTAGGGGTTGGTTATTTAATGTTCTTGACTTTTTAGTTAAGAAACATTCAAGATCATTAGCATTATTTTCTTCAAAACTGGACTGAATTTTATTAATTTTATTTTAAAATATTTTATTGGGGTTCCAAGTATGATTTTTTAATTGATTTAGTGACTTTATCTTTTGTTCATTCTGTTTAATAAATGAATATGTTTCCTCAATCCTCATATGAATTGATTCATCAATAATACTTCATTATTTATTAATCATTCAATACAATTTAGAGGTAACATAATATCCCAAAAATATTCCTTCATCAACTTTTTTATCGAACATAAGAAGATTGTCCTTAGTATTCTAGGTATAAACCTTACATCCAAAAATGTTAAAGTACATTACTTTAGTTTTTTGTTTATTCCAATTTTCAAAGTGTTTATTTTTAAAATTTTATTTAATTAAATCTATATTCATTATATAGAATGATGGTATTATAGAATCTTCCCAATGATATGTTAGAAGAATTTATTCATTAAGAATAATCATTTCTATTACTTGAATAGTTCAATTTCTTTTTTTTAATATTCTATTTTTATGAGGAGTTCTTTGTATAGAGAAGGTGTGTTTAATACCATGATTTCTGATGTAATAGTTGAATTCATGACTTTAAACTAAATCACCATGATGACATCACAATGAGATTTTTCCAAAAAGGTCTTTCATTTTGATCAATTATACAAGAACATTCAAAATCATTGGAAATACCACTTTTGAGTTTTATAAAATAAGAATAAGTAAATATTGATATATCATTTACTAAAACATAAATATATATTTTACTAGCCAAATATTCTACTCTATATAGTCCCAAAACATCCAAGTGGATTTGCTATAATGGTTTTTGATATAAATTTTTTTTAATAGATTTGAAATAATATTTTTTCTTCTTTCCAATTGGGCATGCGTCACAGAATCTGTCATTTGTTAAACATAATACAAGTAAAATTAAAAACTATATAATTCATATATAATGTATGCAATGGATATATATTTTACAGTTTCCAATTATTCTATTCCAAATCCATGAAACATTTTTATTATTTGTTATGCAATTTAATTTTTTTAAAAAGTAATTTAATTCTAGAGTATAAACATTATTAGTTCTATGTTCTCTAAATTGATGAAATTTATCAATCATAAAAAAGAATGAATTGTAAGAAAAATCAACACAGACCCAAATATCATAGAGTTGAGAGATGCATATCTAATTTTTTTAACCCTTTTACATACAATACATTATTGATTGAGATAGTCTTTGGATATCCAATAGTTCTAATTGCAACATATTTCCATACGCATTATAAAAAAGTTTAATTATTCTTATATCTTGTTTAATCAGTATATGATTATTAGTTGAGTCTCAAATCATATGAATTAAAGAGAAACAATCCATATGACATATAGATTAAATTTCTTGGTGACATACTTCCAACAAAATTATTTTAACTAATTCTGGTTTTGGTTCCCATAACTTCTTATGTCCAACAGTGTTAGCAAGAAATGATCTCGGAAACTAGATTTAAAATAATTTTCCTTAACTTATATCACATTAATCAGATTTTTTTGGAAATAAATGCTCTCTAATACCAATAATTTTATGAATTTGCAAACATATATTATTAGGGACATGACTTTTTATTCCACAATGATAACATGTAGAATTTTTATAATTTGAAAAATAATTTTGTTAAAAATTTTATTTCTCACCCTTATATCACATTCTATGTCAATCTATTTTAATGAACTTATTTGTAAGAATCTCATTTATGAAATTCTCTAATATTGTAAATATATGATATAAGCTTTTATACCATTCCAAAAAATCCTATATTGATTAATTATATATTATTGATTGATATTATCGGATGTAGAGGAATTGAATTTTTCAAGAAACTAATGATGATTTTTTGCATGGTATCAATTTCTCCAAAAATATAAATATGACTTTTTGCATATATTTACGTTTCGTCAATAAGGTATGATTTTTTTATTTTTATATAGAAAATTTATGGCGATAATTTATTATTTGAGAAACGACCATTATTTTAATGATAAGTGTAATAATTTTGCATGTTTTCCAATTATTCAATAATAAACAAGCTTTCTTTTAGTTTTTTATCATTTTTTGTATCAAACATTGAAGTGATTCGGGTGCCATTAAATAAACTCCTTCTATCTATAAATTTTATCTATTTCTTTTTCTTTCATAATCAAAATTATTCTCAAATCTATTTTATAGCCTTTTTCATCATTCATTTGGGTACTATTAGGTCTGATTTGTCTTAATTTCCTACATTCAGAGTATCAAAAATCTCAATATTTTTATCCTTCAAAATGGGTTTTTTGATTCCACTTTTATTCTGGTTAAATATTATGAAATTTCAAGATTGTTGATTCTATTACATTTCAGAATCCAAGGTATATGAATTTTCAATTCTATGACATATTTCTTTTTTCTTCAATTCTAAATCTATGATTTCAACTACAGATTAGTATTTTCATTCTTTTTTATAATCAAATTATTTTCACCTTCATCATCTGTGTAAACATCATATATTATTGGTGCCCCAATTATTTTATTCATTGTTAAATCCTTGATAGGTGATGATTGGGTAATATCAAATGATATGTCATTCCATTTAAATGATGGTTCTATCATTCCATTAAAAAGTTGATTACAATTATTGATGGGAACCCCCAGTTATATAATATTGATGAATATTTCTATAATCATTACATTTATCTTCAAGAGGCATTCACCATAAAACATTGTAAATGAGTTTATCTTTATCATATAAATCTCATATCTCAACTTATTAACATTGTCTGTTTTGTCCTATGAAACTGGAATATTTTTCATAACTCGTAGGCTAAAGGAAATCGTGATAAATTATATAATTTATCTATTCAGACTCCACAAATAATATCATTCATCTCTTTAGAATTGATATCATAATTGATTGCGGTTTCAGATGTCAAATAATTTAGTTTGTTTTAATATTATATGGAATGATTATTTTTTTGTAGAATTTGAATATGATATTATTTAGATAGATAATCATCCTTGATTTCCAGCACCCTTAATTTTGACTATTAATTTATGGAGACTAAACCATAGAAATTCTGTATCTTGGATTATCCATTTACATCTTTTTACATACCATATTGTTTTTCTTTCTATAGCTTTATCCAAATGCTGCCCTATGATACATGTCTTTTTGTCCAAATATAAAAAGTAACACAATAGGTGTGTGTGAGTTGTATATTTTCAAAAATCCTCCACAATTCTTGGTTCTATCACCCACTATGATTTATTAATATGAGAAATTATTTCTTCTAATTTAAAAGAACACGTAGTAGAAAAATAAAAATAAAAAACATATCATTTATTGTGCTTATGGGAATAACGTTTCCCTAGTCTACTCTACCAATTACTCTCTCTACGAACTTGGTAAATTTAACTAGAATGATCCTCTTACCAGATAAAAATAAATCAGAAACTATGTGCTGCGAGATGAAACCTTTAGAACAAGACTAATAAAAAATAATTATAGTTCTAAAAAATAGAACTGGTTATCCACAACTTAGATCAAGAATTAGATACTCCACCACAACTCTGTATAAGTAGTTGACACTCTAATAAATCAAAAGAGTTAAATTTTTTGATTTGGGTTGTTCTTATAAGTTGTAACAGAAGTAACTAACAAAGGATGCAGATTCATTTTTATAAAATAATATCTTCAACAAAGAAACAGTATGAAGCGGTCATTATTTTAAAATGTTAATAAATAATTTAGCAACTTAACCAAAATAGTCACTCTGTATTGAAATATGTATACCATTAAATGAATATCAACTTTTGAAAACAACAGAGATTCGATCATTCATTTCAGAACCACCATATAATATAATTTCAATAAAGCTGTCACATATGTGAATATATTATCACACGCATATTTTTGATGACATAATCTTACGAAATACTTAAAACAGATAACTTGCATTATTATACCATATCCAAAAGAATATCCTGATTGATCATAGAAAATTAAATTCCAATTGACCAAGGGAGACACAACATAAAGTCAGAATATGAATTCTTTTCTCGGATGAAAATGGTTTTTTGAAGCAATCATAATGATCCATGAATTAGACTTCAATTTTGACTATACCGTTGAATAATTCATAGATTAATTTTTTTTCATAAAATCATTGTCATTGAAATCACAATGTAGTTTTGAACTGCGTAGTGTAGGGTTCCTTTGTGCAACATAGAATTCTTACCAACATATAGTTACTTATACATTATTTCACCATTACATAACATAGGGAACAAAATTATCATAGGTTTGATAATATATATGTCCAATGATTTTCCATAATATCCTGAGTGTATAATTAATTAACCATATATTAAAATTTCCAAATGTAGGGTTGATGAATAGTATTATAAACTTCCAATGTATGCTTGCAGATCCATAGACATGTTGATTCTACAAATGTAATCTTGTTGATCCAAATGAAAATATTTTAACAAAACTTTTGTTTGATCCCATACAGAAATATTGATATTCCAACATAACGTAAGGATGATGAATCATACGCTCATTTCCCAAACATAGGGATTGAAACTGTGTTTCCAGAGTAATTCCTATAACATTAAATTTCGTTAACCCATATATAAATTCCCTAAAAATAACTCAATAAAACATAATTTGAAAAAAATAAGGGTATTTGGGCCAATTAAAATCATAATAAATTGTTGAGTTTTATTTTGACAATACATGCCTAACAATGGTTTCATCTCAAATTTCCCTTCTCTGAGACCCACTTTTATTATTATATAGATTTATTTAAAAAATTTATTTACTAAAACATTGTTATTTAATATATTTTATTATAAATATTCATTTTATTTTATAATTAAATTAAATTAAAATTTCACTCAAGGTTTGTTTATATGACTGCTTCATAAGATGTATTGGTTGTTCATAACAACCTCCCATATTTTAGACATGTTTTAATGTTTTACACGGACATCTTATTTATATATTAACCATACATTATAGGAATTTATATATGAAAATAATAAAATTTATTTAATATAGATATATCACCATTTTAATTTTATGTATCCATATTATTTAATGAAAATTTACGAAATCCATCAATGATTTATTGTCTCAAATTGGAATACCATGAGACATTTTTATGTTTCAATCCATGTTTAATTTTAAATGGTGTAAATCCATCACTATTTTAATTCATTATCATTATATTGTTATTATTCATTATAATCAATGTTATATTTTAAATTTAAAACACAAATTGATTTTTATTAAAAAGTTTCAATTATTTAAGGGTGTTTCTTAACTAAATTATATTCTATATGTCATAATCACTCTCATTTGTATATTCTTTTCCTGATTAATATATTACATAAAAATAATACTTTTTTATTAATTACAAAAAATTCAATGGTGAAATCATGAATCGCACCAAAAACTTTTTATAGATGATTTCGATTTTTGAGAAGGCATTTTGTTAAAAAATACCATTAATATTAATGTATTCATCTTCCATATCCATATTTTTACCTCAAAACAATCATTTAACTTACCTATTGGAAAATAATGTATTTATTATGTTCATTGGTCTTATTTTCACTAACATCATTTTTAAATAAGGTTTTCATTTATATTTTTATCAATTATCATTTTTTGAATGTTATTAAAACGTTATTAAAAAGGGTTTTCATCATTTAAATTAAAATTATTGGTTATCCATAATAATTTTCATTTTATAAATTATATTCCTTCATTAATTTTTTAATATATATTATTTTTTAAAAGTAAAAATCATCAATTTATTTTAACATAAATTTTTTCAAATAAGATGTATATTCTAATTCCCCGTTTTAATATATTGTTTTGAATTAAAATGATTTAAATATAAATTAAATTATTTATCAAAAGAATTATATCTTTTTAAAGAATAATTTATTAATTATTATTAAGAATATAAAATGTCTCCTCTTAAGCATCCCAAATTTATATTAAAATAAATTTTCACATCAATGTATTAATTATCTTGGTCAAAATAATTGTTTTACATCTATTAACCCTTTATGATTTCTTTGTTATGACGATAATTTTTTATCACCTTATATATGTTATTATGAACATATTATTTTTTTATGTTGAAATTTGAAATTTTATAAATTATAAATATTATTATATGTGAATTTTTTTTTATTTTTTTAGAAACCCACTCATTTTAAATATATTACTTATGTAAATTTTTAATAAAATGATGAACATAATTTTTATTCTATGTGATATTTTATGATTTTTGTATCACTCCAATATTCTGTGATTTTGATAATTAATTTTATATTTTTTATGTCTTTCATTTCAAGAATAATAGTATATAGTTTATATTATTTTAATGCACAAATTCAGGTATTTATTTGACCTGACAATGACTTGGTTTGTGCTATACACAACACCAACATGTTGTGCGTTACATACAACACTGAGTTTCTCTAAAACATCATTTACTTGTTATAATTATTTTAAAGAGGTAATTATAGCATAGTCAAAAAACAAAACAGAATGAATAGTAGTAAATTATTTTTGAAATAGTTTTTATATTTTTTTTTATAACTAAAATTGTTTGATTATAAAAACTAGAATTTTGAAATGATAAATGCTTCCTCAAATTGATTATTATATTATTATTTTGTACTCAATAAAACAGTTACCCTTTAATAATGAAGTGAGTTAATTTGAGATGGGTCAATTCGGGTTCCACTGTTATATGACCATTGGAAAATTATGATCATAGTTCCAAATGAAAAATCAATGAAATACACTTAATAATGATTTTAACTTCATAATTGGTATTATAAATTGAAATGATAGTGGTTAATTAATTCAGAAACAATAGTGGATGGATTAATCCAGTAGATTCCCTCAATACAAGGCCCATTTTTTAAAACATGGAATAAATATATAATGTTTGTGATTCATTCTTGAAAAATCCCAAGATTATCTTCAACATGTTATGGTTTAATGAAATCACCTACGTGAGAATCTCAATTTAGTGGAGATTACCACTCAGGGGATTTTAAAAGAGTCTCTCAATGATTATATCACAATCGCAAACCATACCATTATCTTGTAAAAAGTTGTTATAAGGGGTTATATGTCATGCCCCTAGTTATATAAAATTTAAGCACATTGTATTAATAAAATAATTTATCAATCTGTTATACTTTAGTAATTCATTTTCATAATAAAATCAGAAGGGATTATTAAAAATTCCAATTTTTTCGGATATAAATTGTAAAATTTAGGAAACATATAGTTATTATAATAAATTGTGGTATTATTAATAGATTTTAAGGTAACTAAGATGTGTTATAATAACTATGTTTTTTAATTACGTGATAAAATTATTTTTTCGATGTATCAAACATTTCACAGTGAAATTTTACTATGTATTTTTTTGAATTATTTTTAATAAATAAATATTTTTACAGAGAAAATATATTTTTATAATATTTAGAAATATATTATGATAAAATAAATTTCATTCTTAAATTTAGAATATTGATATTATTTTACGGGGAATTTATGACAATATTATAAAATGTTTTAGTTTTTTATGAATAGTAAAACACATTTTTTTGAAATCTTATTGACTTCATAGATATTTCATAATGATGTAATAATTAATTTAAACTTTTGGTAAACTCTTATTTGTTAATTTATCTCAATATGTCTCCCAAATATCCAATTTAATGGTATATACCATAGTCAAGACCATGGTATTTCAAATATAACCATCTAGGTGTCCAAGGAAGTTAATAAAGAACTCGCTCAATTTTTCTTTGAATAATCACCCAATAATATGATTAAATTCATTCAGAAATCATTATGAATGAATATATTATAGTTATATATATAACAGGGTCCTCCCAAGGTGTCATAAATACCCCAATTTCCCAATTCTCATGTTTTAGAAACACTCTTCCCATTAAGGGAAATATTCACTTATATTTTCATTATATGTTATATTTTAATGTGGTATCTCTTTAATAATTCTCTACTATGTTCATATATAAATTTTATTATATCACTTTACTATATTATTATTATTTCATGTTTGGGATACTATTTCACCCACTCTATGTTAATTATTTATAAAACCATGTTATATATCCATTATACTATCGTAATTTCATCACAAAATTTATCTATTTATATCGAGAAATTATTTTTTATATTTTCCCGAATACCAAAATCTGTTCTCATAAATAGTTTTATTAAAATATATATCAGAATTCGCTATTTAATTTTGGTATTAACATATATGATTCCCAACATTCATTGTTGTGGTTTTAAAATGACAAAATGATGTTGTTTTTATACAATTTCAAAACCACCATGATTATGAAATAAAACTCATTTATTCAACTCTATAAGGGTTATTTATGATATATTTTATTATGATATATTTGTAAAATATTAATTAATAAATATTAATGTTGTTTTTTTATATTTCTCAAATGAATTGTGAAATAATTTAACCTATAGAGATGACATGTTTTATGATTCCATAGAGAATATCCAACGCATTTTAATGAAACCAAAGGGGTAATTCTTAGCGATATAATTAATAATTATTATATAAAATTTTATTGACACATTTACATGTTATAATTCATGTTATTAATATTATTATATTATTTTATATTATGGATTTATGTATTTCTTGTTGTTTTTATTGATATTTTTCAAGATCCCAAGTATACTAATTCCCTTGATTTCCCATACTGGACCTTATTCTCACCCATTCCAATGATATATTTCAATAGGTTATGAGATTTAATAAAATTTCATTGGATGAAACTATAAAAATATTTTTGTTTGTAATAGATGAATTTTTATGTTTTCATGTAGTGTGTACCTTTTTTCCAAAAAACAATAATTTAAATGATCTCATGTCTGTAAAATGTAATGAAACATTATGTAAAAAAATTTGGATTCCATATTTTTTATCAAAGTTTTGTTTTCATATATGTGGAAATTAGGATTTCAAAACATTTGTAATAACCATATATAAAATATTAAATATAGAAAAACATCCTCGTATTTTGGTGAAATATTAATTAAGTGGTTTTTTAATCAAATAAATCCCTATCTAAATACATACATATTGATGTGGATTTAGAAAAAAATATTATTCTATGTAAAACCCAAAATAAAACTTCTTTGATTTCATCATGAACATGAATTATTTCATGAAAATAATCTTTGACAAAGACCTAGTTTGACACTCCCAGGGGATATGTTTGGTTAATAACAATAATATTATCAATCATTATGGAGGGTTTATGGAAAATATAATTTTTTTAATGAATAATATTATAAATCATGATGTTTTATTACATATATGTCCCATTTTAAATATATCATTATTAAATGAATCATGCCTCTCATTATGGTTTTATTCATTTAGAAAATGGTGGGAAATGGAAGGAATCATGTAAATGGTCCTTCCAAAGGGCCATGAACCGAAGTCCCTCTAATGGAATTAGAAATTGAAACCATTATGATAATTATTAATCAACTAACTCAGTTAATGGAAAATAACATGAATCAATCAGAGATATGAGTTTTACCATGAAGGGAACTACTTTATGTTCAGTATTTTATGATCCAATGACTACTAAAGTTCAATGTATTTACCCAACCATTGATTGTGTAATAATGGAAAATATCTATAGATTATATATTTTAAATAATTCATTGTTTAGAACAAGATAATGTCACTCTAGATATGTAACATTTAAAGGGAGAAGCTAATCATTTGTGGTAAATTAGTAAAAACTTATGGCCAAGATGAGAGGATAAAACTGTGGTGTAGGAAAAGTTCAAGGGAATCTTAATTATTTATTTTTTGCCTCATTACAAGAGAATGAAAATGTAGAAGGAATTTATAAAAGTAATGTATAATGAAAATGAATCTCTTGAATAAAATGATATAAAATTCACATGACATTTCTGTTAAACCTTTATCGCCTAATGGAACCTAATTGAATGGTAGATTAATACTTTGGGGGAATAAGACCTCATCAATAAAATAATTTGTCCGACTAAGTCTATTGATGATATAATGAAATAATACAGAGTGTAATGAATGTCAAACTATAGTTCTGTGATATTTACACGTCTCATAAATTGAATGAGAAGAAATAATATCTAGAGCCAAACTACTAGTGGACCATTGATAATGAGAGAGTTAAAAAGAACAAGCTTATTTCCAGGGTTGAAAAGCGTGGGAAGTTTCATTTAGGAATTTATTCTTGGTAGAGAGAAATGTAATAATTTTTTAATAGAATTCCATTTTTATAGAAATTGACATAGTGAGGAGAATCCTTATCTTCTATATAAAAATGAATAAAGTCAATATGGTTCATCCCCTGCTTGAAGTCAAATTCTTTTAATATGGACAGGTTAAACACTTTTATAATCATTGTCCAGATCTGTGGTTAATGGAGGAGAATCACCATTGACCTCAACATAGGGCAATAGAGTAAGGACATTTTTTATACATTGACATCTAATGTTGGATGTATAAATAATATGGTAGGAGGTACTCTTGTTATTTTTTATTATATAGAAATTAGTTTGTTTTATTCTTCTCTTATCCATTAATGTGTTTCCACCTTGATTCCAAATAATATTGAATCAATTACTAAAATACAATATGTATAGTTATTAGTATATACATATAGTGGTATTATCCAATCACCATCACTGTATAGATACTCTAGTAGTTACTTTTGTGGGAACATTCATTTCCCAAATCTAGTAGTCATTCCTGTACTAGAATTCGACACTATACAATAGAATGGATGTCTCTCAAAGAATAATGAAATGATAAAGTTTATAATAAAGGATATCATAGTATTCATGTGTGAAAACCAACAATTATTTTCATATGATAGATATCTTGACTTGAGATTTGTCTATAAGCACCAACTATACCCATTATTATTGATTAGATCAGTGAAGATAAAGAATGAGAAGAATGTATATGAATATTAAATGATTCTATAGTTCATGAATACAATGACTAATTTCTTGAAGAGTTTTATAGAACTCCTCTAGAAATATATGTATATTTTTTCATTTAACTCATATCTGGTTCCATATTGATATAAAAAACTGTAAATAATGTAAAATGTTGAAATGAAAGAATTAAAGTAAAAACTCTATATATTATTGAGAAGTGGACTATCTGACCAATTGTGTCTCCTATGATAGCACATGTTCTATTAGTGAATAGAAAGCATCGATCATTTCAATAATTAATTGATTAAAGATAATATAATGAGATCACAATAAAGAACATGTACCCTCTTCCAATAATTGATGATTTATTTTACTAGATTCATGGGGATCACTTATTCTCATTGACTGACCTTCAATGTTTTTTATCAATAATTGAGGTCTAATAAAGATAATATTCCAAAAACCTACTTCTGATAATGATATGAGATTTATGATTTATATGCCTTTCCGATTGGCTAATTCGCCCACTATTTTTATGGATTTTATTATCACTTTCATTAATGAAATCATTAATATTTTAGTGTTAATTTTTATTGATGATATTTTGATATATTCAAATATTTAATAAGATCATGATGATAATTTAAGAGTTATACTGTAATATTTTTTGATTGAGAGGTTTTTAGAAATGTTTAGAATGTGTGTTTTTTTTACACAAGTGGAACTTATATGGAACATTGTAACCATTAATTGAATCTTAGTTGACTCAAAATATAAAATGGTTATGGAGGAGTATCGATTCCCTCCAATTGAGACTATTAATCATAGTTTCCTTGATTTAATTGTATATTATTTGAGGTTTTTGAATCAAAATTTTTAACATTATAATCGAAAAACTATGTTAACTCGAAAGGGGGATAATTTTTTATAGAAAAAGCCGTTTGAGGAATTATTCCTATAGTTCATGAGGAGATTCGATACTACACCTATATTAACCATACCATCTATCGGAGACGTTTCGTTTTTTTATAATTTCATCTCGGAAAGGTCTTGGGTTCTTCCACTTGTTAAATGAATATATGATTTATTATGCATCTTGGCCGTTAAAGGATCATGATTAGAAATATCCTATGAAAAATTTGGATATTGATGTAGTTCTATTTTCCCTAAAAATATTGAGGCACTATCATTATGAGGATAAATGTTCTATATAGACATACTACCACTTTTATAATAATATATTACCACAAAAGGAATTGTACATCAGAATCAAGACAATTTTGGATCTTCTGAAAGATTATTTTTGTTCAATTCTTTATTATCACATAAGAGAAAACAAACTCACTGATTTTTTATGTAGGAATTACCACGTTGTGCTAGAAATGATGAGGAATCAAATAGATCTTTTGATCAAAAGTCTATTAACACATGACATGGTAATCCTAAGGGAGGGGACATCGTCAAACCTATTCGAAATGTTTTTTCAATTTTCATTACTAGAGAAGATCAATATATATAAATGATATGATCCATTGTTATGTAAGTTGATAGAATATAAGAGGAATTGATGGTTTTAGGAGTTTATTATTGATCATGATGGTGTAATGAAATTTTATAAAAGACTATTTATTCAATCTAATCTCGAAATATACAAGGAACTATTGGATGAAGTTCATAGATCTAAATTCTCAATACATCCTATAATCAATAAAATGTATAGGGACCATCATAATAATTATTCATGGGATAATATGAAATGAAATATTTCTGACTACTCTAAAAGGATCCTAGTCAGTCAAAAAGTGAAGGAAAAGTTATGACTTCCTAATTGGGGTATTACAACCACTGCCTATAATGGCATGGAATAGGGAAAATATTACTTTGGTAATTGTCCCTAGTCTTCTGAGAACATCCAAATAAAACTATACAATATGGGTTATAGTCGACTATCTCACCATGACTTCATTTTTTATCCCTAATCTGTAATATTACTCTCTTCCCTAACTCACTCAGATATCAATGGATATAGTGGCAATGCTACATGGAGTTATACTTTCTATAGTATCAGATCATTATCCAATGTGCACATCGAAATTCTAGAGAATTATTGAACATATTATGAATGAAGAATTGAATTTTAGTATGATCTATCCCCCTCAAAATTATGCCTAATCTAAATGTACATGTCAAACACCCAAGGACCTGATGAGAACACAATTTATGAATTTTAAAGGTGGATGGGATTATTATCTTTTGTTATTTGAGTACATAAAAAATATATTCCAATCGAGTATTCAAATGGCACACTATAATGAACTATAAGGGAACTGATGCAGAATTCCACATAGTTTGGTTGGATCTAGTGAGAGAAATATTATTGGATATGATATTGTGAAAGAGATTACCAAAAAGGTTTATGCCATCCAGAAACAAATAAAGGTTTCATATAGTCGGCTGAAGAGTTATACATGAAACCATCAAAGGGAGGTGGAGTTTTATATTGGTGATAAATTACTCCTAATTATACCGTGTATGAGAGTAATGAGGTTTGGCAAGAAAGGTAATCTCATACCTTTGTTCATTGGCCCCTATGAAATCCTTGATATCATAGTATTTGGGGCCTATCAGCTTTTACATCATCCAAATCTAGAACAAGTTCATGAAATTTTCTATATAACTCTCTTAGGAAAGTACATAAGTGACCATTCACATGTTATGTATCTAGTAGTGGTACAATTGGAACATTACCTCTCTTATGAGTTGCTACAGTAGATATCATGGGTCATAGAGACATTGTTCTACGTGACAGGACTACCCACCTCATTAATGTAATTTAGAGGAACATAAATATGAGGAAGAGAGGTGTGAATATGAGTAAACAATGAGTCCTAATTACCCTTTCCATTTCTAAAAAAGGGGAATATTTGAAATGTCATGAAAAAATAACATAAGGTGGGTATAATTTTCCAAACCAAATTTTTTGATTGATAAATGTTTCCTAAAAATGTGTGTTATATTATAAGTTATTTCTCTATAAAACTATTACTTATAAATAGTGAAGTGAGTATAATTTAAATTTGATCATGGGTATCGACCATTATTTAATTTCTGGACAATTAGTAATGATAGTTAATAAGACTATTATAAGAAATAGACTTAATAATAATTGTATCTTTATAATTAGTATTATAAATAGAGTATATAATGGTTAATTAATACAGATAGAATATTTGATGGCATCATCTAGTAAATTTGTGTCATATGAAGACAATTTTTCATAACATAGAAGGGAGGTAGGTTTATTGGGCTTCAATATTGACCAAGCCCAAGTCGGTCTTCAACATGTTAATCTTGAATGAAATTGCCTATGGTAGACATTCATGTTAGTGAAGATTACCAATCGAGAAGTGTTATCTGAGTTGCCCAATGATTCTATCCCCATCACACACCTTACACTTAGGTCATATGTTTATGATATAAGGGGTAATGTTTCAATTCCATAGTTACATAATGTGTAAACCATTTTTATTAATTAAATTTTGGTTCCATATTTTAGGTTCTAATAATAGTTTTCTAAATAATATTGGGATGGACTTTGATAAAATTTATTTTTTATATAGAAATTATACATTTCAGGAATCATATAATTACTATAATAAACTAAAGAATTATTATTACTTTTTTTGGTAATATAATAGTTTTATTAAAAAATCATTTTTAATAAATTATAAAATAATTTATTTTTTCAAGTATCAGAAATTTCACTTTACAAATTTACAATGATTTTTTGTCTACGGTTATTTTTAATAAATAACAAATTTCATAGATACAAATTAAAATTTTCACATATATATATATATTTATTTATTTATTTTGAAAAAATAATTTCCATTTTTTATTTATAATATCTATATTAATTTCATGTGAATTTATGATATTTTTATAAAATAGATTAGTTTTTATAGAAAGTAAAAATACAGTTTCAGTTTCTCGGTAAGTTTAATGTCCTCATAGAATTATCACAATGATGTAATAATTAATTTAAATTTATTGTAAACAATAATGTGTATATGTAACTTAGTATTTGAATTATATGGCAATACCATGGGAAAATAACATGGTTAAGACCACGGTTTTTTAATTACAACTGATGAGGTTTCTATGGAGATAAATAAAAAAGTCCCTCATTTTGTCTAAAAATTCCGACTCATTACATCATTTAATTTCATTCCAATATCATCCATGATGATGTTATAATAGTATCATATCCCATGGAGTCCTCCTATGGTGACCTCAAGCCTTCAAGGTCAAAATACTTATGTTTTAGTAAAACTATTTAAGGTATGGGAAATCTCAACATCCCTTTTCTATTCAAGTTCTATATTTAAATGATACGTATTTAAAAATTTCAATATTATGTTCATATATTAATTTTATTCTATCACATTATTGTATTAAGAGTCTTTTATTATTGGGATACCCTTGTCCACACTATTTTTAATGTTTTATTATATCCTACATTATACCCGTTATGCTTTTAGATATTCTCCTAAAAAATTATATATTTTATCATGAAATTATTTAACTATATTTTTTGATTACCAAAACATCTTTCATGTATAGGTTTATTCACATTGATGTCAAAATGATTTATTTAACTCTTTTATTAACATAAATAAAACCCACCATCATTTTCTGTGTATTTAAATTAAAAAAATGGATCTTTTTTAATCACGTTCAAAAACACCATGATTTTGAAATGAAACCCATTTCATTTAGTCCCCAATATTAATTTATGAAATGTCTTATGATGATATTTTGGTATGAAATTAATAAAATCTTATCAATTGTTCACCCTGATAGAACTCCGATGTATTGGGGTTTGAATTTAATCTTTAGATATGGCACTTTTTATGAAGCTTTGGTGAATAACATTAGTAATATTTATGAGACCTCAGTGATAAAACATGCTGATATTCTTATGAAAGAAACAATGAAAAGTTGTATCCACATTTCCATGTTATTATTATTATTATATGCCTCTTGATCGTTCATTTAAGTATTTCTGAATAGTCTTATTTATATTACTCTAGATAATATGTAATATTCTTCCAATGTTTTCCCATTCTAGGCCTTATGCTCACGGTTTTATTTTATGTATCCCACAGGTTATGAGATTCAATAAATGTATATATGATGTACCATGAAGAATCATTTAAAGTGGAATAACAAATTTTTTTATGTTTTCATGTATTATGTAATTTTTTTCAAGGATAATAAACATTAAAAGTTCCACTGTTTGATAAATGTAATTAAATGTTCTATAATAAAACAATGGGATTCCATAATTATAATGACATATATATATATATATATATGTATTCATTATATGTTTAAATGTTCTAATTTCTAAAATATTCTACTTTTCACATACTTCTATGAAAAATAAATTAATTTAGACACATTTAGAAATTGAATATGATAATATAAACAGCATTTCTGAATTTATAATGTCATAATTATCTTATAAATATTATATTTCATTTTTCTATAAAACATCATTTTTTGATGATTAGATAAAAATAATGAATTTCAATTCAATGAAGTTTTTTTAAAATTTTTATATAGATAAATTATATATTAATTTGGTGTTAAAGTATAATTATATGAAATATATATCAATTAATCCAATTTGGGTTATGGTGACCAATTTCACATTGAAACTAGATGTTAAAATATTGGATAATGTTAAAAGTTTTTATTTTAAAAACCCTATTTTTTATCACACATATGGGATTAAAATTAACATAATTTCGGCTACATATGTGGCTGTAATTTGGAAATGTGGATTCCATATTTATAAAGTATAATATAGGGAACATTTTTTGACAAATAATATTATTGAATTTAGTTAAAATTATTAACAACGATTTAGGGAAAAAATTTAGTAAAAAAGGAATAATCCATAAACATATGGGACCAAATGACCTATCCAATTTTACAAACCCAATAGGACGGACACGATTCATCCTTGAGTTATCCATTTTTTAGTTTTATTGGTTATTATTTCTCACTACCCGCATCACCGGCCCATGAACCTTGTCACCTAACCCTGTGGGTCTCCTATAATACCATGGTTGCCTTACCAGTACACCAAAGGCTATTACTCACTAGGGTCGCTTATCAAACTATTGACTGTCGCATAGGCCAACACATGTTATTTCAGTGCATTTTGTCCTCACTAAAACACACCCTAGGAAACTTCCCTGAAGGTCACCCATCCTGATTAATACTCCCTGAGAAACATGCTTAACTATGGATTTCTAATTTGGTAGGCTCCCAAAACAAAAGATGCAGATTTTTGACATGATTAGTAACATTTAGAATTTTATGTATCTCTTTTATAGGGGTGTTACATTATCATCCCCTTTAAAGCAGAACACACTCGTTGACAACCCCAAGCCTCAAACCCAAGCAGTGCCTAAGCACTTCCAGATAGGCATTTGATCTGATACCATTTTTTCATGACCCGCCTCCCCAGGCCATGAACCTTTTCATTTGACCCCATGGTTCTCCTGTAATTCCATGGTTTCGATCCTAGAACACCATAGGCTATTACTCACTAAGGTCACTTATCATACAAATGATTGTCCCCACATGCCAACACATATTCTTTTCAGTGTTTTTTGTCAGGATATTACTGACTATAGTCACTTATCAAACTACTCATTGTCCCCACATGTAAAGAGATTTTATTTTAGTGTGTTTCTTCCTCACTCAAACACACCTTGGGAAACTTCCCAGAAGGACACCCATCCTGATTAATACTCCATGAGAAACATTCTTAACGGTGGTGTTCTAATACGGTAGGATCTTAATACAAAAGAGGCACCTTGTTGACATGGGTAGTATCATTTAGACTTTTAAGTATCACATTTCTAGGGGTGTTACATTATCCACCCCTTTAAAGAAGAATGCCCTCGTTGTGGACACCAAGCATCAAACCCAAGAAGTGCCTAAGCACTTCCGGATAGGTATTTGCTCTGATACCATTTTGTCACAACCCGCCTCCCTAGGAAATGAACCTTTTCAACTGACCCCATGGGTTTCCTGTAATATCATGGTTTCTATCGCAGCACACCATAGGCTATTACTCACTAGGGTCACTTATCAGGCTAATGACTGTCCCCATAGGCCAACACATTTTCTTTTAGTGTGTTTTGTCCTCACTCACACACACCTTGTGAAACATCCCAGAAGGTCACCCATCATGATTACTACTCTTGGACAAGAATGCTTAACCATGGAGTTCTAATCAGGTAGTCTCCCAAAAAAAAGATGTACCTTGTTGACATGGTTAGTAAGATTTAGAGATTTAAGTCTCACTTTTCCAGGGGTGTTACATTCTCATCTTGTACTAATTAAATAAAAAATATGATATTAATATTCCACAATCAATGTAGTGGAATATAATCACTTTAAATCCCTCAAAATGATGAATAATAATATTTTCATAGGGATTATTCAATGAAGATATAACATAACAAAAATTATAAACTAAGTAGGGGAGGACAATTACTTCTAAATTATATCGGTTCACATAATCAGTTATAATAGTTATGTTTTTTCATTTTAACATTTACAGAAAATTTTTTGTTTCCAAATCATTCCCATTAGTATTATTTGGGGGCACATTTTATCATAATCTTCAAACTGTGAGAAATTCAAAAAGTAGATTTTGGGAGGCATATTCTATGTGGATTTATCATTATTCAAATAATTAGTTAACTTCCTCCCATCAATTATACATTCAACAGCTTTATTAACTTTCATTCCACCCATAAAAAATTTATTAGACCCCTTAATATAGTTATGTAAATGTTTTTCCCACAACTTGTGTAGAAAAGGGATGAACATTTTCATTTCTACATTGTTGTTAGATTTCCAATTAAGTTCCATATTCCCTTTCTAGTCAAAATAGTGATATTGATAAATGACTCTAACCTCCATTAACAAATTTATAAAACCTATAACGAATATTCATAAATGAAAAATTATCATATAACAAATTCATTTTGACGAAAATGATTCAAACTACTAAAAAATCAATCTATTTCTCTTATGGGTTGAATGAAAATACCTATAGATAACCTCACAATCCTTGTAAAATTTTCATCATAGGTACAAATAGATTCTTCATCCTTATTCTCAAGCTCCCAGGTTTCCTTTTCCATATTTCTAAGAAGAATCATAGTAACATACTTATTAAAAAATATGTTTTTTAGATCATCCTAATCCATGTAGTCAATTTCGTCATGATTTCTCTTATTCATGATTATAGTACACCCCTAATCTGATTCTATTTATAACGGATAAACAACCATAATGACTATCTCATGTTCTGAAAATTGGTGAATAGAAAGTATCTATTAAATGGTACTGATCCTTTGTAAAATAACAAGTGGATCAGAATAATCACAGAAAGAAGGATTATATTACTACATGAAGAACTAAATATAATAGTGTTCCCTCTATTGACCATTTGGGTATCCAAAATTGTTCATATCCCAAGAACCCTTGGTGAGTATAGCAACTACAATTTTCATTCTTGTAACCAAGCCAATCAAAAGATTAAGAAGAAAATTATTTCATTCTCTGTTGTATTCAACGTCGATGTAGTTACTTCTAGTTTCAACCATTTACTAAAACCAAAATCATATAGTGAGAAACACTTATCATTCTAGAAAATAACAAAATCATGAATATGAAATACTAATAAGATGTATAAATCCTGAATCCGTACTTAATATATTACACTCTATGTTTTTCATAAGACATTAATTGCATTTTTTTTATTTTTTCATGATGTGTAATGATGATTTTTTGAATTTCAAATGAATATCCCCTAGGAGTGTATAATTGAGTAAATGTTAAGGCATATTTTCATGTACAAGGTTACATCGAGTCATCCTTGACTGTCACTATCAGTGTAATTACTCCTAGGTACATCAGTGCTAGAACCACGTCCACTTTAAGTATCCATACAATGATGTATTACTTGTAAACCACTCACTCATTCCTTTACCAAAATTATAGTACGTTTTCCTAAATTTTAACTCATCCTTATATTATTCCTTATATGCATCCCTTGATATAACATTATAAATACATATAAGAATATTAACATATTTTTATCAATTTTTTTTTAAAATTTATAACTAAAATTTCTCTCTCATATTATATATATCCACCTATATCAAACTATACTCAACATTGATAGACAATATCACAATTTTTTGAATTACCTAAAACATTTCCCAGAGAGATTTCCAAAGACCATATTAGTTTAGTTCTTTCAGAAACATGGAATCATAAATGATGATACATGCCTGAACTACATTATGTTCTACATGGTTCTTAAAGGCCATGTACCTTATTTGAAACACCATACATAATCCATATCTTCAAATCCTAATGATGGAAACATAGGAAGTGGTGAACATAGATGCCCTTTATGTGTAAACAACAGAGATATGTTATCTTGAACATGATGATAAGTGTTTGAGAAAACGATCACAACATGATAAACTCAAATCCTGTATATCAAAAATCATAAACATGAATCATGACATAACGATTGGCTCTTTTTAATCCATGAATCATTAGGTAAACGAGATAATAATATATCAAAATAATAAGACATAATTTTTTTCCATACACATAAATAATGAAAATAAAATTTCATAGATAACTACAATTACATTCATAACATGTTAGTCAATGGATAATAACTTATGTACCAGCTTCAGTTTGGTAATCCCTCGCATATACCATATTCTTTTTGGATTGGGATTCCCACCCTTAGAACTTCTTATTTTGTGATTTAGATTCTCTCTTGATTCGACCCTGAGATTACCTTGCATGTAATCTTTTTTTATTTGTATTTTTTATATTTTACCTTCATGATCTCATAAAAAATTTATCAATAATCAATTCATTAGTGAGAGACAAAGGTCATACCCTCCACATGATAAATTCATACATTCATTTTCCATAATATAATAAAACATTTATCATACCCTGATCCATAAAAAGTGATGACTTTCTTAAAAATAACATCATTACCCAAAAATGAAATGGATATCAGAAAAATTTAATCATATCATAAAATATAGATTATATATATATATATGATTCATAATCATTTAATCCTATATATACATGTGAATGAAACTGGTTCCATAAGAAATCATCATAGTAAAACCCATTAAAGAGAAATTATTTTCATTAGTATACAACCCATCAATGATGAATGGGTTTCATAAAAATATAATCCATCAATGAGAAATGTGTTTTCATAAATATTATTCCCTCAAAACATATACTATTCATATATTGAAAATGAATGTGACCTTTGGATCACTTCCAAGAATGGCATGAGTAATATCCAAGGATATCATAATAGATGGACAATAAGTTTGAATTATATTTTAATCTCCTTTATTTAGGTATATATATATTATTCTATATTTTTTTTAAAAAAATACAGTATCATTTAAAAAACTATTTCATGTAAATATACATGAAATCATATAATGAATTCTTAAATAATAATTGAAACCAATTTCCATTAAGAACATATGAATGATGCATGAAAATATTTAGTGAAATTTTTTCCTTTAAAACATAATAAAAAGTCATTAAAATATATTTAAAACCATTCTCCATGATTTGTTTAAATATATAAATTATTCATTGATGTCATTGAAATCCATTTCATTGATATCAACAGTTTGAAAACATCTAACGAAAGCATTAAAAAACATTTAAAATAATTTTAACAAATAAAACCCATTTTAAAACAACATTAATTGAAAAACCTATTAAAAACATATTTTAAAATATAGTAGGAATAAATATTATATAAAAAACTAATATTTAATCTTGTGATTGAAGATTCAATGGAATAACTTCAGGTAAATCTGAACTTGCTAAATATTCTATTTGTACTGTTAACCGTTTATAAAAGTTCCTCGATAGAAAAAAATACGAATATTAATTCTTTTTCTAATAGTAAATAATTTTTAGAAATTTATTTTATTGATCATTAGTTAATATTTTCATATCATTGTATTTTAAAAAAAACATTGTTTTGAAGGAACACAAATTTCAAGCTGAAGAGAGAGGTTAAGTAATGATTTCATAAGTATACATTCTTAAATATCATATTTTCCATAAACTATAAAAATTCTATCATCAAATTAATTTATCATGTATTTATAGAGTTTAATAAATATAATTTTTTTACAATGATATGGTCTATAATATTTAGTTAATGGATACAGAATCCTAAAAAATATCCAAACCTGAAGAGATTGTTCAATTAAACTCTTACCTCTTTTAACCTTTGAACTATACTCCCCATTTAAGAAAATGAAATTAAATGAAGCATAATATATCATGAGAATAATTATAGTCATTATATGATATTTCAAATATATTATATACCCTTCATGAAAAAATACAGGTTCTTGAGATGTCATGTGTCTCAAAGAAGAAATAATTTGAAACAAAACTACCTTACTGATTTTGTAACTATTGAAACATAAAACCCATGAAAAAAGTAATAAAATGTGTATTTAAATAAATATAAAATTAATTTTATTAATAATATAACATTTCAATGTAAATTATAGACACCACAAAAAAGTAATGGGGGTTGAATAAATCGTGTATCTCACAATAATAAAACGTATAACAAAATTCTCTTACCTCTTCTCTTGACTATTATCATTATCATAAAAAATTCATTTTTAATAAATATATTATTATTATTACTTTTTAAAATAACCATATTATTATATCCAATACCATATATTTTTTTATGATGACTATTATTATCTGTTTAACAACAATTCTTTGTTAAGGAATACCATCGGGTAATATTTCTTTAATTTCTCGAATGTGTCTTATTTTGTTATATCATTTTTCCTAATATGTATATCATTGTTTATTGGAATTAAAACAAGATATAAATATAATTTATATTTCTTATATGTTTATAATAAAATTGAATATAATTTATAAATTATGAAATGGAATACACGGGTCATGGATATGGTTGGTGGCACGTACGCATGGATGTTATTTCGATTTATATTTGTAATATAAAAATTAAAAAAAATATTAAATTACATATAATTATTTATAATATAATTAATTTTTAATTTTTATTTAATATGTAACATAATTTATCACTGAACCCATCCAAATAAATTCCACCTAGTGTGTGAATGAATCACACCGTATTGAGGGGAAGTTGTTCACAAATATTTAGACCAAAATATCACATACAAAAAAAATGGAATGTATAATGATAAATGATAAAAAATTATTAAATAATCATAGATAAATAATAATTATCATATATATAATATGAAAACAAAATTTTCATCATAATTCCCACCACGGGAGGTTGTAACGAAAGAGCGAACAATCATCGTTTTGTGAGGCGGTAGTCCACCGTACACATAAACAATATGTTCGTTATCCATCAGAAGTAAGTGTATGTAATTGTAGAGATAACCTTACAAATAACCAAATATTAGTATATTTAGGATACTTTTGTAGTTTTTTAGTCATGGAATAAAGTTATTATATGGTTTTAGGGAATGAAATTGATATGAAGGTGTCTGAGAGAGGATGTTACTTCCTCTTTTGGTAACACATTATGGTGTTCAGTAAAGGGTATCCATATATTTCATTAATCCCTAAGGGAGGGTTCAATGAACATGTGAGTGATGTTGGTTGTTTTATAGGGAATAGTTTGGAATATTATATGTGTTTTGGGTGGTTTTAGTAAGAGTTATAGGTGGAGGCCTATAAAAGTGGAGGGAAAGGACTCACATTGTAATATTTAAAACAAGTTTGGGGTACACATGATTTCACCTATAAAAGTAATAATGTCACATAAATGAAATATTATAATGTTAAAATTAATTTAATTTCCATTCATCCTTTTTATAGGGTTTTCCCATGATTTTAAGGCGGAATGGGTGAGTGTTCATTAATTGAGCCAAACCATGAGCCTAAATCCATATTTAAAAATAAATTTTTATTCTTCTATTAATCCTTCATCATTCAATCTTTTTCATTCATTCCAATTCCTAATTTTGATCCCCTAATCTATGAGAAAAAAAAATTAATTTAGACCATTTATAAATCTATAATCATGGTGGAGTTTTGTTTCTATAGTAGGGATTGGGCCTGCCCGAAATTCCATTTCCTTTATTAAAAATAATTTTTAATTATTTAATTACACATCCTATTTTTAAGTGTTTTTATTGATTCAAACCCCCACATGAGGCCTCATACCTATGGAGCTCCCCCATTCTCTCCTCCCCCAATTTGAAGCTCAATTGAATCACGAAATTGGTCGAAATTGCTCGGGATTTCAAGAATCTCCCAAATTTGAAGACGTAAATTGATCATTTCATAAATCCTTCTATTTTTACTCTTTACCCCCATTCCAGTACCATCATGACCTACTAATCATGGTTAGAAACTCCCTTAAATTTTTAGGTATTTTAAAATTCATATTCTTGTGTATTTGGGTCATTTTCATCAAGATTGTTTTGGGTAAGTGTTTATCTCATTAATTCCATTATTCTCTTGAGGGTTTACTCCCTCTTTCATAAATTTATTGAGTTTCCATATGTTAGTTGTAATACCTATGGTTTTATTTGGAGTATTTTTGGTTAAATATAATGGTTTAGGGTTCTTTTTCACTTCCATGTTGTGCGGCGGAGGTGCGGTTTAGGATCTGCACCAAGATTCAAGTATTTTGACTCAAAAGGTAGGGTTTTCCATGTATAAACAATTATTTATGTGTTAAATTTCTTTATTTACTCATTTTATCATATTAATAATATGTGGGGTGTGGTGAAAAAATATTTTATGATTGATTTGGTTACGTTTTAAATTTTATAGTATATTTTTTACATGAAATTGGGTATTTTTCATGTGTAACTACTGGGGTATTATTTGGATGTATTTTATAACTTTTTAATTTGTTTAATAAATCTATTTTGTATTGAAAAATCTACTATTTTATTGTATTTGTGTCATTTGGTCCTAAAAAGAGGGTTTTTTAGTTGGTTTGATGTGAAAAACATTGATATACTTCTTCAGATCATTTTATGAAAATGCATGTTTTCATTTAGATCTTTTATAGTATTATTCAAGGTTATTTTATAACACATGAATGTGGTTTTATAAATTTATCTAGGGATTCCAATTCTGTTTTGTATAGAAATTGGTATGTTTTTCGTCTTAAATGGGGGTTTTGAAATGGGTTCTGTGTGCAAGACATAGATAAACCCTTTGATTTTGTTTTATGAAAATTTTTAATGTTTTTATTGGTTAAAAAAAGTTGTTAAAAGGGTTTATATATACATTTTGGGGTTTTTTTTCAAATAATATGTGTTTTTTAAAGGTAAGGTGGTTATTTAAGAAGTCGGATATTTTTTTAGAATGTTTTATAAAGTGCTGAAATTTTTTGGAAAATGGAATGATAGGTGCAAAACATGGTTGTGGGCTGTTTTGTTTAGTTTGTTGTGAGAAATTAATTTTAGTGATGAAAGAAGTATTATATGATATTTTTTGGGCTTGAATGTGGGTTAGAATTTGGTGGAATGGTTTAAAAAACTATTTAAAGGGTTTGTGGAAGTGTTTAAGAAATGTGAAAAGTGTTGTGGGCTATTTTGGTGAGAGTCAGATTTCAAAATCAATTTGAATGAAAATTGGAATTTTGTGTCTTATGTGGTAAAGATGTGGGATGTTTGCTGAGTTTTTTATATGGAAATAATATTTTCATGTGAAAATTATATTTCTTGACTTGTTGAACTTGTTTTAGCACAAAGGGAAAACTCGGGTACCTTGGTGGGTGGACGTGTACTAGTATGCCAGTGAACCGTGGGGTTTGGCCTCAATTACACATAGTATTATTGAAGTTAAAAACTCTCTCTAAACTATGATGATGATTATTGGAGACCACTATGTTATAGTTATGTTCCCTACTAGTGGCTCGTGCATGAGAACAAATATTTGTGATGGTTATTCTCACCGAGATACGAGGTACCTTCGACCCACAATGAGCTAGTACCTAGGGGTTATTTCCTATTGCTTGTGGTCATAAGATATTTTATGCTTACAATTGGAATACGATATATTTGGTTGTAAAATTCAGTAGATTTGGAATTTATTTTAAAAGTATTGATTCTTTAAATTTTCCCACTAGAAAACTGATTTTTTAAAAGTTGCATCCTTTAAGAAATTGTATCTAGAAATTAAATGTTTTTGAAAACATGCATGATTTTTGCCTTTGCATGTTTAGCACTTGGAATCTCATTGTGGTGTCATCCTACTGGAAATTGGATCACACCCTACATACACCTTTTGGTGTAACTAGACTTGGTTATTTTTGTTATCGCAGGTTGGGTACAATTTTTTTAGCTCCAGTGGTATGGGTTTCTAGCAGGTCCTTATTGGTGAAGTCTTGTGGAGATGGATTGAGGGTGGTGACAGTTGCCATGAGGGTTATTGGGCTGTTTAATTTTGGTTTTGTACCTTTTTTATAGTCTTATTGAGTTGTTTTAAAATATGTAATTTAGTTCTGAATTTTTGTAAAAGATTGTATGGTTTGAAAAATCTAGATTCGTTTTATTGGATTCTTTTGTTGTTTGATGTTTATAAACCCAAGTAAATCATTCCTAATTGTCATTTCATGATACCCGGTCACTTATACCAGCCCGTGGGGATCAGGAACTCCATTTGGGCCTTGTCACGGACTGGTTTTGGTGATGTTTTTGGCGGAGACCAGATTCAGTTCGTGAAAAAATGGTATCATAGGAGGTTCGCTCTCTTTGGGTCATATTATTTTGGGAACATTTGGGATAGTCTACGGTTAGTATTTTCAGGACTTTTCATTATAGTTAGGAGTAGTGTGGTTGATCATCACACTTAATGATGGGATTCATGTTCCAAAGGGATGTCGAGACTTTTCGGTGTTCTTTGGTTTTCTTGGTTTGATGATGATTAGTGGAAATGAAAAGAGAGTTGGGTTATGGGTCTCAGTGAGCTTGCAGGGCGGGGAAAGCCTTGTGGAGCCAGAGATACTTATATAGAACAATCTCTATGATGGTTAAGTGATTTAAATATTTCCGCCAACCATATGTCCAAGTCACACACTAAAACTAGTTTCCTCTCACATTGTCTTATGTTCTTTAGTTTTTAAATCATGGAACTATGGTTTCAAACTGACTTTGTTTTACGAAGCATAATATTTTTTGGAAATAATTATCTAATAAATAGGTAATGGTCATATTTTCTAAAACTGAGAACTAGATTTTCATAATTGTATTAGAATGGAAAATGGGGTGTTTTTGCCTCTTTTGAAATCATGAACTATGTCAAGGTTGGTTTTGAAAAAGTGTTTACAATAGAGTTTTATAAAATATTGAAATTTGTTTTAATGGGATGGAATGTTTTGAAATTTAGGTGAATAACTTGAAAATGAGTTTTCATTGGAGTGATTATTCTGTTATGAAAGGTTTTTTGAAAGCGGTAATTTTGGTTCGATTTTATGGTTAACGATATTGAGAAAAATAAATTATTAGTTGATTATTATTATTTTGGATTTGCGATGTGGAATGAGTTTTTATGTTATCCTTTGGTATTTTTGTGAGTGACCACATGCATGGGGTTATATGGGTTGTTGGATTGTTAATGTTATGACTGGATGATTTTCGGGATGGATATGAGGATAGTGTCTGGTGTGGCACAGAAACAGGCATGTGTGAGGCCCATCAGATGTATTGATGACTAGTTTGGGATGGTGTGTATTATTTTTTTTTTGAAAATTTTGATGTTGTGGGATGTTTTGAGTCCAAGAACCCCTCATGTTTGAACTGTTTTTTTGGTTTGTGTCTGGTTGGGAATCTGTGTTGAAGGACCGGTTAGTGTAATCTTCTATGAAATTTTTTGGGATGCCTTTATGGTGGTTCCATTCACGTGTTTGTATCTGGATTGTAGTATATCTTGATCAATGGACCATCTTGGTTGGGTCACTGGATTCAATCATTGGAAAAGTTACAACCCATTAAGGGTTTGTTCTCAACTGAAGTGCAACCCGGATTGTTTCTCTAGTTGAAGACCCTATAGTTGATTAATATAAGGAATCCTTTTCATGATCTTTTTAGATTGAGTCTACACCCATTCCTTTCATGGTTTGGTGTATCCTCTTTTAGTGGGAGAGTTATCAGGGAAGTTTTAAAGAGACCATAGCTTCTTAAGTTTCCAAATTTTATTAATGTGGAAGTGGTCTGTGATTGTTAGTATGGATGAGTTTCTTGATAGTGTATAAGAGGTCCTCTCGGTCCTTCTTAGTCTCTTAGAAGAAGGAGTTAAAGTTAAACTACTTATGTGGGAAATCTGGTCATGAGAGGATGTTGTGGCCACTTTCTAAATTTTCTTTTGGGATGTTTTATAAGGTCCCTCTACATGCATTGTTTATATATTAGTCGCAATGGCCATGTTCGGTAACGCCTTGTGATGTCATGTTCTCGATTGACCATAATGGTGAAAGTCATGCAATCCTCTGAGAGTCTCTATTATGTTGAGAGAATGTATCCCTTGGAAAAACATCAAAATCATCCATTTTATAGGAATGTGATTATAGGTGATCGTTAAATTTATTTTTTCTCACCTGAAGAAACAAGGTGTGATGTTTGTGCATCTCTTAAGCCCTTGTTTCAGGGAAATATCAGGTTAAGGTAAAGTGAGTTTGGAATGTGTTATATCTTGGAAATATTATCGGGGATTATGGTGTATTGGTTAGTTGCACCAAAGGAAGAATTATCATTAATGTGGTTTCCAATGCCTAACTGTGAGTTCAAAGTTGTTTCAATCATTGAGTCCAGCAATAGGTCTCGTAGAGAAGTTGGCTCATAGTCAGGGAAAATCCCACGGTCGTTTAAACCCTTTTATAATGTCCTATCCTTAGCATAAAAGTTGGGAATAGTTCAGAAACTTTGTGTCTTCAGGGTTTAGAACATATTTTGTGCATGATTATTAGTGTTCAGGTTCTAGGAAGCCAGGTAGAATGAATTATCTTCATAGTTAGTGCACAATTTCCAAAACCATGAGGACTAACCACGCTCCCTTCCCAAATAATTATTTTTTTGGGTGTTTCTATAATTTCATTATATGTTTTCAAATGAATGTACATGAGAATCATAGTGGGTCACCCCACCTTAAGAACCAACCATCTTATAATTATTTTAATAGGGATTCTGTTCAAGCCTCCCCATATTATTGTCCTGATTCTGTCTTGAACAAATATAGGTTGCCTCTTATGGTGGGGTGCCTATTTGTGTTCCCTCGTACAAATAGCTCAGATTTATCCATGGTCTTGGATTGGAAGTAGTTAGTATCATTCAGAACTATCTATATACGAATATCTTTCTTGGGTAAATGGTGGGATTGGAGAGCTCCCAATGGTTTTGTTAAAGTAAGGAATGTGTAACCTAGTTCAAAGTTGTTGTTCGTTTGGGTGAATTTCATGAGTCCTGTTAGGATAATGTATGAGGATATTTTTGGGGGGATAAAGTATGAATGTTATTGTTCATTTCAGGAAAGTGGTTTATATTTTGGTTGTGAGTTTATTCATTCCTTAATTGATCAATGGAGGTGTTTTGGGCATTGGGGGCGAAACATGGAAAAAAAGTACATCTTAGTTTGTCTGTTGGGTTTGGTTTTGGTATCTGTCCTTGCTATGGCTTTCCGGGGATGGTACATTTTCATGGTTGGGAGAATTTCCAAATATGTAAAGACCCGTAAATTTCAAGGAATATTTTTCTTAATTTTTTTTGGAATTTTACAAGAGCGCAGTTTCTGACGGCACCTGATTCTGGGGCCCGGTGTGCCCAGAATCATTTTCCAAAGTTTGGCTCGGGTACGTTCAGTGAACGGACAAGCGGGTTTTTCTAACTTTTGAACCGGTGCTCGGAATAGAATTCTGAGGGCACAGATGAAATCGCAACGCCAGTATTTTCTTAGAAACGCCTCTTCCGAAGTTGCGTTTTCTCGGTTGTGGTTTTTCATTTTTGGGCTTAAAGTTAAGAAATAAAATAATTGTACGACAAACTTTATTTTATTTCACTTAAGACACTTGGAAGCCACTTGAAGCCGCTTAAAGCGGCTTAAGCTATGTTGATGCGGATAGGGTGCTATCCAAAAAATATCCTACCCTCTTGGTAGGATATTTGTGAGGTTGGACCCGCACGAGCCCCACCATTTCTTTTTCGCTAAGTAATGCACCCGCGAAAACCCGTCATTATGAAAGTCAACTGACGCGTTTTCTTAAATTCTTAATGCACCATTTAATTGTGTGGTATTATTCGTTGAATTAAATGGGCAGTTTCTTTAGTTGAATTAATTCTACGAATTAATGGGTCGTTACTTACCACTTTTTCTTTGTTGGCGTAATAATAAAATAAGACCAACGACGTCTTTTGGAGGATTACACGTTGAGATGCTTTCGAAAGAAGTTCTTGTGCCTTCACCCTTCGTCACGAAGAATGCGAAGAACGTGAAGAACGCAAAGAACGTGAAGAACGCCGACCTCCTACAATGAACGCCAAACCTGCGGAAATCAACGACGCGATGCCGTGTGCCGCGACGCTGACATTTCCTTTCATGCAACGTTATTCTGCGACGTCTCTTCCTCCACAATGAAATCTTCGATCAGCTGTTTGAGGTAAGAGACTTCGGGTTTCTTTTAAAACTCCTTTGTGGTTTTTAACAAAACACGAATTTAATTATTTATAATTAAATCTGTGGTTTTATGGCCCATTGAGTTCGTCGACGCAACGCAGGATTCCGCGATGACGCAACGCCCTTCCGCGACAACGCGACGCCCTTCTGCGACGACGCGACGCATTCCGCGACATGACGATCGCCTCTTTTCGCGGCGATAAATTTCCGCGAAGAACACGCGTGCGATGACTTGACGAGGTAGGGATTTTATTTTGGAATTGCCTTTTTATTCCCGTGATCGTCCCTTTTAAAATAAAGAACCCAGATTCTTATGAACAATTTTATTTTATTAAAATTGTTTTCGGATATGTTGTTTTATCCTCCCAATTGATACCGTCTAATGCAGAGGGTGCGGGCCAAACGAACATGGCCCAACAACCCTCCTCTGTTCTTCGATGTTGTGTGGATTTGGCGGGTGAAGGCAAAATATGACGCAAGTGAGATTTGATGATCCCGCAGAGAAGAACGGAACCCGGGAGGAACAGAGGCGTAGACCTGAAGGAAAACGGACCACCGGAGCAACTCCAGTGGCCCGCAGAAGCTTCCGGCGGCACGGGTCGCTGGCGCATCGGGACGCGGCGACATGCCGCCTCTGCTGATCCAGCATGGCCCCTTGAGGGCCACGGCTTCCTCAACCCGCGGGGGCGGCGCCCCGCGGCTGCAGCGCTCGGCCGCTCGGCCGAGCCGAACCAGGCCAGTCCGACCGGCCGGGCCGCGCCCTGGCCAGACCGGACCGGGTCCGGCCGGGTCGGACCGGGTCGGGCCGGCTCAGCCCGGGCCCAGACCCCCGTCTTTGGACTGTTTTCCGTCTCTTGCCCATAACATGAGTTACGGACCTCCAAAAGACGCTCCGTCAGCGGCAACACGATCCTTGGATCGAGACAGTCGTTTCGGTATATCGCACTCAAGGTTTCGGAATACTTTGGATTCGGCCGGGTTGGTTCGTACACGAAACCAACTGGGCCCTCGGAGAGGAAACGCTCATATCTTGAGCTACGGACGTCCGATTGACGTGCCGTCGGCTTTGGTGGATTCCTATAAGTGAGATGGATCTTTTGGCATACTTCTCCAAAGGTTTGGACGTAGGTGGAGTACGGTCGGGTTGGTTTTTCCTTAAAAACCAACCGGGCCCCTGGGACGAAAAAGCCAATAACTCTCAGACCGGGCGTCTGATTGACACGCCGTCTGCGACGTTGAGTTCCTGTTGACGATATGGAACTTTTGGATACATCAACCTCGGAATTTGTGTCAGTTGATGTATCAGCCTCTCGGCTCGTGGAGCGGACCCTCCCGAACGAGCTTGCTTTGTGCGGGAACCCTAGTGCTGGCTGCGACTCCGACGACGACTGTGTAGAGATCCTCAGTGGACTGCGACGACGACTGTGCAGAGATCCTCAGTGGACTGCGACGACTACTGCACTCAGAAATCCTACTTGGATAAGTGCTATAGATCCTATGTGGATCTGATCCTGTGTGGGTCAGCGCTCAGCGGTTCTGTGTGAGCCAGCGCCTACAGGTCCTATGTGGGCCCGATTCTGTGTGGGTCTTTGTGGGGGTTAGTTACCTATTGATCATGTGTGGGTCTGATCTAATGTTGGTCATTGTGGGGGTTAGTACCTTTCGATCCACTGTGGGTCTGACGACTTAGATGGATCAGTGACCATCTTTATCATCATACAAGAAGTATACCTGTGTGAGCTGAATCTTGTGTTACTCTCCTTTGTGGATTGTGTCGAACTATCCTGTGTGGATTTACTGTTTACTCTCCTTTGTGGATTGTGTTGAACTATCCTGTGTGGATTTACGTTTTACTCTCCTTTGTGGATTGTGTTGAGCTATCCTATGTGGGTATACGTTTGCTTTCCTGTCTCGATTGGGTTGTTCTTGGGCTCGGATGTTGGAGCCGAACGGGGATTGATGACTTAGGTATATGTATGGGGATATACCTAAGTAGTGTCTATTGTTACTTCATGAGTGTATCTTTTCGTTTTGGTTTATCCGTTTTGGATTTCGGGAGACCTTTGGGGGTCTCGGGGTCCCTAATGAGTAGCTTATACTCACCCCTGCACGGGCTATGCCCGCACTACGTTGTGTTGGTTGTAGACGACGGACATCGCTGATTGTGGTGGAGTCTTGCAGAGCAGGACGGAACCTGGAGGTGGACCACTGGGCGGGACGTACTCGGAGTGGTCAGGTGGAACCGAGGAGGAGTGGAGGCTATCTGTACCTACCCTTCAGGTGGGACTTCCCGGGGACGGCCTAACGCTGCGGCTTTTCTTTTCGGTTGTTGTTTTTCCCTTTCAGTTGTACTTTACAGTTGGGCTTGTATTTCCGGCCCCTTTTACTTTCAGCACAGCTTGTTACAGTTTTTTCTTAGTGTTCACTTTTTCGCTTGCTTACACTGTGGTACTTGTTTACATTACAAGGAAATGCCTTCCTATTTTCTGGGATTTACACCTTGGTGCTAGTCTCCAGCCCCTGGCCTATGGAAGGTGGGCTTGGGATAGTCACAACACAGGCCCCGAGGATGGGTCGTGACAAATTGGTATTAGAGGTGGCCGGTTCTACAGCAGACTCTGATCTTTCTTCTAAGTGAAGAAATTGTGTTTAGCTTATTGAGTGTGGTTATCAGTCCAGGGAGTCCAGTGTTGGTGCGGCGGCCGACGTATCCATACACCAGGACCCGGACTTCTGATTTCCTACTTAATGCACGAAAACATTGATCGCATGTGTGTTTCAAGTTTTCTTTGTGATTACTTGTGTCAGCTCACCAGCTATACTGTTCTAACTGTGGCACACATGTTTCCTTTTTAGGATGGACCCAAGACGGAAGCCAGCTAGGGTTCCGAGAGTAGAGCACAACCACAGCCCGCTGAGCGACGAGGCCTCGGTATAGGGCCCGTTGACAGCAGAGGCACCGTCGATACCTTTACCCGCCGAGCCCCCGATGCTTCCAGCACCGACCGCTGACGATGCACGTCGTCTCGGAGCTCTGCACGAGTTCCAGTGCCAGCGACCACCCAAGTTTCGTGGGGAGACGGACCCCCAGGACGCCGAGGACTGGATCGAGGCGGTCGTTCGAGTTTTCAGGCTAGTGAGGACACCAACAGACCTCATGGTGATCCTCGCGGCGAGCCTACTGCACGCAGCAGAAGGACGATGGTGGAGCTTGATGCTCCAGGTGCACGATGAGGCCTCTCTCATCTGGACAGCCTTTGAGGGCCTCTTCCGCTCAGAGTTCGTCCCGGCCACCCTTTGTGTGGTGCGCATCCAGGAGCTTCTTCTGCTGCGGCAGGGCAGTTTGACGGTCGCCCAGTACTCGCTGAGATTCACCGATCTTTCTCGCTACTCGACCAACATGGTACTGGAACCCTTCTTCTAGGCCCGGACCTTTGAGTAGGGATTGAGACACGAGATCAGGGAATCGCTGATCTCTCTCAGCATCCCGACCCAGGTAGGAGTACTGGAGCGAGCCCTTCTGATCGAGAGCTTCCTGGTTGAGTCTACAGCGAGACCCACCGCAGGGCGGCAGGTAGCGGATTCTTCGGCAGCAGGTAGTCCACAGATGACTCAGGGTTCCAGACAGACCAGACCCTCTCGTAGATGACCTCAGGACACTGGCTCAGCAGTGCGGGGCACAAAGCGTGGAGCCAGTCTTCCGAGAGGCAGGCAGTGCTACGCCTGCAGCAGGCAGGGCCACATGGCCCGTGAATGCCCGACCCGCCATACCGAGGGGCAGCAGACGGTGGAGGGGCCACCTAGGCAGAGGAAGAGGGTCGACAGTGGTGGTCCGCAAGGAGGAGGCTGACGAGGCAGAGGATCTGGCCGAGCAGCGGGTGGTGGGCGACGCTTTGAGGCTCTACCCCCACCGCCACCAGGAGGTCGGCCCCGACCACAGGGAGCTGGCGGGCAGAGACAGGCACAGCTCCAGGCAGCGGAGGCCTACGACCACGACGCGCCAGAGATGATTCGAGGTACGATCTTTGTCTATTCCATCCTTGTTGTAGTTCTTATAGACATAGGAGCGAGTCACTCTTTCATAGCCTCTTCCCTTGTTCGGAGCTTAGAGATTCCGACAGAGCCGTTGGCTCGATCCTTACGGCTAGAGACCCCTACGGGAGCAGACTCGACGATTACGCACTGGTACCGGCAGTGTGAGCTTACTCTAGGAGGTGAGAGCTTCAGCTGGGATCTTCTTGTAGCGGCGTCGAGGCCTTACGACGCCATCTTGGGCATTGATTGGTTATCTACAGTCCATGTTCAGATTGATTGTTTTAGGATCAAGGTGCGATGTGTGCGCACTGACGGGAGCAGGTTCACCTTCACCGACGAGAAGGGAGCCTTAGCAGCACAAGATGGACTCACCCAGAGGAGAGGACATCTCATCACTCATCAGTTGGCTAGCCTCATCCTTGGAGCAGTTAACGTGCGCAGTCCTGGTTTTCCTGTAGTGGTGGATCAGTACGCGGACGTCTTTCCCGATGACGTTCTAGGGCTACCTCCTCGCAAAGAGGTAGACTTTTATATTGACCTGTACCATGGGAAATCCCCGATATCCACTCCAGAATATCGGATGGCCCCTAATGAGCTTTGAGAGTTGCGGGTACAGTTGGAGGACTTGTAGGGGAAGAGGTTCATGTGACCCAGTGTTTCACCCTGGGCTTCCCCGATATTGTTTGCCAAGAAGGCAGATGAGAGCTTGCGACTGTGTGTCGACTATCGTCGTCTAAACCAGGTGACAGTGAGGAAAAAGTATCCGCTATCGAGGATTTATGACCTCTTTGATCAGCTCAAGGGAGCACAGTGGTTCTTGAAGATAGACATCAGGTCATGCTATCATCAGCTCAGAGTTCGAGACGAGGACGTGCAGAAGACGACCTTCAGGTGTCAGTATGGCCACTATGAGTTCTTGGTTATGCCATTCGGTGTAACCAATGCTCCAGTAATGTTCATGAGACTCATGAACAGGATCTTCCTGCCATACCTCGATCGATTTGTCGTGGTCTTCATCGACGAAAATTTAGTGTACTCGACCACGGAGGAGGAGCACGCCTACCACATGCGGGTTGTGCTAGACACACTCCGAGAGAACTAGATTTATGTAAAGATCTCGAAGTGCTAGTTCTGGTTACATGAGGTCCACTTCTTGGGGCATGTCATTTCTGAGACGAGAGTTGCGGTGGATCCCGTAAAGATCGAGGCAGTGCTAGTTTGGGAGCCACCCAGAAGCGTGATGGAGGTGCGATGTTTCTTGGGTCTAGCCCGATACTATTGGAGATTTGTGCCGGACTTCTCCAGAGTTGTGGTGCCACTCTCATCTTTGATGTAGAAAGGGAAACCCTTTGTGTGGTCAGACAGATGTCAGCAGAGCTTCCAGGGGCTGAGACAGAGATTGACCAGCGCACCTATCTTGAGGTTGCCTAAGGAAGGAGTTGGATACGTAGTCTACTGCGATGCAACAGGGACCAGACATGGATGTGTCCTGATGCAGGATCTGGCCATGATTGCCTATGGATCACATCAGTTGAGGCCGCATGAGAAGAACTACACTACCCATGACTTGGAGTTAGCAGCAGTGGTCTTCGCTCTGAAGACATGGCGGCACTATCTGATGGGCGAGCGCTTTACAGTCTTTTCTGACCACCAGAGTCTCAGGTACATCTTCCCTTAGAAGGACCTGAACCTAAGACAACGACGATGGCTCAAGTTCCTCTAGGACTATGAATTTGAGATAGTCTATAATCCTGGGAAGGGGAACATAGTAGTCGATGCCCTCAGCAGGAGGATGGGCATTCAGCTACTTGAGGAGGCGACATAGCATCTAGCCGCCATGAAGATATCCTTCGTGGAAAGAGATTGAGTAGCCTTCCTTCAGTCTCTCATAGTCTCTCCTCCACTTCTAAAGCGGGTCAGAGAGGCATAGCATGGGGACGCTGACTGTGAGACGCGGCATGCACAGATATCATCGGGAGAGGCACCTGATGGTTTCTCCCTGGGAGCAGAGCACGAAGTCCTTTTAAGGAGACGTACCTTGGTACCAGTTACTTTACGAGATGAGGTTCTGAGAGAGTTTCACACTTCTCCTTTGGTGGTACATCCTGGAGTGGCGAAGATGTACCAGGATCTCTGACAACAGCACTGGTGGCCGGACATGAAGAAGGCTGTGGCAGAGTTTGTTTCTCGATGCCTCACCTGCCAGCAGGTGAAGGAAGAGCATCAGGTACCAGCAAGCTTGGTACAACCCTTGGAGGTCCCAGTGTGGAAGTGGGACGGGATATCTATAGACTTCGTGACTGGAATTCCACGCACTTCTAGAGGTCATGACTCTATTTGGCTGATTGTTGACCGACTCACCAAGTCGGCACACTTCTTAACCATCAGAGAGCAGGGCTCAGTGGAGAGCATGAGGCGTCTCTACGTTCAGGAGATTGTACGGATTCACGGTGTACCATCGTCTATTGTCTCTGATCGAGACACTCCCATTACTTCCCGGCTTTGTAAGGGGTTGCAGGAGGCGTTTGGGACGCAGCTACATCTGAGCACCGCCTTTCACCCTCAAACGGATGGTCAGACATAGAGGACCATTCAGACTCTCGAGGACATGCTCCGTGCATGTGTCCTCGACTTTGGTCGCAGTTGGGAGGATCATCTACCCTTAGTGGAGTTTGCGTACAACAACAGCTACCACTCCACCATTAGTATGGAACCATACGAGGCGTTGTAAGGAAGACCTTGTAGATCTCCTTTGTGCTGGACAGACCCTGGGGAGTCGGCACATGTGGGACCAGAGATGGTCTGGGTCATGATAGAGAAGGTCCAGGTCATCCAGGAGCGGATGAGGACAGCTCAGATCCAGCAGAAGTTTTATGCTGACAGGAGGAAGAGGCCACTAGAGTTCGAGGATGGCGACTAGGTCTTCTTGCGTGTCTCACCTCGACGTGGATTAGGGAGATTTGGCCGATGTGGCAATATGTCTCCATGCTTCATCGGACCTTTCCAGATCCTCAACAGGATTGGTGAGGTGGATTATCGCCTGGCTCTGCCACCTCAGTTGCACCGGGTTCACGACGTCTTCCACTTATCTCAGCTAAGGAGATACGTGCATGACCCGACACACATCATTGACCATAGGGAGCTAGACGTGGATGACGGGGCGACTTTTGCGGAGGTCCCAGTGGAGATCGAGGATCGACAGGAGCGGGTCCTACATGGACGATCGATTCCTCTAGTGCACATCAGATGGCAGCACGGGAACCTCTAGGAGAGCTCTTGGTAGCGGGAGGCTCAGATGCATGCTCAGTACCCACATTTGTTTCCCTAGTTTATGATATATCTTTACGGGGACGTAAATCCCTGAGGCGGGAGTAATGTAAAGACCCATAAATTTCAAGGAAATTTTTTTCTTAATTTTCATTGGAATTTTACAAGAGCGCAGTTTCTAACGGAACCTGATTCCGAGGCCCGGTGTGCCCGGAATCATTTTCCGAAGTTTGGCTCGGGTACGTTCAGTGAACGGACCAGCGGGGTTTTCTAACTTTTGAACCGGTGCTTGGAATCGAATTCTGAGGGCACCGATAAAATCGCAGCGCATGTATTTTCTTAAAAACGCCTCTTCTAGAGTTCCGTTTTCTCGATTGTGGTTTTTAATTTTCGGGCTTAAAGTTAAGAAATAAAATAATTGTATGACAAACTTTATTTTATTTCACTTAAGCCACTTGGAAGCCACTTCAAGCCTCTTAAAGAGGCTTAAGCTGAGTTGATGCAGATAGGGTGCTATCCAAAAATATCCTACCCTCTTGGTAGGATATTTGTGAGGTGGGACCCGCATGAGCCCCACCGTTTCTTATCCGCTATGTAACGCACCCACGAAAACCCGTCATTATGAAGGTCAACTAACGCGTTTTCTTAAATTCTTAACGCACCATTTAATTGGGTGGTTTTATTAGTTGAATTAAATGGGTAGTTTCTTTCATTGAATTAATTCTACGAATTAATGGGTCGTTACATACCACTTTTTCGTTGTTGGCGTAATAATAAAATAAGACCAGCGACGACTTTTGGAGGATTAAACGTTGAGAGGATTTTGACAGAAGTTCTTGTGCCTTCACCATTCTTCGTGAAGAACGCGAAGAACACGAAGAACGCGAAGAACGCCGGCCTCCGACGAAGAACACTGAACCTACGAAAATCAAAGACGCTATGCCATGTGCTGCGACGCCGACGTTTCCTTTCCTGCAACGTTCTTCTGCGTCGTCTCTTCCTCTGCAACGAAATCTTCGATCAGCTGTTTGAGGTAAGAGACTTCGAGTTTCTTTTAATTCTCCTTTGTGGTTTTTAACAAAACACGGATTTAATTATTTATAATTAAATCTATTGTTTCTTGGGACATTGAGTTCATCAACGCAACGCCGGATTTCGTGACGACGCGACGCCCTTCCACGACGGAGTGACGCCTTTCGCGACACGATGATCACCTCCTTCTGCGGCGATCAATTTCCGCGAAGAACGCGCATGCGACGACTTGACGAGGTAGGGATTTTATTTTGGAATTACCTTTTTATTCACGTGATCATCCCTTTTAAAATAAATAACCCGGATTCTTATGAACAATTTTATTTTATTAAAATTGTTTTCGGATATGTTGTTTTATCCTCCCGATTGATATCGTCTAACGCGGAGGGTGCGGGCCAAACGAACACGGCCCGACAACCCTCCGTCGTTCTTCGTTGTTGTGTGGATTTGGAGGGCGATGCTAAAATATTATGCAAGTGTGGTATGATGATCCCGAAGTAACGAAAGGAACCCGGGAGGAACAGCGGCACAGACGGGAAGGAAAACGGACTACCGGAGCAACTCCGGTGGCCCGCGGAAGCTACCGACGGCGCGGGTCGTCGGCACGGTGACGCCGACGGCTGGAGGCGGCGGCGCCCCGGCACGCCGCCGGACAGGGCCGCCATGGCGGCGTCGGCCAGTGAACCTGCGGCCGTGTGGGTCTGGCTTGCACACACGGGACGCGGCAACATGTTGCGTCCGCTGATCCAGTGCGGCCCCTCCAGGGCCGCGGCTTCCTCAACTCGCAGGGGCGGCGCCCCGATGCTGCCGCGCGCGGCCGGTCGGCCGAGCCGAGCCAGGCCTGTCCGACCGGCCGAGCCACGCCCCGGCGAGACCGGACAGGGTCTAGCCGGGTCGGGTCGGTCCGGGTCGGGCCGGCCCGGTTCGGCCGACCCAGGGGGGTCGGGCCGGCTCGGCTCGGGCCTGGACCCCCCGTCTTTAGACCGTTTTCGGTCTCTTGCCCGTAACATGAGATATGAGCCTCCAAACGATGAGCCGTCAGTGGAAACGCGATACTTGGATCGAGACGGTCGTTTCGGTATATCGCACTCAAAGTTTCGAAATACTTTGGGTTCGTCCGGGTTGGTTCGTACACGAAACCAACTGGGCCCTCGGAGCGGAAACAGTCATATCTTGAGCTACGGATATCTGATTGACATGTCGTCGGCTTTGGTGGATTCCTCTAAGTGAGACGGATCTTTTGGAATACTCCGCCCGAGGTTTGGATGCAGGTGGTGTACGTTCGGGTTGGTTTTTCCTTAAAAACCAACCGGGCCCCTGGGACGAAAAAGCCAATAACTCTCAGACCGGGCGTCCGATTGACACGCCGTCTGCGACGTTGAGTTCCTGTTGACGATACAGAACTTTTGGATACATCATCCTCGGACTTTGTGTCAGTTGATGTATCAGCCTCTCGGCTCGTGGAGCGGACCCTCCCGGACGAGCTTGTTGTGTGCGGGAACCCTAGTGATGGCTGCGACTCCGACGACGAATGTGCATGGATCCTCAGTGGACTGCGACGATGACTTTGCAGAGATCCTTAGTGGACTGCGATGACTACTGCACTCAGTGATCCTACGTGGATCAATGCTACAGATCCTATGTGGATCCGATCCTGTGTGGGTCAGCGCTCAGCGGTTCTGTGTGAGCCAGTGCCTACAGGTCCTGTGTGGGCCTGATCCTGTGTGGGTCTTTGCGGGGGTTAGTTACCTATTGATCATGTGTGGGTCTGATCCTATGTGGGTCATTGCGGGGGTAAGTACCTTTCGATCCTTTGTCGGTCCGACGACTTAGATGGATCAGTGATCATCTTTATCGTCATACAAGAAGTATACCTATGTGAGCTGAATCTTGTGTTACTCTCCTTTGTGGATTGTGTTGAACTATCCTGTGTGGATTTACTGTTTACTCTCCTTTTTGGATTGTGGTGAACTATCATGTGTGGATTTATGGTTTACTCTCCTTTGTGGATTATGTTGGGCTATCCTGTGTGGGTATACGTTTGCTTTCCTGTGTGGACTGGGTTGTGCTTGGGCTCAGATGTTGGAGCCGAACGAGGATTGATGACTTAGGTATATGTATGGGCATATACCTAAGTAGCGTCGGTTGTTACTTCGTGATTGTATATTTCCGTTGTGGTTTATCCTTTGTGGATTTCGGGAGACCTTCGAGGGTCTTGGGGTCCCTACTGAGTAGATTATACTCACCCCTGCACGGGCTATGCCCGCACTACGTTGTGTTGGTTGCAGACGACGGACATCGCTGATTGTGGTGGAGGCTTGCGGAGCAGGACGGTACCTGGAGGTGGACCACTGGGCAGGACGTACTCGGAGCAGTCAGGTGGACTCGAGGAGCAGTGGAGGAAATCTGTACCCACCCTTCAGGTGGGACTTCCAGAGGACGGCTCGACGCTGTGGATTTTCATTTCAGTTTCTGTTTTTCCATTTCAGTAGTACTTTACAGTTGGGCTTGTATTTCCGGCCACTTTTACTTTCAGCACAGCTTGTTTCAGTTCTTGCTTAGTGTTTACTTTTCTGCTTGCTTACACTATGGTGCTTGTTTACTTTACAAGGCAATGCCTTCCCTTTTTCTGGGATTTACACCTTGGTGCTAGTCGCCAGCACCTGCCCTATGGAAGGCGGACTTGGGGTAGTCACGTCACGTGCCCCGAGGACGGCTCGTGACAAATTGGTATCAGAGGTGGTCGGTTCTACCGTAGACACTGATCTTTCTTCTATGTGAATCAATAGTGTTTAGCGTATTGAGTGTGGTTATCATTCCAGGGAGTCTAGTGTTGGTGCGGCAGCCGACGTATCCGTACACCAGGACCCTGACTTCTGATTTCCGACTTAATTCACGAAAACATTGATCGCATGTCTGTTTCAAGTTTTCTTTGTGATTACTTGTGTCAGCTCACCAGGTATACTGTTCTGACCGTGGCGCACTTGTTTCCATTTCAGGATGTCCCAACGATGGCAGCCAGCTAGGGTTCTGAGAGTAGAGCGCGACGACAGCCCACCGAGTGACGAGGCCTCGGTACAGGGCCCGTTGACAGCAGAGGCACCAGCGGTACCTTTACCCGCCGAGCCCCTGATGCTTCCAGCACCGACCGATGACGATGCACTTCATTTCAGAGCTCTGCACGAGTTTTAGGACCAGCGACCACCCAAGTTTCATGGGAAGACGGACCCCCAGGCAGCCGAGGACTGGCTAGAGGTGGTCGTTTGAGTTTTTCAGGCTAGTGAGGACACCAGCAGACCTCATGGTGATCCTCGCGGCGAGCCTACTGCACAGAGCAGCAGGACGATGGTGGAGCTTGATGCTCCAGGTGCACGATGAGTCCTCTCTCATCTGGACAGACTTTGAGGGCCTCTTCCGCTCAGAGTTCGTCCTGACCACCCTCCGTGCGGTGCGCATCCAGGAGCATCTTCAGCTACGGCAGGGCAGCTTGACGGTCGCCCAGTACTCCGCGAGATTCACCGATCATTCTTGCTACTCGAACGACATGGTACAGGACCCCTTCTTCCGGGCCCAGAACTTCGAGCAGAGATTGATACATGAGATCAGGGCATCTCTGATCTCCCTCAGCATCCCGACCCAGGCAGGAGTACTGGAGAGAGCCCTTCTGATTGAGAGCTTCCTGGCTGAGTCTACAGCGATACCTACCGCAGGGCGGCAGATAGCGGAGTCTTCAGCAGCAGGTAGCCGACGGATGACTCAGGGTTTTAGGCAGACCAAACCCTCTCCAAGACGACCTCAGGACACTGGATCAGCAGTGCGGGGCACACAGCGCGGAGCCAGTCTTCCGAGAGGCAGGCAGTGCTACGCCTACGACGGGCAGGGCCACATGGCTTGTGACTGCCTGACCCATCGTAATGAGGATGTAACACCCGAGAATTTTATGTTATATAAATCATCAAAGGAATATTTTTTTTACACAACACTTGCTTGGCTTGCTTTACACGCAATCGCGACCTTCCTCGATAGCTTGCGTCGTACGCAATACCGAGTTTCACTAAACAACAATATGCTATTAAAACTAGCCGTTAAGAATAGTAATAACCACTTTTTGAAAATTTATAAATTTTATTTTTCAAAATGGACTTCATTTTTGGACTCAGAATATCGAAATTAGCCTAGGGTGAAATTTTGGTATTTTTCTGAAAACTTTCAATTTTTGATGAATAGTGAAACCACTAAGTGGTAGGTTAAAAACTGAATTTTGCATAAAACTTAATTTTACCGCTTCTGTGAATGGAATTTCAAAAATCCGACAGACACGGTTGATGTCAGTAAGTAAAATGTGGTTCAATGAGATAAAAATAATTTTTTGGTGAATAGTAACTTTTTACTATTTTTACCGCGGTTGATAGTAAATAGGGTAACTAAGGGTAAATATGATATTAATATTACCCTAACACATGTCCTAATTCTATTGGACAAGTGTAATTCGACCAAAAACAAACTTTGGAATAAAATATGACCATTTAGGCCCACTTGGATTCGATTAGGACATTTATTATTAATTTATTTAAAGAAGGGTTAAAATAGTTAAAATCGAAGTTTAATAAGTAAATCATTTTTAATATGGGGTTATACATAAGATAAATTCGATTGTAAATATTAATTAGAAAGCTAAATAGATTTCCTACATGATGGTATTTTATTTGTAATTTTTAGACATCAAATAATTTAATTTATTTATGACACAAAGATGATGTAGTAATTATCTTATTAATGAAATATTGACAAAATTGATAATATAAATACCAAAATAAATGTAATTTGAGACTTTTTATGAATTCCACTAATTTTATAGGTTAATATGATATATTATTGTTGATTTAATCAACTTGGTTCGAACATATAATTCTGTTATGACTTTCACAAAAATCATATATCAAATAGTGTCAAAATTGACACAAAATAGTTTTTAAATCAAATATTATATTATTAATTGTTATTTTATTCCTAAAAATCTATGGTTCGGCAAACTGACTTAGATAAGGATATATATATTAATAATAAACAATTTGGGGTTCGTTTGGAATGTTATAGTAAGTGTATTAACCATATAGTGAAAGAAAACAAAAAGACACAGTAAAAGTTAAATTAATTAACTTAGAGTTAAATCTAATTGATAAGGTTAAAATAATACCCTAAACTTGTCTAAATCCTATTGGTTGATAGGATTTCGACCCATTACCTCTTTAGCTTCTAAATAAGACCCTTTGGAACCATTATAAACCGATTTTGACTTTAATATAAAATAATATTTTGAGATATTCCTAAGGTGCCCCTCTCCTCCCTTATAAAAGGGCACCTCCTCCCCCTCCTCCTCACACCAATTTGAGCACTCAAGCTCGGCCAACCCCTGCCATTTTCTCCTCTCCACTTCCCTAGAATAATCCTAGAGGTCCTGGTCTTCTCCAAAGACCAATCTTAGTTCCTTAAGTGGAGGATTCAAAGAGGCGTTCCAAAGAAGAGGTAATATCCATTACCGATCTTTTCAATTTCTTTCTTCTTCATCTTCTTCTTCTTTAGTTGTTTCATGATAAAGTAATAACATCAGTATTACTTACATACTGATATGTTATTATAAATATGAAACAACCCTATTTCACCTTCTATCCATCCTACGGAAAAATGAAATCACCGCGCGTGCGTACGTACGGAATACCGTCTCCACGCCGTGGTGTAATCTATTTTCCACCATCACCTTACAAGGATGGGTATAATGGTGTAATGAGTGACTATATATGATTATTATTAAGTAATATTGATACTGAAATAATATATATATATATAATCCAATACAATTCCACGATCATAGGAACGATATCATCACTCGTGCGTACATACGGAATACCGTCTCCACGATGTGATGTGACTCGTTCTACATGATCTTCATTTCATAATGATTATATAAATGAATTTAATGAATGAATATGGTATATACTACACTAATACCATTCTGGAAATGAATTATCTATAACCTAAAGATAAGAATAAGAATTTATTCGACAAAACACGCATAAGAACAAAAAGTTATAAAGACCCGAGTAACAAGTAACAATGAAATATTACTAACAAGAAGCTAATAATATTACCATATATGATCTCATATCAATATGTATGATTCTGGAATAAGTCAATAACATTATTTAAACCATTATACAGGAGCTTCGGACACGAACAAAGCAAATCAGACCTAAGGTAAGGGAAAATACCACAATCTCATTTTTATCCGAGGTTGTTTATTCGTAAGTATTTACTGGGGTGTATTTTATCATCCACATCCATGTTCCCTCAATATGTAACATTATTTCCATCCTTCTACAATAGTTTATATCCAATTTTACCCTTCGGTAAATTTTTAGTAAAGGATATGAAAGGAATCTTTTGTCGTTTTTCGTACGAGGTACTTTTTTGACTTTTCCGACAAAAGTACGAGAAGAATGTTTTTTTAACTTATACGGCATGAATGGATTTTTAAAACATTGTTTCCAAGAATCTTCCTTTACAAGTTTTCAAGTTAATTTTTAATCAACTTCTTTTATTTTAAAGTTGTATGACATGTTATGAAAGCAAAAAAATTTTTGTAGAAGAAAGGATATTTTCCTCAAGAATGGAGTTCAAGTGTTTTATCAAAATTATTTTCCATCTAAGATAATAAAGGGTTCTGTTTTTATCCCTATTGTTAAATTGATTTGTTCATGTTGTGATGGAATTATTTTTATGAATATCTTTATCTTATATGAATTGATTTATGATGTCATGATGTTTCAAGAATCCCATTTTTGTTACATGTGTTATGCGATGATGTATGTTTTATGATTATGTGGCACACATAAGAAAGGATTCATTATAAGATGGGTGGGACCTATATCTCCCTCCAATGCATTGGGTAAAGATTTTATATCTCATGAGATAGACATGGCTGGAACGGAAGGTTATTTCGGTTCAGTGATACAGGACTGAAACGAGGAGTGAACTCGGTTCAGAAAGGGACTTTGTCCACTAAGATAGTCTTGGCAATGAGTCATGACTAACAAGAAATGATTTTCCATGATTATGTGTGCATGCCACAAAGTTTCAAGTTTTATGTTATGAGTATGGGGATCTCATTTTCACTTCTATGATTTATTCCATGTTAAGATATTATGATCTCTTTTGCAGGTTTTGATTTTCATAAAGATATGATATGATTTTTATTTCCTTTATTTGCCATTGCTGAGCATTTGAGCTCACCCTTTTATGTTTTCTTTTCCCCAGGTCAGGAAGATGGATATTAAGTATAATATGCTAAAAGGGACCCTAGATATGATGAAATAAATGGGAGACACTGTAGAATATTTATGAACCAGTTGTTTATGTTTCCCAGTTTCTAAAGACACTATACCTATACAGTCCTTTGTGGTTTTGTCATATGTTGTAATAAGTGTGCTTCAATTTTGAAGTATTAAAAATGTATGTAAAGTGTGGGTCGCTACAGTTGGTATCAGAGGCAAAGGAGGTAGGAATGTATCTGATCCTTGGGAACTCTCACATGTGAGCGTTGGACGAAGCATGGCTCTCCGCCCAAGGGCTTCATGAGGAAATGGCTGCCACTAGGGATGGTGGTGTGTCCCGCCCAGGGGGTGTAGCCGCCCATGGAGTGCCCTGATAGGTATCAATTGTAGTCCACTGGAAGTAATTCTAGACCGCTATAGTTGGTATCAGAGGAAAGGTATAGTCAACCTTTGGAAACTAGGATGTGAAAGCCTTAGTAAGAACCCTAAGGATAAGTCTAAGCATAGAACACAATCTTTGAAATGGCCATGAATAACCTAGGATAAGACCATAAGCATGAAATTTTTTTTTCTTGAATTATGTGGTTTCCTATTATAATTAGTGTTGCTCACACTATTCTTATTGGTTTTAGTCAATGGCTGGAACCCGAAGGAACCGTGTTAATGCGGAATGCGATGGGCAATGCAATGATTGTCCCCCTGAGCAACCAAACGATATGGGAGCCGGAATGAAAAATCTTGTAGCCATGCTCACACAACTTTCTCAAGCTATGAATCATGCAGGATTTCCAAACGAACAAAGGAGGGAGCAACATTCTGTTGAATCCTTCATGAGGCAGCGTCCACCATCTTTCAGCGGGTCTACTGATCCATTAGTGGCTGAACAATGGATTAGTACTACTGAAAAGATATTTTCAGTTCTTCAATGTTCTGAGCATGATAAAGTCATCTTAGTAGTGTATCGTTTGGAAGGATATGCGGATCAATGGTGGAATCTTGTTAAGAATACGAGGCAAAGGGATGAAATTGAGTCTATGGAATGGGACGAGTTTAAGAACTTATTTTTCAATAAGTACTTCCCTCGTATTCTCCGAACAAAGATGGAGATAGAGTTCCTTGAACTGAAGCAAAGGGATGATGAATCTGTTGGTACCTATGAAGCAAATTTTACCAGACTTGCAAGGTACGCTTCTGGTATTATTATCCAACCTGAGAGTAAGATCGATCGATTCTTTAGTGGCTTAAAACCAAGTCTTCTAAGGGCGTTAGCCATAAGGGACTTCAATAGCTACGAGGAAATCGTTCGATGTGCTCTCAAAGTCGAGATGGAGATTGGAGTAACCCATCAGTCACATGGGTTTGATAAGAAGAGGAAGATGGAATTCAAAGAAAAATCTAAAGAGCACACGGAAAAGAAGATGAACTTTTCCTTATGCTCAAAGTGTGGAAAGAAACATGGAGGGAGTTGTCTTAAAGGGACAAGTAAATGTTTTAAATGTGGAAAAGAAGGTCATCGGGCATTTGAATGCCGTGATAATGGGAAGAAGATGTCTAATGACGCAAACAAAGGAAGGGATACACAGAATGAACCTACTACACTTCAATGTTTCAAGTGCAAGGAGATGGGGCATTATGCCAATAAATGCCCAAATCCAAGGGTTGATGATGATGGTCGACGTCAACAAAATCTTAAGGCTAAAGACAAAGGAAAGTCACATGAAATTTCTATCAGCGATGTGGAGTACGATAACGAAGTGGTGAAAGGTACACTTACCATCCACTCTAAAGTAGCAAATGTTTTATTTGATTCTGGATCCACCCACTCTTTTATTTCTAAAGAATTTTCTAAGGGTATCACCGTATTACCTCAACAATTAGATGTTGAGTTAGCTGTGACAACACCTAATGGCACATCAATCGCATCAAAAGTTTATAATTCTTCTCCGATCGAAGTTTGTGGGAAAGTGCTTCCTGAAAATCTTGTGATCCATCCTTTAGTGGAATTTGATGTGATTCTTGGCATGGATTGGCTTTCTCTACATGGAGCTCATATCAATTGCCAATGAAGGGAAGTCACATTTCATATTCCATATCAATCTACGATCGTATACCAATGCAAGGATGAACATAACCTTCCAGTGGAAATTTCTTCCATCTTATGGGTATTGATTCCACTAAATGAAGGTTATTTATCTCAAATGGTTGGTGAGAAACTCACTATTAAGAATATGCCCACTGTACGGGAGTTTGATGATGTCTTTCCGGAGGAATTTCCGGGTCTTCCACCAAATCGTGAAGTTGAGTTTTCAATAGAACTCGTACCGGGTGCTTTGCCTATTTCAAAGACACCTTATAGAATGGCCCCAATTGAGTTGCAGGAATTTAAGAAGCAACTCCAAGAGAATCTTGATAAGGGATCCATACGCCCTAGTGCGTCACCTTGGGGAGCACCTGTTCTATTTGTTAAGAAGAATGATGGATCAATGAGACTCTGCATTGATTATCGAGAACTTAACAAGATCACTATCAAGAACAAATATCCTCTCCCACGCATTGATGACTTATTTGACCAACTACGCGGAGCTCAATACTTTTCCAAGATTGATCTTCGTTCAGGGTATCATCAATTAAGGGTCAAAAGGGATGATATACCAAAGACGGCTTTCCGTACAAGTTATTGACACTATGAATTTATAGTGATGCCATTTGGTCTTACTAATTCCCCTGCTATCTTCATGGATCTAATGAATAGAGTCTTTAGAGACTATCTTGATCAATTTGTGGTAGTCTTTATAGACGATATTCTTGTCTATTCAAATAGCAAGGAAGAGCATGAAGATCACTTTAGAATTATATTGAAGACCCTGAGAAAGGAGAAGCTTTATGCCAAATTTACCAAGTGTGAATTTTGGCTTCAAAAAGTTTCATTTTTGGGTCACATAATCTCAAAAGAGGGGATATCTGTGGATCCAGCAAAAACAGAGGTTATCGAAAGATGGTCAAGACCAACAACAGTAACTGAGATCCGAAGTTTTCATGGTTTGGCTGGATATTATCGACATTTTGTAAAATATTTTTCACGATTATCTAATCCACTCACCAAGTTGACTCGGAAAGGAGTTAAGTTTGTCTGGACAGAGGAATGTGAAGAGAATTTCAAGGAGTTGAAAAGAAGTTTATCCAGTGCACCTGTGCTCACACTGCCTTGTAGTGGAGAAAGGTTTGTGATCTACAGTGATGCATCCAAGAAGGGATTGGGGTGTGTTCTTATGCAAAATGATATGGTGATAGCTTATGCCTCACGACAGTTGAAAATCCATGAGAAAAATTACCCAACACATGATTTGGAGTTGGCTGCGGTAATCTTTGCATTTAAGATTTGGAGGCATTACCTTTATGGTGAAAGGTGTGATATTTATACTGATCATAAAAGTTTAAAGTATATTTTCACACAAAAGGAGCTGAATATGCGCCAAAGAAGATGGTTGGAGATGATTAAGGATTATGACTACTCAATCCATTACCACCCTGGGAAAGCAAACAAGGTGGCAGATGCATTAAGTCGACAAGACCATGATAGTTTATCCATGATGAGGATCAAAAAAGATCCAATATTTATGGATTTACAAAGGATGGATCTTGGAATTATAATGGTAGGGGAAAAATCTTATCTTTCTCAAATGAATGTTCAACCATCTATACATGTGAAGATTAAAGAGGCACAGAAAGAATATGTCGAGTTACAAAAGAAGGTGAGAAATGTTCCTGAATTCAACCTTGATTGTGATGGGATAATAAAGATCAGGAATCGGGTTTGCGTTCCTCCCATCCCCGAATTAAAGAAAGAGCTGCTGGATGAGGCTCATAGTTCTTTATTCTCTATTCATCCCGGAAGCACGAAGATGTATAGGGACCTGAAAGAGTACTTCTGGTGGGATGGCAGGAAAAGAGATGTTGCTGACTATGTCTCTCGATGCTTGGTTTGTCAACAAGTTAAAGCTGAGAGACAGAAGTCTAAGGGGATGTTACAACCATTACCCATACCCGAATGGAAATGGGAAAACATCACTATGGACATTGTCACAGGACTTCCTAAAACATCCAAAGGCAATAATTCTATCTGGGTCATAGTTGATCGTCTTACAAAGTCTGCACAGTTCATTGCTATTAGAGAGGATTTCTCTCTAGATCATCTTGCCAGGATATATATAAAGGAAGTGGTAAGATTGCATGGAGTACCACTTTCTATTATATCTGATCGAGATCCGAGATTTACCTCGAAGTTCTGGCGAAGTCTTCAGCATACTCTGGATACAGAGTTGAGTTTCAGCACTGCTTATCATCCCCAGACAGACGGTCAGTCTGAGAGAATAATTCAAACCCTAGAATATATTTTGAGAGCTTGCTCTATGGATTTCAAAGGAGGTTGGGATCAACACCTACCTTTGGTGGAATTTTCTTATAATAATAGCTTTCACTCCAGTATTCAGATGGCTCCTTATGAAGCTCTCTATGGAAAGAAATGCAGGACTCCAACTTGCTGGGATGAAGTTGGGGAAAGAAAGCTATTAGGACCTGATCTCGTTGATGAAATGGCAGAAAAGGTTAGATCTATTCAACAACACATAAGAGCAGCTCAGAGTCGACAGAAAATTTATGCCGACAACCGAAGAAAAGACCTAGAGTTTGAAGTGGGCGATAAAGTGTTCTTACGAATATCTCCCTGGAAGAGGGTTATGAGATTTGGAAAGAAGGGGAAGTTGAGCCCTAGATATATCGGTCCTTTTGAAATACTGGATCGTGTTGGGAAGGTAGCTTACCGATTGGCGCTTCCACCGAATCTCTCTCAAGTTCACGATGTGTTCCATGTATCTCTCCTGAGAAAGTACATAGCAGATCCTTCACATGTACTCAGCTCAGAAGTTGTACCGCTGGAGCAAGATCTTTCTTATGAAGAACAACCGATAGAGATTCTGGATCGTAGCGAAAAAGTCCTACGAAACAAGATCACTCGCTTGGTGAAAGTTTTATGGAGGAACCACCAACTTGAAGAAGCTACATGGGAGCTTGAGGATATGATGAGGGAGAAGTATCCTCATTTGTTTGTTACAAAGTGACGAATTTCGAGGGCGAAATTCTTTTTAAGGGGGGTAGAATGTAACACCCGAGACTTTTATGTTATATAAATCATCAAAGGAATATATTTTTTACACAACACTTGCTTGGATTGCTTTACACGCAATCGCGACCTTCCTCGATAGCTTGCGTCGTACGCAATACCGAGTTTCACTAAACAACAATATGCTATTAAAACTAGCCGTTATGAATAGTAATAACCACTTTTTGAAAATTTATAAATTTTATTTTTCAAAATGGACTTCATTTTTGGACTCAGAATATCGAAATTAGCCTAGGGTGAAATTTTGGTATTCTTCTGAAAACTTTCAATTTTTGATGAATAGTGAAACCACTAAGTGGTAGGTTAAAAACTGAATTTTGCATAAAACTTAATTTTACCGCTTCTGTGAATGGAATTTCAAAAATCCTACAGACACGGTTGATGTCAGTAAGTAAAATGTGGTTCAATGAGATAAAAATAATTTTTTGGTGAATAGTAACTTTTTACTATTTTTACCGCGATTAATAGTAAATAGGGTAACTAAGGGTAAATATGATATTAATATTACCCTAACACATGTCCTAATTGTATTATACAAGTGTAATTCGACCAAAAACAAACTTAGGAATAAAATATGACCATTTAGGCCCACTTGGATTAGATTAGGACATTTATTATTAATTTATTTAAAGAAGGGTTAAAATAGTTAAAATCAAAGTTTAATAAGTAAATCATTTTTAGTATGGGGTTATACATAAGATAAATTCGATTGTAAATATTAATTAGAAAGATAAAAAGATTTCCTACATGATGGTATTTTATTTGTAATTTTTAGACATCAAATAATTTAATTTATTTATGACACAGAGATGATGCAGTAATTATCTTATTAATGAAATATTGACAAAATTGATAATATAAATACCAAAATAAATGTAATTTGAGACTTTTTATGAATTCCGCTAATTTTCTAGGTTACTATGATATATTATTGTTGATTTAATCAACTTGGTTCGAACATATAATTCTGTTATGACTTTCACAAAAATCATATATCAAATAGTGTCAAAATTGAAACAAAATAGTTTTTAAATCAAATATTATATTATTAATTGTTATTTTATTCCTACAAATCTAAGGTTCGGCCAAATGACTTAGATAGTGATATATATATATTAATAATAAACAATTTGGGGTTCGTTTGGCATGTTATAGTAAGTGTATTAACCATATAGTGAAAGAAAACAAAAAGACACGGTAAAAGTTAAATTAATTAACTTAGAGTTAAATCTAATTGATAAGGTTAAAATAATACCCTAAAATTGTCTAAATCCTATTGGTTGATAGGATTTCGACCCATCCCCACTTTAGCTTCGAAATAAGACCCTTTGGAACCATTATATACCGATTTTGACTTTAATATAAAATAATATTTTGAGATATTCCTAAGGTGCCCCTCTCCTCCCTTATAAAAGGGCACCTCCTCCCCCTCCTCCTCACACCAATTTGAGCACTCAAGCTCGGCCAACCCCTGCAATTTTCTCCTCTCCACTTCCCTAGAATAATCCTAGAGGTCCTGGTCTTCTCCAAAGACAAATCTTAGTTCCTTAAGTGGAGGATTCAAAGAGGCATTCCAAAGAAGAGGTAATATCCATTACCGATCTTTTCAATTTCTTTCTTCTTCAACTTCTTCTTCTTTAGTTGTTTCATGATAAAGTAATAATATAAGTATTAATTACATACTGATATGTTATTATAAATATGAAACAACCCTAATTCACCTTCTATCCATCCTACGGAAAAATGAAATCACCGCGCGTGCGTACGTACGGAATACCGTCTCCACGCCGTGGTGTAATCTATTTTCCACCATCAACTTACAAGGATGGGTATAATGGTGTAATGAGTAACTATATATGATTATTATTAAGTAATATTGATACTTAAATAATATATATATATACTCCAATACAATTCCACGATCATAGGAACGATATCATCACTCGTGCGTACGTACGGAATACCGTCTCCACGATGTGATGTGACTCGTTCTACATGATCTTAATTTCATAATGATTACATAAATGAATTGAATGAATGAATATGGTATATACTACACTAATACCATTCTGGAAATGAATTATCTATAACCTAAAGATAAGAATAAGAATTTATTCGACAAAACACGCATAAGAACAAAAAGTTATAAAGACCCGAGTAACAAGTAACAATGAAATATTACTAACAAGAAGCTAATAATATGACCATATATGATCTCATATCAATATGTATGATTCTGGAATAAGTCAATAACATTATTTAAACCATTATACAGGAGCTTCGGACACGAACAAAGCAAATCGGACCTAAGGTAAGGGAAAATACCACAATCTCATTTTTATCCGAGGTTGTTTATTCGTAAGTATTTACTGGGGTGTATTTTATCATCCACATCCATGTTCCCTCAATATGTAACATTATTTCCATCCTTCTACAATAGTTTATATCCAATTTTACCCTTCGGTAAATTTTTAGTAAAGGATATGAAAGGAATCTTTGGTCGTTTTTCGTACGAGGTACTTTTTTGACTTTTCCGAAAAAAGTACGAGAAGAATGTTTTTTTTAACTTATATGGCATGAATGGATTTTTAAAAATTGTTTCCAAGAATCTTCCTTTACAAGTTTTCAAGTTTATTTTTAATCAACTTCTTTTATTTTAAAGTTGTATGACATTTTATGAAAGGAAAAATGTTTTTGAAGAAGAAAGGATATATTCCTCAAGAATAGAGTTCAAGTGTTTTATCAAAATTATTTTCCATCTAAGATAATAAAGGGTTCTGTTTTTATCCCTATTATTAAATTGATTTGTTCATGTTGTGATGGAATTATTTTTATGAATTCCTTTATCTTATATGAATTGATTTATGATGTCATGATGTTTCAAGAATCCCATTTTTGTTACATGTGTTATGCGATGATGTATGTTTTATGATTATGTGGCACAAATAAGAAAGGATTAATTATAAGATGGGTGGGACCTATATCTCCCTCCAATGCATTGGGTAAAGATTTTATATCTCATGAGATAGACATGGCTGGAACGGAAGGTTATTTCGGTTCAGTGATACAGGACTAAAACGAGGAGTGAACTCGGTTCAGAAAGGGACTTTGTCCACTAAGATAGTCTTGGCAATGAGTCATGACTAACAAGAAATGATTTTCCATGATTATGTGTGCATGCCACAAAGTTTCAAGTTTTATGTTATGAGTATGGGGATCTCATTTTCACTTCTATGATTTATTCCATGTTAAGATATTATGATCTCTTTTGCAGGTTTTGATTTTCATAAAGATATGATATGATTTTTATTTCCTTTATTTGCCCTTGCTGAGCATTTGAGCTCACCCTTTTATGTTTTCTTTTCCCCAGGTCAGGAAGATTTATATTAAGTAGAATATGCTAAAAGGGACCCTAGATATGATGAAATAAATGGGAGACACTGTAGAATATTTATGAACCAGTTGTTTATGTTTCCCAATTTCTAAAGACACTATACCTATACGGTCCTTTGTGGTTTTGTCATATGTTGTAATAAGTGTGCTTCAATTTTTAAGTATTAACAATGTATGTAAAGTGTGGGTCGCTATAGAGGAGCAGCAGACGGTGGAGGGGCCACCCAGGTAGAGGCAGAGGGTCGACCGTGGTGGTCCGCAGGGAGGAGGCGGACGAGGAAGAGGAGCTGGCCGAGCAGCGGGTGGTGGGAGACGCTTTGAGGCTCTACCCTCACCACCACCAGGAGGTCCGCCCTGACCACAGGGAGCTGGTGGGCAGAGACAGGCACAACTCCAGGCAGTGGAGGCCTACAACCACGGTGCACCAGAGATGATTCGAGGTACGATCTGTGTCTATTCCACCCTTGCTACAGTTCTTATAGACATAGGAGTGAGTCACTCTTTCATAGCCGCTACCCTTGTTCGGAGTTCGGAGAGTCCGATAGATCTGTTGGCTCGATCCTTACGGCTAGAGACCCCTACGGGAGCAGACTCGACGAATACGCACTGGTGCCGGCAGTGTGAGCTTACTCTAGGAGGCGAGAGCTTCAGCTGGGATCTTCTTGTAGAGGCGTCGAGGCCTTACGACGTCATCTTGGGCATGGATTGGTTATCTACAGTCCATGCTTAGATTGACTGTTTTAGGCACAAGGTACGATGTGTGCGCACCGACGGGAGAAGGTCCACCTTCACCGGCGAGAAGGGAGCCTTAGCAGCATAGGATGGACTCACGCAGAGGAGAGGAAATACCATCACTCATCAGTTGGCTAGCCTCATCCTTGGAGCAGTTTACGTGCGGAGTCCTAGTTTTCCTGTAGTGGTGGATCAGTACGCGGATGTCTTTCCCGATGATGTTCCAGGGCTACCTCCTCGCAGAGAGGTAGACTTTTATATTGACCTGTACCCCGGGACAGACCCGATATCCACTCCAGCATATCGGATGGCCCCTGCTGAGCTTTGAGAGCTACGGGTACAGTTGGAGGACTTGCAGTGCAAGGGGTTCATCCGACCCAGTGTTTCACCCTGGGCTTCCCCGATATTGTTTTCCAAGAAGGCAGACGGGAGCTTGCGACTGTGTGTCGACTCTCATCGTCTGAACCAAGTGACAGTGAGGAACAATTATCCGCTACCGAGGATTCATGACCTCTTCGATCAGCTCAAGGGAGGACGGTGGTTCTTGAAGATAGACCTCAGGTCAGGCTATCATCAGCTCAGAGTTCGAGATGAGGACGTGCAGAAGATGGCCTTCAGGTGTCAGTATGGCCACTATGAATTCTTGGTTACTTCATTAGGCGTAACCAATGCTCCAGCAGTGTTCATGAGCCTCATGATCAGGATATTCCAGCCATACCTCGATCTATTTGTCGTGGTCTTCATCAACGACATTTTAGTGTACTCGACCACGGAGGAGGAGCACGCCTACCACTTACGGGTTGTGCTAGACACACTACGAGAGCACCAGCTTTATGGAAAGCTCTCGAAGTGCTAGTTCTAATTATGTGAGGTCCACTTCTTGGGGCACGTCATTTCTGAGGCGGGAGTTGCGATGGATCCCGTGAAGATCGAGGCAGTGCTAGCTTGGGAGCCACCCAGTAGCATGACGGAGGTGCGGAGTTTCTTGGGTCTAGCCGGATACTATCGGAGATTTGTGCCGGACTTCTCCAGAGATGCGGCGCCACTCTCAGCTTTGACGAAGAAGGGGAAACCATTTGTGTGGTCAGACATATGTCAGCAGAGCTTCCAGGAGCTGAGATATAGATTGACCAGCGCACCTATGTTGAGGTTTCCCGAGGAAGGAGTTGGATACGTAGTCTATTGCGATGCATCAGGGACTGGACTCGGATGTTTCCTGATGTACGAGCGGGCTGTGATTGCCTATGGATCACGTCAATTGAGGCCGCATGAGCAGAACTACGCTACCCATGACCTGGAGATAGCAGCAGTGGTCTTCGCTCTGAAGACATGGCGGCACTATCTGATGGGCGAGCGCTTTACAGTCTTTTCTAACCACCAGAGTCTCAGGTACATCTTCTCTCAGAAGTACCTGAACCTTAGACAACGGCGATTGCTCGAGTTCCTCCAGGACTATGACTTTGAGATAGTCTATACTCCTGGGTAGGGGAACGTAGTAGCCGATTCCCTCAGCAGGAGGACGGGCATTTAGCTACTTGAGGAGGCAACAGAGCAGCTAGCCACCTTGAAGATATCCTTCGTGGATAGAGATGGAGTAGCCTTCCTTCAGTCTCTCATAGTCTCTCCTCCACTTCTACAGCGGGTCAGAGAGGCACAGCGTGGGGACGCTAACTGTGAGACACGGCATGCATAGATATCCTCAGGATAGGCACCTGATGGTTTCTCCCATGGAGCAGAGCACAACGTCCTTTCCAGGGGACGTACCTTGGTACCAGTTGCTTTACGAGAGGAGGTGATGATAGAGTGTCACACATCTCCTTTGGCGGTACATCCTGGAGCGGCGAAGATGTACCAGGATCTCAGACGACAACACTGGTGGTTGGGCATGAAGAAGGTTGTGGCAGAGTTTTTTTTTCATTGCCTCACCTGCCAGCAGGTGAGGGGAGAGCATCAGGTACCAGCAGGCTTGGTACAGCCCTTGGAGGTCCCGGAGTGGAAGTGGGACATGATATCTATGGACTTAGTGACTGGACATCCACGCACTTCCAGAGGTCACGACTTTATTTGGGTGATTGTTGACCGACTCACCAAGTCAGCACACTTCTTACCCATCAGAGAGTAGGGCTCAGTGGAGAGCTTGGGGCGTCTCTACGATCAGGAGATTGTAAAGCTTCACGGTGTGCCATCGTCTATCGTCTCCGATCGAGACGCTCACTTTACTTCCTAGCTTTGGAAGGGGTTGCAGGAGGCGTTCGGGACACGGCTACGTCTGAGCACCGCCTTTCACCCTCAGACGGATGGAAAGACGGAGAGGACCATTCAGACGCTCGAAGACATGCTCCGTGCATGTGCCTTCAACTTTGGTCGCAGTTGGGAGGATCATCTACCCTTAGTGGAGTTCGCGTACAACAAAAGCTACCACTCCACCATCGGGATGGAACCATACGAGGCGTTGTACGGCAGACCTTGCAGGTCTCCTTTGTGATGGACAGACCCTGGGGAGTCAGCACTTGTGGGAACAGAGATGGTCCGGGTCACAACAGAGAAGGTCCAGGTCATCTAGGAGTGGATGAGGACAACTCAGAGCCGGTAGAAGTCTTATGCTGACAGGAGGCGGAGGCCACTAGAGTTCGAGGATGGCGACAACGTCTTCTTGCATGTCTCACCTCGACGTGGATTACAGAGATTTAGCCAAGGCAGAATGTTATCTCCACGCTTCATCGGACCTTTCCAGGCCCTCAGCAAGATTAGCGAGGTGGCTTATTTCATGGCTCTGCCACCTCAGTTGCACCGGGTGCCCGACGTCTTCCATGTATCTCAGCAGAGGAGATACGTGCACGACCTGACACACATCATTGTCCATGGGGAGCTAGACGTGGATGATGGGGCGACTTTTGCAGAGGACCCAATCGGGATCGAGGATCGCCAGAATTGGGTCCTACGAGGACGATCGATTCCTCTAGTGCGCATCAGATGGCAGCACGGGAACCTCTAGGAGAGCACTTGGGAGCGGGAGGCTCAGATGCGTGCTCAGTACCCACATTTGTTTCCCTAGCTTATGGTGTATCTTTATGGGTACGTAAAGCCCTAAGGTGGGAGTAATGTAAAGACCTGTAAATTTGAAGGAAATGTTTTTCTTAATTTTCATCGGAATTTTACAAGAGCGCAGTTTCTGACGGCACCTGATTTCAAGGCCCGGTGTGCCCGGAATCATTTTCCGAAGTTTGGCTCGGGTACGTTCAGTGAACGGACGAGCGGGTTTTTCTAACTTTTGAACCAGTGCTCGGAATCGAATTATGAGGGCACCGATGAAATCACAGCGCTGATATTTTCTTAGGAACACCTCTTCTGGATTTGCGTTTTCTCGGTTGTGGTTTTTAATTTTCGGGCTTAAAGTTAAGAAATAAAATAATTGTACGACAAACATTATTTTATTTCACTTAAGCCACTTGGAAGCCACTTGAAGCCGCTTAAAGCGGCTTAAGCTGAGTTGATGTGGAAAGGGTGCTATCCAAAAATATACTACCCTATTGGTTGGATAGTTGTGAGCTGGGACCCTCATGAGCCCCACCGCTTCTTTTCCGCTAAGTGACGCACCCGCGAAAACCCGTCATTATGAAAGTCAACTGACGCATTTTCTTAAATTCTTAACGCACCATTTAATTGGGCAGTTTTATTCGTTTAATTAAATGGACAGTTTCTTTCGTTGAATTAATTCTACGAATTAATGGGTCGTCACTTACCTCTTTTTCATTGTTGGCGTAATAATAAAATAAGACAAATGCCGACTTTTGGAGGATTACACGTTGAGAGGCTTTTGATAGAAGTTCTTGTGCATTCACCCTTCTTTGTGAAGAAAGCGAAGAACGTGAAGAACGCCGGCCTCCGACGAAGAACGCCGAACCTGTGGAAACCAACGACACGACGCCGTGTGCCGCGACACCGACGTTTCCTTTCCTGCAACGTTTTTTTGCGACATCTCTTCCTCCGTAAAAAAATCTTCGATCAGCTGTTTGAGGTAAGAGACTTCAGGTTAATTTTAAATCTACTTTGTGGTTTTTAACAAAACACAGATTTAATTATTTATAATTAAATCTATTGTTTCTTGGCCTGTTGAGTTCGTCGACGCAACGCCAGATTCCGCGACAACGCGACGCCCTTCCGCGACGACGCGACGCCTTCCGCGGCACGACGATCACCTCCTTCCACGGCGATCAATTTCTGCGAAGAACACGCGTGCGACGACTTGACGAGGTAGGGATTTTATTTTGGAATTACCTTTTTATTCCCATGATCTTCCCTTTTAAAATAAAGAACCCGAATTCTTATGAACAATTTTATTTTATTAAAATTGTTTTCGGATATGTTGTTTTCTCCTCTCGATTGATACCGCCTAACGCGCAGGGTGCGGGCCAAACGAACATGGCCCGACAACCCTCCGTCGTTCTTCGTTGTTGTGCGGATTTGGAGGGAAATGGAAAAATATAAAGCAAGTGCGATTTGATGATCCCACAGTGAATAACGGAACCCGGGAGGAACATCGGCACAGACAGGAAGGAAAACGGACCACCAGAGCAAATTCGGTGGCCCGCGGAAGCTACCGGCGGCGCGGGATGCCGGCGTCGCCCCGGCGCGCCGCCGGACAGGGCCGCGCGGGTCTGGCTCGCATGCACGGGACGCATCGACATGCCGCATCCCCTGATCCAGTGCGGCCCCTCAAGGGTCGCGGCTTCCTCAACACGTGGGGGAGGACCCCCCGTCTTCGTACCGTTTTTGGTCTCTTGCCCGTAACATGAGCTACGAGCTTCCGAACGACGCGCCGTCAGTGGAAATGCGATCCTTGGATCGAGAAAGTTGTTTCGGTATATCTCACTCAAGGTTTCGGAATACTTTGGGTTCGTCCGGGTTGGTTCGTACATAAAACCAGCCGGGCATTCGGAGCGGAAACACTCATATCTTGAGCTACGGACGTCCGATTGACGTGTCGTCGGCTTTGGTGGATTACTCTAAGTGAGACGGATCTTTTGGCATACTCCACCCGAGGTTTGGACGCAGGTGGAGTATGGTCGGGTTGCTTTTGCCTTAAAAACCAACCGGCCCCCTGGGACGAAAAGGCCAATAACTCTCAGACCGGGCGTCCGATTGACGCGCCATATGTGACATTGAGTTCATGTTGACGATACGGAACTTTTGGATACATCAACCTCGGACTTTGTGTCAGTTGATGTATCAGCCTCTTGGCTCGTGGAGCGGACCCTCCCGAACGAGCTTGCTATGTGCGGGAACCCTAGTGCTGGCTGTGACTCCGACGACGACTGTGTAGAGATCCTCAGTGGACTACGACGACGACTGTGCAGAGATCCTTAGTGGACTGCGACGACTACTGCACTCAACGATCCTACGTGGATCAGTGCTACAGATCTTGTGTGGATCTGATCCTGTGTGGGTCAGCGCTTAGCGGTTCTGTGTGAGCCATCGCCTACAAGTCCTATGTGGGCCCGATCTTGTGTGGGTATTTGCAGGGGTTAGTTACCTGTTGATCCTGTGTCGGTTCGATCCAATGTGGGTCATTGCGGGGGTTAGTAATTTTCAATCCTTTGTGGGTCCGACGACATAGATGGATCAGTGATCATCTTTTTCGTCATACAAGAAGTATACCTGTGTGTGCTGAATCTTCTGTTACTCTCCTTTGTGGATTGTGTTGAACTATCCTATGTGGATTTACTGTTTACTCTCCTTTGTGGCTTGTGTTGAACTATCCTGTGTGGATTTACGGTTTACTCTCCTTTGTGGATTATGGTCAGCCATCCTGTGTGGGTATAAATTTTCTTTCCTGTGTGGACTGGGTTGTGCTTGGGCTCAGATGTTGGAGCCGAACGGGGATTGATGACTTAGGTATATGTATGGGCATATACCTAAGAAGTGTCGATTGTTACTTCGTGATTGTATCCTTCCATTGTGGTTTATCCTTTGTGGATTTCGGGAGACCTTCAACGGACTCGGGGTCCCTACTGAGTAGCTTATACTCACCCCTGCACGGGCTATGCACGCACAACGTTGTGTTGGTTGCAGACGACAGAGAGCGCTGATTGTGGTGGAGGCTTGCGGAGCAGGACGGTACCTGGAGATGGACCCCTGGGTGGGATGTACTCAGAGCGGTCAGGTGGATCTGAGGAGCAGCAGAGGCTATCTGTACCCACCCTTCAGGTGGGACTTCCAGAGGACGGCTCGACGCTGCGGGTTTTCTTTTCTGTTGCTATTTTTCCCTTTCAGTTGTTCTTTATAGTTGGGCTTCTATTTACGGCCCCTTTTACTTTCAGAACATATTGTTACAGTTTTTTCTAAGTGTTTACTTTTCCGATTGCTTACTCTGTGGTGCTTGTTTACTTTACAAGGCAATGCCTTCCCTTTTTCTGGGATTTACGCCTTGGTGCAAGTCGCCATCCCCTGGCCTATGGAAGGCGGGCTTGGGGTAGTCATGGAACGGGCCCCGAGGATGGGTCGTGACAAAATAATTGAAATATATTATTTTTAAATTTCATTATTTTCCATTCATGCTTTGTTTTTGGGGGTTTCACAAGCATTTATGGAGGAATGGGTGAGTTTTCATTAATTGTGCCAAACCGTGAGCCCAATTCATGATTTAAAAGTAAAAATTGATTCCTTTATAAATCCTTCGATTTTCAAAATTTTTCATCCATTCTAATTCTAACTTGTCATCCCCTAACCTATGAGAACCACAAATTAAATTTGGACCATTTTAAAATCTATAATCATGGTGGAGTTTATTTTTTATTATAGGGATTGGGTCTTCCCGAAAGCCCATTTCCTACAGTAAAAATATTTATTAATTACTTAATAAGACATTATATTTTTAAGTTAATTCAGTGATTCCAATTCCATCCTGATCCCAATTACCCATGGCGTGCCCCCATTCTCTCCTCCCCCAATTTGCAGCTCCATAAAATCTTGCAAATGGTTGAAACTTATCGGGATGTCACAAATCACCCTGATTTGAAGAGGTAAATTTATTCATTCATAAATTCTTCTATTTTTATGCTTCCCCCAATTACAATTCCTACATGACCTCATAATACATGTTCGAAACACCCTTAAATTTTTAGTTGTTTTAAAATCAGATTCTAGTGGATGTATGGTCGTTTTCTTCAATAATGTTTGGGTAAGTGTTTCTATCTTTATTTTCTTACTTATCCTTAGGGTTTCCTCCATCTTATATAAATTTATAGAGTGTCAAAATGTTATTCTTCATACCTAGGGTTTTATTTGGTGTATTATTGGTGAAATATTATGGTTTATGGTTCGTTTTTACTTCCTTGTGTTGCAGCGGAGGTGTGGTTGAGGTTTCGAACCAAAACTCAAGGGTTTGGAATCAAAAGGTAGGTGCTTCCATGTGAAAACATTTATTTATGTGTTATCATTGTGTATTTAATTATTTTTTATAATCCTCATATATTGGGTGTGGTGCAGAAACTATTTATGATTGATTTGGTTATGTTTTAAATTTTATAGTTTTTTAACTTGAAATTTGGTGTTTTCAAGTGTAACTCATGGGGTATTATTTTGGTGTATTTTTTAACATATGGATTTGGTTTACTAAATATTATTTGGACTCAAAAATATGATTTTATAATTTATTAGAGTCATTTGGTCCTAAAAATAATGTAATTGAATAGTTTTGATGTGTAAAACATTGTTATACTTCTTGAGAACATTTTATGAAAATGTGTGTTTTCATTTGAATCTTTTGTGGTATTATTCAAGGTTATTTTATAACACATGAATGTGTTTTTATAAATTTATATAGGTCTAACAATTCTGTTTTGGATAAAAATTGGTATGGTTTTTGTCTTATATGGCGGTTTTGAATTGAGTTTTGTGTGGAAGACAAAGTTACACCCCTTGAGTTTGTTTTGTGAAAATTGTGAATGTTTTGGTTGGTTAAACCGAGTGGGTAAAAGGGTGTATATGTACTTTTGGGGGGTTTTCACCTAATATGGTATTTTAAAGGTAATTTTGTTATTTAAGAAGATAATTATTTTTTTATAATGTTGTATAAAGTGTTGAAATAATTTAGAAAATGGAAAAAGAGCTGAAAACATGGTTATGTGTTGTTTTGTGTGAGTGTATTATGAAAAATGAATTTTGTTGATGAAAGAGATATTATATGATATTTTAGTGGGATGTTATGTGAATTATAATTTCTTGGAATGGTTTATAAATTTTTTTAAAAGATTTGTGTAAGTGTTAATGAAATGTAAAAAGTGTTGTGGGCTATTTTGATGTGAGTTGGATTTCAAAATCAATTTGAATGAAAAGTGGCCTTTTCTGAATTTTCTGGTATACATGTGGGCTATTTGGTGAATTTGTGATATGGAAATGATATTTAAATGTGATAAATATATTTCTTGACATGTTGAACTTTATTAATATAAATTGGAAAACCCATGTATCTATGTGGGTGGATGTGTACTAGTATGCTAGTGAATACTTTGGGTTTGGCCTCAGTTTTACTTATCAAGATTGATGCTAAAAACTCTAACTAAACTATTATTATTATAATTTGGGACCACTAGGTTAAGGGTATGTTCCCTACTAGTGGCTCGTGCATGAGATCAGAGATTTGTGATGGTTATTCTCACTGAGATACAAGGTACCTGGGACCCACAATGACCTCGTGCCTAGGGGTTATTTCCTACTGCATGTGCTCATTACATCATTTATAAATTATTTCAACATACCATATATTTGGAATAAAAATTCAATAGATTTGAAATTTATTTTAAAAGTGTTTATTCTTTAAATTTTCCCATTTGAAAAATATTTTTTTTTATTTGGCATCCTTTAGAAATTGTATCTAGAAATTACTTTTTCTTAAACTTGCAAGATTTTAGTATTTGAATGTTTATCACATAGAACCTCATATTGGTGGTATACTATTGGGAATTTTCTCACAACCTAAATACAAATTCGGGTGAATTTATACTTGGTTATTTTTGTTGTCGAAAGTTGGGTGCAGTTTTTTTAGTTCTAGTGGTTTTGGTTTCTAGCAGTTCCATGGTGGTGAAGTCTTTGTGGAGATTGCTTGAGGGCAGTGCCCCTTGCCATGAGGTTTCTTGGGATATTTACTGTTGTGTTTTCACCTTTGTAATAGAATTATTGAATTGTTTTAAAATATGTAATTATGTTCTTATGTTTTGTAAACGATTATTTGGTTTGAAAAATTCAGATTCATTTTATTAGATTCTTTTGTTGTTTTAATTTTATCAAATCGGGTATATCATTCCCAATTCTCATTTCATGATACCTGGGCACTTGTGCCGGATCATGGGGATTGGGAACTCCCTTCAGGCCTTGTGACTGGCTGGGTTTGGTGCTGGTATTGGCGGCGACAAGATTCAGTTCGTGGAAGATAAGATGTTTCCATTGATTGATTTTGATATATGATATGATCTTTTTAATGGAATAAAGTGTGATATATATATTATTGATGGAATATAAGGATAGACATATATGGATAGTTTATATTAACATTTTGATTATTTTTGTGAGATTAATGTATTATCCCCATATGTAGATTTATGCCTATTGAAAAACATTTTTTAACCTTTTGTTTTTGAAAATGATTAATGTAATTACCAACCACTATATTTATGGATTTCATGATCTTTTAATGCTTCACGAATGAAAAATTCACCTTATTTTCATGGAAAAAGAGATAATTGATAGTGGAAGAAGGTAAAAAAATCGATGATATTGTGATAATATCAATAAGTATATCTCCTTGTGAAAATTCTTCATCCTTAGGAAATGATGATAAAAAATGCTATTTTCTTATCTTCATATTTTATGATATCAATGACCATTTTCAAGCCTATTTGGGTTATTTTGTTGTTTTTGAACTTTATCCTCACCTTGTTCACTATAAGTCTCCATTAGTACTCAATAGTAAATTTATTTTCTATATTCATGTTTTTACTTCACTCATATCTTCTCCTATGAGGAAACCTAGATATAATTTAATTGGGTGACCATTATGTTTCCCACTTCATATTTTAAAGGATGTTTTAGTGTTAATTTTTATGTTTCATCCATATATGAAAGGATAATTAAATTATTATACCTTTGATTACCCAAATGGATTTTATGGGTTAATTTATTTTTAGGGGGCCAACATGTACTATCTCGGTATTTTGTGATTTTTAAACTAATTTAATATTTTTGATATTTATCACTTCAATAATCACCATATATTGATTATATTATATGAATACCCAATTAAAAACATTCCTTTCACATGACACCAACATATTATTCATTAAATTTAAAACCAACTTGGTGTGTGTTACACACAACACTAAGATTCTACAAAATGAAAATTTATTGTTATATTTATATAAACGAAATTACTCTATTCTAGATGTTAAAAATATTAATATTAATAGTTATAACTAAATTTATAATAGTTTTTATATTTTTTTATATTAATTAAACAAAATTATAATGAAGAATATTGTTTTGTAAATGATTCAAATGATTAATAATAGTTTTTTTCAGAAATGAACTACTTTTCAAGTCCATTAAGGTAAAATAATAAAATTAATTTTCAAAACATTTAGAAATTAAATTCAATAAAATAAACATAATTTATTAATTAATAATTTTTTAATAATCATTGGGTGATTGTTTTTTGATTATTCGAATAATCTTAATGTGTTTATGAATAGTGAAAAATTAAAAATCTAAATTAAAAACAACATTTTTAACTATATTATTTATATTAATAAATATTATTTGATATATTTTTAAAATTATAATTAGATAAAAATAAATTATCTATTCAATTTTAGTTCAGCGTATCAAATTTCATAATGCAATTGGATATACAATCATAGCCATCTCAATAAAAGTTTTACATTAGAAACAGGCAATGACGCCCCATCTTCTCGATTAAATTTAAATTTATTTTTACAATTTCATTAATAATGATTTGAAAAAAATGGATTGAATATTTTTAATTATAATAATTAATAATCGCAAATATGGTTAACATAATTTTTTTAACAAAAATAGTGAAGGTGATTAAAATTAATTACCTTGATTAAGATTAATGTAAGTTTATCAAAGGACTAAGACACAATCATAAGTAAACAAATGAAAAATATCCATTCCAAAAAAAAATTTATGGATATAAATAAAACATTTACCTTATATTTTTTAGTTTTTATTCTTATATATGACATTTTTAAGAAAATATATGGGAATGGCTAAATATTTATAAAAAATAACATGAGAGTCGTTTCCCTCCATAATAAATGAACACCACCTATCACCCTTCCTCATACATCTAAAAAATATAAGTTCATCCAGACTCGTCCGAAAACACTTCAAAACATCCCTATATTCCACCATTAATCCTCCCTTTGGAATTAATGAAATCCAAGGAAACCCTTTGGTGAAAACAAAAATGAGTTACCAAAAGATGATGTAATAACCTCCTTCAAGATCCTTTATCTTGTTTCATTACACACCCCCTTAAATATCATTATTCATTTCCTATAAAAGAAAGAAATTATAAAAGAATCACTAATATGTTTTTATTATATTTTATCTATATACAATTACACACACTTCAATCTAATGGGTTATGGACAAACAATTTATGTGTTTGGTGAACTACCTCCTCACGAAATGATGATTATTTTTCCTTCACTTAAAACATACCATATTTTGTATTAGTATGGAAAAACATTTTATATATGATATATATGATAATAATTATTTATATAAGATTATGTAATTATTTTACAACAAAAATATTTATAATTTCAATTCTGTGTAAATACGATAATTTCGATTGTGGAAGTGTGGACTAATGGCCTCTCAAAGAAATGTAATTCATTCACACACTATGAGGACTTAATTAAGGATCGTTATAGACAAATTATATGATATAAATGACATAATAATTCTAATATAATGATATTTTATACACATATGTTTCTTTATGTGGTTTTAACATCAATATTAAAAATAAAAATAAAAACAATGTTCATGTGTTTGTACGACCTACTATCTCGAGGAACGGTATATTCGGTTTAAAAATTATATATTTTATAAATTATTATAATGAAAATATAATGATTACAAATTATTTTTATATCGTGGTTTAAATCATGGAAATAATTATATATTCATATGTACCAATGATATAACAATTTAAGAAACTTGCAAAAAACAATGAGAATATTACACGAATGAAAACCATTACATAGTATTGTTAGACGATCATGATAAATATTTATAATAAAATCATATATAATATTAAATAGATCAATATGTTTTTGTGATATATTAAAAAATAATCATATATATATCATATAGATTTTTTATATGATTAAAATGAGAGTCAAGACATAAGATAATTGAATTTCATCTCACATTTTATTTCCGTGAGATACATGCATTATTAATGACCCATTACTTTTTGTGGTCAGTATAATAAGCATGGATATATTCTATGAATATAATAAATAAATATTTGGTATTTAAATATTCGATTTTTTATCTTTATTTTATGGGGTTTAACATTCAAAAGTTACCAATTCAATAATGTAATGTTGTCTCAATTTTCCTTCTTTGCGGCACATGCCTTGTCATGCACCTTTATTTTTCTGTAAGGTTCATAAAATGAATTTGAAATGTTATAGCATGAATATAATAAATTTCATTATATTTTATGATCCATTGAATTTAATTTCATTAAATGTGGGGTATGGCTATATGTTTCTCGGCGGTAAGAGTTTATCAAAATGATCTCATCATGTTTTAAGATATTTTATAATTATGTTTCATTTGATGAAATCTTATGATCCAGATATCAAGAACACAAATGACTACAATTATCATTTATTTATTCATTATATATTCATGTATTGGTCCCATTTTCAAAGTATTTTTTACATTAAATTATTATTATTATTTTCTTAAGTCATGAAATTACCTCTCTCTTCTCTTAGAAATATTTCTTCCTTCAATACCATTTTTATAAAAAATATTACAAGTAATATTATATTATTCTCCAATGATATATAAAATAAAATTTTAATTCTTTTATTATATTTTAAATATTTTAATAAAATTTAGGAATCTTATTGTCATTTTGTAGTTGAGGAACCTTTCAAAACATTTTACGGTGCAGGAGGAATGTTCAACTTGTATGAATTTACCTAGTGTCATTCACTTGAAGCATCCTTAACAATATTACAATGTTTTTTAAATCAAAATTTAATAATATTACGGAAATTTTTATTAAGATGTTTTAAATGAAAAATTATTTCAATTAGATTTTACTGTTTAAACACATTTAATTTTATTTTCATAGATTCCATTATAATAATTTAAAAGTTTTTTTTCAAATAAAAGGATTTAACAGATTTCAAAGATTCAGTTATATGTTTTCAGATTATTGTCAAGGAGATTGATTTAGATATGTTTTTAATATTAATATAAATTTTATGAGGAAATTGTTTTTCCCAATATTTTTAAGAATATTCTATATGTTTGAAGGAAAATTATTTTCAAATTGTTTTCAAACATTATGTTGAAGATTTCAAGTTTATTTTCATGAATATGGGTTCCAAATGTTTTTTGATATCAAATTTTGTTTCTATATATGAAATTATATTTTCCTCATCATGTTTTTAAAAATATATTCTATTATTATTTTCTATGTAATATCTCATTTGTTGTTGTTTTTAATTAATTTCCTAAAAATTATCAAAATATTCTATTCATATTAATTATGTAAATTGTATTTTTTATGGCATGATGTTTCAAAAAAAATTCTCTTTCATGGGTAATATTTTTATGAGACATATTCCTATTTGATGTTATGTATTCTTATATAACACATTTCCCTTTAATGGGTTATACTATAGTAAATGATTCAGAAACCCGCTTAATTTCACAAGTAACGCTAGGACGATGAAATAAATGGTTGTTTGGTTATCTTCATATTTTATGATATCAATGCCATTTTCAAGCATATTTGTGTTATTTATTTGTTTGTTAACATTATCATAATATTTTTCACTATAACTCTCCATTATTACTCGATGGTTAGATTTATTTTCCATGTTCACGTTTTCACTTACCTCCTATATTATCCTATGTGAAAACCTAGATAAATGATACTTGGGGTGACCATTATGTTTCAAACATCATATTTTAAAGGATGTTTTACTATTAATTTTAATGTTTCATCCATATATGAAATGATATTTCATGTATTAAACCTTTTATTACCCAAATGGATTTCATTGGAAAATTTTGTTTTAGGGGGGCAACACATACTATCTCGATATTCTGTGATTTTTTTAAATAATTAATATTTTTGATTTTTATCATTTCACGAATAATCATATATTGATTATATTATGTGAATAAGAAATTAAAAACATACCTTTCACATGACACCGTCTTATTATTCATTTCATTTAACACCATCTTGGTGTGTGTTACACGCAACTCGGAGTTTCTAAGAAATGTCATTTTATTTTTATATCTATTTAAATGAGATTACTATAACCTAGCTGTTAAAAATATTAATATTCATAGTTATATGTAGATATAAAATATTACTTTTTTATTCTTTATATAAATGAAACATAATTATAATGAAAAATATTTTTTTTAAAATGATTTTTATGATTAAAAATATTATTTTCAAAAATGTACTACTTTTGAATTTTGAATGTTTGAATAGTTATACGGTGAATATTTTCGGTTTTGTTTAAGAAGCGTAAAATTTGGATGAATAATTAAAATTCCTAAATTAAATTCAAAACTAATTTTTGAACTATATTATTTATATAGAAATTGTTATTTTAATTATAATAATATAAAAAATAATTCAACTATTCCATTTTATTTCACTGGATAAAATTTCAAAATGAAATTGGATATACCATCATAACAATCTCTGGAAATGTTTTACAATAGAAACATGCAATGTCGTCTCGTCTACTCGATTAAATTTAATTAAATTTAAAAAATTTCTATAATATTGAATTTGAAAATTGAATTGAATATTTTTAATTAGAATAATTTATAATCTCTAATATGTTTAACATTTTTTTTACAAAAAAATAGTGAATGTAATGAAAATTAATTACCATAATTAAGATGAAATTAAGCTTATCAAAGGACTAAGACATCATCATAAGGGACCAAATAAAAAATATCCCTTCCAAAAAAAATTTATGGATATTATTAAAACATTAACATTATATCTCTCAGTATTAATGGTTATATATGGCATTTTAAAAAAAAATATCGGTATGCATAAATATTTTATAAAAATAATATGAGAGTTGTTTCCTTCTGTAATAAATAGACCCCATCTCTCACCCATCCTCATACCTCTCAAAAATATAGTTTCATACAGACTCTTCTCAAAACACATAAAAACATCCCAACCTTCTTCCATTAATCATTTCATTAGGAAGAATGAAATCAAAGGAATCCCTTTGGTGAGAACAAAAAGGAGTTACCAAAAGAAGAGGCAACGACCTCCTTCAAGATCCTTTACAGTGATTTATTATACACCCCCATCAATCTACATATTCAGTTCTTTTAAAATAATGAAATTATAAAAATTGTACTGATTTTTTTATTATATTCTATCTATACACACTTAGACACACTTCAAACTAATGGGTTACGAATAAAGAATTTATTTGTATGGTGAATTGCCCCCTCACGAAACGATTATTATTTTTACTCCTTTACCACATCACTTGTTGGGTATTAAGATGGAAACTCTTTTTATATATAATATATGTGATAAAAATTATTTATATAAGATTATGTAATTATTTTACAACACATATTTTTATAAATTCCATTTTGTGTAAATACGATAATTTCATTTGTGGAAGTGTGGACTACAGCCCCCTCAACGTAATGTAATTCATTCACACACTATGAGGACATAATAATGATTGTTATAATGAAATTATATGATATATATGATATAATAATTATAATATAATTATATTATATACACATATATTTCATTTATGTGGTTTTACATTCCATATTACAAATAAAAATGAAAACATCGTTCATGCATATGCACGACATACTATCTCCATGAACAATAAATTCTATTTCATAATTCAAAATTTTATAGAATATTATACTTAAAATTTAATGAATATAAATTATATTTATATCATGGTTTACATTAGAGAAATCATTATATATGTATATGTACAAATGATATAACTAATTCAAGAAAGATACGAAAAACAAAGAGAATATTACACGGAGGGAAACCATAACAATGAATTGTTAAAAGATCATGATAGAATGTCATAATAAAACAATATATACTATTATATAGATCAATATGGTGTTATGATATATTTTATAATAAACACATATATATTATAAAGGTTGTTTTTTTGATTAAAATGAGTCAAGACATAAGATAATGGAATTTCATCTGACATTTTATTTCCGTGAGATAGAGGCATTATTCATGACCCATTCCTTTTTTGTGGTGTGTATAATTCTCTCTAATATATAATATGAATATTATAATAAAATATTAAGAATTTTAATATCATATTTATGATCTTTATTTTATGTGGTTTTTCATTCAAAAGATACCAATTAAATAATGTAATGTTGTCTCGATTTCCTTCTTTGTAGCACAAGCCTATTCATGCGCCTATATTTTTCTATAATGTTTATAAAAAGAACATGAAATTCTATAACATGCAACTAATTAATTGAATTCTATTTTATTATATATTATATTTCATTTCATTAAATGTGGAGTATGTCTCAACGTTTTTATGTGGTATGAGTTTATCAAAACAATCTCATCACGTTTCAAGATTTTTTATAATTATGCTTAATTTGATGAAATAGTATCATCTATATGTCATGAACACAAATGAATTTTATTATAATCTAGTTATTCATCATATATTATTGTGTTGGTACCATTTTCACAGTCTTTTATACATAAGATTGATAATAACTGTTTTTTGAAATCATGATGTTACCTCTCACTTCGGTCAAAAATATGTCTTCCTTCAATACCATGTTTTATAAAACTGATTAATAAAATATACTATTATTCTACAATGATATTAGAAGGAATAATTTACATATTTTTTACCTTTTAAATTTTTTAATAGAATTAATGAATCTTGTTGTCATTTTGTAGTTGAGTAACTTTTCAAAACTTTTTACAGTTCTGGAGGAATGATATACTTGTACGGTCTTACCAGGTTTCATTATCTTTAAGCTTCTTAACAATATTACAATGTTTTTTCGAAAACAAAACAAAATTTCCTAATATTATAGAAATTCATTTTATATGATGATTTTGATAAAAAATTAGTTCACATAGGTTTTACTATTCAAACCCGTTTAAATGGATTTTAAAAAATTCATTTATAAAATTTTTAATGTTTTTTTTTCAGATAAAAATATTTAACAGATTTGAAAGATTCATTTATATGTTTTCAAAACATGTTCATGGAGATTGATTTTAAATTTATTTTAAATATTATTTTAAACTTTAGAAGGAAAATAATTTTCTAAATGTTTTCAAACATTTTGAATATGTTTCCATGTTTATTTTCATGAAAATTGGAACCAAATGTTTTTTGTTTTCAATATATTTTTCCATATTTGAAATTATATTTTTCACAGAATGATTTTTAAAAGATATTCTAATATTATTTTCCATGTAAGATCGCAACTATTGTTGTTTTTAATTCCATTATTGGAAATTATCCAAAAATTCCAATAATATATTTATCTAAATTGTATTTTTTATGTCATGATGTATATAAATAACAAATTTCTCTATTATGGGTAATATGTTTATGAGACCTATTCTTATTTAGTGCTCTGTATTCTTATTAAAAAAGTTTCCCTTTAATGGGTTATACTAAGATAAATGATTCGGAAACCCACTTCCATTCACAGGTAACACTATGATGATGTAATAAAACGTTGTTTGGTTATCATTATGTATTACAATATCATTGAACATTTTCAGGAATATTTGGTTTATTTATTTTTTTTTAACTTTATCATAACCATTCATATTATAACTCTCCATTAGTGCTTGATGGTGAGATTTATTTTCCATGTTCTGTTTTCACTTCCATTTTTATGTTCTCCTATGTGGAAACCTAGATATATGTTAATTGGGGTGACCATTATGTTTCCAACCTCAATTTTTAAAGGATGTTTTAGTGTTAATTTTTATGTTTCATCCATATATGAAAGGATAATTTAAGTATTAGTCCTTTAATTACCAAAATGGATTTCATGGTAAAATTTATTTTTATCGGGGAAACATGTACTATATCGATATTTTGTAATTTTCTTAAATAATTTCATATTATTTATATTTATCATTTCAAGAATCACAATATATTGATTATATTATGTTAATACCAAATTAAAAACATTCTGTTCACTTGAAACCAACTTATTGTTCCTAATATTTAACAACATCTTGTTGCGTGTCACACACAACAGTGAGTTTCAAAGAAATGTCCTTTTACTTATATATTTATTTATATGAGATTACTATAACCTAGATGTTAAAAATATTAATATTTATATTTTAACTAAATTTAAAATATTTTTTATAATTTTTTTTAATAAATGAAACAAAATTATAATGAAAATTATTGTTTTTTAAATCATTAATATGAATAAAAATTTTATTTTCCGAAATGAACTACTTTTCACTTCCTTTAATGTAATACAATAAAATTAAATTTCAAAATATTTACAAATTAAATTCAATAAAATTAAAATTAATTTTTAATTTAGAATTTTTTAATATTAATAGTGTGAACATTTGATGATTTTTATAAGAAGCATAATGTTTTGATGAATACTGAAAAATCCAGAATTTTAATTCAAAACTAATTTTTCAACTATATTTTTTATATAGATAAATATTTTTAGATTTATTTTTGAAATTAAAATTATATAAAAATTAAATCAACTATTCCAATTTATTTCATTGTAAAAATTTCATAATGAAATTGGATATACAATCATAACAATCTCTAGAAAGGTTTTACTTTAGAAACAAGCAATGTCATCCCGTCTGCTCGATTAAATTTATATTAATTTCTCCAATTTCTAAAATTATGATTTGGAAAATTGGATTGAATATTTTTAATTATAATAATTTATAATCTATAATATTGTTAACATATTATATGACAAAAAAATTAGATAATGTATTTTAAATTAATTACCATGATTTAGATGAAATTAAGCTTATCAATGGACTAAGACACAATCATAAGGGACCAAATGAAAAATGTACCTTCCAAAAAAACTGTTTTATAGATATTATTAAAACATTAACCTTATAGTTTTCAGTTTTAATGGATATATATGAAATTTTTGTAGAAAAATGTGTGTATGCCTAAATATTTTTAAAAAATAACATGAGAGTCATTTCCCTTTGTAATAAAAGGACACCATATCTCTCCCTTAATCATACCTCTCAAAAATATAGGTTCACCCAAACTCTTCCCAAAACACTTCAAAAAATCCCTACCATATACCTATAATCTTCCCTTTGGGAGGAATGAAATCCAATGAATCCATATGGTGAAAACAAAAAGGAGTTACCAAAAGAATAGGTAACGACCTCATTTAAGATCCTTAATCTAGTTTCATTATACTCATCCTTAAATCTCCTTATTCAGTTCATATAAAACAATGAAGTTATAAAAAATGAAATGATATGTTTTTATTATATTGTATCTATAGACATTTACACACACTTCCATAAAATAGGCTACTAACAAACAATTTATGGGTATGGTGAACTACCCCCTCTTGAAAGGACGACTATTTTTCCTTCCTTTACCACATCCAATGTTGGGTATTAGGATAGAAACTCTTTTTTATATATGATATAAATGATGATTATTATTTCTATATGCTTATATAATTATTTTACAACACATATGATTATACTTTCCATTTTATGTAAATACAATAATTTCGTTTGTGGAAGTGTGGACTACATCCCCCTAAAAGAAATGTAATGTATTCACAAATTATGGGGACTGCATTAAGGATGGTTATAGTGAAATTATATGATATATATGAAATAATAATTTTACTATAATTATATAATATACTCATATATTTCATTAATGTGGTTTTACTTTATATATTGCAAATAAAAACGAAAACAACGTTCTTGTGTATGCACGACCTACTATCTCCTGGAACGGTATATTCCATTTCATACTTATATATTTTATAGATTATTATACTAAATATAATGAATATAAATTAAATTTATATCATGGATTACATTATCAAAATCATTATATATATATATATATGTGTACCAGTGATATAACAATTTACGAAAGGTCTAAAAAACAAAGACAATATTACACGAAGGGAAACATAACATAGAATTGATAAAATATCATGATAAAAAGTTATAAGAAAACCATATAGAGTATTATATTGATCAATATGGTGTTGTGATATATATTAAAATAAACACTTATATGTTATACATGTTTTTTATATGATTAAAATGAGAGTCAAGACATAAGATAATGTAATTTAATCTCACATTTTATTTCCACGATATTCATGCATTATTCACGACCCATTACTTTTTGTGGTCTATATAATACACATGGATATATACTATGAATATAATCAATAAATATTGGATAGTTAAATATCATATTTATGATCTTTATTTAATGGGGGTTATCTTTCAAAAGTTAAAAAATTAATAATGTAATGTTTTCTCGATTTTCCTTGTTTACGGCATATGAATTGTTATGCACCTATATTTTTTTATCAGGTGCACAAAATGAATTTGAAATGCTATACCATGAATCTAATTAATTTCATTATATTTTATGATCCATTATATTTAATTTCATTAAATTTGGAGTATGGATCCAAATTTATATGTTGTAAGAGTTTATCGAAACATTTTCATCGCATTTCAAGGTTGTTTATAAGTATTCTTCATTTGATGAAATTTTATGATACATATGACAAGAACACCAATGAATGTTATTATCATCTGGTTATTCATTATATATTAATTTATTAGATCCATTTTCACAATCTTTTATACATATGATTATTAATGATGGTTTTTTTTTGAAATTCTGACATTAACTCTCTCTTCGGTCAGAAATATGACTTCCTTAAATACCATAATTAAAAATTTAGATGTAAAAAATTATATTATTATTCTCCAATGATATTTGAAATAAAATTTTAAAATTATTTTTTCCTTTTAAATTTTTTAATAATATTAAGGAATCATATTGTCATTTTTTAGTTTAGGAACTTTTAAAAACTTTTTATGGTGTAGGAGGAATGTTCAACTAGTAAAAATTTACCTGGTGACATTTCTGTGAAGCTTCTTTGAAAATATTACAATGGTTGTTTTCAAAAAAAAATTCCAAATATTATGGAAATTTATTTTTTGAGATGTTTTCAATGAAAAATTATTTTAATTAGGTTTTACTGTTCAAAACTTTTTAAACGTATTTTCCATGATTACTTTATAAGATTTAACCTTTTTTCAAATGAAAGGATTTAATAGATTTTAATGATTCATTTATATGTTTTCAAATTATTTTCAAGGAGATTGATTTTAAATTTGTTTTAAATATTATTTTAAAATTTTGAAGGAAAATGGGTTCCACAGTATTTTGATGAATATTTCTTTTCAATATAATTTTCCATTTATGAAATTATATTATCCTAGGAATGTTTTTTAAAATATACTTTAATAATATTTTTTACGTAAGATTACATCTTCTGTTGTTTCTAATTCCTTTATTGGAAATTACCCCAACGTTCCATTCATAATCATTATCTAAATTTTATTTTTTATGGCATGATGTTTGTAAATAACAAATTTCTCTTTCATGGGTACTATGTTTATGAGACATATTACTATTCAATGTTATGTGTTGTTATAATACATGTTTCCCTTTAATGGGTAATACAATGTTAAATGATTCGGAAATCTGCTTCCTTTCATAGGTTACTCTAGGATGGAATTATTATGAAACAATATATTATCTAGAAGATAAGTTATTATTAAATTTTTATCATAACCACTTAATTTCAATGGTTGTGATACGATTTTTTAAACACACCTCTTTTTATGTTTCATGGTATTATTCATGATTAATTATCTTGTGGAACAAGAATGAATGATTTTTTCAAGTGACAGTTGTGGCCTATATCTCTCTCTAATTCATTATGAAATGATAAATGGTTTATGATCCCATGAGGTTACATGTGAGGGGGTTCCGATCAAAAAATAAGTGGGTACATATGAGGTCATCCCATGACTGAAACAATTGGTAATTATAATCCCAAAACAAGAGGGTATACAACTAGACATCACACTTCCAAAACAAGATGTTACATGGGATGGAATTAAAATCCCGAAGAATGTACACTATATGTTATCCCAAGAATAACATGTTTTTAAGGACTTAGTTGGAATCATTGAAAATTAATTTCTTTTATGTATGTGTATGGCAAAAATTTAATGTTTCATATTGATGATATGATTATATTCTTATTTCACTTATTATTATTTCCTTATGATCCACCAATATATATTCTATGAATCATGTATATGTAATTTGACAAAAAAGGTATGTTATTCCAATGTAATGATGATGTTCTCATGCCCTTATGCTCATGTTTATGATTAAATAATACCCTATGTCCCCTTATGGGCATCTAAAATCACCCCATTTTATGTTTCCATCCTGAGGATGTGAAAAAATATGATATTTATCATGTGAATAAGAAGGGATCTTGTCATAAATAACCTAGTATTAAATTAATTACCTAACTAATGTATTATCTTTTACATTTCTATGTTTCCAAATGCATTAACTAATACTATAATTGGGCATCTCTTTTGTTAATGTTTTATGTATTCCTCCACAATTATGAAATGTATATGTATATTAATACTAGTTTTTTTATTATTTGAGGATTGATTTGAAAAAATGTAATACTAATTTATGGATTATGAGTGGTGAGGGATATGATGTTCATATCTACTCAAAATTTTACAACTGAAAGACTTCGTTTTTATCTAGTTTCATAATGAAAAAAATTCTGATATTTATGTTTATTACACATTATTTCTATACATTTTAAGGATAAATTTATATTCATTATGTATTATTTTTCTATTCCATATTAATAGTTTTTTTGTTATATTGATTTGGTAAAATATTATGCATTTATATTCATTTAAATGAGTTATATTTCGTTATTCATAATTTTTTTATGTTCAGTATCTTAACATTAGGTTCTTTATTTTGTTGTGCCTTATTTATTGTGTTATAAGAACCCATTTATATTTTTTTAATACCTAGTACATAGTAGTGTTTGTATTATGTGTGAATTATAGAAACTGTTTATAAGATGATGAATATGAAATATTGTTTTCTTGTGTAGTAAAATTAAATTATTATGTATCTAATATAAAAGTCACTAAAACATTTTATATTTTTGCTACAAAATGTATGTCAGATATATTTTATTTAAATAATTTATCTAATTTAAAATTTTTAGTCTTCATTAGCTTAGATTTTATCATTCTGTATCTGAGGAGGGTAATGTTATTTTATAAATTAGTTTAGTTAACTTTTTTAATTGGAGTTAGGAAACCCTAGAAAAATACAAAATAAGTGTCTATGTAAATGATTGAATCCCGAAATATTTTTAAAATATTCAATAGATTGTTTTCCAAGGAAGACAGACATATAGGAATTCTAAAATTTTATGGGTTTTTTGACAATATTTATATAGGGATAATAACCCAAAATGAGTTGGTTGAGTAAATATTTATAATAATTTTGGTTCAGGGTGACTAATACATTACTGAATAAATAGTTAGTAACTACCTTAGGATATTCTATGCATGATTATATTATATTTTTAAACCATTATAATAGATTTAATTTATTGTAACAATAGTGAAGTAGGGTTATTTGCATAACATTATTCATGTTACTGTACCCTAAGTGGATACATGAGAGTTATTGGATTAACTAAGTATGACATAGTTGAAATGGGTAAAAGGTATAATTAGATATTTAATCAATCAATTATGAAATTATATTTATATAATATTATTCTTTGTGATATTATTAATTCCATTTTTTTGTATTTGGTTGATTTAATATCAACGAAATGAAATTGTGACAGGAATGTCTTATTGAGTGCATATGAAACTGGTTTGTGAGAATTTGTTTCCTTGTATTACCAATAATAATGAGTTGTATATCTCAGAAAAAAAAATATATATTGTGGTTCTTATTGATGATTTATCTTATTCTAATATAAAATATAAATCAAAATTTGTAGGATGTAATTTATTTTCTATAGATAGAATGTTACAACCTGAGATTCTGAATCCGTTAAAATACATACTAAAATATAAAACATGTTTCACATGTTACAACCAATGATTATTGAAAATAAAATATTGGGAAAAATTTATTAATATATATATATATATATAACATTAAATAATATTTTATACAAAAAACTGTAATAACATATAGTTGATAAATAATTTAGAAGAAATCATATTCAAAAAGAAAATTATAAAAGAATGTTTTTTATAGTAAACCATATATAAATAATTTATTTTCAAAATATTAATAATTAAATTTTTTTAAAATATTATTCTTTTTTTGAATACCCCACTTGAATATTCTCAAATTATTAAATTTTGTGAAATTTTTCAAAAAAAAACAGATATTGAAAACCTACAATACATTTTTTATGAAATAGTTATTTATAACATTTTACAAATATGAATGTGAATACTCTAAGATTAAAAAAATATCTATTAATAAAAATATATTTAATTAATGAAATTATTATTTTTAAAATATTCAAAAAAATTATAATTTCCATTTTGAAAATTTTTATAAGTAAATAAAAATGCCTGTTTAAAAAAGTCGTTTTTATTATTCTATATAAAACATATTTTTCCAAAGTGATGTTCAGTATTATTGTTTTATTTGAATCATTAATAAATTAATTTGATTTAAATAAAATAATTTTATTACATTTAAGTAACTAATAATTGTAATTTTATCTCACATATAGAATTCATGTTAAAAAATTGCTACATTCTTAAAGTTGTCTTTACATGATAAATGTAATTACTTTTAATTTACCTTTTTACTCATTAATAAATTTAACATGATAAAATTATTTCAAATACATTATCATGTGTTAGAAACAAATTATCAATTACATTTATATATTTTTATATGTATGTATTACTACAGTTAAGAATAGTTACATTATTATATGTAAAATGATAAAAAGATAATTTCTTAGGGAACTGGAAAAAAATTTAACAAAAATTTTAAAAATAGTTATTATTATTATTTTTTCTTTATATAATCCCTCGCTATATTATTTTATATATTTTATCTATTGAACCACTATTAGTGTAATTTGTTTTTTGAAATATGATTAATATTTTCATATGATCAGTTGTCTACCTTTTAAAATGACACCACTTCCACTAATTTATTAATACACTTATCTTTAGGATTAATCTGTTAAACTATTTGATTTCAAAATCAATTGAAACATATCACATTAACATACCCACTACATTACATGTAGTATTTTTATATCCTTATACATCTATGAGGATTCAACAGAAAAATCAAGTCTCCAACTTATGTATTATCTAATTCATATGTTTTTTCATCAGAATATTACTAATCAAAATATCACATAAACAAAATAATATGGTAAAATATATATAATTATAATAGATATATAGTTATATTAGTGGTATAATGGTCAGTGATTCATTAACAAACACTTACAAAAATAATGGATTGATACTTGTGAATGTATGTGCACTCTTGCCTCTAAAAATATTTGTTTTCTATTTCGAGAAATTGATTATTATTTATAAATTATCGAACATTTTTTTTAAATAATATAATATTTATTTTATAATTATTCTTCTTTTATATTGATATTATATATAAACAAACATCTTCTTAACCATATACACAATTCACTTTAATGTGACTTCTTGTTTAGGTATGATTATACCCCTACAAGAACGATGTTGTAAAATTGGAATATGGATTAATATAGGACAATGAAAAATAATAATAATAAAATTTCATAAACCAATCAATATTTTTACATAGTTTGGGAATAATATATTATATATTTGTCTTATTATGGAATTACCATTTTCTTATATAGAAAAATAACTAAAATAACCCAATATTGATTCCATTCTAACGTAGGGTAACAAAATTTTTTATAGAATGATATAATTGAATTATAAGGGAATTTATTAAAAATAATAAAGTGTAAAAAATTATATATATTTTTTATGAATTTATTATTGATGGATTGGAAAAAAATCATCATTATAAGACATGTCGGGACATTTAATGTTATTATCCTCTAATAGTTGAAAGAATATATTAAAAAAACCATAATAATATTATGTAATTATAAATTAGGGAATATGGTAAGATATAATTATATATATGATATATTATATGGATATGTATTCTATGTATTTCAGGATTCATTTCTGGGGGATAATGTTTTGGTTGTGGAATTTATTCCTCAATGGTGATTTGATAGCCACGATTTTTCTTATAGTGACATGAATGGGGGTAGATCATATATTTATAGATAGTTTTTAAAATCAAATAAATAAAACAACACCCTCAATAAATTCGTTGTATCAATAACTAAATTAATTCATCCTAAGTTAATAATTTCTAACATGAATGAATATGATGATGCAATTATAGAACACATGGATTTATGAAAGAAATTGACCATTGTGTTCCTCTTTTAATCACATTCTTGCAAGACCTGAAAATCCATAGATAGAGTTTATCATATTTCTAAATTATATATAATCTCAAACTTTTTGTAAATTTTATTGGTTCAATTTTTCTTTCATCTGTTTTTTTCATCAGAAAAATCCATGATGAGTTCTTGTAAGTTTGCATTTATGTCCCCCAAACAAGGTTTTATAACATTTATAAATAGGATGAAAATTTCATCCTGGTATGGGTACATAACTAATATATTAATTTTTATGTTAAGGATTATAAATTTAAATGGAATCTATGGAACCCAAGGATATTTCATGATGTTTCCTGGGATTTTTGGGTCCCTAAAATAGTCTATTAAACAAAATTGTCTTGGATTCGGAACAATTATCATCTCATTGTGGAATTTTACCTTGGATTAAAAAAGATTTAAATTTTATTCCAATCTAATGACGATGATAAATTTTTATTATAAATTTTTATATGATAGATCACATGATTTTTCACTGATTTTTGAATAATTTGACATGAAAAGGTGAATAAAAGAATGTCCATCCTCTACTCAATCTCTTCAAAATGATATGACAAGAAATTTTTATTAAAAATAAATAGTGGATGTAGTGTTTTTGTTACAAAGTATTATATACTTTTATTTGTAATTTTTGTTATCCATGTGTCATCAAAAGGAAAGAATCTAATATCTAGGTCTATTGAGTCTTTAATTTATAAGTAGGGGTAGTAATTGTTTTATGATTTATGGATTACTTGTCTTGATTGGTTGGGCCTCGTATGATTTTTGATAAGTATGATGGGTCGATAGATATTAAATTAAGACCACCATATCAAATTGAAGCATAGTGTTGAAAATAAATATCAATTAGGTTGTCCCAAATCCTATCATGTTTTTTCTTCCCCTTGGATAAAATCTATAGGGGAGGAATATATGTAGGTTCTGTATATATTTTATATTAACCTTTAATATATAATGGTTAAAGACAATTTATTTCCTTCCTATATTTTTAATCCCACTATCTGGGCTATTGATGGCGATCGAAGGGATTTACATAAAAATCTATTATCAATAAATGAGAGATTAATAAGGGTCATGTAGAATCTAAAATTTCAAATAGTGAAATATATTACTAAGATAAAATTGGTAATTGATTTCTATGTTAGTGGAAATTCATATCATTAGTAGATATGAAGTGCAAAAATTTACATCGATAAGTTGCATTTCTAATGGAATCCTCGAATAAGGGAAAACAATTTAACATTGAATACTAAATTAATTCACATAATGTCATTTATCCCAGAACTATTTCACTAGTTTCCACAATACCCCTTATGGAATCCACTAAATACATTGAAATTTTTTTTGAGAATAGATTGTATAGAATTCAAGTCCCTTCTATATATACAAAATAAGATAAAATATATAACGATATTTGGGAAGATGGTTTTCACAATTAGGGTTGGTTGTGATTTACCCCACCCCTACATTTCTTGAACATAATAAAAGTGTTTTCTTATAGTGTTATAATGGAAAATATTTGATAATTTTATAATTATTTGGTGATTAATAAAGAAAGTAAAATTCACTTAGTAGGGATTGAGGGTGAGATGTCACCTACAGAACTTATCTATAAAATGCCAGTGTTGATCAAAATTAATTTATAGTATATTTTTTGAAATATTTGATTTTGGATCATTTAGAAACATATAATATCTTAATATGTTTGGTATTGATATCCATATATATAAAGTGTAAGAACGGCTCCACCCCTGAGATGTACGTTTGTGTCCTCTCACAGAAGAATCAACCATGGATTATGAGTTGCTAAATTAATTGTGTTACTTATAGTAATTCTATAGGGGAAGATCATGATACATGCCAGAGGGAAATAGTGTGAAGATTATATAGACACCGATATGGTATAATAAATTATTTTTGTTTTAATAGCTGGATATTTTTAAAGGAAATACTACGTTCAATTATGTACATGATACACAATATCATGCTTAAACAAAAAAAATTATTAATATTATAATGTGATCACTATAACATATCAATTTAATTGGTGGCTATGAAACGAATAAATTATTTATTAAATAAATATAAATACATTTCCAGAGTTTAATGTACTTAATAATTCTTATGAGATTAATTCTTTGTTTTCTAATTTCATTTTATTGTTCAAAAAGTATTCTACAAAATTACAATTATTGTTTTTATGAATAAATATTAGAACTTTTTCCTATATATTAAATAATATTTATTTAAAAATTTAATCTAATTTTCTAATTCATAATGTAAAAAATTACAAAAAATTTATTTTTGATTAGTGTAGAATACCTATTTTTTATGAAAATTTTTTTTATGAACAATCTAAACTTTTATTTTGGATTATTTTTAAAAGTTTATTAGTATCATTTTAATTTATAAATGTAAATTATTATTTTATTTGTTTTTCATACATTACATTTGAATATAAAAAAATTATTTTTAAAGGGGTAAATTTTCTGAAAACATGTTCTCTATTATTTATATCTTGTTTAAATATAAAATACATTCATCCATATGTCTTTTTATGAAATTTGGGTAAATAAAATGTATATTTTTATATATTTAGACCAAAATTTTTAAATATTTTCATCTTAAATTTTCACAATATAAATAGAAGACATTTAAATTTTATTAACCATGATAATAGTAAATTAGAAAATTTAGGTTGAATGTAAATTGATATTTAATATCAAATGACACCAAAATGTTCCAAAATTTAATTTGATAATTTAATTTCATCAATACGCATGTTATTATTTTTAATATAAACTTTTATGTACCTTTAGATTATATTATTACCTTTATATTATATAATTTCTAGAAATTTTAAACAAGTCACACTCATATTTCTAATAATTATGTTATTTTTATTATTTTTTAAATAATAAGATATTTTTTAATATAATTTTTTTTAAAGGAAAAAAGAAATTATATTCAACATCATAATATAATATTTTTATTGATGAGACAATAACAATATAATAATAAAAAAACAATGATGAAATAGTTATTCGATTAATGTAAAAAAAATTATTCTAATAAAAATATTCAATTTTTTATATTTTTTATATTATCTGTAATCAAGGAAATTTATATATTTCCATAAGATTTTAGAGAATTTCGTTAAAATATTTTTATAATTTTTATATTTTTTATGTTAGTAATGTTAATGTAGTGAATCATGTTAAACCACAATAATGATATTTTATTAAAATATTATTTCACGAAATTATTTAGAAATTATCAAAATGCCAATAAATAAAAAAAATGTATAATATATGGTCAAATATTTCTTCTAATTTAAATTAATACTAAATTTAAAAGCATTTGGATAATATATTTTATTATTATAAATTGATTATTTATTAAATTCCAATCATTTAACTCACCTCAATTAAAAAAGGGACCCCCACCCTATCTTTTTTTGGACCGTATGGAAATTATATTTTGAAAGTGAACTAAAAAATTTGCATCAAAATTTTCTTAAAATATTTTTTTACATTTTATATTACAAATAAATTATCATAGATCTTTTTAGGGTATATTTAATGTAATCATCTGGAGGAAGGGGTAATAGAAATAACTGGTAAACTGTATTTCTAACTCTCCTTTACCTAATCAAAATATATGATATTTAAAACAAAATAATATATTATATATTATAAATTTTTGAAATGGTATAATTATTATTAATACACCTATATAAACTCACTTTCTATCCATTATGAAGGGAATTTATTGCTCTTTTGTATATATGAATTACTATCTTCATGTAGAGATTCAATTCATTTCCCATCACCATATTCCATCGATGTTTAATATGATTGGTTTAAAGTTTTTATTTTATATTTATGAAATAATTATTCTTTATTAATGAAAATATTATTCTATATCCTCACCTTCGACACCATTGGAAAATTACAATGTCACTCGTTCATATTTATTTACTACCATCTCCATAATGAGATAATTTTCTTTTTTCATTTCTAACTTATGTGATTCTCATGGAGGACAGATATGATGGATATAAATATGATATTAATTATATAATTAATATTATTTTGTGGTGAATTAATATTTTTCTATAATTTTTCCGTATATTAAAAAATTAAATATAGCTTTGATGTTTATATACGACCGACAATTTATAAGAACGTTATAATTAATTTTCAATTTATATCTTTATAATTACATTTAAAATATATATATATTTAATATATATGATATAATAATCATTTAAATAATTAAGGTAAATATTTATAATAAAGATGTATTTTTATGTCAAGAGTTTAATGAATATGAATTTTAATTCAGATAGAATGAAAATGATTATCATGTAAACCTTACTTCCTTCGGACATATGTGTTATATAAAACAAGCTTATTTTACATGATATTTATACATCCCAAGAATCTATTTGATAATTTTTATCTTCAAAATTATGGTACATTAATATCCATCTAATGTTATATCTTTCAAGAGGATTATTGTTTTAAATACACCAAAGTGGCAATGCTTTATTTTACAATATCATCAGTATTCAGGGAAATTAATGTTTAATACTTTTTGGGGAATATTAATTTTCAATATCAATGTCTAAAATTATTATATAAACAATAACCCTAATATTCTCTAAATATTTTATAAAGTAAAATTTATCAAAGTATACCATTTTTAAAAAAAACTCTGAAAGTATTATTTTCTTTATTTTTCAAAATTGATAAATTGTGACATTTCTAAAAAATCTATAGAAGAAATTTCTTTTAAAACATATAATACATGGAATGAGTTTCCCAGAGTCATGATAACTCAATTTCACTAGGTCTTATTTAAATGTTTACAGATTTCTTTTCAAGGAAAATGTTTTCATTTATATGTTCATAAAGTATCTAAAAATGATAAATTATTTTAAAATTGAATTTTATTTTCCTCTTGAATTATTCCATGTGATTTTTCAAAATATTTTACCAACTAAGATTATATAATTTGATGTTAATTTTATTTTAATGATGAAATGAAATATGGATATGATGCTTAAATATTTTCATTATGGTTTATTTTAATGGTAAAAAATGAACATTTAATGAATCATATTTATTTTCCATGGTTTATACTATATTAAAAATCCAAAATAATAAAATTTCATTTCATAGGATCTTAGTTTATGAATGTTTAAAATAATATGGAACACATTTTTACTATTGTAATTATTTTATGGTGATTTCATTTGAATCATGGGTGTTGGAAACATTATATCATATGATAGTGGGACATATATCTCCCTCTATTTCGTTGGGTAAAGATTAACATATCACTAGATAAACAAGAATGGAATGGGGGATGAACCTTGTTCAATATGAGCCATTTTCAACCATTATGGTATTTTGAGTGAACATTGACTACTATGATAATATTTGTTGTTAAAATTATATACTCTGAATGTATTGGTAGTTAACAATGACTAGTTTAATAGTATCGTGAGTGAATATTTGATAATATGATAATATTGGTCGGAATACATTTCTACTATAATTATCTTGGGAGTGAACCTTTACTACAATTATGGATTGGAGAATGAACCATTCTACTATGATAATCTTTGAAATGTGAATTCACTATTAAGGAGAATATTTTCTTTGATTATTTGACAACCATAATTCAATAGAATATTCTAATGAAATTATCTCATAGATCCTGTTATGAGATTACATTATGATTAATATGATTTGAAATTTTGAGATTAATTCCATTTTGTAAGGAATTCCGTATTTGATATTTTTGGTATAATATTAAATTATTAATTATGTTTTTATTCCCTTATCTTCATGATATTTTTATGTCATAATTAATATCAACCTTGTTTTTCTTTCTAAGGTCATGAGGTCAATTTTTGTAATATATCATTTCCATATTTTAAAATAATTATTTTATGTATGGTATATTTAACAAGGTTTTTATATGTGATGAATTTTTTGGACAAGATTTAAATTTCTATAATATAGTTGTTTTTTCTCCAAGATATGAATCAACTTTTACTCATAATATAATAATCCAAACCTATGAGGCCCTTCATTATGAAATTGATCCAATATTAAATTGGATTTTTATTGTTTCATATATTTGATATTGGGAAACATTTATATTTATCAATGAAAAAATAATGATTATGTTAATAAAATTGAATCTAGGAACGTAAGTTGTGGGTTATTTATAGTTTTTATCAAAGGTAAGTATATATTAGGATTTTTTTGACTATATGATATATTATTAATTATGGATACCATCATGAGTATCTATTTTTTTGCTTGACCATATGTTTAGTGTCATATAAAACCATTTTTATGATATACGTGATGTTATATTTAGGTGGGAACTGAAAAGATAGGATATGTACATGTACCCCTTTTGTTTAATATGTAATATTATTTGAGGATGATATATTTTAATACTGGTTGAAATTGTTTTAAAAGAATTATCTTCCATTAAGGTTTATATGATATACATTTCTAGAAAATAATGGGTATTACAAATTTTATGATATTAATCTAAATTTTATAATTTCATTGGTAGTCATTAATATTTTTTAAAAAATGACAACATGAAGGGTTGGTGACAACATGTCAACTTTCTATACCCTATGGGGATTGAACCCACAACCAGAGGTTAACAATGGGGAAACTCCTAAACTGGACTATGTGATGTTCATTCAATATAATTTTTTTTTCATAATTAAAAAATATGAAAAATTGGTGATAAGATAATTTTTAGAATATATATTTTATTTTACTTAAAAAATGGAATAATAAATTTATTTGGTGTTAATTGATTATTTTTATATCATAATATATTCAATTTTTTGTGAAACATATATAATTAAGGTTAGTATTATATTATTGAATTTTATTTTTGGATGAATGGTTATGTTGTATTAAGTAGAATTATATGGATTTATAATGGATAAATGGTGGTTATGATTATTTATAGAAACTATTATTATATCTTGCAGATTATATGTTTATAGTGTATACATTTTTTCAATAAATACTAAATATCTTTGAAGACTATGTTATCAAATCCTTATAATTTTTCTGAATTTTATATGAGTTTAGGATAATTTTGATGAATATTTTATGCTTTTATATGTAGAATTCACTTGGATGAAATTGGTGTTATACTATTTAATATTGTATATTTAATGTATTTTTCCTCATATAGAGGATTGTTTTTTTAGGAATCATATTATCATGTGCTAACTATTTTGGATTTTTTTATGGCTAATGATAAGAATAATATATTTTTAATGCTACCTTGATTATGAAATCCAATAGGAGTTAATTTTAGTGCATCATGATAGGATAATTCCTCATTAATACTCATACTTTTGACGAAGACATGATCATGGGAAAGAAATTAGTTAAAGTATAAAACTCTAGCAGTCAATTAGGTATATTTCCTAATGTTCATACACTAAAATTAAAGTTATTTCCCCAACCTTTGGAATGGTATAATTGAATAAAAATTTATATAATTACTTTTATTAATGAGAATCAAATATCCTTTTATCATATAATAGAATTATGGGTTTTGGATGGTTATCCTTATCATGACAATGTACTCTATAACTCTTTATGAGTTCTTGTAGATTAATTTTCACATAATTATACATGCTTTCTCTTCCTATAATGGTTTTCCTACATTGAAAACTAGTTATGTGTTATTATAGTTCTCCATTATATTTAGAAATCTATATGTTTAAGAGGATGATTAATTTTACCTTTTTATAATTTGATATTACAACGCCTATATTTTGAAAATTTTGACCCATGGTTATCGACACATAAATAAAACTGAATCATTGCAATTTATTAACATTTGGTAAAAAGTAATACCAGAATATTTAAAAAGGTATGAATATTTTAAAGAACAATAAAGATTTACGAAACAATTAATAAGAATAAAATTAAATATTTTTATTTAATTATAACTATTATATACTATATTGAAGTCATAATCACTATATTTCTAGATATAATATTGATATTTTCAACCAATATTTTTCCTTCGAAATAGTATAAATGAAAAAGGAAAACTTATATCACATACAATCATGAATACTATTTAGGTTTATGATTTTATAGAATTATGAAAACTACTACAAGAAAAACACCAAAATCAAAAAATAAATACTTCTTCCATATAACTGACCTTTTATTATTTCATACTAAGTGGTAATCATCAATTATATGCAATGATAACTACATATAATTTTTTAATCCTACTTCATTATTTAATGGTAAAAAAATAAAATAAAATGTGTGATCTCAAATGCTTAATAAAGGGAAACTAGAGCATTAACAAATGAATGTCATTTGTAACCAAAATAAGAACACATGTAAAGACCCATAAATTTCATGGAATTTAATTTTCTTTAATTCTTTGGGATTTTACGAGGGCGCAGTTTCTAACGGAACCTGATTCCGAGGCCCGGTGTGCCCGAAATCAATTTCCAAAGTTTAAGCTCGGGTACGTTCAGTGAACAAACGAGCGGGTTATCTTAACTTTTGAACCGGTGCTCGGAATCGAAATCTGAGGGCACCAATGAAACCACAACGCGAGTAATTTCCTATGAAGACCTTTTCTGGAGTTGCGTTTTCTCGGGAAGAGTTGGTAAAAAATGGATTTAGTTTAAAATGAAATAATAATTGTGTTACAATTTTTATTTCAAATCCATGTGGTTTAACCCCATGTTTGGGAGTTTAGTGGGACCCACTTGAACCTAAATCTTCATGATAAGATATTAGTGAGGTGGGTCCCACACGAGCCCCACCCCTTCATTTCCCCAACTCTTCTTCCACTTTTACTGATTCCATCATACAGCCATTAATTTTGACAACACAAGATTTAGATAATGAGGTGAATTCAATTTTAAATTTTAAAAATGTTGGAATGTGTAAAAAAAATAAGGCAAAGCCTTATTTTTTTGGTTGATTTTTTGTGTGGAGATTTGAGAGAGGGAGATTTCTACACTTAGAAAAATATCATCTTCCTCCTTGAAGAATGCGAAGAACAACGACACGTCGTTCCACCTTCTCTCCACGTCAATGAAAGGTTGGCTGCACTCTATCATTATATACGGAGCCTTCACCCACGATGTCGTTTTCCGCGATGCTAGCTTCAGCATACTTCTTTAAGGTAGTGGATTGTGTTTACGTTGGGAATTAATTTGACGTTCATCGTTAATTATGGCCAACTGTTATCAAAATAACGGAGGAGGTCGGACCGCATGAACACAGCCACACCGCCTCCACTTTTGTTGGTGAGTTTTTCGTGGTTTGGAAGGGAGGTGGTGCGGTGCAATGGTACCACGCGGGAATGAGGGAACCACGGTCGGAGCGGGGTGTGGCACCGTCGCCCTACCCCAGTGAAGCTGAAGGAAGCCGCAGTTGGGGCAGGCCACGACAGAGGGGTGCGAATTCGTCACACCACGTCAGAGCACCATGGAGGACCGCAGACGGGGAGGGCCGCGGAGGAGGGGTGCTGTGTCGTCGCACCACGACGGTGCAGAGGAGGGAGGCCAGACTCCGCCGGCTGTCGGCGATTTAGGAGGCGGGACCAGCAGGTCCCGCGTGGCACAACCTGTTGGCCATTACAGTCAGCCGGATCCGGGAAGTCTGGGGGTTGTATCACCTGGCGGTGGGTAGAGGGCGGGCCAGTCCACGTGGGGGCGCCGTTTCAAAAAAAGGGGGGGAAGCCCCCCCCCCTCCCCCCTTTCTGCGTCCACTCAGCACGTGGCGCCTGCCCCAGGCCGGGCAGCCCGTGCTGGGCCGGTCCCCCGTGCTGGGCCAGGTCGTGCTTCCTGGGCCTGGTCGCGCCTACCGGGTCAGGCCGGACCCAGACCCAGGTCGGGTCGACCCGGTTCGGGCCGACCCAGGGGGTATTGGGCCGGGTCGGACCGGGCCCAAACCCCCTACATTCGGATAGTTCCGTTCAAATGCCCATAACATGTGATACAGATCTCCGATCGACGCACCATCAGTTGTGTAGCGATCCTTGGATCGGGTCGGTCGTTTTAGTATATTACACTCAAGGTTTTGAAGAACTTTTCGTACATCCGGGTTGGTTTGAACATGAAACCAACCCATCCCTCGGAGCGAAAATGCTTATAACATGATCTATGGATGTCTGATTGACGTGTCATCGACATTGTTGGTTTCCTATTAGTGAGACGGTTCTTTTGGCTTATTCCGCTCGAGGTTTGGATGCAGATGGAGTATGGTGGGGTTGGATTTAGCTTAAAACCCAACCGAGCCTCTGAGACGAATTAGCCAATAACTCTCAGACCGGGCGTCTGATTGATGTGTCGTCTGTCGTGTTGAGTTCCTTTTGATGAGACGGGACTTTGGGATACATCAAATTTTGACTTCAAGTTATTTTATGTATCAAACCCCTTGGATTGTGGAGCGGAACTTCCTAGAATCGAGCATGCAGTGTGCAGGAACCCTAGAGCTGGCTGCGACTGCAACGATGATGACGACTGTATTGGGATCCTCTGTGGGTTCGGAAGTGACGATGACCATACTGGAATCCTTCGTTGGTTCGATGGTGACGAATTCTATTCTTGTATCCTACATGTGTCCGGTAGTACTTGAATATTGTTCGTGTATCCTATGTGGGTCCAGTAGTATTTGACTCTGTACTTGTATCATATGTGGGTCCGACAGAGTAGCTGGTCATGTATCCTTTGTGGGTCTGACAGCTTAGCTGGTCATGTATCCTATGTGGGCCTGATAGCTTAGATGAATCAGTGGCTACATCTGATCATCTATATCGTCTTACGAAATGTATACCTGTGTGAGCTGAGTCATGACATTCAATCATTATCTTCGATGTGATTGACTTGATATCGTGTGTGGATTGAGTTATGCATTCCCGTGTGGATTGGGTTGTGAATTTCTATGTGGAATGGGTTATGGTTTCCTATGTGGACTAGGTTGTACATGGGCTCGTGTGCTGGAGCCGAGATAGAATTGATGACTTAGGTATATGTATGGGAATATACCTAAGTAGAGTTGGTTGTTACTCTATGATTGTAACATTCCTTTGTGGTTTATCCTTTGTGGATTCTGGGAGTCCTTCGAGGCTCTCGGGGTCCCTACTGAGTAGCGTATACTCACCCCTGCACGGTATATGCCCACACTACGTTGTGTGGGATGCAGACGATGGACAACGCTGATCGAGGTGGGAGCTCACGGAGCTGGACGGTACCTGGAGGTGGATCGCTGGACGAGATGTACACGGAGCGGACAACTGAAGCCGAGGAGTAGAGGAGACTATCTGTACCCACCATTTAGGTGGGGTTTCAAGAGGATGTCTTGGACTCGCTGCTTTACTTTCCAGTTGTTGTACTTTCATTTCAGTTGTACTTTACTTTCAGTTGGGTTTGTATTCTGGCCTATTACTTTTCAGCCCTTACTTTTGTACTCAGTTTACATAATATTTATTTCAGATTGTGTACTATATGGTGTTTGTTTACATTATAAAGACAATTCCTTCCCTTTTATCGGGATTTACACCTTTGGTGCTAGTCTCCATCCCCTATCCTATAGAAGGCGGGCTTGGGGTAGTCACAACACGGGCCCCGAGAACGGGTTGTGACAAATTTGTATCAGAGGAGTTCAGTTCTACAGCAGAACTCTGGACTCTGATCTTTTTTCTATGTGAAGCAATCATGTTAAGGGTATTGTGTGAGGTTATCAGTCCAGGGAGTCTAGTGTTGGTGCGTTGGCCGACGTATCCATACACCAGAACCCTAACATCGGATTTCCGACTCAATACACGGAAAAATTGATTGCATGTGTGTTACAAAAGTTTTCATTGTGATTACATTGTGTCAGCTCACCAGGTATACTGTATTGACCATGGCGCACCTGATTATTTTTAGGATGGCCCCATGATGGCAGCCAGCTAGGGTTCCGAGCGTTGTATGAGATGGCAGCCCACCGAGCGACGAGGCCTCGGTGAATGGCCCCATTACAGCAGAGGCACCGGTGGTACCTCTACCGGCCGAGCCACCGATGCCATCACCCCCAGAAGCTGAAAGTGCACGTCGCATGAGTGCATTGCACGAGTTTCAGCATCATAGACCGCCCATGTTCTGCAGGGAGACGAACCCTCAGGCAGCGGAGGATCGGCTGGAGGCTGTTGTACAAGCTTTCAGGTTTGTAGGGACACCAGGCGACCTCATAGAGTTCCCTGAAGCGAGTCTCCTCCACATGCAAACAGGTAGATTGTGGATCCTGATGCTCCAGGTGCACGACGAGGAATCTATCATTTGGTCATACTTCCAGAGCCTCTTCTACTCGGAGTTCATTCCAGCCACCCTCTGTGCTGTGCGCATTCAGGAGTTACTGCAGCTGCTGCAGGACATCATGACAGTAGCCAAGTACACGGTGAGATTTACCGATCTCTCACACTATTCCACGGACATGGTATGAGACCCCTTATTCCAGGCCTGGACCTTCGACCAGGGACTGAGGCATGAGTTCAGGGCATCGATGATCTCCCTCAGCATTCTGACGTAGGCAGAAGTACTGGATCAATCCATTCTTGTGGAGGGATTTCTTGTTGTGCCTACACAAGTAGCGAGACCTACCGTAGGACTGAACGTTGTAGAGTCTTCTGCAGTTGGTATTCAACGGATGTCACAAGGGTCCAAGTGGACCAGCCCATTAGGCGAATGACCTTAGCATACTGGCTCGGAGGTTCTGGGCACACGCAGTAGAGCCAGACATACGAGAGGCACCCAGTACTATGCAAGTGGCAGGAAGGGTCACATTTCTCGTGACTACCCGACCCACCATGTAGAGGAGTAGCAGATAGTTGAGGATCCACCAAGGCAGAAGAATAGGTTCAACTGTGGCGGTCCGCAAGGAGCAGGTGGACGAGGTAGAGGAGTTGGTCGAGCAACAGGTGGTGGACGACGCTTTGGGGCTCTACCACCACAACCACCGGGAAGTCCACCCCGACCACAGGGAATAGGTGGATAAGGGAGAGCACAACTTCAGGTAGATGAAGCTTACAATCATGGACCTCCGGAAGCTGGTGGACAAGACGTGACTAGCTTCAGGCATGGAGTCCTTTGTCTATAATTCTTCTAGCTTCGTTGGCTTTTTTGTTAGTGTTTCTTTGTGTCTTTGTACTTTGAGTTGCAATAATAGAAGAAACTTGCAATAGTGACATTTGATTTCATGTCTTTGGTATGAAAATACTATGTGGTTCCAGTTAAAAAATTGTTGACTTGAACCTCACCTATGACATTCTTACTAGAGGAGACCCAGTGACCACACACTAATGCCGAAAGTGTGACTCAACCCTTAGAGGTGGGATTAATGGTTGGATCTTTTGGTAGTAGCGTCGAGGCCTTACGACATCATCCATGGCATGAATTACAACTATTCATGCCAGGATTGACTGTATTAGGAAAGGAACATTGTTCATCCAAGGGATGATACCGGATATCTATTTTCGGCAAGGGAGAAATCTTTGCATCTTTGCAGAACGTTAAAAAAGAAGGGGAAACCCATTGTGTGGTTAGATAGATGTCAGCAGAGCTTCCAGGAGCTGAGATAGAGATTGACTAGTGCTCCCAAATGAAGGCTACAGGAGGAGGGAGTAGGATAAATAGTCTACTGTGATGCATCAGGGACCAGACTCGGGTGTGTCCTGATAGAGGAGCGGGCAGTGATCGCCTATGGATCTCGACAGTTGAGGCATCATGAGTAGAACTACACTACCCATGACCTGGTGTTAGCAGCAGTGGTCTTCCCTATGAAGATGTGGCGGCACTATCTGATGGGAGAGCCCTTACAATCTTCTCTGACTACCAGAGTATCAGGTTCATCTTCTCGTAGAAGGACCTGAACCTGAGACAGCGTCGATGGCTCGAGTTCCTCCAGGACTATAACATTGAGATAGTCTATACTCCTAGAATGTGGAACGTAGTATCCCATGCTCTCATCATTAGAACATGCATTCATCTACATGGAGAGGCAACAGAGCAGCTCTCTGCTATGAAGATATCCTTCATGAATAGAGATGGAGCATCTTTTCTTCAGTCGATCATAGTCACACCTCCACTTCTCCAGTGGGTCAGAGAGGCATAGCATGGGGACATTGACTGTGAGACACGATGTGAAAAGAATTCCACAGGACATGCACCTGATGGATTTTCTGTAGGAGGAGAGCACTTCATCCTTTTCTGGGGATGTACCATGATACCAGCTGCATTACAGGAGGAGGTGATGATAGAGTTAAATACTTCCCCTTTGTTAGTACATCCAGGGGTAGCGAAGATGTACCAGGATCTCAGACGACAGCATTGGTGGCCGGGTATGAAGAAGGTTGTGGAAGAGTTCATTTCTCGATGCCTCACCTGCCAGTATGTGAAGGCGACGCACCAGGTACCAGACGTATTGGTACAACCCTTGGACGTCCCGGAGTGGATGTGGGATGAGATATATATGGATTTCATGACTGGACTTCCACGTACTTCCAGAGGACACGACTCCATTTGGGTGATCGTCGAACGACTCACCAAGACAGCCCACTTCATACCCATTAGAGAGTAGGGATCAGTGAAGCGATTTAGATGCCTCAACATTCAGAAGATCATAAGGATTCATGGTGTTCCATCATAAATCATATCTTATCTAGAAGCTCGTTTTACTTCCTGGATTTAGAAGGGGTTGTAGGAGGCATTGGAGATGCAGCTACATCTGAGCACCACATTTCACCCTTAGACAGATGGTCAGACGGAGTGGACCATTCAGACTCTCAATGAAATTCTCCATCCATGTTTCCTCGACTTTGGCCGCTACTGGGAGGATAACCTACCCTTGGTGGAGTTTGCGTACAGTAATATCTACCACTCCACCATCGGGAAGGCACCATATGAGGCATTGTATAGATGACATTGTAGATCACATCTGTGCTGGACAGACCCTGGGGAGTCATCACTTGTGGGATCAGAGATGGTCCAGGTCATGACAGAGAATGTCCAGGTTATCCAAGAGTGGATGAGGATAGCTACGAGATGATAAAAGTCTTCTACTGACAGGAGGCGGAGACCACTAGTGTTCGAGGATGGTGACCATAGTTTCTTACGGGTCTCACATCGATGTGGATTTCTGAGATTTGGCTGGGGCGGAATGTTATATCTGCGCTTCATAGGACCATTCCAGGTTCTCAGCAAGATAGGCGAGGTGGCCTATCGCCTAGCTCTACCACCTTAGTTGCAATAGGTGCATGACGTCTTCCACATATCTTAGCTGAGGAGATACATGCACGACCCGACGCATATCATCGGCCATGGGGAGCTGGACATTGATGATGGGGCAACTTTTGCGGAGGTCCCAGTGGAGATCAAGGATCGATAGGAGTGGGTCTTATGTGGGTGGTCAATTCCTTTAGTGCAATGAGGTGGCAGCATGAGAACCTCCTGAAGATCACTTGGGAGCGGGAGGCTCAGATGTGTGCTCAGAATCGTCATCTATTCCCCTAGTTTGTGATGTATCTTTATGGGGACATAAAGCCCTGATGTGGGAGTTATTTAAAGACCCTCAAATTTCAAGAAATATTTTTTTCTTAAATTCATTGGGATTTTACGATTGCGCAGTTTCTGATGGAACCTAATTCTCAGGCCCGGTGTGCCCAGAATCAATTTCCAAAGTTTAAGCTCAGGTATGTTCAGTGAACGAACGAGCGGGTATTCCTAAATTTTGAACCGGTGCAAGGAATCGAAATCTAAGGGCACCGTTGAAACAACAACACCTGTAGTTTCTTCGGAAGACCTTTTCAGGAGTTGCATTTTCTCAGGAAGAGTTGTTAAAAAAATGGGTTGAGTTTAAAATGAAATAAAAAGTGTGTTACAATTTTTATTTCACATCCAAGTTGTTTAACCCCGTGTGTGGGAGTTGAGTGGGACCCCCTTTAACATAAATCCTCTTGATAGGATATTAGTGAGTTGGGGCCCACACGAGCCCCACCCCTTCATTTCCCCTAACACCTCTTCCACTTTTAATGATGCCAACTTAGAGCCATTAATTTTGACAACACAAGATTTAATTAATGAGGTGAATTCAATTTTGAAATTTAAAAATGTTGGCATGTGTAAATAAAATATTTCAAAGCCTTATTTTATTTTGGTTGATGTGTTGTGTGGATATTTTTTAGAGGGAGAGTTCTACACTTATAAGAGATTCATCTTCCTCCTTGAAGAACGTGAAGAACACCGACACGTCGTTCCTCCTTCTCTCCACATCCAAGAAAGGGGTACGTCGTTTCTTCCTTGGACGAACTCCGACATCGTATACGGAGCCTTCCCATGCGACGCAGTTTTCCATGATGCTAGCTTCCAAAAAAAAATTTGAGTTAGGGGTTGTTTTTTTATTCGGAATTAATTTGGCGTTCATCGATTATTTTGGCCGCCTATTATCAAAATAACGGAGGAGGTTAGACTACACGAACACTGCCAAACATCCTTCCCGTTTGTTGATGAATTTCTTCGTGGTTTGAAATGGAGGCTGTGTGGTACAATAGCACCACGCGAGAACGAGGGAACCGCGATCAGAGTCGGCCTCGGCGAAGGAGCACGGCGCTGTCGCACCGCGCCGATGTTCTCGAAGGTAGCTGCGGCTGGGACGGGCTGCGGTAGAGGGGCGCGGCACCGTCGCGCGGTGCCTGTCGAACAGGGGCCGCAGCGGTGCAGAGGAGGGCGGCCGGACTCCACTGGCTGTCGGCGCTTCAGGAAGCTGGACCGGCAGGTCCCGCGCTGCACAACCGGCCACCCAAGATGGCCGGCCGGATCCGGGAAGTCCGGGGGTTGTAACCCCCTACGGCTGGCAAAGGGTGGGCCCCTCCACATGGGGGCCACTGTTTTAAAATCAATGGGGGCAGCACCCACCCCCCCCCCTTCCATGTCCGCTCAGCGCGCGACGCCCGCACAGGGCCGGACCCCCACGTCGGGCCGGGCCACGCCGGCTGGGCCAAGCCGTGCCAGCCGGTCTAGGACAGACCCCGACATGGGTCGGGCCAAACTAGGGGGTATTTGGCCGGGTCAGACCGGGCCCAAACCCCCTACTTTTTGAAAGTTCCGTTCAAATGCCCATAATGTGGGCTGCGGACCTCCGATCGATGCACCGTCTGTTGCGTAGAAATACTTCGATTGAGTTGGTCATTTCGGTATATTATACTAAAGGTTTCAAAGAACTTTGGGTACAGCCTGGTTGGTTCAAACACAAAACCAACAGGGCCCTCGGAGCATAAATTATTATAACTTGAGCTCCGAACGTCTGATTGATGTGCCGTCGACATTGTTTGTTTCCTCTTAGTGAGAATGTTCTTTTGGCTTACTCCTCTAGAGGTCTGAATGCAGTTGGAGTATGTTTGGGTTGGTTTTATCTTAAAAACCAACTAAGTCCCTTCCACGAATAAGACAATAACTCTTAGACCGGGTGTCCGATTGATGTGTCGTCTGTCATGTTGAGTTCCATTTGACAAGATAGAACTTTTTATACATAAACTCTGGACTTCATGTCAGATGATATATCGACCCCCTTGGATCGTGGAGAGAACCCTCCCAGAATAGAGCTTGCTGTGTGTGGGAACCCTAGAGCTGGCTGCGACTGCGACGATGATGACGACTGTACTAGGATCCTCCATGGGTTTTGCAGTGGCGATTACCATACTAGAATCCCCAGTGGGTTCGAAGGTGATTACTACTATTCTTGTCTCCTATGTGGGTCTGACAGTACTTGAGTACTATTCTTTTATCCAATGTGGGTCCGACATTATTTTACATTGTACCTGTATCCTATGTGGGTCCGACAGAGTAGGTAGTCTTGTATCCTTTGCGGGTCCGACAACTTAGCTGGTATTGTATCCAATGTGGGTCTGACAACTTAGATGAATCAGTGGCTACATCTGATCTTCTCTATCGTCTTACGAAATGTATACCTGTGTGAGGTGAGTCATGACTTTCAATCATTATCTTCGATGTTATTGAATTGATATCATGTGTGGATTGAGTTTTGCTTTCCTGTGTTGATTGGGTTGTGCATTCCTATGTGGAATGGGTTATGTATTCCTGTGTGGACTAGATTGTACATGGGATCGTGTGATGAAGCTGAGATGGAATTGATGACTTAGGTATCTGTATCGGCATATAAATAAGTAGAGTTGTTTGTTACTTCGTGATGTTAACTTTCATTGTGATTGATACTTCGTGGATTCTATGAGACCTCCGGGGGTCTCGGGGACCCTACTAAGCAGTGTATACTCACTCCTGCATGGGCTATGCCCGCACTACGTTGTGTTGGATGTAGAAGACGGACATCGCTGATCGAGGTGGGAGCTTGTGGAGCTGAACGGTACCTGGAGGTGGATCACTGGACGAGACTTACACAGAGCGGACAACCGGAGCCAGGGAGCAGAGGAGACTATCTGTACCCACCCTTCAGGTGGGGTTTCAATAGGATAGCTCAGACTCACTGCTTTACATTCTAGTTGTTGTACATTCATTTCTATTGTAATTTATTTTCAGTTGGGTTTGTATTCTGGCCCTTTACTTTCCAGCACATACTTTTATACTCAATTTACTTAGTGATTACATAAGCTTGCATACTTTGTGTTGTTTTTTTACTTTATAAAGGCAATGCCTTACCCTTTATTGGGATTTACACCTTTGGTGTTAGTCGCTATCCCCTGGCCTACGGATGGTGGGCTTGGGGTAGTCACGACATGGGCCCCGAGGACGGGTCGTGACAACTTACAGGCATGATAGCACAATCAAAGTGCATGGGTATGACATATAAATATATATATCCAACGATACCTAGATCATAAACATGATAATGAGCAATATGGAAATAATAAAATGACAGATTCACATGGATCAATAATATTGTTCCATGTTATATCAATAATGATCAAATAAAACATCAAATACTCATAGAAAGCATAGATAAAATATATTAGTATCTTGGAAAATCATCACATATATCCCTTAAATCACCCTTATATAACCATTTAGTTGGAATATTAAAATGGATAAATTAAATATTAATTCTCTAGATAATAGAATCCTTATCTAATATATTTTATCACTATCTTTCCACATATATTAAATAATCAATAACTGGCTTACCCAGGGAAATCTTGAAAACCCATAATATATAACATCTATGATTCAAATAATGAATAATTAACAGAGAGATTTCATTTCATAATATATATTTGAGAAGAAAATAATTCCTTTCGGAACATGTTTAATCCATGGAATATAAATAGGTTCTATAATAATATCATTGGACAATGTTTAACATGTAGCATATTAATGGGTTTGATAACAATATCTTTCAAAGAATCTTAATCCGTCCAAGGAATGAATTCTGGTGGAATCATTATTAAATATAAATTCTTGATCACAAGTGAATTTTTTTATACTGATTATTATAAATACAATTAAAATATCATTATTAATATTTTTTAGCGAAACACCTTTTACATTTTGAAAAATAATTTTTAAAAAATTTGTCATTTTAACAATCCTTTTCATTGAAAATAACAATGAAAAAAATAACTGATGTTTTGAAATATAAGATACATTCTTTATTAAGTAAAATATCAATTATTCATTGAAAAAAATATTTTTAAACATTTTTAGAAATCATTTTAATAAATTCTGGTTTTGGATGAAATTGAAAATTCGACTGAAAAGATGATTTTTTCATAAAAATATTATTTTGAAATCATGAGTACATAATGAATGGATAATAAAGTAAAAACATATATTATAATGATAAAAATTGAAATGAAAAAAACTAATTTAATTTATTATTATTTAGATGACATGATTCTCTCATTGGATACTTAATCATAATCAGTCTTAATAATTAATGAGTTTATAAATCATACTTTTAACATTATGGTTACATTGAATCAAAATACCAATAAAGGGATTACATTAACTCAATAATAAAAATTATTGACATAAATTTAATTAATGAAATTACATTTCAATGGGGATGTATATACACATTTTAAAATATTATAGTTGCATAAGATGATTTATTTCTCAAAGAAGGAAAAGTGTGACAAATATCCACTACCGCTTTGGTATCATTGAAACCTTAAACAAAATTAAATAGATATATATAAAGATATTTATAATTACCAATAAATTTTATTATATTATTGATAAAATATATACATGGTATGTGTATACACCGCACAATAAAACAAAATGGTGAATATACAATAAATCACACATTAATTAATTATAAAAGAGAGAAAAAAATACCTCACACTCCCACTTAGAATCATCTGGATTAACCCACCATATAATAATTTTAATTAAGTTATTCTACTATAAAAAAATATTAATATTTTTAATTTATTAATTGAGTTTATTATGTCCTTTTTCTAACCCATTTATTAAAAATTTTATGTTAATGTTCTCTTTTGGCTATTAACATCTATGCATTTCATATATGTTTTTTCATTACAATTTTCTTGCGAATAACTAAAAACTAATTTCATAAAATCTATAATATATTATATGATAAAAATTTTATTTATAACTATTATATGATATATATATATATAAATATAGGTATAATAAATTTATAAAAAAAAATATTTCATATATATAATTTTCATTTTTAAATCCTCTTTAATGCATTCCTTGTGAATAGTGAATGAATCGCTTCACTTTGTGAGGTTGTTGTCCATAATACACCTTAATGATGTTATCATATACCTAAAAATTAAAAACAACACGATGATATGTGTAATATAATATTTAAAAAAGCATAATAATATAATAATGAACATAAATATCATATATATATATATATGGTATTTGTTTCATTATTACCATCCATGGAATGTTGTAACAAAAAAAAGAAGTTCATTAGTTCATGATATTTTTGTTTTTCATACCCACGAATGATGGTTTCATATTCTAATTTTTGTATGTGTGTGTGGATGTACAAAAATACATTAACAAGAAATGATATCATTATATAAAATATTCATAGTTCTTTATATAATAATGATATATTATAAATTGAGGTGGTTGTGAGGGGAATAAAAAATACTTTTATAAGAACATTACATCACTTTTAGGAATCCTTATTAGGTATATACTAAAAACCAAAAGGGGGTTATTTATGTTTAAAATAATTCCATTATGGTTATGTGAGGGAATTTGGGATGTATGTTTTTATGGTTTTTGATGATCCAAACATAATTGTAGTTGTGAAGAAGTGGGAAGAGGGAGTGTCATTTTATAATTGAGGGATAGTGGCATTCTTGTAAATTATATAGAATATTAACCATTTGTAGGTCAATATTCCATAATGTTTCTTGATGATTTATAACTAATTTAGTTTATTTAATTCATGTTCTATCCAAATATACACCAACAAAGGGAATATATTTTATCAATTAGTTCTATACAAATTTTTAATACCTTATTTAACCCATTTTTTACAGTGATAACTAATTTTATAAAATATTAATTTATCCTTTAAGAATAAATTTAAGTGATAAATATTATAAAATTTGGACCTAATGGGATAATATATAATATATAATAATAATTTTTTCATTGTGGGAAATTAATTTTATCATAAGTTCTTATAACCCCCAAAAAACAACATTAATCTTAATTACGCTAACAAAATATTTCCAATTTCAGGGTTAATACATTCATTTTAAAAGATAAATTAGTATAGGAATGGATAATATTTTGTTTTTATTAATTCATAAAAATAACTTGTTAGAATATTGTTCTTTTTTAATTTAAAACTATTTAATGAGATCATAAATTATAAAATACCAAAAATGACAATTATTAGATTATTTATTTAATTTAAAATTAAAATCCTCAAGAAAATGATTGAATTTGAATTTATTAATTTATAAATGGTATAAGAGGATATATTCATCAACATAAATAATGATGAAAAATAATTCATTCTATATATATCTCTTTTAATTTTTTTTAATATAATTTTTTTTATTTAATTCTTAAGTACATATTCCAAACATTAGAAATTCAAAAGAATTTAATGTAATTATATATTATAAGCAATAAAGGAAAAATTATTTTCATAAAAAAAACCAATTTTCATTCTGAAATTTAAATTTTTACTTAACATCTGTAGTTTTTCACTATACAAAAATATTTATTCAAATTAAAATGAATAAATGTACATTTTCTGTGTTCTTCATTATTGGACTTATTATATGAATAAATTTCAAGAAATAGTGTTCCAAAAATGATTATTATCTATAATAGTGTATTAATGGTCAAAATATTTCCATAAAATAATTATTGTACATGTTAGGGGTCATTTTAACACATTATATTTTATGTTTAACAAACACAGTAAACTAATTTTTTCCTCCACCACTATAATTATTATTAATTATCTTCACTAAATAATATTTTTATTTTAAATTTACATTCTTAGATAACATAAATTATTCTTATTTCATATTTTGAATCCATTTTTCAAAATTAAACTCACATTAGTGATAGAATTTAAATTAGTATTAATCTCATTGGTTGGACAAGAATGTGGTTTTAATGTGAAAATGTCTGAAATATTATTATGATTTTATATTAAAATTTAACATGAAAATAGTTCAAATGAACTATATTAGTTGACTATTAAATATTTAATATAATTTTACATAAAATTTAAAATATAATTCATATTTTATGATAATTTAGCTGAATAAAAACAATAAAAATACTATATTTTTTAATATTCTTTAAAATAATTCTTTTAAAAATCATACCACCAATTGAGAGAAATATTATATTATTCTAATTGAAAAATTATTTCATATTTTAAAAATTAAAATAAATAAATTTAAAAAATTTATATTTAAAATAGGTGTTTCATAAAAAAGTTACAATCCAAATTTTTTGCTTTAAATTAGTTTATGGTTTTTTTATTTTCTATATTTCACATATCATGGATGTGAAATATTATATTTAATATATTAAAATTATTTTAATTAACATAATATTATAATGGTGATTTATTGAATTTATTTATATAAAACAAACTTTGGTGCATATAAAATGTTTTTCCGAAAAATATTTTCTTTTTATATAAAAAATTGTTATGTTTTAATTTGAAATTAATTAACCACGAGAAAATTTATTATATATTCAAGTGTCAAAAATATTTTAATAATATAGATAATATAATCCAAACACTTATTTCAATTGTATATGTGGTAAAATGATGTTAAATAATAGTATTAATAATTTATTTTGGTTCATCACAAATCCCTCATCCACACAATATAATCTATATAAGAAACTCATTTTTTCACATATCAAAATAAAAAACTCATTTTTTCCTAACATTTATTATATCAAGGACAATTTTATTCTGTCAAAATATTGGGTTATTACATCCTCCCACTTTAAAATAGTGCATTTTCACAATTTGACATTAACATTGAAATTAATGACTAGACATTTGAAAATAATTTTTATCAGGACTTTTTTCCAATATTTATGGAATTATATTATAGTTTTGACTAATATTAAATCGATATATGCATACATGATGTGTATATTTTGATCATTTAATCAATTTCCCAAAAACTAAATTTTTCATCCAAATAATGTGTATTCAAGATAAGTATTATTATTCATGAAGAACAAAAAAAATATTTAGAGACCACATAACCAAATAGGTGATACTAAGTTATTACAACATTATTTTAACATTATCTAAAAGAAAAATGGATATCATATGGTAATGAAGGTCAAAAAAAGATTAAATAATTATAATAAACATTTGTAATGGAATGAACCTCTCTTATCCATTAAATTGTGAAAATTATGTTTTTAAAGGGTTTGAGGAGGAAATAGTTCCTTATTTTAGGAGTTCGCCAAAATTCTATATTTTCCAGCGGTGAGTAAGGATAGGTAAGTCATTATGGTGTGTCACCAGCAGGGAATAACATCGGTGACACAATATGATTATTTATAACTAATAGGTCAGGACTGTAGGTCGTGAGCTGTGACTCACACCAGTGACTCGTGATTGTGATTCGGGACTAGTGCGTTTGTACTGGTGAGTGAGGATCAGTGAGCCAGAATGGTGACTCACAACAGTGACTCATGACAGTAGGTTACAACGGAAGGATGCCAACTGTGAGTTGTCCACTAGTGAGTCACCCAACGCATACACAACCACAATAAGATTATCTAATAGTGATTCATCCACTACTAGATTATATCAGTATCTCACTGAATGGTGGCTCACACTATTAGATCTTCATTTATATCTCATTAATTGGTAGCTCGCATTGTTGGGTGATCCCATGGTGAAAACTTCTCAATAGTTTAAACATTCTATAGTTCTTGTATTTTTTCAGTTTCTCCCCTTTAACGTTTTATTTTTTTGAGAAATATCATTATTAACATATTTAATGGTTTTAATATTTATTTCAAATAGTATTTATCTATTAAAAACCTAAATCTTCATGTTTCATCCAAACCATGTAATCTTTTTCATGATCCCCCTTTAATTGATTTTAAAAATTTTATCTTCTATTGAAATAGGATATGGTCTTTCTTAATCTAATATCCTTTCATCATTTTGAACTCCCATTTATCAGGGTGTTTCTCAAACCCTTCTTCCCCAAGGATAAGTGGGGTTGTGTTGCACCTTTTTTTATTTTGATTACCCCGGAGAGGATTCATGTCTCCTCACCTTTTTAAGTGCAATAAGTAGTGTTGATAATCTATTTATCATGGTCAGGATCCATTTGTCTCTATTTAATTTGTGTATATTTAAGGGTGGTTGAATGTATTTATCCATTGTGAGTATATAATAATAAAAAATTAATAAATATAAATTAATATATTTATAATTAATATGTGTTTCGAGAGAAAATATATGTTTGATTTTCATAGAATATTTTTGTTGTTGTTATGAATTAAATGAGCTAAACACGCCGCTGAAAATTATGGTTGTTGGGGGTCATTATCGAGAACCTAATAATTATTCTGGAATTCATGATGATTGGTTTTCAATCAAAAAATGTAATGAAATAAGTTAACCACATATAATAGGATAATAAAATGATTCCATAGGATCATAATATTTCTATGATAACCCCGAAAGATAACAAGTGGAAATGAAGAATATAGGACATATTAAATCTGAATATGGTATGTTCGGTTTATGTTGTTCTATGATTCTATGTTCTGTTATGTTTTGTGGGATGGTTTGGAAGGAATAATGGGATCTCAGGTTGAGAGATTGATTGATTATGGAATGTATGGGATGTTTTGTGCCACATGTTTATAATCAAGTTTTGCTATGTTGGGTTGATGGGTGTGATGTGTGTGGCGTGTTTATGGAACTAGGCTACCATGAATAGTTGTGAAGGGTGTGTTGTGGTTGTAATGATATGTGATTCATGGTGTGGTTATGAGTTGAGGGATTTCTCTGTTGAGAGTATAGATTTGGTATAATGACTATAAAGAATGAAGATTGAATTGATAGGTATGGTAAATTCGCCCGGAGTTTCTCTACAAATAGAATACAGAATTCATTACTCTATGTATCAGGATCATTTCATTATGACATGAATGGGTGTTAAATATATAGGATATATGAAGTGGGTTAATTTAGCATTGTTTATCTTCCCTTTTGAGACTATATATATGTTACTTGTAGTGAGCTATACTGGGTAGTTTACCTAATTGTGATGAAATAAATAAATACATATTAATGTTGAGAAGGAATGACTTTGGTTGGAAAATTGGAAGGAGTCTATCAATTAAAAGTTAATTTATGGGTCACACTGTTTACCGTGGTTAGAGATAAATATTAAAATGAACTGGATTGAGCGAAAGTGATTTGTGAAGCCACAATAGTATATCCAATTCTAAGGCAACCATTAATAATACTAAATGAGGTAATAGTTATTTTTAATCCAATAGGTTGTGATTTTGTGTTCCATTCTACATCTATATATACACTATATGAACTTGTGATTTATATGAGAACATATCCCTTGTTTAACACCATGTTCTGATCACCCCCATTTTCATAGGGGAGGATGTCTTTCCCAAACATCCCAATAGGATGATGGCTGGTTGTCCACCTTCTCTTCCATGATTTCTATTCGAAGCATTGATAGCCCAAGATTCTTAATACAGGCTATAGTTTGTGGGTCCTATGTGTTTGTAGGTGATTTTTGTTTTCTGATGAGTCCTCAGGCTGTGTTGTGTAGTGCATTTGGAGGTACATTGCAGATATAATGTGATATGAGGCAAAAATGTCTATGTTGGAGATGGGATGTGATATTTACCATAGGAGTGTTCAAGAGGGATGCAATAAGATTCATTTTTCCATGTTTCAGTACAAGTAGTGATACAAAGGTGTGTGTGGTTGGGTTTAGTTTTTGATAATAAATAGAGGGGGGGGGGGAGCTAGGACAATTTCTTTTAGTGTGTGTGAGAGGATAATAAATGGGAAAATGGTTCATGATACCCTATCATTGATGTGATTACTATATTACATTACATGACTTGGGTTATTTATTGTTCTTTCCATGGGGATGATTGTGTGGTTATTATGCCTTATTAGTTGTTTTCGGTTCTGGTTTTTTCTCATATAAGCAATAGTATGATTCTCCTACGTAATCACAGAAGACATTGGATTTTTCTAAAAAGTATACTTATATATTCAACCTAAATATATAATACTAATTTCTGATTTCCATGAGGACAATATAGACCATGTTGGGCATTACTAGCTTAGACAGTAGGATACTTTTTGTGTCACTTATTATCTTTTCATTTGATATTTACTTTGTTGTTTTGTTTCATTTGTAGTAGTTTTATTTATAAACATGTATGTTCAATGGATTTTGGATTTCTTTAATATATGTCATGGAGTTTTTTGAGGTTGATAAATTTCATCTACGGATCTTATTTTCTTATAAAGGATAATTCATCCCATATTGTGAGATCATCATACCCAATGTTATAGTCACCACCCGGGGGCCTACTACAGGCGCGACTCAAAGGTCATTAACTCACATTCTTCATTTCCAGGCCAGGGGGATTCTATGGAGGTACGAGTCATGACATAATGGAATTATAGGTGATATTTGAGATATATAATGGATTTTGGGGTAGATACCTTGATGATTACGTGTGTGGGTTAGGGAATAGTGTCATGTGAACTTGGTGCGTGACATAGGCCAGGGAAGAATGGTTGGGATGCTAGATTTTATAGTCCCATGTGATCTGATCGAAGCACATTAAGATTACAGAATTACCAATTGAGGCTACACGGTAGGTAGGGTAGAGACCCTAAGAATGGTACATGAATCATAATGGTGTGGGTTAATTAATGAATTTGGTTGTTTCATGAAATTTGAATTTGATAACAGAATGAGTTTAATGAGATGATATGAATCTTAAATAAAATTACATACTAACCAGGAATAGGAATTCCTTGTTCACCTTTTCCATCTAGGGAACCTGATCATTATCCACATGTGGATCATATAGTTGAGCCTTTGTAGGCCGACCAATTTGATCAGATGTGGGTAAATACAATGGAGGTGGATGACTATTGGCATATGAAATTATTTTCCTTCCAGTGGTATACCATGGGAATGTATGAAGGTAGTGTTTCATACATGGAGACTGATATCTAGGTTGAGGAGCTTGAAACAAGTTTCAATTTGATCTGGCCACCAACAGAGTACTGGGATCATTTATGATTGATCCAGAAGTTGGAATTTGTGAATCAATGGTTAATGTTATACCCTAGGTTTGAAAGGAGGATGATATTCTATGGGATGATTTTTAGAGGGAGATCCTAGAACAATTCATATCATCAACCATTTAGTTTGAGAAGATGCATGAGATAGTATAAATCCAATAAGGTAGTATATCAGTATGATAAATGCGTATTAATTTTTTAGATCTCCTTCATTTTTTCCAGAATCACATTCCATATGAGGTGTCTCAAGTGATATTACTAGAGGAGGAAATTTGTCTTTCTATATAGTATGATGTTACCCACATTACATTTCTAATATACATGGAGGACAAAAAAAGGAGGAGGTAATCAAGAGGGTGAAAAAATGAGGAAGTATTCTGCGAGAAGGGATCATGAAGAGTTATTAAAGAGTTTGGCCCATCAGTAACAGATCCTAGGCATTGGGACCATCGAATTTTCAACTCGAAAGGATTCAACCACATCAGTTTCAGTTATGGATTTTTGACCCATGTAGTTCATGTGACCCTCATTAAGGAGTGGTGCTGATGTGTTTCTTCGGTTGAGTATAATGAAATATTCTTAAATAGTTAAAAAAATTTGTCCGAGAAATTTTTGGTTGAGGTGGAATTGTGTTGTGCTAGCCTCAATAGTAGTATTCGTGAAGGCAATTTCATCCATAAGGATAGCAGGCTCATGCTATTTCAATGGGAGATGGGGCAGTTAGAGTTCGAACTCAGGGTGTTCCTTATGAACCTAGACCTTGGAAATCTCATGGAGGTGGTCATTATAGAGGGGTATAGGATTTGGGCATGCTCAATTTCACTCCACATATGTAAAAGTAATATTAGGTCCACAAATATTTTGATGTATGTTTAGCTTGTTTAGTATCTGTTCTTGTTATTTTTTTTTGATTCAAGAGCTTCACTCTCCTTTTTTCTACCATTTTAGGTCATTCTAAATGAATATACATAGACAGGTCACACATTCCCTTGGTGTTGAGTATTCTATTCATAGCTCAGAGAGTTTTTTTTATTTGTGTTGGGGATATTGACTGAAGATGGGACCAAATCGATCACATGAGGATCATTTATTTATATATATTCAACCAAACAATTTCTTTATCGACATCAATTGGTTTTTTATTTGAATGAAATTATTATGTTCTTCCAGTGAATCTTTGTGGTTTTAGACATTGATGGTCATCTTGTGGCTTTTGTTGACAATCAATGTTTCTAGGGGGAATTCTGCATGTGGGGCCTCTTCTATCTATGTTCATCGAGATATTCGTAGAATCATAGGATGATCAGATTTTGGATATTCCCAATGTTTTTGGGAGGTTTTCATATGTTTTTACTGAGGAGTTTGTGACTATACACCCTTCCCCTTTATGCGACATCGAGTACATGACATACTTATAGTCTAGAGCTTGTCTGATTTTGATTTCTCCTTATATGATCGAACCATCTGAGTTGCGAGAGAAAATTATTTTGATTGATGACCTGATGAATAATTGATTCATCTAGTCCAGTGTGTCATTGTGGGATTCATCAGTGTTTTTTCATAGAAGGTAGATGGAATTTTGAGGGTTTTTATATACTAACAGAGGTTGAGTGTGGTGACAGTCAAGAACGATTACCCTCTTTTGAGGATAAAAGATCTTTTCAAAAAATTGGGAGGAGAATGTCAGTTTTATATGATCAATTTGTGGTAGGGATATCAGTATATGATGGTGAATGATGGATATATCCCAAACATTGCATTGAAATGTAGTAAAGAAAACTTCACATTCATAGTGATGTCGTTCGGTATTATAAATTCACTAGTTGTGTTGATGGGACTTCTGAACTCAATCATCTATGCATTCTAGGACCAATTCTTCATTGTACTCACTGATGAAATATTCATCTAAATGATGTCAGAAGAAATTGTATAACAATACTCTCAAGACTGGTTTGTGGGTCCTTCAACCCCACCAAATATCCCAAAAATAATCCCAGAGCATGTTCTGGACAGGATAGGTGACTTTAATTGAACACGAGTTATCAGAACAAGGTGCAGTAGTGGACCCATCGAAGGTCGAGTCTGTTCTTTCTTGGGTAGAACCTATGGATGTTTTTTAGGTTCATAGTTTCATCATTCTAGTAGTCTCTTATAAGATATTTGTACTTGATTTCTTTCAGGTTACAACTATACTGATAGATCTAACCAGAAAGGACAAGGATTTTGTGTGGAGAAAGCACTACTAAACCGTAATTCAACTATCTAAAGGGGAAGTTGTTCAATGATCAATTTCTCCAGATGCCATAAGAAGGCGATATGTGTGAGGTAATATTTTTGTGCATCCCTTCTAGTATTGTGGTGAGTGCTAATACTGTAATGGGGAGATATCTATTATAGGTCAAGTCAGTTATGTCCCCTTGAAAATAACTATTACAACCATGATCTAGAGTTAGATGTAGATTTTTGTGATGATGATGTGGTGGCATTACCTCATTGTTGTGCAATTTGTGTCCTTTAGAATCCCAATAGATTATGTTATATATTTTCCCAGTGATATATAAACATTTAATTGCATAGGTGGATAAAATTTCATTAGGATTATGATTTAATTATCTCATACACATCAAAAAGGGGAATGTCATGGTTTATGCCTTCATCAGGAATTTTTAGAATGTGGTAGTTTTGGAATCTACAGAAGCTTGTAAACTTATGGAGGGGTTGGAATTATTGGACTTAGATTCTAGAAGGGATGGAAGTAAAGGATATTTGTTTCATATGATGGTGCAGTCTTCTAATATGTGAAAGGTGGAGGAGTCACAGTGTAGTGATTCAGAGGAAGAGGTGATGCACAATCACAATGACCTGGGTGATTCACAAGAGGGATGGTCACAGACATTCAAAATCATATGGTGTTCTATGGTTGTTTGTTTTTTCTGATGGTGATTTGTGAGGGAGTCCTTTGTGATTTTAATAGCTCACCTTTAGTGGTGTACTCATGAGTTTTCAAGAAGCATCATATCTTAGGGGAGTAATAATGTTTTACTGGGATAAAACGTGTAGTAGTAGAGTTTGTGGTGAACTGTATACTGTTCTAGAAGGTAAAGCTAGAGAACCATGTTCCTGGTGGTTTGTTACAACATTTATATTTTTCAGAATATAATTTTGATTACTTATCAAAGGATTTATTCACATGGTTTCCTAGGGATCAGGGAGGGTATGATGTTATCTTAATATTACTGTGTCCACTTACAAATTCAACTCACTTATTAGTGATCGAGTAATCTGGCATAGTGGATGAATTTGCAAGGTTGTGTGTCAATGGGGTGGTATAGTTTCATGGAGTTACGAAATCCATTATCTCATATTGTGATACATGGATTACCTCATGAGTCTAAATGGGATTACAGTATGGTTTTGGAACATAGTTACCCCTTACCACAACCTTCCACCCTCCTAAAATTGGTAAGAGATGACGAAAAATCAATACATAGGAAGACATATTGATATCACGTGTCTTGGAAATTATAGGACACTAGGTATGACATTTACACTTGGTAGGGTTTTCATAAAACAATTATGATCACTCTACCATTGGAATCACTCCATTGGAATCATTGTATGGTGGATAGTGGTGTTTAACAATGAGCTGGATAGAGATTGGGTAGGCATCGTTTCTTCTCCTAGGGGTTTTGCATTGCATGATAGAGAAGGATATGTTAGATCGTGAGAGGATGAGAGTGGGGCAATACTAGAATAAGTCATATTCCAATCATAGTAGAAGGTCCTTGGAGTATGAGGTTGGGGAAAACATGTTCTCGATGGCTTCCCTTTGAACATGGATGTGGTGGTTTGGATGATGGAGTAAGCTTTCTTCTAGGTTAATCAGACCCTTCATGGTGCTGGTAGATTTGGAAAGGCTGTGTTCTAGTTGGTGTATTTATTGTTGTTGAAGAAGCTCCATCACATATTCCAAGTCTCCCAATTTTTTTGGTAACACCATAATGGCTCTAATGTCATTGACAGGGGAGAGTTTGATGTCTAATATGATGTTACATACATGGAGCTTCTAGTAGGGATACGGGATCCTTAGAAGAAGGTTTTTTTTGAAGGACCAATACTTTGGTTCACGTGTAGAGGATTCATTGTGGAATAGTGTATAATATGTTGGAGTGTGATGTGTAGATTCACACTCAGTACCTTGTGTTGTTTGGAGTTTTTTCCTGTTCTATTTTTCCTTTAGATTAAATTTTAAAACCGTGTTTGTCATGAGAGTGTTTATTTCCATGATCTATAATGTGTGATAAATTCCAGACCTATGAAATGGGGAGGACCTTATTCCTTTTTTAGATGAATTAATTTAGAATCCATTAAGACTATCTGAACGAGTCCATGTGTCCTAGTTTAGATAGTTTCTTTCCATGGAGGATGGAATTACATAGTTCAAATTTATTAACCACATACACTCAACAAATAAATATATTCCCTATGATAAAACTATTTCTATGTTATCCCTTTATGTTAACAAGTGGAATTAAAGAAAATATTCCTGGTAAAATATCAAAATGTTTTTTTTTCATGGTACATTTGTGAGCAGTGTTTTGTATTGTGGGGTGGTTTGGAAGGTGTAATGGAATTTAGGTGAAGATATTGATGAATTGTTAGTGGATGTGAAGTGTAGAGTTGCAGGGATGCGTTCGGGTTGTGCAATGTTATGTTTCATGGTGTAAAGGTTGTGGTGTGGTAATGTTGGAGGGATGATAATAATGGTTTTGATTAGTGTGATGTGTCTATAATGAGATGTGTTGCAGAGTTCAGCTTTGAGTTGGAGGTTTTCTATAAAGATATGATGTATTAGGTTTAAAAAAACATGATTACTAATGATTAAAGTGGTTGGTAGGATTAAATTTTCTAGATTTTATCCAAGAGAAGATTTCCCAAATCATTACATTGTGTTACACATTTAGTTTTGTTTTGTCATTTATGGGTGTTAAATGGAGTGGAGATATGAAGTGAGTAATTTTAATGTGGTACTTATTCCCCAGTGTGACTACTGTTGTGTGATATACATGGTAGTTTCCCTGTTAGTGATGGAGAAAATAAATACCTAATAATGATGAGATGATAGAAGTTGGTTTGGTAAATGGGAATGAATTTTTCAATGAAACATTGAACAATGGGTTGCATATTTAACTATGGATGGAGATAAAGAATGAACGAATGGGTGTGGAATGAAAGGTCTTTGTTATTCCACTTTAATTTATCATCATTGGAAGTAACATTTGTTCATAATAATTGACATAGAATCTATTTTGAGTACCATTTAATTTAATTGAGTTCTTGAAACAATATATATTGACACACATTATGTAATTGTGATTTCTATGTGCACCCCACCTTAGTTGAGCACTGTTTTCCGAACACCACCACAATCATAGGGGATGGTATCATTTCCAAACATCTCATTGGGAGGATGGATGGCTAGTTATCTACACTTCTAGATGATGACATCCCAATATTCATCTGTCAAGTTGTTTTTTATGGGACCTAGGTGTGTTCTAGGGAATTTTTTTCCTAAGTGTCTTTGGGATGAGTTGTATTGTCCTTTCCCAGGTGTTTATATGATGTGACATTGTTAAAGGTACATGTGTCTATGGGAAGGATGTGAAGTCATATGTGGGACAGGTTTTTGTTGGCTGGGGGGGGGTCTTATGAGCTTCATTTTCTTTAGTTGCGAGACTTATTGTGAGGCCTATGTGTGTTTGGGTGGGTTGTGGTGTTGTATATTTTAAATAGGTGGAAACTCCATGACAATTTTCGTTAGGGTTTGAGAGAAACTAATTAGATGGAAAGAGGTGAAGGCTACGAAAAAATTGATGTTCTTACTATATTACTTTACATGAATTGCATTAATTAGTGAGCATGACTTAGTGAGGTGTGGATGGTTAGTATGCCTTTATAGGTGTTTTTGGTTCTCTTATTTTTCAAGGAAGCATTAGTATGCTTCTCTCAATTGTGCGCAAGAGACATTGGATTTTCGTAATGAGTATAGTTGTATGCTCACCCTACCTATAAAAAAAATTCAGGTATCCTAGATGACACCATAGAAAATTATGGGCATTACTAACTTGGAATTTGGGAGAGATGATGTGTTACAGTATAGCTTTTATTTTGGTACATACCTTGTATTTTTGTTGCATTTGTAAAAATTTTATTTCTAAACATGCATGCGGGATTGATTTTGGATTTATTTTATATATTTAATGTTGTTTTTTTTGGATTATAATTCTTATCTCTCAATATTATTTTATTATAAAGGGAAATGCCTCCCATTTTGGGAGATCGTCATACCCTTGGTGCTAGTCAAAAACCCGAGGCCTACTAGAGGTGAGATTCTTGGGAAATTTTCACCCATTCCTAATTTCATGCTCCGAAGAGGTAACATTGGAAGGAGGGGGTCATGAAAACGATAATATTCAAAATTCAATAGATTTACTAAAATATCATACCAATTCCTTCTTTAAATAACAATCCTAATAAATGTTCAAAAAAAATCCAAATAATTTTAATACATAAATATTAAAAGTATATGATTCTGAATTCCTCTAATAGAATTCTTTCGTTATTACTAAAATAAAATAACATATGAATATGATATAAATTTAAACATTTCTTTTAATAATTTCATTTTATACGTGACATTATGTAGGCCAGTGGTAGGTATGTAAACCTTATTGTATTTCAACTATGGAGTTAAGATCATTTACCTTTATAGTTGTGACTGGTTTTCACCCAGTTTATGGGATTTATTTTAAAAAAAATTATGTGTCATGAATATGACCTCACATTAATCCATGGGTTGAAAAATAACCTAAACCAAAAAAATCCCAAAATTTCCTTAATAAACTAAAAATATTTATTACATAAAACCCTCAATTGTGGTTTGTAATAATTTAAACTTGAGATAAAACATCAAACTATATACCTATGATGGTATCCTCCGATAATATTATATCCTCATATAGAAACTTAATAATCATATTATCTATCTATGAATACATTTATACTAACTATAATAGCTCAAGCCTAGCTCTCCCGGATCATGTGGTGAATCAAAAAGAATAAGATTTCTATTTATGATGATGATTGTTATGACCCATATTTATCAACCAAAAGAATAAAAAATAAAAATAAAAATATGGATCACATTTAATATTGACGACCTGATCATATTATTTTTCTCAAACATTAGGAATACTATTTTATAAACAATAACCACATCATCAAAGGAAAATTTCTACCATTAAACAAAGATTTTCTTATTTCTTAGTAACTCATCACAATCATCTATATGAAATACCATATAGAATTAATTTTTACCACCTATGTCTTTGTTACCATAGGAAAATGATACATTTGAATGGTCTCCTAAAATATAAGATAAAATAAAATAAAATAAATAAAAAATGCATTGAATCTGTGATCATAATAATCTATTAAGGGTCTAATGACATAATAAAATTTCATAAATTTATTACTTGAATATCAATACCCATCATTACATGGATCATAAAACATTATAACAGGGAATAGTGAATTAATCAATGAAAAAATCACAAGAATAAATAATCATTACCATGGGTTATCAATATTGATCAAATAAAGCATCATAAATCCAAATGAATCAAAAATAAAACATATTGGTATCTATTGACATACTCCATAAACACCTTGTAAACCATTTCAGAAATATAAAAAATTGAGTTAACATATGAATGAATTACAATATAATTAAAAATATATTATATTAGATACCCAATTCCCTCGACCACAATATAGGCTATCTCTTTGTGTATGTAAGAATGGGCTAACTGAGTGCCGTATGTATGAAGCCATATTTTATAATGTATATGAACCCAATATTGAATAAGACACATATTGAGTTCATTTCATTATAACTCATCAAAAAAACATTATTGTTTATAAAACATGGTTACTTTACATAAATGAAATAGGTTTCATAATTATTAATTTGAAAACTGATCTTCTAATGGAAAAGAAAATAGTTCCATAATAATCCCTTTGAATCATGATTATCCTAAGGAAAGGAAAAAATTCCATTACGATCTCTTTTATATCATTTTAATCTATCCAGATAAAAAAAACAATGCAATCCTTAAAAAATAATACCATTAGGGAATAAGTATCAATAGGGGCTATTTATTTAGATGAATTTAAATACCATTAAATGATATTTAAAATCATTTTAGGGAAATACCACAATCATTTTCAAAATCCATTTTCAGAAAATAATACATTTTGATATTATTTTCCCTTTAAATAACCATGAATATAAATATAAAATGATATTAAAATTAATTTTAATTATTTATAGTGGTATATATTATTCCATATTTGAAAAATATGTTTTAATATTTTTTATTAATATTTATAAATCAATGTACTTTAATAAAATGCAATTTTTAATAAAATGATGTTCTGTTATAAAAAGGTTCTTTTGAAATATTTAGTACATAAATAGTTTCATTTGATGGTAAAAGAGGTATTATAATGAAATAACCATAGGTTAATAAATTTCATGAGATTTTTATAGAGGTAGATCATAAGATTTAAACATTGGATCCACAGTCACAAACAATTCCAATAATAAATGATAGGGTAGAATATAATTCCTACAATAGTGGTATCATTGAATCATATGAACCATGAAAGTATTAAATTAAATGTACCGTTAGATAACATAATAATAACTAAATTCTTGATATTACCTATCAATGGGGATGTATATACACATCATAAAATTAGACAGGTGCATAACATGACATAGGTATTGATGAATGTAAATTGTGACAAAACCCATTACCGCTTCGGTATATTTGAATCTGTATAAACCGTTAAAGGGATATACCCAAAATGGATACAAAAATAATCATAAATTTATTTATAATAATCATATAATAAATTCATGGTCATTATATACATCAGAAATAAAAAATAATGGGTGAATATGGCTTTTGCCACAAAAATAAAAGTGAGACGAGAAAAAACCCTTTCCACATGTTTCGATTTGGTAAAACCTGATTTATCATATAGTATGGAAATAATGAACTTTTTATTAACATATTAAGAAACCATATTAATAATTTTATTAGCATACATTATTTTCTTGTGATATCTTACTATTTGTTTATTAATAATTCCAAGTTAAATTTATGTTTTAGGTAATAATTACATTGTTTTTTGAATATTTTTTCATATTATCTTTTTTTAGTGTTCAATAAATAAATATTATAAATATAAAAAATTTCGATCATGATATAAATTTCATATATATATTATATTTTTTTATTAATTCATAAAATATAGTTTCTATAAAAAAAATACCCCATTATGGAGGTTGTAGGACGTACGTACACAAGAATATTTTTCCATTTCCATGTCACATTGAAATGAAGAAATGAAAATGGAATATATATTTATTAGAATTATATTAAAATATATATGTAATATATATAACATAATTTTCATAAATAGATACTTAAAAAATTGAATGTATTGTGTGAACAATTTACATCACTTCCTGATGTTGTAGTCTATCGTACACATGAAATCCTTTATTATATTATCAAAAAATAGAAATAATAATGTTATGTTAAATAAATAAGCTTAATAAAATAATTAATATCATAAATACAATACCGGGAAAGTTTCTAGTGGAAACACATCTGAACATTTATTAAACAAAATAAATTTTTATAAAACAAGTGACATGGACCAAACATAACAACTACATACCTCTAAAATCAAACCCATTGCCATCTCCCTTATAAAAGGCTTCATCCGCAGTCACCGACTCCCATTACGAATAGTCATAATGCTTTAGTACATTGTCATATTTCTTTCGACAGTTAAACCGCTCCAATGAAAGAAATTCATTATTAATTGGACAAACTTTAGATCTAGTAGACGTTGGCTTCGACAGATATGAGTAATCCTTCCATGGTTTTCTTCGTGGGGAAAAGTCATATCCTCCGGATTCCTAGATAGAAATTTCCTCCCTCCCTAGATAATGTCACTAAATGATGGCTTGAAAATGCAACACTTGTTTTCTTTATCACTATCAACATGGTCCCCCGACGTTCCATGGTCCTTCATACCTTGATACTATATAATCTGATTCTGCTGAACCTGACAACTCGCATCAATCATAGCAAAACAATTCAGGTCTTCCACAATCTCCTGACCTGAGCACATCCCATTTCCCATTTCCTCATTCACAACAACCACTTCCTGAGACCCAATCTGCATGTTGGATTCCAATACTTCATGATCCTACCCTTTGAAGTGATTCCCTGTGAAGACTGTGACAATTACACCACCATCCTCACCATCCTCTCTATAGAGACCATTCTTCGCTGCGTTAGGCAATCTATTTTCCTCAAATGCAGACACAATATTCCCTTCAAACATACCACCATTAACGCATCCTTTCCTCTGACCTACCAAAACAACATCTCCCACAATAAGATTACCCTCTTTCATGTTGACCCCATGAGTTGAAAGGCCATCACAAAGGGCCATGTTCTGCTGCATTGCCCCTGCAACCACAAACACAATTTAGGCCATTCCATCAGTCCTGACTACATTCATACTAGAATTTCCTTCACCACCACTCTCAATAATAAACCATGGCAGTAATTCCCACAACCCCATTCCCTTGATTCAGGTACTGGCCAAACATGTTCAGCAAAGTAGAAACCAATGTATTTTTTTGAACTTCTGTCGGTTGTTCCGGAACTGCTGCTACACGAATTCCCATATCAGGTGCATTGTCAATTTCACCAGATGCATAAGGCATCCTCGTCCTATCATAATTTTTTCCTAGCCTCCTATCCAAACTAGGAGGCCTCTTGTTCATTTCTCTACTATGAAACCAATCTTAGAAATTCCCTAATATTCTACAAGATGAGAAATAATTTGTCCATGATTCATATACCACTGCATGCATCCATCTGAACTTCGCACCCACTAGGTTCCCAAGAATCCAAATAACCACAATATTTTGAAAATGTAATGTAAGGTGAGGAAGACATACCCAAATCTGTTTAGAGGTTCGATCACAATTCATGAAGATATTAAAATTCCACCGAAGAAGAAAATACTTGCAACAGTAGCAAGGCCTGGGGGCTCTAAACCACGCATGAATTAGATCCTCCACCAAGGTAAATTGAATCATGAAATGTCGATTAACCTGAAGTCTGATGACTATGCGCTCTTACAGATCCCATTTGAAAAACAATATCTGATCGAAATCAGCCACCAACGGTCTTGGAGCATTAAAAAGATCCACCATAGTATAGTCTAGGTGACTCGTCCTTTAGCGAACTCCGACACAGATATCGAGAGTTGCGGATTACCAAGATGAAGATCGGGAACTTTCGGGATTAATGAAATCACTGGGAACTCTGGGAGGTAATTAGGGTTGGAGAAAGGCACAAATGGGATTTGTGGCATCATAAGTGGAAGAGTCTAACAATCCTACCCCTCCCCCCTCTAGGAAGGGGGGTGAATCCTCGTCTGGCATGCTAGGGTTCCATCACTGATCTCAGATCCCCAAGCTCTCCTCTCCCCTATTGTCATTCATAAAATGAATACATAAATAGTATTTCCATTATTATCACTTCAATGAAAGGTTGTAATGGAAAACAAATTTCATCAGTTTGGGAGGTGGATGTCTATCATACAGATGAATAATCATTTCATAAGCCATTTATGTAAGTGGGAGTGATTATAGGTATTAAAGCAAAGATAAAAACACATCAATATATGTAAGATACCGAGTTCATTATATAATCGTGGAAAACAATTAAGTATATGGAGAATGATATAAAATAAATGTTCTTTAAGATGATCATTAACTATTATTCTGGTATCTTCCTTGGGGTTTCAATAAAACATGTAAACATTATTCATATTCCCAATATAAGTCTTCTAGGATGAGGGAATATAATTTGGAAATGTATTTTGTCAGTTTTCGAAGGGAAAAAATTATTGATAACAGAAACGAAGTGGGGAGATTTTGTTCCTTTTTATAGTTAAGGATAAGTAACATTATTTAATGAAATATAAGGAATTCACTATAGAGTAGTCAATAATACCACATGTTGCTCTATTATATAAAATTAATCGTTATTTTTTTGAATATATGGTCAACAAAAAATAAAAAAAACAAAATAAAAATAATTTTTGTCATTACGATCTTTAGTATTTATATATAATGAATTTTACAATTTTTTGATTTTACCACATTAACTAGTTTATAAAATTATAAAATTGTAATTTAATAAAAAATAAAAAATAAAATTATTATAGTATTTATACACACTAATTATATATAGTATTTCTAATAAAAATTTCATCTGTGATAGAAGTTAATTATAACAGAAATACTTGTAATGCACAGAAATAACGATCCTATAGTAATCACATTAATAACATGTTTACATTTTTGGGGTTAATATGTTCACTAAAAAGTTAATCTACTCCCAGAATTTACCATATTTTATATTTAATACACTAAAAACTCACTTGGTGTATGATATTATTTTCAGTAATATTAAATCATGTAGTAAAATATATTTTTATATAAGATAACAAAATTGTATATTATGAAATTACTTACTTAATTTAAATTTAAAAAAAATCAAGGTAATTACATAATATTAATATATTATATTCAATCCTATGTAAAAAGAAATATTAAACATAAACAAATAGACACAATAATTCAATCTAATTAACCCACATTTTATGTAACTAGTTTAATTAATTTATTTATTTATAAACAACATAATCCTTTCAATAGAATTTGTTAATAATTTAATTTCTTTATATCATCTAAAAAAGTAAAGACAAGTTATTTTGATAATAATAATGTTGGGTCAATAAGGTTTTCCTTATGACTTTTCCATTCCTTCTTGTTTCGAAAATCACAAACACCTTATCTATAAGAAAATCGGTTTTATAAGGAAAATTTCTTTTATAAGGAAAATCGATTTTGTATGAAAAGTTATCCTTATCATATTTTCATCCATATTTTTCTTATGTATAAGATTCAGATTCATTTCTATTTTCTCGAAATTGTTTGAAACTTTGATATGACGTATTCTGTTTTAGGATCCGAATTCTGGATAAGAACTATAATAAAGTTTCACTCCGAATTCCAGATGAGAACTGTAATAAAGTTTCATTCCGAATTCTGGATATGAACTCTGATTATGTTCTAATCCAAATTATGGATATGAATCCTTATGAAGTTCGACAGCGAATTCTTATTAAGAATTCTGATGATGAATTCTCATTAAGAATTCTGATAATGAATTCTCATTATGAATTCTGATGACGAATTCTCATTACGAATTCTGATGATGAATTCTCATTACGAATTCTGATGAAGAATTCTCATTACGAATTCTGATGATGAATTCTCATTCCGAATTCTCATTCTGAATTCACCTATTAAACTGAATCTGATCATCTTTGTTTTATACACTCGGAATTTATTTAGAGTCCGAAAATTATTTTTGGTTAGACTTCGAACTTTATTTTTTCTTACGTAGTTATAATCTGTCTTCTCTTTAATAATTTTTCTCTCACTCAAAACATTCACTCTGAATATTCACTCCGAAATTTTTAAGACTTAAAACGATGTCGTACATTCTATTTCACTTATTTTTTTTATAAAATGAGGTCTTCTATTCTATTTTAAACTAACCATTGGCTAAGTTACACGTGTACAGGTCCCTACGAATTTCTTGTAAAATATGACCATTGGAAGAGGGAGTTGACCCTTGGAAATTTTCCTATAAATAGTATCTCATTTGAAAGTGCTCAAAGAAAATGAAGTTGATCAATCTAGAGACCACACGCTGCTAGGTTTTTGCTTCATGTGACTCCGAATGTTGGTGATTACATTCGAGGACTTATGGGGATAGGAAGACAGAGGTGCCGACTACGTTGAAGTTCGAGGGCTTCCTTGTTGAGGAAGACAGAGGTTGCCAACTACCTTGATGTTTAGGGCTTTCGGGGATAGCAAGACAGAGATTCTGATATTCGTATCGAGGGCTTACCCTGGTGTGGGTAAGACAGACTTGCTTGAAAGTATAAATCAAGAGACCATTATCCAAGGTTGTTGGATACCCTTCTCTATGGTTTAAAATACTTATATCTTGTTACTTGTAGTTTTACTACTTTATATTTCCACTTCATTTTTTATTATAAGGATAATATAACATTCTTATACTACCCAACGTGTACTCTGTTAGATTCTATACGCTTTAAGGTAGAATCTCATATTGTAATATTTTGTTAAGTTTCAATTTTTGTAACCATATTTATAGAACCTACTTTTGGAATCTCTTTCCAAGTTTTCATTTGGTGTTAGAGGTGTTGTGAATTTTCATAGTTTAATCCTTTTTAAACATATCCCTTTCCTTGGATTAAGGAAAACACAGTTATTCATAACTAACTTTAAAGGTTCCAAAAGAATTTTAAAGTATACAATTCACCCCCCCTCTTGTATATTGAGCATCTACATCATTATTTCAATCCTACAATTGGTATCAGAGCAGGTCTCTGAAATACTTATACACACATTTAAGTTTTTCTTTCTCGCTTTATCATTCCGAACATTTCCATTCCGAACATTCTCATTCCGAACTTTGTTATTAAGAACTTTTTCTACTAACAAGTTTGTGTGCCAAAGGATTATTAATATGGAAGGAATTAATGTTGGTTCTATTGATAATATAAATCCTAAAAGACCACCAACATTTGATGTTAATGATTATGAGTACTGGAGAGATCGAATGAAGAATTTTTTTTATCAATACTGGAGTGGACAATTTTGTTATTCTTACTGGAGATTATAAAATTCCTGATAAGGAAGTTAGAACATTTACTAACCAGGAAAAGCAAGGGTATCAAATCAATTATAAGGTACACAATAATCCACTGTGTTCAATGACCAAAAATATATATAGCCAAATTTCTTTTTGTGAAGAAGCTAATTATATCTGGAAGAAGTTAGAAGTTACACAATTTGGAACTTCTAAAGTGATTAATACTAGTAGAGCTATGCTTAGAGCTGAATATCATGGCTTCAATTTTCCTTATGTAGAACCAATATGTAAAGTTAAATAGAGATTTATGACTATTGTCAACCGCCTACAGTCTATGAGAGAAAAGGATTAGATGATGAATCACTTGTGGATAAGATAATTGATATTATGCCCAATGAGTGGGAATCCAAAATAACAGCTATAGATGAGAACATGAAGGTCAATCAAATTTCTCTTGATGAGTTATTTGGAACTCTTCTCCAACTTGAAACCATAATGAAGAAAGATACTGACCACATTAAAAATAAAAATGGAAATGGTACTGTTGATTTTACAACAAAATCAAATCATATGAAAGATAAGACTCCTGAGAGAGTAACCAGATCCAAGTCTAAGAAGATGGTAGTTCAATCAGATTCTAGTGAGAGTGAAATATAAGAAAATGAATTAGAAAATCTTGCTCAAAGGATGAACAAGATAACTAGCCAGAGAAATTTCAAATCCAATTATAAGAAAAAGGACAGGAAAGATAAGAAATATGTAGAAGTTACTTGTTATGAATGCAAGAGAGATGGACATATTAGATCATATTGCCCATTGCTTAAAAAGAAATAAAGGAAAGAAAGGAATTCAGATAGGAACAGAAAGAAGTATTATAAATCCAAAGCTAAGAATGTTTTGAAAGCTAATGATACCTGGAGTGCCATTGGTGGTTACTCATCAGATGAATCTTCTGATTACGAATCTCTAGGACAGAAGAATCTTGGTCTTATAGCCAGATTACCTATTGAAAATCATTGTTTAATGGCTAAGGTACGAAATGCTGAATCATTGACCAATATTTATTTAAATTCTAATGATAGTAAGTATTATAACTATTCTGATGAAGAATCCTCTTCTGATGAAGAAAATACTTTACTTACTTATGAAGAAGTCTCTAGGTCTGCTGAACTTCTTGAAATTGAGAATTCCAAACTCAATAAGAAACTTGATAAGGCAAACTCTAGGAATTCTATTCTTACAAAAGAGATATCAGATCTTTCTAAAGATCATGATAGGAAAAATGATGATTTTGAAAGTATTTCAAAAAATCCTGAGGAAGTATGTTCTTAGAAGAACAAACTTTCTAAAGAGTTCGAATAAGTAATTTCTAATAAAAATGTTTTCGAGCCTAGCTCTAGTTCTAAATCTAATGATTTTGAGGATAAAAAACTTGGTTATAAAACTCAAGTCTGAAATTTTTTCCTTAAAGAAGTGTTTATCATACTTTACCCATGGTAAGGAAAATTTTGATAAAATGTATTCCCAAATATGACCTTTAAGAAATAAATCTGGATTTGGTTATACCCATGTAAAACCTATTTTTAGTAACAATTAATTTGTTCCTCAAAGTGCCCTATTTGGTACCATGTTTCAATGTGGTGGTCACTGGGCAAAGAATTGTTCCTTAAACAAAACCCAATATCTAGGATTTCACAGAGCTTATTTCTCTAAGAAGATGTGGGTACCTAAAATTTTATTATCTGGAAATCTCGGATCCATGAAAGTTTCGATTCCAAATATTTAATTCTCTTCTTTATTTCAGGAAAATAAAGAGAGTACTAGAAACAATACATGGTACATGGATAGTGGATGTTCCTGGCACGTGACTAGTAACAAAAGATATTTTAAAAAGATTATCAAAACGAAAGGAGGAAAGGTAACATTCGGAGATAATTCTAAGGGTGATATTGTTGGTATTGGTAATATTGTTCTTTTAGGTAAAACTTTGATTTCAAATGTCGTTTTTGTTAAGGGTCTTAAGCACAACCTCATTAGCATAAGTCAGTTATGTGATGAAGGTTACCTTGTGAATTTTAGGAATGATAAGTGCTTAGTTCACAATTCCAAGGAATAATTTATTCTCTCATCCAATAGGCAAGAAAATGTTTACACTTTGAACATAGAAGACCTTAGATGCCAAGATTTACCTTGCCTATGTTCAATGGAAGATCATTCCTGGTTATGGCATAGAAGACTAGGTCACTGTAACCTTAGGAACCTATGTAAACTCTCTAAGAAGAAACTAGTTAAGGATCTACCAGAGCTTAGATTTGATTATCCTAAAGTTTGTGATCCTTGTCAATATGGAAAGCAACATAAATCCAGTTTTAAATCAATCGGTGAAGTCTCGAAAACTGATGCAATACAGTTAGTGCTCATGGATCTTTTTGGTCCAACACAAACTGGAAGTATTGGAGGCAAATACAATGTGTTTGATCTAGTTGATGATTACACTAGATTTACATGGGTTTATTTTCTAGCAAAGAAATATGAATCCTTTTCTTATTTCAAAAGTTTTAGATCCCATGTTAAAAATGATAAAAACCTTACATTGAAAACTATTCATAGTGATCATAGAGGAGAATTTCAAAATTCAGATTTTGAAACTTTTTGTAGTAGAAAATGTATTACACACAATTTTCAGCACCTAGAACTCCTCAACAGAATGGTGTAGTTGAATGAAGAAATAGAATTCTTCAAGAAATAACTAGAACCATGTTGAGTGAATATTCTATTGAGATACATTTCTAGGCTGAACTTGTAAGTTCTACTTGTTATACTATAAATCGAGTTTTGATTAGAACTTTTCTTAATAAAACTCCTTATGAGTTATGGAAAGGTAAAAAACCAAGACATTCCTACTTCAAGGTTTTTGGCTGGAAAGTATTAATTTTGAATATTAAAGATAACCTATATAAATTCGCACCAAAATCTGATGAAGGAATTTTATTAGGTTATTCCAAAACTTCTAAGGCTTATAGAGTTTTTAATAAAAATACTTGTACTGTTGAAGAAACAGTACATGTAAAATTTTATGAGTCTGATCCTTTTGTTTTTAAACCATCCTAGCATACATCCTTGGATGTGTCTTCAAAAACTGATTTTAAACCTTTGATAGAAGAATCTTCTGATAAGGATAATGTTCAATAAGATATTCCTAAAACATTTACCCCCGAAGACTTTCTACCCTATTTTGATGAACATGCTTTTCAAAACCCAAATCAGGTGTTTTGTAAGAATCATCCCATTGATAGAATCAATGGTGATGTATATAAACCTGTAAGGACTAGAAGTTCCTTAAGAAATTAAGTAGAACATATATCATTACTTTCCCAATTAGAACCTAAAAGCACTGATGAAGCTTTAGGTGATGATGATTGGATCAAAGCCATGCACGGTTAACTAAATGAATTCGAAAAGAATAAGGTCTAGACCTTGGTTGAAAGACCTAAGGAAACTTCTGTTATTGGAGTAAAGTGGGTTTTCAGAAATAAATGTGATGAAAATGGATTCATATTAAGAAATAAAGCTAGACGTGTTGCTGAAGGCTATAATAAGCAAGAGGAAATAGACTATGAAGAAACCTATGATCCAGTAGCTAGACTTGAATCTATCTGTATTCTACTTGCCTTTGCAGCATTATTTAATTTCAAACATTTCCAAATGTATTTGAAATGATCTTTTCTTAATGGTTATGTTCAAGTGGAAGTTTTTGTTGAATAACCTCATGGATTTGAAGATACAAAATATCCTGATTACGTTTTTAGGCTTACCAAAGCTCTTTATGGCCTTAAACAAGCCCCACGAGCATGGTATGATAGACTCACTGGATTTTTGATTCAAAATAACTATGTTAAGGGAAATACAGATCCAACCCTTTTTATAAAGAAAGATAAGTAAAATTTTTTGATTGTTCAAATTTATGTCGATAACATCATATTTGGTTCAACTCAACAATCTTTGACCGACCCTTTTGAAAGTCTAATGAAATATGAGTTTTAAATGAGTATGATGGGTGAGATAACATTTTTCCTTGGTTTTAAAATTTCTCAAAAACCAGAAGTAATCTATATATCTCAACATAAGTATATTAAAGATCTTCTCAAAAAGTATGGTTATGAAAACACTAAGAGTATAAGTACTCTCATCGGTACCTCAAACTCTATAGATCTTGATGAAGCTAGAAAACCAGTAGATCAAACGTATTTTAGAGGTATGATAGGATGTTTACTTTACTTAACAGCTAGTCGACCAGACAAAATGTTTTCAGTAGCCTTATGTGCAAGATATCAATCCAATCCTAAGGAATCTCACTTAAAGGCAGTAAAAAGAATTTTTCGCTACCTTAAGGAAACCATGGATATAGGATTATTTTATATTTCTGGAAATGATTTTGTTCCAAAAAGCTTTTCTGATGCTAACATGGGTGGATGTAGAATGGATAGAAAGAGTACATCTGGAACTTGTCATTTCTTTGGAGATTCGTTAGTTTCTTGGTCTTGCAAGAAGCAACATTCTGTAGCACTCTCCACTGCTGAAGCCGAATATGTAGCAGCTGGAAGTTGTTGTGTCTAGTACTGTGGATGCAACACACACTCACAGACTATGGCTTGAGTTTTACTAAAACTCAAATTTTGTGTGACAACACAAGTTCCATTGCCCTCAGTAAACACCATGCACATCACTCTCGTGCAAAACACATATATATTAGGCATCACTTTCTTAGGGATCACACACTCAAAGGAGATATTATTCTTCAGTTTATCAGAACAGAAGATCAACTTGCTGATATTTTCACAAAATATTTTCCTTCTGATAGATTTGAATATATTAAATAGAAGTTAGGAATGATAACCATAAGGTAATTCTTCTTAATTAACATTCTGTTGAAAAATTCTCCTTACAGTAATAAACTCATTTTCATAAGGGGAGTACATTTGATTGTTAGAATAACTAAATTTTTCAAAGTTATTTTTTCAAAAATTTCGGAACTAAAATTTAGGAATGGGAATTTCCAGAACAAAAATTTTTCATAATGGATATTTTCGTATAGAAAACCTCTGGAATGGAAAGTTTTGTATTGAAAACTTCTGGAATGGAAAATTTCTTTCTGGTATTTTCATAAGAGGATTTTTGTACCGAATATTTCATAATGAGTTTTTTGTTTTCAAATTTTGTAATGAAAGTTTCGTACCTAGATTTCCGTACTGAGTTTGTTTTTCGTAGTGAGTTTTGTGAACATTGTCTTTTCGTAGTAATGATTTTTTTTGTAGTTTTCTTAATAATGTTACCAATTATGAATAATCCTCCTAAGCCAATCTGAAAGGTATGATTTCCTTACTCATGTTTTCGTAGTAATACTTTACTTGGTGGAATTTTCTTATATTTTGTTTTCGGATTATAATTTTCTTAATTATTTGTTATAATAAAAACCTCAAAAGATCGGATTCAAGTTTTCTTGAGAATTGGGTTTCGACCGTCAGATCTGATCTCAACTTATCACAACCGTTTGATCAACCGTGGAAGATGAACTGTTTTCTCGTTGCCTATATAAAGGGGACCCCAAATAGTTGTCCCAAATCAGTTTTCAAGCTCCAAGCGTCTCGAAACTTTGCCTCTCTGTTTTAGGACCGTTCCGATCTTCAGAATTCTCTGTTCTGAACTTCCCAGAAGTCTTCAGACCTGAATTTCTATGGAATTAGCTTCTCAAGAAATGTCATCATCCAATCCAATTTCACAATGGTTAGTTTACAGAGAAAGGCTGGTTCATCCGGATTTCTTTAACAACTATGATTCTCTTATTTCAAAGAACATAAAGCTGAACGGATGGGAAGATATTGATGTGTCCAAACCGGGGAATCAAGATGATGTTTTTTCGGAGTTACTTTTTGAATTATATGAAATACTTTCCTTATTTAAGGAAGATAATAGGGATAAATTTCTTTTATGTCTTATGGAAATACATACAAGCTTTTTTATACAAAGGCAACCATATTGGTAGGGCTGACCTATGAAGGAGAAGTCGAGTTCGTATCTCACGTATTTCCAGATTCTAAAGGAATCTTCAACAAGGAAAATGCTTTGGAGACTCTCGGACTGTTAGATGACAAGGCTCCGAAAATTTCTAGCTTGTCTACAAATTTCCAGATTCTAGAGTTGTGGGTACAAGGTCTTATCGTACCGAGGAAAGGTGATAAAGATAGTCTGAAGAAGAGTGAAATATATATCTTATATTTTCTGATAAATCTAAGGAAGTTTAACATTATGAGGCACATTCTTATAACTATTGAGAATGTTAAGAAAGGAAATCTCAGAGCCCAAATCGTAATGTACCTAGCAATTTTATCAATGTTAATAGTTTGGTTCCTTGAGTGTTTCAAGGAAGATTGCAAGACTAAGCCAAGGGTTTGAAAAATTTTGTTGGTGAGTGATGATACTCTTAAGAGGATAGATGTGACTATCAACAAGGAGACTGGTGAGTTCTTCGATTTTCCAGCACAAGAAGAAGCGGTTCCGAAGGCTTCTGAACCGGAATCATATAAGCCAGTAAAGAAAAGAATGTTGAAAGAAGTTGCACCTGAAGCAGAGGATCCTAAATCTAAGAAATTTCAATCCGCGCCTCCTAAACCGAAGAAGAAGAAATCTTATCCTAATGAGGTAGTTGCGAAGTGGAGAACAGATAAAGAGAAAAGGAAAGAAGGGGATCCGCAGTTTGGATTGGATCCTACGGATGCTATGTCTTTGAAGGAAAGGACAGAAGATGAATTAGTAAAACAAGCAAAAGAAAAGAAGCTCAAGAAGAAGATTTCAGAAGATGAGGCAGTCCAAGATTTGTTAAAATTTAATTAGATGGTTTCCAGAAGCATTCCAGTTCCGAGATCTTTCTCCTTGGAATCTCTACCTGAGACTCCAGGAAGAAACCTTGATTTTCTGGAAGAGATTATAGCTGAGCATGTTGAGGAGCCTGAGCAGATTCAGCAAGTGGATGAGGAAGAAGCAGTTGCTGAAGGAAGTGGTGAAACTGGCGATCTTTTGAAAGAAGTAGATGATTATAAGGGTTCACCTTTGGATCATCTGTCACTCCGAACTTCAGAGGCTGAATTATCTATGTTAGTTACTCCAGAGAAGGATAAGAATGAAGAAGATGTTGTTCAAAAAGTTGTTGATGATGTTATTCAAGTATCTAATAGAGAGCAGAAATCTCCTGAAAAAGAATCCATTTCGAAAAAGGACAAGGGAAATAAGCTCTTTGTTGATACTCTGAAATCAGTGGCAAGCAAGAAAAGAGAAGTTGGTGATTCGTCTAAAAGATTTTTGAAGCTTATTGAGGAAGAAAATTCCCCAAGAAAAATCTCGGATTCAGAGTCATCCTCATTGGGGCATGACTTTGTTATTTAATCTTTGAAGAAGTTGGTACGTTCCATTCCGACCATCTCGACTATAGATTCAAGATGCCAAATTCTCCAACATGCCCTGAATTAGAAATCAGATTCCATATCCATGGTTATGGATAAGTATGTTGAGATAGAAGCTGAATTCAAAACTTTTCTTGTTGGATATGAAGCCCACAAAAGATCTTACAAGAGGATGACTAGTTGGTCGAGGAAGAATGTGGAAGAGATGAGGCTCTTTTATGAATTCCAATACAATGTGAAGGATGCCTTTGAAACAGAAGAAAAGATGATTAATGAACTTACTTTATCCAAGAAGTCAGAGATCTGAATGGGAAGCTGAATTCTGTTTCTCAAAACTGGAAGTATGAAAGGGATCATCGGGTTGAGTTTGAAGAAATGTTGAAGTCTCAGGAAGAAAAGCTTAAAGCCCAGGAAGAAAAGACTAAAGCTCAAACTGCAAGAATAGTGGTCTTAGAGAAGCAAGATGAAGAATACCATAAAGACCTAAATAAGATCAAGATTATTCTTATGGGGCTCATTTCGACGGAAAAAGATCCGAAATAGTTAAATATGATATTTTTGTTGTATCTTTCATTCATTAAAATTAATGGAAATCTTGGTTGCTCGTCTTTTGTTATTATTAGTAATTTTTCAGGTACTTTGTTATATTTTCCATTCCCTCAAATTCTTTTTGAAAATCACATAGTGGGAGAAGGAAAAGAACTCTAATGAAAAGGAAAAAGAATCTTAACAAAGGGTGAGAAAGAAAACAAACTCTAATAGGGTTTATCTAAGGGGGAGTTTCTCATTAAAGAAGACATTATTATTTGTAATGAAAAGTCATTCTGAAAATCTAGAATACGATCCTTATAGTTTTAAAGCCTACGGGGGGGGGGGGGTTAGTCGTATTCATCAATATCCTTAAAGAAAAGGGAGATAAGCCTTAATGTTTTTCTTTCTTCTTAGAATATTTTTTCGTAAGGATGTTTGTGCTTTCCAAAAAGGGGGATATTGTTGAGTCAATAAGGTTTTCCTTATGACCTTTCCATTCCTTCTTGTTTTTAAAATCACAAACACCTTATCTTTAAGAAAATCTCTTTTATAAGGAAAATTTCTTTTATAAGGAAAATCACTTTTGTAAGAAAAATTATCCTTATCATATTTTCATCCATATTTTTCTTAAGTATAAGATTCGGATTCATTTCTATTTTTCGGAATTGTTTGAAACTTTGATATGATGTATTCTGTTTTAGGATCTGAATTCTGGATAAGAACAGTAATAATGTTTCACTCCGAATTCCAGATGAGAACTGTAATAAAGTTTATTCCGAATTCCGGATACGAACTCTAATTATGTTCTACTCCAAATTCTGGATACGAATCCTTATGCAGTTCGACAATGAATTCTTATTACGAATTATAATGATGAATTTTCATTACGAATTCTGATAATGAATTCTCATTACGAATTCTGATGACGAATTCTAATTACGAATTATGATGACAAATTCTCATTACGAATTCTGTTGAAGAATTCTCATTACGAATTCTGATGAAGAATTCTCATTCCGAATTTTCATTCCAAATTCACCTATTAAACAGAATCTGATCATCTTTGTTTTATACACTCCAAATTTATTTAGACTCCGAAAATTATTTTTGATTAGACTCCGAACTTTATTTTTGCTTACGTTGTTATAATATGTCTTCTCTTTAATATTTTTTCTCTTACTCCTAACATTCACTCCTAATATTCACTCCAAAATTTTTAAGACTTAAAACGATGTCATACATTCTATTTTAATTATTTTGTTATAAAAAAATGTCGTCTATTCTGTTTTAAAATAAATGTTGGCTAAGTTACACGTGTACAGGTCCCTCTGAATTTCATGGAAAATATGACCGTTGGAAGAGGGATTTGACCTTTGGAAAGTTGGCTATAAATAAGAGCTCATTTGAAAGAGCTCAAAGAAAATGAAGTTGATCAATCTAGAGACCACACGCTGCTATGTTTTTGCTTCGTGTGACTCCGAATGTTGGTGATTACATTTGAGGACTTCCGGGGATAGGAAGACAGAGGTGCCGACTACCTTGAAGTTCGAGGGCGTCCTTGTTGAGGAAGACAAAGATTTCCAACTACCTTGAAGTTGAGGGCTTGCAGGGATAGCAAGATAGATATTCCGATATTCGTATCGAGGGCTTACCCTGGTGTGGGTAAGACAGACATGCTTGAACGTATAAATCAAGAGACCTTTATCCAAGGTTGTTGGATACCCTTCTATTTGGGTTAAAAGACTTATATCTTGTTACTTGTAGTTTTACTACTTGTTTATTTCCGCTGCATTTTTTATTATAAGGAAAGTATAACTTTATTATACTTCCTTACTTGTACTCTATTAGATTCTATACACTTTAAGGTAGAATCTCATATTGTAATCTTTTGTTAAGTTTTAATTTCCGGAACCATATTTCCGGAACCAAATTTTGGAATCTCTTTCCATGTTTTCATTTGGTGTTAAAGGTGTTGTGAATTTTCTTTGTTTAATCCTTGTTAAACATAGCCCTTTCCTTTGCTTAAGTAAAACACAGTTATTCATAACTAACTTTAAAGGTTCCAAAGGAATTTTTAAAGTATACAATTCATCCCCCCCTCTTGTATATTGAGCATCTATATCATTATTTCGATCCTACAAATAATTCATTTAAAAGACAAAATAATATGTATAGAGTAATGTATGCAGTTTTTCTCTATCGCCAATGATTTATAAATATTAATACAAAGAAAGGTAAACATTTTACTACTCATTATTTAATCTATAATATTGATAAAATTAATGAAAAATTTCCCAAAAAAATCATCAAATTCAATAATATGGACATAATTGTCGAAATAGGTCCATAAATTAGATTTTGGGCATGTTTTGGTTCATTTGTACAACTTATATTTTATGTATAACTATTAAGTACAAATTTTCTTTTCTTTAATCATTGAAATTAATTTTAATTTCATTCACTAATAAAATTGGTAAAAAAATTATTTAACTTTATCAGATAATTAATATAATTTTAATTCAAAATTTAGAATCTGATTTTCAACATTTATCTCATGAATCCAAAATAAATTAATTTTAAATTAATCCTATGGTCAAAGCAATAATATATATATATTTAGAATAAAAATTATTAAAAGTTTCAAATGTATTTTATAATTAAATTTTATATGAAAAATTATTCACTGACTAACAGTTTATTAATTGATATATAACTGAAATATTGATACTTTTAAAAAATCAATAAAAATTTTAACATTGTTAATAATTTATGTGAAATTAAAATTTTCAATAACAATTTAGTTTTTTCAGGATTCAATAAGAAATTAATCATTTTAGAAAAAAAATCAAATATCTACCCAATAATAATGATGGTATTCTTGTTTAAAAAATAATGTTTATTTTTTAAAATAAAAATAATAAAACTATAATAATTTGGTTTTAAATTTATTTTGTTATAAAATTATGAATTTTTTTAGCAAAATAATGTTTTTATCAATCAAAATGGATTTATTTTTCTCTATTCCATAAAAAAAATTATTAATTTTAAAAACAATATTGTGCATAATAAATATAAATTTTAGTAACATAATCAACCAATAGAGTTTATTTATTCTCATAAAATACACTTCTTCTCATTTAAATAGTTTTTCATAAAAATATTTTACTTTATTTTAAAAAAAGTTTTAATTTAATTTCTAATAAATTGTTCAAAAAATAAGTCCTTATAATTAAATTTGTTTGAGATACATTTATAATTTGTTTAATCATGTCCAAGTTCTCAATTCCAATGGCATTCTAATATTATCATGTTAAATAATTATATATATAGTATACTCTTCATTGGTAATACTCAATATTGAGTGTAATAAAATTTATTAAAGAAATTAATTATTGTGGGTATCATACGATAAAATCTGTACAATATAGCCTTCATGCCATTGAATATGTTTTTATTCATTTAAAATATCTTTTTTTTCTGGGAATAAATAAGAATAATATAATTATGAAAGAAAATATAAATTTCCTTCTCCATATCAATGTATTGAATAATTATTAGGACATTTTCAAATAATTTTTTATAAAGTGATATAATTCTTCAATTGGATATTTTATTAAAAATTTGTTTTAATTTTTTTATGAATGAATATTTTAAATAATTTGTTGATGTTCAGGAAGATATATTTTATAATATTAATTTAATTTTTGAAATCATCGTGTCAAAATTATTATAAATTTATTTCTTTTTCATATTTTTAAATAATGGTTTATTTAGTAATTAATATTTGAAAATAATTATTTTCATTGAAAAAAACATATTTTTAATTATGAAGATAAATTATATTTTTGATTTCTATTAAAATTTATTCAGTTTAATTTTAATTAAATTAATTAAATTATTAGTTATTATAGTTTTTATTCATGAATATACTATAAAAAATATTATTTATAATGGAATTTTTTTGGAAAACCATTTGTGATATTTTTTCCAATTTTTTTTAAAATAATCTAATTTTGAATGTTAAATTTTGAAAAATTGGATTCTATATTTTAAAAAATATATTAAAAATTTTCTTAATAGGAATATTTTATTATTGGTCACAATGTATAGAAAAACTTTTAATTTTATTAATGATGGTAGGTTTTAATTGGGATGTTTGGGATAAAGATAAAAGTTTATAAGACTATTCTATAATCCCAAAACATGTTTAAAATTTATGGGGTGAGTTAATTTCATTCATTGGATTCAACTTGTTACTTATATAACCTTTTTTGACCATTTGTATAAGATTATTATTTTTATAGTATTTTATTTCAAGGAAAGATAACCATGTTAGACTTTTAATTTTAATATGTATAATTTTGTTAATATTATCTTGAAGGGAGAATTGGTTCAACTATTAATATAATATTTTAAACATGATGATTTCTATTTAACATAATAATTTTTTATTACTTATTAGTGGGGAAATAAATAACATCATTACTTATACAATATTGAAGCGATAACTATTCGATTAAAGGAAAAATAAAATAAATGCTATTAGAAATAATAATAGTATTCTAATTGGAGAAAATTTCAGTAATATATTAAATTTTTAAATAAAAATGTAATTTCATAAATGTATGAAATAATTGGTATGAAATTGTAATGTATTTTTGATGAAATTAAATTTATTGTAGTGAATAGTGTTAAAATTTAAAATAATGAAATTTTATGAAAATTAATTTTTATTAAATTAATCAATATTTATAGGAATATAAAATTAGAATACTATGGGTAATATATGATCATAAATTCTACCCCTCATAAATTATGGGAACCTTGGAAACATATGGATCTAAAATATTGATATTATAATTTAATTTTTTGTGAAATTCCAAAATAGTCCCTCACATCAATTAAAAAAGTGCCCCCACCACACCCATTTATTTAAACAACATTGAGAATTCATGATTTAACATCCAATGAGAAATTATCTTGTAAACTAATTTAGGCCCATTTTTGTGCTATTTTACTTTTTAAATGTCCCATCCTATATGCCTCTATTGGAGATATAATCGAGTCATTTCAAATTAGAGGACATTATCATAACAAGTAACTTTATTTTATTACAATAATTTGATTCCAAAAAAATTATTATAATTATTAGAAAATATTTTATTGTTTATCCTAAATTAATAAAATATTAATATGGTTTTTATTAAACAATAATAAACACTCTTTAAAATTAAATAAACATGTGAAAATATCATTCATGTGTACGTACAACGTAACATCTTCACGTAGTGATACAATTAATTTTCTAGCACCATCATTAATTTATTGATTCTATGATCCATATAAGGTTAAAATATTAAAAATTATTAATCTTATAGAATTAAAATATAACATTTACTGTCATACCAAATGAATATTTAGAAAATGATGACGTAATATGTGTGTACTCGTTGAAGCAATGTGATATATTATTCCTGTCTATTTTACATAGATATTATGGAGTTTGGAAATGATAAATATAGATAATTTACATAATATAATTTTAATTATTTTAATTTTAATTATTATGTTCCTTTATTATGTTACATCCTTTAAAAAGTGAAAACAATGTTCATTTGCATGTATTGAATACCGTCACAAAAAACATTGTAATTATTTTTTTTAATCCATAGCATTTTTTATGAAATTATATATATATATATATATAATTATTACATATTTTATAATAGTCCTGAAAAATATTCTTTTATATATCTTTACATTTGTTAAATTTATTAGAGAGGAGTCTAACAATATTTCAATGGATTCAGACATACCATAAAGGATTTTTTTCTATAATTTATATTCCGTGGATATATTTATTATATATAACATTGTTATTTTATATAGTATATAATCATCCCTAGAATTTACTATAAAATTATGGTCAAAAAAGTAATTATGATTACAAATGCATATAAATTTATTTCATTAATGGGGATTATGATACCAAATTTTGAAAACTCGTAATGGTTTTTTCCCTATCTCATTATCATTTAGGGTTCATATGTTTAAGTATATAATGGGAAATATTTCTATTTTATATCCATGTTTTCTAATAATAAAATAATAAAATAACAATTATCCTAAAAATATATAATATAATTTTTTATTATAATTGAATTTTTTGCTAAATGGTTTGAAAGTAATGTTTTTTATAATTGTTTAAATGATGTACTTTGGAAATTTCCCAAAAATACAAAATTATTTTTTATCTTATAAGACAAGAGAGTTTTTCTCCACAGTCATGGATCCTTAATGCGTTGATGATTCTATTAAATGTTTGAAATTTTATTTTCAAAGAAATTGTTTTCATTTATATATGCTCATATTTTTAATAAATTGATATTTGATTTTATTATGGTAAAGTTATTTTTCAAACAAATCCTAATTTTCTTTAAAAAAAAATTTCCATCTAATACGACATTATTTGGTTTAACATATAGTATTAAAGGTATATTATTTTAGGATACCATCCTTCATAATTTTATATATGGGTTTTATATATTAAAATTTTGATATGTTTATGAAACCCATTTTTATAGGGTTTATTCTATGATTAATTGTTTATAAACCCCATTTATATTCAAAAGGACTAATCTAGTGAATTTTTTTTATATGATGGAAATTTTATGAATGAGTGGACCAATTTACATTTGGAGGGAATGAAATTAGAGAGCCCCCTAACCTGTGATATTAGGATCCATTTAGGTTTAATAAATCTATTGAACTCATGAGTTTCATAGACCAATAATTCGAAATATGACATATGTTGTATAATTTGAGATACACAAAAAAACGTCCATCGAAAATTTCCTATAAATTTAGTTTTATGAACATGGAAACATTATGTCTTATTGTCAAGGAGGATTTTTCCATGTTATGGACATGCATCCAATGGTTAACATGATAAGGTAACATGTCCAAGGGTTCACATAATAAGGAACCTTATAAAATGGTTCATATGATAAGTATACATATCCTTGTGATTTCATTATAAGGCTGCATGTCAAAGGTTCTTTCATGTCATGCCTACATGAATAAGGACAAATTAAAAGGAGAAAAATATAAATATTCACATGTGGTATCACATGATTTTCGAATCATCATTTTATCACATAAAGAAATTTTTCATTGGGGTCTCACTCATTAGATAATTATATGAAATTCATATAATAATGTTACCAGATATTGGGATGAAAAAATGAGTCCTTGTAAGTAGTGTGGTTACCTAGATAATTTTTCCATAATATACTTCCCTAAATCTAAATGTTTTCTACAAATATTTTCAATGAGGATTCATGTGTTTATATTTGAATAGGGGATAGTGTATACTAAAAAATGATGGTAGATTATTCAATATATATTTTCTTGATAAAAATAATGGTGTATCTTAAAAACTACAACACCTGGACGTTCACAAACTCATGCGACACCAATTGATTCACTTGATCGGGTTTTTGTGCTAGCTTCATTGATTTATTCACATAATCACTTCATGATACTGAATTAACATGATCAATGTCACATGATTGCCTCTAATGGTTGGAATCCAATGATGGCCTCACATGATCTTCATTTCATGATGTCCTCACATGACTGGAATGACTTGAACAAGATCCACCCTAGTTGGAAAATGGTGGAATGGAATCGAATTCTTCATGTTAGGTAGGTTGTCGATGATGGTACCCTTATGTGATGTTTTTTGAAATAATTTTCATGTGATGACGTCTCATGAACTGCAATTTCATTCACCACCGTTATTAGACAATGTAGAGGAGTTCATCTATAATAGGATACACATAATAAAATCACTATAAGAATGAAGTAATGACATTTTTCATGACATAGATTCAGGAAATGATATTATTAAGAATTATTTTTTTAATGAAATTGTTTTGTCGCATACATGTGTAGCATCAATTGCATATATTTCTTATAAAGGTTTTCTTAATCTATCACTATTTCCATAAGATTCTATCGATTTATGGTTATCACATGCATGTAAAAAAATCTTCTAATTGTAGGATATATATAACAGATATTATAGGGATCAATATTTGATTGTATGTTTGTTTTCTCAATATTTCTAATGTATTAGTTGACATCAAAATATATAATGGTCAACCATCATGTCAGAGTTAGGCATTCCAATGGTAAACTCACATTAGGTTTTTAAGATATTAAAAATTAGGAATTTTATACATTAATCATTGTAGAAATACTTGATCTTATAGATATAATTATATTCATATCTTTTTAACTTGTGAATTGTATGGTAAATTTTTAGTCACATATTAGTTTAATGTTTTTTTGAGTGTAGATATATATTTACTTCCATATCAAAAATCCATTAAGCCAGTAGTAGTGTTCACCACTCAAAACACATACCAAAAATGAGCACATGGGCCACAATACACCCATGTGTTGTCGTCCAAAAATCTTATAATGCACTATGTGTTCACATATGTTCATCAATGTTTGAACTATTCTCACCAACTCTCTACCACACATGGGATATCAATCCTCTACAGTATTTCTTGAAGGTCTTTTGGGATCTCCGTCATGGTTAACACTGTTCCAATAAGTGTGGGATTGGGCTAGCCTAGCTTGTAGGATATGGAAGGAGATTTTTTTAAATAAATTTTCTACCTAATAATTAAAATTCATTCAAAAAACTACGTATAAATGACATAATGAAAAAAAATATTTAACATTATAAAATAAATGAGTATTATTTATTCACTTGAAATCCACCTATTTTCTATAAGTACATTAATAAAAATATATCAGTACTTATTTCATGAAATTCACACATCACAAATCCCATATAAAAATGTTTATTGTACACCTTGATGGTTCTAATAAAAAACCATTAAATCAAATCAAGAATTCCTGAAAAAGTGGAATATGTGATCCTCTAAAAAGGGCCACTATTTTCACCCATCTTTTTTATGAAAAATTAGGGTCAATGTAAATCTTATATCAAATACATATTAATCTCATTTCCAACTGTGTTGAGGAAACATGTTATAGTATTAGGGTCCATAATGGTGCTTGATACATTATATTTCTCTGATGAAATATATGAAAATAATTCATTTTCAATTTATTATAAATAATAGTAAATTTTAAGGATAATGTATTATATTATATAAAAATAATTAAAATAAATGTATTTTTATGGTCGACCTATGTTATTTAGAGTTATTAACTTTATTCCTTCTCGACCAGCATATCCAAATCACTTGCAAGTTCATACCACCACCCAAGATCATATATCAAGTCATCATATTGGAATTAATTATTTATTTGAAATTATAATTAATTACTCTATTTATATAATTAATCAATATTAAACAAAAAGTCACCTTGAGAATTATACTCAATGAAATATTGAATGATGGCATGGAAATATCCTATACCAGGGTTGTACATTATCTAGGAACAACATCCTTATTTAAAAAATTGTTTTTACTATATAAATTAATTAATACCCCTATGAAATTTTTGTAGGAAATGTACAAAAAAACAAAAGGTGTATATTTGAATGTTATTTACCTATAAGGTCTTGATCATTCCATGGATATTGAAATCCTTAACATTATGTATGATTACAACAAGCTCAAGTGGCATTTCAACTTAAAACAATTTTCTTAGAGATAATATGATTTGTGAAAAAAATATAAAATGAAAATACATGAAAAAAGGAACTATAATTAATAATACTAAATAAATAATCACCATTATCTCCCCATATCATGGGAATTTTAGGGATGAATGACAGGGGGATAGTTAGGTGACCACAATTTCCTCAGACCACTTATTTTTCTAAAAAATAATAAGATCCAACCATAAAAAAGATTTATTGATCCATCCACACAATATACTATAATTTAAATCACCATATTACAACCCCTTGGATCCTGAACATGGATCCCTATATGAGAAACACTACATCGTAAAGAACCTATATGATCATCATTATATAACTCCTCTCATGAATTATAAAAACCCGAATTACCAAGCCACTAAACAGTGGAATCCAATTTCATTGATGGTGAGCTATAAGGATAACCATAACTCTAAGAACAATCTATATACAATGGAGGAATTTACTACAAATATTTCAATTATCATATGAATGAAGCTAGTGGTTTCTCACCCAATGGATTTTATAAAGAGAATAACCCTGATGAAAAATCACAATATAATTGTACCTATTTGAAAAATATAGAACCACACAAGTAGTCACCCATATATTTTGCGGCTCCAAATTGTGGACATCCCCATGGAATTTTTTTCATTTCATGTCTATCACCTTATATGGAATGAAAAAATATCTGTAATAAAATTAAATTATAGATACACCCAACCCTACTTTTTTTAAGACCCCCACCACACATGCTGTACCAATCATGGTTCGTAAATGGTAGAAGATAGATAGTGACACATGAGTTCCAACCCCAGCAGGCTCTGACTTGGTGTCTAAAACAAAGGGTATAATAAAAAAATATGGGATTCATTATCATAAAAAAAAACTCATATATAATAGTGGTAAGACAAACACCATACATATTTTACTTAGATTATAATATGAAATAAAATCCAATGTAATAAAATGTAATTTCATATAATCGAAAATACAACTAGAAGGAAACTTCATGTACCAAATGGAATATAAAGATGACAATGACCACAAATCCCATACAACTCCTTTCAACCCCAATCTAGTAGTGACTGTCCTAAACTCCAACATTATCCAATTGACCCGAAATATAGTTTATATACACATAGGGTGGGTATATTAGAATACTCAATACAACCTTTCATGAAGCCTTTCAATCAAAAAGATTAATAAATAATGCTAATGTACATAGAACAAAAAGTGAAACAATATAATCACCTAATTTTTGTTTTAAAGTTTCCAACCTCACCGTGGATACTATTACAAAGTATCACCTAAAAAAATATATGATAATAAAAACTATTAAGGGTACCCTACTACAACTTCCTCACTATTTTTTCATTTTCATGAACATCGAACATCCTGAGCATCTCTCTATAAAAAGGATTTCCCCAAGACACCTGGATGAAGCATCACAACATGCATCTTGTGTAACACACCACCACATTCATATAACTAAAAGTAACGATATACTTTCATGGATCCAACACATATATCATAACATGTATCATACATATGGTATTATACCTCCATTCATCACAACACATTCACTGAATAAGGATCATCATTCTGTCCTGGCCTATACACATTATACTTATAGTAGTAATTAGATAACTATATAGAGAATATATGTGTGTTATGTAACCAAAAGACATTATTTCCATCTACAATCATATATGGGGATATTTAACCACAATTTATACAATAATAAGTATCTACCAATAGAATAGAGTGGGGCCAAAGAGGGTAGTTATCCATCCATCATAACATAGAAATGTAGGGTAAAACACCCCATAGGGCCCAAATTCCCTATGACATCAACTTCTCTAACTGAATGTGTGGATTAGACTATAAAAAAACATAAAATGTACATGAAATTTTATAACTCACCACTACACTATTGTAATATTCTAGTATTTGACCCAATTAATGCTAAAGTCTCTCGAACTCTCAATTTCAAATAATAAGACCATATATCCAATAAGAAAACAATAATTTAAATGTTTTCATTACATTACTCTATCCCTTGTTTATTATATTAACTTCATTTTATTTAATGTATAAACATTAGTTAACCATTACCATTTACACATTAAATTTTAGTATAATCTTAGTAAATATTCATGCGCTCTATGAATAAGTAACCCGAGTTCATAGCTTCTTAGAATATTATCCTTAACATTACATACCAACAAGATCTATATGTATGGGTTTTGAATTTATTCACTAATTAACATTATTACATTCTATATTAGGATATACTCTAGGAAAACATTCTACGATACCAAAACACAGGGGTCTCGAAACGATGAGTAGATGAACAACCCAAAAAGTCATCACCACCTATATAAAGAGTGTAAACACAATAAACCATGAGGATATAAACAAGGAATGCACCTGGAAAACAATTTCATTCTTCTCCTCCCAAAGAAATTGAGTATTCTAAAATGTTAGTCATCATCCAATAGTGTGGAATGAAAGTAGATAAAAAAACCTCTCTATTAGGAAAATAATAGATTCAAACCAGAATCCAACTTTTATAATAATGGGTATGAGAAATTCAACAGGTTCCATCATCTATGATTCCCTCCAAAACACCTATATGCATATACCAATGTATCTCTCCATTCCATGAATGAACTGCAACCACAATTGTTAGGCCTCCCTTCTCCACATACTGCAACGACACTCTAGATTCACGCATCATAGGCTCAAGTCACATATTGGCCTCCCTACCATATAAACCATGACAACCCTTCTAAGTTATCCATTCTAGGATCAGAACACATCACGAGCAATAGGAAAGAAACATATCAATTATCCCTCTTCCATAATGAAATTCATTCATCAGTCACATACAATAATAATTCATATCTCCAAAAACACGGAACATGGAATTTCCCAGAAATCAGGAAACTCAGGACCTAATATGGAATTAACATATATCACACAACCAATTAATAATCCATCATTAATTAAACAATTGATTATCACATGTTCCATCTTTGAGAAACTAAAGAAAAAATATATCACATCGATCCCAAATTAATAAAAAAATAAATTTACATGCCATTAATTATATTATCACGATTCATTAACATGATTCGGGTTTTTCAAAGTATTTAATTTAACCTTCGTACTTGCATCAATTTTATTAACATCAAATTACACTAACAACAACCAGATACATTAAAAAAGACTCTTTAATTCCATATTAAATTAATTATCAATTAATTTCAACATTATGTTTTATAATAATTTTCATTAAGAACAAGCATTTAAATATTGAAATGAATAGATATCACTCTATTTAGAAAATCATTAGGTAAACCATTTCCATGGTAAAAAGCCAAAATATCATTGTGTGATTGATTAAAATTATTTAATCGTGTTGATGTAATTATTAGGTTAATTTAATTATGATCCTAAGGTTATATCATCCTAGATCTTTGATTTCATGAAACAAATATTGATTTAGTGAATACCCTACCACCAAAGGTCATCAATGCACATTAGAAGATAATTAACCCGCAACGGATCTCTGATTACCGCTCTTATATGAACTACATCCACTCGAGGATGTTGTGGCACCACCATCCCAACAACAACCAAGATAAACCCCATTAATAACTTGGTTTTGAAAACACCATATCATGATGAGACGAAAAAAGGGAAAAATATCATATATGGTGAAACATATAGAAAACTATGGAATATCACACCTCATCACTCCATGGAATGCTAAAAATCTATGATAGTATCTATATGACTGATCACTGTCAAACATATTCCAAAAAGATGAAGTACAAGTATTTTGAATGTTGGAATATGAGGGAATCTACAGGGATTGAAAACCCTAATTGAGAAAAAAATGTTAAAACATTATATCAATGGGGGATTACAGGATATATAATCACATGCCACATTTTTTAATGCCTCAAATTCAGTTTCCAGTAAAAAAACACGTTGCCTTTCAATTTATATTTTTTTAATCCCTGAAATATTCTTTAGAGTGAAACACTATTTCAGGTCAAGTAATTATTTTACATGGTGTGTACCCCACATTCACATAGAGAATGATCCCTTCTCCCATCTCTCAGCATTATAACTTCTCCAGACGTCCTCTAAGACTCTTTTATATTCTTCAACCCTTGACAATGTGTGAATGGTTGATCCATAAAAATCTGGGATCGTACATTAGATACTCTTCAATACGAAATCATCCTCAATAATCCAAAACCAATTAATATAGGAAATATAATGGGATATTCCAAAAGCACACATTCCAAAATACCTCCCATGGATCTCACTGATATAGGAGGAAAACCAACTAAAAAGGGAACAACACAATACTTTGCAACAAGAATAACCAACTCCTAAACACTCTCATATGGTAGTTTCCTCTCAAAAGATAGAAATATACAATAAGAAACAAGAGAAATAAATCACATAACCAAAAATGACTATACAACAAAACATACAAAATTATAAGATATGATCTAAACATCAAACATGTTGGGGTAATATTCACATATCTTATAGTCAAGATCCCCAGTACTCTCTTACACACCATTGTTATACCACAAGATATGTACAAAATTGATATCACAACCATGAAACAACTTCTTCTAGTGGTCCTAAATATCTACAGGATGATCTTTTAGGGTTGCATCATCATCAAAAATTATATAATCCAAATTGATGATGTGAGAATAATAATGATGGTAACAACAATGCTTCAATGCATAATAAACATCATGAATCTAGATTGTCTACATGAGAAGCACTATCTAATATGACAGAGATCCAACTTGAGCCAACACCATGAAAGGCCCAAAAATCCATGGAGAAATATTACCCCCATGAAAAAACCATCACTATTTATGATGGGAACATACCTTCAATAACTCGTGATCCATACTGTCGAACTCCATAGGCAAACTCTTATGATAAAAATGTGATTTTTAATGTCTTTTTTCTTTCTTTATCTCTTCATGAATCACATGAACCATCTCTGTCTTATTTTGTAGCAGTTCTCTCCTAATAATTGATGACTATCAGACACATTTCATTCACAATTTAGAACATAAATGTCTATAAAATATGTATCCAAAAGAAATCATACCAACATTGGTGTGAGAAGTATATTTATAAGAGAACTATACTAATGAAATATTTCTCATCCACAAACCTCCCAAATACAATACATAAGAGCACAACATGGATTCAAGTGGTTGGAATTTCCACATTGTAAAATCATTATTCATTGGATGAAATGTAGTTCTAAAGCATATGTGTGAAAAAAATACCTGATGGAGACCTCTCCACACCCTTGAGGTAAAACGAGGTTATATACCGAAAATGATCATCATTGGGAATCCATGGAATGTCACCACCACCTCCAAATACTTCCACAAAATAATATCTACTATGATCGACTCCAATATCACTATATATTGGGATGATTTCATCAAATGATCCAATACCGCCCATATATAATTATATCCACATTGAGTATGAGTTAAATGGAAATAAAGTACATCGATATTTTCTTCTAATCTAACTGAGGAACATCTAATAGTGGGAGAAGACCATCTCAAACATGATTTTCGTCCATCATCTTCTGGAAGGCCAAAAAACAAGACACAAACTCTACAACATCATGCTTCAACCCTAGAAAGCATAAATAACCACTAAATGAAAGAAAAATTTGTTTCATACTAGGATGTTCCATTAAGGGTGAGATATGGAACCGTTTGGTAACCCTGTCTCTCATCACCAAAGGAAAAAAAGCCTTCCTTGAAACAACACTCAGATTTTTTCATCTTTAGACCAACTATTAGGGAACTCTCCACAGACAACATAGTATATGGGGATCTCCAAATCACAATCTAAAAAATGTGAATCCTCTACCTTCCACACAAAAGATTAATGTACTATCATCTAAAAAGGATAACCACTTCCCTAACTACTCGAATTCTATATAAAATCTTAAATGTTCTTCATCTTTCTCTATGAATCTTGTAATTCTCAAACTGTGTTACTATATGGCTTATTGCTTATCACACCAGCTAAAAAATTCCCTTTCTTAGGTGTATATGAAATCATGAAGTCATGATCCTACAAGAACACCATCCACCAATGTTATCACATGTTCATGTTATGTTTGGATGAAAGATACTACAGGTTCATATGATTAGTGAAGACATAAAAACACAGAGCTATGAGGTAATGGCAAAACAATATCTTGAAAAACCCTACATCCTATAAATCAATATCTGGGGTGGGATTGTTATTCAAATGGGTACATTACTTTCTATACCAATAAGAAACTAAAAATGACTGATGCATCAGAACACAACCCAAACCAAGACTCAAATCATTAATGAAAACATAAAACTGATCTCCTTATACTGACAAAAAATGATCTTGATCACTTACCAACTTGTACTTTAGAAACTCAAAATCAATCACACATTTTTTATTACAAGATAATTCCTAATACATTCTCATTAATATTCTCATAGTAGTTGAAAAATGAGATAAATTAGTTATGAACCTCTTTCAATATCCTGGTGGACCATGGAACCATTTCACCTCTTTAATTAACTTGGGGGATTCCCATGACACAAGTACTTATATTGTTGAAATATCTACATCTAATCCCTGATAGGATAAAAAACCCATTGAATTCCAAAACCTACACATTGGAAATATCCAAAACAACATCTCATGACACAGAACACCCAAAAAGGATCATAGATGTTTTGGGTGATCATCACAGGATACAATGTATACAAGGATATTGATCACGAAAACCACCATGAACAAACACATGAACACATGGAACATAGTTTTCATTAATACCATGAACACAGTTGGACCATTCATCACATTGAATGACATTACTAGAAACTCTTAATGGCCATGACAACATCAAAATGTAGTATTTGTGATATCCTTATCCTTCAAAGGTATTTAATTATATAATGACAAAAACTCAATCATCAAGAATAAACACACAACATTTAGTTGATAAAATAAATCACTAATCTAAAGAATTTTATTGTATTTCTTCACTGTAACATTGGTCAAAAAACAACAGTGAACACACAACCATTAAATTCCATCATCCTTATTTATGAAAAAAACTGATGAAGCTAAAAGTAACACACCCAGTCGAAAACAAACACACCAGAACTCAATATCAAGATGTATATGCATTAATAAAAACACAAAATGCACAATCCTATATGGCGTCATTGAGATAAAAGGAACTCCTATATGGCGTTATTGGATCCATTTTTTTTAACAATATCATTTTCTATTTTAATTAATATTTCCCATATTGATATGTTATTCTTATTTAAAATTTCATGAATAATAAATAAATTGAATTATATAAATATATATATTATTCAATTATTATGACTTCTCACCTCCCACAATATGTCATACCTTACCAAGAATCATTAATCATCTATTATATATCATTCCAAATTCTCTATGAACTCATGATGAATAGATTATTTTTTATAAATATATGAAAAAAGGAAATAATGCTTCTTGAAATGTTATATTTTTTTAACAATTTGAAATTCGATAAAATGTTCATGTATATATCAATTATCCTTATACTATTATACTTTTATATATTTTGTATCATGATCGAATAAATTTTTATCTCATATAATATATGACAATGGTCTTTATATTATTGGTGTCAATCTTATTACACTATTTATGTTTACCATCTAATTTTTCATTTTGTTTTACTCCACAATACTAGTCAAATACTTCATGTCTCCTGTGTAATTTAAGGGTACTTATTCATTTTTATTACCTAGATATTTTTTCATCAATGATGATGAATATTTTAAAGAAATTTTAAATAAATGTAAATTTTATATTTATATGTTTTAAATTACTAAGTGATATTATGTATAACATTTATAATATTATACATCTTATAAAGAATTACGTATTATATTACTAATTGGAAACTTAATTTAGAACATTGAATGATAAATGATTTTTTTTAAAAATAAAATTATTTTTTATATAGGTTCATAATAATTTAAACAAAATAAATTAATATATAAAGGATATGGGTGGGAGATTTTTGATGGTTAGAGAGGGCAATGATTTTTACTCGTCCCCCACCTACATTTGATAAATTATTATGAACAATTATGGAATAAATGATGAAATTTTTGTTAAAATATAATTCAAGTAGAATTTAATAGTTTTTGGGAGATTAAATTATAATTTATTTAATTAAAATATATTGTTGAGTATTTTATAAATCATATTATTTTATAAAAATGGTATTAATAATTTTTTTAATTTAATTTTTCATAATTATATTTTGTTTTAAAATTAAATATAAAATATAAATTGAAAATATATTTCCAAAAATTTAAGTTTTTACAATAATTAAGATGATAATTTAGATTGTTATATAAATTGAAAAATAATAATAATTAAATTATTTTTACATCGAAATAATCATAATGGGAGATTAATTTTATTTGGAAAATTATAATAAATAGAACATAATTGATAATTAAAATGTGTTATTTTTTATTTATACATGAAATAATGTGTAGAAATATTATTTGTTTCAATTTAAATAGATGAGGTTTTCTTACATCCTATCTAATTAAATTAACAATAAAATAAAACATTTTTTATTTGATAATATTTTTTTTTCTTAATAAATTAAAATATTATTTTCGTAAGAGAATATAATGATTTGGTATATTTAAATATTTTATTATATTTATATTGTTGATCTATATTTATTGAATGTGTTTGAATATATATATATTTTTGGTTAATCATTTAATATAGTGATTAAGAATTTGATATACATTGGTGATTGTTCATTTGGGATAGAAATATATGTTATTAGAATATAATTTTCAATTCCTTATATTATGTAAAATCATGAAAATGGAATATTCATGTTGAATAGTTAAATTATTAATACAATACATTGAGGAAAAGTGTACAGAGGATGAATTAGGTTATACCATATGGATGAAATTAGGCTGGGAAAATCGTTAAAATTTTATATTAAGATATTTGAGACTTCATTATACATGATTATTGGATATGAGTGCATCATGTATTCTATATTATGTATTTTGTGAGATGGAATTTTAATTCATAGATTTAAATTTCTTAAGGCATCACCATAACATATATTACTTCTCACTCTCCTATGAGGGTTCCCCAATAGGTTGATATTTAGTGGATGGAAGAATACATTCTTCCATTCCAGTATCATCTTCCTCATCCCCTATTATAGTTTCCCTCTTCATTCTCACACTACATCTCCTTTCTCCCACAACGCAAGTAGGAAAAAGATCATTCACATTTCTAAATTTTTAAAATACCATGTTTTTGGTATGGTAATTTATTTCAGATGGATCCATCATTTTTATTCATAAATAATGGTTCACAATGTGTAACAATATATTGTTCATCATGTTGGAAATGGTAGTTCTACGAATATTTTTTAAAGGAACGGTTCAACACAATTGTGAGATACATGCCTCATTTATTTAGGAAACTACTACAATTGTATACCTAAAAACAATGTAAATGATTCAAAGATATTTTTTAGTGCGTCATGTATAATAAATATATGTATATGTCCATGGATGAATATTGAAGAGTATTCAGATCCCATGAGGTCTATGATGTGAGTATCCCCTATGATGGTTATGGTGTTTTTATCACCTATAAAACTGATAAATCTCATCTATAAAATTCTATTTCTCACCTATCCTATTAAATACAAGAATTAAGGTTACAAATAAATTTTTTGATTTCTATTTCAATGGTCAATGGTGTTATAATACAACAAATTATTGATACAATTTGTCATTTTGAGTCCATTCATGGGTTTAATCCCATAATGGAGTGAAATTAGGGAATTAGATTTGGGGTATGAGAATATAATCTATAATTTACCAAATGGGTGATGTAGTTTTCAGTCTATATGGTCATAGAATCAAGTAATAAGATTAATTATTGGGGATTGTTTCTCATGTTGTATTAATGTAAGGTTTCCCAAGTACATTGTCTCTATTATGGTATGGAATTAATTTTAATATTATTTTAGTGTGTGTATGGAATTTTTTTATTTTTCATTCATCATTTCAGAGCTGATGATATAGTGTACATGTTTTTATTATACATTTTTTTAGTGGTGAAGGATTCAACGATGATTTGTCTCGGTGTTTTTTTCTTTTTGTTTCATCCTTAATGTGATTTTCTAGGATGTGTTCTTATTTATAGTAATGAGTCCACTTCTAAGTAATCATTCATTTCATAAAGTGGTTGTTAGAGATTCCACATGAAATGTATCTTTTATATATAATAAGTCTATTATTTTTGGTAAATGTTGACCTCAGTATCCATATATTTTATCCATTTTATTTTAATTTTTTAATTCTATTTCATAAGATTAGTAATTTTTTTAAACATGGTGGTATAATATTAAATGATTAAGAATTACATGGTTCCCACAAAATTTAAATATTCTTATTCATAAAAAATAAAATTTATTGGGAGGGGTACCATTTTATAAAAAACCGTAGAATGTTAACCATATATAAATATATTTGTAATTATTTAAGGAATAATCCCCACAATTATCTAATTATGGGATAAACTGATTGATGCGATAATAAGGGAAATGTTCCATAAGTTATATCAGAATAATTTTATGCATACATAATACATCATTAATAATTCTTATTCACTAAATATAAAAATATAACACTCCAGGACATTTATGTTTAGTGTCTCTGATGAAAAGATTGACAACTATGTTATATTTCAATAATTGTTAAACATATTCATCAAAAAATTATAACAAATAAAAAAATTATATCTATTTTATACAGAACTAACATCCTAATTTCTTGGGAAATGGAAACTAAATATTGGGGGATCACAGGTTCTCTAAAATATTTCTAGATAGAATATATAAATTTGAGATTATAGGTGATCGTATATTGAATATATGGTCCTGAAACCTTAACTACGGTAAATGGATAAACCATATAAAAATAAAAAGAAATAAAAAAGTAATTATAAAAAATTAAAAATGGAATTATCTTTTTATAGACACGGGTTTAATGAGTGAAAAAATATTAGTTAACAAACAGAAGATATATAAACATAATGTAGGTTTATTATACTACCTGGAGATGTAACATAACAATGTAGTTAATATTTAATAATAAAAATTAATTTCATATTTAATCAATAAATACCTTAAACATCATTGAATTTTTGATTGATATCGTTAATTTATTATGATCAATTTTTCTCCCAAATAAAATGTCTATGAGTACCAATAGTTGATTGGGTATACAACCATGTTTCATACATGTAATCTAATTAGTTATAAATCAAATAAAATTTAATTTTTTCTTATAATTCTAATGCTACTGATCTACCATTGATAATTCACTCAGATGTGTTCTTCAAAAACCTGAAAATGTTCATTATTCTTCCATGGATTTAATAAGATAAGGGAATAAAATAGAATTTAGAAAATGATAAACAATATATATTGTATTCAATATATTGATTATGGATGGTATAATTTTTTCATATCCCCTATAAAGATTAAAAATGATAATATATATTAACATACCCAAAATAATTTTATTCAATAAATAGAAAATGAGTTTGAATAATAATAATAAATACCCTCTATGTTTTTAATAACAATAATTTTAAAAAATAATTAATTCTTAAAACAATGAGAATAAAAAATAATTTGTTTAACCCTAATATATTGGAATGGACGGTACATAAGGAAATATTTAAAAATGTTGCGAGAATTTTTTTTTGTATAAATTAAGAATATATTCCTTTATTAGTTTTATATTAATATTAAATGTCATTTGGAAATGAACTTAAGAAATAATTTAAATATAAAAATGAAATCAATGTAGTCGGATCATAATATTATAGGATGTCTACTATTGGGGGATTGAATTCTTGTTAAAACCCAATGACTAAATAAAATCCCAAAACATCATTATCATCTTTTTTAGAATCATTTTTCTTCCAATAACATTATTAATATGTAATGAAGTCAATGTATGTGGTGTAAATTAATGATAATAATTTTTTTAAAAAAACTCTTATCAAAATTCACATTGGAAGATACAAAATGATAAAAAAAATTAAAAGTAAATATTAAGATGGATGTAAGATTTAATTACTAATTATTTTAAAATATATCCACTTTTTATCCCTATGAGTTAAGAATGTCGTTAATCCGAGACTATAGATATTAATAGATTCACCCAAATTCTTAGGTAATTCAATCATTAGAAAAAATACCCAATTAAATATGATCTGAATTACCCATGTCATTTCATTTACATGAGACCTCATTCAAGATGACCAGATTGAGCCATCTTACTATACCTATATTCTCTACTTCTTATACATGTTGACACAAATAATATATATGAAAAAGAATATTTTAATTATTTCACAATTCAACATTTAGTATACTTAGAACACAAACTATCTCTAGGATTAAAATGTTTAAGGACATGTTTTCTAGGAAGAGAGATCTTCAAACATGTTTTGATAAAATATGAATGGGATCCAAGATAGTCTAACACAATAATAATTATAGGTATCCCTCTAATGATCATATATAAATTAACCATAGAGTTTTTTTCAGTGACCTATAATTTTTTTCACAGGTCATCTCAGAATATGTAATATACAAATCATGTCATTCAGATAGAACATTTACAATGATGTATTAAAAGTAGTTTTTTCTAATTTTATAATATATAATTATAAACATTGTTAATCATATAGAATAAATTATTAGTATGATAATTGATACTTGGTCTCACCGATTGAAAAAATGTTATCACAATGAAAGTCTATTACAAGTAAAACATTTAGAGAAATATTAGTCACCCTGGGAGATTATTTATTTCCCTATTATTATCTTGTTATGGTCATATAGATAAACTGAATATTTTAAATTTGATGGAAAATAATATCATCAACCCAAGGGAATATATATTATTAAACTGGTATACTATATAATTTGTATTTGATTTAATATATTGTAGTTAGCCTAGTGGATTAGACATAATTATTTAATATTAATATTCTATTTGTCAAAAAAAAAATTTATGTCAAATTTAAACATATTATTTCTAAAAAACCCTTCAAATAATTACGATATATAATTTTAGTGAAATAAGTATTCAAATTTTTTTCATGGAATTTTAAAAATTAATAAAGTAATATATAAAAAGTATAGAATTTCAACTCAATAATCTCCCCCATGTGAATATCATAAAATAAAACACATAAAATGAAACTCATTTGAAAAATAAAAAATACCCCTTCTTTATTTAAAAAATTAAAAGTAAACTCTTTCATAATAAAAATTCCTCGTTTTCTATTATCTCCCTGATTTGTGGTAACAACAATTAGTTCATAAAACCCATTCTAAATATACTTTCTCTAATATAATTATGCATTTTTAAAATAATAATCCAATTAAAATATTCTTCCCCTTAATATATTATCCCATTAATACATTCTCCCCCATTAATATTTCAAAAAAAATTTGAGTAGTAATAATAAATCTGTGAAATATTAGAAAAAAATATATATGAAAAAATGTGTTGGAATAAACCTTCATTCTATGTTAATTGAAATAACGTTCACCAAAGTAAAATTGGATATGGAAACAAAACATATTAGTCGAATAATTTTACACCGGCTGTTTTTGTGAATTATTTTCTTTAAATTATTTTAGTTCTTCAGTAGATTGATTTTTACAAAATCAAGAACTTAAACGAACCACGAGACTCCCTTATTATAAAAATACTATTATTGCCTAGTTATATAAGGAATAATCATAAGTAACTTATGAAAAATCATTGTTAATTTATTGTCTATCAATTATTTTTAAAATGAATAAATTAATTTTATATTTTTATTTTCATGTGAAGTACTTTGGTGATAAATTTCATGAGATAAATTTGTGTTCTATACATTATAAGATATATTTTATATTCATCCAATGTATATTTAGGCATAGGATTTGAAGAAAACCCTATTCGATGCATAAAAACATACTTTTAATAAAAAGATAATTTTACACCTATGAATCGAGAACCCCTTTTAAATTATCATTTTGATAAAGTAATAATTATTATATGAAAAAAACCTGTCTTTTTATATTATGATGTAAAATTTTACATTGGTATAATTTAGGATATATTCTGATAATATTCACGTATTGATTAATATAAAAAACATAAAAATATTTAAGTGAAAAAAAAATTTCAACGATATAATATATATAGTAAATTACAATATTAATTTGTTTTAATGTATAAATAGAATAATATTTTATCATTAAATATAATGTATGGAATTAGTATTATGTATACACAAAATTCATTTGTAAAATCATTTCAATATTTTTCAATGTTTTAAATATAAAAAATATGTTCTCTCATTTTTACAATGGGATTGAATTTTAAAAAAATAAAAAAACTAATGTGTTTCTAATTGTTAAAAATGTACTCCATATATGGAATCTATCATTCCACATTATGTTAATAGGCTACATTAAGTTTTGTACATTATAAATAGTAAACATGGAAAATATTTTTGATACCATGGTTGAAGGTAAATATTGTAATTCAAGGTAAAAATACTTTTATATAATTACATTAACACCAATAAAAAACCTATTGGATTAATAAATTATACCCTTATAATTTATTGTTATAAATTGAATCACTTTATTACCACTTACCTATGAATATGACATGAATATAATAAAAACAAATGAATTTGACAAAATTTCACAATCTCATTTTATATATTTACAATAATTTTAATATACAGATAACTAGGAAACAATATCAATGATAGATATTCTCTATAAATCTATGATAATTACCTAAATCTTATAAATTTTTAAATTAAATTTATAGACTAATAAATTTTTATTAATTAGGATATAACAGTGATGGTGGAATTATATTATTAATTGGAATATCAAATAAATGGTTTTCAAAATATTAAAAGAAATCTCATCTGAACTAATTAATGTGATCCAAAAAGTTTATAGGTTATTGTGACATGTTTGGATTTTATTTAGTATTTTGGTTTGAATTTATCTTATGTGTGGGTTTTATTTAATGTTCAATAAATGAACATTATCAAAATTAGAACTATTGATATTTTATAAAAATAACATTTTATTATATTATATAAAAAAATAAAAACATTTAAAAATACAAAATTGATAAATATATAGTATAAAATGTCAAATAATATCCATTTATGGTAAAATAACTCCATATAAGTAAATATTTATAACCATTAAATTTTTAAAATGTTATTACAATAATTAAAACTTAATGGAAGAACAATTGATCGATTAAAAATATATGGTTTAAATTAAAAAAGTAAATAGTCCAAAATTTATCAGTGGATGAGATTACAACGCTATCTCATATCCTCTTCTTATTTCAGTCATTTTTGAGGTTTTTGGATGGATTTTGATTTTATTATAAATAATTAATTATGGAGCTTCCAAAATTATTCCTCACGTCAATTATAAATGGTCACCTCCTCCATAATCTCTTCACATCATTTGGAACCTTCATGCTCAAACATCACCTGATGTTTCTATTTCTAAACTTACGTATTTTCAAATTATAGGTCTTTTTCATCTTCAATGTCCAACTATAGAGAACTAATAATAGATTTAGTGGAAGCACATCAAGGATGAGGTATTCTCTCATGCTGATTATTTCAATCTACCTTCTTATTCTACTTATTATTCATTTTTTTGACTCATTTTAATGTAATAAAATTAGTGTCACTCATATAATAATATGTTATTATAAATGTTAAACAACTATACTTCACATTTTATCCATCCTATGAAATATTAAATCATAGTGTGTGCGTAAGTTCGGCACACCGTCTCCATGTCGTGGTGTAATCCATTTTTCACAACCACAATACCTAGATGGGTTTAATGATGGAAATAGAATATATAAATGATTATTAAATCATAATAGTGATTTTGAAATATTTTATACCACCCACTTCAATAGCATTCCACAATCATGGGAATTATATCATCATTCGTGCATACATATGACCTACCATCTACATGATGTGATGTGATTCATTCTACATAGTCATCCTTAATCATTGATTATATACATTAATTGAATGAATAACTATGATATATGTTATACTAATATAATTCTATAAATAGTTTAACTATAACATAAGAATTATAACATGAGAGATTCATCTATCGTGATGATACTTTCTCACTCGATAATTCCCTAACCCTATTGACTTAGATTTATGCTCCCCCTATCAATTGGACAGGGGAGGTCCGCAGTATAAATATTATGGTAGAGGTAATGTATTCTTTCTGTTCACCAATCTTGTCTATCTTAATTCCTTTCTAAGGATTCAGATCTCTCTGAAAGTCCCTAATCATTTCCAAGAAGTTCCTCAACTCCTACTGTCTTTAGCGGAGCATAACGGTGCAACAAATTTATGCAATATCACTCTGGTGGCTCAGCTTAATCATAAATGTACTTCAGTAGAGAAGTTTTATCATATTGTGTTTAAATCATGGGATTATCAAGAGTTTATGGTAGTCATATAAATTTATAGGAGGAATTAAATGACTTTTTTTGAGACAGATGATTACTAGTTTACCACCTAGTCCAGATCGCCTAGAAGTTGAAATGGAAATCCCTTTTATCTGTTTCAATGGTGTTTCTACATTCACATACAGCATGATCCCTAAAATAATGCGACATGGGTGAGTGTCCTCGTTCTTCCACTCACATTTAAAAACCCCTATAATATGTACGCCATTGGGAACATGATTGGTCGATAGTTGTGTTCTGATTGTCGGACAGAGGTGGTTTATCACCACATATGTCTATAGATTGTTGTGGATATTGATGTTGTGAGGACGCCTATGAATAGTGTTTGGATCATGAATGGGAAGGTGTTTTGGTAAAAGGAAGATGTATGTTTTGAACCATGGATTCAATATTGTGTTGCATGTGGCCGAATTGGGCATGCATAATCGGTTTGTCATAACTAATGTTTTTCTAGAGCATTACCGGGGTTTTGAGAATGGGTAGTGGTGGATATGATTCATCTAGTTCATCGTTTTTGTAGGTGAAGGATCATTCTAGGGGTGCTCTGTCACGGTGTGATCCTACTTAAGGCTATGAACAAGTTATTTCTACTGGACAGGCTGTGGCTATGGAGCAATCTCAGGCTAATGTGGCCTCAGTCGCAAATCATATTAGTCCTGAGATCACTGTGCAAGGTGATTTTCTGATGGAGGTGAAAAGAAATCAACATGAATTGACGGTTAGGCCAATCGTTCATCACTTAATGTGAGATATTGGTCTTGTAAATGTAGATAAAATGGATAATTCTATAGTATGTTGTTTTATGTGGTCAGATACTGTGAATGAGCAACATTTGGACTCAGTTATTTCAGTCATGGGGGATGTGGACGTATATGATGAAGAGATGAAAGGGTGGGATTATGATTCTGGACGAATGGTAATCATAGTCCCCACTGGAAATCGATTTCTAAAGCTGGATAATTAGGAAAAATAGCATGAAGAGGAGGATGCTACAAGGTAGGAAGATAGTAATTTGTAGCCCGAATTCTCGTCGAATGATGTCGCAACCAGAGAAGGTGTTATGCATAATCTTGTGGAGAAGCCACACTATCTTTCCATCATTAACTATATTATTCAATTTTAGTAGGTATGTGGGTTGCATTATGGTTACCAAGATGTGAAAATGATGGGAATGTGGGGAAAAATCTCGTAATGTGACAAGGAAAATAAAATTGGTGTGGTCTGTTCTCCCTACCGAGTTGTTGTTTAAGGTAGGAGGATGAAGGTTCACAAGAATGAGGATGTTAGGACATCCCCTCCACATCAAAGGATGATGAAAGACTATTCTTGTCTTCCTAGGCCCATTTCAAGCGAGTCTTCTATTTGGATGGAATGTTGGCCCATGCAGTCCCCAAAAGAGTTTATATCCTTGTAGATGGTGAATCTACGAAGGAAATATTCCAAGGTCCATAGGCATTATGAATTTTTAGAGTTGGAATCAGCTACTGAAGAGGAAAAATCTATAATTGATGTGGTAACAGCTATGATTTCTATGATATATAGTTTCTTCTTCTGCCTTGTTTTACTTGCATGATGCATTTTCTTTTATTTAATAAATGGTCAGAGGCTTTCCTTTGACTAAGCTTTTCATGTATGTAGAACATGAACATATCCGACAAATCATTCATAAGAACATAAAGTAGTTAATATCCATATAATGTGTGACAATTAAAAGTTACTAACAAACTAATGATAATATAATCATATATGATATCATAAAAATGATTTATATTTTATAATAATTCAATAACATTATTTAAATCATTATACATGAGGTTCAGATACATATAAAAGATATTGTAGCTAAGGTGAGGGATAATTTTCAATAGCCTTATTGTCCATGACTGTTTATTAATAAGTATTTACTATGGAAAATTTTACATAAACTTCCATGTTTCCGAAATTTGTAATTTTATTTTTATTTTAATGATATTGTTTACTGTCATTTTTCCACAATGTTAAATTTTTATTAAATTGTATGAGTGGAGTCTTTTGAAATTTTTAGATACGATGTACCTTTTGACTTTTCAAGAAAAAGTATAAAGTGAATTCTTTGTTAACTTATTCGACATGAATGGATTTTAATGATTTTATAATATATTATTTCCATATATATTACATTACATGATTTATGTGTATTTTTACTTGTATTAGTTACACTTAAAAATTTCATGGAAATCTGAGAAAGGAAGAAGTTTTCAAAGAATAAATGATATTTTCCTCATGAATAAATTTCATATATTTTATCAAAAAAAAATCAATCTATGATTACATTGGGTTATGTTTCAATCCCATTTATTAAATTTATTTTTTTATGATGGAATTATTTTTATGAAATCCATTTATTTTATATGGATTATGATATGATGGTATGGTAATTAAGAAACCCATTTTATTTCCTGGGTTATGCTATCAATAATTATTTATGTTTCGTGGCACATTTAATAATAATTTTTTATGAGATTGATGGGACCTATATTTCTCTCTGATGCATTGTGTAAATAATTATATCTCATGAGATAGGCAAGACTAGAATGGATTGCAAATGCAGTTTAGTAACACATGGATGGAATGAAATGTACAGACCATTAATTAATGGTCTTTGTCAACTATGAGGGTCTTCGAAATGAGCATTGACATCTATGAAATCATTTTATATGCTTATGTGTCTTCCAGAAAAAAACATTTCTTGTGTTATTACATTTGGGATTATGTCCATAAATTTTTATGAACTTTAATCCCATGAATTGATATTAGGATCTTTCATTCACAAGACAAGAATTCCAAATGTTAGGAAATTATGTCTTATGATTGTGAGATGATTGATATTCTACTTTTTTTACCCATAGAGATCATTTGGTCTCTTTCAATTAATATGTTTATTTTCCCGATGTCATTAAGAAGGGTATTATATATGATATGCCAAAAATGAGTCTAGAAATGAAGAAATAAATGGTTGATAATGTATAGGTTTTATAAACCAGTTGATTATGTTTCCTAGTATCTAATGATACAATACACATATGGTCCTATCATATTTGTGTTATATGTTTTAATTAATATATATCATTTTTGAAGTAATATAACTGTATGTAAAGTTTGGGTTTCTATAGTTGGTATCAGAGGAAAGGTATAGTTATCCTTGGAAACAAGGATGAGAATGCCTTAATATGAACCCTAAGGATATGTACAAGTATATGATACAATCATAGTGTTTTATAAATGACCCTGAATATCCTAGGATAAACCCTAATGTGTTTTAAAGTAATTTTTTTTGATTATGTGATTTTTTTATTATTATTAGAGTTTCTTAAACTATTCTTCTTGGTTTTATTCAATGGATGGAACCTAAAATAACTGTTTTAATGTTGAATACGATGGGAAAGGAAATGATTTTCACTCTAAATATCTAAATGCTATGGGATCTAGAATGAAAAATCGTGCATCCATGCTCACAATACTTTATCGAGATATGAATCATATAGTACTTCCAAATGAGATAAGGAGGTAGCTACATTCTGTTGAGTACATCATGAGGTAGTGTCCACCTTCATTAAGTAGGTCTTCTGAACCATTTTTTGATCAACAATGGATTAATTACACTAAAAAATTTAGTTCAAAATTTGTTCTAAACAAGATAAATTCATCTTACCAGTCTACATTTGGAAGGAGAAGCTGGTAAATGGTGGAATCTTATCAAGAATACGATGAAAAGAGATGCAATTTAATTAATAGAATGAGACATGTTCAAAAAATAATTTTTGAATATTTAATTTCCTTGTATTCTTCGATCAAATACGGAGAAATAGTTCCTTGAACTTATGAAAAATAATAATGAATCTGTCGGTACATACAATTCAAATTTTACACGACATTCAAGGTATCCTTATGGAATTATTATCAAACCAGAGAGTAAAATTGATCAATTATTTAGTGGATTAAAACATATCCTCCAAAGGACATTAGAAATAAGTAACTTTAATAGCTATGATGATATATTTCAATGTGCTCTCAATGTTAATATTGATATTGGAGTAACCCATCAGTCATATGGGTTTGATAAGAAGAGAAAAATGTAATTCAATGTAATATATAAGGTTCACACAGAAAAGAATATATGTTTTCCATAAAGTTCAATGTGTTGAACGAAACATAGAGGAAAATTTCTGAAAGGGACATTTAAAAGTATTAAGTGTGTAAAAGGTCACCGAGCAGTTGAATTCTGATGTGACAGAAAAAATATGTCTACTGATGCGAACAATGAAAATGCTACATAGAAAGCACCACATACACATCAATGCCACACATTTATGGAAATGGTGAATTATTCCAATGAATGCCCTAATCCAAGGGTAATTGATGATGATCTACCCCAATAAACATTTTAGTCCAGTGAAAAAAAGATAGATGCAGTCACTTTCGTCAATCTGGAGTATGCTAATGTTGTGGTGAAAGGTATACTAACCATCCACTCTAATTTAGAAAATGTTTTATTTGATTCTAGATCAACCAGGTCTTTTATTTATGAATACATTTCTAAGGGTATCATTGTATTGTCTCAACAATTAGATTTTGAGTTTTCTATGACGACTCATAATGGCAAAATAGTTGCCTCAAAATTGTATCATTCTTCTTTGGTTAATGTTTGTGGGAAAGTACTTCCTACAAATTTTGTTATCCTTCCTATAGAGTAATTTGATGTGATTCATGGAATTGATTTTATTTTTCTATATAGAGGACATATACATTTCTAAGGAAGTTAATACACATTTCATTTTAAAGATAAATCTAGGATCATCTATATATGCATGGATGAATATAACCTTCTTGTAGGGAACTATTACATCATATGAGTTTTTATTCTTATAGACGAAGGTTGTTTCTCACAAATGGTTGGGTAGAATCCCTCGATTAATAATTAACCCATTTTATGGGATTTTGATGATGTATTTCTAGAGGAATTGCCATGTCTTCCACTAAATTGGGAAGTTGAGTTTTTAGTAGAACTCAGTCTGGGTGCTATACCTATTTCAAAGAAAGCTTTTAGAATAGCCCCAATTGACATTTAGTAATTGAAGAAACAACAACATGGGAATCTTGATTAGGGATTCATATTCCCCTGTGGGACATATGGGGGATCTCCTTTATTGTATTATAATAGTAAAGATGAATCAATAAAAATATGAATTTATTATTGATGACATTATAAGATCACTATCAGAAAAAATATTATATTCCCTGCGTTGATAACATATTCAACCTATTATATGGAGCACCATACTTTTCAATAATTTATCATTATTCAGGATATCAAAAATTAATGGTCAATAATGAGGATATACAAAAGAATACATTTTGTACAAGGTATGGACACTATGGATTTTTAGTGATGCCTTTTGGTCATACTAATGCCTCTACTATCATCATTTATGCAGTGAATAGAGTCTTTAAAGACTATCTTGATTAGTTTTTATTAGTATTTATAGATGATATTATTATTTATTAGAATATTAGTGGAAAACATTAAGACCACATGAGAATTGTACTAAATACCCTATGAAAAAGAGAATATTTATGTAAAATTTACCAACTATGAATTTTGGCATCTGAATGTTTTCATTTTTGGGTCACATAATCTCAAGAGATGGGAAAATTGTGGATCCATCGAAAATTGATGTTGTTGAATGTTGGTCAAGACCAAATATGGTAACAGAGATCCGAATTTCCCTTGTTTTGGCTAGATATTTAGAAGAATTGTGATAGATTCTTCATAGTTATCTAATCCAATCACCATGTTGACTCATAAAGGAGTTTTGTTCATTTAGACAATGTAATGTGTAGAAAATATCAAAGTGATAAAAATATTGTGGGCCAGTGGACCAGTTCTACACTAATTAATTGTGGAGAATGGTTTGTGATTAATAATGACGTATCGAAGAAGGGTTTGGGATGAGTTCTCATGAAAAATTATATAGTGATATCTTATTCCTCACATAAACTGAAAATCATTGACTAAAATTACCCAGCTAATGATTTGGATTTATCTAAATTAATATTTGCATTATAGACATGGAGGTATTATCTTTCTGTTGAATGGTGTGATATTTATAGTGATCATAAAAGTTTAAATTAAATTTTCACACAAAATGAGATGAATATGCCCCTAATAAGATGGTATTGATTAAAGATTATGATTTTTCAATACATTACTACTATAGTAATGGGAACATGGTGGAAGAATCATTAAGATGACAACACCATGATAGACTATCCATGATGGGGATCACAAAAGATCCAATATTTATCGATTTTAAATAGATAGTTTTTGAATTTTAAAATCAGGAATGAAATATTATCCTTATCAAATGAATTTTCAACCACTAATACATGTGATGATTAATGAGGTGAAGAAGAAATATGTAGATCAAAAAATAAGGGGAGAAATGTTCGTTAATTACACCTTGATTATGATAAAATATTAACATTCAAAAACCGAGTTTGTTTTCCTCTCATAAAATAATTAAAGAAGGATATATTGGATGAGCCTCATAGTTCATCATTCTATATTCACCCTGATAACACAATGACACACAAGGATATGAATGATTACTTCTAGTGGGATGGCATGGAAAGAGATGTTGTTGAATATGTCTCTCGATGCTTGGTTTGTCAACTTGTTAAGGCTGAGAGACAGAAGACTTAGGGGATGTTACTACCCTTACACATATTTTAATGAAAATGTAAAAAACGTGAATGGACTTCATCGTCATACTTCCAAAGACATCTAATGTCCAAAATGAAATATGGGTTATAGTTGATTTCCTTATTATGTCATCACACTTCATTATGATTAGATAGTACTTCTCTTCTGATCATCTTGCTTGGTTATATATAAAGAATGTGGTATAATATCATAGAGTACCGCTATCCATTGTATCTGATTGGGATCTGATGTTTACCTTGATGTTTTGGTGATTTGTTCAGTATGATCTTGATACTGAGTTATTTTTCAGCACTACATAGCATCCTCAGATAGACATTCTGTCTAATAAGACAATTCTATCTCTAGATGACATGTCGAGAGCTTTTTATATAGATTTAAAATATGGTTGGGATAAACTCCAACAATTGGTGGAATTTTCATAAAATAATAGCAATGAATCTATTATTCATATGGATCTTTATGAATCCCATTATGGAATGAATTAATGAACTCCATAATTTTGGGATGATGTTTGGGAAAGAAATCTTTTAGGACATGATCTAGTTGATGAAATTGTAGAAAAGGTACGATATATTTGAAATCATATAAGACCATCTGAGAGTCCAAAAAATGGTTATACAGACAAATAATGAGAATAAATAGAGTTTATGTGTGTGATATAGATTTTCTACTAATATATCACTGGAACATAGTTGTGGATTTTTGAAACAAGGGAAAGCTGAACCCAAGGTATTTCAGTTCTTTTGAAATTATGGATCATATTGAGAAGGTATCTTACTGATAGGAACTTCAAATAACTCCATATCATGTTTATGACTTTATCCATGTAACTCTCCTATGAAATTACATACATGATCCTTCACATGTTCTATGTTCTAAATTACAACCATTGGAGCAAGATCTTTCATATGAAGATCTACCGCTACAGATTCTAGATCATAGTGAAAATGTTCTACGAAACAAGACCACTCTCTTGGATAATCATTCATGGAGGAACCACCAAATTAAATAAAATAAATGGGAACATGGGAATATGATTGGGGATAGGTATCCTAATCAATATGTTTCCAAGTGAAAAAATTCAGAAGAAAAATTCAATTTACGTGGCAGAATGTAACACCCGGATGATTTTTTGAAATATTTTTTATAAATAATTTTTATTCTTCAGTATATTACTTTTCATGAAATCAAGAGTTTAAAAAAACTAGACGCCCTTATTATAGAATTATTTTTATAGACAAACTGTTTGGTTAGATGAAATAATTATAACTAACTTTTGAAAATGCATGGTGAATACACTGGCTTTCAATTACTTATGAAATGTATAAATCATTTAGATTTTTGTATTTTTGAGTGAATCGCCTTTGGAAATAAAATTAATGATATATATATGTGTTATATACATAATAAAATAATTTTTATATTAATTAACTAGTTTTTTAAGTCATAGGTTATGAATAAATCCCTATTTAATGTATAAAAACTTATATTTTTAGAATGGTTAATTGTACACCGTTGAATGGTGATCCCTTTTTAAATTAATTTTTTTACACATTAATAAATTTTTATGAAAAAATAATTTTTTTAAATAAATATATCAAAATTTACTTTGGATGAATTTATGATATTTTTTTTAACATTCATGTTTTGGTGTATAATAAAAATACACAAAATATTAAGTGAAAACAACATTTTCATCCAAAACATTTGTATAGTTAAATTACAATATTTAATTGTTTTAAATTATAAAAAATATTTATTTTTATAATTAAGTATCATTTAGGTCATTATTATTAATTTTACATTGAAATCATATTTTAAAACATTTCAATCGTTTGCAATGTGTAAACTTTTAAAACATCATTCACTCTTTCCGACAACGTGATTGATTTTAAAATAATTACTAAAAATTTTGTGTTTTTAATTTTTAAAATTATTATCCATATTTCGAATGATTAGGTCTAAATTATATTAAAAATATACTTATATTTTTGGCCATTATGAATTGTAACTTTGTAATTATTTCTATTACCATCAATGAAGGTAAATTGAGTAATTTAAGTTAAAAATAATATTATAAAATTACCTCAAATGCTATAAAAGTCTTATTGAATGACTAAATAAGACCCTTATCATCTATTTTTAGAAATGGAATCAGTTAATGACCTCTTACCTATGAATATGAAATGAATATATTAAAAACTAATGATTGTGACAAAATGTCACAGTGCCATTTTATATAAGTATATTAATATTAATATATACATAAAGAGATGATAATATTGACTCTAGATAGTATATATAAAGATAAAATAATTAACTACATATTAAAAATTATTTCTTAATTTTTATAGATTAAATAATTATCGTTTATAATATCACAATTGTAATGTAGAAATTATTTCATTAATAGAAATATTAGATAAATGGTTTTAATAATATAAATATAAATAACATATTAACAAATTAATATTCTCCATGAATTTTTAATGTTAATATGATGTGTTAAGAGTATATTTAATTTATTTTTTAATTTATCATCTGTGTGGATTTTATTGAAAGTCAATTTAATAAATACTGTCAAAAATAACCCAATTGATATTTTATAAAAACAATATTAAATTAATTTTTATAAAATCATTAAAATATTTACCAATTAAAAAGTAATAATTATAAGGTCTAAAATTAAAAAAAAATATCTATTTATAGTCAATGAACACCATATAAGTTAATTTTTATAACCATTAAATATTTTGAATGTTACTACCACAATTAAAATTTAATAAAAAAATTATATTTTAATTAATAAGATACAATTTAAATAAACAAATTACATGACAAAAATTTATTTTTTGATGATATTAAAACCCTCTATCATCTCATCATAGAAAATGGGAAATTTTGTACGTTTTGGGAAGTGTTTGATTAATTTATAAATTATTATTTATGGAGTTTCAAAATGTTCCCCTCGCCTAAATTATAATAGGGAACCTCAGACCCCACAACTTCACTTTCTTTTGGGCCTTAAATCTCATAAATACCCTTCCTTTTAACCCTCTATACATTTTTAAATTAATTATAGATATCCTGATCATCTTTAATGACCAACTTTAGTCCTCTAAGAATAGATTTAAAGGAAGCACATAGAGGAAGAGTTAATCTTTTCTACCAATTCATTAAATAGTATTTCTTCATCTACTTACTCGTCATTGGATGTATCATTATAAATTAATAACATAGGTATAAATCATATAATATTATTTTATTATAAATATTAATCAACAATATTTCACCTTATATCTATCATATTAAAAACGAAATCAATGTGTGTGCATACATACGACTTACCATCCCCACGTGATGGAATAATCTTTTTTTCAATGCCACTTTACATGTATGGTATAATGATGGAAATAATAAAAATATATATCTATTATGAAATTATATTAATTCTAAAAAAATTTAAAAAATCACATTTTTTACCATTCAATAATTATGTATATGATATAATCATTCATGCGTACATACAACCAACCATCTCCATGATGTGATGCGATTTAATCTACATGATCTTCATAAAACCGTGATTATATAATTGAATTTATTTAATAAATATTACATATATTATATTAATCTCATTATGAAAATGGTTTAACTATACCCAAATAAGTGGAACATAAACACATCCAACAAATTTTTTTAAGAACATAAAGCATATCTTATCCGAATAACGAGTGACAATGAAATGATACTGAAAAATAGATGATAATATTTTCATATATGATATCATAAAAATGATTATGATTCTGGAATAAGGCTTTAAAATTATTTAAATCATTATACTGGAGGTTCATATACATACAAATGATTTCATACCTATTGTAGGGGATAATTTTGAAATCTCATTATTATCCTAGATTGTTTATTAGTAAGTATTTACTAGGGAATATTTATCATTCACATACATGTTTCCAAAAAATATAATATTATTTTAATTAATTTAAAAAATTTTAAAGAAAATTTTACACATGAGTCATTTTTTATTAAATGGTATGAAGGGACTATTTTTTCATTTTTCTATACAAGTTACTATTTTTTCTTTCACTACTAAAGTACGAGTAGAATATTTTTTAACTTATAACGCATGAATGTTTATTTATTCTTTCATAACTCCTTATTTACATGTTGATCCATTTACACTATATAATTTTTATTTTCAATTAAAATATTTTCATTTAAAATTTTATTTTCTTTTTTACCAAGGATGATGTTTTTCGAGAAAGTATGTTTTCCTCAAGAATTAATTTCAACTATTTTATCAAAATTATTTTCCATATAAGATGAAGTTGTGTTATATTTCTATCACCATTATTAAATTGATTTTAATTTATTTATTATGGAATTATTTTTTGGAAATATATTTATATTTTATGTATTATGATTTGATATAATGATGTTCAAAAACCCAATTCTATTTCTTCGGTTATGTTATGATTAATGATTTATATTTTTTTGACACGTGTAAAATTGCTTAGATTTTGAGATCGGTGGGACCAATATCACCTCCAATTAATTGGTTAAATATTTATATCTTATTTGGTAAAAATTAAATTAATGAAATGTAAATCCGGTTAAGTATCACAAGGTTGGAATGCCAAGAAAAGCTAGTTCAGTAATGGACATTGTCTCCTATGATGGTGTTGGCAATGTGAATTTAATATAATGAAATGATTTTCTATTACTATGTGTATTCCAAAAAACATATTGTCATATGTTTTTTTTGTGATTATTTCAATTAATTTATATGATATTTTATCCCTTTACATGAAATCACTGTATTTCATATGCTAGATATGAATTCCAAATGTTATGTTCTTCTGTATTATGATTGTGAGATGATTGATATTATTATTTAGTTACTCTTACGGATCATTTAATCTCACCCATATCATATGTGGTTTTTTCCTTGGTCATGAATAATGATATTAAGTATGATATACCAAAAAGAGTCTAGATATAAAGAAATAAACGGGAGACAATGTTGATGTTTTATGAACTATCTTTTTATATTTCTTAGTTTCTAAATACACTATACAAATACTATATTATCATGGATTTTTAATATCATAAAATTATTATGATTCAATTTTGAAGTAATATAAATGTGTGTATAGTATGGGTCACTATAAACAATCAATTTAATACAAAATACCCATTCAAAAACAATGGTTTTAAGTACATCCTAAGTTCAGAAAAACATAAACTGTTACTATATACCTTCTTGATTATAACTTTCATCTATGGGAATTTTATATTTTTTCTCAAAAATATTACATTATGAATTGGTTTTCTCAATCTCTTACTCCACGATAGAAAATTTCCAATTTTTAATTTAAACCTGACTACATCATCATTATGAATTAGGATTTGTTATTTTCTTCATCCATTCTCTAAAACTAATCTTCATATTAAACAAATTTATCATTCCCATCATTCATAGTTTGAATTTTGTATTTAAATTAAGTAAATTATTTATTTTTTATTACCTTTATAAATTTCTGGATTGATTCAAAATATTTTTTCTATTAGAAACATCGACAGGTAATTTATCATTAGACTCCACAATATCAAAAAAACATTTATTACCTATTATATTAGATCATTGTGGAATTCTAAATATCCATTAACATGTTTCTACCAGAAAATAAATTTACTAAATAAACTTCTTACTCCTATTGTTGTTATTTTGAAAAAAACTATATTCGATTATTTTTTTACAATTTATTCAATCTGAACCATAAATGAATATAATTTTTCACTCATAATTTTTTTTTCATTCATAGACAATCAACATTACGATTATATGGAATTGAATCAGTAATATTATTCAAAGAAAGAAAACTATTATATGAAAAAATGTCAATATATATGGATGGAAATTTTTTTGACTATAAATATGGGTCAAAAATATATTTCCCATAAGTAAAAACATCTAACATTTCTTAATATATCCATTTTACAAAACAAATCAACACATAAACTTCCAAATCAGTCTCTAATTTTTATGATATTTTTGTATGATAGTTTTGTGCTTCATATTTATCATGTTATCAGTATTTTATATTCATTGAATCATACAATAATGGACTTCCATTTAAGTGGTTTGTTATATATATTGATTTTGATGATGAATCTAAAAACATTTTCAATCATTTTTAATCTTCTTCACGATCTTAATCTTATTGTTCTTCTTATAAATAATTTTTGAACTGTATTATCATTCTTAAAATCTATCTCTATATTAATATTCTTATTTCTATATTTTTTACTAATTATTTATCAATAAATTCTTCCCATTTTCCTTTACAATGATAGTAGGAACTACAAATGGTTCAATAATTTCTATTTCTATTGGTACTGATTGATTTGAAATAATATTATTGTAAATTTATTGTGTTCTAGAAGTATGAACTAACTATACTATTGATAGATGAGAAACTGATAATGAAATATTATAAAATGTTTTCTTAACACCATTGATCAATTTTTTACATCAATATAGCCTGATAAAATATTTTATTTTTATTCCCTCATTTTCATGAAACTACATGTCCTAGTTACTTTATTTACTTCATTCCAAAGAGTATTATTATTCCATAACCAAAACTAGTTCACAAGGATTCTTTATATTGGATTTGACAAATAATAATTTTAATATCCTCAATAAATAGTTTATGATCCTTAAAAATAGTTGATATATATCATTTTAAATGTTTTCCTTCTACCTTTATGTATAATTCTTTATTCTTATCCACCATCAGATGATTTTTTTTATTTATAAAAAATAGATTTAGTTTCATAGTGATGGAAAACATCAACCTCAAAATAATTTCTTCGGTATTATAAGAAAAAGTTCCCAACCTGTTATCTCCTGATTATTAATTTTCATAAAATCCATGATATTAAAAAAGATTTAATTAGGGAAGAAGAATACAATGGTATCATTAATATCATTGAAGATTTCATCAACGATTAAATTGGAAAGTATGAAATATTTAATATATTATACTTTCTCAAACCTGATTATAAATCTAGAACAAATATATCAATATATATCAATGTGTCTTAAAATAATTTCCTTGGTATTAAAAAAATGCATCAAATTGGTTCAGAATTATTAATTTGGTAAAATATGATAAAATTATATTATTTTATCAATAGATTAAAATTGAGAATATTTTAATTTTTTTCAAAACATTAGTTCTTCAATGTAATCTTATGAAATATAAGATATGATTCCCCTTCAATTTGAACATTGAAAAAATCATCCATTCAGAAAATAGTTAATTTACATGTTTGTTTGAAATAGTTATTGATAATAAATTACATATCATATCCAATGATAAATTCAATAAAAGAACAAAATTCCTTCATAATCCTTAGAAGGGAAACATCAAAATTGGAATTCTCTATATATATTTCTCTTATTCATTATATATAAAAATTTCATTAATTAATGTGTAGTTTTTTTAATATAATGATATATAGATAAGTCATTATTTTTTAACTTTATGATTATAGAAAACATCTATAAAATAATCATTTTAAATCTGATTTGATAAAGATCATCCCAAATTAAGAAACAGATCATACTGATACCAAACTATAATACAAAGTAAGAAAAAAGTAGTACCATGAGTCTAAGCGGAATCATATGAAATATTACATAGTTCTTATGTTTTCTTCAAAATCACAAATATGATAAAATGATTGGTGGTGTTAAGTTATTATTTAATGTTATATTTTTATCAGTAAATAATTATTAATGGAAAAACATTATCGGGCTGAAAAATAATTTGATTATGAAACATAATTTTTTTTTTAAAATAAAATGTTTTTATAATATAAGAATATGTAAAAAAAGAAAAATATACAAATAATAACACGGTAAATTAATTAATGAAAAAATACATCACATAGAATTATTGAAACTTTATATATGAATGTATTATCATTAACATGTTCATTCTTTTTTTTAGAAAAAATCAATCTCATAATCACTCCAAAAAAACAATTAATGAAAAAAAATACCTAATGTGTTTACCCAAAATATTATTTAGTAAATAATTTCTACTAGATTTTTTAAAATACATTAACATTTTAGAATAATAATTATTTATAAAACACTATATATAATGATATTTCTTTTGGAAGATATATGTTTGAGGGAAAATAATTATTCTATAAAACTCAAATCATATGTACTCCCCCTTTGAAAATGAGTTCATTACATTAATTATATTGGAGAATATGAAGTAGATATTACTGATCACTTTATATTAAAAATCATAGACTATATTTATTATATTCAAATCTATCATAACTTTGGGGGTTTTGTAAAAATGTCAACATGTTTTTCTTGCAATCCAATTAATTAGAAAATAAAATCTCTTATTGTGTTTGATAACAAATTAAATGGTATCTTATATCAATATGTTTTTCATGAGTTTTGTTTTATCTTAATATATAATAAAATTCTCTTTTTTTCAATAGAATAATAGATATTTGTCAACTTCTGCCATATTAGTCAGTGTTTATTGCATTAAGAACATTTCATCACATCAACATCTAATATCCACATCATTCACATCAGTTTTTTTCAATGCTATTCAATTCTATTCTATACAAGAGCATAACACTATATTTTCTCTTAATAATATAAATGTTTTGGATATACTTTTTCAATCAATTTTATATCCAATAAATTCGGCATCTAAATTTTTTTTTAATTCATAATCATTTATAGATTATATAAAATAATCCTAAAACCATATATCTATTTTGATAAAGAAAATTTTTATTTAATGATCGAAGATTGGAATATATTTTATTTTCATGAAATCATGTAGATAATAACAATTAAAAATTAAAGTAACAATATTAGTTGTTAATTAAAATAAATAACCATTCATCCCCCTAATAAAAATTCTAACAACTCAATTCCCATATTCATAAATATCTAAATTATTTAATGTTTCGATAGGATTACTAATACATTTATTAAATTAAAATATGAAATTATTATTATGAATTTTTATATAATTATACTGAGACATATAAGGTCTTGTTGTTTTTTTATAGCCAAGAATATATATATTTTTACCATCATGATGATGTAGATGTTACACATCATAAGATATAGAAAGGATCATGTAATTTTTATTTTTCATTAAATAAATATGATTTCATTGACATAAATATAAATACAAATAGTGTTTTTTGAAACAGATTTCAAAAAAATTGTTGGGTCTACAAATCCCTTATCAATGTGGTATTTTATGAAATATCAAGTCAATCTATCATACTAGGATATGTGGGAATTAATAAATTCATTAATTTCCATAGTAATCATACGAAATATGTTCTTTATTTTTTTAAAATTCCAAACTATGGGGTTGTTCTATACAAAATTCATAATGTACATATCCATAATTTAATGTAAACATAGCACCAATTAAAAAAAATTTGAAATTTAGTAATGTTGTATATTCTAGAACATTAAAAATAACATTTTTCATAGATAATAGGGCCTTTGTTTCATTATAATCTATTTCATCTTTTTTATTATAACCTTTTGAGAAATGTATTTATTTATTTCTAAATATTTTTTATTTTCATCACATTTATTTTGAAAAAACAATTTTACACCAATAAAAGACATATATTAAATAAATTTATAAAAACTTAAAACATGGTTCATCTTGAAATCATTAAGGTCAATATTGATTTCCAATATCTAACCATAATCACATAAGGATTCATATGATATTTTAGGATATAAATTTGGTAAAAATAAAAATCCAAAATTTCATTTCATAATGAATGTCAAGTTCATACTGGTTGATCAACATTTAAAATTATGTTATTTATTAACAAATTTTATTATATTTTATTAAAACAGATAGATATTATGTACATTACGGTGGGATAAAATGTGTAAGATTAGGGTATCCCTTATAACTATACCCACACCACCCAGGGGCATGGATCCTAAGCTGGTATACACCCAAAGTGGGACATCATGGGAATCCTTAGGGGAGAAGAAGTATGAAACATGATTCCACAAATTCCAAGTATGTTGGATATTAATGTGATGATGAAGGAGGTCCTTAATCATACCAAATGGATTAATAAATGGCATGGGATAGATTAGTATGAACTATGTGAGCACTATAAAATCTCTATTACCGTCCCCACCATTTAAAACAATATATTATAATTTCATAAAATCTCTATGCAATTGATCATAGCCTAAGCCTCACCCTTTAATGAATCATCGACCCCATATTTTCTACAGAATTATAATAACACTAAGATAAAATGATCGTGAACAACCCCTCTACCACTCAAGTCCACCTCATTTCAAAAGACCACTATATTGATTTTAAATTTATTGGGGGGGGGGGAGGTTTTCAACACATTCGATGGAATAAATATAGGTGGGTGGTCATGATTGTAGAAAATTAATTTTTAAAATATCAACTCGGAGAAGGGGAATCCTCATGATGTTTCAATATTCCATCCAACTCCTCGATAAATAATTGTTCACGAACACCACTGCATGTCCCGATGTGTGATGTACGGTATGTAGAATTTTGGTTTGAGAAGTCCAAGGAGACCAGCTACACGAATGAAGAATAATTTCATGAGGGTGTTCATATTACTTTTTAATTATATCATCATTGAACAATTTTCTAAATATTTCTTCAATTGTATCCTCTATCCATACATCAAACAAGAACTTCCACATATCAAGCCATAATAACCCTTCCAATCACTCTGGAAAAAGATGCGTGATTTGGATTCATCATATTTGTTGGGCGTAGTAGACACTCAGGAGGGGGTGAATTGAGATCCAATTAAAATTTTTGTTAAAATAGCTTCTATTAAAATCCCCCAAATTATACAACAAGTTAAACTGTAGTGAATTTTCAAAACTGTAAAGGTTCAATTAGATTCTCAAAAGATTGATTAGTTCTCAATTAAACTAATTAGAAGATTAAATTAGCTTTTGAAACTAACCTACTGATTTACAATATATACAAACACTTTCTAGATTAACTATCAAAGTATCTTTAAAATAGATTTTTATTCCAAAGTAATAGGCAGTGGAATATAAACTAGATACTGTATATTTTGAATGGAAACTAAAAATGAACAGCAGATATAACCAAGAGGTTCAGTCTCAATCCGAGACATAGTAATCTCAAATTTATATATATAATTGAACCACACCCAGGATTGGGGTTAAAAATAGTACAATAATATCCAGGCCACGCAGAGACCTCTTCCACTGTTCTTCATGGGAAACAAAAATAAATAACATGCCACACAAGGACCTCATCCACAGTTGTCGTGGGTAAACAAGAGTAAGGATTTATGGTGTGAGGATTGTGATATCCTCTAGTTTAGCACATGAGGCAGTGTGTGTAGAATAAACAAGATAGACACACTACTCAAAAGTAAATAATTAATCACTTGTAGATAGTATATGAATGTTTATAAAGCTCTAGTGATTGGCATTGCAGCTCTGGACTCGTTGGATTCAACAGAAATGCTTCTGAGTCCTTCTCTGGTTTTTCAGTTGAAAAAAGATTGTCATGGTTCAACTTTTGTTTCTTTAGGAGAGAAGATGTTCTCTTGACTCCAGAGTACTTCGTCTGTTCTTCAGTAATATAGGATCGCATGTATGGAACTTCTTTGAGGATTGTGCAATGTGTTCTTCATAGTTGTGCTCAGTATTGTTCTTCGATTCTGTATAGAGCTCGTGGGTATTTTAGTACATGTTTCGAGATGTGTCAAGCGCGAGTGTGTCATCTACTGCAGATCAATATTCTTTATATTCCATGAGCACTGTCAATAGGAATGATTCCCTTTCCATAGGCACGAAGTACGGCTTCCTGACAGACCAACAACTATCATTAAATAACATTAATTGCATTAAAAATATCAAATATGAACGTTAGTATTATTTAAATAATATTGAAAAAAAACGTTAAGAAATATTGTCACAGTAGTTGTGAAAATGGTGTCTTTTTGAACCAGTGTATCTTTCATGGTATGTGCTTCATGGTGTGCCCATGTCACAGTGTCTAGCTCATGGTGTCTGAGTCACGGTGTGTCCTTCATGGTGTCTGGGTCACGGTGTGTCCTTCACGGTGTCTGGGTCACGGTGTGTCCTTCACGGTGTCTGGTTCCTGGTGTCAGTCTTACTGTGTCTGTCTTTCACGGTGTCTGAATACATAGACAACAAAAAAGTATTCAAACTTAAAAAGTAATATGCAAAATATGAATTAAACATTGCAATTATCAAGTAATAGAAATTTAAACATAAATACAATCTTTTGATAGGATAATTGAGTGTTGTGATCATTCAAAATATTTGTAAATAATAATGAGTTTAATTGACAGTAATAAGATTTTCAATCATTAAAACAAGATGTGTAATTATTATTGAGATTTTTGATCATTAAAACATGACTAATACATGTGGATTCCAACAATCTCCCCCTTTTTTATGATCACAAATCATGTATAGTTAAAATATAAAAGAAATTCAACATTGGAGAAAATAACATATATAATAAGATAAAAGGATTCTAACTGTTTTATTCCCCTTTTGGGATTATCAAAAAGTAGAGAGAATAGAGTGAAACACTGAATTTTTCATTAGGATGGTTCATAATAAAACATACAAGAGAAATACAAAGAGTAAAAAATAGAAGAAATCCCATCAAAAATTAAGAAACATTAGTAGGCATCACCGATTGGCTTTCTCTTTGACTTTATCAACATGAGCTGGAGCTGATGTAGAAGAAGTAATGGAGGTAGTAGACAAAGAAGGTAAAGGTAGACCTTCAAATATGTAGGGAGCCAAAGTATGATCTGTAGAAGTTATATTCTGTGGTTGATCAAGAATGATAGGTCTGATCTGAGAAAGGGCTTGGACGACTGACATAGCAATTGAGGCTAGGGTTGGTAGACCAGGTCTAAGGGGTGCAGCAGCTGGATCAACTATAGTAGTACTCTTCACATGAAGATATGGCTTTAGAATATTGATGAAATTAGTAATGATTTCTCCACCATATTGCATATCCTTGTCAAAATCGTCTTTATTCTCCATGAACTTGTCCAAAAATCCGGTGAACTCTTTAAGATTATGAACTTGAGCATTAAATTCTTGAGTTACTAGTGGGATTTTCAGGTTCTCCACAAGATAATTAAAGTGATTTTTCGTTTTAATTTTAGAGAAAATACGAGGGAGATAAAATTCTATCTTCTTGGTGATATCCTGTTGAGTATCATTGATAATTATAGAATGAATTCTAACCAGGTCTAAAGATCGATCACTTTTCTTAACAACTTCTGACAAAAGAGACAGATCTAATCCACTAAGGGAATTATGAATTTCTTCCTTGATTATGGATCTTAATAGAGAATCATTCATAGAAGGAATAGAAGTCTGACCAGAGGGAGAAGAAGCCTTGACAGCTTCGGTGAGAACTTTGAGCTGTTTCAAATCTTTTAACAGACATCCAGTCTACTCATCTGTGAGCTTATTCAGATTTTCTACAAGATCTATCATGAATTGAAACATCGTTGTGTGTCTTGTTACAATATTCTCATCCAAATATAACAGATAAGGATTTACTTGAGTCAAAATCTATATAGAAATGTTGGAAAAATCTGGTTCCGAAGAAGCAACAATAGGTGCAGGAGCAGAAACAGGAGCAGGCTCTGATCATGAAGCCAATTCTGTTTGTAGGTTTTCCACCAATCCTTACAAATTTGCAACATCAACACATATAAACTTATTTTCAACTCTGCCTTATTGTATGTCTCGGATCATCCTTGGTTGAATATGAAGAATAATTTTTTCCTAAAGAATCAACACATCTTCTTGACTTAGTTGAGTCACTGGTCGAGGTTAAGAGGATATAATCTTCTCAACTACAGCCAAGATAGTCTCTCCAAATAATTTCAAGTCATCCTTAGTTACCTATGATTGTTGATCAGATAAGAGAGTAGCTGAAGGTAGTTATACAGGTTCTGATGTAGATTCTGGTTGCGGTTCAGAATTAGTTTCAGTTTCCGATTCAGATTGAGGTTGAGGTTCTGGTTCTGAATCTGGGTGTGCTACTGACTTCAGTTTAGACAAAGAAAATAGATCTATACCAGTTGCAGTCAATTTATTTGATTCACTCACATCATAAAAACATGGAAACTCATAACGAGTGTACACAGAATATGTGATAGTTTGTTGAGAGGTTTCAATAGGTCCGGCTTCATCAATATCAATGTTTTGAGATTCCTCCCCCTAAAAATGTGCTTCGATTTCAGATTCTTGAGGCTTAGGAATTGGGTTAAGATCGACAGGATCAACTGTAATCTCTTTAGAAAATTCTCTCCTTGCCAGCTGAAAAGAAATTTCCATCCTCTCTTCAGCATTGGGTATGTACTCAGGAACCGAATGTTCCACTGGTTGTGCGTCCAAAATTGCTTCTTTTTCAATAGGGAGATCCTCTTGATTAACATTTTCCCTAGAATGGATTTCTCCTAGATCAGATTCTTCCATGACAGGAAAGTCTTCTTCACCACCAGACTCTTCCATGGCTTGCTGCTCTAAAATAGGAATAATCAATTCTCTTGCAGCCTCAGGTTGAATTTCCTGATCAACATCATCTCTAGAAGCAGAATATTCTTCTCTAAAAACAATAGAAACTTTCTCTCTAGAAGGTAATTCAGTAGGAACATTAGTAGGGATAGTAGTCCATTCTTTCTCAACAAGAGTTGCTTCCTCTTGAGGGATTTCAGACTCTTATTCTTCTTCTTCCTCTTCTGGGTAATCAGCCACTTCCTCGGGTTCCAAATGGGGATCATTTATATTCTTTGTCATTCTTGAATAATAAACATGATTATACTTCTTAGAAAGTTAATCATTATCCTCAACCCACTGCTTTTTCCAGGGGTTCCAATTAATCTCCATCCTTATGATTATTGTCATGGATAAACAGAAATCAAAATCATCTAGCTTTTAATAATTTAGTTGAACTACTCCCTTTGAAACTATCCTAGCCGAAATCATCCTTGAGTAAAACAAGGAGGTGGATTTGGAAGTGACTTTAATAAGCTCACATATATGGTTAATGACATATTTTAAAAGATTGATCTTATTGACATTCTTCAATAGGTGAATTAGGAACAAATCTTGATACTTTATCATAAAAAATCTATTTTTCTTGGACTATTCAAATTTTGGACAAATTTGACAATAGTCTAGTCTCCCCATCCAATTCAGCAGCTATGGCCCGTCGCTTGGTGCCATTTCCAGTCAGTATCGCTATTCCCTTTTCGAGATCAAATATGTCACTTGATGGAGGAGGGTCTCTCTAGTAATCGTCACAAATCCCTTCATGATGAATCCTTAGGAATGCAGTCTATAGACTCGATGAGAATGAACACTTTGGTCCATTTATCCAGCTTGTCACCGTAAAACATTCTCCAGCATCAAAGGAAAATTTACATATTGGTAAAACTGAGATACCAACCTTGGATAAAAATGTCCATCATTTCTAGAAAACCATTCAAACCATCCTTGTTCTCTTAAGATTTCCAGGACCAAAGACTTTCTAGACAACATCCACTCAGGGAAAATCTCTTTTTTAGGTACTACAGTACGACTTACTAGGTTCGGATTTAGAGGTCCTTCGGGTTCTATCCTCGGTGCTCTTTTCTGTTTCTTCATGTGGCGCTTCATAGATGAGGGTGAAGATGGATTCTTCATCCAGGGAATCAACTAAAGATTCGAGCGAGAGAGAAGGAGAGAATTTTTTCAAGATAAAGAGGGTTAGGGAGAGAGAGATCAAGAGAGAGCTCGGGAAAGGAATAAAGTGAAAACCTATATGTTTTATCATTTGGGAATGTCAAACATCATAAAAAGAACATGGGAATGTAAACAGTGGTGAAATAAAATTACCAAGATGCGGGTTAAAATAAATATATAATGAATCTTCACGGTGAGACCTTGAGTAGGCGTTATAGTGCGATGAAAAATAGTCATCACGATGAGACAGTTGGTGGTCATCAAAGTTATACAGTGACCATTCTGTGCAGTCATGGTGAGACAGTGAGTGAACTGTTCTGTCACAGTGAGACGGTTAGGTGACAGACCGTGAATAGAAGGTGTTAATTGTGAGACCATAAACATGAAACAGTAACTGAAAAATAGTTAACATGAAACCATAAAGTAAAATATAGTAAAATCGTAAACAATAAGATCTGTTAGATTTCAATTTATGGTTAATCGTACCGGGGTCATGTATGATGTAGTCTAATCTCACAGAATTTAATGGTTTAGTCAATATATTAGCAAGTTGATATTTAGTACCAATGAATTCTAAAGTGATATCACCTTTTTGGTAATGATCCCTCAAAAATTTATGCCTTACATAAATTTTTTTACCTAGAATGTGAACAAGATTCTTTGAAATGTTAATAGCAGTTGTGTTGTCACAATTTATTGGGACATGTCTGAATTGATATCCATAGTCTAGTAATGTGTGCTTTATCCACAAAATATTTGCACAACAAATTCCAGCAACTATGTATTCATCTTCTGGAGTAGATAATGCAACAAAATTTTGTTTCATACTACACCATGATACTAGTGACCTGCCTAAAAGGTGACATGTTCCAGGGGTGCATTTTCTATCGAACTTACATCCAGAAAAATCAGCATCATAATAATTAACTAGTTCAAATGATTTCCTTTTGGATAGAATAGCCCGAAATTGGGTGTATGCTTGGGGTATTTGAAAATTCTCTTTACAATATTTAAATGTGACTCTTTAGGGTTTTCTTGAAATTGAGCACACATACACACACAAAACATAATATTAGGATTACTAGAAGTCAAGTCAAGTAGACTTCCAATCATTCCTCTAAGTTGTTTGATGAACAGATTTTCCATCTTCATCATGATCCAACTTACAGGTGGTACTCATGGATGTTTCACTACTCTTTGTGCTATCCAATCCCAAACATTTTAAAAGATCTCAAGTATATTTACATTGATTAAAAATAATTCCATCATTGTTTTGAAAGAATTGAAATCCAAGAAAGAATTTATGTTCACCCATTAAACTCATTTCAAATTCGTTTTTCATCATTTTAGAAAAATCAATACATAAAGAAGTTTTTGAATATCCAAAAATAATATCATCTACACAAATTTGTACAACTAAAACATCTTAAGAAAATCACTTTATAAAAATAATAAGATTGCCTATTCCATTTGTAAAACCTTTAGAAATTAGAAATGTACTTAATCTATCATACCAAGCTCTAGGAGCTTGTTTTAAACCATATAAAGCTTTTGATAATTTGAAAATATTATTTGGAAAATGAGGGATTGTAAATCTAGGTGGTTGTTCAACAAAAACATCCTCATCTATATACACATTTAGGAAAGCACTCTTGACACCCATTTGATATAGTTTGAAATTTATATGTACATCCTAATCACATATGACCCTAATGGATTCTATTCTGGCTACGAGAGAAAATGTATCCTTATAGTCAATTCCTTCCTCTTGACTATAGCCTTGTGAAACTAACCTATTTTATAAATATATTTCAAGATTCATCTACTTTATTTCTAAACACCCATTTAGTGCCTATGGTGAAAGTGTCCTTAGGTCTTTCTACTAGTTCACAAACATTATTTCATTCAAACTGATTAAGTTCTTCTTGTATATCAATTACCCAACATTCACCATTAATAGTATAATCAATGTTTTTAGGTTAAATCAGTGAAAAAAGGCTTGTTGTTCAACCGGATTTCTAAAAGAAGATATAGTCTATGTCCCTCTATCAGGATTACAAATATTAACATCTAAATGATGATTCATTAGAATCCTAGTTGATCTTGTAAAGGTAGGGATTTAAATTTCTTGTTCTTCAGTAGGTTCGGGTTCATTAGGAGAAGATTCTAAAATATTTCTATAATTGGATGTCTTTACATCAGGTTCATTGATTTTATTATTAAGGTCCAGTACAGTCAAATATTCATCAAGATTTTCATGAGAGTTTTTAGGCTCATGTGGAAAAGTTTCATCAAATTTGATATGAACAGATTCTTCCACACACTTAGTTCTCTTATTAAAAACTCTATAGGCTTTGCTAGTTATAGAATATCCAGAAAATATTCCTTCATCACTCTTAGAAGCAAAAATATCCAGATTATCCTTGGTATTATGAATAATGACTTTGTAACCAAGGACATTAATATAATTAACCTTAGGCTTTTAGTTATTCCATAGATCATAAGGATTCTTTTTGAGAACATGTCTAATTAAGACTCTATTAATAATATAACAGGTTTTATTCATAGTTTCAGCCTAAAAGTAAATAGGTAGGTCATACTCATTAAGCACGGTTCTTGGAATTTCTTGAAGGGTTCTATTTCTTCTTTTTGCTACACCATTCTTCTGAGGTGACCTAGGAGCAGAAAAGATGTGACTATAGCCATTTTGTGAGCAATAAGATTCAAACTCATTATTTTCAAACTCACGGCCATGATCACATCTCATGGTCTTAATATTAAGTCCATTAAGGTTTTCTAAATACTTGGTGTATTTAATAAAGTAAGAACAAGCTTTACTTTTTTGAGCTATGAAGTATAGCCAAGTATATCTAGAAAAGTCTTCTACTAGGACATAAACATAGTGATTCCCATTTATGCTAGAAACACTAGATGTTCCAAAAAAGTCCATGTGAACCAACTCGAGAGGTTGATATGTTGAAACTACTTTCTTTGATTTGAAAGATATTTTGTGTTGTTTTCCCTTTTGATAGTGATTACAAACTTTTTCATTTGGAAACACTAGTTTGGGTAAGTCTCAAACTATGTTATTCTTAGTTAGTTTTCTTAGTGAGTGTATATTGCAGTGTACTAATCTCTTATTCCACAACCAAGAATCTACATGAAAAGCATTTAAACAAGTAACATTTTTCATAGAAAAAGAATTTAAATCAATAGAATAAACATTTTCATTTCTTGAAGAATAAAATAATAAATCATTATTAGAATTAAAAACATCACAATAATCATTTTCAAATTTAACATTAAATTCATCATCACATAATTGAGATATACTTAACATGTTATATTTCAATCCATCAACAAATAACACATTAGAAATTAAAACTATGTTAGTGTTACCAATATGGCCTAGGCCGATGATTTTTCCTTTAGAATTATCACCAAAGGTGACATGGCCTCCATCAACCTTGATTAGGCACTTGAAGCATGAGTAATCCCCAGATATATTTCTTGAACATCCACTGACCAAATACAATGTCTTCTTGTGGGAACACTTCGAAAAGGTTTCCTACAAAACATATTTAGATGTGAAATGACTTTGGTACCCATATCTTCTTGGGTCTAGACATGGTAGAAATCAATGATTTTGGTAACCAATATTATCTTATGGGTTTCATATAATTTACAGAATAAATATATTTTGAAAGGTAAACTCTATTTGATCTATAACTATGTGAATAACTAGTTGAATAATATGAATTTCCAGAACAGGAACAAGAATAATTTTGTCCATATTTAGGAATAAATCGAGTTTTAGTGAACTGCCTTTTTCGAGGCTGGTATCCCTAACCAGTAGTGTATTTTGGTGAAACTTTCATTCCTAACATCTGAGTAAGTGTATCTTTTATCATTGTGAAATTTTCTAGGTCCATTATAAGTTGCTCATTAGAAATTTTCAATTCTGCATTTTCCTTTAATAGTTGATCATTCATTTCTTTTTTTATATCTAGGGAATATTTAACATTTGCAGTGAGAGCTTTATTTTTCTTTAATGACTTATATTTTTCCTTAATTTCATTGCATGTTTCCTCCATCATGTTATAGTATTCAGCTAATTCGTCTTTAGACATATCTTTATAATCAGTATCAGATTCTGCATCAACTCCAGAATAATAGGAATTTAAAACAGGAGTATCTAAGGTTACCTCATATGTGTTGGTCATGAAACACATGTTGGCATGATTCTTTTCAGAATCAGAAATTTCAGATTCACTTGTGATGTATTGTGAAGCACTCCAAGTAGATTTCATAGATTTCTTGTACTTCTTGTCCTTATAATCATTATTCTTTTTTAATTTTAATTTTGGATAGTCAGCCTTTATGTGTCCTTTCCTTTTGCATTCATAGGATACTATATCATCTTCCTTATTAGATTTCTTCCAGTACTTTTTCCAGTGACCCTTGTTGTCATACTTACCTTTGTAATTTTATTTTATAAAGAATTTATTCTTCCTATAGAACTTCTTAAACCTCCAGGATATTTGAGATATCTCAGCATCACTGTCTGAATCCGAATCATCACTGGTTGAAATTTCAGTAGGTACATGTAATTTTTTCTTGTCTTTGCTATTTGAAGAAGTAAACATGAAATCCATAGATTTACTTTGGGTTCATCATCATCTTCATTGTTTACCTTAATTTCTTCCTCATACATCATTAATTTACCAGTAATCTCTTTGACGGGAAGAGCTCCGATGTCACATGATTCTCGGATTGAAACAGAAGTGCATCTCCATCTATCTGGAAAACAACTCAGTATCCTCATGATTTGTTCCTTTGCTGGACAACCTTTCCAAGTAATCTCATTATATTGACTATATCATTGAACATGAGATACATATCAAAAATAGGTTCATCAGTTTTCATTTTAAAATTATCATATTTTATAGTATAAGTATTTAATCCAATTTCCTTAACATTAGTTTTTCCCTCATGAGAAACACCTAATGTATCCCAAATACCATAATCTTTTTTACAGGAAGATATTCTGTTGAATTCATCATCTCCTAATTCAAAATATAGAGAATTCATAGCTTTATAGTTATTATTGTATTATACTTTAGTAGGGTCATCCAAAGTAGTTCTTTCATTTTCTAGAATTTTATATTGAGATTCTATAGTAGTCCAAATATCAAAACCCATACTTTCTAAATGAAATTTCATTTTATGTTTCCATTGAGCATATAATGTACTATTAAAGAAAGGTGTCTTGTTAGTAGTAGCACCTTTTAGACTATTGTCCATATCTAGATTTTAGAGTATAATTTTAAAGAGCTACAATTTAGAACTAACAGTAATTTAAGATCTTTAAAGATGCAACTAAAATCACAGTTGAAAAAATAGAATGTTTTGAAAAATTGTATTAATAAAAACAACCTTTGATACCAAATTTTGGTTAGAGTGGACACCCAAGAGGGGTGGTGAATTGAGTTCCAATTAAAATTTCAATTAAAATATATTCTATTAAAATCCACCAAATTATAAAACAAGTTAAACTATACTGAATTTATAAAACTGTGAAGGTTCAATTAGATTCTCAAAAGATTGATTACTTGTCAGATAATCTAATCAGAAGATAAAATTAGCTTTTGAAACTAACCTACTGATTTAAAATAGTTTCAAACACTGGATAGATTAACTATCAATGTACGTTAAAAACATATTTTTATGTCAAAGTAATAGGCAGTGGAATATAAATTAGATACTGAATATTTTGAACTTAAACTAAAAATGCATAGATGATATAACCAAGAGGTTTAGTCTCAATCTGAGACTTAGTCCTCTAAAATTTATATATATAATTGATCCACACCCTGGATCGGGGTTAAAAACTATACAAGACTATCCAGGCCATGAAGGGACCTCTACCACTATTCTTGGAGGGAAACAAAAAGAAAGGCCAGGCCACACAAGGACCTCTTCCACAGTTTTCATGGGTAAACTAGAGTAAGGAGTTTTGGTGTGAGGATTTTGATATCCTCTAGTTCAGCACAAGAGGAAGTGTGTGTGTAAAATAAATAGGATACACCAACTACTCGAAAGTAAATAATAAATCACTTAGAGATAGTATATGAAAGTTTAGAAATCTGTAGTGATTGGCAGTGTAGCTCTGGACTAGTTAGATTCAGAAAAAAATGCTTCTGAGTCCTTCTCTAGTTTTTCTGTTGAATAACAGAGTGTCATGGTACATCTTTTGATTCTCTAGGAGAGAAGTTGTTCTCTTGACTCCAGAGTACTTTATGTGTTCTTCAGTAATGTAGGATTTCATGTATGTGACTTCTTTGAGGATCGTTCAATGTGTTCTTCATAGTTGTTCTCAAGATTGTTCTTCGGTTCAATACAGAGCGCGCGTGTATTGTAGTTTGTGTGTCGAGACGTGTCAAGCACGAGTGTGTCCTCTACTTCAGATCAATCTTCTTTATATTCCACGAGCTCCAACAATAGGAATGATTTCATTTCCATAGGTACGAGGTACAGTTTCCTGACAGACCAATGACTATCATTAAATAACATTAATTGCATTAAAAACCTCAAATATTACTGTTAGTATTATTTAAATAATACTGACAAAAAGGTTAAGAAATGGTGTAACAGTAGTCATGCAAACAGTTTCTCTTTGAACTGGTTTCTCCTTCTCAGTATGTGCTTCACGGTGTGTCCATGTCACAGGGTCTATCTAACGGCCTCTGAGTCACGGTGTGTCCTCACGGTTTCTGGATCACGGTGTGTCCTTCACAATGTCTGGGTCACGATGTGTTCTTCACGGTGTCTGGGTCACAGTGTCAGGCTTACTGTGTCTATCATTCACACTGTCTAAATACATTGACAATAAACTGTATCCAAACATAAACAGTAATAAGAAGAATCTGAATTTATCTTAACCATTATCAAGTAAGAGAACTTGAAACATAAATACAGGGCTTGGTAGGATAAGTGAGAGTTGTGATCATGCTAAAGAATTGTAAATAATAATGAGTGTAATTGACATAAATAAGATTTTCAATCATTAAAAAATGATGTGTAATTGTTATTGAGATTTGTGATCATTAACACATGATTAATACTTGAGGAGTCCAACAATTATAATTACTTCAACAAGAAAACTTCTAAGTCATAAGAACAACATTAAACAACATAGAATCATTTTCTTTAATTACACAATTTCACATTCTCCAAAGCATTAAATTATATTTTTATTGAATAACTTTTCACTAGAGGGAACTACCCCACATGTTAATAGTAGTTGACCAGAAGATTTAATTTTTAGGCCATAGTAGTGAACATACTAATAGTGGATATGTTGAAAATATAGTATTTTTTAGCTTATTATATCTTTATATTCCTTATATAACTTTGTTGAGAATCATTAAGAATCACATGAGTTATTACAGAAAAAGGGAACACTTTTTTAACTTCATATTAGACACAAGGAATCTAGGGAACCCCTCCCCCCCCCCCCCAATTCAACGTCCCCTTTTACAATTTTAAAATATAAAATATACATGGCCAATGATACAACTAGATTTTTCAACTGTCACTAGAATTTGATATCAAATAAAATTTCATTGAGGGAGACGTCTCACCACTTTTTTTACCTAATACTATAGAGAGATTTTCCATTAATGAGCATTCTCCAAAATGGATTGTCCCTCAATAACCACCCTTACATGTTTTTAATCCATAAAAGTTTTTTTATTTTAAATTCATTTAAATAAACAGTGATTACAAAAATAGATTCAAAAAAAGATACAAGAAAGGCTCCCATTATGGCGTCCAGATATATTGAAGTCCAATAACATCTGATTTAACAATATTATGATAATCTATAGGGAAGGAACCAATTTTGGAACAAATAACTAGTCTCTTGTTAGTAGTCACCTTAGATGTTATAAAGACTGCAACCATGTTCCCATCACACTGTGTGTTTGGTCACTATGTGATTCCGTAAGATATCTATTCACCTAGAAATTGGATGTGTAATTATCCATGGGATATTGGTTTGAAATATAATATATTTATGATTAATTGCTGAGTGAAACTCCAAACCATGATGGATTGTGTAGAACTTTTTGACCAACCAAAAACATATTACCATTTCATGTGCCTGATCTTGTAGATATTCTCTACTTCCACAGAATGTCGAGAAAGCCACAACAACCAATCCCTACATGACCCTAATAACACCCCCATGTTTAATTTTTTCCATGTGAAAAGACTAGTACATATGGATTTTAATGATCTAAATATAGATATTCTAGTTTACCTGCCTCCTCTGAAGACAATACATAGATACACTATTGTTCCTTGCATTGAGGCATCCACCATCCACTAGTTTGGAGAGTTTATTATGAGAGGTACAAAAACATCTACCCTTTCCTCATGAAAGCCAAATAAAATAATTCGGAAGTATCTAAATAACATTTTGGTTCACCTTTGGAACCTTAAGGACATAAAATATTTACATTGGGATAGGATAACATAGTCCATGTAAATTTTCTCATTTGTTGATAAATTTATAATTACACTAAAAATATAATTTTAAAAAAAAAATTGTAACACCTCAACCCTAGTTACCCAAAATTGGATAATTATTACAAAACATTAACATGATAAAAGGATTCCTTCCCCAAAATAACAGTTAGTTTATTATTCTTGGATGTACTAGACACATACATAAGTTTTACAATACAACATGAAATAAAAAAACTACATTCTTCCCCCTTTGAACAATTTTATCTCCATTTGCCTATTACTATTGGTTAATCATTATATATTTTATTGCATCCTTGGAAAAATAAAACATAACAAAGGGGTGTGATCAAATTTTTATTAAGGATAACAATATATTGGAAACTATCATAAATAAGAACAAACATTCAAGGCAATGTATAAGATTAGAACACAATCCTTTTGAACATAAACTTCATCATATTATGGAAAGGATAAATCAAATAATTCCATGTAGATATTCACATGGATATTCTAATAGTTGAATAATTACATGTAATATCAATTTCCAATTTCATAATTATGGAATGCATAATACCAGACTTCATAACCTCAATGTCAAGGCCTTGGGCCAAGACTACTAATAAGATTTTTTCAGGGCCTTGTGCCAATACCCTAGTTTGTCTCATTAGAATTGTTGATAGATCAAAGAGATATAGAAGGCTCCACCCATCACATACAATGCCCGATTCATTATTGAAATGAATGGATGAAATATAGTCTAAACATTTGTATTAAAACTAGCATACAAAATGTCAATACTTTAACCATAAACAATGAATGGTATAACAACAGCACATCCACAGTCAAACATAACTCATTCAAAAAAATATGGATGATTTTATTATAATAAATTATCCTCAATTGATAATAATAAAGGATATTGACACAAATTAAAATAATAATAAAATCTATTTAAGATAAATATCCCCTATTTTCAGGAAAAAATTTATAAGAGTCATTATTTTTCAAGAATATGTTTAAAATATATTTTTGAATAAAAGTGTCTGATTCCACATGTAATGTTTTAAATAGAATTTTATTTATAAAAAATTAATATCCATATATATAAATCCTTAAAAAAAATTAAAACATGGACATTAGTGAGAAATATTTAGAAGGAAAATATTTTCAAACATTTAAAATGATATTTTTGTTAGACTTACTAACCAAATAAGAGATGCTTGAATACAAATAGTTTAGGTAATAAAAACATAATAATATCATTATAATAAAAGGATACATGATATATTATGTCAATGTATATTATGTACACAAAATAAAAGCGAATTGGCGCATTACAACATTGAAGTCTCAATGGAATGTAAGTTGAGATGAAATCCCTTAAAAAGAATGTATCCTTATGTTACAGATAAATCAATGACATAATTACGTGTGATAAATATAAATACACAATGTATTATTGGATATTCTGTTGAAATGAATTATAGGACATCCACACATATTGTTACAAGAACACCATTGACTTGGATGTTTAACTTAATGAATTAAAATTGAGATAAGATTACTGTACTCAAGTTTATATCGATGATTTGAGAATTTATAAATGGAGTGATAATGTGTGTCAAAATAATAACCAAACAAAGGGATGTTTAATCTACTACATAAATAATTAAATTGTGATTTCATATATTATCATGGAGTAAAATAATCAATGAAAATTGCGTAAAACCCAATGAGTGGAAATCAAAATTAGAAATTCCCTTACCGATTTGGCAACTTACCAACCATACACCCCTTGAAGGATGTATCATATAGTGAATATTAAAATAATTATAAATCAAATTATATTACATAAGGAATTAAATCATTGGTAGTACATACACCACACAAATGGGAATAGTGGCAATATTGCATGAATCTCACGAAAATAAGAAGTGAGTTGAAAACCACTTACCATGTTGTAATCAATCGAGTCATATGACCAATAGTTAATAACACCACATGAATCACAGAATACCATTAATATAAATATAATCATGATAATATATATCCAATTTCAGTACACAATACACCACATTCAATAAATAAGTGGCGAACAATGGAAATCTCATGGAATTAAAAGTGTGAGAAGAAACCCCTGACCATGTTGTAATCAATCATGTCCTATGACCAAAAGTTAAAAACCATTAAAATGAATCCCATAATACCTTGAAAATAATGTGAATCATTATAATATATATCAAATGACCGTACACAATACCCACATTCAATAAATAAGTGGCGAACAATGGAAAACTCACAGAATTAAAAGTGATATAAGAAACCCATTACCTTGTACTTTTCCATAGTATAGGGTAGGTTAACCACTTTTATAATGGTGAAATAATTGTTATTAAATTATAAAGAAACACAATATATAAATATGATATCACATATGATCTTATAATATTTCATCGTTAATAATATTTCAGTAGTATCATCGTTTCATGTGTTAATAGATTTAGTTTCCTTTATATGCTTGGTTACGCATGCCATGTTCGTTATGGATAGGATGTATTGGATTCATATACAGAAATATATTATCTTCATAATCATTATTTTTAATCTTAAAATTTATTTTATTCTTGAATTATTACAATGGGTAATTAATATCATCGCGTTCGTGGAGACGGTAATCCGTACGTACACACGAGCGACAATATCATTATAATGATGGTAAAATCATATGTAATTGGATGGTATATAATATATACAGAATCATTAACATGTTATATGTAGTACCCCAAGTTTTTGTTATGTAACCCTTTATTTATGGTTTTAATGGTTTTAAAGTTATGCCTGATGAAGGGGAGATTTGGGAGAACATTAAATGATGTTTGAGGTAAAGGGGAAGTCGCACATGCGGCGCACATGTTGTCTAAACTGTGTGTCCAAACCATGCATAGTGGGCTCTTGAGGAAGTAGCTTATGTATGGGTGGATAACGGTGTGTCTAAAAGTGCGAAAAAACCATTCATGGAGTGTTTGTCGAGGCAGTGTCTAACGCACACTTAGCACACTGTTTGTCTAACCGTGCGAGAAAAGCATGCAGCCACTTATACAAGATCCTATAGAGGTGGATCTCACACTTTCATGCCTCTAAGTGGCTCATTTTTCCACTTATTCAGCCCTAACTTGGTATTTTCATTCTTCTAAGGTCAATGAGGGTTCTACCATCATTTTAGAGGCTATCCAAAGGCCTCTCTTGGCGAATCAAAGCCTGATTCATGAGGTATGTGATCGTTATTCTACATTCTTGATTAGTTTCTTATATCAACATAGATATACTTCTCCAATTTTCTCATTTTCTTATATTTACACCCACTATGGTTATATTTATGTGTGTCGATGCCAAATATTATGATATTTGTTCTTGATCTTGCTAGGAGAAGTGATCTATGGCGGGTTTTTGGAGAATCGACCCGTGGTTTTTTTAGCGTTCTTCGACCATTGTGGCTTTTGTCAAAACTTTTTAGGTAGGAGGATTGACTCTTGACTACTCTTATTTGAATTGATTGTCTTAGTTTCAAATTGGGTTATTTGAATTAAATTGATTGTGAAAACATAGAATAAATATTTTTTAGTGATGATTTATGGCTTTGGTGAAATTTTAAAATCTTGGTGAATTGTTGTGCATGTGATTTGGGATTCTGGAATTTGAAATGTAGAATTTAAATTATTTATTTTTGGAAATTGTAAATTGATTGATGAAAATTGGGTTTTTGATAAAATTTGAATTTTATTTAATGGTTTGAGATTTAAATGACTTTGATGTAATTGGTTTTCAATAATAAGAGAGTTTTATTGAAATGGTTTGGAATTGAAATGTTTTTTGTGGAAATAGATTTCAATAAAAATGTGTTTACATTTATGGTGTGTATTGGGATGATTTATGGGCATTTGTGGTGTGTTTTCATGTTGCATGTACGAGGCATGGTCAAAATATGAGCTTATTCTTGGTGCCAAATGTTTAATGGAACAATGGTAATTATATGTACGAGGCTTGGTTGAAATATGAACTTGTGCTCAGTGCCAAAGGTGTAATGGAACATGGGAAACAATTATGTTGTGAGGACTTGGTTGATCTATGAGAAACCACTAATGAGTATGGAACTGTCATAACGTAGCATGCATGGTTGGTTGCTTGGTTTTGTGATATGGATTGGTATACCAAAATGGGTTTTGTATAATGGTTGGGTATGCCAAAAAGGTGATTTTGTAAAAATGGTTCTAAATATTATTTAGTTATATTTCTGAAAAAATAACTTTTTGGAAAACTTGGTTTTAATTACACTTGTATTCTTTTGGTATAAATTGTTTGGAAACTTGTTTATATTTGGTTATAAACTACTTTTGAGAAAATGTTTTATATAAACTATTGTTTATATAAATATTTCTAAACTTTCTATCCTAGTGGTGTGATTAGGGAAGTCATTGGGGAAACCAACTGTGTTTTATACTCACCCCTGCTTTGGAACATTGGTGCTTTTGCAGATGTTGTATTCTGGGACACCAGTAAATGTAATGAATATTATTTCTAGTGGCTCGGGGTGATGTTTGGAGATGTTGTGGAGCTTGGATCTTGGGGAGCCCAGACTCATGGTGTCTTTTGAGATTCTTTAGTTGTTCATATTTTATGAACCTTGATGATTATTTTGGTCTTCTGTTGATGTGTACTTGATGTGGTTTGGAAAAATGAATTTATTTAGTGGTCATTCTTTTGTTCATGCATCATATAGTGAATGTGTTGCTATTATTGGTTGGATTATGGGTTATATCATAAAGGGAAAATCGTCCCCCAACTAGTATTTGAAACCCTTTCGACATTTATTTCCAGCCTTTGGTATCTTTGGAATGTCACTTATGGCCTAGTAATGACTCATTCTACTCTCAAGCCAATTATAATTGGTGGGTCATTACAAATTTTATGACCTTGTTCGGCCCTCAACTAACAAGTGGTCATCGACGTTCTTGGTATTGGAGTTGAAATTAATTCTTGTCTATTCCTTGGGTTGAAATCTTAGATAGGAGTAGGATTGTCAGATTATTAAATTTATACCATAAAAGGACGTAGCTAACCCTTTTATACTGAACTTCAAGTTATGATGGTGTTGCAGACATAAGTGTTTTGGATACACTTCTAGAATGTTGGGAAATCACCTTGTCATGGTTTTAGCCAATGAGATGATCATCACATGAATTGTAGAGTAATGAATTCACACTATTATTGTGTACCTCATTGAGAGAAATGAGTATGTATTTTGTGAAAGGTGCGAATTTTTTAAAAATGCAGAAATTGTTTTCAAGTAAATGATTTTGAAAAAAGGGTATTTAGTGTATTCTGAAAATGGGTTGATTTTCAAAAGGCATGAAAAATTTTTTCAAATTTTTTTGAACATATCAAAAAGGTGGTTTTGAAAATAATGCTGTGATAGATAATGTGTTAGAGTTTGATATTCTAAGCCAATAGTTTCTAGAGAGTTATATTAATAGAGGTTTTTGTTGGTTTAGAAAATGGTACCTGGTAGGCATTGTCGGAACCAACCCGAAGAAGCTGCAGAATCATGTGGTTGAACCTGAACCATGTGTGAACCATGAGCTATTTTATAGTATCATCAAATATTTTCATGTTGTGGATATATCAAACAAGAGGATTGAACAAAGGCATTTGGATCATACAATCTGATTCATGAAGCAGAATCCTGTAACCTTTCGGGGTGATGTTGAACCCGAAAAGGTGGAGGTGTGGCTATGTAGGATGAATCATATCATCAATTTCATAAAGAAACCATCAGAGCTCAAGGTCAAGTTGGCGACATATATGCTTGATGATCTTGCACGTCAGTGGTGGGATTTTGTGGTGCATGTTATGTTGGATGAAGGCCTTACATGGGAAGATTTTTAAGAAATGCTCAAAAAACAATTCTATCCTCACACGTTCAAGATCCAAAAAATGATGGAATTCTTCAGCCTAAAACAAGAGAGTCTCTCTGTCACAAATTAGGATGCTAAATTCATGAATCTAGTACATTTTTCACCAGAGTTTTCGGCAAGTGTGTCATTGAAGGCACACCTCTTCGAATCGGGGAAAAGGAAAGATATCTGAACCAAGATTACAGTGCTCTGTATTACAGATTATACAGAGATGGTGAAAAAAGATACTATTTCTGAACATGATATCTCGGGATAGATGGGATTAGGCATGTTGATAACTACGAGAAATGGTGGGAACTCAATTGTTGGGAACAAGAAGAAAAGGGACACCTATTTCCACGGTGCATGTGGAAATTAGAACCAGACGACAGGATCAATGAACCTTCCTCCACGACCCTAGAGCAAAGCATGTTGCATTCAATGTTGTTCTACAGACCACATAAAGTGAGAGTGTTCGGCGCATCCTTGTGCATGTCATACTTGCAACAAGACGGGACATCATCAGCAATATTGTCAAATTTCTCCATGGTCAGTTGCTCGGGACACTTCGTAGGCATCACAATCTTTGTATGATTCGACAGGAAGTGGACCGAATAGTGGGTCTCGTCGTCATAATAGAGATAGCCATGGTAATTCTCAAAATACTACGACTCCTCAACCAGGTTAATTTCAACAAGGCGATAAGGAGAGCATTGCAGCACCGAAGCAATTATATAGAGCTAAGAAGATGATTTTCGCTGATCATGTCATAACATCTATGGTGAGAGGTACACTTATTTTGAATTCTACCCTTGTGCATGTTCTCTTTGATACTAGTTCATCATATTCCTTCATTTCTTCTCATAAGGTTGATTTTCTAGGTTTAAAACTAGAAATAATCCCTTCTATTTTGAAATTGAAAACTCCTCTTGGTGAAAGCGAATGTTAGGACATTTTGTGTAGAGAATGTGCTATAATTGTTGATGGAGTTGAGTTAAAATGGAAATTATTGACGTTGGACATGGATGTCTACGACGTAATCCTGGGTATGGATTGGTTGAAAATGTCTATGTATTACATTGACTGTTATAGGAGAACGGTTAGTTTCACGACTGAGGATGACATCAAACATTTATTCAGATGAGATAGGATGGTAAAGAAAGGTGAAAAGAGCTTGTTGGAACCAATGATGGGAACAATATCTTACCAGCTGGAAGCATTGACTTTGGCATCAATGGAAGAGATTTTGGAAAATAGTTTTCTAGCTATTGTGGATCAATTTATAGATGTCTTTCCCAGTAACATCTTAGGGTTACCACCTCTAAGAGAAATAGAGCTGACGATTGATCTCCTTCCGGGGACCAGTCCAATTTCCCTTCCGTCTTGTAGGATGGAACCAATGGTGTTAAGGGAATTCAAAGATCATTTAGATGAGCTGGAAATAAAGGGTTTCATTCGACCATGTACATCTCCATGGGTAGCACCAGTGTTGTTTTTGAAAAAGTCAGATGGAACTCTTTAGTTGTGTGTTGATTATTGTAAGCTTAACCATGTTACGATAAATAATAGATATCCACATTCACACATTGATGATATATTCTAGAAATTAAGGGGTGCTCAGTGGTTCTACAAGATTGACTTGTGATCAGGATATCACCAATTGCGAGTTCAGAAGGAGGATGTTACAAGGACAACATTCAGAAGCAGATATAGCCACTACAAATATGTATTCATGCCTTTTGGTCTAATAAATGAACCAACGGTCTTCATAGCTTTGATGAATCATATATTTCAGAGATATTTGGGTTATTTTATTATGGTATTTGTGGAATATATTTTGGTCTATTCAAAGAAAAGGGTTGAACATGAGTTCCACCGATAAACAATGTTACAAATCTTGAGAGATCATCATTTGTATTCCAAACCATCAAAGTGTGATTATTGGATATGGGAAGTACATTTCCTTGGCCATGTCATTTCTGAGAAAGTCGTTTCTATTGATGCAGAAAATATTGAATCTATTATATCTTGGAAACCATCGAAGAATGTGTTCGAGAAACGCAGTTTTCTTGGTCCTGCTTTTTATTACAGATGCATTGTGCATGATTTATCATGACTAGATTCACTAGTGACATCTCTGACTAAGAATAATGTTGTCTTCCAATGGAAGGATGAATGACAGAAATACTTTCAGGAACCTAATGTTCAGCTTACATCGGCACCAATCTTGATCTTTCCATAATCAGGATAGGGGTTTGTGGTGTATTGTGATGCTTTGGGATCAGGGTTGGGTTTTGTTCTCATACAAAGAGGTCATTTGGTTTCTTATGGTTCAAGGAAGTTGAGGGTGCATGAGAAATATTACCCAACACATGATTTGTAGTTATCTACAGTCAGCCATGCTTTGAAAACATGGAGACATTATCTCCTTTGTGATAAATTCACTGTGTTTATGGATCACAAAATCTTGAAACACATTTTCTAACATCCAGATTTGAATCTGAGGTAAGGTAGATTGATGGAATATCTATAGATGTTTGACATTGACTTGATTTAAACACTAGGAAAAGGGAATTCGGTGGCAGACGAATTGAGTAGAAAGTTATATTCTTAGTGAGCAAAAGTAACTTCAGATGAATGGTATTAGATGTCATTCTTAGCCGACATGCATGTGGAATGTAAACAATGAGGTGATGTTTTTGTTTTCTTTTTAGCTACACTTTTTCCTTATTTAATAATGATGATCAAAGAAGCACAAACATCTGATATAGAATGTATGGTTGTACGTTAAAATCTCAATGGTGGGTAGTCCATTGATGTATGGAACTTGATGGGGTTCATTTTCATGTCTCAGAGATCGTATGGTTGTATATATGGGTTTTCAGGAACAACTACTTCATGCTTACCACCATTCAAGATGGGTCGTAAACCTCGGTACACAGAATATTTATATGGCATTAAAGGCACAGTTTTGTTGGAGCGGCATGAAAATGAAGGATGCCGAGTTCATCTCACGGTGCATAACTTGTCAGTAGGTTAAAGAAGAACATTAGAGACCATCTAGTAAGTTACAATATTTTTCCATCCAAGTGTGGAAATGGTATCTAATTGAAATGGATTTTGTTACATGTATTCAAAGAACAGTTCAGAAATACGATTCCATTTGGGTGATAATGGATCGTCTAACCGAGTCATCCCATTTCATCCCTATTTGTGAAACCCATACGATAGAATATCTTTCAAAAATCTATATCCAAGAAGTGGTAAATTGGAATGGTGTAATAGTTTCTATAGTCACAGATAGGGATCTGAGGTTCACATCTCATTTCTGGAAATCGTTACAGCAAGCCCTCAGATCTCATTTGAATATGAGCATGACGTATCGTCCTTAGACGGACAGGAAATCCAAGAAGATGATAGAAACATTGTAAGATATGTTGTGGGATTTTGTAATGGATTTTGGTGGCTCATGGGAGGAGCATATACACTTACTGGATTTCTCATACAATAAAATATATCATGCCTCGATATGCATGGATCTGTTTGAATCATTGTATGGGCGTCCTTGTCGGTCTCCACTATACTGGGTGGAAACTGGTGAAACTTCACTAGTCGGACCAAGCCTCATCCAAGAAACAATAGAGAAGATCCAATTGATTAGAAATAGGATGAAGATGACTCAGAGTCATCAGAAATATTATGGAGATCGTCGTCAAAGACTGTTGTGTTTTTTTTGTGGGTGGGCATGTCTTCTTGAGGATCTCTACATGATTTGGACATCATCATATCAGGAAGAAAGGAAAGTTATCTCCTAGATACATTGGACCTTTTGAGATACTAGAATCTATTGGAGAGGTGCCATATTGGTTGGCCTTACCACAACTATTCAGTTTGGTGCATAATGTGTTCCGTGTATCTCAGTGGAAAAAGTATCAGCCTGATCCTGGCCACGTGATCAGTTGTAATCACATTAACCTAGAGTCAGATAATTTGTTGATACATATCATAGTACGGATTTTGGATAGGTAAGGAAATGTCTTGCATGAAAAAATAATAGGTCTAGTGAGGGTTTCATAGAATCATGGTTAGATTCAAGAAGTGACTTGTGAACATGAGAAGGAAATGAAAGAGTAGTGGCCGTAACTCTTTCAATTGGGTGATGGTTTTCTACTTTCCAGTGACAGAAATACTATTGGTTGGGAGAATTTAGTACCCCCAGTTTCTGGTATGTAACACTTTCATGAATCTATTATTTGTTTTAGAGTTAAGGGTGATTAATGGGGGAGTCAGGAGAAATTTAAATGATGTTTGAAGAAATGGGGAAGTCGCACGGGTGGCGCATGGGTTGTCAAAACCGTGTGTCCAAACCATGCGTAGTGGTCCCTTGAGGAAGTAGCTTCGGCACATGCATCACACCATTTGTATTACCATGCGGAAAAAATGTGCATGGAGTGTCTTCTGAGGATGTGGCTAATGCACGGTTTGCGCACGGTTTTTCTAACTGTTCAAGCAAACTGTGCGACTACTTAAATGAGATCCTATAAAGGTGGATATCAAGAGTTGTTGCCTCTAAGTGGCTCGTTTTTTCTCCTAAGCATCACTAACTTCGGATTATAATTCTCCTAAGGTCAAAGAGGGTTATCATATCATTTTGGAGGAGATTAAAAAGATTCACTTCGCGAATCGATGATGTATTCTTGAGGAATGTGATCTTTCTTCTTCGTTATTGATCGGTTTCTTATATATACTTAGATCTACTTGTCATATTTTCTCTGTTTCTGAGATCTATGCCCGTTATTTGTAGAACTATGCATGTGGATGCCAAATATGATGAGATTTGGTCTTGATCATTCTAGGAGAAGTGATCTATGGTGGGTTTTTGGGGAATCGACGAGATTTTCTTGAGCGTTCTTCGACCACTGTGGTTTTCGTCAAAAACATTGATGTAGGAGGATTCACTCTTGACTACACATGTTAGAATTTATTGACATAGTTTGAAATTAGTTTATTTGAATAAAATTGATTGTGAAAAACATAGAATAAATTTATTTAGTGATGATTTATGGATTTGGTGGAATTTCGAAATCTTGGTGAATTGTTGTGCAAGTGATTTGGGCTTCTTGAATTTAAAATGTTGATATTAAATTATGGATTTGATTAAATTGTAAATGGTTTGACGAAAAATGGGTTTTCAATAAAAATATTGTTTTCATGAATGGTTTGAGATTGAAATGAAATTGATTGAATTGGTTTTCAATAAAAAGGTAGTCTTATTGAAATGGTTTTGAATTGAAATGGTTTGGCATTGAAATAGTTTTTTGTGGAAATAGTTTTCAATAAAAAGGTGTTTTATTTAAGGGTTTTTTGGAAATATTGATTGGAATTTTTTGTGTCTGTTCATGTAGAAATTACGAGTCTTGGTTTAAATTTGACCTTGTCCTCAGTGCCAAATGATTAATGGCACAATGGTAACTATATGAATGGGGCATGGTTAATATATGACCTCAAATCATGAGTATGGAACTCTCATAACATAGCATGCGTGGTTGGATTCTTGGGTTTGTGAAATGGTGGGTTATTCCAAAAAGGGGATTTTTTTGAAATTGTTGGGTATGCCAAAAAGTGGATTTTTTAAAAATGGTTGTAAACCCTATTTAGTTATTTTTTCTGGAAAAATAACTTTCTAGAAAACATGTTATCAATTACAAATGTATGATATTGGTATAAATGGTTTGGAAAATTGTTTATATTTAGTTATAAATTTTTTTAGAAATAAATTTATATAAAATGTTTTTTATATAAATGTTGCAAACCATTATATCCTTGTGGCATGAGTAGGAAATCCATTGGGGAAACCGACTAAGTTTTATACTCACCCATGCTTTGGCACTTTGTGGCTTTTGGAGATGTTGTATTATGGGACAGTACTATTGGTAAAGCATCTTATTTCTAGTGGCTCATGGTGATTCTTGGGAGATGTTGTGGAGCATGGAGTTTGTGTAACATGGAGTCACGGTGTCTTTGGAGAATCTTGAGTTGTTCATCTGTTATGCCCCTAGATGCTTAGTTTGGTCATTCGCTATTGTGTTCTTGATGTGTTTTGACATAATGAAGTTGTTTAGTGGTCATTACTTTGTTCATGAATCATATAGTGAATATTTTTTTATTCTTGTATGGTATATGGTTTATTTCTTAAAGCGTAGATCTCCCCCAAACTTGAATTTGAAACCCTTCGGCGTTTATTGCTAGACATTGGCGTCTTGGGGATGTCGCTTAAGGCCTAGAATGACTCGTTGTACTCTCAAGCAAATAAGAATTGGTAGGAAATTACATTATATTTATTATTTAAATCAGTTATATTCATTTTTATACCCATCAAAAATAATGATGCTTTTGAATAACCAACTACACCACGACGTAGAGACAGTAAGCCATACGTATGCACATGTGGTGACTCTGTCATTTATAGGATGGATAGAATAACGAATCTGGTTGTACCATGTTTTTAATTAAATTAAAGTATATAGAAGATACTGGATTTTTTATTTTAGAATGGAAACAACCCCAAAAGAGGAAGTCAAAGAAGAAAAGAACATCAAAGAGGTCATGAAATATTTACCTCTTCTTCGGGTTCTTTCATTTGATTTGAACTTTTATTTTATAATAAAATCATTTTTGGCTTCTAATATCTCTAAAATAATTTATTTATAGTTTAATGTGGGTATGGGTTTAAAAACTCTAAACCAATAGGTATTAGACAGGTTAAGGACACCATATTAACATTATCTTTTAGATTTAACTATTAGTTAAATAGTTTATTAATTACCATGTCTCTTTGTATTTTTATTTAATTTTGTTAATAAACATACTATAACCAGCCAATCGATCCCCAAGTGGTTCACTATCCAGAGATTTTTTGGAACATTATATCAATTAATAATATAGTATTAGTTTTAAAAACTCAATTATGTCAATTTTGACACTATTTAGTATTTCATTGTTGTGGAAATCATAAGAGCATTATTAATTTTGATACAATTTATTTAATCAACCATAACATGTCATGTTAACCTATAAATTTAGTGGAATTCTTCAAAAGTCTCAAATTACATTTATTTGGATATTTATAATATCAATTATTTTAATCTTTCATTAATAAAGTAATTGCTGCATCATCATTGTGTCATAAATAAATTAAATTACTTAATGTCTAAAAACTATATGTAAAATACCATAATGTAGGGAATATTTTTATTTTCATAATGAATATTTATTGTCGAAATTATCTTATATATAACCCTATATTAAAAATGCATTAGTTATTAATCATTGAATTTAACTCTTTTAACTCTTCTTTAAATAACATAATAATAAATGTCCTAATCTAATCCAAGTGGACAAAATAGGATTATATATGATTCCTAATGTTGTTTTGTGTCAAATTAATATTATCCAATAGAATTAGGACATGTTTTAAAGTAATTATAAAATCATTTTTACACTTAATTAGCCAATTTTCTTTACATAGTGGTAAATATAAGTCAAAAGTTACTATTCCGAAACAATAATTTTCATATTATTGACCAATAGTTTACATACTGATGTCAACAATGTCTCTTAGTTATTTGAAATTTAACTCAGAGAGGCGGTAAAATTATATTTTATGAAAATGTGCAACTGCTCCTAGAAGGTGGGTAAAAGATGACAAAAAGTTCAATAAAATTTTACACAACAACATTTATTATAAAATGACTCCAATTAATTAAATTAAAAATATTAAGGTATTATATATATATTTTGAATTAAAAAAAATTAAAAAAATTAAATAATTATTTAAATAAAATGTTGGTTTTAAAATATAACTTAGTGTTCTCACTATTCATCAAAAATTGAATGTTTTCAGAAAAATACTACAAATTCACCCTAAGAAAAAAAAATTATTATAAACTCAAAAATGAATTCTTATTTACCAAATTCAAAACATATATGTTTCATTAATTAATTTAAAATTAATTATCGTTGTCAAAACTGAAACCTGTGTTTTTAAAATATAAAAACTATCAAAAGATAGACATGTGTTTATGTCAAATTTAATTGTGGAATTTCTTATAATGACATATATTGTATTAAATGATAATAATATCTAATTAAACTTCCAAACTATTCATATTCATAATTTGGATTAAAAAAGTTGTTTTAAATTATAATGTAGTATTTTTGAGTATTCATAAAAATATGAAAGTTATTAGATAAGTACTAAAAATTTATTCAAATTTAAATTTTATGTCCCTATTTTAAAGAAAAATTTAATTTCATTAAATTTAATATATAAAAGTGTGAAATATTGTTTCTAAAAAGGGTTTTCATTAGACGGTGGGACAATTTCATTTTTATGAAAAATATATCTTTTATCTGAAAAAATATATTTGTTCTTATATTATGTCTAAGAAACACATAATATGCATTCTAAAATTATATAATGTATTTAAAATTAAACAATAAATTAATATTATTCATAAGTGCTATTGAACGTCTATTTTTGAAATTCGTGTTGCATTCAAACTCTGTGTTGTGTGTAGTGATAGATATGGAATTACATTAATGAAAATACCTTACTATGAATTCTTTGGGTGTTATATTCATCCCCCATTTTGTAAATTCCATCCGCATAATTTTAAAATTGGGTCTGGGTACTTCATTGAAACTCCCACATCGAAAAAAGAGTCAATAAAAATATCACTGTAAATGAATGAAAGAGAAGTGCAATGGTCACCTGAGATAACCCATACTAGGATTCCATGTAAGAAACCATGGGTATGGTAGATAAAATATTTGTTAAGTTCTGATGGAGAGGTATAAAAAGCACGATCAGGAGAATTTTAACAATATGAAAACTACAAACATGTGATGGGATAAATAATCATTAGTTTCCATGTAGGAAATGTGAATGGATAGCATTTTTTTATGTTCCATTTTATAAAATTGAGGAATTTATTTTTGAGATTGACTAGGAACAAAAAGAGATATACTTACTTTTTATGTAGATATTCATCCACTAATAAATTATTACTACTAACACATTTTTTTAAAAGCAAGATTATTAAAGATGAATTCGTCACAGATGAATTGCTAGAATAAATATCTAGAGAATCACATGATCCAAAAAGGATAAAATATATATTTACTTCGTCTTTAGAGATTAACAAAAACCAAAATGTTTATTATAATATCAGATGACTCCAAAAAAAGATAATCCATTAGATAAATCAATACTAATCATAATTTCAAACATTAAACCAAAAATAACCAAATTTCAATAAATACAATTCAAAAAACAATTGCCCTTAAAATCCATTAATATAATCCAAGCTAATATTGAAACCAAAAACATATGATAATTTGAATATTTAGTCTTCCACATTAAATTTTATCTCCAAATAACATCGACTAATCTTAAAGTCACACACATAAAGAAATTAACCTTGCCACATATTCTCTATGATAGGTAAATCATTTCCATAAATAACCCAAATCACTATAAATCCACAATAATAACATAGATAAAAATACACTATTTATTCTCAAATTAAATCTCATTGTATTCTATTTTCCTTAGGCATTTACTGTTCCCAATAGAGCGAATGTCTTCTAAAATAATATTTATCACTTAATCACCAAATCATTTTCCTATACTAAGTATATACATTTGATAAGACATTACATCACAAATCAAATAGTTATTGATCAAAAAATCATTTCAATAAAAATAATTAGTCACACTAACCAGAGACTTCACATATTCTAGTGGTAGGTGATAAATTCCAATCACACTTTGGTTGTGGGTTCGATTCCCACAAAATTTTCTGACATGACGGGTTGTCAAACGATCTATGTGTTGTCCTTTTTCCAAAAATCTATTTTATAACTTTTCTAAAATTATAAAAATTCTTCTAAATATCTATAACAAAAATTCCCCACAAATGTTATCGCATACCTTGCATTTTCATCCCAATATTTAATAACCTGTAATTTCCTCTACTTCAAGGATCATATAAACACAAATGGTTACTTATAACAATAATAGAAAAGATAATTCTTCCTAAAATTGAATTTTAATGTAACAAACTGTAGGTTTAGACATACAAGAGAAAAGTATTCCAAAGTAATCCCATCACAAAATAGCACTAATACTTGTAAAAATTCACCATCCATTTATTTCTACATATGTTCTTCCTTGACCAATACGTTATCCAAAATAATAGGAGATTAACTCGGATAATGACCAGGTCCCTTTTATTTTTAGAAAATTATTGTAAATGGGATCTTATGGTCATTTTTGTTTTCTTCCACTATACTGTTCTGTTTTTCAAGGAAATTTTTTACTTTATGTCTTTATTTTCCACACCTAAAGCATTTCATTGTTTCATTGAGACACTTTCCTAGGTGTCTCCTTCCACATTTCCTACATGATGGAAATTGAGATTCCTTTTCTCAATGGTCTCAACTGCTCGAGCTCTTATCATTCCATGTCGTTATCTTCAATGTTGAGTGTTGGGATTGGTTAATATAAATGTTTTTTATCGTATTTTTGGGAAACTAATTTTGCATGAACACGATATCTTTTACACCTATCAAAAATCCATTTTGTATCTCATTTTCCACCACTGTTCCAACCTTATACATCATGTTCAATATTACTATGTCTTCTTTGGAATCCATCCATTGAATGACACAAGAAAACATAATTTGAGTCCTACAATCATTTAGAGAATATCATAACACCTTATTTTCAATCTAAAACACTTTATAATTAACCAAGTTCAATTATTATCATCTTATATTAAAATCCCTCTAATTGGTTTGTAATGAAAAATGTGAAATTTCTTAAGCATATCCCCCAGGTGTGTAGTAACCACTAGTGTAGCAAGTCCTATTATCATATACTTGGATATCCCAGGTCAAGCTCGAAGCTCATTGTCGGAGTTTTCACCCCTAGGTACATCTGTACCAGAGTAGCATCTACCTGATCATATCCAGACAAGGATGTTTTGTTCGGAAACCACACATAATATTTACATTACACATAATTTTTGTTGTTATTATATACTAATCTCCAATGTCTATCTTAGAGTATTGTTTCCAAATCAGATATTTTTTTTCTAAATAGAACATCCACATATTATACTAAACATCATTTGATACCAACTGTAATTCCCCAACCCTAATTACTCAAAATCTGTGCATTATATCAAAACATTTTCATTATACAAGGAATCATGTCCTGAATGTCCGACCAGATTAGTGTCCTTGGAAGTACTAGATACATACATACGTTTTGCATTACATCATGAAATAAAAAAACAACATTGTGTCCTCATTGAAAACTCTTATATCCCTTAGCCTATTACTACAGGTTAATCGTAATATACTTTTTTGCATCCCAATAGAAATTAAATATAAGACAGGGGTGAGCTCAGATGATCATTAAGGATAACAATATAGCGAAAACTACCATAAATAAGAAAAAACATTTAAGGAAATGAATAAGACAAGAACAAAATGATTTTAAACATAATCATCATCGTAATACGGAAAATATAAATCAAATAATTTCATTTAGTTATTCAAATGGATATTCTACTAGTTGAATAATAACATGTAATAATAATAGCCAATTTCATTATGAATGAATTCATAATGCAAGACTTCAAAACCACATATTCAGGGCCTTGTGCTAAGACTAAAAATTATATTTTTTGACACCATGTCCCTAGACACCAGTTTGTCTCATGATAACTACCAATCCATTGAGGAGCTATATCATGCTCCACCAATCACATAATAAGTCCAATGCATTCCACATATGAAAGGGTGAAACATAGTCTAAGAATTTTTATTAAAACTAGCATATTAAATGACAATACTTTAACCATAAACCATGAATGGTATAAAAACAATACATTTATAGTCTAACATATCTAATTAAACACAATATGGTTGATTTTATTATAATAAATTAACATAAAATGTGAATAATTAAGGATATTGACATAGATGATAATAATCATCAAAACTACATGAGAGAAATATCCCCCTTTTTCTTAAAAACATTTAAAAGTGTAACTATTTTTCAAGAAGTTGTTTCAAAAATATTTTTGAATCAATGTTTCGCATACCACTTGGAAACATTTAAATGGAATTGTAATTTTAAAACATTAATGTCCATATATATAAATCCTTCTAATAATTTTTAAAACATGGATATTAATGAGAATGATTTAAAGGTTATAAATTTTTATAAACATTTAAAATTTTATTTTAGATAGAGTTCCAAACCAAATTAGAGATTCTTGAATACAAATAATCTAGGTAATAAAAACATAATAATATCATTCGAATAAAGGGATTCATGCTATATTATGTCAAAGTTCAATATATACACCAAATAATGGTAAATTGGCCCATAAGATCAAAGAAGTCTCAATGGAATGTAAGTTGAGATACAATACCTTATAAATACATTATCAATTGGTTAAGGTTAAATCAATGACATAATTTTGTTTGAAAAATCTAAATACACAAATATGACTGGATATTCAGTGTAAAACAATCAGAGGACATTCTCACAAATTCTTCTAACAACAACACCAATGACTTGGATGTTAAACTCAATGAATGAAAATTCTGTTTATATTACTCTTATCAAGTTCATATCAATGACATGAGAATTTATCAATGGAATGATTATGTGTAACAAAAGAATAAAAACACAAATGCGAGTGGAAATTACTACATAAATAAAAAATAGTGATTTCACACATAATCTTGGAATAAAAGAATCAATGAAGTTTGTGTAAACCCATTGAGTGGAAATCGATATTAGAAATTCTCTTACCGATTTGGAGCCTTATGAAACAAAAAAAACCCATGAAAGAGGGATCATACAATTAATATTTAAATATCCAGAAAATAATGTATGTTAATTAAGGAATACAATCATGGGTAGTACATACACCAGAAAAATACAATAGTGGCAATATATCATGAATATCACGGAAATAAGAAGTGAGAGGAAAATCCCTTACCTTGTTGTAATCAATTGAGTCGTATGACCAAAAGATAATAACCACCAAATGAATCCCAAAATACAATGAATTTAATTATAATCATGATAATATATATCAAATGGCAGCATGCAATACACCACATGAAATAATTAAGTAAAAAACAATGGAAATATCATGGAATTAAAAGTTAGATAAGAAACACCTTAATATGTTGGATTCAATTGGTTCATATGAAAAAAGGATAATAACCACCAAATGAATCACAAAATTCAATGAATATAAATATAATCCTGATAATATATATCAAATTGTAGCACACAATGCACCACTTGAAACAAATAAGTGGTTAACAATGGAAATCTCACTGAATTAAAAGTGAGATAAACCTTGTACTTTTCCTGAGTATAGGGTAAGTTAACCACATGTATAATAGTGAAATAATTGATATTAAATTATTAAAAACCAAATAAATAAATATGATATCATATATGATCTTTTTATATTAATTTGTTAATAATATTTCAGTAGTATCATCTTTTTGGGTGTTAACTGATTCGTTTTCCTTTATATGGATGGTTACGTCAGCCATTGTTATGATGGATAGGAAAAATTTGATTCATATACAGAATGATATTATGTTCATAAAAAATATTTTTAATCATAAAATAATAATTATTCATGAATGATTGCGGTGGTGATTGAATCCCATCGCGTTCTGGGAGACGGTAATCCGTACGTACGCACGAGAGACAATATCATTATATTGATTGTGAAATCATATATAATTGGATTTTATATCATATATACATAATAATTTAAATTTTATATTTATTATTTAAATCAGTTATATTCTATTATTATACCCATCCAAAATAATAATGTGTTTTCATAACAAACTACACCACGATGTGGAGATGGTAAGAAGTAGGTACACACGTATGGTGACTATCATTTATAGGATGGATATAATAATTCATACAGTGGTACCATATTTATAATAACAACACATTATATAGAAGATAATTGAGTAATTATTTTATAATGTAAAGAACAAATAAATATGAAGTGGAAGAAGAAAAGAACATGAAAGAGGTGATGAAATACTTACCTCTCTTGGGGTTTGTCCTTTTGATTTGATCAAAATAGCTGCATAGAATGGCTTTCTAAACAATATAAGGCTTCTCAGATGAATTAAATAATGTTTTAATGATATTTGGGAAGGGGTTGGTGGAGAAAAATGGCTTTTGAGGTGTGAAATTAAGATAAGGGGATGTACCAATTTATAATATAGGTGACAGTCACATTAGGAAAAGCTTGAAATATTATTTAATAATAAAATCATTTTTGGTTCCTAATGGCTCCAAAATAATTTATATAGAGGCTATGGTGAGGATGTTTTGGAAACTACTCCACCTTTATGTTTTATTTAGGTTTAGGGAACCATATTAAACTTATCTTTTATAGTGTACTCTTACTTAAATAGTTTGTCACTTACCATGCCTCGTTGTATTTTTATATTATAGGGACAATAAACATTTTATAAAAAGAAATGCGAACCCCAAGTGGTTCATTATTTGTATAGGTAAATAAATCTAAATCCCTTGGTTGAACCATAGATTTTTAGAAATATTTTATCAAATATTAAAATTGTATTTGTTATAAAAAATCAATTATGTCAATTTTGACACAATTTAGTTTTTGGTTTTTTAAGAAATCAGAACATCATGATTACATCGAAAAAAATGTTTAATCAACCCTAAAATGTCAAGTTAAACTATAAATTTGGTGGAATTCTTCACATGTCTTAAATTAAATTTATTTTTATATTTATAATATCAATTACCTTAATTATTCATTAATAAATTAATTTATGTATCATCATTGTGTCATAAATAAATTAAATTATTTAAAAGATAAAAAATATATATAAAATACCATTATGTAAGAAATATTTTTATATTTCTAATGAATATTTATAGTTTAATTTATCTTATATATAACCCTATATTGATAATTGTTTAGTTATTAAACTTTGAATTTAACTCTTTTAACTCTTCTTTAAATAAAATGGTAGTTAATGTTCTAATCTAATCCATGTGGATCAAAGGGAATAATTTATTATTCCTAACTTAGTTTTTGGTCGCATTAAAATTATCAAATAGAATTAGGAAATGTGTTAGCATAATTATAATATCATTTTTACCCTTAATTACCCTATTTACTTTTAACCATGGTAAATAAAATTCAAAAGTTATTATTCACCAAATATTTTGTTCATATTATTGAACCACATTTTATTTACTGATCTCAACCATGTATCTCAGATTTTTGAAATTCAACTCACATAAGTGTTAACAAAATTATGCAATTTTCCAAATGCTCCTAGAAAGTTAGAAAAAACGGTAAAATGTTCATTAAATTTTTATACATAAAATTTTATTATAAAATGACTCCAATGAAATACATTCAACTTCTATAGGTATTATATATCTATTTTTACTTAAAATAAATTGAAATAAAATAACATTATTTTTTAAATAAAAAGTTGGATTTAAACTATAACGTTATGTTTTCATTATTCATCAAAAATTGAATGTTTTCAGAATAATACCAAAAATTCACTCAATACTAATTTTGATATTCCAAATTCAAAAATGAATTATATTTTACTGAAATCAAAACATTAAATTGGTATTGAATCACTTAAAATTAATTCTCGTTGTCGAATACGAAATGTCGGTTATTAAAAGAAAAAAACTATCAAAAGATTGACATGTGTTTGTGTCAAATTAAAATGTGAAATTTCATATAATGACATAAATTGTATTAAATGATAAAAATATAATCTAATTATACTTCAAAACCATTCAAATTAAAAATTTAACCTTATTAATTATTTCTATAAAAAAAGTTGTTTTCAATTAAAATATAGTATTTTTTGGTATTCATCAATATATGAAAGTTATTAGAAAAGTACCAAACATTTATTGACAATAGTATTTTATATCCCGATTCTAATGTATAATTTAGTTTTATTAAATTTTTATTGGAAAACTGTCAAATATTGGTTCTAAAATGGTTTTCCATTTTAAGGTTGTAAAATTGCATTTTTTTAAATACTTCTTTAATCTGAAAAAAATCATTTGATCTTATTTTATGTCTATGAAACTCATAATATGGATTCTAAAATTATATAGAGTATATAAAATTTTAATTATATTAAATACTATTCATAGCTGATTTTGAATGACTAGTTTGGTATGTCGTGGTGCATTGAAAATCGGTGTTGCGTGTTGCGCAAGCTATTGAATTACTTTAAAGAAAATAACTTACTATAAAATAATGTGCTGTTACACAAATTATTTTGTGTCAAATAATATTAGAATATTGAATCACTAAAACCCACATTTAAAAAAATACTATATCGATAACCTGTAAATTCATTATAAAATAATTATATTTGAAACCCAATATATTGAACATCATTTAATGATTATTTATTTGTCCATTGACCTCACATATACATTTATATGAAAATAGAGTACTTTTATAAAATAATTTTTTTCCCAAAATATGTTATTTATACAAATACACCATTCCTGATACATTAAGAATACATTTAATTTTTTTAGTGTATTAGTAAATGTTTACATAAAATTGGTAATATATGGAAAAAAAATATTTAGGCTAGATATCTTATAATTTAGTTTTACAATAAATTTTTTATCATCATTATAATCTATATTTGAAATAATACTATTATATCAATTGAAAAATGTGTGTTCTAGAAAAAATACTTTTCTATTTCTTTTGAATAACATTTTTGTAAAATAAAAATCTAACTCTATTTAATGATATGATATATTAGTTGTAATAGTATTAATACTTGAGTTTTTATTCAATAATTTTGTTGGAACATTGACATGTTTTTTTTGATATTTCACAATTTTAAATATAAAATATTTCTGAATATTTAGATAACTCTTCAAAATAATGTAATGAAATGGTTTTATCAGAAAAATTGGATTCTCTATAAAAATATATTGAATTTTTATTGTCACCAGTGTCAATATAGTTTTTATTCATCGTATGGTTTGTTATAGTTTCATCAAAAATCTTTTTCCTGAAGCGATTTTATATCTCTATAATCTATTTATAAAAAATGATATTATTTTTATCAATACCATCACTATCAGAGGAGTTCTAAAATGAACTATATCCACCTCTAGAATACTAATTATATAAATCTCACACACTATTCTTATTTTTGTGCATGCAGTACTTCTATGATTTCCTTTCTAAATTCTTATCACATTTATCATTTCGTTTGAACATCAAACAACCCAATTTGATATGTCCTAATTTCATACATTCAAAAGACATATCTCCCAAATTATACTATTTATATCATTTATTCTAGTTATTATTCGTAAATATGCATTGAAAATGTTTCTTCTCTACTATCTTATTAATCCACTATGCAAGATAATTTAATTAATTTTTATATGTTTATGATGAACTACATTATCATTCACCTATAACATTATACCTTTTAGAATAACATTATACATTCTTAGTAGAATGAACTTTAGTTGGGATATACCAATTTATATATAAAGTAACTCTTCAACTTTTGGTTTTTATTTTTTTTACATCTATTTTAATCATCCCAAATATATCATAATGTTTTCTATTCAATCATTAAGATTAAAATTTATAATAATTATAATATCATAAAAATATGGTTTATTATAAACACATTCACTAAGAATTATCTCAATTTTTATTTAAACTTTTATAATGTATTTTATATATTTCTCTATATTTGATTGCAAACTATCTATAGTAGTCATTAATCTTTGATGCAGCTTTGTAATAGTTTCACTTTATTGCAAATCAATAACATGATTACCAGCATGAAGAATATATATTCTAGTATCAATGAATTTTGATGTTCCAAATTCTATAATATTTAACCTTTGAAAAATTTTGTTAGTGGATTAAAAATATGAAATCTGTATATTAATGTTCCAAGTCATTGATCATAATAATATATTCTTTAATCTATAATTAATTTTACATTCTTCATTTTTTTATTTGTAAATATAGAAACATATTAATAAAAAATCATTCACTTTCCAATCAATATAAAAATATTATCAACACCAATAGTTATAATAAATTTCTTTATTCATTCTCTCCAATATTTACAATTGGATTCATGAACGAATAATGGTCTTCAAGTATTAATATTTTTAAGAGTACCATCATTCAAATCTTTGAAATGATATAAAAAAATTTCTATAATTAATATTGTGTGGAATAATAGTTTAAAATTAAATACATAAAAAGTAATTTATAAGATGAACTAGTATAAAAAATAAAAAACCAGTATTTAATTTAGTAGAGACATGTTTCAAAAAAAACTGTATAGTATGAGTGTATGGTCGCTATAAGAGGGGTGTGAATTGTAGTAAAAACTTTACGCTAAATAAAAACCTAATACTCATTATATATTTTATCAGAGTTAGCTTGCATAAGTTACACAATTTAATATGTAATAGGATTATAGTATGTCTCATAAAATATAGCTATGAAAAGTTTCTTCAGTTAAAAAACATAATTAATTTTACCATAGAAAATATAAATTTTAAAAAACTAAAAGAAATGAATAATTTAAATGTAATAATGAATTGATACTTTTTTATATAAAGGATTATTATCTTCAATTTTAATATTTATGGAAATATATAATCCCGGACTATTGGAATTCATTTTATGAACTAAATCACTAGGTCAGTCTTGTTGGTCTCCTCAAGTATTAATCATGTTTTAAGTATCACAAATCCTATTACTGTTCATTAATATCAATCTTAATTTAACATCTTTCTAATGGTCTCACATATCAATAATATCTACACATCATGTTTTAATGATAGAAAATATTATTGATGATAATTACTCTCTTGATTATTTACAAGTCTTATGCATGATCACAAATCTCACTTATATTATCAAACCTTTATATTTATGTTTTAACTTCTCTTACTCTCTAATGATTAAGCTTAATCCATAGTATTCATATTACTGTTTAAGTCTAAAAATATATATTTTCCTAAGTATGGACACACTGTGACCCAGACATTGTGAAGGACACACCGTGACCCAGACACCGTGAAGGACACATCGTCACCTAGACAACGTCAAGGACACACCGTGACCCCGACACCGTGAAGGACACATCGTGACCTAGACACCATGTAGGACACACAATGACCCAGACACTGTGAAGCACGTACGGTGTACTACACACTGTGAATCACATACCGTGAACCACATATCGTGAAGACCATACCATGAAGAAGACACCGTTTACATAATCACTATGACACTGTTTCTTAACTTTTTGTCAATATTATTTAAATAATGCTAATGGTATTATTTGATGTTTTTAATGCAATTAATGTTATTTAATGATTGTTGTTGGCATTTCAGGAATCCATACCTATTACTTGTGGAAATTGATTCATTCCTATTTCCCGTGCTCATGAAATAAAAAAAAGTCACAACTGCAGAAAAAAAAGAAGTCGCCTCGAAATACGTTCTACCACACACGCGAAGTTCTCTGTACTAAACCGAAGAAAAATCCTAAGCACAACTGTGAATAAGACATTGAACGGTCCTCAACGAAGTTCCAACACATGAAATCCTACACTATTGGATGAACTGAATTGAAGAGAACATCTTCACTCCTATAGAACACAAGCCAGACTACGACACTGTATTTTTCAACAGAAAAACCAGAGAATGACTCAGAAGAATTTTTTCTGAATCCAATGAGTCCAGAGATGCATTGCTAATCACTAGAGCTTTCTATACTCTTATATGTTCTCTTTAAGTTGTTTGTTTATTTACTTTTGAGCAGTGTGGTGTACTCTATATATCTTACACATACACACTCTCTCATGCACTGAATAGGAGGATATAAAAATCCTCACTCCAAAACTGTTAACTGTTGATTACCCATGACAACTATGGAAGAGGTACTTGTGTGTCCTGGTCTTTGTTTTGTTTCACACGAAGAACTATGGTAGAGGTCCCTACGTGGCCTAGACAGTTTTCTAAACTACTGTTATCCCTGATCCAGGGTATGGATCAAATTTTTATAAATTTGAGAGTACTAAGTCTCAGCATGAGACTGAACCTCTTGTTGTATCTTATGTGCATATTTAGTCTACATTTAAAGTATACTACATATATCTTTTATATTCCGCTGCTGTTACATTGAAATACAATACCATTTTAAAGTCACTTTGGTAGTTAAATTAGAAAGTGTTTACACTTATTGTAAATCAGAAAGTTAGTTTCAAAAGGTAGTTTAATCTTGGGGTTAAACTATATGATACCTAATCAATATTTGAGAAGCTAAGTGAACATTTACAATATGTGTAAATTCACTACAGTTTAACATTCTTTATAAAATGGGGGATTTTAATAGAAATGATTTTAACAAAAATTTTAATTGGAACCCAATTCACCCCCCTCTTGAGTATCCACTATGACCAACATTTGGTATCAGAGTTTGTTCTTATTAAAGGATTTTTGAAATACAATGTTTTTTCAATTGTGATTTTAGTTTCATCTTTAAAGATCGTAAATTCTTGTTAGTTATAAATTTTATCTCTTTAAATCTATTTTCAAAAATCTAGTTATGGACAATATACTAGAGGGTGCTACTACCAACAGACCACCATTCTTTAATGGTAAAAACTATTTCTAGTGGAATCTTAAAATAAAAATTCATTTGGAAAGTATGGGTTTTGATAATTGGACTGCTATATACTCTCAATATAAAATTATAGAAACTGAAAGAACAACATGGGATGAACATACAAATAATGATTACAATAATAACTTTAAATCTATGAATGCTTTGTATTGTGCATTATGAGATGAGGAATTTAATAGAATATCTTCTTGTAAAACAGCTTTTGAAATATGGGATACTTTGGGTGTTTTTCATGAGGGAAAATCCAATGTTAAACAAATGAGATTGAATACATATACTATTAAATATGATAATTTTAAAACGAAGACTGATGAACCTATTTCTGATATGTATATCAGGTTCAATGAGATAGTCAATAGAACGAGTTCACTCAGAAAGGTTGTTCCAGCAAAGGAACAAATTATGAGGATATTGACATATCTAATAGACAGATAGAGAGGCACATCTATTTCAATTAGAGAGTCATGTGACATTGGAGATCTACCTGTCAAAGAGTGGATTGGTATGATTATGATGTATAAGGAATAACTCAAGGTGAATAAAGAAGAATATGATGAACCAATAAGGAAATCAATGGCTTTCAAGAATACTGCTCAAATGACAAGGACAAATAAAAAGATCAAATACAAACTTACAGTTCAAAAAGTGAATGTTCAGACTCTGATAGTGATGCTGAAATGGCTCAAATAGCCAGAAGGCTTAAGAAATTTTATAGGAAGAAGAAACTCTTCAGAAAATAAAATTACAAGGGAAGGTATGACAATAAGGGACATTGGAAGAAGGACTAGAAAAATGAAGATAAAAGTGATGAAGTTTTTTTCTATGAGTGAAATAGAATAGGGCAAATTAAAGCAGACTGCCCAAATCTAAAATTCAAGAAGAAATATGATTACAGGGACAATAAGTACAATAAAGATATGAAGGCTACCTGGAGTGCTTCTGAAGATAGCACAAGTGAATCTGAAGTGTCTGATTCTGAAAAGAATCATAACAACATGTGTTTCTTGACAAACACATCTGAGGTAACCTTAGATACTCCTGAATTAAATTCCATTTTTTCTGGAACTGAATCTGATTCAGATTCTGACATCATGATGAGAGATTAATTATTTGAATTTTGTAATATACTGGAAGATACATGCAATGAACTTAAGGATAAATACAAATCATTGAAGAAACATCATTCTCTCACTAAAACTGTTAAAACTGAACTGACTATTGAAAAAGTAAAAAATTCTCAACTGTTAAAGGAAAACACTGAACTGAAAATTTCAAATGAACAAATTAGAAAGTACTTAGAGAAGTTCACAAATGGAAATAAAACTCTAACTCAAATGCTAGGAAATCAAGTGGCACCTAAATACAGTACTTGAATAGGCTACAAACCTGGAAAGAGACAGATTACTAAGAATAGATTTATTTCTAAATCTAGACAGAATACTTCTAGTTCTAGTTTTGGACATTCATATGATTCAACTAGTTATTCACATAGTTATAAATCAAATAGAGTTTATCTCTAAAAATATTTTGACTCAAATTATATGATACCCATAAGAAAAATTTCGGTACCAAAATCATTGATTGAAAACCTGTCTGGACGTAAGAAGATCTAGGTACCAAAATCATATTCTATCTAAAACTATTTTATAGGAATCTTTCTTGATGAGTTCCCACAAGACGACATTGTATTTGGATAGTGGATGTTCAAGACATATTTCTGGAGATTACTCATTCTTTAAGAGTTTAATAAAAGGTGATGGAGGCTATGTCACCTTTGGTGATAATTATAAAGGAATGATCATCCACCTAGGCCAAATTTGTAACACTGATTTAGTATTAATTTCTAATGTTTTATTTGTTGATGGACTTAAATATAATCTGTTAATTATTTCCCAATTGTGTGATAATGGTTTTAATGTCATGTTTGAAAATAATTCATGTAATGATTTTAATTATAAAAATGTTTTAGTATTTTCTTCCTTGAGAAATGAGAATATTTATGTTGTTGATATGAATTCTCTAGATAAGAAAAATGTTACTTGGTTAAATGATTTTAATAAAGTGTCTTGGTTATGGCATACAAGATTAGGACACTACAATACACACTCACTTAGAAAACTTATTAGGAAGAACTTAATTAGAGAATTACACAAACTTGAGTCTCCAAATGACAAAGTGTTTAATCCATGTCAAAAGGGAAAGCAACACAAAATATCATTCAAACCAATGAAAGATGTCTCATCTTCTCAACCTCTCGAGTTGGTTCACATGGATCTGTTTGGACCATTTAGAGTTTCTAGCTTAAATGCGAAGCACTATGTCTATGTCTTAGTAGATGACTTTTCTAGATATACTTGGGTATACTTCTTAGCTCACAAAAGTGAATCTTGTTCTTGTTTTGGTAAATACTCCAAATCTGTAGAAAACTTTAGTGGACTAAAGATTAAAACTCTAAGAAGTGATCATGGTCATGAGTTTGAAAATTAAGACTTTGAATCTTATTTCTCACACAATGGCTATATTCATAACTTTTCTGCTCCTAGGACACCTCAGCATAATGGTGTAGTAGAAAGAATAAATAGAACCTTGCAAGAAATTTCTAGAACTATGCTTAATGATTATGACCTACCTATTTACTTTTGGGATGAAGCTGTGAATATAGCTTGTTATATCATTAATAGAGTCTTAGTCAGACTTTTTCTCAAAAAGACCCCTTATGAACTTTGAAACAATAGAAAACCTAGACTTAGTTACTTTAGAGTCTTTGGCTGTAATGTATTTATTCCCAACACAAAGGATAATCTGGACAAGTTTGCTTTTAAGTGTGATGAATGAATCTTTTTTGGATATTTTATAACCTTCAAATCCTATAGAGTTTTCAATAAGAAAACCATGGGTGTAGAAGATTCTGTTCATATCATGTTCGATGAAACTAATCCACATGAGCCTAAAACAACTCTTGAAAATATTGAAGAAGATCTGAGTTTTATGTACCTTGTTGAAAAATACAAGGAACCTGCTATAAGGACAACCAGTTGTGGACTTATTCCAGAATCAACTCCTAAGGAATCCAAACATATAGATGAAACTGAAATTTCTAGTCCTACCTTTACTAGATCAACTAGAATTCTAAAGAATCATCATTTAGATGTTTTTGTAGGAAATCAGGATAGAGGGACACATACTAGAGATTCTCTTAGAAATCAGGTTGAACATCAAGACTTCTTGTCACAAAATGAACCTAAAAACCTTGATGATGCTATTAATGATGAATTTGGGTAATTTATATGCAAGAAGAACTCAATCAGTTTGAAAGAAATAATGTTTGGAAACTAGTAGAAATACCTAAGGACACCTTTACCATAGGCAATAAATGGGTGTTTAGAAATAAAGTAGATGAATCTTGAAATATAGTTAGAAACAGTGCTATATTGGTTGCACAAGGCTATAGTCAAAAGGAAGGAATTGACTATAAGGAGAATTTTTATCTTGTAGCCAGATTAGAAGCCATTACGATTTTACTTGCATATGCAGCACATCTAAATTTCAAAATATATCAAATGGATGTCAAGAGTGCATTCTTAAATAGATATATTGCTGAGGATGTTTTTGTTGAACAACCACCTAGTTTTTCAAACCCTCATTTTACAAATCATATTTTCAAATTATCAAAAGATTTATATGGTTTAAAGAAAGCTCCAAGAGCTTGTTATGACAGATTAAGTACTTTTCTAATTTCTAAATGTTTTAAAAAATGAATAGTTGATCCTAATATTTTTATAAAACGAATTTCTAAATATGTTTTAGTTGTAACAATTTATGTAGATGATATTATTTTTGGATCTTCAAGAAATTCCCTATGTAATGATTTTTCTAAAATGATGCAAAATGAATTTGAGATGAGTTTAATGGGTGAACTAAAATTCTTTCTTGGATTTCAAATCTTTCAAAATGATGATGAAATTATCATAACTCAAAGTTAATATACTAGAGATCATTTAAAGAGTTTTTGATTGGATATTACAAAAAAGAAGTGACACTCCCATGAGTACTACCTAGAGGTTGGATCTTGATGAATATGGTAAATCTGTAGATCAAACCACTTATAGAGGAATGATTGGAAGCATACCCTACTTGACTGCTAGTCGTCCTGATATTATGTTTAGTTTATGTATGTGTGCTCGTTTTCAAGAAACCCATAAGGAGTCACATTTAAATGCTGTAAAAATAATTTTCAAATACCTCAAGCATAACCCCAATTTATGATTGTTCTATCTAAAAGGACAATCATATGAACTAGTTAGTTATTCTGATGCTAATTTTCCTGGATGTAAGTTAGATAGAAAAAGAACCTTTAGAACATGTCACCTTTTAGGAAAGTCACTAGTATCATAGTGTAGTAAGAAACAATATTCTGTTGCATTATCTACTACAGAAGATGAATACAGAGATACTGGAAGTTGCTGTGCACAAATTTTGTGGATGAAACACACATTAATAGACTATGGATATCAATTCAGACATGTCCCAATAAATTGTGACAACACAAGTGCTATTATCATTTCTAAGAATCCTGTTTCACATTCTAGGACTAAACATATTGATGGAAGACATCACTTTTTGAGGGATCATTATCAATAAGGATATATCAATTTGGAATTCATTGGTTCGGAATATCAACTTGATGATATATTCACTAAACCATTAAATTCCGAAAGATTAGACTGCATCATACATGATCTTGGTATGATTAATCATAAATAGATATCTTACTGATCTTAATGTTTAATACTTTACTGTATTTTACTTTACAGTTTCATGCTCACTGTTTCTATGTTATTTCTTCATGCTCACGGTCTGTCACTTAACTATATCACCGCGACGACCACCAACTTTCTCACCGTGATGACGGTTTTTCATCACACTGTAATGCCTACTCATGGTCTCATCGTGATGATTTTTTCATTCTTTTTTTAACCTGTATCACAGTAATTTTTATTTCACCACTATTTGATTTCTTGTGTTTTTGTTTTTATAATGTTTGACATTCCCAAATGATAAAACATAAAGGTTTCACTCGATCTCTCACCCGATCTCACAACCAAACTCTCTCCTGCTCTCTCTCTCGAACCCTCTTTACTTTGAAAACCTTCTCCTCTCTCGTCTGAACCTTCAGTGGATTCCTAGGATGAAGCGTCCATCTTCACCCTCGTCTGAGAAGTGCCGCTCTAAGAAATAAGATAGGATACTGAGGATAGAACCTGAAGCACCCCTAAACCCAGAAGTTTTTAACCAAACCGTAGTTCTTGAGAAAGTGGTTTTCCCTGAGTGGCAGCTGTCTAGTATGTTTTAATCTAGAAAATCTTAAGAGAACAATGATGGTTTGAATGGTTCTCTAAAAAAGATAGACCGATTTACCCGAGATTGGTATCTCAATTCTACCAATATGTGAAGTTTTCCTTTGATTTTGTAGAAAGCTTTATGGTGACCAGCTGGATCAATGGTTAGATGTGTTATTTCTCTTTGAGGTTGTGGGATTCATGCCTAAGGATTCCACATGAAGGAGTTTGTGAGGATTAACAGAGAGACCCTCCTCCAAGAACCGACATGTTTGACCTGGAGAATGCTTTGGAAATTCTGACTGGAAATGGAACCAAGCGAAGGGCCATAGCTACTGAATTAGATGGGGAGACAAGACTGCAGTTCAAGTTTGTTTATAACTTGATTAGCCCGAGAAAATGATATTTTGTTGTGATGAAGTATCAAGATGTGTTCCAGATTAACTTGTTGAAGAATTCGCATAAGATCAACCTATGAAAGTACATTATTAACCATATATGTGAGCTGATTAAAGTCACTTAATAATCCACCTCCTTGTTTTATTCAATGATGCTTTTAGCCATGCTAGTCACCAAAGTAATGGTTGGACCGAATGAAGAAAAGCTAGAGGACTATAATTTCTGTTTATCCAAGCCTATCATCAGATGGATGAAGATTTGTTGGAACCCCTAACAGAAGAAATGTGTTGAGTATAATGATCAATTGTATAAGAAGATTAATCATGTTGATTATCCAAGAAGACATAAGAACCTAGCTGATCCTGGTTTGGAACCAGATGAAGTGGCTGAGTATTCGGAAGAAGAAGAAGAGGAGGAGGAAGTGGCAGCTGAAGTACCACCTAGAGAAGAGGCTGAAATACCTCTAGAGGAAGCATCTCCTATTGAGAAATAAAGGATTGTTCTCCCTAATAAATTTACTATTGAAATGCCTTCAAGAGATGAAGTTGCTATCAGTTTTAGAGAATAATAAGCTCCTGCTTCAAGTGAGGATTTCAATCCAGAGGCTCATCCTACGGCTACAAGAAAATTGGTTTTTCCTGATTTAGAGGAGCAAGCAATGGTAGAGACATAACATATTGAAAGGATATCCCTGTGGAAGAAGAATCAAGCCTGGAAGCACAACCAGTGGAACAATCGGTTCCGGAATACATACCTTCTACTGAAGAGAGGATGGAAATTATCTTTCAGTTGGAAAGGAAAGAGTTTGCTGAAGAGATTAGAGATGATCCCGTGGATCATGACCAAATTCTTGAGCCTCAAGAATATGAAATGGATGCACATTTTTTAGGGTGAGGATCCCCAAAACCTTGAGATTATACAAGATGGATCTGCTAAAGAATCTCAACCTACTGACACATACTCTGTGTACACTCGGTATGAATTTCCAAGTTTATATGATGTGAGTGAATCACAGAATGTGACTGCAATTGGTATAGATCTCTCTTCTTTCATTCAACTAATGTCTGTAGCTCATCCAGAACCATATCTAGAACCAGATCCAGAACAAGAACTAGAACCAGAGCCTCAATCTAAATCAGAATCTAAGTCGGAAGATGACTCTGAACCGCAACCAGAACATGTTCCACTACCTTTACCGACACTCTTACAGGAGAAACACTCTTTTGTAACTAAGGATGATTTGAAAGTCGTTGGAGAGACTATCTTTGCTGATGTTGAGAATATTTTATCCACTCAACCTCGTCCTATGACTCAGTTAAGTCAAGAAGATGCCTCAATTCTTCTGGAAAAAATTATTTTGCATATTCAATCGAAGATGATCCGTGATATTCAAGAAGTCAGACTTGAAAATAGGTTTCTTAGTGATGATGTTGAAAATTTTAAAATTTTGGTGGAAAACCTGCAATCAGAACTGTCTTTAAGATCAGAGCATATGCCTGATCTTGTTTCTACCTCTACACCTGTTGTTTCTTCTCCTGAACCAAAAAATTCCACCCTTGCTAGAGAGATTGTGTCTCAAGTGAATCCATATCTAAAGTATTTTGATGATGATATTGGAAAAAGACACACAAAAATTCTGGAATGAATGAGGGAGCTTGTAGATAATCTGAATAAGCTCGGAGATGAGTACACTGGGTGCCTGAAAAAAGTTTTGAAACAGCTCAAAGTTCTATCCATAGCTGTAAAAGATTCTCCTGCTTCTGTTCAACCTTCTACTTCTGCTTTAGATGATTCTCTGCTGAGATCCATAATAAAGGAATAACTTTAGAATGCCCTCAGTGGATTGGATCAGTCTTCTTTATCATATGTGGTTAAGAACAGTGATAGAGCATTGGACTTGGTTAGAATTAATTCTAAGATATCCAATGATGCTCAACAAGAGATCACCAAGAATATTGATGTCTATATCAACCGGATTTTCTCCAAAAGTGACATGACACATCACTTTAGGTATATTGTGGAAAACCTAAAAATCCCTCTTGTAACTCAAGATTTTAATGATCAAGTTCAGATGCTTACAGAGTTCACCAGACTACTGGACAAATTCATGGAGAATAAGGAATAATTTGAAAAGGCTATAAAAATGGTGGAGAAATCATTACTGATTTCATCAGTCATTTGAAGCCATATCTTCATGTGAATAGTTCTATTATTGTTTCTCCAGCTGTTGCACCCCTTAGACCTGGTCTACCAGCCTTAGCCTCAACTGCAATGCCAGTCAGTGAATCTCTTTTTCAGATCTGGCCAGTCATTCTTGACCAACCAAATACTAGATCTTCTACTGCTCCTACTTTGGCTCCATCCGTTTTTGAAGGTCTACCCTTACCCTCTCTCTCTACCACATCTATGCCTTCTTCTACATCATCCCCAGCTCTTACAGCTGATAAAGAAAAGGAAAAGATCGATCCTTGAAGACTCCAGGGACTATTTTCCATTTGATGTGATGTATTTTGTTGATTACTATTTGTATTTATCCTGTATGTTTTATTCCAAATCTTTTTAATGGAAAATGCAGTGTTTCACTTCACTTTCTCTACTTTTTGATAATCCCAAAAGGGGGAGAAACAGTCCAAGTACAAGTACAAGTATTATTACTATAATGAGATATGTTATTATCGAATCTATTATTCTCTAATTTTGTTATATGAATATGCTAGTATCATTAATGTTGCATTTCATTTATATTCTGACTATACATGATTTTTGGTCATCAAAAAGGGGGATATTGTTGGACTCCTCATGTATTAATCATGTTTTAATGATCACAAATCCTATTAATGTTAATTAATCTCAATCTTAATTGAAGATCTTGATAATGATATCACATATCAATAAAAACTACACATCATGTTTTAATGATAGCAAATCTTATTGATGTTAATTACTCTCTTGATTATTTAAAAGTCTTATGCATGATCATAAATCTCTTTTATATTATCAAGCCTTTATATTTATGTTTTAACTTATCTTACTCTCTAATGATTAATCTTAATCCATAGTCTTCATATTACTATTTATGTCTAAATACAGATATTTATCTAAGTATGGACACATCGTGACCCAGACACCGTGAAGGACACACCGTGACCCAGACTCCGTGAAGGACACACTGTGACCTAGACACCCTGAAAACACACCGTGACCCAGACACCGTGAAGCACATACTGTGATCCACACACCGTGAAGCACATACGGTGAACCACATACCATGAAGACCATATCATGAAGAAGACACCATTTACATAATCACTATGACACCGTTTCATAAATTTTTGTCAATATTATTTAAATAATGCTAACAGTCATATTTGATGTTTTTAATGTAATTAATGTTATTTAATGATAGTTTTTGGCATGTCAGGAAATCGTACCTCGTACTTATGGAGAGGGATACATTCTTGTTGCCTGTGGTCATGAAATAAAAAGAATTCTCAGCTGTAGTACAATAGAGAAGTCGCCTAGACATAGATTCTACAACACACGGGAAGTGCTCTTTACTGATCCAAAGAACAATCCTGAGAACAACTATGAAGAAGACATTGAACGATCCTCAAAGAAGTTCCAAAACATGCAATCCTACACTACTGGAGTAACTGAAGTCAAGAGAACATATTCACTCCTGTAGAACACAAGCTAAACTATGACACTTTGTTTTTCAACAGAAAACCAAGAGAAGGATTCATAAGAATTTCGACTAAATACAATGAGTCCAGAGCTGCATTGTTAATCACTAGAGCTTTCTAAACTCTTATCTGTTCTCTCTAAGTGATTTGTTTATTTACATTTGAGCAGTGTGGTGTACTCTGTATATCTTACACATACAAACTGTCTCATGCACTAAACTGGAGGATATCAAAATCCTCACTCCAGAACTCTTAACTCTTGTTTACCCACGACAACTATGGAAGAGTTCCTTGTGTGGCCTAGTTTTGTTTTGTTTCCCACGAAGAACTGTGGTAGAGGTCCCTAAGTGGCCTGGACAGTTTTGTAAACTATTGTTAACCCTGATACAGGGTGTGGATCAAATTTTTATAAATTTGAGAGGACTAAGTCTCATCTTGAGACTGAACCTCTTGTTTCAAAAGTTAGTTTAATCATGTGGTCAAACTAAATGAGACCTAATAAATATTTGAGAAGCTAAGTGAATATTTACAATCTGTATAAATTCACTACAGTTTAACTTGATTTATAAATTTGGGGATTTTAATAGACAATATTTTAATAGAAATTTTAATTGGAAATCAATTCACCCCCCACTTGAGTATCCACTCCAACCAACAGGTCTTTCAATAGCTGAGTGACCTCGATCACTATGATTAGAAACATCTCTACCTTCCATTCCTTGGAAGACCCCGATCAGCCTGATCGGATCCAACCATCTTTCTATCTTTGTAATGTATAGATTATAAAATCGATCAGATATATACATCAATTGAAAAAAAATATTATATCCAATTTACATTTAATCACTATAAATCATTAAAAGACATTCTATTGGAAATATTATAATGAAAACGATTGATATTTTCTGGAAGAAACATTTTCTGACATGATGTGTTGCAAAATACAATATCTTTGATATCCTTAAATGATCCACTATTTATAATCATCCATCACAAGGACATATTTCAATGAATCTATGAGTTATTTACAAAATTATTTTATAATATTCTCATTATAACATAGAAAATAATATCTTCTTCTAATGTCATTTTTATACTACCATTGAAAATTTGTAATAAATGTATTTTTTTCAAACAAAAAAAAACTCTAGCAATCCGGTTACAAATATTTGTTTTCTAATGGAAAATCCATTAGTTCTATAGGTGAAAATCTATCTAAATAGTTTACTAAATATTATTGCACAAATTGACTAATGTTAGTCACACTGGTAGAATAGATATCAACTACCATGATAAACTAAACATCAACTGCACTAATAGACCTATATTACTCATAATGATATATTTGATATCGTCACACTGATATACAATATGTCCATACATGTAAACTAAAATATTTTTTCGATGATGGTCTAAAATATCATTAATTTTATGGATTAAATATCAACCTATATATAGAATATATATTTTCAATCCCTTAGACTGGACATGTGTCAGTCCGATGGATCGAACATAATTATTTACAAGTTAATTTTGTTTGGCTTTGAACTACTTATGTGACTGTTATATCCCTATTATTTATTCTAGAAATTAATAAAATAGTTTTAAAATATCTTTTTACTAATGAATAGTTTCATGAAATGTGATTTTGATTATGAAAATAAATTAAATGTAAATACTGAAATTATAAACATTCCACTTATAACATACATGGATATAAAGAATTTAGACACGAATAAGAAAAAATATTATATTTTAGAGTGAAATTATATGTTATTTCCATTGATGTATATTTTTTCCTAAACAATAAGGATTATAGAGAGATATTAATAATGAAACCCACATATATGACTTCTTTATGGAATTATGTTCTCTAACTCCCTATAAATAAAATTAAATGTTCTTATTCATAAATAAAATAACAATATTTAAATATATTTTTCATAATAGAAATCATTTAATGTTATATATTAACCATATATAATTTTTTTTAATGTTAATATTGGGGAGTGAAATTTTCCATTTTTTTCATGATTCGGTTTGGCGGTTTTCATCCCTACACCATGTTCTTTAGTTGATCATCAATATTTTTTTGTATGAATCATTATATTTGATTGAAATTTTTTTTTAATAAAATTTTCATTTAATTTATCATAACATGAAGAACCAAATGGAACACATATAATATATCATTCCTATTGATTACTGAATTAATAAAATAATTAAATGATAAAAATATATTTATAAAATTCAATTACATATTATGAAAAAAAAATATATTATAAATTATTTACAATTATTATTATAATATATGTTTTGTTAGTCAGCAGTGATGTAAACACCAAAATAACAATATTTTTTTGGTAAATATACACAATAATTAGCTTATAATAATGATTGTATGTGGAGTAATATGTCTAAGAAAATTTATAATGTCACTATAATACTTAATTATTGATTAAAAAAGTAATAAAATTGATATATTGTATATATGATTTTATGATTATAAATATAGATAAGAATTATTATGGATAAGAAAGAATATATGTTAATGACTTCAATAGCCTCTTAGTTTTGTTTCGAAATATGTTACGTAGGAATAATTCATGTAGAATGTTTTTCAAAATAATTATAGGGGAATCATAGGGAGATAAATTATACCATGTATCATGAATATCAAAAAGAATCATGTTTGATTTAATGGTAAGGGGAAAGATCCTTAAATAGGTCTCCATGGTTGGAATCTATACAAATACCAATTGATTATATTATAAGAAAAATATTTTTAAGTCGAATATGGATCCATATTAGAAAAAATTAGCAATAGGATTTGGGAGGTTTTCAATTCCCTCATTAACTAATTTAGATATAAGTTTTTATCATAATTTATCTCATTAACCCCTAAGTAAAACAATTTTTATTTTTTATACATTACGATGGTGGATCAGATTTACCATGGTAACTAATTTTTTTGTTTCTAAATTGTATTTATCAATTGATAAATTATAATGTGATGAAGAAAATATAGAAAAATTTATAACAATATATATTTCATTCCTTATAACATTATTTGTAAAATTGAAAAATATTCAATATAAGAAAATATATATTTTTGAAAAATGACATCATGAGAAGTTAAAGATATTACTTATATATCATATTAATTAAAAATTAAATTATGGTTAGGAATATACATTGAATTATTAACTATTACAAGTAAAATCCATTTTATTATATATTTATTATTTATTAAAAAAAGAATTAAAAATACAATAAAATTAATTCTTTGAATAATATCACAAATATCATTATGTGATTTTATTTTCATCCTATAGAAATTTATTATTTAATATTTAACCTTCAAATTATATTAAAATAAAATTACAAGAAATTTTAATTCAAAATTTATTAAATTAAACAATTTAAATGATAAATTATTGAATAAATATATAATTTTTAAAGGAATATATATTTTCTATTATATTACTGTGTTATTTAATATATGTGAATTGAATTTCTTTAAAAAAAATAGAAAATATTACCAAAATTCAATATACCTTTTGTATAGAAGTATATTCAATTCCAAAATATTTAATTATCCTATAATCAATTACTATATAAACAATAGATATATATATATAATATTGTCATATCAGATTATTATATATATATAATTTTATATATCTCTAAAATAATTCATCCTTTTCCCTAATTTCATTTTCATGATGTTTATAGGATTTCAAAAATGTTGTATTATTTATATTGTTACCATAGGAAGAATGTTCTTCATAGAATATTCTGATGATGTGAATTTGAAAATAATTGATTTTATATTTAATTTATGTTGCATTCATTCGACAATATTACAAATTAGGTTTCATTTTATATTTTAATATTATAAAAAATGACAAAAATAATTCTATAAGAGTAATTATTTGTTATCTAAAACATTTTTTCAACCAAAAATGATTTATTTATAAGTAAATGCATTGGAAAAATCAGATTTTTTAGTTTATACTCACTAAAAAATATTTTTTCAATCCAAATATCATTACATTAACAAAAAATGGGAGAGAAACTAAATAATTTAATCTTCATATTACATTTTTTATCTTATGATTCCTCTAGATATCATTAACATGAATAGATGTATCCTTACATTGTAATTTATATCTTATAAAAAGTTTAGTTAACTATTTTTCATCATAATAGAGAACATGTCCATGGTGTATGCCCTTTATGTTTTTTAAGTATAAGGGACCATGTTTGTGATGATTCAGATGTATTAATTCATACTTTTTTGTTCTATTATTTTTTCAAAAAAATATATCTTTCTAGAAAAGTTTATCACCTTTTTATTTTCTAATTGTTATATAATTTTTTTAAAGAAAACAATATAATTTACCTTAAATATAATACATTTAAATATTTTATTAATAAATTAATTAATTTTTTAATTAAAATTTTCATATTGGGAATGATGCCAGATAACTAGGAACTCATTTAATCATAGAATGATTTAGATGTTTTTCTATCATAATGAAAATGTTTATGAGCATAAAACTGATTATGAAACCAAGACAATCAGGTTGACCCTCATTATGATTATCACATTGAGAAAATATGATAAATTTAATAAAAAATAAGTTCTGTTTATAATTGAAATGAAAAGTCTTGTTTATATGAAAAAGAATACATTTTAACACTTTAATGGTGTTAATTAAAATGAATCCATACATTCATTTATAGATTAACTATATACCTTCAGATATTAGATGTTATAGCACAAGAAATTGAAATGTGATCATAAGATAATCGATTATAAATAGTGATCGATTTCAAGATTGTGGATCTCATTTCATTAAAAAATCATGGATATAAAAGTTTGATATATATGATATGATCATTTATAATTATTGTATGTATTTATAGACTTTTTATTTATATGGAGTAATTATTAGAGTTGTTTACTTATGATTTTTTTTCATTTCGATTAAGTTTAATAATTATTATGATTGTGGAAATATAAGAATACGAATATGGTAAATATTTTCCTCCAAATTGAGTCATTACAAGGAAAGGATGAAATATATTGGTCACCATATATATAGCTTCCAGGGGTTGGAATAAATAGCTACTATGATCATCATATGGAGGAAATTCATGGTATGTAATGATAGTCTTGTCAATAAGTATAACACTATGCATAACATTAGTCAAGGTTATTATATAACATAGTCTTCTGTTAATAAATGGTAAATCATTTTATAAATGATAAGAAGTCATACTTAATTAAAAATAGTTATTCTATTACATGTGTTTACTTGTTTCTATTTAATTATAATTATAAAATAATTTTAATAATCATGAATACCAATATATTAAGTTTTATATTGATAAAATTTTGATTAAGAAAAACATAAAATAAAATATATGATCTATCATGACTCTTATTTTCACTATAATATTACTAGACATCATCTGATTTCAATTTTGTTGCATTGATAACAAGACAAAGTCTATGTCCAATAAAGATACACTAAGGTTATTCTTTTAGGTTAAATATTTAAAAATAATTATTTAAACTACAATTCATTCCTATTTTATATGTATATATATATCATAAGATGCTATTATAATCCTAAAATTAGTACCAGATATGGTTTTTATGACTTATACATGATGTGTTTTTATTTCTTCAATCAACATTCATGTTTTTTTAAATTATGTTACAAACATTGTGTTTGTAAATTGTTATAATGTAATGTGATTATACCAAAAGTGTATCAAATGTTAAAAAAATTAAATGCTATATGTTTTCTATATAGATAATATAATCCCAAACCTACCACCTATATTTTATGGTTCTAATTAAGAGTAAATGACAGATACAATGAGAACGTTTCAAATCAACAATGGAGATAATAATTTTTTATTGTTTACTAAAGAATACAAGATTCATGGCAAGTGATTATATTCTTTTAAACATCAAGATAAATAGGATTATTAGTTAAATTATAGAATCAAGAATAAAATATCTTGTTCCCAAATAATATTTATATAAAATCATATATCTTCATGTGATGTTGCAAAAAATGTATGAAAATGTATGATGTCCAATAATGTAATAATAATAATTTTTTTGAGACTATAAAATTTACTCATAGAGAATACTATCAAGCCTTTGGTGTCTTATATAGTTAATCATTTATAATGATACACCATAGGATCCTGAAATTCATAAATTATTCACAATATACTAGTGGAAAATCTCTTGGTATTGAAATACATTTTTAACATATTATTTATATCATGACCAATGAATGAAAATCAAAAATAAAAATCATGTTTGAGTTAAGGAATATAAAAAATGTTACTTTCGATGAGTTAATTATAAAACATATAAAATATAATGGTATGCATGAGATATATTATGATAAATTGAAACATAAAAATGGTGGTGTCACTTTTTCAACATCATCTAATATTTTTTATACTGACAGATAGCTTATAAAATTTCGAAATCATCAGGAAAGATGATATTTGTTGTAAATTCGTATTCCTACACGTCAGAAAACTCCATGAATGATTTCACTAATATAAATATAAGGATGACCAAAATAAGGGGATATAAATATTTTAGAACTGATATAAAATATATAAAAGGATAAATGTGATAAGAATTATTTTCTGTTGTATTCCATGAATGTACGAAAACTAAACATATCAAACCTCATTAACCCAAAATGATAGGGAAAGATAGAAAATAAAATAATTCTAAATGAAAGTAGAAAAACTAAAATATTCCTATTTCATGATTGTTTTCGAATTCTTCTAACACATAGAGTTCTAGTGGTGGCGATTCTATTAAAATTTCACCAGATAGTGAGTATCGATGATAAAAAAACATATGTCTTTTTTCAAATATACAATTTGTAATTCATTATAATATGGATATAATATATAAAACGAATTCTACTAAAAAAATCTTAAATTAAAATTATCCAATTATATAAATTTTTAATCATTAATGATGAAGATTCTTTCTATGAATATAATTACTTTTTTAGTCATTAATATTTTTCCAAATTTTAAAAAAAATTAAAAAATAATATTTTATGACATTCAAAAAACATTATAAAGTAAATGATAAATTTTATAATTTAGATTCTAGAATAAATATGGTAGATAAAAGAAGATAATATCATTCTTGATATCATTATAAAATTATTTTTCAAAATGAAATCATTCTAATGATTTTTGAAAATTCATTTCTGAAAATGAAATTATATAATTTTTTTAAACAAAAATATATTTATATTGATAAAAAAATATTTATCAAAATAAAATATGATATATCTATTTTAAAAAAAATCTCTGTTTATACCCCAAAAAGGAGACCATTGACATAATATATAAAATTCTTCAAACTAATGTTCTTATTTTCAGAATGTTATTTACAATACAAAAAACTATTTTTAGAGACAATTATTTAATTCCTAAATGTGAACCTTTTTTACTGTGTTAGAGAGTGGTTCGAACTAGATGAATGATTATTCTTTAAATAGATTATTATAACATGGTTTTCATTAGTCTAAATTATCTATAAAAATGACATTTTTCCAACAAAAATCAAGGAAATGTGGTTACATATAATTTTATATTCTAACAATACTAGACATAATAATGATTGGTTTCCAAATATCTAGTCATTCCTTTTCAGGAAAAAAATATTTTACCAATATAAAAAATAAGCAGAACATGGATAATTAGTGTTTCGTAATCCTAATGAAAACATAATACTTCTTTAATAATAATATAGAAATTCTGAAAATGGGGATAATTATAAGGAGAGTGTGATAAACATATTGATATTATTGAACTTTCAGATAAAAATATCGATTTAATGAATGACAAAAAAGGAAAAGAAGTGTATGTTAGAACTAGTAGATAACAACTTCCCTATATATAGCTCGATCAAAAAAAATATTTTGGAATGATAGTGTTGTATGGGTTTGATTATATTTTCAATGTTTTGAGAAGGTTATGAATAAATACTCTATACTTCCCAAAGAATTAATCAAGGTGTCAGCTGATTCAATAAATTCATAATGTGGAAACATAATCAATAAATGTATTAACAATGTAATTCATTCATATTGAAGCAGATTTAAAGAACAGTCAATAGTTTTCATGAAATTTGAAAATATCATGAAATTAGATTGTAATTTAGCCTAACAATGTCAATTCATATATCCATTTACATGATAAAATGTTTCATCAAATAACATAAATTTTGTTATAATTAGATAATTATATTAACATATTTTAATCATACATAGAGGATTATGTTAGGTTGGTGGATGAGTTCAGAGACTCCATTGATGAAATAAATATAGATGTAAATGTTTTGAAATAAAACTTATGAGATATAGATTTGGAGTTGAGTAGACATAGGTCATGTGAAAATGAGTGGATCAAAATAAAAGATCAAAATAAAGTTATTTTTTAGTAAGTAAAAAAATTAAACACTCATGACCAGTATCAAGAATAATTTTTTATGACAGAATAAAAATATCATAAAAATTTTAAAATGATGAAAAACTTGGTAAAGTCCTTGATATAGAAATATTTTTTTAAATAGAAGTATTTTATTATTTCATTATCATACTTTTTTAAACATTTTAATGATTATAATGATTTATTTTCCATACTAACAACCTTTTTTGAATGTTGTTCAATTATGATAGGTTATATATTCTTTCATACATGCATGGATGAGTAATTTGTTAAATATTGATTCGCATCTTATTTTTCTAATATTTCAGAAATAATATTTTTGATTCACATTCTTTATAAATTCATACCTGTGGAGAATAATATTCAAACAGATAGAATGATATATTAAGATGATTTTATTCTTTTGAAATGGAGTATGTTCTATCTAAATGGGTATAAAATATTATAACGGTGTTTTTTATTTAAAATTTTGAAATTTATTGTTTAAATATGATATATTATAATGAATACACCATATTCAACATCCTATTCAGATGAGTTATAAACATATTGGGAGTTAGGTTTTAGTGAAGAACCATGATTGTTATGTTACTAAAAGAAAAAACGACTATAATTTTTGAAATTATTTGTACATTATGATTTGGGTTTTCTGCATCACACAATTTGGGACATTGTTGAGTAAAAAGTTTAATTTCATAATTTCTCATTGCATTATTTTTTGTAAATCCTAAACACTTTGTGAAAACATGTTTACTATCATTTTATGATTGAAAATTTTTAGTATGTTTTTGAAAAAACATTATATTTTACAAAACATGGAATAAGTTGTATTTTATTATGAGTTGAAACATAACATTGTTCATTAGGGTCATCTAATTAGGAATATTTCACACTCATCAAGTGCAACTCAAAATAGGCCTAGAATTATAAATTTGTATTTATAGTCATACTAAATATTTTCTTGTTTGTCAAACTGATTATTTAACAAAAAAAATCCTTGTAACCCATATAAAAACCATTATATTGAAATTACATACGGATGTCCAGCCAAATTACATATTTTTATAACTGAAATACATGGCCTTATTTTATCATAAATAATAACCTTTAATACAATAATATTATTAATAAATTTTTCCTTGGAAATTCAGTTACAGATGAGATTTCTTGTTCCAGATGATTGAGGGCATTGAAAAAAAATGGAAATATGAACTATGGAGTATAACCTATAAATATAGAGTAATTTGATGATTTGGGAGCTTATTTAATTCATAACTCATTTCTTTTAATGTTTTCTCTAAATGAACAACTAATTATTAGTCAATGTATTTATGTAGAGTGTTCATATTCCTATGGAATCATTTTTACAATTGTCGGTTTATGAAATTTTTAGTTGGTAATCACCATAAAAAAATATTATGATTTAATGCATTTATATATTGGAAGATAATAAATTCGACCCTTTAGTTCATGGGCTTCAGAGGATAACAATACATATTCTAATCAATGTATTGATGTATATTGGGGTTTTGAAGACAGAGCTATTCTTATTATGTTATCGAGGTCTTTCATCATAAGGAATAAAATTCATGATAGTATGTATAAAATGGTGTATAACTATATTCATGTATATTGGATACCTTACTCTTAAGGTTAAAAGATAATAATTATTTAGTAATATCTTTTTATAAATTATTACTTATATATAGTTTTTTATTACATATTTTTACCTATTTCTGTTTATTCATTCTTATAATAAAAAGTTGTTCATCATACCTAAATTTAAATTATATTATTTCATCTATTTATTTCTGATTACAATAAACATAATCCTATTAATTTGATTTTCCCTAATTCTGATTTTCACATAGATATAATTGGATGTAAGTTGATTTTTATTTTGTTACATTAATAATAAAACTATATTTGATGATGATAATGTTACATTAAGAGGATATTTGTTTTTTGTATTTTTAAAAATTTAAATTATGTTTCCAAATAAAATTAACCCCCCATATAATAATACCCATAATAATGTACACATAAAATATTTTATTATTCATAACTCTAGGAGAGATAAATTAAACACATACTCAACATAGGAAGGGTTCAATGTAAGTGGAACATGATAAGTTACTCACCCCAAAAATTCAATAATTTAAAAAGGAGAATATTTTTTGTGAAAATTTTCTATTAAGACTAAATCCCAAATCTATATTCCCCATTGATATTTTAATGAATAAATTTTAAATAATTTAAACTCTAAATCTTAATGAAATTATCATTTTATCTCTTTTGAGAACAATATTTAGTGTTTATATTCGATAAATGGGTCAATTATTCATTAACAATATATTAAATGTATCTATTCTCATGTGATTAATATATCTAAAATCCTCACAAAATTGTTTATATTAATAACTATTTTCATATAAATACCCATATGGTTCCATTTTAATGCATGAATGGAATTTTTTCTATGTAATATAACAATGGATGATGATGATCCTAACCTTATTTTAAAACAAGTGAATAGTATATCATGATATATTGAATATTTTTTTTGATACATAAATCTTTTGATTTAGTGGCAGGATAGGTATTGTTGTAAATTCTCAACTCCATATTCATTTCATATTTAAGACATATCAACGACATCAAAACAATCATTGTATCCCAGTATAATAAAAAATAAAATTCTTATTCTATATAATGTTTCCAATATTTTTTTAATAATATGTCCATGAAGAAAAAATCTTATTAAATGAAAACAATTTTTTTGACTTCATAAGAAGATAGATTATATTACAAATAGAATTATGTCCATTATATGTTTGAGTAATACCTATTAAAAATACATGGTTATCTTCCCCATTTCATATATTTCCATTGGAAATATTTGTTTAATAACATTTAAAGTTTACTATTCTCCTCTAACTTATATTCAAACAAGAAATTAGTATATAAATTTCATAATCTCCCTATTCATTATATCCCACTATAAAATATCATTGAAATTTATATACTTATATATAAAATTATGTTGTATAGAATATTATGATCAATTTTTGACATCCTGAAATTCCATTTTGAATTATCGTATATAAGGGGGATATATAAATTTCATTGGTCTTATAATTACACCATAATAAAATTAAATTATGTAATATTAGATATGTTATTATATAACTTCATATCCTACTTTTGAGATTCCATGATCATCACAAGATTGAATGGTTGATAAATTACTGGGGAGTGATGTGATTTTTCTTCTTACATTATAATTCATTGTTCAATATTTTGAAAATCCCTGAGTATTGAGAATCTTTAAATACTTATTATATATAATATATGATACTCATTCTTACTCAATGCAACTAAGAAATAGTTCTACTACCATGGGTGGTATTGTTTTCAGTTATCAAAGTCCTTGATCATCTCCAACCATCTCATTTGGCACATTTTCAACTACTTTTGTGTGAATATATATTTTTACATATTAATAACAACTATTTAGTATACGTATCACATTTTTTGGAATTAACATAATACCCTTATATCTATTGTTGATATATTGCCACTATTGTATTTGAATTATGCAGAAGAAATATTTTATCATGGAACATTAATTGACATGTGGTATATTCTACAACTGTGTTATGATTTTTTGGGAAACATAACATTTCATAATTTCATATATTATTTAGTATCAATTACCCTTATCTATATATGTTATTTTCAATAAATTTAATGTGAAAAAAATATCTTATGTCTCATGACCCGTCCCCAGGGGGTCGTGTCGTGACTACCCCAATCCTACCTCCCAAAGGATAGGAGATATTGACTAGCACCAATGGAAATGTATCATTAGTGGGATGCATTTTTCTATGTACACGCATGCACACACACACACACATCCCATCCCAGAATGTCGAAAAGTAGAAATTCATTGTACTAAGACTACAAGAAAGGGTAATTGTACAAAACTGCAAATAAAAGGGGCCAGTATACAAGGACAAAAAAGACATGTACAATCTCATGATGTGTGTCTTTGATAAACCCTACCAAAAGTGTTTTTGATGGGGTGCTACCTAAATTCATTGAAGCATGCCTCATTTTTCAGATCATACATGCCATCGATAGGTCCCATACCCCCAAGGTCTCTGTCAAAGTGTCTAACATATTCACAAGACATGACACAAGTGCGTAGAGACAGTTTTAGGGTTGAGTAACATAATACATAGTAAGGGCCCCAAAAAACAAATCTAATATCACAAAGAAAAGTACGCACAATTTAGACTACCAAATAGGAACACGAATTGTATCCCAAATGATGTATTGTCAAGACAGAGTCTCTAATGTAAACTCGCATAGGTATAACTCTAATGAATGAAAAACAAGGTTATTAGGCAAAAACACTGAACACCTTGCACTGATGAGGCATACATCCTTGATGAGTCACTTAGTCCTACTAGAAAACATTGACCTGCTTGTCACTTAAGACTGAAGGGGCACCAAGAACCACTCATCAATTCTTCCTATGGGGCACCTAGACTCGCTCATCTCATCGAGATGGTCAAGCACCTTGACATGCTCTACAATGTATTCTCATCACATCGAGTCATAGGATTCCTACTCATAACACACTATATTTTTGGTGAATCAATAACTCAATCCATGATTAGTATCTCAACATACACTAATACCCTCATAATTTACATTAAAAGGACCTACTCACTATGAGGGTCCCAATTCCATTAACAGCTAGTCAATCGAATTTATAGTTTGAAATTTATGATATTTTTAGTTAAAAGGTGATTTTTGGGTTCATCCCCAGTCGAACCTGGTCGGACTGCCATGGACCAAGGTCAGCTAACCCAAAATTGGGTCGAACAACTCATCCTAGGCTACCGAAAAGACCAAGCATTCCGAACCGACCCAGTCCACTGAACCGACCTGGTCCCCCTGACTGACCTGGTCCTTCAAACCATCCTAAAAATCTAGGTATGACCCAAACCTCATTGTTGACTCGACCTGGATGATGTGGGTCCATCCGAACCATCCAAAATGACCTAACCCAAGGAAAACCGCCCCTCCCAAGGCCATTCCTCTTGTCATACAAAACCTACTAGAGTCTGTCAGTTAGATCCCCCTGGTATGTGGTGGGTGGCTCAGGTCGCCGTCGTGGTCCAGCTAGACCACATCCTCAAGATGTCTTTTAACACAAAGCCACTCTCTATTACCGAATTCCCATGTCTGCTACCAATGGGATTGATGTGAGCCTCCTCTACCTCCATCATGATCCACCTCCAACACACACCCGCTGCTGGCACCAGTGCACCTATAGATTCTTATGTGAGCCACCATCTATACTACGATGTTCCATTCCTCAATCTAGATTATCTTCTAGAGTCATCCAATCATTATCTCTCATATCGCCCTCTCCAACTCATCTTTCCATTAATCTGGGGGTTCGGTTACACTCGTAACATCCCAAAAAACATTGATACAGTAATTTTGGTCTGCCGAAGAAGAACATAAGAACACGGATTAGAAAATCACAAAGAACACCTGAGGGAAAGATGTTGGACATATTCCTCAGGCTTTCATTCGTCTCGTTGAAATGAAAGAGGATTAGTGAAACACTTTGTTTCTAACCCTTCAAGCCCTTCAATAAAAAATACATTCTTCATGAATGAATAAAGAACATATCAACCTGTTAGAGGGTTGATCCACATTTTTCATTTAGAAATAGATTATGGGAAAACATAATCAAATAGAACAAAACCCCTACCATGAGGGTCGATCGTTGAAAGGAAATGATCAGATTCACATTGTTTTATTTTTTCATTCAATGACCCTCAATACATTGTTGGCAGTGATTCATTATTATTTTCTAACCAATGAAAATCCATAAAAGGTTTAGAGTAGTTCTTGGATCATGCCAATGATCATGTATCAATGTTGAAAAATTAAATGGGGAAACACATTTCAACATTTTTAGTTATTCTGAGTCGTTGCATCATTATGCTATATCATTTATGAAATGAAAAAACATTTATGAAACAATTCAGTTTTAGTGCTGCTACACAGTTTCATTTATTGACTTAAATAGGTAGCTCGACGTCGCACCGCAATAATATATATTTGAATAAAATAATCATTCTTATGTTTATTTTAGTTTTCATTAAAACACTAAGAAATTAAATTTTACCATCAATCATATCTGGTGTAGCCTGGGTCCTTTCATTGGCACTGTCATCATTTTGGATGCAACAGTGAACCTATATTTAAAATTTGGGCACATGTTTGGAAGCTCCCTAAACTGTGCACATGCAGTATTATAAACAACTTAAAAAACGTTTTTACATTTATTCCAGGCTCATTGGGCCTCAGAATCACATGATACCTCAGTGCATTCTCTCAATATAATCCCATATAATTTCCAAAGAAAATAAATGGAATTTTGGGGTAATTCATTCTCCACAACTTAGTGCTTTACATCCTCATGATCCAAAACATAGGCTAACAAAACAAATACTCAGCAAGAATTTGAGCCTACCACTCCCAAGTGTTCCCTTGGAGATTCCCATGCATCCATGGAAAATGAATGAATTTAATTGACCACCTAAGAAATTCCTAGTGTAGTTGATCCTCAATCATCACCCGGAACTTCATCAATGTTGTCCCATCATTAATGTCCAGCTCGCCCCAGTCGATGATGTGTGATGATTCGTGAACTTACATCCTAAACTGTGATACATGAAATAAATTATTCATCTGATGCATTTTTTGGGTAAGATCTAGGTGGTATACCACCTCACAATCTTTGATCGGAATTTGGAATGGCCCGATGAATATGATAGACAAATTACTGCACCATTGAAATCTCTAAAATCCTTGATGACATGAAACATGATGGAACACATGGACTCCCTCCGTGAACACCATGGGAAAATTTCACCTATAATAATAATATTTCTACCATCTATGTGTAGTCCGAATCCACTTCTAGAAGATCTGCACCTTCTCGGTGGTAGCCCGTACTAACTCGGTATCCATGAGTGCAGATTCCCCTGGGTATTTCTAGTGTAACGATGATCTTCCTGGTCTCCCTGTTAGTTCCTTGAATGGTGTTATAGGAATGGTGGTGTGGTAGATAATGCTAACTTCACCAATGGTAGGTGATCATCCCAAATAAGAAAAAGTAAAAGATACAAGAATGAATAATTTCCCCTAACACGTAGATATTCCTCTTGGTAGGACCATCCATCTAGTGATGAAAATCCATACTCAAATGTATTGTATTCATGAATGCCTCCTACAATCCCTTTCATAGCTAGGATGTGAAGTGAGCATCACAGTCTGACATAATCATCGAAGGAACCCCATGAATCCTTACTATCTCTTGGACCTAGAGGAATCAAATTATCTCTTCCAATCCCTGGTCCTGGATGAGTAGGTTCACAGCTAGAAAAATAGGCGACTACCATGGGCCTCTAGCCATGGTTTTGAAATTGTGGCTATAGGTGGCTACAACCATAGTTTTGTGTTCTATAGCCTCATTTTCTAGACTATGTATATTTATGATTTTTCCGTGGGATATGGCCGTATTTTTCAATACCATATTTATATCCCACACATGTATCCCTGATTATGGGTCTATAGACATAGTTCTGATAACTATGGCTATAGGTCTCCCGCTATTGGGTGGCATACAAATTCTCCATACTAAAAATGGATGGAAGAACAATGATGATAAGGGTGTTTCTACACTAGGAAATATACTTTCACTCCTATGTACACACAAAGGGTTTTACATTACGTGTTTAAAGTGAATAGGGTGTTTCTACCCTAGAAATATGATGCACAAACCTCATACAGTACCCTACTGTTCCCAAAAAACTCATCACCTCAATCAAAATCCTAAGTGGAACCCAAGAAAGAACCACCTCTTGATGTGTGTTCAGGAAAATCCATAAGCATTTTGCGTGCTCCTCCTTAGACTCTAAATACACCAGAATATCATAAATTAATATGACCACAAACCCAAAAAGCATTGGTTGGATGATCCTATTCATGACTCCCATTAACATTTATTGAGCATTGGTCACACCAAATGGAATAACCAAGAACTCATATTTGATGTTACTACATCTAAAGGTTGTTTTTTTACATCCTCATCATGTACATGGAGTTGATGGTATCCATACATGATTTCTATCATTAAGAACAACCTCACTCCATTCAGCTAATCAAAGAGTTCATCGATTCGTTGAAGTGCATACTTGTTATTCACAATCTCTTAATTCAGACACCAATAGTCCACACATAGCCTCAATCATCTGTCTTCCTTCATGTAAAATAGAATTTGGGCCGCCCAAGGTGAAACAATAGGCCTCACGAATCCCTTTATGTGGAGGTCCTCCAGTTTCACTATTAACTCACAATGCTTTACACAAGCCATCTGATATGCCAGTGTGGAAATCAGTGTTGTCTTATGGTACAAAGCTATGTCGAATTCGACCTACCTTTGAGGAGGTAATCCAAGATCATTCATAGGTAAGAGTTACCCATAATCATCCACCACTACATAAAATTTTGGACTCCTATCATCCATCGCACAAAGGGTAAGGCTATGTAACTGGTGAGTGATGGGTCACACCCTTATCTGTGTATGTCCGCCTTCTGCTGAAAGTGTTCTATTTTCATCGGTAGTGGAAAACCATGTTCAATATAAATAGACACAAAACACTATGTGTCTAAAACAATATATCTAATCATTGATTTTGGATAACCAGTCCATACCAAAAATTACATTGTTCAGTATTTGCAGTACTATAAAATGATCCCAGCTGATGATCTCACCTCCATGGGTAATCTCACACTGCTAGTACCCATGAGTTATCATCAAGTACTCTCTTATATAAGTCTCTAATTGTAAGGATAAAGAGAACAACTCTACCAGAATCTATGAGAACCAACAAGGTCAGTTGAAAGGAAATATTCAATGGAACATATGTCTATATGAACAAAATATATTATGGATAATACATAGATTGTACCTCTAATCACATCTCGAGCATGGAGATCACAGTCCTCCATCACCAAAATCTTGTCCTTCCACTATCCACCTGCTCCAAGAGCCTGTGGTGGGATACCTGGTGGTTGTATCTCAGGTTATTAATTGTCTTTTCCAGGGTAGAATCACACTAGATACCCTTTACACTGATGGGGAATCCTTTCGTGTTGATATAGAAGTTCCACCAAATATTTCACATGCTGAGGAAGACAATGATGACCTCCCCATTGTTGAGATTACATGAAGATGGTGTTTAGTATGCGGTGTTCAATGATGAATCGGAGACTAGTCTTGGTTGTGATCTGATGCAGGGTCAAGAGGTGATAGCATATGGTTCTCCAGTTGAAGAGGAATGAGATGAGCTATGAAACCCGTGATCTTAAGCTAGTAGTGGTAGTCTTTGCATTGATGATGTGGAAAGACTACTTTATCAGTGACTGGGTTACCCTATTCTATGACCACAAGAGTCTCAGGTATCTCTTATCTCAAAAGGAGATGATCTTGAGATAGATATGATGGCTAGAGTTCCTCTAGGAAAATGACATTAAAATAGTCTAAATTATATGGAAGGGGAACACAGTGATGTATTCTTTTAGCAAGAGATACATCTTTTAGTTTTTTAGTGACACATAAGAGTATTTGGTCTCATTAATAATACCATTTGAGGATCGAGATAGAGTATCTTCTCTCCAGTCAATGGTAGTTACCCATTCATTCTTATTATGATTTAGGGAGGCATAGCTTGGAGATACCGACTGGGAGATTTTACAAGATTCAATGTCTACATGGAATGCCCATGATGGATATTCATATTTTTGTGAGCATTTCTTCCTTTTTAAGGGATGCATATTATTATTAGTGATATTATTAGAGGATGTGTTTATGGAATTCCTTAATTCCCCTTTAGATATACATATAGGAGTGTAAATGATATATGAGGGCCATTGATTCAGATTTTGGTCAGCTGGAATAAAGAATGAAGTGGAAGAGTTTGTTTCAAGATGCCTCACTAACTATTAAGTGAACGCTGAGCACCAGGGTCCAGTAAGAATTACCCAACCACAAGAGGTTCCATAGTAGCTATGTAATGTGATATCAATAAATGTTTTGACGAGTTTACCACACACATCCAGGGGACATCATACCATCGAGAAGATCATTTACTAACTCACCAGGTTAGACCACTTTCGACCTATCTGTGATCATTGTTTAGTAAAGATATTGATACGAATATATTTGAATGAAATAGATCATCTCCACAGAGTTTCATTAACGATGGTCCCATATTGTGGTGATCGTTTCACATCATGGTTGTAAAATGGATTGCATGGGGTGTTTGGGACTCAATTGTTGTTGAACACATCATTTCAGCCCTACACGGATTGCCAGAATTAGAGGTACATTCAAGTTCTAGAGGAAAACCTAAAAGCTTGTATCCTATACATTGGACGCAACATGGAGGACCACATACCAGTAGTTGATCTTGAATATACCAATAGTTACCACTCGACTATTATTGTGGCACTATTTGAGGCATTGTACATGTGACATTGAAGGTCACCACTAGGCTGGATATACCCAAGAGAGTTGTCACACGTGAGTCCAGTGATGTTTCAAGCTACCACTAAAAATGTTCATATCATATAGGAGTGGATGAGGACTAAATAGATCTAGAAGAAGTCATATTCAAATAATAGTTAGAGGCCTCCATTGTTCAAGGAGAGATACTATGTGTTCCTTTGGGTGTCACATCCATTAGGATTGTGTAGATTTGGTCGGAGAATAATGTTCTCTCTGAGACATAATATCACTTTTCTTATACTGGGAGGACATGGTGAGGATGTTTACCACCTATATATAACCATATTGTTGCACCGATTTCATGATGTATTCCACATGTCACAACTAAGGAGGCACATTCATGATCCATTTCACATCATCAACGAGGGAGATCTAGAAATAATGATGGTATGAATTTTTCTAAGTAAATATGGGAGGTTGAGGATCGACTTGAGGGGATCCTTCAAGTTTCGTTGATTCCTCTATTTTTTATTTAGTGGTAGCACATGAATCTTTAACAGTTCACTTGGGAGTCGAAGGAACATAATTTTCCTCAGTACCCTCATCTGTTTTTAGTAGCCATTGTTTTTGTATTTAGGGAAAAAATCCCTAAGTAGGGGAGAATTTAATGACTCAAATATATCATGATTTAATTTTTATAATTTTTTTCGAAAATTAATGTATCAGTTTCTGAGATGGTGTGTGATTACGAGGCTTGGGGTTCAAATAATTTTTTTTTGAGAAATTATAGTTTTTAATTACTTGCACAAATAACTTTTCATGAAAAGTGAAATAACTCTTCAAAGACTACTCGGATAAAAAGTACAAGGGAACCATTGATCTCAAAGCAGTTTTTTTCTACAAGGCCCAACCTAACATTGGTCAACATGATTCATCAATGGAAAAAGTCACTATGGTCATAACCATCCATAAAATAAGTAAATAAATATTATTTTATTTTGAAATCATAAAAACTCATAAACAGTTACTCGGATTGGAAATATGAGACCACCATTGAATTTTTATGGTTGAGTTTTTCGTAAAAGGGAATAAACTTGAATGGAGTAGGTAGATTGTGAAAGTTAGATTTTGGATGTAGATGTCATTAAAATAACTAAGAAAGTATTTTACTGAAAATTACATGTTGAAACATAAGAGGATTTACTTTTTTTAAAGCCATGTGAGTGGAATTTATGATTATCACCATAACCCTAAACTTCCATTAAGTCAAGGAGATGGAAGCTATATCTTAATGAAATAACCAATGAATCATGAAATGATGATGAAAAGGGCATTTGTTCCTTGCCACCGAGCAATCCAAATCGATGTATGGTGTTGATATCTTCATTATTTCATTCCCTGCTCAAAGAATAAAATGATGCAAAAAGACCGACCCCCAAACTGGTTGATCCATGTTTCAATCATTCTTCAAGGAGGGATAATTCTGAACCAATTAAAGGGAATAGATCATGGTGATTATTCTATTGTTGGTTTTATCATTATCCTACTATCATGAATGGAGGAAGGCTGAATGCAGAAGACAAAGACCAATTCCTTAGGTGTTCATGTGCTTAACGTATCCACCCTATGATATCGTGTTCTTTGGAAATTCACCTTTCTTTGGAACCCTATGTGGATGATCGATCATTGCACCCATGATCCAAGGAAAAATGTTCCAAGACCGAAGTTGTTGATCTATGAAACAATTTTGGTGGTGCGATGAGATTTCAATAGGCTAACAACGACTTATTGAAGAGGGAATGACAAATGGCCAGCCACCAGCATGGAAACCGTTAGGGATGACAGAACATGGACTGATGAGTGGCCAGGTTTTAGTGGGGGTGAAAACCCACAATTTAGTGGGACCTTTTTAGAGGAGGAGCCTACAAGTGAACTTGATGGGGGAGGGGGGAAATATTCATGGCATGAGACCTCTATGGGATGCCGCTCGGAGGTTGCATCTATGGGATCCCACGGGTTGGAGAGGCTATGGGCGGAGACCAGGACACAACGACAGGTGGGTTGGGATGTGGTAATGTTCCACATGTATCTTGAAATGGAATATTCTTTTGAGATGAGGGTCAGGATCTGGTGGTGTATGCATTGAACACAATTTCCACGTTGAATGGGACTGCATGGTCAAGACATACACTGATGAAGGTGGACCACATGTGGTGGGCTGATCTGGAGATCTGGGTAATTCCTATGTCCCATTAGGTCGAATGATGCGGCCATATGGGCAGGGCTGGATTAGGCCAGACCTGAATGAACCAGCTAGGTTGGGTTCTCTGGACAGGGGTGGAACAGGCTCAGAGCATCTCCTTTTTTACAAAATTAGACATATCATTCAAACGGTGTGTCTATTTGTAGATCCGCTTATGGAGTTTGGAACCTTGCAATTAGACAACCCTTTTGAGATACTCTAATTAAGTTTTTGTGGAATTTGGATGATTAACTAATGACTCAAGGAGTAGGGTCTCTAGGAAGAATAACTATATGATATGTATCATGCATCTGCGAATGACTATGTGGCATTAGTCGCTATGTGACTTGAGGGACTACTTGATACATTGAAACTTCATGCACGATCGACACTATATTTGTCATCGATTCACCATACACCATTATAAAATCATTATCCATCGATTTTTCGTGTAAATAAACGTCCTAACCACCATCACCACTTCAGGATCCATCAACGTGTAACGTCTCGGACCCGGGATCCCCTAAAACGGGGCCCTGAGATGGGTTGCCACATGACCTCAAGCACACCTCCCCCAATACTACTTGTTGCCAACTAGTGATGAGAGTCTAATATGATACATGGGGAGACTATACCCTCTCTACCAAAGTATGCCACATTAGAAAATTTTTTTAATAGAGGAAAAAATATAACAAATAGCAACAAGAATTAATAAACAATTCCTAAAACTAGGTACGACTATATACAATAGTTAAAATGACATTCCATGCTACTGTTTCCACTGAACAAAGCCACAACATAATGTAAATAGAATAATCCCTAAAAGGCAAGGACTCCATGTCTAGAACCTCACCCAACATGTCCCATGCCCAACTCAACTCCCTAGAATATGGCCCTTTCCTTTGTCCGGATCTACAAGCATGGAGTCTACTTGGGTACCCAATGGTGGCCCAAGCATGGTGTGAGTTTAACTTTATTGGAAACCACCAATGGTGTCTACAAAAATATCCAAAAAAAGTATATAGTGCATGAAAATGATAAATTATGGAATTTAAAGATAAATAGTTCAATAGTCAATTGAAGACTTTGTTCATTATACCATATTACCACTGTGTTTGGCTTCACTACATAGTAACATCGTGATTTAATCTACCCATTTCATGTGTTCAGTGGATTGCAAATATTCAATGATCTTAATAATATGTGAATAAAATCAAGCCATATCTCATTAAGAATCATATAATAACAACCTCATATGTAACACCCCGAGCTTCCATGGTACACTTCTCTTTGAATAATAGAGTAGCGTGTGTTGTACGCAACCTCGAGTTCTAACACACCGCGACCAATCAAAGTAGCTGTTATGAATAGTAATACCAACGTTTTGAAATTATATAAATTTTATATTTCAAAATGGACTTCATTTTTGTATTCATAATATCGAAATAATCCTATGTATAATTTTTGGTAATTTTCCAAGAACTTCCAATTTTCGATGAATAGTGAAAAATACTTAAAAACAACATTTTTAATCAAAATACTTTATAGTGATAAGATATACTATTGAGTGGTTTTATAGTATAATTATAATATATTTTTACCATTTTATCCAATGTCGGTCATTAGAATTAATTTCACTTTGAAATTGGACATAAACAATTGTCAATCTTTTAATATATATTGTTTCTTAAAAAAATGCTATTTGTTTTGACAATGGTAATTAATTATAGAATTAATTAATTAAAATTATATATTTTTAATTTTTTAAAATAGACATCATTTTTTAATTCATAATATCAATTATAGCTTATGGTGAATTATTTTTATTGTTCTGAAAAACTTCGATTTTTGATAAATAGTGAAATCACTAAGTGGTAGTTAAAAAAATGATTTTTAGTTAAATGAAATTTTACCACCTCTGTGATTTGAATTTGAAAAATCTGACATACATTGATTTAATTAATAAGTAAAATGTTCTTCAATGAGATTAAAATAATTTTTGGTGAATAGTAACGTTTTAGTTCTATTAATCGCGATTAAAGGTAATTAGTGTAATTTAAGGTAAATATAATGATATAATAATATGAAATTACCTTTACACTTGTCATAAACTTATTTTAGGAGTCATTGAAGACCCATACAATCAACGGGTCAACTTGGGGGCCCCATGGAGCAACTTGGGTAAGAAAATGACAATAATAACTTTTTATTTAAAGTAAAAAATAAAAGTGTCACAAACATGTGTTGTTTTACTAAAAAAATTTACAAGGGGTTATAAAAGATATTTTTTCGACAATAAATATCAATTAGAAAGATAAAACGATTTTTCACATGATGGTAATTGTTTTATAAATTTTAGGAATTAAACAAAAAAATTTATTTATGACACCAAGATGACGAAGCGATTACCTCATTAATTAAGGATTTAAATAAAATGAAAAGATAATGTAAAATCTAAGACATAATCTTGTCAAAAACCTATTGGATGAGTATATTTAGAACCCTTATCACCTTATACTAGAAATATATTATTTGGGGACCTTTGAAATCCGAAAATCACTTCATAATAATGTAACATTTCATGACATTCCAAGAGTGTACCTCCTCTCCTCTTATAAAAGGCCTCACCTCTACCACTATATTCACACCATCAAATCCATTTGTCTCAGCCAAACTCTTCCCAAATACTCTCTCAACTTCCCTCTATTACTCCTAGAAGCCTCACTTTGGGCAGAAGTCTTCTCAAGGAAGCCTTTGCCTCAAATCAAAAAGAGTTACTCGGTTTTAAGTTAATGTCTTCTCTTATATTCTTTTTTTTATTTTGCTTCTCCAACCACTTAAACTCTTTTTATTCCTTTATTTTGTTACAAAAAAGTATCTTAAATATAATAGGATTTTGTTATTAGATATATTTTATTGACACTTAAACACAACTTCATATAATGGTTAAAGAACATATTGTTTCTGTGGGTGGTGAATTACAGCCTCACGAAAGGATGATTGTTCAATCTTCTTTTAACACCTTTCATAGTGGCCATTAAGATGTCAATATATTTATATATGATATATATTATATTTATGTTTTCCTTATTCTTCTATATTTTTCATTTATGACATACCTTTATGTTTTCCATTTTGGTTAAACTCAATAATTTCATTTTAGAAAGTGCGGACTACCGCCCCCTCAAAGTGATTTGAATCGCTAATGCCATATGTGGGACGTATAAAGTATGGAGTTAATGATATTATATATGATATTATATATGATATTATACTGGTATAATAATATACCTTCATATCATTATGTTATCATTCCATTAAATACGAAATAGAAATGAAAGTAGTGTTCATGCGTACGTACGACTTACAGTCTCCATGAACGGTGCATTTCATTTCATACTTCTAAATGTTATGTAATATTATAAATTCATGTATCTACTGGATATATATCATATAAATGATATCTACATCATGAATATAATTCTGGATATAATGGATATTCTACCACATTAACAACTTGTAATTATAAGAAGTTTATTGTTGACTCAAGTACCAAAGATCGACAAAATGACTGTTATTTACTTAAATAACTACATAATGTTCATAACATGGTAATAAGTTATATAAACAGAATAATTAACGTTAAAAAGGTTCTTAAGAATGTATAAATTAACTCTTGTTTATTATTCAGGACATTAAAGAACGATCATGTCATGTCGGACATGAGGTAAGGGACTTCGTCTCAATCTCCATTCATTGAGGCATATTTTGTTTTATACACAACATTCTTTTATAGGGTGTATAAACCCATTTGACTTTTAATTTTATTTAAAAAGAATATTTTTATGCGAAGAATTTTTATTAAATGATAAAAGAATTTATTTTGTCTTACGTATGCGGCGACAATGACTTCTCCGCCGCTGTGACCATTATTTGAGTTTCGGTTTCCTCTACAAGCCATATGTTTTTTAAATGATAAATAAATACCATGTTTTACTTTACTTTTATTTTGGTATTGAAAATGGTTTTTAAAATGGTATTATTATATCAATTTTTTGTATTGATATCTTGTGATTGAAATGTGGAAATGTTATGTTTCCTTTATGCAAGTTTTATGTGATATGAATGTGTTATGGTTTATGATATGTTTAAATCTGTTCATATGAGGAATACATTGAACTTAATAAGTGAAGGGTGGAGCCCGCTATAGCTCCGCAATGCATCGGTAGGTCTCATGAGACAAACTAGTGTCTTGTAATGAGGATTTGACAAAATCTTATTTGTAGTCTTGGCACGAGTCCTTGGCTACGTGGTTATGATGGTCTAGCATTATGCATTCCATCATTATGAATGTGGTTATTGATATTTCATGTGATTATTCGACTAGTAGAATATCCATGTGAATAATTAAATATAATTATTTCATTTTACTTTTTACATATTATTCTGATGTTCAAGTTTAAAAAGTATTTTTTTTATACATTTCCTTAAATGTTTATATTTATTTATGAAAGCTTCCGCAATATTGTTATCCTTACTGAGCATCTGAGCTCACCCCTTTCAATGTTTTAATTTTTCCAGGATGTGAAGAAGTATTTTATGAATGACTTGTAGGGATAGTATTAGGGGATATAAAGACAAAATGTTGTTGTAGTTTTTTAACTTTATGATGTAATGTAATATTTATGAATGTATCTAGTGTTTCCAAGGCTACTAAACTAATCTGTCTTTCAAAACTTGAACTTTTGTGATAATGTCAATGTTACGTAATAATGCACCGACTCTGGGTAACTGAGTTCAGTGCTTTATAGTTGGTATCAGAGGCAATTTAGTACTAACCTTGGAAGCTAGATTTAGATAAACTCTGATTAGATCACATAGCCCTAAGATATACATTGAGGATTAGTATAAAATAAATTCCTAGAATTTTGGAATTATAGAGATTTTGTGTGTTTTCTGAGAAATAAATCCCTGTATGTATACGAGCAGGTTGAGGCGGCTCTGGAACATATGTACCTTATAACGACCCATAATTTACATACATTGTTAATACTTAAAAATTGATGTATAATTATTAAAACATATAACAGAACCATGAAAGGACCATATATGTATAGTGTCTTTAGAAACTGGGAATCATAAACAACTGGTTCATAAATCATCTATGTAGTATCTCATTTATTTCATCATATCTAGATTCCCTTTTTGGCATATCCTAATTAATATATTTCTTCCTAACCTGGGGAAAAGAAAACATACAAAAGGTTGAGCTCAAATTCTCAGTAAGGGTAAACAAAAGAAATATAAATCACATCATATTCATCAGAAAATATCATTTTGGAAATATTAACCTAGAAAAGAGATCATAATTTCATAACATGGAATAAATCATAGTAGTGAAATGTAATCCCAACAATCATAACATAAAACATAAAACTTTTTTTCATAGACACATAATCATAGAGAATCATTTCTTAGTAGTCAAGACTCAGATCCAAGACTATCTTAGCGGACAAAGTCCATTTCTGAACCGTGTTCACTCCTCGTTTCAGTCCTGTTTCACAGAACTGGATTAACCTGTCTTTCCAGCCATGTCTATCTCATGAGATATAAATCTTTACCCAATTAATTGGAGGGAGATATAGGTCCCAACCATCTTATAATGAAACCATTCTTATGTGTGCCACAAAATCATAAATCATACATCATAGCATAACCCATGTAATAAAAATTGGAATCTTAAACATCATTCCATAATAACATAATCCATATAAGATAAAAAGACATCATAAAAAAATTCATCATAACATAATCAAATTAATGTAAAAATAGGGATAGAAACATAACCCTATATTATCTTATATTGAAAATAATTTTGATTAAATACTTGAAATCCATTCTTGAGGAAAATATCATTTCTACTTCAAAAACATTTTTACTTTATTAAAATGTTATAAAATTTTAAACTAAAATAAGTTGATTAAAAATAAACTTGAAATCATGTAAATGAAGCTTCCTGAAAATAATGTTCTAAAATTTCATTCAGTCCGTATAAGTTAAAAAAACATTCTTCTCGTACTTTGGCCGGAAAAGTCAGAAAGTATCTTGTACAAAAAACGACAAAAGATTCCTTTCATATCTTTAACTAAAAACTCACCGAAGGGTAAAATTGGATTTAAAAAATGTAGGAGGATATAAATAATATTACATATTGATGAAACATGGATGTGCATGATAAATATTCCTCGGTAAATTCTGAAGTATAATGAATCTCAGATAAAAATGAGATTGTGATATTTTCCCTTACCTTAGGTCCGATTTTCTTCATAAGTGTCAGAAACTCCTGTATAATGATTTAAATAATTTCATTGACTTATTAAAAAATCATACTTATTTTTCTGATATCATATATGGTCATATTTGTAGCTTCTTATTGGTAATAATTCATTGCTACTTGTTTTTCGGGTGTTTATTACTTTTTGTTCTTATCCGTGTTTGTCGAATAAATTCTTATTATTCTTTTTAGGTTATAGATACCTCATTTCAAGAATGGTATTAGTTTAATATATATCATATTTATTCATTCAATTCATTTATATATTCATTATGCAATGAAGATCATGTAGAATGAGTCGCATCACATCGTGGAGACGGTATTCCGTACGTACGCACGAGCGATGATATCATTCCCATGATCGTGGAATTGTATTGGAGTGTATTTATACTGTTTCGTAATCAATATAAATTTAAAATTATAATATATTGTTATTATTTACACCATTACCCCCATCCTAGTAAGGTGGTGGTGGAAAATAGATTACACCACGGCGTGGAGACGATATTCCATACGTACGCACGCGCGATGATTTCATTTTCCGTAGGATGGATAGATGGTGAAATAGGGTTGTTTCATAATTATAATAACATAAAATTATATGAGTAAAACTGATGTTATTACCTCATAATGAAACAAATAAAGATGAAGATGTATAAGAAGAAATAAAGTCGAAATAATTGGTAATGGACATTACCTCTTCTTTGAAGGGCCTCTTCATAACTTCCTCTTAGGGCGGTAAAGATGGTCTTTCAAAAGGACCAGGACCTCTAGAATGTTTCTAGGGATGTGTAGAGGATAAATTGGTAGGGTTTTTACGAGATTTAAGGCTCAATGTGGTGTGAGTAAGAGAGGGAGGAGGTTCCCTTTTATAAGGGAGGAGAGGGGCACCTTAGGAAAAACCCAAAATATTATTTTATTATAAAGTCTTATTCGGTTTTTAATAGCTCCGAATTGATTTATTTTAAAGATAATGTGGGTATGGGTCTAAATACTCTCATACAATAGAATTTATACAAGTTTAGGTTTCTATTTAAACCTTATCATTTAGATTTAACTTTAAGTTATATAATTTATCTTTTACCTTGTCTTCTTGTTTTCTTACACTATAAAGGTTAATAAACATACTATAACAAGCCAAAGGAACCCCAAGTTGTTTATTATTAATATATATACCATATATAAGTTATTAGGATGAACCTTATAATTTTAGAAATAAAATAACAATTAATAATATAATGTTTGTTTTAAATACTATTTTATGTCAATTTTGACACTATTTGGTAGTTGATTTTTTTGAAAATAATAACTAAAATATTAGTTCTAAAACCATTACTTAAATCAATTATAACACGTCATATTAACCTAGAAAATTATTTTAATTCATAAAAATTCTCAAATTACATTTATTTGGGTATTTATAACATCAATTATATCAATATTTCATTAATAAGATAATTACTGCATCATCATTGTGTCATAAATAAATTAATTTATATACTGTCTAAAAGTTAAAAATAAAATACGATTATGTAGGAAATATATTTTTCATTCTAAATAATATTCATAGTCGGATTTATCTTATGTATAACCTTATATTAAAAATGATTTAGTTATTAAAATTTGATTTTAACTATTTTAACCCTTCTTTAAATAAATTAATAATAAATGTTCTAATCTAATCCAAGTGGGCATAAATGGTCATATTTTTTTTCTACGGTTGTTTTTGGTCGAATAAAACTAATACAATATAATTATGATTGTGTTAGGTTAATAATAATATCATTTTTACCCTTAATTACCCTATTTACTTTTAACCGTGGTAAAAAAAGTAAAAAGTTACTATTCACCAAAAATTATTTTTCATCTCATTGAACCTCATTTTAGTACATGATATTAACTGTGTCTCTTGGATTTTTGAAATTCCACTCACAGATTCGGTAAAATTATGTTTTATGTGAATTTCCAAATTCTCCTATGAGGTTGGTAAATGACGGTGAAAAGTTCAATAAAATTTTTATATATCTAAAATTATTATAAAATGAATCCAATAAATTGAATTGAACATATATAGGTATTATGTATCAATTTTGACCAAAATTAAATTTAAATAAAATAAATAATTATTTAAATAAAAAGTTGGTTTTTAAATAGTAATCTCGTGTTTTCACTATTCATCAAAAATAAAATGTTTTCAGAAAAATACCAAATTTTCACCCTAGTCTAATTTCGATATTCTGAATCCAAAAATTAAGTCCATTTTGGAAAATAAAATTTCCAAATTTCCAAAAAGTGGGTATCACTATTCATAACGGCAAGTTTTAATAATATTTTAACAGTATACGGTTGTTTAGTGAAACTCGGTATTGTGTACGACACAAGCTATCGAGAAAGGTTGCGATTGTGTGTAAAGAAAGTCAAGCTAGTGTTGTGTGTAGTGATATATTTCTTTTATTATTTTTATAAAAACAAAATATTTCTCATAAAAGTCTCGGGAGTTACATTCTACCCCCTTAAAATGAATTTCTCCCTCGAAATTCATCACTTTGTAACAAACATATGAGGATACCTCTCCCTTATCATATCCTCAAGCACCCATGTAGCTTCTTCTAATTGGTGGTTCCTCTATACAACTTTCACCAAGTGAGTAGTCTTGTTCCATAGGACTTTTTCACTACAATCGAGAATCTCCATCAGCTGTTCTTCATAAGAAAGCTCTTGCTCCAGCGGTACAACTTTTGAGCTGAGTACATGTGAAGGATCAGGTTTGTACTTTCTCAGGAGAGATACATGGAACACATCGTGAACATAAGAGAGATTCGGTGGAAGTTCCAACCTGTAAGCTACCTTCCCAACACGATCCAGTATTTTGAAATGATCGATATATATAGGGCTCAGCTTTCCCTTCTTTCCAAATCTCATTACTCTCTTCCAAGAAGATATTTGTAAGAACACTTTATCTACCACTTCAAACTCATGGTATTTTCTTCGGTTTTTGGCATAACTTTTTTTTCGACTCTGAGCATCTCTAATGTGTTTTTGAATAGATCTGACCTTTTCTGGCATCTCATCAACAAGATTAGGTCCTAATAGATTTCTTTCCCCAACTTCATCCCAGAAAGTTGGAGTCCTGCATTTCTTTCCATAGAGAGTTTCATAAGGAGACATCTGAATACTATAGTGAAATCTATTATTATAAGAAAATTACACCAAAGGTAGGTGTTTATCCCAACCTCCTTTGAAATCATTAGATCAAGCTCTCAACATATCTTCTAGAGTTTGAATTGTTCTCTCAGAATGACCGTCTCTCTGAGGATGATAAGTAGTGATGAAACCGAACTCTTTATCCACAGTATGCAGAAGACTTCTCTAGAACTTCGAGGTAAACCTCAGATCCCGATCAGATATAATAGAATGTGGTACTCCAAGAAATATTACCACATCTTTCACATATATCATGGCAAGCTGATCCAGAGAGAAATCATCTCTAATAGCAATGAAGTGTGTCGACATTGTAAGATGATCAACTATGACCCATTTATCATTATTTCCTTTGGATGTTTTAGGAAGTCCATTGACAATGCCCATAGTGATGTTTTCCCATTTCCATTCTGGTATGGGTAATGGTTGTAACATCCCCTTAGAATTTTGTCTCTCAGCTTTAACTTGCTGATAAACCAAGCATCGAGAGACATATTCATCAACATCAATTTTCATTCCATCCCAGAAGAAGTACTCTTTCAGGTCCCTATACATCTTTGTGCTTCCAGGATGAATAGAGAATGAAGAACTATGAGCCTCATCCAGCAGCTCATTCTTTAATTCTGGGATTGGAGGAACAGAAACCCGATTCCTGATCCTTATTATCCCATCACAATCAAGGTTGAATTCAAGAAAATTTATCTCATTATTTTGTAACACTACATATTCTTTCTGTTCCTATTTAATCATTACATGTATAGATGGTTGAACATTCATTTGATAAAGCTAAGATTTTTTCCCTTCCAATATAATTCCAAGATCCATCCTTTGTAAATCCATAAATATTGGATCTGTTGTGATCTTAATCATGGATAAGATAGCATGGCCTTGTCGACTTAATGCATCTACCTCCTTGTTTTCATTCCCAAGGTGGTAATGAATTGAGCGGTTGTAATCCTTAATCATCTCCAACCACATTCATTAGTGCATATTCAGCTCCATTTCTGTGAAAATATACATTAAAATTTTATGATCAGTATAAATATCACACCTTTCTCCATAAAGATAATTCCTCCAAATCATTAATGCAAATATTACCACATCTAACTCCAAATCATGAGTTGGGTAATTTTTCTCATGGATTTTGAACTGTCGTGAGGAATAAGCTATCACCATATCATTTTACATCAGAACACACCACAGCCCCTTCTTGGATTCATCACTGTAGATCAAAAACCTTTCTCCACTATAAGGAAGTGTGAGTACAGGTGCACTGGATTAACTTCTTTTTAACATCTTGAAATTATCTTCATGTTCTTATGTCCAATAGAACTTGAATCCTTTCCAAGTCAACATGGTGAGTGGATTAGAAAATCATGAAACATCTTTCACAAAACGTCGATAATATCCAGCCAAACCAAGAAAACATCGGATCTCAGTTACTGCTATTGGTCTCGACCATCTTTAGATAACCTCTATTTTTGTTGGATCCACAGATATCCCCTCTTTTGAGATTTTGTGACCCAAAAATGAAACTTTTGGAAGCCAAAATTCAAACTTGGTAAATTTGGAAGAAATCTTCTCCTTTATCCGAGTCTTCAATATAACACTCATGTGATCTTCATGTTCACCCTTTATTATTGAATAGAAAAGAATATCATCTATAAAGACTATCACAAACTTATCAAGATAGTCTCTAAAGACTCTATTCATCAGATCCACGAAGATAGTAGGGGCATTAGTAAGACCAAATGGCATCACTATAAATTCATAGTGTCCATACCTTGTACAGAATGTTTTCTTTGGAATATCTTCTCTTTCGACCCTTAATTGATGATACCCTGAACGAATATCAATCTTGCAAAAGTATTGAGCTCCACATAGTAGGTCAAATAAGTCGTCAATGCGTGGGAGAGGATATTTGTTCTTGATAGTGATCTTGTTAAGTTCTCGATAATCAATGTAGATTCTCATCGATCCATCTTTGTTCATAACAAATTGAACAAGTGCTCCCCAAGGTGACGCACTTGGGAGTATGAATCCCTTATCAATATTATCTTGGAGTTTCTTCTTCAATTCATGTAACTCAATTTGGGCCATTCTATAAGCTGTCTTTGAAATAGGTAAAGCACCCGGTACGAGTTTTATTGAAAACTCAACTTTACGATTTGGTGGAAGACCTGGTTATTCCTCCAGAAAGACATCGTCAAACTACTTTACAATGGGAATATTCTTAATATTGAGTTTCTCACCAACCATTTGAGATAAATAACCTTCATTTAGTGGAATCAAGACCCATAAGAAAGAAGAAATTTCCACTGGAAGGTTATGTTCATCCTTGGATCGATAGACGGTCATATATTGATCTGGAATATGAAATGTGACTTCCCTGCTTTGGAAATTGATATGAGCTCCATATAAAGAAATCCAATCCATGCCAATAATCACATCAAATTCCATTTTAGGAAAGATCACAAGATTTCCAGGAAGCACTATCCCACAAACATCAATCAGAGAGTAATTATAGACTTTTGATGCGACTGATATGCCATTAGGGGTTGTCACAGCTAACTCAACATCTAATTGGTGAGGTAATATGAAGATACCCTTAGGAAATTCTTCAGAAATAAAAAAGTGGGAGGATCCAGAATCAAATAAAACATTTTCTATTTTAGAGTGGATGGTAAGTGTACCTTTCACCACTTCGTTATCGTACTCCACATCATTGATAGAAATTGCATGTGACATTTTTGTGTCTTTTTCCATAAGAGTTTCTTGACGTCGATCATCATCAATAACCCTTGGATTAGGGAATTGATTAGCACAAAGACCCATTTCCTTGGACTTGTAACATTGAAGTGTAGGAGGTGCACTCTGTCTATCCTTTTCATTGTTCGCATCACTAGAAATATTTTTCCCATCATTGTGGCAATCAAATTCCCGATGAAATTCATTTCCACATTGGAAACATTTAATTTCCCCTTTTAGACAACTCCCTACATGTTTCTTTCCACACTTTGAGCATAGGGGAAAACTAATCTTCTTTTCAGTGTGCTCTTTAGATTTTCATTTGAATTCCATTTTCCTCTTCTTATCAAACCCATATGACTGATTGGTTAATCCAATCTCCATCTCAACATTGAGAGAACATCGAACGATTTCCTAATAGCTATTGGTGTCCCTTATGGGTAACACCCTTTGAAGACTTGGTTTTAAGCCACTAAAGAATCGATTGATATTACTCTCAGGTTGGATATTAATACCAGAAGTGTACCTTGCATGTCTTGTAAAATTTTCTTCATAGGTACCAATAGATTCATCATCCTTTTTCTTCAGTTCAAGAAACTCCTTCTCCATCTTTGTTCGAAGAATACTAGGGAATTAATTATTGGAAAATATGTTCTTGAACTCATCCCATTCCATAGACTCAATTTTATCCCTTTTCCTCGTATTCTTGATAAGGTTCCACTATTGATCAGCTTCACCTTCCAAACGATAAACTGCTAAGATGACTTTATCATGTTCAGAACATTGAAGAACTGAAAATATCATTTCAGTAGTACTGATCTATTGTTCATCCTCTAATGGATCAGTGGGCCCGCTGAATGAGGGTGGACGCTGCTGCATGAAAGATTCGATAGAATTTTTCTCCTTCCTTTGCTCGTTTGGAAGTCCTGCATGATTCATAGCTTGAGAAAGTTGTCTGAGAATGGCTATAAGATTTTTCATTCTAGATCCCATAACGTTTGGTTTCTCGTGGGGATAATCATTTCATTACCTATCGCATTCCGCATTAACACAGTTCTGTCGGGTTCCAGCCATTGACTAAAACCAAGATGAATAGTGTGAGAAACACTAATTATTATAGGGAAAACACATAATCAAGAATAAAATTTCAAATGTTAGGTCTTATCATAGGTTTTTCATGGACATTTTTAAAACACTGAGATTGTATTTTATGCTTAGACTTATCCTTAGGGTTCTTACTAAGGCTTTCACATCCTAGTTTCGAAAGGTTGACTATACCTTTCCTCTGATACCAACTATAATGACCCATACATTACATACATTGTTAATACATCAAAATTGAAGTACACTTATTACAAAATATAAAAAAACCAAGAAATAACTATGTAGTTATAGTGTCTTTACAAACTGGGAAACATAAACAACTGGTTCATGAATCATCTACATTTTCTCTCATTTATTTCATCATATCTAGAGACCCTTTTTGGCATATCCTGCTTAATATCCTTCTTCCTGTCCTGGGGAAAGAAAAACATACAAAAGGGTGATCTCAAATTCTCATTAAGGGTAAACAAAAGAAATATCAATCACATCATATCCATAAGAATATATCATTTTTGAAATTGTAACCTGTAAAAGAGATCATAATTTCATAACATGGAATAAATCATAGTTGTGAAATGTAATCCAAATAGTCCTAACGTCAAACATAAAACATTGTGGATTATACATATAATCATATAGAATTATATCATAGTAGTCAAGACTCATAGCCATGACTATCTTAGCAGACAAATTCCATTTCTGAACTGAGTTCACTCCTCGTTTCAGTCTTGTTTCACTGAACCGGTTTAACCTTCCATTCCAGCCATGTCTATCTCATGAGATATAAATATTTACCTAATGAATTGGAGGGAGATATAGGTCCCACCCATCTCATAATGAAACCATTCTTATGTGTGCCACAAAATCATAAATCATACATCATATCATAACCCATGTAATTAAAATGGGAATCTTAAACATCATGCCATCATAACATAATCCATATAAGATAAAAAAAAATCCTAAAAATAATTCCATCATAACATAATAAAATCAATATATAAATAGGGATATAAACATAACTATATATTATCTTCGATTGAAAATAATTTTGATAAAACACTTGAACTCCATTCCAGAGGAAAATATCCTTTCTACTCCAAAAACTTTTTTCCTTTATTAAAATGTCATAAAATTTTAAACTAAAAGAAGTTGATTACAAAAAATATGAAAACAAGTAAAGGAAGCTTCATGTAAATAATGTTCTAAAATTCCATTCAGGCCGTATATGTTAAAAAAACATTCTTCTCGTACATTGGACGGAAAAGTCAACAAGTGCCTCGTACGAAAAATGACAAAATATTCCCCTCATATCATTAACTAAAAACTCACTGAAGGGTTAAATTGGATTTAAAAAACTATATGAGAATATAAATAATTTTACATATTGAGGAAACATGGATGTATATGATAAATATTCCCTAGTAAATTCTGAAGTATAAAAAATCTCGGATAAAAATGGGATTGTGAGATTTTCCCTTAACTTAGGTCTGATTTCCTTTGTAAGTGTCTGAGCCTCCTGTATAATGATTCAAATAATTACATTGACTTAATACAAAATCATAATTATTTTAATTAAATCATATATGGTCATATTCTTATCTTCTTATTAGTAATATTTCATTGTTACTTGTTATTCGGGTGTTTATTACTTTTTGTTCTTATGCATGTTTTGTCGAATAAATTCTTATTATTCTTTTTAGGTTATAGATACCTCATTTACAGAATGGTATTATTGTAATATATATCATATTCATTCATTCAATTCATTTATATAATCATTATGAAATGAAGATAATGTATAACGAGTCGCATCACATCGTGGAGATGGTATTCCGTACATACGGATGAGCGATGATATCATTCCCTTGATCGTGGAATTATATTGGAATGTATGTATACTATTTAATAATAAATATAAATTTAAAATAATAATATATAGTTATTCTTTGCACCATTATACCTATCCAAGTAAGGTGGTGGTGGAAAATAGATTACACCAAGGCGTGGAGACGGTATTCCGTACGTACGCACGTGTGGTGATTTCGTTTTCCGTAGGATGGATATATGGTTAAATAGGGATGTTTCATACTTATAATAACATATTGGTATATTATTGACACTGATGTAATTAATTCATAATGAAAAAACTAAAGAAGAATAAGTATAAGAAAAAATAAATTTGAATGAATCGGTAACGTACATTACCTCTTCATTGAAGCGCCTCTTCTTAACCTCCTCTTAGGACACTAAAGATGGTCTTTGAAGAATACCAGGACCTATACGATGTTTCTAGGGAAGTTTAGAGGATAAATTGGCAGGGGTTGTCTGATCTTGAAGGCTCAAAGTGGTGTGAGGAAGAGAGGGAGGAGGTGACCTTTTATAAGGGAGGAGAGGGGAACCTTAGGAAAAACTAATAATATTATTTTATTATAAAGTCATATTCTATTTTTAATAGCTCCAAATTGATTTATTTCGAAGATAAAGAGGGGATGGGTAGAAATCCTTTCATAAAATATAATTTAGACATGTTTAGGTTTCTATTTTAACCTTATCATTTATATTTACCTTTAAGTTAGATAATTTATCTTTTACCGTGTCTTCTTGTTTTCTTACACTAGAAGGTTAATAAACATACAATAACAAGCCAAACAAACCCCAAGTTTTTTATTATTAATATATATAACCTTATATATGTTATTTGACCGACCTTATATTTTTATGAATAAAATAACAATTAATAATATAATATTTATTTTCAATACTATTTTATGTCAATTTTGAAACTATTTGGTAATTGATTTTTTTGAAAATCATAACAGAAATAGTAGTTCTAAAAAAGTTAATTAAATCAATAATAACACGTCATATTATCCTAGAAAATTATTGTAATTCATAAAAAGACTCAAATTACATCTATTTGGTTATTTATAACATCAATTATGTCAATATTTCATTAATAAGATAATTACTGCATCATCATTGTTTCATAAATAAATTAATTTATTTAATGTCTAAAAATTTCAAAATAAAATTCCATTATGTAGGAAATAATTTTAGATTTCTAATGAATATTAATAGTCGAATTTATCTTATGTATAACCCTATATTAAAAATGATTTATTTATTAAACTTTGATTTTAACTATTTTAACCCTTCCTTAAATAAATTAATAATAAATGTCCTAATATACTCCAAGTGGTCCTAAATGGTCATATTTTATTCCTAAGGTTGTTTTTGGTAGAATTATACTTATCCAACAAAATTAGAACATGTTTTAGGGTAATAATAATATCATTTTTATCCTTAATTACCCTATTTACTTTTAACCGTGGTAAAAAAAGTAAAAAGTTACTATTCACCAAAAAAAGATTTCATCTCATTGAACCACATTTTAGTCCTTGATATTAACCGTGTCTTTTGGATTTTTTAAATTACACTCACAGATTCAGTGAAATTATGTTTTATATAAATTTTCAAATTCTCCTAGGAGGTGGGTAAAAGACGGTGAAAAGTTCAATAAAATTTATATATATCTAAAATTATTATAAAATGACTCCAATGAATTTCATTGAACATATATAGGTATTATGTATCAATTTTGACCTAATATAAATTTAAATAAAATAAATAATTATTTAAATAAAAATTTGGTTTTTAAATAGTAATCTCGTGTTTTCACTATTCATCAAAAATTGAATGCTTTCAGAAAAATAACAAAAATTCACCCTAGGCTAATTTCGATATTCTGAATCCAAAAAAGAAGTCCATTTTGAAAAATAAAATTTACAAAATTTTAGAAATTGTGTATTACTATTCATAAAAGCTAGTTTTAATAATATTTTAATAGCGTATCGTTGTTTAGTGAAACTCGGTATTGCGTACGATGCAAGCTATCGTGGAAGGTCGCGATTGTGTGTAATGAAATCCAAGCTAGTGTTGTGTGTAGTGAGATATTACATTGATGATTTATATAAAATCAAAATATATCTCATAAAATTCTCGGGTGTTAAATACCTAGGGGTAAAACCCGAAAACACCGCTTTGAGCTAGACTCGAACGGGACCCGGTGCACAACAACGGGACTTGCTACATTCTTGGTTACGACGCTCCTGGGGGATATGCTTAGGATAATTCTCATTTAATTTACAAACCATTTTGAAGGGTTTATTAGTATATTCTTCCTCAAAGAAAACATCTTTATGATTATGGGTTATATCCATAAACTGTTCAATTTACGTTAAGTATTTTACAAGTTTGGAATTATTCATTTTAATTCATAAACTGACCTAGTTTATGCCATTGTACAGAAATGGTGCCCAGTAAAAGTAATGTGAACTCCATCAATATGTATGATCCAAAGAGTAAGAAAGATAATATATTTCATGGTATTAAGCCGACATTTAGAAGGGAAATATGATTCCATGTGTTCTCAACATATGAAGAAATAGTATCTTGTGTCAATAATATAAGTAAAGAATTCCCTAAGTCTTATGGATTTGAAGGTAAGCAAGATAATAAAAGGATGGAAGAGAGAAAGATGGATAATGGTAAGAGGGAAAAGTAGAATTTTCTAATATGTGATAACTGTGGAAAGAAACACCTTGGAACTGGCCTGAAGGGAATGTGAGTTTGTTATAAGTGTGGAGGAAAAGGACACCAAGTCTGTGACTAAAAGGGTATGAAAATGTTTTCAAATATACAATGCTTTATCTGCAATGAGTCGGGACACTACGCAAACCAATTTCCAAATCATCGGAGTTTGTCCCAAATGATGCTATTGGATAATAATCACGTTATGATACTACCACAGATGAGGGGGAATGATTAGAGTTCCTGAGTTGTTATTAAATAATTATGTCATTTGAGTGTTGTATCAACGATGTACTGGTTATAAGAATAATGTGATATATAAGGATTGTACTGTAGTACTTTTTGTTTTCATTAATGTTTTCATATGATGAAGGTAATCATATTTTTAGTTTGTGACAATAAGAGAATCTTTACTTTGTTTGGGGAATCTGATGTTACAATTGATTTTGGATTTTATAGAACATTTAGAGAAAGTCTGGATAGAGGTATTTTGGATAAATATAAAGGTTGTAATGGATTATATTTTACCTTGGTTACTATTTTTAAGTTTATTTTTGGATATTTATAAAATGAACAACATGCAGACCGTGTGACAACCCGTCGGATCAGACAAAGCTGCGGGAATCAAACCCCCAAACATAGTGCGATTGGGAATTATCGCCACCCACTAGACTACGTGAAGTCCCTGGAGTGTATAATGTAGTTTTTTTAGTTCTGATAGAGGAATTATAAATTTATTTTCGGAACTCTATACTGTTAGGATAAATAGAATATTTTTTAGCTCTATTACCTTGTGGAGTGAAATATGGGTTTGTGGTAAAAATTTAGTAAGGAATGAATGTCTACATGACTAGTAAGTATATTTACTTAGGTTCTTAGTTAATCCCATAAATAAATTCTTCAAATTTATGGATGGAAAATTAAAACAAAAAAACATTTTCGGATAACTTTTCCTACTGGGGAATCAAAGACCATTTAACCAATCACACGTTTGTGCTTTTCTTGTAGTTACACTTCTCCTAATCTTGATTTCTATAACTCTCCATCAGACCTTGATGGTTTGTTTCTCCTCCTTATCCATGTTTTCATAGAATCCTAGTATGGGCTATCTCGGCTGACCTTTGTAATTCTCTTTATTTTTTTTAAAGTTATATTTTTATTAACCCTATTACCGATGTGGGTTTTCCACAAAGGTATTTTTTTTCATCATTTTATTTTCAAAAAATTTCAAATTGCGAGGATGAAATTTATTGAAGTAGGGGAGAATGTAACACCCCAAGATTTCATGGTACGCTTCTCTTTGAATAATAGAGAATCTTGTGTTGTACGCAACCTCGAGTTTTAAAAAATCGCAACCAATCAAAGTAGCCATTATGAAGAGTAATATGAAATTTTTTAAATTATATAAATTCTAGATTACAAAATGGACTTCATTTTTGGAATCGGAATATCGAAATCAGCCTATGTTGAATTTTTTGTATTTTTCTGAGAACATCCAATTTTCGATTAATAGTGAAAAATACTTAAAAAATCATTTTTAATCAAAATAATTTATAGTGATAAATTATACTATTTATTAGGTTTAAAGAATAATTATAATATATTTTTTCCATTATATCCAATAGTGGTCATTAAAATTAATTTCACTTTGAAATTGGATATAAACAATTGTCAGTCTCTTCATATATATTGTTTCTTAAAAACACACTATTTGTTTTGACAATGGGAATTAATTATAAAATTAATTAATGAAAAATTAATGTTTTTAATTTTTTAAAATAGACAACATTTTTGAATTTGGAATATCAATTATATATTAGGGTGAATTTTTAGTATTGTTCTGAAAAACATCGATTTTTGATGAATAGTGAAACTACTAAGTGGTTGTTAAAAAAAAGATTTTTCGTTTAAATGAAATTTTACCACCTCTGTGATTAAAATTTCAAAAATCCGACATACATCATTTTCATTAGGAAGCAAAATGTTTTTCAATGTGATTAAAATAATTTTTGGTGATTTGTAACTTGTAAATTCTATTAATCGCGATTAAAGGAAATTAGTGTAATTAAAGGCAAATATAATGATATAATAATATGAAATTACCTTTAAAATTCTCCTACACTTATTTTATTAGTCATGGCCGACCAATAAAATCCATGGGTCAAATTCGGGTCCCCATGGAGCCACTTAGGTTAGAAAATGACATTAAAAACATTTTATTTAAAGTAAAAATAAAAGTGTCACAAACATGCATTGTTTTACAAAAACAATTTTTAAAAGAGGTTATACAAGTTATATTTTCGACAATAAATATCCATTGGAAAGATAAAAATATTTCCTACATCATGGACGTTGTTTTTATAACTTTTAGGCATTAATCAAATAAATTTATTTATGACACCCTGATGATTCAACGATTACATCATTAATTAACGATTTAAATAAAAAGAAAAGATAATGTAAAATATAAGACTTAAACTTGTCAAAAAGCTATTGGATGAGTATATTTAGAACCCTAATCACCTTATACTAGAAATATATAATTGTGGGACCTTTTAAATCCGAAAATAACTTCATAATAATGTAACATTTCATGACATTCCAAGAGTGCCCCTCCTCTCCTCTTATAAAAGGCCCCCACCTCTACCACCTTATTCACACCTTCAAATCCATTTGTTTCGGCCAACCTATGACCAAATACTATCTCATATTTCCTCTCTTACTCCTAGAATCCTCACTTTGGGCATAATTCTTCCCAAGGAAGCCTTTGGCTCAAATAAAAAAGAGTTACCCGATTTTAAGGTAATGTATTCTCTTATGTTCTTTTGTTTTATTTTGCTTCTCCAACCACTTAAAATATTTTCATTCCATTATTTTGTAATAACACCAGTATCTTCAATATAATATTATGTTGTTATGAGAAGAATTTTATTTACACTTACACACACCTTCGTCTAATGGTTAAAGAACATACTATTTCTGTGGGTGGTGAATTACTGCCTCACGAAACGATGATTGTTCAATCTTCTTTTAAAACCTTTCATGGTGTCCATTAGGATTCAAATATATTTATATGTGATATATATTATATATATGTTTTCATTATGCTTCTTTATTTTTCATTTATGACATACCTTTATTGTTTCCATTATGGGTAAACACGATAATTTCATTTTATGAAGTGCGGACTATCACCCCCTCAAAGAGATTTGAATCCTTAATGCCATATGTGGGATGTATAATGTATGGAGTTAATGATATTATATAGGATATTATATATTATATTATACTGGAATTATAATATACCTTTAGATCATTATAATTTCATTCCATTAAATACGAAATAGAAATGAAAGTATCATTCATACGTACGTACGGCTTACTGTCTCCATGAACGGTGCATTTCATTTCTTACCTCTAAAAGTTATTTATTATTATAAATGAACGTATATACTGGATATATATTATATATATGATATCTTCATAATGAATATAATTCTGGAGATAATGGATATTCTACCACATAAACAACTTGTAATTATAGGAAGATTATTGTTGACTCAAGTACCAAAGATCGACAAAACGACCGTTATTAAATTAAATGACTACATGATGTTCATAACAAGATAATAAGTGATATAAAAGGAATAATTAACTTGAAAAAGGTTCTTAAGAAAGTAGAAATTAACTCTTGTTTATTATTCAGGACATTAATGAATGATCGAGTCAAGTCGGACACGAGGTAATAGACATCATCTCAATCTCCTTTCATTGAGGCATATTTTGTTTTTTACACAACTTTCTTTTATACGGTGTATAAACCCATTTGAATTTTACTTTTATTCAAAAATAATCATTTTATAAAAAGACTTTTTACTAAACAACAAAAGGAATGTTTTGTCTTACGTATGCGGCATCAACGACTTCTCTACCGCCGTGACCATTATTTGAGTTTCAGCTTCCTCTACAAAACATAACATTTTTTAAATGAAAAATAAATACCATGTTTTACTTTTCTTTTATTTTGGTATTTAAAATGGTTTTAAAAATGGTTTTATTATATCAATGTTTTGTATTGATATCTTGTGATTGAAATGTGGAAATGTTATGTTTCCATTTTGTATGTTTTATGTGATATGATTATGTTATGGTTTTTGATATGTTTAAACCTGTTCATATGAGGAATGCATTAGACTTAATAAGTGACGGGTGGAGCCCGCTATAGCTCCTTTATGCATCAGTATGTCTAATGAAACAAACAAGTATCTTGTCACTAGGCCTTGACAAAATCTTATTTATAGTCTTGGCACGAGGCCTTGGCTACGTGGTTATGATAGTTTGGCATTATGCATTCCATCATTATGAAAGTGGTTATTGATATTTCATGGGATTATTCGACTAGTAGAATATCCATGTGAATAAGTAAATGGAATTATTTCATTTTACTTTTGACATATTATGTTGAAGTTCATGTTTAAAAGGCTTTTGTTTTAGGTATACATTGCCTTAAATGTTTATGTTTATTTATGAAATTTCCCAAAATATTGTTATCCTTACTGAGCATCTGAGCTCACCCCTTTCAATGTTTTAATTTTTCCAGGTTGTGAAGAAGTATTTTATGAATGACCTGCAAGGATAGTATGAGGGGATATGAAGAAAAGATGTTGTTGTAGTTTTTTAACTTTATGATGTAATGTAATATTTATGAATGTATCTAGTGTTTCCAAGGCTACTAAACTAATCGGTCATTCGAGACATAATCTTTTGTGATCATGCCAATGTTACGTAATAATGCACCGACTCTGGGTAACTGGGGTCTGGGCGTTACATCATAATACTCACCTCGAAGCCTTAGTCCAAGTGGAATACAACCGTTAGGGGAATTGAACTCCATCCCCTTCCCTAACCTGAAGATTTAGGGGTGTAGCTTGATCCTCGGTCCAACTAGACCTATGGCCATTGAACATCATGCATATACCCCACACTACCAATCCATGTGAACATGCTTATTGATCATTCACCAAAATCAACCACATCATAACAATACTAGCCAATATCATTTAATACATCAATAAAATGTCAATAAAAGGGGGAATTAACATTTTTATTCAATCTATTAACACTTTCATCATTTATAATACATACCCATTTAGTCGCATTTCCCAATTCCCATGTCATACTCACTTAGCATATTCATGTGTAATCATAATTCCTTATCATATTTCATTTATTCCCTTTAACTTTATTTAAATTCCTACCAAAAAATCCCTTTATCATCTATCCACATAATAACCAACCAAACACAACCCCCTCTAACCTATTTAATAAATCAATTAACACATCCATCAAGGCTCTACATCAACTAGAATCCATTTCGTGCACTAATTTTCCGATATCCATTTGGGAGGTTTGGGGCATACCATGGGTTTCCCTAAAATAGGTAACATCATCATCCATGCATATCATGGGGATCAAGAGGGTTTCCTTTGGTTGTTTAGACACCCAATACATCACAACATATCAAGGAACCAATAAATCATCAAAATAGGGATGGAATAAAAACCCTACATTCACAAATCTACACCAATCCAAATTGATATAACTTTTTGAACATGTACATTTAATCTGCTGGGTAAGACACTATCAACTAAAGCCATAGATCCCGATTCAATAAATCCATGATTCCTCAACATAAACCTCACAGAAAAAGAATGTTGTGACAAATTTAGATGATGATAAGAGAGAGACACCAACCCAGATCCCGAAAAAGTTTCATTGAGTTGTTTATCCTTAACTGGATCTTCAATTTTCATCTGAAGACACTCCAAATAACACTAAAATGGGGAGATAGATCCTTGGAAGATCTTGGGAGACTTGTTTCATTACATGGGTATAATGAAGAATTAAAGGAGGAAATTTTGGGTTGGGTATACAAATCCCATAATTTCATTATTTTTTTAATTTTTATTAGATTACAGGGTACACAGTTTTCCCATGAAGTTCGAAAAACCATGAACAAACCATGTGGATGCTACTATCCAAAAAATTTCCCCCTTTCATGGTTTAACTACATGTTTTTCAAAACCATGCGCAAAATATGTGGTGGATGATGTTCAAAAATTATTCTTCTACACAGTTTACCTGGAAATCCACGGGATAATGACTAACTGTGTGCAGACCATGCGTCTTTCCTAGAAAGTCCTTTTCCTCATTTTTTTTGTCTTGAATCCCCTGAACACCACAAGCCTTCTAATGGAATTTGTGAACACTTAATCATACAAAATATAGTTCTTAATCTAAAACATAAGAAAAATCATACGTTTATTTAATCTTGGGATTTTAAAACCTTCCCACCATTTAACAGATCATAAATGAGCCGCACTTCTCAATCACAATTGAATTCCTAAAGAAAAGTGGTTAGGCCACTAGGCCCACATATCTGATTCTCTCTCTCATTTTTCTCCTGGAAAGATTCAATTCTTCCATAGAACATGAACAAATGGCTCCACCATTCTCTGAAAAACATTCTCAATATGATCCACAATATGAACCGTTTGATGCTCAAAGAATGTATCAGCCTCAAGCTCAAAGTCCTTGGAATTTATCAAATGAGATGGATTAGGGTGATATTTTCAGATTTATAAGTTTTGGATAACATCATGGATCCAACTATAATATTTTGTAATATCTAATCGGTAAGACACTATCACAATCCTTTAAAAAATATGAAATGACACCACAAATCTAGGCGCTGACTTTCCCTACCTCCAAATTTGATGGTGACCTAAGCTTGGTGACACCTGATGAAACACACTATCACCCACCAGAAACTCAAGAGGTCTATGATGCCGATTTGTATATGAATTCTACCTACTCTGAGCTATTTCCATTAAATTTTTAATCAATAGAACCTTCTCTGATGTCTCCTACAAGACTCATTCATAACAGCTGAAACTCCCTGACCTATAACCTATAATACATAGATCTACACAGTCTCCAAAAATGTGAATCAAATGTTTTCATCTGATCTAAAGCCTTAATACTATTATTGTAATAAATCCGAACATGTGACAAGTTCTTTTTACATGAACAATCGAAATCCAAAACAGATGCTCTAAACATGACTAATAATACTTCTAATGTATTCTCTTACAGGCCATCAGTCTATGAGTGGTAATCCATACTCAAAAAAAACATGAGTACCATGTGCCTTCTATTGTACATTCCAAAATCGCAAGGTGAAATATAGATTATGATCTGAGACTATGGTTCTCAGCACATGATGCAACCCTACAATTTCTCAAACATATAATTCTCCCAACTTGTCGACTATATAGGTCTCTTAAATAATCATCAAATTTGCCACTTTGGTCAGACTATTTTCCACCACCCGAATTGCATCATTCTTCTGATGAATCCTTTGATGACCCACTATGAATACCATCCCCAATTCATTCCACTTCCACTATGGAATTGAAAATGACTTCAAAAATACACCAGTAATCTTATGTTCTGCTTCACATATTGAAAGGTATGCCATCATGCCAAAAATACTGACAACATCTTTATTCATTATTGACAAAAAAACTACCTATAAAGATCAGAGTACCTAATAGTCAAGACGGGATGCACTTCCCACTTTGATGTGTGGAACTCACACATAAACTACTCTCGTAAATATTTCAGCACCACAACACAACCATAAACATATTTAACTCCATTAGCACTGAAAGTATATCATGAACGTGACTCCCCACCTTTAAGGATTTCCTTCATTGAAAAACACATCGGATCCACCAACTGACTCTCTTTAACTCGGATCATAAATGCATATTAAATCACTATAGATGCAAGGTTCATCAGCCTGTTCCCATCCCATACCTCCAAATACATTTCCACAAACATTGATTTCATCACCCACTCTTAATTGGATTTCGAAATTACATGATTCTGAGCCATCTAGCTCAGTGCATCATTTACACAATTTTCGTTCTCTAGAGTGTGTACTAGCTCTCAATATAAATATTGTAGGTACTCGACCCAAAATCACTGTATAATATTTAAATAACTGTGAGAAATGATGTATTTAAGTAACGCCCCGACCCTAGTTACCCAGAGATAGTGCATTATTACATAACATTGGCATGATCACAAGAAAGATCAAATCTCAAAAGACCGATTGGTTTAGTATCCTTGGAAACACTAGATATATTCATAAAGTTTTACATTACATCATGAAGTGAAAAACTACTACAAAAACATATTGTCTTCATAATCCACACTATTATCCCCTCATAATATCCCTACGGGTCATTCATAATTTACTTCTTCACATCCCAGGGAAAATATAACATAGAAAAGGGGTGAGCTCAAATGCCCAGTAAGGATGAAAATATAGCGGAAACATTCATAAATAATAATAAACATTTAAGGCAGTGTATAACTAAAAGAAAACCCTTTTAAACTTGAACTTCAACATAGTATGGCATAAATAAAATGAAATAATTCCATTTACGTATTCACATGGATATTCTACTAATCGAATAATCACATGAAATATCAATAAAGACTTTCATAATGATGGAATGCATAATGACAGACTATCATAACCACATAGCCAAGGCCTCATGCCAAGACTACAAATAAGATTTTGCCAAGGCCTTGTGGCAAGACACAAGTTTGTCTCATGAGACCTACCGATGCATCGAGGAGCTATAGCGGGCTCTACCCGTCACGTATTAAGTCCAATGCATTCCCATATGAAATGGTTTAAACATAACATAAACATTCGTATTAAAACTAGCATATGAAATGTCAATACTTTCACCATAAACCATGAATGGTATAAAAATAACATATCCACAGTCAAACATATCACAAAACCTTCAATACAATATAGAAGTTTTGTATCATAATAAATCAACTACAAATAATCTTAAAATCCATCAAAGGATGTTGACATATATGAAATCAAAACTATTTGAGAGAAATATCCCTTTTCTCGAAATCATTGAAAAGTCACACATTTATAAAAGAAATAATTTAAAAGAGATTTTTGAATCAAAGTGTCCCATACCACTTTGAAACTTTTTAAAATAAATATCATTTCAAAACCTTCATGTCCATATTAATAAATCCTTCAAATCATTTTGAAAACATGGACATTAATTAAAAATATTTAGAAAGATAAATCTTTAAAACTTTTAAAATTATGATCTTGATAAAGAGTACCTTTCAAAAATTCTTAAATTATTCATTTTGAAATAATTTAGAAGTCACATAATTATAAAATAAATCATTTACATTGAAAATATTCTTATAAGCTTATAATGGAAGCTTTGAAGATTTTATAATGGCGGTAAATAGCCGCACCTGTCGTATAAGTAAAAATACATTCTTACCTTAAATTTGTCGAAAGGTAAAAAGTGCCTTGTTTGGAAAACGACGAAAAGATTCCTTAAACAAAATAAGGGTATAAATGACATTAACCCGTATTCTTTGTAAATAGTAAAAATGTTTTGAAATACATTTCCAAGAAACAAGGATGTGGATTATAAATAAATCCCAGTAGATTACTACGTATAAACAACCTCGCATAATGAAGAGATTGCGAAATAAACCCTTACCTTGTACTTTTCCTTGGTTGGGGTATGTTGACCTCCTGTATAATGGTTAAATAATTGTTATTAAATTATACAAGAATCATATATATTAATATGATATAATAAATGATCTTTTAACATTTCTTTGTTAATAATATCTTAGTATTATCACCGTTTCGGGTGTTAACTTACTTGTTTTCGTTTATATGTTTTGTTACTTAAGCCATGTTTTTCATGGATAGGTTGTATCATATTCATATCCAGAATCATATCAAGTCCCTAAACATTATTTTTAAATCATCAAATTATAATTATACTTGAATGGATACGATGGAGAATGAATCTCATCGCGTTCGTGGAGACGGTAGTCCGTACGTACGCACGAGCGACAATATAATTATTTTATTATTAAAATAATATATAATTGGATAGTATATCATATATAGAGAATCATTATCATGTTAAATTTATTATTTACATGAGTTACACATCATTATTATACCCATCCAAATAATAATATATTGAATAACAATTACACCACATCGTGGAGACGTGAAGCCATACGTACGCACGTATGGTGACTTGTTATTGAAAGGGTGGATAGAATTCTGAATATGGTTGTACCATATTTTTAATAACATCACAGTATATATAATATACAGGATTTATTATTTTAGAATGGTAATAACAAATAAAGAATAAGTGGAAGAAGAAATGAATTTGAAAAAGGGTGGTGAAATCATTATCTCTTATTCGGGTTCTTCCTTTTGATTTGAGCAAAAGGGATCATTAGGATTGCTTTCTGATCAAACTAAGGTCTCTAGGTTGTAGTGGGGGAAGTTGAGAGAGTATTTGGGAAGAGTTTTTCCGATCCAAAAGGCTTTGAATGTGTGAAGTAATGAGAAGGGTGAGTGCCCTTTTATAAGAGGGGTGAGAGGCACCTTTGGAAAAGCTAGAAATATTAATTTATAATAAATTAATATTCAGTTTCTAATGGATACAATGTTTAATATTAAAACATTAAAGTGGGGATAGGTCGAAAACCATTCATACAATATAATTTATATAGGTTTGGGTTAATATATTAACCTTATCTTTTAGTTTTAACTCTTAGTTAATTAGTTTGACATTTATCATGTCACTATGTATTTTTATATTATATAGTTAATAAACATACTATATACATCCACGAGTATCCCAAGTCGTCCATTAATGATACACATATCATTATATAAGTCTCTTGGCCGAACCATAGATTTTTAGTAATTTAATATCATTTAAAAATATAATATTTGTTTTAAAAACTCTTTTATGTCAATTTTGATACTATTCAATAGTTGATTTTTGTGAAACTTATAAAAGAATTATTACTACAAAAAAAGTCAATTTAATCAATCCTAATATGTCATATTATACTAGAAAATTAGTTTAATTAAATAAAAGTATCAAATTATATGTATTTGGGTATTTATAATATCAATTATTTTAATTTTGTACTATTATGGTAATTACTGCATCATCATTGTGTCATAAATAAATTAATTTATTTAATATCTAAAAATTATAAATAAAATATAATTATGTAGTAAATATTTTTATATTTCTATTTAATATTTATAGTCAAAAATCCAACATATATAACCCTATGTAAAAATTGTTTTTCTAAAAGATATATGCTTGTGTCATTTTTGTATTCATTTTAACTTAATTAAAATAAAGTGTCCCTATCACTTACAAGTGGCACCATGGGGTCCCAAAATTGACCCAAAGATGCCCATGGTCGAAAATGTATCAACAAATCAGGTTAGCACATGTTTTAGAGTAATTTTTTTATTATTATAATATAATTTTTTAACCCTTATTTACCGGATTTACCTTTTAACCATGGTAAATAAAATATTTACCGAAGTAATTATTCAAAATGTCTGAAATTAAAAGTTAACTATTTACACAATTTGAACATCCTGATTCCAAATATGGAATCAATTTTTCCAAATTCAAAACATAGAATTGGATGAAATTAAATTAAAATTAATTCCCGCTTTCAAAACAAAAAACATGTTTTTTAGATATAATAACTTTCAAAAGATTGATATTTGTTTATGTTCCGTTTAATTGTAAATTATATCCAATGACCAACATTTTATTAAATGCTAAAAATATATTCTAAATATACTTTAAAACCACTCAAATTCATAATTTATCACTATTAATTATTTTGATTAAAAAACTCGTTTTTAATTAACATTTAGTAATTTTCACTATTCATAAAAAAATGAAAGTTATCCGAAAAGTACCAAAATTTCACCATAGGCTAAATTCAATACTCTGAATCCAAAAATGAAGTCCATTTTGAGAGATAAAATTTTAAAAATTTTAAAAGGTAGGTATCTATTATCTATTATATCTATAAACATGGCTTCTCCATTCTTAGGTGTCACCTAATTAAAAGGTCACGTAACCTACAAATTTACATTACTCCCATCCATTTCATAGTTACCTCCATCCATACCCTTACACCTCTCGGGTATCATCTCCACTGTGATTAGGGTTCCTCGTCTACATCCTCAACTTCGTCGCTGAAACCCCTCTCCAGTATTTCCTCTGCCTTCGTATCTGGGTCTGCATCCGGCTGCCATGAATCTGACTCTGCCACCTCCCACTCCCCTGACAACGGCTCCTCTATATCTTGTTACACCACCACCATATGCTACAACTCCAGTTCCTCCTCGTGTGGATGCTTCATGCCTGACACCCTGCTACTTTCTCTGTGTGCTTTGCCTTCGACAACTATGCCTATGGCTCCACCACCTTCTTCCCTCTGTCTCCTCTTACACCTCAGTATCCGCCACTGCCTCGTTATCTACCGCGGCATCCTCCTCCGCCTCAATCCAGCTCTTCTTTCTCGTGTTACCCTCCATCCCTCCTGTGTTTCCCTTCCACCCCTTATCTGATTCAACCACCCTCTCCCTGCCCAACAACCATTCCATCCTCGCAAAACCCTACCACAATTATTTCTTAATGAGGGGTTCAATGAAAATAAAAATGATGATTAATTGGATCCCTTCTACGGTTGAGGTGACGGAATGTTACAGGAAATTTATAGTGAAAATGGGATTCAGTTTCAAGAATAGAAGCTCAAATAAAACTAAAGATGCTATGTTATGTTGTTTCATCCTTTATTCTTCATGAAATGAAACATATTTTTTAAACGGTCCAAATACTATGATGACCCTCCCTTCATCGTGCTGACATTTTTTTCACAGATCTGTACACAGAATTGACCTCCTCATGTTAAATCTCCATTGTGTTTTTGGGTTCAATATTATTCTTTTCATATGATTTATTTAATATTTCTTCACGCAGTCTGTAGGTACCGATGTTAATTTTTCTGGTGCTTCTTCATGTTTCTTGATTCATGGAGTCCCACTAGCAACCATTCCCCCACCATTTGGCATTAACCTTCACTACTTCAGCAGGTTTCTATTATCAGTAGTGATTTTAATTTGTTTCAAGTTCTTCATTGTCTGTGTGATTCTCCTATGTTGTGAAGGTATATCACTGCTATAAGAATTTCAATTTCTTTACTTTTAGTTGATTGATTTTAAAATATTCTATTTCAATGGGTTATTTTTTATTTATTGTGAACTGATAATTGATTACTTCTAAATTCATTAATCAAATTTAGAATGATTCTATATTTTGAACTGAATTTCTGAGTGTAGGTGCCACACCTTGGGTGAAATGCACAACAGATTAGATATAGAAATGAAAAAAATTTCCAAAGTTGTAGTAACACACCATGAAAAGTCTTTAGACCAAGAAGTATTGTGTTCAGTGTTTCATATTTCCATGCATAGTGAAAATTTTCACCCCTTTTTTTCTAATATATGTCTGTATTTTGACTATTATAAGCAGTTTTCATTATGTTTTCAAACATTGTATAGAGCCAAAATTCCCCTAATAACCATAAATTATTTATTTTATTTTATATTATTACTTATATGACCAAAATCAGTGTGCATGTGCATCTTCCATATTTCTTTGCAGTGATAGATGAGATGAAGCATATTCATTTCAATTGAGAATACTATTGTGGATGAAAAAAGTATCAGACACCATACAATCATTCATGCTTTATTACTTCAATCAAATAGGTAGTGTCCATTTTAACGTTACTATATATTAAACATTCATTTGTTAGGCCAATGGGTTTTATTTTTTAGTCGATGCAGATGTAAAATAAAATCAGATATTTTCATGGGCATTACTTGATAATTGTGAGTGCACAACTATATACACATCTTGATTTGGTCTACATTTTCTGGGATGCTAAAAATTATTGGGAGTCTGTTAACAAGATTTGTTTAGCTATATTGGGTCCCCTAATTGTCACTGTTAGAAAAATCAAAGGTATCTTGACTCTCTATTTTGATGTTCACCTCACATGAAAGACTATTCTATTATAATTTCACAAAAATTTCATATTTTGACAAAACTGAATGTCTTTTAGCCATCCCATTCCTTAAATGCCTTTTCCAATAACACATTTAAGTGACATAAAAAATCTTAAATAGAGAAGGTAAGTCATGCACTGCATTTTATATCCATGCATTAAATGCCTTTTCATAATCTTGGTATTATTTTTCTATGCATAATTTCACTAAAATTGAATATATTTATATATAGGAATTATAGTGTATGATTTATATGATGACACATGCTTTTTTATTTATTGTTTCAAAAATTGATCATATGGTGTTTTCCAATATCAGTATTTAGTGACACACTAGTCAGTTGGTTTGAACTCCATACAGTTTTCCTTCGGATGGAATGTCATGTGGATCTACAGTGAGACTCGTATGATGATAAAGATTCATTCCCTCAGTGTATGGGATATGGAGTGACCCTGTTAGGTCAATTTTGGAATTTTATGACTTTTTGGTAAACACGTTTTGTGTTTTTAGTGTTTAGGTTCAGTTATTTAATTATCCTTTAAGAATTAATAGAGATTTTTAATTTAGACACATGTGGTTATGAATAAGATATTTACGCATTTCTTGTTAATTTTAGTTAGCATTTTTTGACTCTATCAAGCCCTTTTATGATTTTTCTTGTGAAATTCAATGCTTGGTTTGGGTGGGTTGAGTTTATCAACTAGGACCTGCCATCAGTGGATTATTTTTTTACTTTTATATTTCTTATATTTTTAATTTTGTATATGGATTATAGAAGTTGGCCTCATCTAGGATGTGATTCCAGAATCTCATATTTGAAGAAGGCATCTCGCGATCATAACTCCTGTGATGTTGAATCCTTCTCTTCCCACAAGGATCTATTCTCACTTGGAAACACTCTAAAGGGTATAGTTTTGGATGGAAATGATAGATCTCAAGCTAAGGAAGCGAAGTCGTTTGTCCAGAAATTGAAATCAAATATCACTGCTCTTTTTGTGATTTGAATGAGCCATCCGCAAGAATTATTATTATGAAGGGAGATATTGGCCATGTTACAGAAAATAAAGAAGCAATCTAAGAGTGTTTCTAGATCATAATGATCTCTATAGCCTAGACTATTATTCCTCAAGGGGAGAATCCATGGAATCTTAATAACCTCTCAAAGAAGTCACTTATGCTTCATCATCCATTTTGATGAGATGAAAAAAAACATGGTGGTTCGTTTTTGTGACCGCATCCATGGATCAAATTGCATCCGAGAATTCTCAGGGACATTGCTTCTTCCTTTATTATTCCTATCACGCTGAAATAGGAGACTGAGAAGGCTGTATATGGCCACTTTGTAAGGTTCCTTGGAGAAATTGGTCGTGCCTCCTTGCACGAATTACAACATGAAGGGTTAGTCTGAGGATACATGCACGCGCAATCTCCAAGTAGAAAGGGCTTGGACGCCACACCCAAATGTGAACCCAGCAAGGGTATTTCTATGGTCGCTTCAGTTGTGATGTTCTAACCCATTGAGGCGACTATAGTAGTGTAACAAGGGACAATGCACTCCACTGGTGTGAACCTCTTACCAGGTGCATCCGTGAGTAGGAGAGGTCTATTGGTAAATAGAATTACTCTATTCAAACTGCCTCTAAGAAGGACCTAGCTCAGTATGAGGAAACCCCCATCACACAGGTCTCCTATATGAATGCTCCTAGGAGGAAAACCTTAGATGAGTCATAGTAAGTTGATGCCACACTAGCTCAACTAAAGCCACCTGATGATAAACCTTCCATTAGAGATAATGCTCTCTCTCTTGAAAAAGAAAATGGATTGTGGAGGAGGATTCCAACTGTTGTTGCTGGCCCACAGGGTCCCCTAACAAGGTGTAATTCTCTCTCCAAATGATGATTCCTTTCTAGAATTTCTGATGGTTGAAAAACCTAGAAAATTTCTTTATCCATAGGAACTTTATTGAAAGAATAAACTATTTCTTGCTATACTTATAGAACCTATTGTACTGCCTAAAATATTCAATAACCTTGGATTTGAATTGGTAGAGAACAATATCATAACTAAATATGTGGAAACTCTATGGGTACTCAAAATAATTTACATTACGATTCATATCCCTCAGATTGGACAACAACATCTTACATTCAACCTTTTCATTGAAGGCTTGGAAAGTGATCTCTGTCATCTATGACTATAACTATTATATCAATATAAGGGACCTTTGGAAGGACATATGTTATCTTATAGCCTCTATAAAAATAACTAGATCATACAAAGAAGACAAATTAGTTCTTTCCTAACCCAGGGGACATAAAGCATGTTATTTTTTATCAACCCATCCAAAACTATTGATACCCTTATTGGATTTCATGTCACTCATAACTTCTCCTATCCTCCTTTTACTGATATCCCTTATTGTTTACATCTCATGTTCAATTTAAACACATTTTTTGATTTTAGGTACATAGTCCCAGAACAATTTCTATCCTGGTATGTTAGAAATTAAATTTAAGAGAAATAATTCATGTCAACATATGACATAAAAATATTTTCATTAAACTGAAGAGCTATGAGAACCAATTAATATTCTTATAAGAATCTATAGTGCTATATGAATAATTTTTAGATCCTGTTTCTATTGATTATTTCTATTTTTAGCTACTGCATATTTTATTTTCTATATGAATCAGTTCTTGGAGTCTTTGCACAAAGAGAAGGTACAGGTTTTTCAAGGTTCTTTGCTTTTTTATTCTCTAATTTACTTATGATTTCACAATTCTCATGATTTCAAGATTCCTGCCCATTTTTTGAGTATTCTAATTGTTTTGGTTTTTTCTTCCATAGCTTAGACGAATCACAAAAACCTTGGGAACGAAGATTCCACCAGTCCATTGAGCAAGCAGTTTTTGAAACAATGCACAAAAATTAACAGTTCAACTTGCAGGCATCCAAAGAGAGGCATCACCGACTTCATTGGCAGGGAGGTGACGAGGAGGCTGCGTCAGCTGAATGTCCTCAGTTTCCAATAGAGAGTGATGTCCGATGAGAGTTCTTGGAATTATGATTAGGAACCTTTACACATGATGCTTTTATAGAATTTACTAGGTCTTAAATCGATGTGTCAATTCAGTAATATTCCATAATTATGATCGCTGGTGTCAGCATATTGTTTTCATCATCTATTCCATTTAGTACATAGTTTTTTGTTAAGATGTCTATTTCAAAGAGAAATGTTGTTTCAGTTTTGCAACATGGTAGTCTCAATGCTGGGATCTTCACACTTAAAAGAATACATCAAGAATCCAATGTATGCCTTTTGAATAATTCGTTCCAATGTTGTTTGTGTACTTTATTTCATATGTTTTTTAACCAAAAATTCCTCTAAATATTCTATTTTACTTGACTCTTCAGATGACCAAGATACTGACATATAGAGGTTCTCATATAAGAACATGATGATGATAAAAAGTGGCCACATTCCCCTCAGGATTATTTGGAGCTTAGTAAGGATAACATTCTTCATGAAATATTTGGTATGTGATTTTAATGTTATATGAATATTGGGAGTTGACTAACTGATTTAGATGTATCATATGCTGTTTGTAGTTTTCAACTATCTTTTCCCTAATTTTTTAATGCTCTATCTGATGTGGTTTTGGAAAAGAATCATCTGCATTTAATGGGAATGAATGAGTTGTTTTGGTTGTTTTTTCTTGTGCAATAATGTTCATTTCCTTTTTTTCAGCAATCAAGGTTTCAGTTTTCCATCATCAATGTCAATACGTTAGTTTCAACCTATACAAATCAAGAACTGTGAAAAAGGTGTTATATCATTTATTGAAAAAATAATATTTATATTAATGAATAATTATTTGAAGTTTTATATTCATTAATAATTTCCTTATATTCATGAATAAATAGAAGCAGTTTTATTGATCTGTTTTCTAATTGTTTTCTTAGCAGTGCATGTGAACACATAAACAATAGTTGGAAATGAATTTAGGTGATTTTTCCTAAAAACATTGAGTTAACCTCCCTACAATACAACATATGAATGTAGGTAATTTGTTTTCACTATTGAATCCACTATATATTTGTTTTTATGCACTAAAAACATATGAAACAGATGATTTTAATTCTTCTATCCTTGACTACAAATCCATTTCATCCAGGCCTATGGATACATTCGGATCTTCAAAAAAAATATCAATGTCAATGCCTTAGTTTCAACCTATAGAGATCAAGGTTTGAGAAAAAGGTGTTCTATCCTCATTTATTGAAATTTTTTTGGCTTATTTTCATTTTTAAATATTACCGTTATTATTTGACTATTTTCTAATTGTTTCCTCAATGCGAATGTGAAAACATAAACATAAATTGGAAATGTGTTTGATTACCAAAATTCCAATAGATTCCATTATAGATAGGTATAAACAAGCACTTCATCAAATTGTTTTGATTGAGTCCCATTCTCCAAAGTTATTTTGCAGTCATCAAGTTTTTTTTAGTCATCTATGAACCATTTAAACTTGAATTTCATCATACAACTACCATTGTAAACTGCACTTCTTTTTGTAACCTTTTAATTTCATCGTAATTTTATTCCGTAACGTAAATGTCATTTATTTCTAAATAAAACATTTCTCTTTCATATTATTGACTTCTTTTTGATTATTCAGGAATTGTTTGATTAAAATGACACCAATATTTGATAGGAGTTTCTATCTAGAATACTAAGGCAACAACTAAAAACAGGTTGTCAGATACGTATTAATCTTTTATTTTATTTTATAAATTATGATTCATTCAGTATATAGATTTATTTCATGTGCTATTGATATTATTCACTGTTTCTTTTCATAATTCCTATTGTATTTATTTTCTATTTGGTAGATGATTTAATTTGATGTTTTATGTGTTGTTTTTGTTAAATAAATCCATTTTTATGGATGTCTAATTTAATGATTTGATGTTTTCTCCTGCAGTTGAAGATGCGATCAATGGATTATATTACTGGCCTTACATGGAATTGTGTAGTTGGTATATCTTTCCAATTTTATTCCCATTTCATGTGAATACATAAAGAATAATTATGAATGTGTTTGATTAAACAACATTCCAATAGTTTCAATTACATTTTTAAAAAAATTACCCCCTCACTCGGATTTCTTTGTATGACACCCACTCTCTAAAGGTCTTTAACAATCATCTGCAAACTTTTTTGACTTGCATTCCATCAGACGACTCGCACTGTAAAAATCACTAATACTCTGTAAAATTGACTTTAATGTTAGTTTCCTTCATGGTTTTAAATTTTACTAACAACTGTCTTTAGAAAAATAATTTCCAAACCTTGACAAGGTAGTATTTTTATATGATGATAATTGTGATTCAATGAGAAATGTCTTAAGATATTCTTTACATACTACCATTTTCACATCCTTCCATAGAGAAAAACAAATGTAAGAGACACATCATCAATGGATCAAGATGGTTTGATCATGGTGTTTTTTAACACCTAATTCTTCATCTAGATTAGATTTATGGTTAAGGACTCAACAATATAATATTGAGTAGAATTTAAAGGGATGTGGATTCAATATTAATCTTCTGCTTCTTGAATATGACTTGAAAATAATTATGTTTTTCTTAAAAACATATTTATGTTTACTTTTAAATATTTGTACATTTTTTAATATATTTTTTGTAGTCTCATTAAGAATTTACAAAGTATTAATAAAATTCTTGGAATAGTACATCTCTTGCGTATTATATTTTTTTGAGTTAAATTGTATTGAACTTAAATATAAAAAAACCTTTCATATTTCAGCCATTTCTATGTGATTTTTCAATATCCAGTTTAATGTTTTATTTGAATAGTTTTATTTAGTAACCATAACACGTTAACTTTCCATGTGACAAAGTTTGTATATCATAAAACATTCATAATATTTTTTCCCTACATTTTCGATTAGTATCAAACAATATATTACCGATATTATTATATTTTTATGATTTATTAAATATATTATATATGTTTTGTAGATAAAATTCTCTTATTATTATGTTGTTGTCTATTGTTAAGTATCTATAACCTAGCATCTATTGTATAATTCATTTCTGAACTAATAATATTTGGAACTCTTTTAGCATGATTTATGGGCTTATAGTTTGGATTTAAATTTTTCTCAAATTTATATCAATATATCTAATACCAAACATTTTATAATATGTATATGATCATTAATCATGCACTAATATGTCATACAGCTAAAAAAGAGAAAACCTATTGAGTTTCAATGAGTTATTTGAGATGTTTGGGGGGGGGGTGGGAATTACTCTCATATCCCATTTAAAAAAATTAATCACTAGAACCATTTAAGGGACTTGAGGATTTAAATTTGAAGAACTTGGAGCAGATATAGCATATTTAGGAGCGAGGGTATAAGATTGGTTTTATTGTTTCCCATAGAAAACAATATTAATGTTCTTCACATTCAGGAGCAATTGTTTTAAAAATATTATTAAAGAGATGAGAAATCGACAATTAAATGCTAAAAGAAAGTGATATGAGTGCAAAATAGGTTAGAGATTCATTCCTTCTATCACCCTTCCATGGAGAAATCCCAATGTCAATGCCCAGTGGCTTGCCGTCTATTCCAAGCTACGACGTCCATGTACACAAAGGAGGATTCAGAAGAACATCTTCTTGAGAATTCAGAAACTCTTCTCTCTATATATAGCACTATTTATTCCTCAGTTACTATAATTCATTTTCCTAGGAATTATGTCTTTTTGTAACATTGGTTCCTTCATTATTTATTTTCTACAAATGGATGCTCTGTATCTAAATTATGTTCCTCAATTTCTGTAACTTTTATTCCTCATTATGTATGTCATTTTCTTTTAAAATATAATCAATATTAATAATAACTATTATGTTTTATGAATATCAAACTGTGGTTAATAATAAGAATTATTTTATAGTGTCGTGCATCACATGGGTGGAGTACTCGTTACTATTCATAATGGCTAGTTTGATTAGTTGTGGTGTGTTAGAATCATGAAGTTGCGTACAATGCATGCCATTGCATTATTCAAAAGGAAACGTACCATGGAAGCTTGGGATTTTTAATTGTAAATTTTTTTGATGTCCCCATTCTAAAAAGTAAATTTATTTAGTCAAATTGAATATATAAAAGTTTAAAATATTGGATTTAAAAAGGTTTTCACTATTAAAAGTTGGTAAAAGTGCAATACTGAAAATGAATTTGTTCTTACATTATGTATAAGAAACTCATAATATGGATTCTAAAATTATAGGGATTATATAATGTTTAAAATTTAGTTAATACTATCCATAACCTCTTTTTTACGGCTTGATTGGTAAGTCATGGTGCGCTTGAACTCAGTGTTGCGTGTAGTGCAAGTTATTGAATTATTTTGAAGAAATAACATACTATGAAATCTTGTGGTGTTACATTCTCCCCTCCTTCAATAAATTGCGTCCACGCAATTTGAAATTTTTCTTCGAAAATAAAAGTTTTAATATAGAAAATATCTTTGTAGGAAAACCCACATCGGAAATTGGGTTTATAAAATTTAGTCTTAATAAGAGGAAAAGAGAAATGAAAGGGTCACCACCAAATTATAATCTCTATTCGGAGAACATTGGTGGCAATTAGAGACATATAATTGGAGGAAAAACGTAAATACTCATAGGTAGTGATTGAAGTAATCAATCACAGACAAGTGTAAAATTGAGGGCCATAAATTCAATAATCTATAATGATTTAAAATACCATCAGTTCAGCAAAACATATGGTATTAGGATAACACATTTTTTTAAGATCCCTTCACTAAAGAATAAGAATAAATTTCTTCATTGAATATGAGAAGAAGAAAAATATATACTTGAGAAGTAGAGTCTCAACCTTTAACTAAGTTATACCACAAACTCATCATTCACTCTAAAAGATAATAGAACTTAAAAATAATATTCTATTTATCCTATTCATATAGGGTTAAAAAAATGAATTTATAATACATCTAGAAGAACCATTAAAAAAGACATTATTCAAACCAGGAGATCACGTGGGTCTGTGGTAGGTGATACACCCTTGTCGCCCTTCGGTTGTGGGTTCAAGTCTCGCGGCCTTGCCGAACGCAACGGGTTGCCGCCCAACCTCCGGGTTGTCCTTTTATGGCAGTCAATATAATCCAACTAGAACTATCCAAAATACATCAGTCCAAAATTTATAAGGAATGTAAACACAATCAAGATCCATTTTTTTACCACGTAATAACATGTGATCACCTTCATCGTGTATTCTTTTAAAACACTGCAACATCCTGAACTACCATAAAACCTTATTGATTACATTCATGATCCCTTATTCCTTATAGAATAATAGATATACTCTTTCAATCCAAAAATTTTGTAAACCCCATAAATGATGGAATATAAAAATCATTAATCAGTTTCAAGGTAGTCAAGAATATCAAATATAATTTATCCAAATCAATCATGTATTATTCTAAAATCACTACCTTGGTATCAGAACCATATTATGGTTTATCTTTCTCTCAACCATATATTTTCCAAAAATTTAACCTGCTATTGAGTCACTTTTCTTTTTTCCAAACAATCTCAAGTCCTTAATGAAATAGTACTATAGTACAATCCTTATATACTCCATAATTATTATAACAAGTACATTGTTGATACAACACTCAAATGACATAATCAACATAAGAACTCTATTCATTCCTCTTCATCTGTGGTAGAATCATAACTTGATTATTATCCAATATCATAATTTGTGGCATATTCTGATGACTATGACATAGGTTTGCGTAGTGTCCAAACTCCTTGCAAATGAATCATTGTACATTTGAAACCATTTTCTTACCCTTGTAGTCACGTACTTTGTGCCCTATTACTCCACAATTATAACAAACTCCCATTCCTTTTAGGCAAGTTCCAGGGTGTTTCATCCCACAGTTATCACATATGGTAAAAATCTTCTTTTCCCTCTTCCCTTTATCCATCTTTCACTGTTCCATCATTTTCTTCTCTTGCTTCCCTTCAAATCCATAGGACTCAGTAAACTCTTTACATATCTTATCAACACATTATATTATTTCTTCATATGATGATAATACATTGGAGACTATTTCTCTTATAAATTTTGGCTTAAGACCATGAAAGATATGATCCTTCTTTCTATTTGGATCATGTGAATTGTTGGAGTTATCATTCCTTCTAATGGGAGCCATTTATAAACAATGTCATACACTAGATTAGTTTATGAATAACAATACCTAATCCCAAACCTGTAAAACACATAACATAAATTAAATAGTTTATGGATATAATCCATAATCATAAAAGTGTCTCCTTTGAGGAATTATATACTCATAAACCATTAATAATGGTTTTTAAAGAAAATGAGAATTATCCTAAGCATATCCCCCAGGAGTGTTGTATCCAAGAGTGCAGCAAGGCCCATTGTTGTGCACCAGTTCTCGTTCGAGTCTAGCTCTTAGAGGTGTTTTCAGGTTTTACCCCTAGGTACATCTGTGCCAGAGCTGCCTCTACCAGCTCGTATCCAGATAGGGATTTATTGCTCGGAAAACTCACAAAATCTCTACAATACCAAAATTTTAGGAAGTTCTTATATACTAATCCTCAAGGTCCATCTTAGTTCTCTGTGCTCTAATCAGAGTTTTTCTAAATCTAGCTTCCAAGGTTTGTACTAAACATCATCTGATACCAACTGTAACGCCCCGACCCCAGTTACCCAGAGTCAGTGCATTATTACATAACATTGGCATGATCACAAGAAAGATCAAATCTCGAAAGACCGATTGGTTTAGTATCCTTGTAAACACTAGATATATTCATAAAGGTTTACATTACATCATGAAGTGAAAATCTACTATAAAAACATATTGTCTCCATAATCCATACTATTATCCCCTCATAATATCCCTCCAGGTCATTCATAATTTACTTCTTCACATCCTGAGGAAAATAAAACATATAAAAGGGGTGATCACAAATTCGCAGTAAGGATAACAATATAGCTGAAACTTTCATAAATAAGAATAAACATTTAAGGCAGTGTATAACTAAAACAAAACCCTTTTAAACATGAACTTCAACATAGTATGGAAAAAATAAAATGAAATAATGCCATTTAATTATTCACATGGATATTCCACTAATCGAATAATCACATGCAATATAAATAACCACTTTCATAATGACGGAATGCATAATGCCGGACTATCATAACCACATAGCCAAGGCCTCGTGCTAAGGCTACAAATAAGATTTTGCCAACGCCTTGTGCCAAGAAAATAGTTTTTCTCATGAGACTGACCGATGCATCGAGGAGCTATAGCAGGCTCAACCCATCACATATTAAGTCCAATGAATTCCCATATGAAAAGGTTTAAACATAACATAAACATTCGTATTAAAACTAGCATACGAAATGTAAATACTTTCACCATAAACCATGAATGGTATAAAAATAGCACATCCATAGTCAAACATATCACAAAACCTTCAATACAATATAGATGTTTTGTATAATAATAAATCAACTTCAAATAAGCTTAAAATCCATCAAAGGATGTTTACATGGATAAATCAAAACTATTTGAGTCAAATAACTCTTTTCTCGAAATCATTGAAAAGTCACACATTTATAAAGGACGTAATTTAAATGAGATTTTTGAATCAAAGTTTCCCATACCACTTTGAATCTTTTGAAAAGAAATATCATTTCAAAACCTCATTTCCATATAAATAAATCCTTAAAATAATTTCAAAAACATGGACATTAATTAAAAATATTTAGAAAGATAATTCTTTAAAACATTTAAAATTATGATCATGATAAAGAGTAACTTTTAAATATTCATAAAATATTCATTTTGAAATCATTTAAAAGTCACATAATTATAAAATAAAACATTTACTTTGAAAATATTCTTATAATCTTGTAAGGGAAGCTTTGACAATTTTATAACGGTGGTAAATAGCCGCACCCACCGTATAAGTTAAAAAACATTCATACCTTAAATTTGTCGAAAGCTAAAAAGTGTGTTGTTTGGAAAATGACGGAAATATTCTTTTAAAAACATAAGGGAATAAATTACTTTAACCCATATTCTTTGTAAATAGTTAAAATGTTTTGAAATACATTTCTAAGAAACATGGATGTGGATGATAAATAAATCCCAGTAGATTACAACGTATAAACAACCTCGGATAATGAAGAGATTGCGAAATAAAACCTTACCTTGTACTTTTCCTTGGTTGGGGTAGGTTAACCTCATGTATAATGGTGAAATAATTGTTATTAAATTATACAAGAATCATATATATTAATAGGATATCATATATAATCTTTTAACATTTCTTTGTTAATAATATCTTAGTATTATCGTCGTTTCAGGTGTTAACTTACTCGTTTAATTTTATATGTTTTGTTACGTAAGACATGTTTGTCATGGATAGGTTGTATAAAATTCATATCCTGAATGATATCAAGTCTGTAAACATTATTTTTAAATCATAAAATGATAATTATACTTGAATGGATACGATGGAGAATGAATCTCATCGCGTTCGTGGAGATTGTAGTCCGTACGTACGCACGAGCGACAATATCATTCTTTTGATATTAAAATAATATATTTTTGGATAGTATATCATATATACAGAATCATTATCATGTTATTTTTATTATTTAAATGAGTTACACATCATTATTATGCCCATCTAAATAATAATATATTGAATAGCAATTACACCACGATGTGGAGACGGTAAGTCGTACGTACGCACGTATGGTGACATGTAATTCAAAGGGTGGATAGAATAATGAATATGGTTGTACCATATTTTAATAAAATCACAGTATATTTATGATAGTGGAGTTATTATTTTAGAATGGTAATAACAAAGAAATAAGAAGTGGAAGAAGAAATGAATTTGAAAAAGGGTGGTGAAAACATTACCTCTTCTTCGGGTTCTTCCTTTTGATTTGATCAAAAGGGCTCCTTAGGTTGGATCTCTGATCAAAATAATGCCTCTAGGTTGTAATGAGGTTAGTTGAGAGAGTATTTGGGCAGAGTTTGGCGGAACCAAAAGGCTTTGAAGGTGTGAAGTAATGAGAAGGGGGTGTGCCCTTTTATAAGGGGGTGAGGGGCACCTTTGGAAAAGCTAGAAATATTAATTTATAATAAATTCATATTAGTTTTCTAGTGGATAAAAAGTTTATTTTTCAAAGTTTAAGTTTGGTATAGGTCTAAAACCACTCAACCAGTAGAATTTAGACAGGTTTGGGTTACTATATTAACCTTATCTTTTAGTTTTAACTCTTAGTTAATTAGTTTGACATTTACCATGTCACTTTTTATTTTTATATTATATAGTTAATAAACTTACTATATACATCCAAGAGACCCCCAAGTCGTCCATTAATGATACACCTATCATGATATAAGTCTCTTTGCCGAACATTAGATTTTTAGGAATTTAATATCAATTAAAAATATAATATTTGTTTTAAAAACACTTTTATGTCAATTTTGACACTATTCAATAGTTGATTTTTGTAAAACTTATAAAAAAATTATTACTTAGAAAAAATACAATTAAATAAATTCTAATATGTCATATTATCCTAGAAAATTAATTTAATTCATTAAAAGTCTCAAATTATTTTTATTTGGGTATTTATAATATCAATTATTTTAATTTTTCACTATTATGGTAATTACTGCATCATCATTGTGTCATAAATAAATTAACTTATTTAATATCTAAAAATTATAAATAAACTATCCTTATGTAGGAAATCGTTTTATATTTCTAATGAATATTTGTAGTCGAAAATCCAACATATATAACCCTATGTAAAAATTGTTTTTCTAAAAGATATATGATTGTGTCGTTTTTGTATTCATTTTAACTTTAATAAAATAAAGTGTCCCTATCACTTAAAAGTGGCACCATGGGCTCCCAAAATTGACCCAAAGATTCCCATGGTCGAATATGTATCAACAAATAAGTTTAGCACACGTTTTAAGGTAATTTTGTTTTATTATAATATATTTTTTTAACCCTTATTTACTGGATTTACCCTTTAACCATGGTAAACACAATATTTACAGAAGTAATTATTCAAAATGTTTAAAAATAAAAGTTACCTATTTACACAATTTGAAAATCCTGATTCCAAATATGGAATCCATTTTTCCAAATTCAAAACACAGACGTGGAATAAAATAATTTAAAATTAATTCCCACTGTCAAAACCAAAAGCGTGTTTTTAAGATATAATAACTATCAAAAGATTGATACTTGTTTATGTTCGGTTTAATTGTGAAATTATGTCCAATGACCAACATTGTATTAAATGTTAAAAATATATTATAAATATACATTAAGACCGCTCAAATTCATAATTTATCAGTATTTATTATTTTGATTAAAAAAGTTGTTTTTAATTAAATTTTATAAATTTTCACTATTCATCAAAATATGAAAGTTATCTTAAAAGTACCAAAATTTCACCTTAGGAAAAATTCGATACTCCAAAACTAAAACTGAAGTTCATTTTGAGAGATAAAATTTCTAAAATTTAAAAAGGTAGGTATTACTATTCATAACAGCTAGTTTGATTGGTTGTGATGTGTTAGAATCTCGAAGTTGCGTACAATGCACACCATTGAATTATTCAAAGGGAAACGTATCGCGGAAGCTTAGGATGTTTGATTTTATATTTTTTGATGTCGCCATTATAAAAGGTAAATTTATTTAGTCAAATTGAATATATAAAAGTTTAAAATATTGGATTTAAAAAGGTTTTCACTATTAAAAGTTTGTAAAAGTGCATTACTGAAAATGAATTTGTTCTTACATTATGTCTAATAAACTCATAATATGGATTCTAAAATTATAGGGATTATATAAAGTTTAAAATTTAGTTAATACTATTCATAACATCTTTTAAACGGCTTGTTTGGTATGTCATGGTGCGCTTGAACTCATTGTTGTGTGTAGTGCAAGTTATTGAATTATTTTGAAGAAAAAACACACTATGTAATCTTGGGGTGTTACAATTTATGTCTCTTATGGTCAATGAACACTGTTAATGGATCTCCCAATAAGTAATTCCTCTAACACTTTATGTCATGAACCACATTTAATAGTTCATGTTCATGAGTATGATAATTCCATTCATTTGGTCTCAATAGACTCGACCCATAAGGTATAACCTAATTATCATGCATCAACACTACCACATGTCCAACACTGGATGCAACACAGAACAAGGTATATCTCTTTTTTGGTTTCAGTAAGATCAAAATAGGTGTAGTAGTCAACTACATAATCAGCCCATGAAAAACATTCTCTCAAGATACAGACCTAAAAAACATAACCCACATTTTGGTTTGTCTTATGAGAGGGTCATCCAAATAAGAGATATATCTAATAATACATCGGTAATAACCATACATACATAGAAAACTGTATATATCAAAGACATTCCTGGGATGCTCCCATGACACCACAACCCACATCTCATATGGATCCACCAAAACAAATGAATCATAAATTATGTGTCCCAAAAAGTGTACATCATAATTCTAAAACATACATTTTGATAGCATGGCGTAAAGCCTATGATCTCTTAGTGTACCCAAGACAATGACAATATGTTCTGCATGATATTCATGATTTATGTAGTATATCAAGATGTCATCAATGAATTCAACTACAAAATTATCCAAATATGGGTGAAATATCCAACTCCTCAATTCCTTGAACCCTTTTGGTTCATTGGTCAATCCAAACGTCATCAACATAAATTCCTACCATCCATACCTTCTTCAGAAGTCTTTCCAGGGTATTTTTGATGATCTCACCATCAAATGATGGTATACCCTTCACATATTGATCTTAGAAAACACTGAGGCACCAATGAGATGGTAAAAATGGACATAAATTCTAGGAAAATGGTATAAGTTCGTTACCATCTTCTGGTTTATCATTTTTATAATTGACACCTAGCATGAGTGATCCATCATCCTTCTTAGAAAACATCACTGTAGATCCACAATGTTATATACTAGGATGTAAAAACCTATTATTCTCCAATTAATCTAACTCATCATATAGTTATTGGAGCTATAATGGTGCCATTTTATATGGTGTAATGTAAACTAACTCCTCTCCTAACAACAATTCGATAATGAACTCAACATCTCTCTCAAGTGGTAACCCCATGAATACATCATGAACAAATGCTGAAACTGGTCCGCAAAAAAGGGAAGGATGGTTGTCCTTTTCCCCCATCATCTAACATAAGGCATGCCAGATGGGATATGGGTTCCCCTATTTACTAGATTAGAATCCCTATATGTCCATCTTGAGTATCCCACTCTCCCCAAAGGACATAAGTTCTCCCATTGATCGATGTGAACATTACCTGATGTCTGTAACAATCGATATCAGCTTGATATAACACCAACAAATCTATCCATATAATTAGTTCAAAACATAGAATTTCTAGGAAAAATAGATCCCTCATAAAACTATACCCTCCATCCTCTTAATCACATCTCATAAACATCCTGATGTCCTCAACTCATATCTCTATGTGAGTTTCAAGAGAAACTACACCACATGAAGACTCAATAGTTAAGCCCAACACAATTACCAATTTATCATAGATAAAGGAATGTGGGGAACATCTATCAAATAAATAACTAGAATGAGTGGAAGCTACAAGAATCGTACCTCGAATAGTATATGGTCCTTCCTCAACACCATTAGGTGTAGCCTGAATAGCCTAGAGAGAGCTGCCCGTTTACACTAGGCTCTAGCCTGAGTACCATGCAATGGACTGCATTATTAGTAAGGATGATCTCACCCCAATGGTTCACGTCCACTGCCTCTACGAGTATGATATATGGAGATTCAACTACCTAGATTATGTGGTTAATGTAACCCCATGCATACACTTGGCTTCTGTATGAAACCCCCATTATTCTCTAATTATAGCGGGTTCCTACCGAACCTCTGTATGTTGCCAAACTTGTCGCATGCTTTACACTAAATAGGTGGGTAAGGATAGTTGTCATGCTAATTCCCCATCTTTCCATAGTACTAACAAAAGGCATGGTTGCCAGCCTGAAAAACTAAACCCCTCTTCTAGCATCATTGTGAGCCCCCACAAAGATGAATGATTCCGAAATGGAAATTCAAACCATCAAAAGCCACACCACTTGATCGCCAAGCTGGTGACACTAGATCATTAACTAAAGCTCCCTTCTGTTTCCCCTCCGATATAATGGCATGATCGCCACATCAAAAAATCATTTCAGATGAAATAAATTCACCAAAGTCCTGATCTCATGTCTCATACCATCATTGAAGCATTTCTACACAGCTGACTCATCTATCGTCAATGTCGTACTGATGAATCACAAATCAGTGAAACTACTAGCATATTTTATTACCGACATTGTCCCTCGATTCAACCTCATAAAATCAATATACTTCTCCTACCAAATGGTTTCAGTGTTGAATTTCTCAAGAATATGCTACTTATAATATATATACACCATTCCTTTTGCCTACTCTATTTGAAGCATGATATCCCACAAACGCTTTGTTTATCCCCTGAGAATTTTTCCCACTAACATGCCTCTCTTTTTTAGATGATTATCTATATGGTGAAGAATATTTTGGATGGACTCTATACAGAGCTCTTCTGCCTTTAGCCCACCACATTGGTAATGGTCAGAGGGTTTTGTAGCTCAAACTATCTATTCAGCTCAAATATACTCGGTGAAACCCGCCCTAGGTCTCATTCCATCGTCTTCATAAAACAAGCTATTTTCTCACGAAATTCCTCTTCCCAATTTTCTTGGATCACCATGTTCTCTTACCTCACTAATAGAATAGCATTATCAGAAATGTCATGATGTATCCCAACTGACAACCATCTTCACGATCTAATTTATGTGAAATTATAAACATGATCTTTAGAATTCTACCATAAAGATTTTATGAGAAATAAAGTGATATAGGTCAGTTCATCACTTACTGCAACCAAACCAGTTCACAAACACTGCCAAAAAGAGATGACACACAACTGGATCACTGCCCTTGGCCATCTCTTATAAGTCCATGGATAACACAGTATCTAATTGAAATGGTTAAAAGATTTATCTTTTACCAATTCAAAATAGTTTTCCAATTCCAATTTACTCATAACACATGTTATTACACTTTTTCTTAATTGTTATGTAGCATTTTATAATTACTAGTTAATAATTTGACATTAATTTTATACCTATTAATACAATCCCATTAGGCACAATTTCATTACATTTATGAAATTATATGCATCATAACATTAATGTCTCACACACCCATCTCATGTGTGTGCTTATAATGATGTGTGCCACTTTCTTACATATGTGTCTATAATGATGGATGAATGCAAAAACTCACACCATTCCTACCATAAGAGTAATATCTCAAGATCATCAAATCACATAACATGTGCATCAGCAAGTGCTGAAATATAATAAAATATAACAACACACAATAATAACTACAATCCACTCCCGAGGTGACATGGGTTATACATTGGATAGCTAATACAAAACATGCTCTCATTACCATGGTCCGATAAATTTATAATATTTTTATACTATCCCCAAATAGTATGAATGATAAAATAACTCCTCTAATACACCATTATAACATCCCTAACCATGAAGACACTAAATTAGTGCCCTGATCTAGGTCTCCACATGACATCATGTGTGCCTCATCGTACGCCACTAGTTTCCGATGAGCGAGGACGATCTAATAGGATATGTGGGGAGACCATACAATTTCTACCATAGTAAGTCACAATAGAAAATAGTTTAAATAGAGGAAAACCAAAAGAACAATCATTAACATGCATAAATATCCAATTCCCCTAACTGTGTACAACCATAAAAAATAATAAATATTTCATGCCATGATACAATGTCATGTGAAAAATACTGCAAAAAGAATTAAAATAGCAGAATCCCCATAATTTTCTCGACTCTATGACTAGATCGCCTCCCAAAATGTCCCATTTATAACTAAACTCCCTAGAATATGGACCTTTACCTTTTTTAACTTTCAAGTATGAAATATACTAGGCTATGCAAAGGCAGCCATAGCAGGGTGTGAGTATAACATATTAGGCCACTACCAACAGTGTCTACCAAATATGGATCAAAATAAGATAGTGCATTCAAGTGATAAATAATGGAATGTAATTATAATTAGATCAATACAAAATTCTATCTTATATTCCATAAAATATATTACAATTTATGATAGGTTCTCCATAAGGAATTTGTGATTTAATCTACCGTTTTCACATGCTCAATGGATTAGGAATATTCAATGTTCTCAAGCATATTGGAATAAAAAAGAGGTTTCTCAATAGGAATAACATCATAACTACCTCGTCATCCACCCCGTAAAGCCTTCGTCTATGTGTAATGAAACAATTTGTGGAATAGAAATATATTCCCTTACCTAACCAGTGCATTTATAGGTGGAGATTGATCATTCTTCCATCTCAACCCATGGTCGTAGAACCTCAATTATATACACCACACTACAAATCCATGTGCACATTCTTATTTCTAATTCACCATAATTAACTACATCACCACAATCCAAGCCAATATCATTTAGAACATAAAAAAATCAATAACCGGTTAAATTAAAATCTCCTAAATCCATTAAAACATTCAAAAATTATAATACATAACCTTTTAGTCCCAATTCTCATTAAACATTCCTAAATAACTTAGCATATTCAGTGTACACATAATTCCTTATCATATTCCCATTATTCCCATTTAACTAATTTAAATACCAACAAAAAATAACTTACCCTTTAACCACATTATAACCAACTATATATAACCCCCAACCATATTACCTAAACCAATTAACAGATTTGTTAAGGATCTATATCAACTCGAATCCATTTGACACCATTTGTTTCTGTAAGCCATTCTGGAGGTTCGACTCACCCCATTGGGGCCCTAAAATAGGTCACATATTCATCCATGGCTCCCACATAGATAATGAGAGTTTCATTATGTATTTTAGACACCCAATACATAACATCATCTCAAGGAATCAAGAAATCATCAAAAAAGGGGAAGAAAACAACCCTACATGCATAATTATACACAACAACCATGGGATTGAACTTGTAGACCACCTACCTTGAATATATGGGATAAAACACGCTCAAATGATTCCTAAGATATTGATTAAATCAAAACTTGAATCATTAATGGAAACATCACTGAAAAAGAAGGATTTTAGAGATTCAAAATAAGATAAGATATAGATACAAACACAAATAAAGAAACACAAGCAAGGAGGGGTTTAGCCTTACCTGGATCATTAATCTGCAAATGAAGGCACTCAAAATTTTCCAATGATGAGAGGGATCGATCCATGGATTATCTTAGTATATTTGGTCTATTCCTATTGTCCATAAGAGGAAGGAATGATGAAATCCCTAGTTTGGTATAAACATATTGTAATGGAATTTTTGTAAATTTTTAAATGTTTATCGGCACATTGTTTACCCACAATGTATTCCAAACAGTTCGAAAACCATGTGGATCATACTATCCAATTATATCCCCTCACATGGATTACCCACATTATTGAAAAACCATGCACAAACCGTGCAGAGGCTATTCTCCAAAAAAATTTATTCTACACGGTTTAACATGGTAGTCTTTACGGTTAGGATTAACCATGCACAGATCGTGGAACTTTCCCTGAAAAATCTATTTCCCCATTTTTCATGTCTTGAATCCCTGGGACACCCCTGATCTTTCTTATGCACCCGAGAACACATAATCATCAAATAGGTAAGAGTTAAATAAAATTAAAAAAACATACCTAAACAGTAATCTAGGGACTTACTGGATGCACCATGTGACCCATATGCTTCATGTGACACTTCCTATCGATGAACTATCGTTGTTTCATGTTAATTTGATGCTACATACTCCATAGAAAATCTATTTTCTTCCAGAAATAATATTGTCATAAATACTGGGAGATCTGTGGAATGCAACTATAAATCCTTCTCTTCATTATTAGGACATACACTTGTGTGATCTGACCAAATTGATTATAATTCATGGGATTCCGTTATGGTATTCTCTATATGTATCATTTTTGGTGTAATTAATGTGTTTCCATTTTGTAATACATCATGTTATTTTCTGGGTGTTCCTTTAGGATACGATGTCCCTACAGAGTATTTTTTACTCACCCTAGCATAGGCTATGCCTGCATGTGTCATGTCTTTTGCAAATGATTAAAGATTTGAAAGAGTCCTTGGTAGAAAATTTCAAAGTGGTGTTTAGAGAGAGTCCCATTTGACAGGGTGTTCATCTGAGACTTTTAGTTTTCCATTTTTGTACTTACCCTTTAGGTAAGATTTTCTGCTGATGAGGTTAAAAAGATTATTGATAGAGCTATTATTTTCATCATTTTTTATATTATTTTCAATGATTTAATCTTATAATCATTGACAATTTGAGTTTATTTTCATGATTTTATTTTTTTTGGTGTGTGTTTGGTTAAAAAGAGAATTTTTATTAAATCTGTATTATGGAATATTTTCACATCAATAGAATTTTGGTCATTTAATTAGAAATATCATTCCAAATTTGGGAATTATATTTTTATATAAATATTGACTTAATTTCATCATCATTCTCCTCAAGACTATGGGCTGATTCCTGCATTTATATGCCATAGAAAATAAATGATGCTGAATAATTATTCAAGAGGACATTACAAACCCCACAAAATTAGCAGAATCACATCAAGGCATAAACACCTCTAATTTTGGTGATTCCTCGTTTATTAGAAATAAAAATCAATGAAGTTTTCATACATTAACTTACATAATGTTTGGAATCCATTAATGTGGAGTTTGAATGAACTCAAGTTAGGGAGGCTTCCTAGATAGTTCATCTATCCAGAGAAACCTCTAAAATTAAATTGATAACTCGTATATGAGGTGGCCATTTACACTGAAATTTGGATGATGTTCGAATAATACAATGACAAAAAAAATTAATAAACAGTCCAAAGAATAAAGAGTCCATTTTCATGAACATTAATGGGTGATATATGAAATGTGGAGAGTCTTCCTAGATAGAATACAAGATTTTAGTAAAAAGTCCAAAACTCCCTCACCAAGCATCCAAATACAATGAAATTTTGAAGGTGGATGGTAAAGGATATTATTAATATCATTAATGAACGGATGGACACCTTATTTTATCATCAATTAGGTATGTAACATGCCAAATTATAGAGGTCAAATTCTATCTATAAAATGGGGGAATCTCCCACCTATCATGACATTCCATTCCTTACACACATCCTCAAATCAACCGTTGAGGGAAGCATTGGAAGATGAACTTCATTATATTTATTTATTTTTGTTCTTTTTATTTTATTGTAATGTCTCTCCTCTCTTGTATCATCTTATCATCCCCATACATTGAGGGGTAGTTTTATTGATTGATCATGAATGGGGAGGCTGGACCGACCTGATTTCTTGAGTTATTGTGCTTAAATTTAGTAAGATCACTTATTCATTATTCATATGGTTTTAATAATTAATTTAGTTTTTAATTCAGAATGCATATGTGTTATGTTTTAGTTCATTTTATTTAAATTGATTTTTTCAATGATCATGTTAACATCCCCATAATTATATTTTGTATACAATGGAATTGATCAGGATTGGGTGGTCTATGTTTGACAGTCATTACACAATGGGAAATGTGAATAGACCTACATGAGGATTCAAATAAGAATATTATTATCATAATTATGTTGGTAAATTAATGAAATAACTTGCATGAAAAATCTCTATATAATCTGAAAAAGGAAGAAAAAAAGATACAAACATGGAATGCATGATAGCATAACACTAGGTATATCCAAACCCACTCTGATCACCATCTTTATAAGTTTTATTAATCTAATAAAACCAGTCTACATCTTTTTATCAACATGTTCAAAAATAATTAAAACTGATTGTCTTCATAAAAACAATAAATTATGAAAACCCCTTTTTGTGTGCACTCTTATTTAGAAACATTCCATGATTTAACTCTTATATTGTACTTTGTAAATTTAAATGTTGTTATTCCAAACCCCATGACAGGCGTGCATCAAACTGGGCACCATTTCCAGAGAGGATGTGCTTCAAAAACCAAAAAAATTATATTAAAAATATTTTTTTAATGAACTATTGTTTGAATAAAAATTTTATTGATTTTTTTTCACAAAATATGCAAACAATAACCCAATTGAAAATGAAAAAAATTAAAAACATAGATTGAATAAATTCACCTAATAGATACAAGTGACACATCCAGTGATCACTATAAACCACCAATGGCTGGAAATCTACCCCAAAAATTGTGTGATCTTTGAGCACTACAATTTACTACGGAATGAAATAATCAAGCTATACCTCCCTTAGAAAATGATTTTGAATTGCACATTAACATGATTCAAATTCTTCCTAAAATTCGTGGTCTTGAGGGTGAATAACCCAACATACATATCCAACAATTTAAAAATGTGTGCTCTAACTGTAGACCCCAAGGTGTTACAAATGAACATGTAATGTAGAGAGAATTCCCCATCTCATTTGAGGGAGAAAAAATGTAATGGATGTACTTTCTATAATCATGAGATGTACCAAACGGTGAATATCCTCAATGATGTTTCATGAAATTTTTTCCCACATCTAGTAATGAATGTATCTTAAAAGAGATCTATGCCATTCTATAATAGAATGGTCGATCACTTTATGAGTATTAGGTGTGATTTAAGAGGATTTGCGCTAATTTTACACGTCAGACAATAGAAGAACACCATTTTTTCATATATCATGGATTTCTCTATAATGATTGAAACTTTCAAAATTCATCATCTAGCTGATCAGTAAAAATTCACCATAAAATTATAGAGGACTAGTTGAAAATATTTCACAAAACTCATTAAATTTTGGCACCAAAGGTATAAGAACTAGAGGAATCCATGAAAATAGGACTTTAGATTAATCCTAACATATAATCGAAAAAACACCTAATGAAATGAATAATTTAATGAGACAAATTTGTGTGCACTAAGTTAATGGAAAAATAGTCCTAAAGGAGGTATGTGGTTTGTGATATTATTCTTATCATTACACTGATCAATGTTCAAAAGTCTATGAGACCGAATGTTGTGTTATAAAATATCAGCGAAGGTATTTCAACCTCAGACCCATACAGGTTATGGATTTCTAGAAAACCATACTAGAACACCTTTTAAACAGCAATATCAGAACCCAACACCATTCCAAAAACCTTACAATCATTTATACCTATGGAATCAAGTATTTGAACCACCACCTTTCTAGTGAAAGAACTATAAGAAACCATCCACATGTGTGCTGAAAAATGAATATCAATAATAGATGATGAAAGGATCGTGAATGGGGGAAAAATTGAGAAGTGAACTGATAAATTGGTGTTCCTAATTGATGATCTATCAAAAAACAAAGGTAAAATCCTATCAAAAATAGTTCAAAATCCAAAGGAGAATGTCTGTGCAATCATGATCTGAAGTAGGAATTCACTCAAACCTAATGAAAAATGTGAGGATAATGTCTCGAAGAAACCTGCTAAATAATTACCAATATAACCAGAAAAAGGAAACTATAAAAACAAGGTATAAAGTACAAGGATTATGAAGGATAGATTAGAAATGAATTTTCAAAAACAAAAAGGGAGAAAATGGATACCACAACACAATTCCTATCATTATTAGTTCATTCAAAGAAGGGTGATGAAGATCAAAATCAATGGGAAATTCATGGAACCTTCCAGAATGTTGACATTAACATCGTACTACTGAAGGAAACTTGATGTATACTGATGTATGAAAAATTTATAAAGGATCTGTGCACTAGAAGGAGGAGGATATATTGAAATAAAAGAATCAATTTAGGAATATTAATATAAGAACTAATCACACCTTCGTTACCAAAAGAACATCATGATGCAGGGACATACTCTATTCCATGTACTATTAGTTATTTAAATTGTACTGATATGCTCTCTGATTTTGGAGTTTCAATAAATGTTATGCTCACTTAGTGTTTTAATCATTGTAGACCAATGAAAAAAATCCAACTCGAGTGGTTGTAAATTTAGAAAACATATCCCCATTTTTCCCATATGGATTTCATGAAGATATACTCATGAGAGTGAGAGGATTAATCCTTACAATACACTTTTATTTCCTTACCATGTGTGAAGACCAAGAACCATCCCAAAATCCCATTATCATGGGGGACCCATTCTAAATACAACAACTACGATCATCAACGTCCATGAAAGAACAATCACCATGGTTCTTGGAGACAATATAGTACACTTCAACATTCTTGATATAATGAAACATCCTTCCAGAAATCACTCACTTTATAAGATTTCCCAAGATGATGATGTGGAACCAATTGAAGCCTCGTGTAAGATTTAAGACTTCTTATCTGTAGGAGAACATTTTTCTTTTGAATTTTATGATTCTCAAGAACCTAATAATTAAGATCTCATGTTAGATGAAAAGGTAAAATCATATGTTTTCTAGGATTTGTTAAAATATATTGAGACTATAGAAGAGAATCCATCCATATTTGTAGAAAATAAAAATGTAATATCATCCCTAAACAATAGACATGTCTAGAAAAAAATCTATTACTATGTGACTTGAGGTATGAGTACCTAATGGAATGAACGAAATTTTTAGTAATCAATGGAAAAAACCTATATCATTCACAAGAACAATCTCTGATTGATATTCTTAAAAGGATTGTCAATGATGTAGGATGGAGTTTAGGTGACATACCAAAAATCAACCCCATGGTGTGTTCTCGCATGATATTTTTATAAATTGATTCCCAAATAGTAAGAAAACCTCATATAAAACTAAATCCCATCAATATAGAGGCTATTAGAATAGATATAGAGAAATTTCTAGTAGATTACATGATTTTCCAAATATATGATTCTCAGTGGGTTATCCCAATTCATATAGTCCCAAAGAACGATGGCATGACCACTTTTAGAAGTAATAGAAATGAGTTGATCACCATGAGATAAAAAAACAACTTGAGATTGTGTGTAGATTATAATATGTTAAATCATGTAACCATAAAAAACCACATTCCCATTCTGTTCATCGATCAGATGCTTGAGAGGTTTGTTGATAAAGATTATTAGTAATTTTTAGATGGATTTTGATGATATATAGAGGTTCCGTTCACACTAGAAGTCCAAGTGAAGATGACATCCATCTTTAATATCGGTAAATTTACTAAAATATGATTACATTTGATCTATGCAACACCCTTGGTGCATATATACTATGTATGGTGAGTATTATATCAAACAATATTGAGGATGGCTTAGTGGAATTTCTTAACTATTTAAATGTTTTTTTGGAAATTCATTTGATCATTCCGTGGTTAAATATGAAAAACATTTGAAAACATGCATTAAAAATAACAATATCTGTAATTTTGAAAAATGTATTCTCATGGTTGAAAAGGGAATAGTGTTGGGCCACATAATTTCTCAAAAAATTGATTGAGGATGATTAATCAAAAGTTTAAGTAATAAATTCTGTATCATATGCAACTTGTGTAAAATATGGTAGAACTTTTTTATGGATTGCAGGTTTTGTAGAATATTTATCAAAGATTTTAGTAAGATCTATCTCACTCAATAGAGATTAATTTTGAAGTATTCTAACATTATTTTGGATTTTTAAAGTAGTAAATCATTTAATGAAGTGAAGAAATGGTTTATCACCCCACCAGAAATGTAGCCACCTAATTGGGATTACCTTTTCTAGTAACATTGAGAGTCATCAATCAAGGTAGTAGGAGCTATTCTATATCAATGTATTAAAAGAAAGACTCGTGGTATCTTCTATGAATCATAGACCATGGATTACACACAAATAAATTACACAACAAATGATAATGATCTCCTTATAGTCTTTTTCGCTCTAGATAAATTCTGATCATTTCTTCATGGTATTAAAGTTTTTGTTTTTTCTGATCATACAACACTCATGTATTTAATGAAAAATTATGATGTCAAACCAAGGTTGGAAATATGGATTACACCATTAGATGAGTTCAATTTTGGAATAAAAGTTATAAATAGAAATGAAAATTATGTTTTCAATCATCTATGTTGACTACCCAACACTGTTGAAGTATAAATTACAAACCAGAACCCACTAAATGATGAGATTCAAAAAAAATCTACATAATCAATTTTGATGTGCAATGTTATGTTAATATTTTCAAAAATTTGGTTACATATTATATACCCTCTCACCTAAGCTCTCATCAACAACATAATAAAAAATATTAATCTAGATTTTAAATTTTGGAAGACACATTTTTTAGAAACATTGTAATGATCAAATAAAAATAATATTCATAAAAATAAGTGAAATTCAATTAGAATTTGAATTATTTCTGAAATTATATTTTGTTGGACACTTTGGACCTTAAAGGATGTCCCTAAAAGTAATATGATATGGAATCTATTGTCTCTCCTTATTAAAGGATTCATATGAATTTTGTAAAAGATATGAAAACAACAGTTTTTGGGTAACATTCCAAATTAATGAAATGCCTCAAAAACCGATAACATTTGGTGAAATTTATTAGATGTTTGGAATATAAATTATGGGACAATTTCCAATTTTATTTGGAAATTTATATATTATTTTATATATAGATTATGTTTTAAATGGGTGTAATCCAATTCAACCAGAACTAATGATGCCAAAAAAATTGAATTTTTTCAGTGATAATATATTCAATAGGTTTGGAGTTCCATGAGTAATCATTAGTGACCATGGAAGTAATTTTTTCAACACGAAAATGGATTGATTGTTGGGAATGTATGAAGAATATCATAAAATGTCAACATTATACCATCCCCAAACAAATGTCCAAGAAGAAGTCTCCAAGATTAAAATCAAAGGCATTCTGGAAAAGACTATTATAACCAACTGGAAGAACCAGAGTAAAAGGTTAGAATATACTTTGTGGGTGTACATAATTACCTAAAAGACTACCAAAGGTATGAGTCCCTATTGATTGATTTATGTATGGAGCATCCACCATCCTATGGAATTATATATGAAAGCCTATCATGAAACCAGAGATGTAAATTAGGACCTCGAGAAAACTCATAAATAACGAAGAATGCAGTTTCATGAGATAAAGAAAATATGAGAGAATAATTCTAAAATTTAGTGTTCTATAAAGAGATAACACATACGTACCATGAAAAGATTATTCAACCAAGAAACATCAACCATAGTGACCATGTTCTTTTATACAAATATTGACATAATCTAATTCTAAGTAAACATTGTTTCATATGGGATGGTCCCTTTACTATTATACATGAATATCCCTTTGGGGATGTGATGTTTAAAATTAATGGATGAGAAAACTTCTCCACTGTAAATGGGAAGAGGCTGAGGAATTTCCATGAGACCATACCTCAAGAGCCTTTGGAGGAGATTGCACTCATTTACCATAAATATGGTTGAAGACCCAGTAGGTTATATGTTTCCCTAACACATGATGAAAAACAACCATTTTTACATATATTACATTAATTCATTGAGGTAACTCCATAAATTATGTTTCGGGGAGGGAATCATTAAAATTGGAATTTTCTATTTCATTAAAATTATGAGTCGAGCCAACAACATTAAGAAAAAGTGCTTCCGGGAGACAACCCGTATTTTCTTCCTTATTCCACTCATCCCTAGGTCATATTCTAGCATGATTAAATTGATATAAATTATCATTTTGATTTGATTATTATATTTTACCTTCATGATGTAAGGCTGAAAAATGGAAATGCAAAACATAACACATGTTGGGAAGGTGCTTCCTTTATAAATTGAAGAAACATGACAAGAACCACATGACTAAAGCATCATTGCTAAGTGGAATTTACATTTTCATTCAATTTAATTTGAATTCCTTAAATTTAACCCTCTAATCATTATTTGTAAATTAATCTAAAATTTAATGCCTACACTTGAATTTATATTTTACTCGACTTATCTAGGATACAAGAGTTTTTTAGGAATCCAATGATTCCATGTTTTAGAATTCATTATTAATTGAATTGAATGACTAAACTAGAGAATTAGATGATTAAAATGATTTATAAATATTTAATTGAAGACTAAATATTATATATAAATAATTTATTCATGTAAATTAAATTTCTATACTCTCTTTCATGCATTGATTTTCTGAAATTCATGTTTATTGAATTTTTATTATTAATCATGCCTTCGGTGATTTTCCTAAATAATAATTCTCATTCCTAAGAGGATTTATAGACCAAATATTTCTTATTTTATCTTAAGAATATTTGTTGACTAATATTGGGACATGTCACTGGACAAAACATGTATCGACTCTTGTTGAATATATGACTCAGAAAACATACATGTTAAAGGATTGAGGGACTACATTGTCCATCCATATATTTTTTAATACCCACCCATAAATTTATACTTAGATATCCGAATAATACATGAATTTACTTATTATTTTATGCTATATTTCAAGCTACATTTTTCTAACATGCCCAAACTTTTAGTATTTTTTTCATGGATACTTCATGTTTGAGTGTGGGGTAATGGTCTTTGATGTGTGTTCATTAGTATGTGTATCATATATGGGAGGTGTGAGGTGTGTGTCAATATTTTAGGAAGTGGATAATAAGATAATTGTGGATGATCCATCATTTAATCATTCTTTGTTTTTTTCATCAATTTTTCTTCTGAAAACTGAAATATAGAGATGAGATTGAATTACCCATTGTACATTCATTGATGAATCATGTAACTATCAATAAACAAGGCCTTGGATTTTCATTCATTCATTGTATTCAATTTTTATCACATCCTCCTTGAAAGAAATTAAAAAATGAAACTAAATTGTTGAGCCTTCTGGAATATTGTTGAATTCTTCCTATGATTGCTGTTTTAATGATCAGAAATCATTGTTACATAATCCAGTTCGATTTCTCATATACATAATCCCAATCTGTTAGTGAATCTGTTTATATCAGTTGGATCATTTTTTTATCTCTTTGGTATTGATTTATAAGTATTATAGAAGTATTCTGGATCAAATAGACACTTTGTGTTCTGTCAAGACAACGGTCGCACTGATCCATATCACAAGACAACGGTTGCACCAATCATGACACGCCGATGCTGATCAAATGAGTCACTGATCAGGACACAACAACACTGATCATCTGAGTCACCGATCAGAACACACCGATGTCTAGCCACTGATGCTGATACTGATGAGCTACCGATACAGACTAGTCACTGTTACATTAAAGTCCACCATTACAGAACTGAGCTAACAATACACACAAGTCCACCAATATGTTAAAGCAACTGTTATCATAGGAAGTCTACCGATACAAGAAAGACCTACAGCTACCGATACAAGACAGAGCTACCCCTACCGATATAAGAAGTTTACCGTTACATCAAATCCTACTGATACTTGAAGGTCACCATTATGCAAGTCTACCGATACGAGGAAGGTTACCGATATACTAAGCCTACCGATATAAAAAGGTTACTGATAGAAAGGCTACCTTTACTCATCCCTACCGTGACATCTACCTACAGATATCCAAAGCTACCTTTCCAGAGATAGAACCCGAAACTGCTTTAGTTTCTTTATTATTATTTAATCTAACCTACGGTCATATTAGTTATATATTAACACACTGACATTTATTTAATGTGTGTTGTTGGTTGTTATGGAACCGTACCTCACACCAGCAAAAAGTAAATCATCTTTTTCTGGAGCTCGTGCTATAAATGAATGAATGATGTGCTGCTGAAGTAGAGAGGAATGAATAGACGAATACATAGAGACATTCATACCACCACGAGGTGTGCTGGATGAACAACAGAGTGTTAATGCAAAGAGAAGACTGAACTTATATGGGGAAATCATTTTCAATAATGCATACCAGTGAAGAGCTGAGAACGAGAACATAACACAAGAACTTCATCGACTACCTTTTTCTCTGTCTCTACACCTAAATGTCAAGGAATCAGACGACACTCTGTTTTCCAGAAAAAAACCAGAAGAGGACTTAGAACCAATTCTGATCAATCAAAAGGAGTCCAGAGCTGTACTAAAATCACTAGAGCCATTTATAATCTCTAAATCTTTGCCTCTGTGATTTATCTTTTTACAAATTAAGATGTGTGTGTTATCTGCTGTATTTTACAAACACACTGTCTCCTGTATTTTAACTGGAGGATCTGTAAATCCTAACTCAAACTCTTTCATCTTTTATTTCCCACTGGGATAGTGGTAGAGTTTGTGTGTGACCTAGACAGCAGGAGCTGCTGTTTTTGTTCCCACGGATAACAGTGGTAGAGGTATTGGACCTGGACAGTTTCATACTGTTGTAATCCCCGATCCAGGGTGTGGATAACTTTTATATAATGTTTTGAGAGTAATAAGTCTCATCTTGAGACTGAACCTCTTGTTTAAACCTGATCTGCTTATTTATTTTCAAAGTTATTTTTATTTCGCTGCAAAATACTTTAAAACTAAAACTGTTTTAAAGTCACTTGGATAATTAAACTCGCAAGTGTTTATATTAGTTTTAAATCAGTAAGTTAGTTTCCAAAGTTAATCAATTATTCTAATATTATTAACTGGGAAATAATCAATCCTTTGAGAACCTAATAGAATCTTTATTTTTATATAAATTCACTACAGTTTCATTCATTGTTTTATTTGGGGGGTTTTTAAGACAATGTTTTAAAAATAGAAATTTTAATAGGAACTCAATTCACCCACCTCTTGAGTATCCACTCCGACCAACATTTGGTATCAGAGGATTGTTTAAAATATTTTGTACTCTGTTTTTCAACTGTGATTTTATTTCTATTTTAATGTTCTTAAAATTTCTGTTATTTCTAAATTTTTATCTCTTTAAAATCCATTCTTTTAGTAAGTTACCATGGATAACAGACTTGAAGGTTTTGCTACCTATAGACCACCCTTTTTCAATGGAACTAACTATGCTCAGTGGAAAATCAAGATGAAAATTCATTTAGAGAGCCTGGGTTTTGATATTTGGACTGATATAGAATCAGAATATAAAATTCCTACCACTGTTAGGACTACATGGAATGAAGCTACTAAGGCTGCCTACAATAATAATTGCAAAGCTATGAATGCCTTGTACTGTGCTTTAGGAGATTAGGAATTTAATAGAATATCTGCCTGTAAAACTGCTTATGAAATTTGGGATACCTTAGCCGTTTCTCATGAAGGAACAACTAATGTTAAGGAAATGAGATTGAACACTTATACTATTAAGTATGATAATTTTATGATGAAGCCCGATGAACCCATTTCTGATATGCATCTCAGTTTTAATGAAATTTTCAACACAATGACTTCTTTGTGAAAGGATGTTCCATCAAAAGAAAAAATTATGAGAATTCTGAGATGCCTACCTGAAATATGGAGTGGAACTTCTGTCTCAATTAGAGAATCATGAGATATTGGTGAACTTCCAGTCAAGGAACTAATTAGAATGTTGATGATGTATGAAGAGGAACTCAAGGTTAACAAAGAAGAAGAAGATGAACCTAGAAGGAAGTCAGTTTCTTTCAAGACTTCAACTTCAAAGAACAAGGATAAGGATAATCTTCAAGCTATAAATGAGAGCTCATGCTGTGAAGACAGTGAAAGTGATTCTGATAGTGATGCTGAGATGGCTCACATTGCCAGAAGGTTTAAAAAATTTTATAGGAAGAAGATGTTTTTCATAAAATCAAATTATAAAGGTAAGTATGATAACAAGGGGCATTGGAAAAAGGATAGGAAGAAATCTGACAAATCAGATGAAGTTGTCTACTATGAGTGAAAAAGAAAGGGACTCATAAAAGCAGACTGTCCAAAGTTGAAATACAAGAAGAGGTATGAATACAAGGACAATTTGTATAAGAAAGACATGAAGGCTACTTGGAGTGATTCTGAGGATAGCTCCAGTGAATCTGAAGCCTCTGAGACTGAATCCAGAAATAACTCAAATATGTGGTTTATGACAAACACATCTGAGGTAATAGGTGAAACCCCTGCTTTAAATTCATATTATTCTAGAGATGATTCTGACTCAGAAAACATGTCAAAATCTGAACTATTTGAATATTGTGATATGTTAGAACAAACCTGAAATGAGCTGAAAGACAAATACAAAGGATTAATGAAACAGTATGCTTTAACTGTTAAACATAAATCTGATCTTGATATTGAAATGGAAAAGAATGCTCAGTTACATAAAGAGAATACTGAACGAAAATTATCTAATGAGCAAATTATGCAAGACTTAGAAAAGTTTACAAATTGTAAAGATACTCTTACTCAGATGCTAGGTAAGAAAATAGCACCTAGATACACTACTGGTATAGGATACCAACCTGGACAAAGGAAAATTACCAAAACTAAATTCATTCCTAAATCTGGACAGAATGTAGCTAGTTTTGAAACTTCATATTCCTCAACTAGTTATATTCATATATATATATGGATCTAATAAGATTTATCTTTCAAAATCTGTTGACTCTAGAAATCTTATGAGACCCATTAGACAAATATGGGTACCCAATGTTTTATTGGCTAACCTCTCTGGACACAAGAATATCTGGGTACCAAAATCATTTCCTATCTAAATCTGTTTTATAGGGAACCCATTTAAATAGCTCCTATCGAAATCCTTGGTATTTGGATAGTGGAAGTTCAAGACATAAGTCAGGAGACTTCTCATGCTTTAAAATCATATTCAGGGTTGATGGAGGGTTTGTCACCTTTGGTGATAAATCAAAAGGAAAAATCATCGGCTTAGGCCAGATTGGTAACACTGACTCAGTATTAATTTCTAAAGTTCTATTTTTTGATGGGCTTAATTATAATCTGTTAAGAATTTCTCAGTTATGTGATGATGGATTTTAAGTTAAATTTGAAAATTATTATTGCAATGTTTTTAATTCTAAATATGATTTAGTGTTTTCAACATTAAGAAATGAAAATGTTTATGCTATTGATTTAAATTCTTTAGCAAAGTAGAATATTACTTGTTTAAATGCTTTTCATAAAGAGTCTTGGCTTTGGAACAGAACATTAGGACACTGCAATGTACACTCACTTAGAAAACTTTCTAGGAAGAACTTAGTTCGAGACCTACCCAAACTTGAATTTCCAGCAGACAATGTTTGTAATCCCTTTCAAAAGGGAAAAACATAAAGTTTCTTTTAAATCAAAGAAATAAGTTTCAACATCTCAACCTCTTGAGTTGGTTCACATGGATTTATTTGGACCTTCCAGAGTTTCTAGTTTAAATGGGATGCACTATGTCTATAATCCTGTAGATGGCTTTTCCAGATATACTTGGGTATATTTTCAAGCTCACAAAAGTGAAGCTTGTTCTTGCTTTGTAAAATATTCCTAGTCTGTATAAAACCATAGTGGACTTAAAATTAAAAACTTGAGAAGTGATCATGGCCGTGAGTTTGAAAATCATGAGTTTGAATCTTACTGCTCACACAGTGGCTATAGTCACAATTTCTCTACCCCAAGGACACCTCAACAGAATGGTGTAGTACAAAGAAGGAATAGAACACTGTAAGAAATTTCTAGGACTATGCTTAATGAGAATGACCTACCTATTTATTTTTGGGATGAAGCTATAAATACAGCTTGTTATATTATGAATAGAGTCTTGATCAGACATGTTCATAAGAAAACCCCTTATGAGTTATGGAACCATAGGAAACCTAAGGTTAACGACTTCGGAGTTTTTGGTTATAACGTATTTATTATTAATACTAAAGATAATCTTGACAAGTTTGGACCGAAGAGTGATGAAAGAAATTTCCTAGGTCACTCTACTTCTAATAAAGCCTATAGAGTTTTCAATAAGAGAACCAAATGTGTGGAGGAATCTGTTCACATCAAATTTGATGAAAATGATCCGCATGAACCTAAGACCTCTCTTGAAAATCTTGAAGATGATCTCTCTGTTTTGAACCTTAATGATAAAGATAGTGGACCTGTAATTAAAACATCCAGTTCTGGAAATTTTCCAGAACCTACTTCTGTTGAACCTCAACCAGTAAATGAACCTGAAATCTCTAGTCCTGACCTTTCTAGACCAACTAGGACTCTAAAGAACCATCCTTTAGATGCTGTTGTAGGTAATTTAGATAGAGGAACACAGACTAGAGCTTCTCTAAGAAATCCGGTTGAACATCAAGATTTTCTTTCACAGTTAGAACCTAAAAATATCAATGATGCTATCAATGATGAATTTTGGGTAATGGCTATGCAAGAAGAACTAAATCAATTTGAAATAAACAAAGTCTGGAAATTAGTAGAAAGACCTAAGGAAACTATAACCATAGGCACAAAATGGGTGTTTAGAAACAATGTTGATGAATCTGGAAACATCATTAGAAACCAAGCTAGGCTAGTTTCACAAGTTTACAATCAAGAAGATGTAATTGACTATGAGGAAACCTTTGCACCTGTAGCAAGAATATAAGCTATTAGGATCTTACTTGCCTATGCATCACATCTGAATTTTATGTTATATAAAATGGATGTGATAAGATCTTTTTAAAATGGTTTTATTGTTGAATATGTTTTTGTAGAACAACCACCTGGTTTCTCAAATCCTCATTTTCAAAATCATGTTTTTAAACTTTCTAAAGCATTATATGGTTTAAAAAAAGCTCCAAGAGCTTGGTATAAAAGACATTAAAAATTTCTTATTTCAAAAGGATTTAAAAAAGTAATAGATGATCCAACTCTTTTTATAAAAAGGATTTCAAAAGATGTGTACAAATCTATGTTGATGATATTATTTTTGGATCTTTTAAAAATTCATTATGTACTGAATTTTCAAAGGTTTTGCAGAATGAGTTTGAAATAAGCTTAATGGTAGAGATTAAGTATTTTTTTGGATTGCAAATCTTTCAAACTAAAGATGGTATTGTTCTAAATCCAAGTAAATATAATAATGATTTATTAATACGTTTTGGTTTAGATAGTATTAAGGAATGTGATATACCTATGAGTACTGCCTGTAAATTGGATGTTGATGAAATTGGGAAACCAGTTGATCAAACCTCTTACAGAGGTATGATTGGGAGTTTACATTATCTTACTGCTAGTCGACCATATATTATGTTTAGTGTGTGTATGTGTGCTATATTTCAAGCTAATACTAAATATTCACACTTAATTGCTTATAAAAGGATTTTCAAATTTCTTAAAAATACTGCTAATTTGGGATTGTTTTACCCAAAAGGAAAAACATTTTATTTAATAAGTTATTCAGATGCTGACTTTGCTGGATGAAAGTTAGATAGAAAAAACACTTCTGGAACAAGTCATTTACTTGGAATGTCCCTAGTATCATGGTGTAGTAAGAATCATAACTCATTTGCATTGTCTACTACTGAAGCAGAGTATATAGCTGCTTGTAGTTGTTGTGCACAGATTCTGTGGATGAAACACACTTTATTGGACTACAGATTTGTTTTTAAACATGTTTTAATTAACTATGACAACACTAGTGCGATCAACATATCTAAGAACCCTGTGTCTCACTCTAGGACTAAGCACATTGATGTCAGACATCACTTTTTAAGATATCATTATCAGAAAGGTGATATTTCCCTAGAATTTATTAGTTCTGAACCTCAATTTGTAGATATTTTTACAAATCCTTTATGCTCTGAAAGAATGAATATTATTAAACAATAATTGTGTATGATCGATCTGTGAAACTGATTTGTGAAATAGATCTGTGAAACTGATCTGTGAAACCGATCTGTGAAACTAATCTGTGAAACTGATCTGTGAAACCGATCTCCGAATCTGATCTGTGAAACTGATATGTGAAACAGATCTGTCAAACCGATCTTTCTTTCTGTTACTTTTTATTATGTAGTAATTAATTAATTACTTTTATCTTAAATATGAAAACCCTAAAGGATGAAATAAATGATACGTGGCTATTTCTATTCTCTAAACCTTCGACCTTTCATTTCCCGCCAAGCCTTATATCATATCTTCTCCTCTTCTTTGAGCCTTCTAACTCTTGCATTCCCTAGAGTCTTCAAATGGCTAAGCAGAAGAGACCAAGAAAAGGATCAGAATGTCATGTACCTTCAAAGTGTGTTCGAGGTGAGTCGAGTAGTAACACTCAATGATCAGTAAATCCGAACCTGGAAACTCGAATTGTTGCTATAGAAAAAGAAGTCAGTTCCACCTGGCTTTTGACAAGTATGTCGCTGTTGTTACAAGTTTTAGATTCACTAGTATGGAAAGCCTGGTTCTCAGATAACACTCATGTATACTACCCAATGTTAGTGCATGAGTTTTATATAAATCTGCAAGTTACTTTAGATGGTGTAGAGGCTTCCAGAATGTCTTCTATATTGAAAGGAATGAAAATATCTTTTTCATCTACACAATGGGCTGAATGTTTGAATGTACCCCATGAGGGTTGTTATGAGGATTATGCTGGAAACATTCCTCCAACCACTGAATACTTCTCTTATGAATTACACTTAGAGATTTTGACTGGAAATAGAGAGTCAAAGAGAATCATAGCCTCAGAGATGGATGGTGAATGTAGACTTCTCTTTATGTTTATTCATCACCAAATTTTCCCTAGGAAAGTATATTTTGCTGTTGTAAGATACCAGGATGTTTTTCTATTGTATTTACTAAAGACCCATGAGAAGATCAATTTGTGTAGATATCTAATGGTGCACATAGCTAGAATGGTGAAACCTTCTATGAAAGACACTGCCCTGTTCTATTCCAAAGTGATCTCTGCAATGTTAAAGAATATAGAATGTGTTGATGAAGCTGATGAGATAGCTGAATATGATAGTGCTTTTTGTGTTAACAATGAAATTTTTAAATGGATCAAAATAAATTGGAACCCATGGATGAAATGTTGGGTTGCTGATGAGGACAAGTTGTATGAATCCTACAATCCCACTTATCATGGAAAGAGGCTGAAGGGTTTGAGAGACCCTGGTTTGAAATCATATGAGGAGCCAATTTATTCTGATGATGAGGAAGAAGTAGATGTTGAAAGGAATAAAGACACTGAATAGTCTGGTAAACAAGGGATGGAAGAAGCTGAAATAGAAGAAGGCAGTATGTCACCTCCTGATGATAGGATTGATCCTGATACTGTGAGCCCTAAGAGAAGAATAGGCTTTGGACCTGCCAGTCCACCTTTACCCTTACCTGAATCAGAACTAGTTCTTAGTGATGAAGAAGATAGTGACACTAAATTATCTGACAGTGAAGTTTTTGTGAAGAAGGGAAATGGGAATGGAGATTATGATGATGATAATGATGATGATGGTGATAACTGACCAGTGGATGGTCTTGCTGTACCTCCAACAAGAACACATCAAACTGTACCAGAAACAAATTCCAATGGAAAGAGAGATTCTCTAGAAATCAGTGGAAAAGAAAGTTATAATAAACCAAAATATACTATGTGTGATGCTGTCTGGGATGATTAACCTGGTTTTGGTGTTTTGGGTTTAGAGTATTCTGAAGAAGAAGAGGAAGAAACAGAATTTGATGTGGTTGTGAAGGAAAGCCAACCAGTTGAGGCAAGGTTTGCTCATTCTGTTGATGCTGCAGATGCTCATCTACCTAGTTCTACTGTCTCTCAGTCTGATTTTGATAAGTTCAATAGTGAGTTGCTTACTACTGTAAGAGATACAGTTAGAGAAGATATTTCAAATGCTATTAGACAAGACCTGGCCAATACTGGTGAGTTTATTGGCAGGCACATAGCCTCTCTAAATCAGATTCTGAAGGATCTACAATACAGATTCGTTTCTTTATCAAACGAATTTAGATCAACCATCTCTGGTATGATTGAAGTGTTGATGAATCTGATTGAACATCTTAAGAAGTCTAATCTGAGAATGTTGAAAGCTGAGATAACTCAAATAGTTGCATAAGCATGTACATCCAAAGTAACCAAGATCACTACTCGTGAGCTAGAGTCTCTAAGGTAGATTGTGCATGATGAATTGGCCACCATTAGACATGTTCTTGATTTGGACTCATTGAGAATGATGAAGGAGCACAATGATCACATTCATAATATTGTAACAGTATATTCAGTAGATTCCACTAAATCTCAGAGAGAGATCAAGGAAAAGGTTGATCATTACTTTTCAAAAATCTATACCAAGCATGAGATGACCGCAAAATTTCAAAGTGTTAGCTGACAATCTGAGACTACCTCCAGTCACTCATGCTTTTAAGACTCAAGTTCGTCAGTTGCAAGATTTTACTCCTACCTTGTAACGGTTTATGGAGAATAAGGATGATTTTGAGAAGGCTATGCAATGTGGTACAGTAGTTATTCAGGATTTCATAAATATTTTGTAGCCTTATCTGAATGAACAAGCCACCGCCATTGTGCTTCCTACTGCTGAACCTATCAGGGCCTCTGATGTTGCTCCAAATCAGATCTCCATTGCTCAAGCTCTATCTCACCTATGACCCATTCCTCAGCAATCTTCTCAAACAGCTCCTACAACTCCACATAAAATCCCAGTGGCATCCTCTCCTCCACCTTCCAGAGTCATCTTACCACCTTTTCAAATTCGCCCAGTTCAACCTGCCTCCAAGCCTTCCAATGTACCAACCATTGATCCTTCTGAAAAAGGAAAAGCCCTGTTACATCCCATGAAATAGTTGTGCATTGTTGTTGATAGGGTGAAACCTGTTGTGTTTGTACTGTGATGTAACTTATAAACTTTATTCCCTTTCCTTTTTATTCTCTCTGCTGTCTTCTTTTAATATCTTCTTTATCTGTTTTCCCTCCTTTTTGATTATCCCAAAGGGGGAGAAATATGTATATATATAGGGGAGATGCATCTCTAAAGGGGGAGATTTTTTTTATCTATGGGGGATAACCTTTCTATGGAAATGCCTGCATAAATATTTATAGTAATTAATTCAGGGGGAGATTTATATCTCACTGTGTTTTTATTCTTATTATTCCTTATCACTATTATTGATGATATATTATATTTATTTATGACTAAGATTTGTGATTATCAAAAAGGGGGAGATTGTAAAGCCTTATGGAAGATTTTTGAATTCTTCCTATGATTGCTGTTTTAATAATCACAAATCATTGTTACTTAATCTGGTTGGATTTCTAATATACATAATCACGATATTTTAGTGAATATGTTTATATCTGTTGGATCATGTTTTTATCTCTTTGGTATTGATTTACAAGTATTCTGGAAGTCTTCTTGATCAAACAAACACTATGTGTTTTGTCAAGACAATGGTCGCACCAATCCATATCACAAGACAACGGTCGCACCAATCATGACACACCGATGCTGATCATCTGAGTCACAGAATATTTCTCACCGATGCTGATCAAACGAGTCACCGATCATGACACACCAACACTGATCATATGAGTCACCGATTAGAACACACTAACGTCTAGCCACTGATGCTGATACTGATGAGCTACCGATACAGACTAGTCACTGTTACATTAAAGTCCACCATTACATAACAGAGCTACCGATACACACAAGTCCACCGATATGTTGAAGCTACTGTTATCAAAGGAAGTTTACTGATAGAATACAGACCTACAACTACCGATACAAGACAGAGCTACCGCTACCGATATAAGAAGGTTACCGTTATATCAAAGCCTATCGATACTCGAAGGTCACCGCTATGCAAGTCTACCAATACGCGGAAGGTTACCGATATACTAATCCTACCGATATAAAAAGGTTACCGATAGAAAGGCTATCGTTACTCAGCCCTACTGTGACATCTACCTACCGATATCCAAAGCTACCGTTCCAGAGAGAGAACCCAACAGTGCTTTAATTTCTTTATTATTATTTAATCTAACCAATGATCATATCAGGTATATTTTAATACACTAACATTTATTTAAGATTTTTTGTTGGTTGTTAGGGAACCATACCTCATACCTGCAAAATGTAAATCATCTTTTTCCGGAGCTCGTGCTTTAAATGAAAGAAGGATGTGTTGCTGAAGTAGAGAGAAATGAATAGAAGAATACATAAAGACATACATAACAACACGAGGTGTGCTGGAAGAACAACTAAGTGTTAATGGAATGATACGACTGAACTTACACGAGGAACTCATTTTCATTACTGCATTCCAGTTAAGAGCTGAGAATGAGAACATAACACATGAACTTCATCAACTACCTTTTTCTTTGTCTGTACACCTGGAAGTCAAGGAAGCAGACGACACTCTGTTTTCGAGACAAAAACCAGAAGAGGAATCTGAACCAATTCTGATCAATCAAAAGTAGTCCAAAGCTGCACTGAAATCACTAGAGCCATTTATAAACTCTAAATCTTTTCCTCTGTGATTTATCTTTTTACATATTGAGCAGTGTGTGTTATCTGCTGTATTTTACACACACACTGTCTCTTGTACATTAACTGGAGGATCTGTAAATACTCACCCAAAATATTTCATCTTTTATTTCCCACTGGGATAGTGGTAGAGGTCATGTGTGACCTGGATAGCTGGAGCTTCTATTTCTGTTCCCACGGATAACAGTGGTAGAGGTCTTGGACCTGGACAGTTGAATATTGTTGTAATCCCCGATACAAAGTGTGGATCACTTTTATATAATGTTTTGAGAGGACTAATTCTTAGCTTCAGACAGAACCTCTTGGTTAAACCTGCTGTGCTTATTTATTTTCATAGTTATTTTTATTCCTCTGCAAACTACTTTAAAACCAAAACTGTTTTTAAGTCACTTTGATAATTAAACTCGCAAGTGTTTATATTAGTTGTAAGTCAGTAAGATAGTTTCATGAGTTAATAAATTATTCTTATTTGATTAACTCGGAAATAATCAATCCTTTGAGAACCTAACAGAACCTTTATTTTGATATAAATTCACTACAGTTTAATTCTGTGTTTTATTTGGGGGTTTTTAAGACAATGTTTTAAAAACAGAAATTTTAATTGGAACTCAATTCACCCCCCTCTTGAGTATCCACTCCGACCAATATAAATCTATGACTTTCTGCAGATTTGAAAAAATGGGACGAACATGGATGATATCATTCATTGTAATCATTATTTCTCTCATGAACCATGTCATAATAGGGGTTGGTATTGTTTTTCACATTTTCAAGGGATATTGAGAGATGAATTTCATGGGTTTCTTAGTGAAATAATCATGAATTGTACTTAAGAGTGATGCCTCCACTTTATGTCCTGGAACTTTTTTATTCATCTTCATATATACCCTAATCCACATAGAAATTTTAACCTTTATTAAAAGAACTCATGATTTTATGTACCTCTGGTCTTTACAATGTAAATAAAGTAGTTCATTTACAATCATAGGGTTATGGTAAATTTTTCATGATATTAGCATAACTCTAATTGAATTTTATCATCAGAGGAGATTGAAAAGATTTACATTTGGTAAATCCTAAAATGGAATGTTTTATAATAATTGATTGATGATTATCAATGAGTTAAGGTAGAAGTCCCATCATTTTTCAATGTAGAAAATTAAAATGCACGAATTTATTAAATCTATGAAAATAACGATATTGAATTTAAATTTAAGGTGAAATATTAAATGTTTCATTGGCATTGAATATTTTTATATTAAATTTCATTGGAATTTATATATTGGTAACATTTGTGTCCATGGATTTTGAATGTTGAGATTTCATTCCTGGGGAAACGAATGGTTTTAGTGTTGGGGAATTTATATAACTAATATTTTCATTTTTTATATTATTATAAATGATATAATATCGCATATATTGTCAATTGGAGTATATTTTCATGTTTTTAGTTTTATTGGTATATGTTGGGCTAAAAATGGAATGTTGCTAAAATATAGATTTTTAACAAATTTTCACATCTATGGTATTTTTTTAATTTCATTATTAATTATATTCAAAACTGAATGATTTTATTTATTATATTGTACTTGATTTACTTCTTTCATCCATCTATTCTGGATTAGGGGATGATTCAAGCATTTAGAGGCCATTAAAAATCAAGGAGGTTGAATAATGTTTCAGGCAGATAGCATGGACCTCACCACAATAATTGAAGAACATATTGTCCCACACACCTATAAATGGGATTGTTACACATAGATGTGAAATAAGACTCAATTGAGAATATTCCTTTCAACTTCCATGAAGATTGGAATTCATTATTGTGGCCATTGAATAAAATCATGTGAAGGAAGATTTCTGGAAATTTAATCCAGTTAATGAATATTACAATAAAAAAGTCATAAATCATTCATGAGGTGTCCATTTACACTAAAATTTGTAGCATATATTAAATAGACACAGATAAAAAAACATTTATGAATGGTCCAATGCATGGTGGGTTCGTTTTCATTTCCATAAATCCGTGATATGTGAAATGTGAGGAGTCTTACTGGACATACTAAATTCTTACATTAAATAGTCCATTGCACCCTCAACAAGAATCCAAATACACTGAAATATTGTGGGTGGAAGACTAATAAATCATTGAAGAACATTCATGAAGGGATCATTGCAATAGTCAATCATTAATTAGCTATGAAACACACCATCTTGTGGGAGACAGATTCTACCTATAAAAGGAGAGGATCTCACAACTCTCATGTCATTTCATTACATCCACACTTACTCTAATTGACTATTGAGGGAAGTATTGAATGAAGGACTTCTTTAGATTTTTTTATTTTCATTAATTTTTTTATTAAAAATGTATCCCCTCTCCCGCATCATATGTACTTCTCCATCCATGGTGGGGTAGTTTCACTATGTTATTAGGAAGGGGAGGCATGACTGACTTGCTTTATTGAGTTCTTGTTCTTTCATTTAATAAGATCCCTTAATTATTATTAATCTATTTTCAAATTATAAATTTAGTATTAAATTATGAATATGGTTTTGTTAGGTTTTAATTCATTTAGATTAAATTTCATTAGTTGATGATCATATCCCCCTCCACCCAATTATATTGTGTTTAATGTGGATTATATTGGTATAGGGTAATGGGTTTTTGATATTTGTTATGCAGACGAGAATGGTAATATATCTACTTGAGGTTTTAAATATGAATATTCTTATCATAATTATTTGTCCATGGAAGAGAATGGACTCAGTAGATGATTCTCCCTCTATCCTGACAAAGGATGAATAAATGAAAAAACATGGAAACCATGATTGGAAAACACTAGGGCTAGACAAACCCACTCCAATCACCTTGTTTTTACTTGATATAAACCAATCAAATCAGACTACTTATTATTCTCACTTTCTTCAAAAATAATTGAATCCAATTGTTTTCATAAGACCAATAAAAAGTTACAACCTCATTTTGTGTGCACTCCTCTTCATAATACATAATTAAGTTAACTATAGTACTATACTTAGGAAATTTAAATATTGTTTTTCCACACATCATGAAAGGTGTGTATCACTTGTACTTTACCTTTTGGTTGGTATTGTAATCTAGACCTATTTACATTTCAACATTTTGGGCTTGAAGATGGTATCATGTGTCTAGGTACACAAAACAATTCCTCCCATTTGTGGGATATGACAAATCAATGCTAGTTGGAAGCCCATGGCCTATTGGAGGCAGGTTTGGGTAGTCACAGAACGTGCCCCAGGTGATAGGTCTTGCATTATCCTTTTATTAGTAATATCTGAATCCCAAATTAACTAAACTAATATATGTTTACATATAAAGGAAACAAATCATGTCATATAAATATATATTACATAATTATATTATCGTCTTCACAATATTTCATAATAAAATCGTCAATAACACATATAAGTTTTGATACAATGTACACTGGATATGCACAAAAAAATTTATAATAACTCACAAATACCTCCCAAAATATTATTTACAGAAGATAACCATCTCAATATTTCTTACATAGTACTTATCTTTATATCCAATTGAATGGAATGATAATTAAGGGTAATCTTATTTTCGAATTAATGGGTGTATATAGCATATAAAAATAAGAAATAATATTTTATCATGGGATGAAATTTGGCAACAAGAACATAATTATTTTTCATGAATATAAGATAATATCAATTTACCTAATAGAAGATATATAAAATTTTATTTGTAATGACATATGTCATTGGAAATATAATAGATATGAGTAATAATATTTATGGAACCAGAATAAATTATAAATATAGTATAATAAAACATATTCATGTTTTAAAATAATGAATTGAGACATATGAATATGAACATATATAAGAAAAAGAAGTAATTTTGTAGTTATTCATCTCTATAAATTCCATAATCACATTTGGAAATATTCCCATAGTGGATTGTGTTTACTCCATAATGTTTTAATATTATTTCATGAGATATGACCACTTATAAAACACAATTATAGGTTGTATAATTCATGAACCATCCATCAGATAATGGAAAACCAAAATATGTTTCCCAAAAGTAAATTAAATCATTCATACTTCCATTATAGATTAATTTATAATTGGGAAAGAAATGAGTCTCATGAAAATTCCATGAATGTATCATTATAATCCATCTAAATATGGTACGTGATATTCTAAAAGCATTAATGTAGTAAATTATTATTACCATAAATGAATATTGATGTAAATCAATAGTCCTATAAAATAGAATAAGAGTATTATTTTCAAAAATAATAATAAGTTAATTTATAATTTTTAGTAAAACTTATTTTAAAATCAAATAATATATAAAAATTTGTTAAAATGTACATTATAAAACTAATGATAAATAAAATATAATAAATTTAATATAAATATAATAAAAGTATTAATGATATAAATTATAGAGAAAATATTAAAAAATGATTACATTCACTCTTTTGTAACAAATCTCAATTCTAATAGAAAATTATCATCAGCATTAATATATGTATAACAATGGAAAAAATAAATTATTTTAAATCTTACATACACTATATAGAATAAATTTGATTTTATTATTATGAAAAATAACATGCAATATTTTTTGAAAAATATTTAGTAATAAACTATTTTTTTGTAAAAGTAAAATTAGAATTAAAACCCCTTCCTCAAAGATCCTCTTGGTCATAAATTCTATAAACCCCTATATAATAAATGTTGTTATATAATTCACTTGTATATGAAAAATTTATTTTTATTCTCATGATACAATTTGATAATAATTACATATTAGGTTGATATTAATTTTCAATTCTTAAAATTAATATTTTTGTTGTAGTTTTCCATTTTCCTTGAATTTTTTTATTTGGTTGTCATTATCCTTGCTGATTTATCATGCATCCATCACCTCTCTAATTTCCATGAAGATAAATTATTTTAGTTTGATATAGTTCTATTATCCTATGGTTATTTACTTACATATATGGTGATGCTTCACATTGAAATCTTAAATATATAATTTTTAATGATTATTGAATTTAAAATAGAATTGAATTACATGGAGACTATATATTGGAATTATTGACATGTAGAAGTTTTGAAAATTAAAAAAAATAATTATTGAAAATATTATTGTTACTACTTTTTTTCATTGAAATTTATGATGAAAATTTTGTAAAATAATTCATGCGTGTGGAAAAATTTTCCCAAACAAGAACATGTTATAATTATTCAATTAGTATGATAATATTATTATAAAGAGTTAATAAAAGGTTAATAGTAGACTAATGATATAAAAATAAAATTTAATTGAAAATTTAGATTTTATAATAGGTGTATAATGATAAATGAAAATTATTTGGGAGTGGATAATAATTAAATTAAATATTTGAATCTCTATTTTGGGAGCCTCTTATAAATAAATAATTTCATACTTATTCATGAATAAATAGGATTCCTAAAAAATTTATACTCATATAAAATATTTAATATGAATGATTAATTATGAAAACTCAAATAAAAGATACATATTTAAATGTTGATAGGTGGAGTACATTTATAGATAAGAATGATATTAATATTCACATATACTCCATGTTAAATGTATATAGAATATGTTTTTTGACAAGAAATATGTTGACCCAAATTTTGGAAGCATTATTTTTATCATAAAAATTTATCAAATTTTTAAATCATGTAAATAACAAAAATGATTTAATTTCATTAAAAAAGGCACATAATATAGAAACTACATATAGAAGACCTGATCATAAACATTGTTTAGTCCAGATGAAAGGTTTCATTATTATTCCCCCTTGGTCACATCACATGAATATATAGATAAAACCTCCAAATAATTCATTCTTAAGAATAACAGTGTGGTTATACATGAAGGTGTTGGAATATATATTACATATGTTATTAAATATGGATGGATTTATTTTATTATATCCTTAACATTTCATATGTAGAGATTAATTGTTCACCAAAATCATTTTTTGTCTATCATATCACACCGTTCTTATTTCTAACAATATGTGTTCAACATCGATCACATTTCAAAAGAATGATTTTAATCATTTTTACATATTAATCGGGAATTTTGGTTTCAAATATGGATTTTCCCCAATCAATGAATAATTTTTATTCTATTTTAATACCCTTGAATTATGTTATGATAGGATATTAAAAAAATATATGTATGACTTGAAAATTTCAAGGAATTATTTCTACAGCATAATCGATAGACATAATAGTTTATGGATTGTTATTAATGAATGATAATGGTTTTCTCCCAAAAATGGGTAATTATTAATATAATAAAGAGATTATAACAATCAAATTATGAAATAATAAAATAAAAATAAAAAGGATTGTTACAAAATAAATTACATGAATAAAATAAATTTAATGATAATCTATTACCTAATTAATTACATACTAAACATACATAGGGTTTTTAAATGAGATCTAGATAACATCACCATTAGACTTAATGAGAATAATTGATATATAGTGAAAACAATGGGGGTGATAGGTCCGTATTTATAGAAAAATGATGATTTGCATTTATTATTAATCTAATATAGCATTTGGGTCACTATGATTCATAAAATAAAAATTAAATGGGCCACCCATGGTGTTAGAATACTTTTTATGATATTACTATGTTTAATTTTGAAATATATTATTTTTTTAGAAATTATAAACATTATTTTAGGTCACCTAGGTCAGGGGAATATGATTTCTATTAAATAAATTATTTTTAAAACATTAATTTAATATTTAATATTTTTTATATTAATTATATGTTTTTAAAAACATTATAAATCATTAAAATATATTATTTGAGTTAAATAATTTTTTGGATGTTTATAAAAATAACTCATGGTTAATTATTTTTTATAAAATTATTATGTCATGAAATTTTATAAAAACAAAAAATAGTATTTTTCTATTAATTGAAACACTAAAATTACATATAAAACCATAAAATTTTCACATTAACTAAGTTTTTGTGTTCTTATATAAAATGTAATTTTTATTTGATGAAATTATATTCATAAGTATTAGAATTATTTATTAATTATAAAATATTCATATTTTAAATACAATTATATATTTATGGTCAATTTCATTATTTATTCACAATAATTTATTACACATTTTACAATAACATAGATTTTGATTAAATAGAATTATAGTTATTATACGTTTTACTTTTTAATATAATTTAAAATTATTTTATAACTATTCAATTGGTTGTTATGTCAATTAAATAGGTCTTATAAATCTAACAATGTTATGAGAAGGTAAAAATGTAATGATATTTTATTGATGGTCATACAGTAATTTACACCACATAGGTAATAACCTGAAATTTTATAAATGAATTTTTTTTTGGCTGAATTAAATTCCTTTTTATGTATTATGGTGATGGAAAAAACATGAAATTCCCTGGTTATATGAAATCCAATTATATTTAAAAGAACATTAATGATCATAACAATTTATAATATAGCTATTGAACAATTATGTCCTTATCAGTAAAAATAATGGGTTTTAAAAAATCCAATCAACTTAGAAAAAAGAAGTATTTTTCACAAAATGTAAGATCGTACCATAGAAATTCCATTAATCATAGAATCCATGGGATATAGAATCAATAGCCTTTACCCATGACAAAGATTAAGATGAAATCCATCAAAATAGGCTTGAGGGTAACCGTTTATAGGAAAATTTAATGTTCATCAAGATCACAACCCAAACAATGAACGTCGAACCACCCCATGAATGTCTCAATGTCACATATCACACCCTTAGGTAATTTTATGTTGTAATAATGGTATACCTATCAGGATCCTAATAATATGAATATTTAAATTGTATATAATGTTGAATAGATTTTTTTATTATATTATTTACTTTATAAATGATTTGGATTTGACACAATAAAAAAGATTATATTTTGGGTAATTTAAAAATTAATTTGGTGAATTATTTATAATAATTTAATGTATTATTGAAATAATTAATATTTTAAATGAAAAATTATTATTAAATTATTTTTAATGGTTAAAAATTATCCTATAATATAATAAAGTTGAATTTTAATTTTATAAGGATTTTAAAACAATTATTTTCTCAAAAACTAAAATTTTTCCCAAAGTATCAAATTTTACATTAAAATTGAAAATTAAATTATTTATAAACTTATTTGGATAAAATAAATATATTATTCGTTCTGATCATAGATATTATCCAATTTTGAATATTTCCTAATTTTTATAGGGGTAAAATTACCATATAAAATTTTAATTCTTTATAAATATATTGTATATATTATGAGACCATAATTAAAGAGAAATTTAGGAAATAAATAATATATGGGTTTCCCAAAAACAAATATCTTTTTAACAATTAAAATAATGTAATTTTATATTTATTTTATTAAGCCATTATAAATCATCTTAAACCCTATAATATATTTTATGTTTTTTAATTAATTACTTTATGGACATGACTCTCTTTAACATAACTAAGGATAATATATTTATATATTAATCTAATGGAAAAATTAAATAATGTAAAAAATACTCATTAGTATAATCAATGGTCAAAACCATGGGAAATGTTTTGGTTTTTATTAAATTATTTTATAGATTCCAAAACCTAACATTGAGAGATAATAAACAATTCCCCTCTTTTATACTATATAAACCCACAAAATATCATATTTATCTTTACCAAATAATCATTTAAAACATAATTTATCTTTATTACAATAATTATATTCCTCCTAAGGATCACCAATATTTTATGAAGCTCCTCGAAATCATTTTTGAATCTCCATCTCTATGTAAGGGATCCTTTTTTTCACTTCATTATTCAAGTTTCTTCATTAAATTATTTATTTATTCTCTAATTCATTTTGTTAAGATATTTTATTCTATATACTCTATAATTTTATTAATGTTTATAAATAGTTATATACCACTTTCATTTTGATTATTTCCTCTCGTGATCCTTTAAGTGCCCTCATTACACTGCAAAAGTTTCATCGTGATTTTCAATTCCAAAAACAATAATGTATTGAATTCCCATATAAATTTTATATCAATGGTGTTCGACATTATGAACATATAATTATTCAACTTGGGAAATAAATAAATAAATTCAAAAAAAATTTCATTGAATGAAATATTATAATAAATTATTTCAGGTCGTATTATCTATGTGGTACACTTATGCATGTGAATAAAATGGAAGTAATTTGTGTGCCTAGAATAAAATAGTGATAAAGTAGATTAGTTTTTTATTTTATTAACAGGAGTCATAATTCAATTTATTATATAGAGAACATAATCCATCAAAAAAATTCTATAAGGATGTATTGGCGGGTAGCCTTCACCTATGTTTATGATTCCATGATTAATGTCGTTGCCCGTTTTCCCATTACTCTTTTTTTATCATGTTATATCATGTTTCAATGTTCATGATTATGATTTCCATCAATTTTATAACACATTTTTATTCCAATTTCCTAACATATAATAATTTCTTGATGTTATTCTATTTTTATTCTGTTATTTGGATTTATATCTCAACCCTTTTTGTTATGTATGTCCCCAGGCTATCCCATGCATTTCTGTGTACGATGGAATAATACGATCATGTTTAGGTAGTTTTAAAAATGGTTGAGTATTCCCTATTTTATGTTCTTATTTAGTATACATATCACCCAAATATACTAGACTTAGGAATATAATTTCTTATATTATGTGTAATATTATTTAATAAATCACGAATTAATGGGTAATAATATCAAGGGTTTTCAGAATTTTATAATTCACCAGTAGATTATGTAATCATTCACTACATCTCGTCCAAATTATATACACCTCATTATATTATTTATATAACATTACAAATATTTACCTATATTAGTTATCTTCTTAATGGATAGTGTGTTCTTCAAGGGGGTATTTTCTCCATTCGGGTTTCCACTACAACTGGAACAATTTAGTTTCTTCTCTCAATTTTCTATTAAATTTTATAATATTCAATATTATTTCACAATATCTAATTTTACTAGGAAATTTAAATCACATTACGTGATTCATAATAATGTAGTTATATTAAAATTACAGTTATTATATTTATAATATAATTAAATTTTAATGTCCTCGCATTCCTGAAATTTGTAAATTTATTCCATTGCACTTTTTCCCATTAATAATATATATTGGTTTCATTCTCTATAATCATTTATCATGATTCATATATTATTATTCAAACGTATAATTTATGTAAAATAAATTTATAGTAATTTTTTACATTTGAACAACATGTTTTTGATGTTATCGTGTATCAAGATATTATCTTTTCCATATGATTAATCAGGTTTTAATTCCACACCATTTATGTCTACTGTATGTGTTCGGTATAAAATATTAATTAATAACAAGGAAAAATGGATCATAGTGTAGTAAATATTAGTATTTAATGGTAGCGATAATCAATTGAAAATCAACCTAAAAAATATAAAAAATATCAAATCATCTTGTTTAATGTTGACATTGTCTTGAATTGCTTCTGAAACTCATTACTACATTACATATTGATTCCTTGAATATTGTAGGATCATAAACATGAAATTACTTTTCATTCATTCAATGGTCATCATAAAATTTATTAAACTCTTGGAACCCTTGATAGGTTTCGTTATCATTTCTCTATTCTCCATTTTCTGCATCCCAATGACACATCACAATTGTTTCCCTCTTTAACAACGTCCAAATATGTTGGGGTTCTATAAAATTTCATATATAGTGATTTATAATGATCTATTATAATTTTTATGTAGATATATTTATAAGATAACTAAACAATTAAATGATATTGATCCCAAATACCTTGAAATTCAATTCATATATCCCTCAGAAATAAATCTAAAATTTGAAGAGTCCTATAAGAATAAAAATTCATTAATTTTTAATAATATATGGGGAGGATAAATATTATATTATAGGAATTTTAAGGGATCTTCTTAAACAAAAGATTAAATATTAAATAATTTATATAATCTATTCTTTATGTAATCGATAATGTGTCACCACTTATTTAATATACATAAAATCATGGAAATCATTGTAGATATCCATAACTGTATCAACAATATGGGAATTAATTGTCAACATATCAAAGTTTGATAATATTTAATTTTTTCTCTTTGATTTATTAGGAAGACAATAAAAAAAGTTATTAATATTTTCATTCTTCTATGAATGTGTGGGTGGTTATTTCAGCACTCCTATAACAACCCATACTTTAAATACATTATTCATACTTCAAAATTTAAGTACACTTATTAAAAAATATAACAAAACCATGAAAGGACCATATAGGTATAGTGTCATTATAAAATGGGAAACATAAACAACTGGTTCATAAAGCATCTACATTATCTCCCATTTATTTCATCATATCTAGAGTCCCTTTTGGAATATCCTACTTAATAACCTTCTTCATGACCTGGGAAAATAAAATAAACAAAATGGTGAGCTCAAATTCTCATTAAGGGTAAACAAAGAAAATATGATATTCATAAGAATATAGCATTTCGAAAATCATAGCCTGCAAAAGAGATCATAATATCATAGCATGGGATAAATCATAGTAGTGAAATGTAATCCCAATAATCATAACAAAAAACATGAAACTTTTTGGAATACACAAATAATCATAGAGAATCATTTATTAGTAGTCAAGACTCATTGACAAGACTATCTTAGCGGACAAAGTCCATTTTGGAACTGAGTTCACTCCTTGTTTCAGTCCTGTTTCACTGAACCAGATTAACCTGTCATTCCAGCCATGTCTATATCATGAGATATAAATCATTACCCAATGCATTGGAGGGATATATAGGTCCCACCCATCTCATAATGAAACCATTATTATGTGTTCCACAAAATCATAAATCATACATCATAGCATAACCCACGTAATAAAAATGGGATTCTTAAACATCGTGACATCATAACATAATCCATATAATATAAAAGGACTTAATAAAAATAATTCCATCATAACATAATCAAATCAATGTAAAAATAGGGATAGAAATAGAACCCTATATTATCTTAGATCGAAAATAATTTTGATAACACACATGAACTCCATTATTGAGGAAAATATCCTTTCTAATTCAAAAAAATTTTACTTTCTTAAAATGTCATATAATATTAAACTATAAGAAGTTGATTAAAAATAATATTGAAAACTTTTAAAGGATAATGCATGGATTTAATGTTCTAAAAATCCATTCATTCCATATAAGTTAAAAAAACATTCTTCTCGTACTTTGGCTAGAAAAGTCAAAAAGTACCTGGTACGAAAAATGACAAAATATTCCATTCATTTATTTAATTATAAACTCACCTAAAGGTAAAATTGTATTTAAACAATTGTATAAGGATATAAATAATATTACATATTGATGAAACATGGATGTGGATGACAAATATTCCCCAGTAAATTCTGAATTATAAACAATCTCGGATAAAAATGAGATTGTGAGATTTTCCCATACCTTATGTCTGATTTTCTTTGTACATGTCTGAACCACCTATATAATTATTTAAATAATGTTATTGACTTATTCAATAATCTTACTCATCGTTATGATTTCATATATGGTCCTATTCATAACTTCTTATTAGTAATATTTCATTGTTACTTGTTATTCGGGTGTTTATTGCCTTTTGTTCTTATGCGTGTCTTGCTGAATAAATTCTTATTCTTCTTTTTAGGTTATATATTCCTCATTTCCAGAATTTTATTACTGTAATATATATCTTATTAATTCATTCAATTCATTTATATAATCATTATGCAAATAATATCATGTAGAATGAGTCGCACACATCGTTGAGACGGTAGGCCGTACGTACGCACGAGCGATGATATCGTTCCCATGATCGTGGAATTGTATTGAAGTGTATGTATACTATATCATAATCAATATAAATTTACTACAATAATATATCGTTATTCTTTACACCATTATACCTATCCAAGTAAGTTGGTGGTGGAAAACAGATTACATCAGGGCATGTAGTCGATATTCCGTACGTACGCACGCGCGGTGATTTCCTTTTCCGTAGGATGTATAGAAGGTGAAATAGGGTTGTTTCATATTTATAATAACATATCAGTATATGAGTTATACTTATGTTATTACTTCATAATGAAACTTCTATAGAATAAGATGTAAAAGAAGAAATAAAGTTGAAAGAATCGGTAACAGACATTACCTCTTCTTTGAAGCGCCTCTTCTTAACCACCTCTTAGGGCACTAAATATGGTCTTTGAAGGAGACCAATACCTCTATGATGTTTCTAGGGATGTGGAGAAGAGATATTGGCAAGGTTTGGCCTAGTTGGAAGGATCAACTTGGTGTGAGGAGGAGAGGGAGGAGGTTCCTTTTTATAATGGAGGAGAGGGGCACCTTTGGAAAACATAAAATATTGATTTATAATAAAGTAATATTCGGTTTTTAATAGCTCCAAATTTGTTTATTTAGAATCTAAGGTGGTGATGGGTCGCTAACCTTTCAACCAATAGGTTTTATACAAGATTAGGTTACTATTTCATCCTAATAATTTAGATTTAACTATATGTTAAATAATTTAACTTTTACCGTGTCTTTTTGTTTTCTTACACTATATGGTTAATAAACTTACTATAACAAGCCAAAAGAAACCCATGTAGTTCATTATTAATATATATATCCTTATCTATGTCATTTTCCTAATACTTATATTTTTAGGAATAAAATAACAATTAATAATATAATAGTTTTTTTATAAACAATTTTATGTCAATTTTGACACTATTTGGTAATTAATTTCTTTGAAAATAATAACAACATGATTAGTTCGAAATTTTTTTAATTAAATCAATAATAACATGTCATATTAACCTAAAAAATTAGTTTCATTAATAAAAAGTTTAAAAATTACATTTATTTGGTTATTTATAACATAAATTATGTTAATATTTCCTTAATAATGTAATTACAGCATCATCGTTATGTCATAAATAAATAAACTTATTTAAAGTCTAAAAATTATGAATATTATACTATTATTTAGGAAATCTATTTACCTTTATATTTATTATTTATAGTCGAATTTATCTTATTTATAACCCTATATAAAAAATGTTTTAGTTATTAAACATTGATTTTAACTATTTTAACTCTTCTTTAAATAAAATAATATTAAATGACCTAATCTAATACAAGTGGACCTAAATGGTAAAATTTTATTCCTAAGGGTGTTTTTGGTCGAATAAAACTTATCCAATAGTATTAGGACATGTGTAAGGGTAATAATAATATCATTTTTACACTTAATTACCCTATTTACATTCAACCGTCGTAAAAAAGTAAAAAGTTAATATTCACCAAAAAATATTTTCATCTTATTGAACTACATTTTACTTTTTGATATTAATTGTGTCACTCAGATATTCGAAATTCCACTCACAGAAGTGGTAAAATTATGTTTTATGTAAATTTGCAATTTCTCCTAGGAGGTGGGTAAAATAAGGTGAAAAGATCAATGAAATTTTTATATATCTAAAATTATTATAAAATGACTCTAATGAATTACATTGAAATTATATAGGTATTATGTATCAATTTTTACCTAAACTAAATTTAAATAAAATAAATAATTATTTAAATAAAAAGTCGTTTTTTAAATAGTAACCTAGTGTTTTCACTATTCATCAAAAATTGAATTTTTTTAGAAAAAATACCAAAATTTCTCCCTAGGCTAATTTCGATATTCTGAATCCAAAAATGAAGTCCATTTTGAATGATAAAATTTATAAAATTTCAAAAAGTGGGTATCACTATTCATAATGGCTAGTTTTAATAATATTTTCATGGAATATCGTTGTTTAGTGAAACTCAGTATTGCGTACAACATAAGATATCAAGGAAGGTCGTGATTGCGTGAAAAGAAAGCCATGATAGTATTGTGTGTAGTGAAAGATTCCTTTTATGATGTATATAACATAAAAACAAAATATTTCTCATAAAAATATCTAGTGTTACATTCTACCCCACTAAAACTGAATTTAGCCCTCAAAATTCGTCACTTTGTAATAAACAGATGAGGATACCTCTCCCTTATCATATCCCCAAGCTCCCATGTAGCTTCTTTTAATTAGTGGCTCCTCCATATATCATTCACCAAGAATGTGGTCTTGTTCTGTAGAACTTTTTCGCTACAATCCAGAATTTCTATCGGATGTTCATCATAAGAATGATCTTGCTTCAGCGGTACAACTTCTGAGCTTAGTACATGTGAAGGATCGGGTATGTACTTTCTCAGGAGAGATACATGTAACACATTGTGAAATTGAGAGAGATTCGGTGGAAGTGCCAATCGATAAGCTACCTACCCAACACGATCCAGCATTTTGAAAGGACTGATATACCTAGGGATCATCTATCCCTTCTTTCCAAATCTAATTACTCTCTTCCAAGGAGATATTCGTAAGAACACTTTTTGTCCACTTAAAACTCTAGGTCTTTTCTTGAGTTGTCAGAATAACTTTTTTGTCAACTCTGAGCTCCTCTTATGTGTCATTGAATAGATCTGACCTTTTCTGTCATCTCATCAACATGATCAGTTCCTAATAGCTTTTTATCCCTAACTTCATCCCAGCAAGTTGTAGTCCTTCATTTCTTTCCATAGAGAGCTTCATAAGGAGCCATCGGAATAATAGAGTTAAAGATATTATTATAATAAAATTCCACCAAAGGTAGTTGTTGATCCCAACCACCTTTAAAATCCATAGAGCAAGCTCTTAACATATCTTCTAGAGTTTGAATTGTCCTCTCAGACTGACCATCTGTCTGAGGATGATAAGCAGTGCTGAAACTCAACTCTATATCCAGATCATGCTGAATATTTCTCCAAAACTTTGAAGTAAACCTCGGATCCCGATCAGATATAATGGAAAGTGGTACTCCATGAAGTCTTACAACTTCTTTTACATATATCATGGCAAGCTGATGCAGATAGAAATATTCTCTAATAGGAATGAAGTGTTCTGACTTCCTAAGACGATCAACTATGACCCAGATAGCATTATTGCCATTGGATGTTTTAGGCAGTCCCATGAAAAAGTCCATAATGATGTTTTCCCATTTCCATTTGGGTATGGGTAATGGTTATAACATCCCTTTAGACTTCTGTCTCTCAGCTTTATCTTTATGACAAACCAAGCATCGAGAGACATATTCATCAACATCTCTTTTCATGTCATCCCACCAAAAGTACTCTTTCAGGTCCCTATACATCTTAAGGGATTCCAGGATTAATAGAGAATGATGAACTATGAGCCTCATCCAGCAGATCCTTCTTTAATTCTGGGATGGGAGGAACACAAAACCTATTCCTGAACCTTATTATCCCATCACAATCAAGGTTGAATTCAAGAACATTTCTCACCTTATTTTGTAACTCTACATCTTTTTTCTCTGACTCTTTAATCTTCACATGTATAGATAGTTGAACATTCATTTGAGATTGATAAGATTTTCCCCTTCCATTATAATTAAAAGATCCATCCTTTGTAAATCCATAAGTATTTGATCTTTTGTGATCCTCATCATGGATAAGCTAGCATGGTCTTCTCGACTTAATGCATATACCACCTTGTTTGCTTTCCCAGGGTGGTAATGAGTTGAGAAGTCGTAATCCTTGATCAGCTCCAACCATATTCTTTGGCACATATTCATCTCCTTTTGTGTGAAAATATACTTTAAACTTTTATGGCTGGTATAAATATCACACCTTTCACCCTAAAGATAATAACTCCATATTTTTAATGCAAATGTTACCGCAGCTAATTCCAAATCATGAGTTGGGTAATTTTTCTCATGGATTTTCAACTGTCGTGAGGCATAATCTATCACCATATCATTTTGCATGAGAACACACCCCAATAACTTCTTGGATTCATCCCTATAGATCACAAGCATTTCCCCACTATAAGGCAGTGTGAGCACAGGTGCACTGGATAACCTTCTTTTTAACTCTTTGAAATTCTCTTCACACTCCTATGTCCAAGTGAACTTAAATACTTTTCAAGTAAATCTGGTGAGTGGATTAGATAATCATGAATTATCATTCAAAAAACGTCGATAATATCCAGCCAACCCAAGAAAACATCAGATCTCAGTTACTCTTGTTGGTCTTGACCATCTTTCGATAACCACTATTTTTGTTGGATCCACATATATCCCCTCTCATGAGATTATGTGACCCAAAAATGAAACCTTTTGAAGACAAAATTCAAACTTTGTAAATTTTTCATAATTCTTATCCTTTCCCAAGGTCTTTAATACAATTATCAAGTGATCTTCATGTTCTTCCTTGCTCTTTGAATAGTCATGAATATCCTCTATAAAGACTACCACAAACTGATGAAGATAGACTCTAAAAACTCTATTCATTAGATCCATGAAGATAACATGGGCATTAGTAAGACCAAATGGAATCACTATAAATTCATAGGGTCCATACCTTGTACAAGAAAGTCGTCTTTGGTATATCCTCCCATTTGACCCTTAATTGATGATACCCTGAATGAAGATCAATCTTGGAAAAGTATTGAGCTCCGCGTAGTTGGTCAAATAAGTCATCAATGCATGGAAAATGATATTTTTTCTTGATAGTGATCGTTTTATGTTCTCGATAATCAATGCAGAGTCTCATTGATCCAACTTTCTTCTTAACAAATAGAACAAGTCCTCCCCAAGGTGATGCACTAGGGCGTATGAATCCCTTATCAAGATTCTCTTGGATTTGCTTCTTCAATTCCTACAACTCAATTGGGGCCATTCTATAAGGTGTCTTTGAAATAGGAAAAGCACCCGGTACGAGTTCTACTGAAAACTCAACTTCATGATTTGGTGGAAGACCCGGCAATTCCTCCGGAAAGACATCATCAAACTCTTGTACAATGGGAATATTCTTAATCGTGAGTTTTTCTCCAGCCATTTGAGATAAATAACCTTCATTTAGTGGAACCAAGACCCATAGGATGGATGAAATTTCCACTGGAAGGATATGTTCATCCTTTCATCAATAGACGATCATAGACTGATCTGGAATATGAAATGTGACTTCCCTTATTTGGGAATTGATATGATCTCTATATAAAGAAAGCCAATCCATTCGAAGAATCACATCAAAATCCACTATTGGAATGATCACATGATTTGCAGGAAGCACATTCCCAAAAAATTCAATCGGAGAAGAATTGTAAACTTTTGAGGTGACTGTTTATAGCAACCCACATTTTTGTCACATAAACATTCATTACATAATACAAAACTGAGGATATTTATGTTTTCGTATCTTGGAAACCATGAAATTAATACATGAAACAAAAAAACATTCTTATTAAACACTTGAAAGGATTATCCTTATGTTCATACTAGGCTCATTACTGAATCTCATAACCTGGGGACATACATCAAACGAAAGGGTTAGCATAAGGCCCATTAAGGGAAACAAGGGAAACATTTAACATGTGAACTTGAGATAAATCAACAATGTCATGAAAAGAACTTTAAGGCATGAGAATGAAATAATGAGGCATATCATAATAAAAATAACGTTTTTTATAACTTGAATATGTGGCTACAACATTTAATATTGACAATCATTTCTGTTTTACCAAGGTCCACCCCCAAGGTGTCATTAAAAATTAACAAGGTTATTCACCAAGTCGTCATTAAAAATAGTCATCTCTAGAGATTAAGTCTTTACCCAATGAATTAGAGAGATATTAGGGCGCAACCTTGACATGTCTTTATTATCATGTGAGCCACATATATCATCATCAATCATTTCATAAACAAACCATATAGAATAAAAAGAATGGTTTTGATTTCATAATCATATGGTTTTAAAAACTGCTTTAATGACATGATCTTTGTGTCACTTTAAAACCCACAGAAAAGGAAGGTGGGTATCATGTATGTAAATCCCATAATATAAAATATAAAATTTTGGTATATATGTGAATACCTCTATATAATAGAGAGATTTTATTATTAACTTAATAAAATAAATGAACTTTAGAAAAAGATAGAGACATTTTGAGACGGAAATTCTGCGGCATAACGACTATGTTTCGGGATTTTAGAAAACATTGAAAAGAGAGGGGACATGGGTCAAACATTAATAAACGACCCATAAAAAATTATAGGGACAGAATATGAAGGATATATGGACATGGTAATGAAATTTTAAAGATATACCATATTAAATGAAGGACATTAATGGAAGAAAAAAATAAGATTTCTCTTATGAAAATTCGGCAGCTTAACGACACCAATTAAAACATCAAAATACTGAATTGAAGAGATCAAATAGGGACACTAATCATATGAACATATAAGATCAGTATGATAGATATATAGATCGTACCCCAAAAAATAAAGAGGAACATTAAAGACTTGACATGAAATTAGAACTTTGAAACATGAGAAAGGTGAACGAATCCCTTAAAAATTCGGCAGCCTAACGGCGCCACTTAAAACTTCAAAATATAGAATTGAAGAGATCAAATAGGTTCTCTAATCATATGAACACAAAAGATCAGTATGATAGATATACAGATCATACACCAACAAAATAAAAAGGAACTTTAAATACTTGACAAGAAAGTAGAACTTTGAAAAATGGGAAAGGTGAACAAATCCCTTAAAAATTCGGCAGCCTAACGCCGCCACATAAAACATTGAAATACTGAATTGAAGAGATAAAATTGGGTATCTCATCATATGAACATAAGAGATCAGTATTATAGATATAGATATCATAACCCAACAAAATAAAAAGGAACTTTAAAGACTTTACATGAAAGTAGAACTTTGAAAAATGAGAAAGGTGAACGAATCCCTTAAAAATTCGGCTGCCTAACGACGCCACTTAAAACGTAAAAATACTGAATTGAAGAGATAAAATAGGGTCTCTCATAATATGAACATAATAGTTAAGCATGATAGATATAAATATCATAATCCAACAAAATAAAAAGGAACATCAAATACTTTACCTGAAAATAGAACATGAGAAGGGTGAAAGAATCCCTTAAAAATTCGGCAGCTTAACGAGACCACCTAACATTTTAAAATTAAATGATGAGAGAAAGAGGGGGTCTCTTTTCATATGAACATGAAAAATACAGTATGATGAATATAAAAGAACATCCTCCAACATAAGAGCATGGAGTATAAAAGAAATGACATAAAATAGATTACTTGAAAAGAAAGAGGGAGGTCGGATCCCTTACCTTAGAACGTAACTCTTAAAACCCAAAGGTTGGGACCTTGAGGGCCTGGGGGCACCTTGGGAGGACTCCTTGGGAGGTACTGAGACTAGAGCTTCATTTGGGGAGAGTTGGGAGTCGAATGGATGAGACGATGACTTTGTATTTATAGGGAATGTGAGGGGACAAGGCATTAATGGCCAATGGACACCTCATTAGTGGTTTTGGAAAAACCATGGGCTTACCCATGGTATTGGCCACATGGGAAACTTCATAACTTATCTTACTATTCATAAGTCGACCTTATTTATTACATACTTAATACATCATTTAATGATATCATTAAACACCCATAACTTAAAAACTACATTTTGACTATTCATTGAAAATTCAACTTTCTTAGAAAAATCCCAAAATTTCACCATAACCAAATATTGATGCTCTGATTTCAAAAATGAACTCTATTTTATAAAAATAATTTTCTAAATAATTTTAATTTAATTTTTAAATAAATACACAATTCACCAAAAATTCCATTTTTCAGAAAAATCCCCAAAAATTACCTTAACATAATATTGATGCTCTGAGTTCAAAAATGAAATCCATTTTAAAAAAACTAAATTTTTTTAATTAAATTTTTAATTAAAAAACTCTATTCACCCGAAAAAACTAATACTTGACTAATAATTTATGAAACCGTTATTTAACCACTTTATTGAATCACATTACTTAATCAAGGTGCCTATATTATATTAATTCTTTATTTAAGTTAGATTACTATTCCATTTGGTCACATTACTAATCCTAAGCATAAAATCACAATTCATAATTTATTATTCATCAAAAATTAAGTTGATCTTATTAGACTCTAAATTTTGTACTAAATATAATTGTAGAATAACATTTTTTGAAAATAATTAGACATTTTTAATTATTTAAGGTTTACATAAACATTTTTTCAAATATATTTTCTCTAAAATTCACCAAAAATATGCATACTATATTTATCTGGACCTTTGAAAATTCATAAACGTCATCATAAGAAGAAATCAAAATTTTTATTTAAAACAAAGGATTACACAAGGAAGTTACGATCTCCTTACATAGTCCCTTATTACACCAGCATAGGACCTAAGTGTAAGGCGTGCTAAGGTGATAGAATCCGAGGGAGGATCGGCCAACATCACACGAGTAGTAATTTCTATCTGTTTGAACTTCTCGCGAACGCGATTCCGTTCTAGCATTACACGATGATGTTCGGATTGGGTTTCTTCCAGAGCAAAGCCCAGTGGTGCTACCTCATTCCCAAGTTCTGTTAGATGGGCTTTGATCAGTCCCAGACTACTGGGTGAGGCCATAAAATATTCTTTCTATATTAATTAACCAAGATCGCTTGTATTTAGAGACAAATGTTGAAATGTTTAGTTTCCAGTGGTCATATTGACCAATGGTCACATAACAGTAAAAACCTAACAGTCTCATTTTAATTATACTCATGTTATCCAATGAAACAGTTTTGTTGAGTATAAAAAAAATAAAATAACACACAAAATTAGGAAACAAGATTTATTCAAAATTTTGGTTCGTTACAATCTTCCCCCCTTACGAAATTATGTCCTCGTAATTTTTTTAACTGGGTTATGAAATTTCATTGAAAGTCCCACACTAGAAGAGGATTCAGTAAAACTATTACTTTAAAAGAAAGAAACAGAAGTTAAAAAGGTCAACCGAGTTAACCCATACTAGGATCCCATGTAGGAAAACATGGACATGGAGGAAAAAACAAAGGGTCACGTTCTAAGGGAGAGTGATGGAAAACATGATTAGTATAATGTTAACAACAAGAAAATCACAATCTTATGATTGGTCAAATGGTATTTTATTTCCTACTAGGAAACATTAACATACAACGTTTTTTGTTTTTTGTTCCTTTTCATAGTTATGAGGAATTCATTTACTACATAGAATAAAAGCATATGGAAATATTCATACCTTCAAGTAGAGTTTAATCCTTTAATAATTTTCTACCAAAAATAATCTTTTCTCCAAATGATAAGCATTCAAAAACACTTGGTCTCATCAAAAGAACAAGAATAATCTTTTAGAGAATCACATATTCCACAAAAGAAAAACTATCTATCATTAAAAATTTATCCCAAAAACAGAATGGGTAAGATAAAACAACTCTTCAAAAAGAAAGAATCCCATAGGAAGGGAAACTACTTTTAAAGCTTCAAAGTTCCATGGTACTACCCAGTGTTCATCATAGACCATTTTGTAAATAACTGTCCTTAAAATTTCTCAAAATAACCCAAACTATGATTGAAACCCCAATAAAAGAAGGACTTCATAACATAGTCTTCCAAGATAAAGTTTATCATTCATCTCCAAACAAAATAAACCCCTCCTAACATCTTATAACAAAAGTAAATAACCTAAATATATTTTCCCCAAGATAGGTCAATCATTTCCATAAGTAACCTATAATACCAAAATCTCACCTTAAAGTCATCGATTCTTCAAAATATAATTCAACCTTTACTCCTCAAAGAAAATTCCATAGTAATCTATTTACCTCATTAAAATAGGGCTCCCAAAAAATTGCATGTCTTCCTAAATAATAATCATCTTTTAATCCCCTAATCATCTATGTCATATTAATACGGAAATCGTCACATTTCCTATCACATTGGTTTTTTGGACATTTTATTCCATTTCCCGCAATTAATTAAGGTAAGAAAGTACAATTATGGGCTTAAATACTTATCCAATAATCATTAAAAGGAAACATAAAGCATAGAAGGATAAACTTGTAGAAGAAAAGTATACCCTAACTTGTGATCCCCTAGGTCCCAATCTATGTTATCCATGATAATATATTCTTATGTGAATCTTTATTTTATTTTATCTTTGTTCCTTTAATAATGGTTCATTCTATGCTTATTAATTTACCAAAGCATATCCCCCAGGAGTGTTGTAACCAAGAGTGCAGCAAGGCTCGTTGTCGTGTACGAGTTCCCATTTGAGTCTAGCTCAAAGCGGTGTTTTCGGGTTTTACCCCTGTGTACATATGCGCCAGAGCGACCTCTACCTGCTCATATCCAGATTGGGATGTATTTTCTTGGCAACCCTTTACTCAATAATCACAAAAATACCAAGAAGATTTCCTATATTTAATCTTTTCTATATGATTCTTCCTGAAGTTTTTATATCCTAATTTCCCCAAATAACAAAACCATCTGTTGATACCAACTATAGTATCCCACCTTTTTGTCACATAAACTTTCATTACATTATACAAAGCTGTGGATCTTTAAGGTTTATTGTCTTGGAAACCAGGAACTTAATACATGAACCAAAAAAAATTCTTATTAAACACTGGAAAGGATTCTCGTTTAGTTCATCCTAGTTTCATTACTGGATCTCATAACATATACATCAAAAGAAAGGGTGAGAAGAAGGCCCAGTAAGGGAAACAAGGGAAACATTTAACATGTGATCTTGAGATACATCAACAATGTCATGAAAAGAACATTAAGGCATGAGAATGAAATCAGGAGGCATATCATAATAAAAATAACTTTTTTCATTACATGAAGATGTGGCTCAAACATTTAACATTGAAAATCATTTCTGTTTCACCAAAGTCCATCCCAAGGGTGTCATTAAAAATTAACAAGGTTATTCACCAAGGCGTCGTTAAAAATAGTCATCTCTAGAGATTAAGTCTTTACCCAATGCATTGGAGTTCTATCAGGGCACACCCTTAACATATCTCTATAATCATGTGAGACACATATATCATAATTAATCATTTCATAATAAACCCATATATCATAAATGGAATGGGTTTCATTTCATAATCATAACCTTATAAAAACTGCTTTAAAGACATGATCTTTGTGTCACTTTAAAACACACAGAAACGGAAGGTGGGTCTCATGTATGTAAATACCAGAATTTAAAATAGAAAATTTTGGTATCTATTTGAATACCCCCATATAAGAGAGAGATTTGATTATTCACTTAATAAAATAAAAGAACTTTCGAAAAAGAGAGAGACATTTTGAGACAGAAAGTCTGCAGCATAATGACTATGTTTCGGGGTTTTAGAAAACATTGAAAAGAGAGGGGACATGGTTCAAACATTAATAAATGACCCATAAAATAGTATAGGGACATAATATTAAGTAGATATGAACATGGTAATGAAATTTGAATGATATAACATATGAAATGAAGAACTTGAAAGGAAGAGAAAAATAAGATTTCTCTTACGAAAATTCAGTAGCCTAATGGCGTCACTTAAACTTAAGCAATGAATTGACGAGATCAAATAGGGTCTCTCATAATATGAAAATAAAATATCAGTATGATAGATATAGATATCATACCCCAAAATAATAAAAAGTAACTTGAAAGACTTTACATGAAAGTAGAACTTTGAAAAATGAGAAAGGTGAACGAATCCCTTAAAAATTCGGCAGCCTAACGACGCCAGTTAAAACATCAAAAATGCTGAATTGAAAGATCAAATAGGGTCTATCATCATATGAACATAAAATATCAGTATGATAGGTATATAGATCATACCCCAAAAAAATAAAAAGGAACTTTAAAGACTTTACATGAAAGTAGAACTTTGAAAAATGAGAAAGGTGAACGAAACCCTTAAAAATTCGGCAGCCTAACGACACCACTTAAAACATCAAAATAATGAATTGAAGAGATAAAATAGGTTCTATCATAATATGAACATAATAGAGCAGAATGATAGATATAGAGATTATAACCCAAAAAAATAAAAAGGAACTTGAAAGACCTGACATTAAAGTATAACTTTGAAAAATGAGAACGGTGAATGAATCCCTTAAAAATTTGGCAGCCTAACGGCGCCACATAGAACATAAAAATACTGAATTGAAGTGATAAAATAGGGTCTCTCATCTTATGAACATAAGATTTAATTATTATAGATTTAGATATCATACCCCAACAAAATAAACAGAAACATGAAATACATGACATAAAAATAGAACTTCATAAGGGAGAAAGAATCCCTTAAAAATTCGGCAGCCTAACGGCGCCACTTAACATTCTAAAAATGAAATGATGATAGAAAGAGGGGGTCTCTAATCATATAAACATGAAAAATAAAGTTGTATGAATATAAAATAACATCCTCCAATATAATATCATGGAGCATAAAAGAAATGACAAAAAATGATATTACTTGAAAAGAAAGAGGGAGGTTGGATCCCTTACCTTAAAACGTAACTCTTAAAACTCAAAGGTTGGGACCTTGAGGGCTTTGGGGCACCTTTGGAGGACTCCTTCGGAGGTAAGGAGACTAGAGCTTCATTGGGGGAGAGTTGGGAGTCGAATGGATGAGAGGATGGATTGGTATTTATAGGGAAAGTGATGGGACAAGGCATTAATGGCCAAGGGACACCTCATTAGTGGTTTTGGAAAAACCATGGGATTTCCCATGGTATTTGCCCATGGTATTGGACACTTGGGAAAACTCATACCTTATCTTAATTTTAATAATTCGACCATATTGATTACATAATTAATACATCATTTAATGATGTCATTAAACACCTGTAACTTAAAAAATATATTTTCACTATTAATCGAAAAGTCAACATTCTTAGAAAAATAAAAAAATATAACCTTAACCAAATATTGATTCTATTATTTCAAAAATGAACTCCATTTTATAAAAACAATTATCAAAATATTTTTAATTTAATTTTTAAATAAATACACTATTCACTGAAAATTCATTTTTTTATGAAAAATCCCCAAAAATTACCTGAACATAATATCGATTCACTGAGTTCAAAAATGAAATCCATTTAATAAAAATATTTTTCAAAATATTTGTAATTAAATTTTTAATTAAAAAACACTATTCACCCGAAAAAACTAATACTTGACTAATAATTTATGAAACAGTTATTTAACCATTTTATTGAATCACATTATTTATCAAGGTGCTTAGATTATATTAATGCTTTATTTATGTGAGATTATTAATCCATTTGGTCACATTACAAATCCTAAGCATAAAATCACTTTTCATAATTTACTATTCATCAAAAATTATGTTGATCTTATTATACTCTAAATTTTATACTGAACATAATTGTAGAAAACCATTTTTTGAAAATCATTACAAATTTCTATTTATTTAAGGTTTACATAAACATTTTTTAAAATATCTTTTCTCTATAATTCACCAAAAATATGCATACTATATTTATCTGGACATTTGAAAATTCATAAACTTCATCATAAGAAGAAATCAAAAATTTTATTTAAAACAATGGATTACACAAGGTAGTTACGGTCTCCTTAAATAGACCATTATCACACCAGCATAGGACCTAAGTGTTAGGTGTGCTAAGGTGATATAATCTAAGGGAGGCTCGGCCAACATCACATGCGTAGTAATTTCTATCAGTTTGAATTTCTTGCGAAGGAGATTCTGTTCTAGCATCACACGATGATGTTCAGCTTGGGTTTGGTCCAGAGAAAATCCCAGTGGTGCAACCTTTTTCCCATGTTATGTTAGATGCACTTCGATCGGTCCAAGACTACTTAGTGAGGCCATCAAATCTACTTTAAATATTAATTAACCAAGATCACTTGTATTTAGAGGAAAATATCAAAATGTTTAGTTTCATGAGGTCATATTGACCAATGGTCATACAACAGTCAAAACCCAACAGTCTAATTTTAATTATACTCATGTAATCCAATGAAACAGTTTTGTTGAGTATAAAAAAAATAAAATAACACACAAAATTAGGAAACGGTATTTATTCAAAATTTCATGTCCTTACACAGTTGTGCCATTAGGGGTTGTCACAGATAACTCAACATCTAATTGTTGAGGTAATACAATGATACCTTATAAAATTTATTCAGAAATAAACGAGTGGGTGGATCTAGAATCAAATAAAACATTTTCTACTTTAGTGTGAATGGTATGTGTACCTTTCACCACTTCGTTATCTTACTCCATATCACTGATAGAAGTTGCATGTGACTTTCAGTTGTCTTTAGCCTTAAGATTTTTTTGACGTCGATCATCATCAAAAACCCTTGGATTAGGTCATTGATTAGAATAATGCCCCATTTCCTTGAACTTGTAACATTGAAGTGTAGGAGGTGCACTCTGTGTAGCCTTTTCATTGTTCGTATCACTAGACATCTTCATCCCATCATTATGGAATTCAAATTTTCGATGACCTTAATTTCCACATTTGAAACATTTACTTGTCCCTTTAAGACAACTCCCTCCATTTTGTTTCCATACATTGAGAATAAGTGAAAACTCATCTTCTTTTCAGGGGGCTCTTTAGATTTTCCTTTGAATTACATTTTCCTCTTCTTATTAAATGCATATTACTGATGGGTTACTCCAATCTCTATCTCAACTTTGAGAGGACATCGAATGATTTCCTTGTAGCTATTGAGGTCCCTTATGGATAACACCCTTAGAAGGCTTGTTTTGAAGCCACTAAAGAATTGATCGATCTTACTCTCATGTTGGATAATAATCCAGAAGTGTACCTTGCATGTCTTGTAAAATTTTCTTCACAGGTACCAACAGATTCATCATCCTTTTTCTTTAGTTCAAGAAACTCCTTCTCCATCTTTGTTCAAAGAATATGAGAGATGTACTTACTGAAAAATAATTTCTTGAACTCTTCCCATTCCATGCTCTCAATTTCATCTCTTGGCCTCGTATTCTTGATAAGATTCCACCATTGATTTGCTTCACCTTCAAAATGATAGACTGCTAAGATGACTTTATCATGTTCCGATAATTAAAGAATTGAAAATATCTTTTCAGTGGTACTGATCCTTTGTTCATCCACTAATGGATCAGTAGACACGCTGAATGAGGGTGGACGTTGTCTCATGAAGGATTCAACAGAATGTTGCTCCTTCCTTTGCTCGTTTGGAAGTCCTACATGATTCATTGCTTGAGAAAGTTGTGTGAGCATGGCTACAAGATTTTGAATTCCAGATCCCATAACATTTGGTTGCTCAGGGGGACAATCATTGCATTGCCCGTCACATTCCACATTAACACGGTTCCTTTGTGTTCCATCCATGAAAAAACTTAAGAATAATAGTGTGAGAAACAATAATTATAATAAGAAAAACACATAATCAAGAATAAAATATCACACTTAAGGTATTATCATAGGTTGTTCATGGACATTTCTAAAACCCTACGATTGTGTTCTATGATTAGACATATTCGTATGGTTCTTACTAAGGTATTCACATCTTAGTTTCCAAAGGATGACTTTAAATTTCCTTTGATACCAACTATAACGACCCATACATTACATAAATTGTTCATACTTCAAAATTTAAGCACACTTATTACAACATATAACAAAACAATGAATGTACCGTATAGGTATAGTGTCTTTAGAAATAGGGAAACATAAAAAACTGGTTCATAAAGCATCTACATTGTCTCCCATTTATTTCATCATATCTAGAGTCCCTTTTGGAATATCCTAATTAATAACCTTCTTCCTGACCCGGAGAAAGAAAACATACAAAAGGGTGAGCTCAAATGCTTAGTAAGGGTAAAAAAAATAAAATATCATATTCATAAGAACATAGCATTATGAAAATCATAACCTCCAAAAGAGATCATAATATCATATCATGGGATAAATCATAGTAGTGAAATGTAATCCCAATAATCATAACAAAAAACATGAAACATTGTGGCATACACACATAATCATATAGAATCATTTCTTAGTATTCAAGACTCATTTCCAAGACTATTTTAGCTGACAATGTCAATTTCTAAACCGAGTTCACTCCTCGTTTCAGTCCAGTTTCACTGAACCGGATTAACCTACCTCTCCATAAATGTCTATCTCATGAGATATAAATCATTAACCAATTCATTTGAGGGAGATATAGGTCCCACCCATTTCATAATGAAACCATTCTTATGTGTGCCAAAAAATCATAAATCATACGTCATAACATAACCCCATGTAATAAAAATGGGATTTTAAACATCGTGCCATCATAAAATAATCCATATAAGAGAAAAGGACATCATAAAAATAATTCCATCATAACATAATCAAATAAATGTAAAAATAGGTATAGAAATAGAACCCTATGTTATCTTATACGGAAAATAATTTTGATAAAATGCTTGAACTCCATTATTGAGGAAAATATCCTTTCTACTTCAAAAACATTTACCATTCCTAAAATGTCATATAATCTTAAACTAAAAGAAGTTCATTAAAAATAAACATGATGACTTGTAAAGAAATATTCCTGGTAATAATGTTCTAAAAATCCATTCATGCTGTATAAGTAAAAAAAATATCTTCTCGTACTTTGGTCGGAAAAGTAAAAAATTACCTCGTACGAAAAACGAAAGAAGATTCTATTTATATCTTTTAATAAAAACTCACCAAAGGGTGAAATTGGATATAAAAAATTTTAGGAGGATATAAATAATGTTACATATTGAGGAAACATGGATTTGGATGATAAATATTCCCCATTAAATTCTCAAGTATAAACAATCTCAGATAAAAATGATATTGCGAGATTTTCCATTACCTTAGGTCCGATTTGATTCGTACGTGTCTAAACCACCTGTATAATGATTTAAATAATGTTATTGAATTATTCCAGAATCATACTCATTTTTATGATATCATCTATGGTCCTATTCTTAGATTCTTATCATTAATATTTCATTGTTACTTGTTATTCGGGTGTTTAATAATTTTTTTTCTTATGCGTGTTTTGCCGAATAAATTCTTATTTTTCTTTTTAGGTTATAGATACCTCATTTACAGAATTGTATTAGTGTAATATATATCATATTTATTCATTGAATTCATTTATATAATCATTATTCAATGAAGATAATGTAGAACGAGTTGCATCACATCGTCGATACGGTAGGCCGTACGTACGCACGAGCGATGATATCATTCCCATAATAGTGGAATTTTATTTAAGTGTATGTATACTATTTCATAATAAAAATCACTTTAAAATAATCATATATAGTTATTATTTACACCATTATACACATCCAATAATGGTGGTGGTGGAAAACAGATTACACCATGGCGTGGAGACGGTATTCCGTACGTACGCACGCGTGGTGATTTCGTTTTTCGTAGGATGGATAGAAGGTGAAATCGGGTTGTTTCATATTTATAATATCATATAAGTAAATGAGTGATACTGAGGTTATTACTTCATAATTAAACAACTAATTAAGAATAATTATAATAATAAATAAAGTTGAAATAATCAGTAACAGACATTACCTCTTCTTTGAATCGCCTCTTCTTAACCTCTTCTTAGGGCACTAAAGATGGACTTTTAAGAAGAACATGATATCTAAGATGTTTATAGGGAAGTGGAGAAGAGAAATTGGTAGGGGTTTTCCAAGATTGAAGGATCAAAGTGGTGTGAGGAGGAGAGGGAGGAGGTTCCCTTTCATAATGGAGGATAGGGGGACCATAAGAAAACATAAAATATTATTTTATAATAAAGTAATATTCTTTTTTTAATAGCTCCAAATTGATTTATTTAGAATATAAAGTGGGTATGGGTCGAAATCATCTCAACCAATAGGTTTTAGACAAGTTTAGGTTAATATTATATCTGTATCATTTAGATTTAACTATTATTGTGTCTTTTTGTTTTCTTACACTATATGGTTAATATAATTACTATAACAAGCCAAACAAACCCCAAGTGTTTCATTATTAATATATATATCCTTATCTGAGTCATTTTCCCAAACCTTATATTTTTAGGAATAAAATAGCAATTAATAATATAATATTTGTTTTAAAAACTATTTTATGTCAATTTTGACACTATTTGGCACTTGATTTTTGTGAAAATCATAACATCATGATTAGTACGAAAAAATTTAATTAAATCAATACTAACATGTCATATTAACATTGAAAATTAGTGGAATTCGTAGAAATTCTAAAATTATATTTATTTTGGTATTTGTAACATCAATTATGTTAATATTTCCTTAATAAGGTAATTATTGCATCATCATTGTGTCATAAATGAATTAAATTATTTAAATTCTAAAAATTATAAATAAAATACCATTATGTAGATATTATTTTTGATTTATATGGAATATTTATAGTCAAATTTATCGTATTTATTACACTATATTAAAAATGTTTTAGTTAATAAACTTTGATTTTAACTATTTTAACTCTTCTTTAAATAAAATTATATTAAATGTCCTAATCTAATCCACGTGGACCTAAAGGGTAATATTTTATCCCTAAGTTTGTTTTTGGTCGAATTAAACTTATCAAATAGAATTAGGACATTTGTTAGGGTAATAATAATAATATCATTTTTACCATTAATTACCCTATTTACTTTTATCCGTGGTAAAAAAAGTAAAAAAGATATTATTCACCAAAAATTAATTTTATCTTATTGAACGAAATTTTACTCGATATTAATCGTTTTTCCAGGATTTTATAACTTCCACTCACAGAAGTAGTAAAATTATTTTTTATGTAAATTTCAAATTATACTTGAATATGGGTAAAAGACAATGAAAAGTTCAATAAAATTTTTATATATAGACAATTATTATAAAATGACATCAATGAATTAAATTGATCATATGTAGGTATTATGTATCATTTTTGACCTAAAATAAATTTATATAAGATAAATAATTATTTAAATAAAAAATTCTGTTTTTAAATAGTAACTCAGTGTTTTCACTATTCATCAAAAATGGAATGTTTTCATAAAAATACCAAAATTTCACCCTAGGCTAATTTCTATATTCTGAATCCAAAAATGAATTCCATTTTGAATGATAAAATTTATAAAATTTCAAAAAGTGGGTATTACTATTCATAGCAGTTAGTTTTAATAATATTTTAATAGCATATCATTGTTTAGTGGAACTCGGTATTACGTACAACACAAGCTATCGAGGAAGGTCGCTATTGTTTGTAAATAAAGCCAAGCTAGTGTTGTGTGTAGTGAAAGATTTCTTTGATGATTTATATAACATAAAAACAAAGTATATCTCATAAAAATCTCGTGTGTTAGAACTCCATGAAGATGTTTTATATCCTCTTTCACTTCAAAAAAACTCTTTTAGTGTAATAAAAAAAATATTATTCCATGCTAGCTTGAAAATACTTATTGTAGAAATATATACACACATTACTCCTCATATGATGTATATAGAATGTGGGTTATGATTTCATCCAGCAACTCTTTGGTTATTTCTAGAATATAAGGGATTAATTACATTTTTTCAAATATCAATACTCCCACAAGACCCATAATACACATAGAAAGATTCTTGTTTTCACGATTATAATTTTTTTAATATAGGATATGGAAATTTTGATTACAAGTTGTTGTTTAATAATTTGTTTTTGGAAGTAATTTTTTATATTATTGATGATTTCACAACCCTTATATAATCCATTTCCATTTATAATATGTCCTTGATTATGGTATCTCCTACAATCCATATCATTTGAAGAACTTTTGGGTCGTTTCCACTTTATATATCTGATAAATTTATTTGAGTTCCACGGTGAAACTGGATAGAGAAATAATAGTTCTTAATAAGCTCCAATGTTAGAAATTTTTCATATTATTTTTATTTTTTGTAAATATATTATTTAAAATTTACTGTTTTTTATATATATAAAATGTCCTCATGCTGATAAAGAATCAATTGATTAAATGAAATATTAATTGAATATTTCTGTAAATAATTTATCTGTATATTTATAATCATGAGGATATAACATTTTATATGTTGAGGTAATCACATTTTCATTTTACATTATTTCACATCCATTTATATTTAATTTTATATCACTATAAATGACAATTACATCCCTATTATAGGTTATTGTTTTCATATTTACAATAAAAAATTTATTTTTTCTTCTTCATAGAAACATTCATCACAATATTTTTTCTAATATATTTATCTCAATTTTTAGTTCACATGGATATTGGATTATAATTTTATAAAAAAATATCAATACATCTATAATATCTTTCTTGTTATATGAATTTATAATCCTTAATAACAATTATTTTATGACAACATGCATAAATTAAAATTTATATTTTTAGATCAACTGCTATTTCTTGACTATGAAAAACGTTTCCCATGCTTGCAACTTTTAATAAACAGAATCCATATTTAAAATTTTTACCAAAGACTAACTCTTTCCTCCAATCCTATAACATGACTCTAAGATGATCCTCATGGTCAACACACCAAATTTTAATATATCTCGCCATGTTCATTAAATACCATAACATATTTATCAATGTATCTTCCAAAAACTAAATCTCACCATGTTCATTAAATAACTTAAAAGTTATGATTTTTAAAGTAAAATTAATTATTAAATTTTTAATATGAAATAATATTTTGATTATAAAACATTTCTATGTAAATAAATTAAAATAATTAATATTTAACACTTTAGTAAAATATTTTAGAATGTATTAATAATTACATAAAATATAAATATACGATGATTGTAAGTGATAATTATTATTTAACACATGGATTATAGGAAATCTACTTCTAATTTATTAAATATAGATAAATTAATTATGAAGTAAATAAAACATAAGATGATTTCAATTAAAATGATAATAGTAATTATAAAAAATTATAAAATATAATAAAATATTATATATATTGTCTTATTATTCTTCATAATTGGGAAACTAAATATTATATATATTATCATAATATATTTAAAATAATATATTATTTTAATAAAATCAATGAATAAAACTAACAAAATAATGAAATGAATACAATTTTATTACATAAATAAAATTAAATGATAAAAATGATTAATGATAAAAAAACATAAAAAAGGATCTGTCGAACAAAGGGTTTGATAATTTGGTGGTTTGTTTATGGGAAATTGATGTTTGGGTGAGCATTAAGTGGTGAGAGGGTCAAGGGAAGAATCAGAATTCATGGGTCTCCCTTTTTAGTCTTAGTAGTAGGGGACAGTTTGATGAAAGAAAGTACGAGGGAAAATATGATTAATAATTCACATGATTGAGTAGGGATCTGGGGATCAATTTTGAGTTTTGATTACTAGGATCATAACGAACGCAAGTCAGGGATCTAGATGGGATTCTATTTAGGATAACAAACATCGATCGTTGGGATCCAACACCGTATCTGAACTGCAAAACGGTTCGAGCGTGTTCTTCTCTAATGTCCTTCCTCTGAGTTGTTCCTTGATGGGGTTGTGTCCGAAGAAATATGATATTAATATTCCTTAAAATTTCATATTCCTACATTTATCTATAACTTTTTTTGTGGATTCTTATTCCCATCCTCCTTGATTGATTTAGTGATAATTTTCAATGATGTATTGAAATGAATTCATTTTTATTGCACTAATTTTTCAGTTTATGGATTTTCAATTTAATTTTATTCTTTCTTCAACAATAATCACTTCATCTTCAGTGGTTTAGAAAATAATTAATATTATTATTTTCCGGTTTCATTCATTGTTTATGTTAATTATATGATGAGATGTGTTCTGGAACCAGTCTATATTTATTTTTTCTCCCAATTTAGGTATTTAATAATTAAATATTTTAGAGGATTGTTTAGTAGTTCTGAACAATTACTCAACATATTCAGTGCAAAATGATTTTCAACATTCCTCACAATGATTTTTTTATTTATATGAGTGTAAATATTTATATTTTTGCTTGTGGGGGGATGCAGTTTTTTCGAGCATGGAATTATAATGAGTATTTGTCGAGTATAGTAGACGGTTTTAGTTGTTGTTTTTTCCACTTCTAATAATATGAGAAATAGGGTATATTAAATTTGTAGATATATATTTGAAAAAGGAAGAAAAAAACTAAATGAGGTGTCTCCTCATAAATAATATCTATTTAGTTTTCTTATTTTTCATCACATTTATAATATTTTATTTGAAACGTTTAATTCTCTTATATTATATTTTCTTTCCGGATTATTATATTTATTACTTTTGTTTGATTTGTTTATAGGAAATGATTATTTTCAAAACCTAATTTTATTTTTATTTTAAATATATTTAAATTTATAAATACCCATATTAATAGAGTTCATATCATTGTTTTGATAAATATTTATCAAGATTTCTATATGGGAAAAATATATTTTTTGAAATATTTATTTATTAAAAAAACATATATCTTAAATATTTACAATTTTTTAGGCTTTATTTCTAAGGGAAATATTTAGTTTTAAATTTTGAATGGAATTTATTTGTTTGACATACAACATTAAACATATTTTAAATTATTGTATGTATATTATACTTAATTTTCAAAGGAATCACTTTAGGGGATTGATTTTGTAATATAACGATTCTGCAAATATTGTTAAATGTTAATGTTTTCAAGAAAATTATATTTGATCCACATTGATTTATTTATCTATTTAGTACATCCCTAAGTTTAAATTTTGTATTCTATCTACAAGAAATTTTTATGGATTATCATTTTATAAAATGATATTATACATTCGTGGATGTGATAAAAGGAAATTTCCATGCTCTATAACTGTAATGACATTTCATGCATTTACCAATTCAATTTTAACGAGTCATTTTTTATGTATTTTTAAATATTATGTATGTATTTTAAAATAATTACATATTTGAAAATGAATTTAAAGAATGTTTTTATGTTTTAATGTGATTAATAGTTATTTTATTATAATAAATAAAGTATTAATCCATGTTATTTGTTTCTAAAATATTGATTTCTCCTATAATGTTTTTGAAAAAGTGATTTAACAAATTATGAAGAAATAAAATACTTTTGTTTTATGAAAATAATTTATGTTAGTATATATATGATTTAATGGATTGCAATTGTGAAAGGTAGATCCAAAAAATATTTTCTTGTAATATGAACTGGCTCTTGGGTAATAGTTTGGAGAATGAGGAATATGGATTGAACACACAACCTGATAAAACTTGTTCCACCAGTGATATTCCTTGAGTCCAAAAGAGTTTTCATTGTATCTTCCAAGTATCAAAATATTGTTTAAGAAAGTATTATTTTAAAAATGGATTTAAAGGAGAAACCCAAGTATTTTCTATGAACATTTTTTTAAAAATTAATTATCAAAGTAAGTCAGATTAAAAATTATATATATATATATATCAAATATTTATATTTAATTTAATGTTTTTTAAAAGATGTTTTTCTAAAATATATTTCAATGATTCTAAAACCCAATTATATGAAGTTACATTAATTTCCAATGTTTTAAAAAAATATTTCCAAGGTATCATAGAATGTTTAATTAGTGTATATTTTATTTTGGAATAAAAACATGTAGAATAAAAGTATGCATATTTAATTGTTTTACATCAACTCAGATAAATTACCTGATATAATATAATTTTACTAAACATAGGCAAAAAATGTTTCTCTCCTGTACAAAATATTTTATATTATTTAAATTATATTTTAAAAAAGATAGACATCATTATCAGAACAAAACCCAATTATATTGTATCAGGGTTTTGTAATTGGTTTCAATGGATTGGTCTAGAAAACCATGGATTTTAGATGATATATTTTGAAGAATTTTTTTTTATGTCATTGAATTTCTATTATATAATTACATGTTCGTAGAAATGCTTTAATTCAGAGAATCAAATTTCATAATTTTCTTATGACTAATGAACAAACCGCTATAGCGCAATTCAAGTTAATGTAGGAGAATGTGACATCTGATGTGTTTATAAAATAATAATTTCAACATTATTATTTTTAAAAAAATTCAATGAAAAAAATAATAAATTAATGTTAAATTATTAATGAAAAAAATAAAAACATTATAATAAAGTTATAATGATAATATATTAAATATATATTATCTATTTGATTGAATTACTCTACATGTTAACAATGATGATATGTTAATGTTAATTAATTATTAAATTATTAATATGAAATTATATTTTGATTATAAAACTATTATTTTAATAAATAAAATAAATGAATTATTATTGAAAAACTGTGTAAAATAATTTTTAAATTATAAATAATCACATATAATAAAAATATTTCATGATATTAAATGATACATATTATTTTATACATATATTACATTAATTAAACTACTAAATAATTAAATTATGATAAATTTAATATTAAATTAAAAAACTGAAATATGAATTCAGTGAAAATGAAAAAAATAATAATAGACCATTAAGAAAATGATAAAACAATAAAAATATAATCATATTATTATTAATATATGACTATTAAAATTTCTATATTATTATTATATTTTTTAAACAACTTGTTATTTTTATAAAATCTGTAAATCAATTGAAGAAAATAATGAATAAAATTTTATTAACATAATTAAATGAAAAGATAAAAATCATAAAATACTTAAAAAATTAATAATTCTAAGTAAAATAAATGGTTCAACCTTTTGGGGGGTTTGTTTGAGGGAAAATGAGTTAATGATGGAGCTTCATTCACTATCTGGGTTGAGGATATGAGGAGTATCAATGGGTATCACATCGTGAGGCTGCGTAGTATGACACTGTCTTACACAAAATAGGATGAGGGTGATTCCAAGAAAGGAGAAACATGATTAACTATTATCTAAGGATCGATTTGGAATTTTGACTTCCACGATGGTATCGAATGAAAATAAATGCTCGGGATGGGATTTGATTCAAGAGTCTCAACATGGATTGATGGGTTCGAATAATATATCAAATTTTCAAAGAGGATCAAGAGTTTTATTCTCGGATTTCCATCCTCTATTTTGTTCCTTGAATAGTATGTTATTGAAGGAATATGATTAAACAATTCCATAAAATCAACTCCTCAATCATTGATCTGAATCTGTTGTTGTTGTTAATTTTTCATCCTAGCATCCTTATTTTATTAATTGATGATATTCAATGTTGTATTGATTTGATTTCATTTTTACTACACTTATTTTCTTGTTTCCCAAATTGTCAATTTAGTTTCCATTTTCATTCAACCATAATCACTACATTATCGGTGGCATAAATAATTTTTTATTTTCTTATTCCATTGATTAATTCATTTTTTTGTAAATTATAGATTTAGATGTGGACTTGAATAATTTTTCATTTTTTATTCCTTCCAATTTTCTTCTTAAAAAATCATGTCTATTAGATTCTTATTGAGAAGTTTGAAAAAATTTCTAAACCTCATTAAATATCTACACATTAATGTATTTTTTATAGAGTATATGTATGTACGAACATGAAGTGACGACCTGATAAAAATCATTTACCATGTCTAGTTTTTTAAAATGTTTCACAACTGAATTATGGGAACACAAATTTACACACACAATCCCATTAATTTCAATTCTAATATGTCTTCAATTGATGTTGTTTGTATCAAAATAAATAAAGACGACTAAATTAAAATTACAATTAGTGCTAAACAGTCCAAATAAATATATAATTATGATTTAAAATAAATTGAACATATCTATAAGATATTATACAAATACCACAGATCGAAGATTTTTGTTAAAAAGGTAAATGAGAAAATTATTGTACTTACACATTAAATGGACTCTACAAATGCTATAAGCAATGAAGGAAGGATAATAACCATAGTGAAATCAAGTGTTAAGGATGTAAAATGGAAGGAGTTAAATATTCATGACCCCATGATTCACTGGTAGGAATGAAATCCATAGAATAATGAATGTATGACTGAGGGATATCAGTATGGAAAGATGAAGGGGGTGGAGGTGGAAGGGTGGAAAGGCGAGGGGGAAAGATGAGGATCGGGTTGGCAGAGAGGTGGTGAGGCGGGGTGTGGGGAGGGAGGCACGATGGTGGGGGCACACAGTGAATTATTTTCCACTGGTATGGTAGTGTTGTGATTCAAAGAGAGAGAAGTGAGGCCAGACAGAGAGGTTATGGTTTTCCCTTTTGAACTGGTTGTCGTAGCCCAGGGGCTCACTGGGCTTGCCCTCTGGAAGGCCCTGTGCACATGGGGAGGCTGGATTTTGGCCTAGAAATGTAGTCTAGAATGACTTTTTTGACTAGGGTTGGAAGTAATACTGTTTTTTTCACTTTTTGGAATATGGGAAACATATCAAATGAGATTTATTGATAGATCATTGAAAAATGGAAGAGAAATAGTAGAAATAGTCTTCTTCACATAAATAGAGTTTAGTTTTATTTTTATTAATATTTCATTAGAATTTTAAATATGAAATGGAAAACTATAATTCATTTAAATTTACATATTGTAAAGGAGAATTATTATAATTATTATTGGATATTTTTAGCAGAAATGACTATTTTCCACAATTAGTTCAATTTGGATTTGAAATATACAATTACATTTATATTTATAAAGACCCTTATTAATTGAGATTCTATCTATGATTCATATTTATTTACTTATATGTTAGTACGGTAAAATTATGAAATTTAAAATATTTTTTTATTGAAAAATTTTATTTTTAAAATATTTCCATTAATTTAAGATTTATTATCAAGAAAAATATTTACATGGAATAGAATTTAATGGGGTTGATTTAATATCCATTCTAAAATTTTTAAATAAATAAAGAAATACATATATAATAATTATTTTTAGTGGATTAAATTTAAGGGTTCTTGTTTGATATATTATGATTATGAAAATATTATGGAATGACAATGTTTTCTAAATTATTATAATTAAACAACACTGATTAATTTATGAATTTATTACATAAGGAAAATGGAATATTTTTTTCAATCTAAAATAAGTTTTTATGGGTAATCATTATATAAAAAGAAAATATATATTCATATATTTCATAAAATGAAATCAAGAATAACCTTAATGATCTATATATTTCATGCATATACCGGTTAAATTTAAATAAGCCTTTGTTTTATGTAAATGCACTTGGTATGTATGTATTTAAAAATAATTACATATTTGATATGATAATTTATTGATTTTTTTATGTTTTAATGTGATTAAGATATAGTTTAAATTGATTTTTAATGTAATGATCTATGTTATTATTTTTATAAAATATGGATTTTAAAAAAAAAATTATAAAAATGTTATTTATCAATGTTTGGGAAAATAGTGTTATTTCATTTTAAAAAAATGATATCTGTTATATTTTAAATGTTTTTGTTAGTTGATATTGAGAAAAGAGGATTCATAAAATTGTTTTCATAAAAATAGAACTGGGATTTGGGTTTCAGGAAGATGAATGAGGAATGGGGAGTGAACCCATAGCCTCATGGAATACTGTTCCACCAGTGATATTGGTTGTGGCTAAGTCGCTTTTCATTGTACGTTCCCACTATAAAAAAACATATAAGAAAGTATAATTTTTAAAAATGATATCAAAGGAAAAATCCAAGTGTTTTTAATTATTATTTATATAAAATGTATTTTAAAAATATTCACGTTTGAAAAAATAATTAAAAAACATACATTTATATTTAATTTAATGTATTTTTAAACTATGCTTTCATAAATGTTATTTCAATGAATACAAAACCCCGTAATGGGTAATTAAATTCTCATACCCTGTTTTAATTTTTTTTTAATTTTTATCTTTGAAGTTCAGATAGAGACGCCATTCTATTCGAATTAGTGTGCACAAAAGTGAATTAGGCATATTGTTTCATTTTATGTCAACTATTCTAAATATTATAATGAAGTATTATTTTATATATCCTGGACTTGAAATTTTATCTATTATATAAAGTGTTGTGTAGTTTATTCATTATCATAAAAAATCATAGCATTTTAAGCCCTATATCCAGAAGCTTGGGTTTGGGGTGTTATAATTTTTTGACGATAACTTTATCATAGGAAAATATTGGAGAATAATTAAATCCCATAAATCATATAAAATAAAAAATATATCCTATATAGATGGTATTTATTTATAATTATATTATCATTTATTATTAAATGATGAATTCTAATCCACATTAATTAATATTTTTATTCACAAATTGAAATGTTCTCACCAAGTAGATAATGAGAGATTGCATCTTGTTTCATACAAGAAGGCGAAGTCTCCGATTGTACCTTCAGTGCAATTGATAGAGGGTAATCCTGCCTCTCAAATTATTGATTCTTCCATAAAAATTCTTGATACTAATTTGGGCTTCGGTTTGACTGAAGCACTAAAGGGGGAGGGGATGAAGACATCTTCAACAGGAGATACATCTCAAGACAAATGTGAGGTGGAATCAGAGGATAGCTCTGGATCTGATAGAACTGATGCTGAGACGCTAATTGAGCGTATTAAATGCATTCCTACAAGTAGGGGGAGATTGCGTGGTAGGGGATACGGTCGAGGATGTGGCAGAGTTGGTTGGCATGAAGTTAGTGAATAGGAAAGGAATCTTACTGAGAGATTGCAGAAAAAGCTTAGCATTTAGATTCTTTTTTTCTTTTTTTACTATGTTTTCCCGTTCTCCCTTCGACTTCTTTATTTTTCTTGTTTAATAAAGGAGGCACAGCCTCCGCCTTTCTAAAAAAATAGCCTTGTGACTGGATTTTTCTAATATTATTTTTGGGGTAGGTCCATCTAATTTATTATGAACTAAATCAATTTTTATTTGAGTTTTATTACATACACTATCTTTGTAAATTCACATTATACAAATTCCTCAACAAACATTTCCATAAAGAATAATGTAGTTTCTTGGTTCATTCCCCAACGTTGGTTTCTATATCTATGATTTTAAAATAATTACATTATCTCCATTTAGGGAAATTTAAATTTTATGTAAAATATATACAATCATGGAAATGTATTTTTTCAATCAATAAATCCATAATATTGTTTAAAATTACACTTAATATGTAACATCTAAATATTCAATGATTTTTGTAATCAACATATTGAATAGGTAAATTTCCATATATCATTGATGGTTGAATAGTTCCTCTAGGTTTTTTAACTATAAACTCCATAAATATAAGTTCAAGATTTACATTTATGTTATTTAGAAACGTGAATGAGAGAATGGAATGTGTTGAACGATAATTATGCAAGGTACATGGATAATTTTAATATATGATGATTTTAAAAACAAATAAATATTTTGGAGGATCAATATATCCCATCATTATTGGAAAACAATATCCTTGAGTAGTTAGATTTGACTAAGGTTGAAGGTGGAATTCTTATATCATCATCTACTTAGGGCATTGGTTGGAGAAATTTCCATAATACCCTTAGTAAAAGAAATATACTAAAAATTATAATATAAAAATATTTCCTTTGAAATTAAAATTATTAATCATAAATTAATCATTTACAAATAAATTTTAAACTATTTGGAAAACTCTTAAATACTTGAAACACTATACACATCATTGACTAAATATAATTCAATGTTACAAACCTAACTTGTTTCATAGGGGTAATTTATATTTCGTTTATTCCTTTCACCATTTAAATTTGAATAAATATATAAATCCCTCACCCCATTTTTTCCATTCAATCAATGAGACTATCATGTTTTTCCAAACTCTTTTTTCCAATTTTAGATAACTTCACACTATCTCCCTATAATTCCTAATGTCTCATAAAGATATTTATATCCATTTATGAAGAATTATTCTACCAAATAATTGATTATTATTCTCATAAAAATCTATGAATATGATAGAATCATATAAAAATTTCTTTTCAATTTCATTTCATCATATCCCACTGATTCTATCTCGTTTTTCATTAGTGTGATAAATCCAATCTACATATTTCTACATAGGATAAAACAGAAATTCATAATAAAAATTTATTTATAGAATTCCTTCCACTCCATATCTTCATCAACATCATTTTTTTATGTTTCGGAATAATATCTACTATATTTTATCTTCACACACATATTTATATACAATTAATGGAATATTAACATAAAAAACAATAATGTATAAAAGGAACATTTCTATGTTGTTGACCTATTATTATGTATTCAATAGATAATAGAGTTACCTAATATACAGTGTTCATATAAATATAATGTATTAAAAATTCTATTTTTTATTTTCATAGTGAATTTGGATGTTACAATATGTTAATGTAATTAGTTTTAACTAAATTTATTATCCCTATATTTTTTTAAATTCCATTATCCATAATCAAAACCCAAACCATGAAAAACTTTTAGGATACCATAGTGAAATAAATAAGGAAACTACTGAGATATGAATCCTAGTGAGCATATAATCATGATAACTATAGAATTAAATGTTATTCATATAGTGTTATCGTAATAAAATGATCATGATCTTAATATAATTGAATAAGGAAATAATAAGAGATGAGTAAAGAGTAAACATGATCATATCAGAAGTGCATGGAAAAATATGAATGCATAATATTAATTAAATTTTATATAATTAAAAATATATAAATTATCCCTACTTTAATAACGTATCAAATTTATCTAGTACAACATCTTAATCACCATTATATATCTTGATATGTAATAAGTACTCGATTCATTGTTTGGATATATAATTTTGGTCACACCTATCACAAAATGAAAATAATATATTTGTATTCGACATTGTTTAAATCATCTTATAATAAAATAAATTAATAAATTTGGATTTATAATCTTTTCATGTAGTTCCCTAATTAATTTTTCATTATTTTGAAAATACACTTGACTATATAATCCCGTGGAAAAGTAATAGCCACATAGTGACATTATTCTTTATTATAGTCAACAACCACTACACAAATGAATATGTATCTATTATTTATGTCATATTGGAAATTTATATACAGTTTAGAAAATAATTTCATAATATAATATATACATTTTCCATCTATTTAAACAACCATTAGTCATGTAGTGGACCATTGGGAAGTCATAGAGTGCTAGAATTAATGTAAATAATTAGTATCCATACGGATGATTTGAAAAGAATAATTCAATAATGGAGTATAAAATATATATAAAATATCATTAAATATTTAATCTAGAAAAATAAGGAGGCTGTATTCTTTATTGGGATACATATAAACATGTATAATACATAAATGTCGAACACACAAAGTGGATTTATAAAAATTTATATAAACATTTTAATTTCCCATGTCCATTGAATTCTTCTAAAAATGAATATTTTTTTAAACAATGGAATGAATAAAATATATTTTTGAACATGAATGAATAAATTGAATTTATATTAAAAACATAAAATTTGGTAGAATGATATCTTAAAAAAACATGTGAAATAGATTACTTTTTTCGAATATGTTCAATGATGAAAATGATATAAATTATTACATTAAAAAAATAAATCATGTAAATGTAGTTGAAATTAAATATAAAAAAATTATTAATGAATAAAATTTTTATAATTTCAATAATGTCATTTAATGAAACTATTTTTCAATGCGATCCATGTGGATAACAGTAAATGTATACTGATGAATTTTTATGAAACCTGCATTATAAAAGGATAAAAAAACATTAATCTGATGTAAGATCCCATGTAATTACAGAACAATCAATTTCCATTTTTTTATATTTATGAATAAAATAAAAATATAACTTTAACATTCATTTTATTTCTATTATAATAACTAACTTGAAACAATTTTTTTCTCTGAAATTTATGTTCATGAAAGATTGAGATATACAAAAAAATAATAAATTACTAATATTATTATTTTTATTTTATGTGGTAGTTAACTCCATGGTATTATTCTTGAGAGAATTGATATTAATAGATAAATTATGTTTACATATGTATATTAAATTTCTTTACATTCATCCAACAATGTTTTACTGGATTGAAAAAAATTAATGGAATTTTTAGCACAAAAATATCTATATTATTCAAATGATGTTTTATAAAATTTTAATGCAGAAACAATTTAAAATATGATTTTTGACACATCAGTAAAATTTATTATATAAAAAAATTCATATTTTATATTTATATATCAGATTTTATTTTTGGTGTATTTTGGGAGTTGTACTCCGAACTTTTACAATTTGATCAATAAGGAAGAATACTAATTTTTGGTGCGAAATATGTTTTTCTTATTTAATTATATAGATTAATTATTTGATAATTTGTTTTTAATGAAAAATTAGATATATTTAATAACATTTAAACTAATAAATTTAAATGGGATCAATTTTACATTGAATTTATATATAAAAACAACGTACATTTTGCACTATTCTTATATTAAAACCCTACTTAGTCAACCCTTATACGAGACTAATTTTATGTTTACTTCTGAAGCATCTATTATTTAATTTGAATAAATTTATATCATATTTTGATTTAGGATGAATTTTAATTTCAAATAAGTTAAATTTATTTATATATAAAATCTATTATTGAATGTAATTAAAATTAATTAAAACTATTATGAGGAAAGTTAGAATTACAAGGGACTAATGCCTAATTTTATGAGCCATAATAAACTTCAAATATGTACATAATTCATTAAATGTTTATACTAAATAATTCTAATCCCTTTTATATAATTTGGACCATAATTGGAGCCACAAGATAGTTAAAAAATACGGTGGAATCCATTGTCATAAATTTCGATGAATGCCACTACTCCTCCACTATAAAAAGGAACACTCCCTTCCAATTTACCCAAATCTCTCAATCCCATTGTATATCCCAAAAAATACTCAAATAATCTCTGAAAATCCCTCCATTAATCCTTGAAACCTACCTTTATTCATAAATCCATCCATATAATCCTATTGTTGCAAACATTGAGTTATCCAAGGAAGAGGTAACAAAGTTCCAAATGCTCCACGGTTTTAATTTTATTCTACACCAACTCAATTCATATAATTCCATAATTATAAAAGAAAATAATTATCCAAAATATACATAATTTATTTTTTTATATGTTTAATACTAACACTTATACAGAAATCAATATAATGGGTAACAAACATACCATTATTGTGTACAGAAAAATACAATGTCATGAAATGATGTTATTCATTTTTTCTTTTGCAACATCTAATAGTTGGGAATTATGGTGAACAATCATTCTAATTTATTATATTTAAGAAATTTATGATTTACTTTTAAACCATCAAATTTTATATACATCTATTACATTTTTTTTGTAAAAATGGTAGAATTAGTTTTGGGTTTGTGGACTACCACCTCTTCAAAGCATTGTGATTTGTTCACACAGTACATGAAATGTTTCAAGTGAGGGTTTAATAAAAAACTTTGAAATACATAAAATCATTTTTATATTATTAAATAATAGCATTTTAGAAATATAATATATCCTTTTCTATAACAACTTATCACATTTTGAAAAGGTAATAGAATCATTCATTGAAATATAGATTAACACATCCTCATCTTGATGTGATTGATTATACATTAAAATTATTCTATATATAATTATATATGATTAAATAATATGTTATTGTTTATATAATTTTCATTCCATGATGATAATTGTTAATAACATCAATGATAATGATCATTGAAAAATTGGAACATTACTCAATCGTACATACAGACATCTGCCTCCAATATAGAAATATTAGTTCATTTTTCATAACCATTGGTCAGGATTTGATTTAAACTAATATTTATGGATAACTATGATAATTATTTAATGACTACTATTCTATAGATTTAAATATAATGACCCATTTTACCATAGTTGACCTACCATTATCATTTTTCGTACATAAACTGAATATGGTCAAAACAGCCAACATAAAAATAATTTTATAAGTATTTGGTTCAAAAAAAGTAATTAGTCAAAAAAATTAATGATAAACATGAAAAATGTACTAAAAATTATTAAAATTAACATTAGTAAGTCACTTAGGAACAAAAAGTCCAACCTGGAAAATCAGACTCATGGTAAGGGATTTCGTCTCATTCTCAATTTCATTTAGAATTTTTTTAATGAATTGAACCATTATTATTTTATATGTTTTTATAAATCCCATTTGAAATTCTATATCTGTATTTCATCTATTTTCATGTCATTTAATGTTTTGAAAAATGTTATTTTTTCATGGTTCTTATTATTTAAATTTTCCAATTACTATGGGAAGCTTTCAATGTTTACAAATATAATCGCTTCCTTTCAATATTTTTTCATATTATATTACATTTTTATTTGTATGGATATAAAAGGTATATAATATAAATATTATATGTATTTTTAATTCCATTATAGTTTTTTAAAAAAATTAATATTTTAATTTGTTTTATATGGAAAATTATTACAAAAAAAGAGTGGTCTGCTATTAATGTACATGGTGACATTGACGTTTTTACCGTAATGGACAATATTTCATTTTTTGGATTCATTTTAATTATTTTACCTTTTATTAAGTGAAAATCGATCTATATTTTTTAATATATTTATATTTAAAATTGTTTTTCCTATGAAATGTGTATCATTTTTTTGAAATTATCTTTTTCAAAGAATATGGTATTTTAATATATAAAAGTGAATTTCATATTATTTAAAAAACGTTTTTGGAATTATGTACTATTTTATTTATGACCATGTTATTCAAAATTATAAATTATGTGTGAAACAAGATAAAAATATTTGAACATGTTGTAGATTAAATGCTGGGTGTGCCTAGATAATACAATAATTCATTGTGTAATGAAGATATTTTCAAATTAATTATATTGAATTTTGTTTTTATTGTTATTAAAATATATAATGTTTCTTTAAGATTTCACTTTGATGAGGTCACAAGGTTTTGAAATGAATTTTCAATATTTACTATTTTGTTTTCATTGGGAATTATAGTATTTCAAAAGGTAATGTAGATCATAGTTATTAAATAATGATTATTCAATTTCTGGGTAAAATATAATGTTTTTAGAAAATGGGTTTTCATGTGTTTTAATGTTAATCAATTTAATAATAGTTTACTCTTTTTGATATCCCTTACTAAGATTTTTTATTCTCTTCCCAAAATATTAAATTCTTTTCACATGATGTATGGATGATAACGGGGTTTGAAAAATTCATATTGATACACATTAAGAGATTCATAAAATTTATCATTATTTATATTAAGTGTTTTATATTATTAAAAATTGTATACTATTTGGATGTTTCAAAATTTTATTCGATGGTTTTTGATGTATAATTTATGGAGTAAATCTATAAAACTATAATTTTGAAATGATCCACAAGCTGAATGAAAGTAAAATTATTGACATCACTCCACATTTTTTTTATTTAACTATTGGGGATTATAGTTTTCATTATATTCTAGAGTAAATAAATTTAGAGTTATGGTTAATATTAATAACATTACCTTAGAAAATTTTAGGTGATAGTAAAATAAAAATTATATTGAATTGGTATATTACTATGATTCTTCATCTAAAAAATTTTAATTTTGAATTTTTTTCTACATAGGAAATAGGGATGAAGTAGTGGGAAGGAACCAAGAGGAAGATATATTTCCCAACTAGCATCTTGAGATGGTTAGAATTAGAATATTATAGTTTTTTGCATTGATGGATTAGATGAATAAGAAAATAAATGGAAGTGGAATCTCCACTATAGAGGAACCTGATCTAACCCAAAGGAACATGTATTGCTTGGAGAATTTCAGGAGGAAACAACCACCATAAATAATCATATCAGCTTACGTAGTGGTTACTTAAGGATAGATCAATTCCCTAGAAATATATTTTCTTCATGGAATGTTTGAAACGTCAAATGGTACCCCATTCCATTTATCTTTTTAAATGTTATACTGGTCGAAGGAGGTACGTTTTTATGAATACCAAAGAAAAGATGATCTCAATTCCATGTAACGGGAATAATTAAAGGTACATTTCCTTGAGAAATTTTTATCTAAGGTTGTTTGACTCAGAATGGAAAACAATTCCATGAATTGAGGAAAAATTATGATCACTCTAGAGCTACATATAAACATATATTTTTAGGATTCTCTATGTATGTGCATGATTTTATTCAACAAACTTATTGAAAAAATAATATTTTATAATCAGTATTAAAACCATATCTGTGAAGGGAATTTTACCCATAAAAATTTAAAATCAATGAGAAACCTTTTCATTGTGCTGAAATGTTTGAGATGGATTTTTATGAAACTTATGTTCCTCATGATGATGAATATATAAAGTAGTTAGGATTTAAGGTGATGGAAAAACATCTAATAAAAAAACATGGAGTTATGAAAATGTGGTTCCAATCATATTGTGTATGTTGTAATAATAAACATGATGAATGTCATAGGAAGACATGGAAGTGTTACTGATGTGGAATGTTTGTCAACATGGAAAATTAATGTAAAGAAATGAATCCCAAGGAATGAATGGATTTGTTAACTATTATTCATCCAATGGTAATATGTTTTAATCATAATAGTATGGGGAATTATGTTAATTAATGTCTAAAGTTATTTTTATAGTATAGAAATAATCGTGATCTGAAATAGGAATGAACAACATGGTCATTTTCCAATACTAATGTTTTTATTGGACTATAATATGAGGTTTTTTCTAGTATGCTACTTCTGTTTTTGGATTATACCATTACCATGTTGGATTCTGGATCATTTCAATCGTTCATTTTTATAAAATTTTCTAGAATAATAGGAATATCATCTCATGATCATGAGATATATATTTTGGTCAAAACACCCAATTGAAGCATCAAGGCATCCAAAATTTATAGTAGTATTCATATTGTTATTATTGGGATTGTATTTCCTAAAAATATATTTTTCATAGTCATAGTATAGTTGGATATTATTCTTATGATTTATTGGATTTACATTTTTCATGTTAATATATATTTTTGTGATATGATTTTTTTCAATGATTTCATGTGTTTTTATAACATTCCATGATTTTGAGAAATTTATTATAGATGGAACTTAATGTTACATAATTCACATTGCTGAAAATAATGAAACTGGTAAAATTAGTGATATTCCACTTATAAATGAATATAAGGATTATTTTCGCTATGATTTTCCTAGTATTAGTCCTGATCAAGAGGATGTGTTTATATTTTACTTAGTACCCAATACTAAACCTATTTTTAACACCCTATCAAATAATTCAAGTGGAAATTTTAGAGTTGAAAAAGAAATTTCATGAGTTATTATATTAAGGTTACATCTTAAATTGCACATCACCATTGGGTTCTCTTATAATTTATGTTAGAAATATATATTGATCATTGAGATCTTTTAATTATTATAGATCCTAAAATAAAAATAATTATTAATAAAAGTTTTTTTCCACATAATTATTATTTATGTATTAAGATCTCCAAAGAATATTTTCTAAAATGTTTAACTAGAGATCAGGATACCATCCGTTGATAGTGATGGAAGATGAAATTCAGAAGAAAGCATTTCAAAATAGATATGGACAATATTAATTTTTATTTATCTATTATGGTTTATCTAATACTTATAATATATTTATAGAACATATGAATACAATATTTCAATCGTTTTTTGATATATGTTTTTCTTTTTAATTAAATTTAATTTAATGTTTTCAATTATGAAAAAAGAAACATTCAATCCTTGGTCACATAGTTTATAAATATTGTAAAATTGTTGATCCTAATAAAACTAAAGTTATTGAAAAATTTCCAAGACCCACATATATCACAAAGATTCATATATTTCATGGATTAACATGTAACAATTAGTGGTCTGTTAAAAACATTCCTTATTAATTTATCCTACTAATTATGTTCATATGTACATGAGTTACGATTATATGGATAAAGGAATGTGATTATTGTTTTTTATAAGTGAAAATAATATTTTTGAATGCTCTTTTTTTATCGTTTCCTTGTAGAAATTGTGAATTCAAAATCGATAGATATTATTTGTTAAAAGGACTTGGTTTTTCCTTAATTTGGAATAATAAAGTTCTTTATTATGCTCCACATCAATTGAAATAACTTTAGTTAAATTAACCTACACATGATTTGGAATTAGATAACATTTATCTTCATTAAAAAATAAAAGGAATAATTTTTATGTAGTAAAGTGTGAAGTATGTACTGATCAAATACTTTTGTAGTATATATTCACATAGAATGAATTGAAAAGGAGACGTTGGAGATTTCTGGAACATTTCATTGACTATAAATTATCAATTCATTATCTTTTAGGAAAAGTAAACTAGGTGGTTGATTCTTTTAGTTGAAAAAATTCTAAATTAAACAAGATTTATTAGAAAATGACCCTTTATTTAATGATTTAATTATTTTTTCTCGAATTGTGGATCCAAGGACATCCTATTTTTTGTTTCTTATTTTAATATAGTTGACTTTGTCATAGAAAATTAATTTGGCTCAGAAGGTGGACCAGTCTTTGTAAGAAAATGCATAATCTCATAATAATGGTAAGTTAGCTAATTTTAATGTTGACAAAGAATTATTATTATAATTTTTAAAAGGTTTATGTGTGACATGTGATTCGCAATGGAGGAAATAATTGGAGAAAGATGATCATATTTCCCCATCTTCAAATTATCTATGCAACACTAAAATTTACATAGACATTCAACAGTATTACTACTAGGATATAATGAAATGAGAAATTTCTAAATTTAATATGGAATGTATGAAAAATCAGATGCTTAATGTAGATTGGAAGTTACTGAAGCATATGCTTCAATAGAATCATGTAATGGAGTGTCAATGGTTTTCATGGTAATACTACCAATGACATATCCAAGTAAGAAATGTGATGTGTGTTATTTTAGATCAATTAAATATATATACACATTTTACTCCTATTTGATATTAAATAAATTTATATCATATTTCTATAATATATCTATAAGATATTATCATATTACATGTAGTTACACTTGCTACTATATCAATCATTGATTATAATATCCCATCCAATTTTTGGAATGGACATTATAACTCATTGATTAATGAATATCAAGCATTGATTATAATTTCCCATCCAATTTTTGGAATGGTCATTAGAACTCATTGGGTAATGAGTAAAATTTCAATTGTTCATTTCATCCATTTTACGATAGAGAGTTTAGGAATGTGATTTAATATTTGGAGGTTATAAATTATTATTTGAAAATGGATTATCAGGGAGGTTAGTATCGACATCATTATTTGGTTGAGTTATCTTATAATAATAGTTTTCATTACTGTATATAGATGGATCCATTTGAGACATTATATTGAATGCGGGGTATGACACTAGATCATTAGGATATTTTAGGGGAACGTTATTATGTGGTACTAGAGATGGTATAGTTATTGATAATGAAATATTATTAGATCTAAAATATAATGATTGAATCTCAGGGTATGAATAAGAGTAATTCAGATAAATAGAGTAAATATATTTACATTGAGGAAGGAGGTAACAACATTTTAGATGTTTCTCTATGAAAAAATGTGATAAATTATTGTAAGAAGGGGAATATGGGTCTATTGTTCATTAGACTAAAGGAAATATGGGAGAACGATGGATCGGTTTCCTACTAAGTGGAATTACAACTATGTTTGTTCCATGTTTAGAATGTATTTCATGTTTTAATGTTAATAAAGTAGGTACACTATTAATATCTTGTATTGAGTCCTCACGTAGATTATCTAGAATGGATCTTTTCTTATGAGGACCAACTAGAAGAGTTTTTTGACCACTGAGAGAAATTTTATGTGAATAAGGTGATTCATCATGTTATGTTTTTATGAAAAAAATATATTTTTGAAGAAAAAAACATGTGAATTTTAAAATTATATAAACTAAACATATTCCAATATATTTGATAAGTGAGTACAATTGAGAATAAATACTTTCTATATAGGGGAAGGATGTAGCATCGTTGGTAATGAATGAATATTTTTTTCAAATTTTTAATAATATAAGTGAATTAAACAACAATTTTACACTAATGGGGATGCTATGTATGATTGCATTCCTGAAATTAAAAACTTATTTTCTATGTAATAATATGTTCTATGCAAGATTGAGTTATAAATAAAAATAGTATATTTTTAATATTTTAATTTTATGTTGTAGTTATCAATTAGTTATTGAGTTTGGTGAATTTAATAAGACTATCTATATTATGTTACACATTTTTATTAATTTTTTTCACATTCATATAATATGTATGATATGTTTAAAATAAAATTACATCAAATTTTAGTCATAAATATATCTATATTTTTAAAATTTAATTATATAGCCTTTTAATGGAGATCTAGTTATAAATATAACTTTTTACAATTTTATAATTTTTACATGAAAAAATAAAAATTAAATTTTCATGTGGGATATCAAAATTTACACAGGGTGAATTTCTATTTATTTATTGAGGTCTTTCACATGACGATGAATAGTGAATAATAAGGGATTTTAGTTCAAAACAACTTTTTTACATTGATTTTTTATTTAGATAAATTTAGTTTTTATTTGTTATTAAAGAATAATTGTATCAATTTTATATAATTAAAATTAATTTAGTTTATTGGAATAAATTTCAAATTTTAATCACGTCTATAAACATATCAATCATTTTATAATTTTTACATCAAAAAAAATTATCACCCCGTCTACATTATTAAATTTAAATAAAATTATTTCACTTATCTGATTTGAATTTATAAAAATGGATTCTATAGTTATAGTAAAAATAATTTATAACGTATAATTAATTCATCTTTTGTTTTAATAATAATATTTATGAATGTAATTAAAATTAATTATTGAGATCAAGAGGAAAATTAGATTTACTAGATACTAAACCATAATATTAAGATCTAAAATGATCTATAAAGATATCCAAATAGAATTGGATATTAATATTTCATCCACATAATAAATTTTATCTAATAAATATTATTATTAGAACCACATGACAATGAAAAAACATGGAAGAAATTCCCATTTAGAAAATGGTCAAGAAAAAAACTCCTCCACCACTATACAAAAGCACTCAACAACCACTTTTTTCCACACTTATCACACCATTTGGGTTAACTAATATCAACTAAGATGAACCATAATTATACATATTTTATACTATAAAACCACTTTTTATAGAAATCAATACAATGAATCCCTTCGGTGCAAACCTAAAGGAGTTAACCAAAAAAGAGGTATCATCCTTCCTCAAGGAGCATTGTTTTATTTTCAATGTCCACCATCTAAAATCTTCTTTAATACATGTTTATATTTTTACCTATGTGTCTAAAATATAATTATATTTTGATATTAGTATTTTGTGACAAGATATTATGCACCCCACCATCTAATAGTTAACAAACATAACTTTCATGTGTATGAAAAACAATCGCATCACGAAATAATGTTGTTTGTTTTTCCTTTAACACATTACATGGATTGGAATTATGGTGGAAAATAGGTTTTTATATATGATATATATGATATATATTAAGAGTTTATTTATCTTTAGTGGTTATAGAAACAAGATTAAATATTTTCTATTTTTGTAAAAAGTGTAACGTCGTTTGTCGACGTGTGAACTACCACCTCCTAAATGTGATGTGGTATCTTCACACACTACATGTGTATTAAATATGGGTTTAATAAAAAATGTGTCATATAAAGAAAAATATAAATGATATATTTGACATAATTACCTATATATAAATATTGAATATCATTCACTTTAACACCTTTTCGAATAGTGAAATAGTGATAAAATCAGTCCTTGATGTGTGGACTAACACATCCTGGATGCAACATGATTTTTTTTAAATCGCAACAATTATAAATTAAAGTAAAAATTTTTAAATAATCTTTTCTGTCTGATATAATTCATTTTATATAAAGATAATTATTATTTACCTTCCTTATAAAATGATTCAAAAAAAACATGAACATTACTCATACACGTGTATGAACTATCATTTACATGAATGTAATGTGGGTTAATTTTTCATAACCATAGTTTCTGATTGGTTTGAAAATATTATTTATATTTAAATTAGATATGTTTGTGTTGATTTTTATTATCTATATTTTTATATAATGTCACATTTGATAATAGATGTCCTAAGACAATTTTTTTTACATTAAAACCGGATGTCATGAAAACACACACAAGAAAATCAATTGTTTAACTAGTTATTTGAAAAATTGTATGAATTGAAATAAAATTAATGATTAAGATTAAAAAAGTTCTTATGAATGTAGATAATATATATTTCTATTATTCCTAAATATAGAAACCAATATTACATGTGTGACTAATGGTACGGTATTTCATCTCAATCTCATTTCGTTGAGACTTTTCTTAATGATAGAAACCTTTATTATTTTATAAGGTGTATATATAGACACTTTTATATTCTATATTCATATTTTATACCTTATAATTTTATTTAATGTTTGGTTAAATTTTATTCTTTTATATTGATTTTGATTTAAATATCCAATGTGTTATGTGATTCTTTGAATGTAACAAACCAGGTATATATAGAATAATACATTTTCACATATATTAATATTTTGGAATTTAAAGTTAATTTTATTTAAAAGGGGAAACTATGTATGATAGTGTAACTAAAACACAACAATTATTTTTTATGGAATCTTGCATTGCACACAACAATACGTTATACCGAAAAAGAAAACAATATTATTATTGTAATTTTAAATGGTAGTTAATGCTGGACCATTGTATAAGGCAGAATAAAGAGTTAATTATATTATGATTTTACATATTTTTTAAATGTTTTTACATTTATGAAATTAATTTTAGAGACATAAAATGAGAATGAATTAAATATTAATCATAAAATACTCTAATATTTTTTAAAAGGCCATTTTACCGCCTTTTTATGGGGAAACCATTTTAAATATATTGTTTGTCACTATTATTTGTTCTATATAAAAAAATTAACTCATTATGTAAAAGTTGTAGGTTAATAGTTTCTTGGAATAATTTTTTGATATTTTTCTAATAAAGTTTATTTTTATGAATAGAGAAAAATACCGCATTCAAAGTTAGAATTGTCTTTTCATCGTATTTATATATATAATATTTTTTAAAGTGTACTTGTAATATTTTTTTATCATTAATTTGATTATATTAATTGGAATTAATTTCACATTCAATTTATACATAAACACATGTGGATCTTTTGACAGTTTTTATTTCTAAAAAACCACGCTTTTTGGTTTTGACAAAAGGAATTAATTTTAAATTAATTAATGAAACATCAATGTTTTGTATTTGGAACAATGGAATTATTATTTTTGATCATAATGTATAAATTTTGAAAATAAGTACCTTTTATTATTGTAAACTATAAGTAGTAACTATTTTTATTTACCGTGGTTAAAGGGTAAATTAGGTAACTAAGGGTAAAAATAATATTACAATCATATAAAAATTCTCTAACATGTTCCCAAATCTTATTGTATGAATCATGGGTGGCCAAAAAATCATTTGGCATAATTCTTGGCATTTGAGATCCTTTTTTGTGTGAAAATGACATGTTATAGTAATTAATTTAATGTAATGTGAAATATAACATGATCATGTATCTTATTAGTAAAACAATATTAAGGTGGGTTTCTATAAGATATATATTAAAATATATGTTTTTATTAGAAATATAAAAATAATTCCCACATCGTGTTATTTTATTTATATTTTTTATATATTAAATAATCAAATTTAATTATGACACAATGATGATGCAGTGATTGCTTCATTAATAATGGATTCAAATAAATTATATTATATATTATAAAATAAAGGTAATTTGAACATTTTTATACCATACACGACTTTTTGGAATGATTTTTACATATTATCTTTGATTTAATACATTTTTTATGTAACCATGTTGATATGACTTAATGAAAAATCAATTACTCAATAGTGGAAAAAAATTTATAAATGAGTTTTTAAAACAAATACTATTTTTGTAAATGATATAATTTTTCTCATATTCTATTATTATTTTAATAGAATTATATATTTTTTAAATTTCATTCATGACCCACTTATGATTTTACTGGTATTTTATAGTATATATAGTAACCACATATTGTAAAAATACACGAATACATGGTAAGAGTAAATGTTCTCAACTATGTGTTAATACTAAAAGATAAGGTTAATTCTGAGGAAAAAATTGTCTAAACCTATTAGTTGAGAGTATTAAAACCCATCATCATCATATCCTATTAATATACTACTTTTTAACGATTACAATTCGATAATATATTTATAAAAAATTAATATTTGAAGACTTTTCTAAAGTGGCCCACCACCCTCTTATAAAAGGCCACCACCTCTTCCAACTTACTCACACCTCTCAAGTACCTTTTATTATCTATGATATTCTAAATATAATCTCCCAACATCCCAAATTCCTCAAAAATCCATAAATATGGAAAAAACCATCCTAAAGTGATTTTTTTTGGAAATTATGTAGGAGATAATCAAAAAAAGATATTTGTTTTATCACCTATTTCAAAATTAATTTCTTCTTTGACTTCATCATATTATGTAATTTCACTACTAATGTAATAAATCTAGTATCTGATATAAGATGATAAATTAATATATTTATGGTAGATCCTTATACTACATTTTATTTGTCCTATGAATAACAATATCCCCATACGTGCGTACGGATGACATATCGTCTCCACGCCATAGTGTGATTTTTTCTTCAACAAAAATTAATTGTTATTGGAATAATTAAGGGTATAATGGATATAAATAATTAATATAACCTGATAACTCCTTTGTATAATCCATATTTCGTCCATCTATATAATTTTTATTCATTATGTAAATGATATTGTTGCTCGTGCGTGCATACGACCTACCGTATCTATGATGTTATTCGATTCAGTCTACATGATCATCATGAAACCATGATTATATACATGAATAGAATGAATAAATATGATATATATTATATTTATATAGACTCTATGATTCTGTAATTTTTATTTACTACATATCTTTATGCATTCCATAATGTGTAAATATGATAATTTCATTTGAGAATGTGTAGACTACCGCCCCATCAATGTGATATGACTCATTCATGATATTCATGGATAATATAAAGGATGGAATTAATGTACTTATGTAACATATATATCATATATATTTGAATTATTATATACATGTTTATCATTTAATTTTCATTCCTCTAACATGAAAATGAAATGAAAGTAGTATTCCTGTGTACGTATGACCTACTGTCTCCATGAAAGGTGAAATTTATTTATTAACTCAAAATGTTATATAATATTATAAACAAATTTATAATTGATATATATGATATCTAAATCATGAATACTATTCTTGATCTGATTAGCTTATGACCACATGTACTAGTGGCATCCTACCATATACATTTTTGACATAAGAACTGATTATCATCAAAAAACCCGACATGAACCCAACTAAATAACTAATTATTATAAAATGGTAACAAGTGATATAATGGGAATAATAAACATGAATAATGATATGAATCAAGTATAAATTATCCTAAATTTTATTAGTTCAGATGATAGATAATGTAAAAGGCATGTCAGAATCATGTTAAGAGAATTCATCAAAAATATACTTTTATTGAGGGATATTTGGATTTATATACATCCTTCTTTTTATGGTGTATATTCATACCATTTTAAGTTTAATTTCATTAAAAGGTTTTCAAAAGGTATCTTTTTTTGAATACTTTTAATAAATGGAAAAGGGAATGTTTCTTTTTGATGTACGCGGAGACACTGACCTTTCCACCATTGTGAGAATTATTTGACATTTGGATTACTATAATAGACAATAGGTTTATAAAAATAAATGTAAATATCATATTTTATATATTTTTATTTTATTTATTGAAAATGGTCTTCAGAATATATTTATTATATTAATTTCTTAATATTATGTCTTATGATTATAATGTGGATATTTTATTTTTCCTTCATGCATGTTGATTCGTTATGATTAGGTAGTGGTTATTGGGAATTACTTATGTATATGGGTGGTTCCATGATAAAAAAATGGTGGGTGAACTCTTGATAGCTCTCCAATGAATTTTGTAAAATGATGGAGGTAAAATTAATGTTTTCTCTTATGAGATTTAGGTAATATAATATGACAGGTATTTCAAACGTAACCATGAATGTTATTCACTTTAAAGCTGTGAAATATATGATGTAAGTATGTTATGTATTCTACAAGTTACCATTATTTTTTTTGTGATTTCTATGCGTTGATCATAAATCTTATAATTTATGGAGGTCTGCTAAATAGATTATATTTTATGATTAATAATTATGATTTCACTGATTTGTATGTATTCATGGACTAATACCTTCTTTCTTTATTTTACATCCATTACAAAGAATTTCATTCTCATATCATGTTTTTGAAATGTTATTCATAGGTTATAAGGAAGTGTATTATAAGGAAAGAATTCAAGAAGTTTATTTTCAATAAAATAAATCTTTTTTATTTAGGGTGTTTTGGTACTATGAAAAAATTAGATAGAGTATAAGTATCTACGTTGTAATATATGAGATGTAATGTCTTAATAATGTCCTCATTCATTAAAACTCTAAACCTAAGAAAAGATCATTGATGTGATTAAAGTCCAATTAATTCCATATCTCCATATTACGTATCATTTGAAATATGAGGCCTTGTAGATTGTTAAATAAGTCATTTTAGATAAAATTAAGGGTTGGGATATTTTATATAGAATATCCTCAAATTATTTTAACATTATTGTAAAATTGAAATTGAATTTTAGGATTACCATGTTGCTTCTTCTATAATATGTTTGTTTACAATGACTTTGTACAGTGACAATAAGGAAGCGATAATGAGATGGAATCCAAAGTTAAACAGTCTTCCAAATTAGAAAAAATGGATGGTCAAAATCAAAACTGAAAAATATATTACTGCAATGGCATGGTTGACTGAGGCTATAAATAGTGGTGATATGAATGCATGAGATTTGTGAGATCAACCATAGAGGATTGTGTATGAGGTAGATAATATCACGAGGCAACATCCCCCATAATTCATAGAACCATAAGGCAGTGTGGAAAGTAAAGGGTGTATCAAATAACTGGAAATGATTTTTGATGTTATGGGGTGTTTAGAAGATCAAATGATATTCTTATAGTTTACTATTTTTAAGGTAAATTCGATCAATTGAGGTATATAGTTAAGAATATTTGGTACTTTGATGAAATTTATTATTTTTATTGTGATAAATTCATAGGTATGTTTCATGATAAATGTTTTCCAATTGAAGTTTGACATAGAATGAAAAACAATTTTTGGAATTGTGGCTGGCGGATGAGTCAGTTTCTACTTATGAAGCCCAATTCAATCAATTGGAAAGTGTGCTCCAAATTTAATATGATATATTTATAGTATAGTAAATAATTTTTACTCAGTTAATATCCATAGTATCCAAGGTATTTTGTATCTCGTGATTTTAAAGGAAAAATAAAACTTCTTAGATGTTTGGAGAAGGTGTAATTGGATTTTGCTAATGATCACGAGTTAATTGAAGTGAAAAATAATTAAGAGGTTGAGGTGGTAGATGAAATGGAAGAAATCTTCAAAAAAGTCTGATGATAAGAAGCTTATGTGTATAGTTTTGAATATTTTGATAAAAAGCACATTGGGGAATGTATTTTGAATTTTGGTATGTACTTCTTATGTGAAAAAATCGGACATAAGGATTGTAATTTTACTAATTAATATCAAGGTAGAGGTATGAAAAAACATAATTTACACTAAACAAAATGTTTTCAGTGCAATGATTCTAGTCATTATGAAAATGAGTGTTCGATTATTTACTCAAATGATGGATGGATGCCAGAATAAAAGCCGAAATTGGTTGTAAAATTCTTTGAAACTACATCAAGAGATGTGGGGAAATCAAATAAAGTAGTATCAAGTAAATTTTTTTATTCAGATTATACCAATGTGTTTTTGGATTTTCTGTCTAAAAATTATTTCATTTATGAAATATTTTCTAGTAAATTTCGAATTCCATTTTTATAAATGAGTCCTACACTAGTAGTTAAAACACCTAGGGGAAATGTTGAGAAAAATATAAATTATCGAAATCTTCATATCCTTATAAATGGAAAGAATTTACATAGAAACCATGTTGTTTATCATATACAATATTTTGAGGTCATTTTAGGTATGTATTGGGTTTTTGTTTATCATGTTATGATTTAATGTAGGGATAAGGTGGTTTTTTCAGAAATACGTTCTGTTTGTGTAAAAGAACAAATCCCCATTATTGATAACATATCAGGAATCTATGAAACTATTAAAAGATATAATTGAATGTTACGAAGAACCTTTTTTTGAAAACAACAAAACTATTTCAATTAATGATATGCCAATTGTAAATATGTAACTTGATGTTGTTCCTAATGAGTTTCTTGTTGTAATACCTGACTGATAAGTTGAATTTACAGTTGACATGACCCATGATTCTAATAAAATTTGAAAACCCCCTTAAATAATTGCTCAAATTAAACTTTTATATTTTAAGAAGCATTTGTAAGAGTTATTTTGTAATGGTTTCAATGGATCTTCAACATCACTTTGGTGTAATCTTGTTTTATTTGTTAAAAAAAGATGTCTCAATGTGACATTTCATTAATTAATGAACCTTGAATAAAATCCATGTTATGAACTAGTATCATGTTCCTCATATCGATGATTTTTTTATTAGATCAAGGGAGCACTATATTTTTTTATGATTTACATGAGGTTGGGGTATCATTAGAATAATTTAATGGAAGTATACATTCTGATGATCATGTTTCAAAATATATATGACAATTATTAATTTGTAGTTATGATGTTTGGGTTAACTAATGCACCTACTGTATTCATTGATCATATGAATATATTCTTCCGAGAGTTCATGGATATTTTTTTTGTTGTGTTTATTAATGATTTTTTGTTATAATATAAATTTAATGAAGAAAATTAATATAATTTATTTTTTTTCATCCAAAAATTAAATGTAGTGAGACAATATGGGAAATTCATCCGGTGTGAGCTTTGGTGACAACAAATCTCATTCCTTAGTCACATTGAATCTAAAGAGAGAATAACTATTTATCCTGATAAAACAAAAGTTATTGATGAATATTCAAGCCCACAAATATAACTGATATTCGTATTTTTCTAGGTTTAGAAGATTATTACTAGTGGGTTTTTTAGAATTATTCATGGTTATTTATCCCACTAACTCTGTTAACATGAAAATGTTTTATGTTCATTTGAAAAAATGAATGTGATGAATGTTTCCACAAATTTCCAATAAGATTGGTGATTGTTCAGGTTTTTAAACACTTTCAAAAAATGGTGAATTTTTTATCTAAAAAGAAGATTTGTTGAATGTATATGGTCTTTTCTAAAGCAGAATGATTAGGTAATTACATCTGCATCTGGTCAGTTTAAATAACATGAGTTAAATTACAATACACATGATTTGGAAGTAACTACTATTGTTTCCATTCATTAAAAATATAGAGGAATTATATGTATGGAGTTAAATGTGAAATAGATACAGGCCATAAATGTTTGAAGTATATATTCACTCAGAAATAATTTGACATGAGATAGAAGAGATGGATGGAATTTATCATGTGTTATGATTTTAGGATTCCGTACAATCCTAATATAGCAAAAAAGTGACTGATGCTTTGATTCGGAAAAGTAATGCTACATTAAAAATGAATGATTTAGATCCTAACACTTTGATTAATGATTTGATGAATATTTGCATGGAAGTTCTTGGTGTAGGAAATTAATCTGTTTTGATTCTGGTTTCAGTAAAATCGTCTCTAATAGATGGAATAAAGAAAGCACACAAGGAAGAGAGTGAGTTGTAGTAAAAGGTATAATTGGTTCATAAGTGTAGGTTTTGTTAATTTGATATTGTTAAAGACTATTTTTTGAGGTTTGGAATGAGATTATGAATGCCTAATGATTAAATGTTAAAGAATGATTTTTCGTGTTAATCACATAGTATTATGTTGGCTGTTAATCCAAGATGTACTAAGATGTACAATGATATTTGAGAGTATTACTAGTGGGAATAAATAAAAAGTTATATTGCTGAAATTAATGTATTGTGTCTGATTTGTTAGTAGGTGAATGTAGAATGAAATTGCCAAAGGGGATGCATCGGCCATTTCTTGATACAAAGTGTATTTGTGAAAGTATATACATGGAAACTTTTGTGGGATTACCGAAGACATGTCAAGTTAATAATGTAATCTGGGATTTTTTTGGTTAATTGACTAAATCCTCCGATTTTATTCCTATTCGAGGTACATATTTTTTTATATCAGGTTTGTTGATTTAATATTAGTTAGATAGTTAGGTTACTTGTATTTCCCCTATCTATAATATCTTACCATGATCCCATGTTCATTTGTAACTTTTAGAATGACCTTCATAATACATTGGTTACTGAATTAAATATTACTACATCTTTTCATCCTCAATTAGATCGACATTAAAAATGAACAATTTTGACATTATAGGATAAGATATGTTCGTGTTAAATGGATTAACATAGAAGTTGGTATCAACACATTTCTTTGGTTGAGTTTTCTTATAATAAATTTTTTTTATTCGGTATAAAGATGGAACCACTTGAAGCATTATATGGAAAGTGTTGTTGAACTCAAGATTTTTGGAATTAGTTAGGTGAAAGGAAGTAGACAAGACCATAACTGGTAGAAGATGTGGGAGAAAATGGTTAGTTGATTTAGAATTATGTGAGGTCAACTCAATTTAGGAATAAAATATATATGGATAATTGGAGGAATGATCTCTCTGTCAAGGTAGTTTATCATGTATTTCTCAATGTTTCTCTATGGATCATTGCCTTGTGTTGGGTTAGAAGGGCAATTTGAGTATAAGGATTATTTAACCCTATGAAATCCTAGAGTACGTTGGATTAGTTACCTACATAGAGGCTTTACCACTGTTTTGTATCTTAGGTACATAATGTTATTCATGTTTCAATTTTTAGAATGCATATGTCGTATCTATCTCTATTTTGAGTCTAGAGGTAGTCAAGTTGGAAGGGAACCTTTATCACAGGGAAGAGGCAATATAAATTCTTAACCATAGAGAGAATTTGTAATAGAATATGGTTATTTATCTGGTAATGGTTTTGTGGGAAAACAATATGGTTGAAGATGCAACATGGGAATTTGAAAACACTATGAGGGATAAATACCCCCATTTATATTATATGTTAATAAAATTGTGAGGGATAAATTTTCTAAAGGGAGAATGACATAACATCCTAGGTATTTATAGAACAATAATTTTTCATATCTATTAATTTTATTAATATTAATAATAAATTTTCATTAATTTAGACAATATATAAGATAGTGTACCTGGCACACTACAATGTGTTTCTCTGAAATCACACATTGAACACAATACTGAGTTATACCAAACAATAATACAGTATTATTATTTTCATTTTAAATGGTAGTTAATGCACAACCATTGTATTAGTGTGAATGAACATAATTAACTATATTATGATTTTTCATATTTTTTTAAATTTATTTACTTTTATCAATTGAATTTTGGATGTTTAAAATGACAATGAATCCATTTTTTCATAACATAATCTAATATTTTTAAATGTCATTTTACGGCCATTAAATGGAGAACCATTTCAAACTCTATTTTTTTCACATTTATATGTTTTATTTGAAAAACAAATATCTATTATTGAATAGGTACATCAAAATTTACTTTGGATAAATTTATGGTAATTTTCTAATAAAGTTCATTTTTTATGAATATTGAAAACACAACATTTTATGTCAAAACCACATTTTCATCTAATTTTTTATATTTTTAGATTATATTTTTTATGGTTTTAATGTTTAATGATATTATTTTTTTATCATTTAATAAAATTTTGGTCATTTGGAGAAATTTAAAATTTAAAATGGACATAAACACATGTTTATCTTTTGATAGTTTTTATTTCATTAAAATCTACTTTCTAGTTTTGATAACATGAAATAATTTTAAATTAATAAATGATTATTTGGTAATTTGAATTTGTAAAATTTGATTCCATATTTGCAATCATAATTTCTTAATAATTAAAATTTGTTGCTTTAATTTTATGTATATTATAAACTGGAACTTCGATGTTAATTTTTTTTCCACGATTAAAGGATACATTATGTAAATAAAGTTAATGATAATAATATAATCATATAAAATTACCAAAAAATGTATTTTAATCTTATTTTATGAGTCACAGAGGACCAAAAAATTCCATAGTCCAATCATTTGTTATTTCGAAGCCACTTGGGTGTGAAAATGTCATGTTGTAATAAAAACTTTAATATAATGGGAAATATAACATAAACATGAATCATTTTAAAAATAAAAATTAAAGCTAAGGATATATAAGGTATAATTAGACTATAAAAATTGATTATAAATATAATACATTTTCCTATACCATGGTATTTTATTTATAATTTTCATAGATTAGATAAATAAATTTAATTATGACACAATGATGATGCAGTGATTGCTTCATTAATAATGGATTCAAATAAATGATATTAAACCTTTTAAATAAAATTTAATTTGAAACTTTTGATACCATAAACTAATTTTAAATCTTATTATGAAATATTATATATCAATTAATCCATTTGTATTTATATAATCAGTTTTTTATGAATTTAACAAAAAATCAATTACTAAATAGTGTAAAAATTGAATTAAATGTGTTTTAAAACAAATACTATTTTATTAAAGGATATTTTAGTCCTAAAAATCTATTATTTTTCAATATTACTTATATAATGTATTAAATTTAATTAATGACAAATTATAGTTATATTCAAATTTTATAGAAACTATATTTTCGATATAATGTGACAATAAAAAAAAGGCTTAGTAAGAGTTAATGTCTTCACTCAGGGTTGAAGATAAAATGATAAGGTTAATTTTTAACTTATACTTGTTTAAAACCTATTGGATGAGAGTATTTAGACCCATATTCATCTTATCCAAAACATATATCAATTTTTAAATATTATAAATTGAAAATAATATTATAATAAAATAATAATTTAACACATTCTTAAAGTTACCCTCCTCCATCTTATAAAAAGCTACCACATCTAGAAACATTATTAAACATCTAAATCCTTTTGGATCATCCATATTATTCTCTATTAATCTACCACAATATATCCCTTCAACATAGTGACCACACATTCGGCATAAATCCATCCTATAGAGACCTTTTTTGAATGTCAGTGGGAGATACTTGAAAAAGAGGTATTTTTTTATCAACTCATTCAAAATTATTTTCTTCTTATACAACATATTATTAAGTAATTTACATAAAAAATTAATAAATAAAATATATTATATATTATTAGATGTTATTATAATTATGGAAAAACATTATTTGTCCTTGCATCCATCCTACAAATAATAATTCAACCATGCGTGTGTACGACCTAATTTATCGACGATGCGATGCGATTCATTCAACCTAATATTCATTAATATTTAATATATACCTGAAATAAATGAATAAATGAATAAATATGTTATATACTATATTTATTTCACTATATTATTCTTTATTTTTATTTACAACATACCTTTATACTTTCCAGAATTTGTAAATATGATAATTTCATTTTAGGAAATGTGGACTACCGCCCACCTAATTTGATATGACTTATTCATGGAATACATGCAACATATAAATGATGGAGTTTATTAACTTATATAAAATATATTACATTTCTATTATAATATAATTATAATATAATTACTTATCATTTAGGTTTTATTCCATTAATATGAATAAATAAATAAACCAGAGCTAATGCGTACGTACTACCAACCGTCTCCATGAACGTTGGATTTCATTTTTTATCTCCAAATGATTGGGCTATTATGAATACAAAAATAGTGTGTATATATGATATTTAAATCATGTATACTATTATAGATATGATGGTATTATGACCACATGGACTATTGACATTATACAATGTTCATTTTCGGCTCAAGAACTGATTATCGACAAAATACTTGACATGAACATGAATAATTATCTAATTATTATAAAAAGTTCATAAGTTATGCAATGTGAATAATAAACATGAAAAATGATCTGAATAATTTATAAATTAACCTAATTTTATTATTCAAGGTGATAAATAATGAACAAGACAAGCATGAATCAATTTAATGGACTTCTTCTCAATCTCATTTAATTGATGTATATTTTGATTTATATACAACATTATTTTATATAGTGTATAATCATCCAATTTTAATTTTAAAATCATTAAATGGTTTTGAAAAGGTATCTTTTTCTAAAAAGAAATTTACTAACAATCAAAAAGAATGTTTTTTATCTTATATGGTGCAATGACCATTCTGCCACTGTGAGGATTATTTGATAATTGGATTTCTTTAGAGGTCGTTATGTTTTTTAAAAAGAAATTAAAATACCATATTAACTTTTAGGTATTTTTTAAATGAAAAGATTTTTGATAATGTATATATTATATCAATATCTTGATATGATGTCTAGCGATTGCAATGTGGAAATTTTATTTTTCATTTATGATGGTTTATGTGTTGTGGTTATGTAATACTTACTAGGCTCGCTTATATATATAGTTTGTTCCATGATAAATTGGTGGAGTGTGATCCTGAGAGAGCTCTCTAATGAAATTGGTAATATGACATAGGTAAATACTATGTTTTATCCTAATATATATTGGAACTATACTATAATCGGTATTCCTAACGTAACCATGAAGGTTACTCCCTGTGTAACAGGGAAATATAAAATGTAACTATGTTTTTTATACCAGAAGTTGCCTATATAATTTATGATTTCTATGATTTATTCCTAAATCTTATTATTTCATATGGTTTTTTAAGAGATTATGTTTTTTGTGTGAAATTATGACTCCATTGGTTTGTATGTATTCGTGGACTATTGTCTTATTTATTTATTTAATATCGGTTACTATGATTTTTATGATCAAAACATGTTTTGGAAATGTTTTCCACCTGGTATAAGGAAGGGTAAGATAATTGAAGAATCCAAGAAGATTTTTATAATGAAAATTAATTCTCGTATTATTTATGGAGTTTTATTATTGTGAAAATATTGGACAGTGTATAAGTGTCGAGATTGTAATATTTGGGATGAAATGTATTAATAATGGCCCAATTATTTATAACTCTAAACCTAAAAACATCATCGATGTAAATTAAAATCAAAATATTGAATTAATAGAAGATTATGTAATGTTTTAAGTCTACGAACTTATATTTAATGTTTAATGACTTTATCATTTCCTATCAATATTATTGATATTATTCTACATATTTAATTATATGTATATAAAAAAATTTGAAAATAAATTTTATGTCTATTTTAAATTAAATAAAATTTTATTAAAAAAATGAATATTTTTCTGGTTTTATACGAAATAATTTTACTAAAGTGAAAATGAAATTTTTATTCTTGACATACTTGGTGATAATGATATTTCCACTATCATGGGTATTATTTTATGATTCGATTCCATCAAAAATATTTCTTACATTCAGAAAATAAAAACTATATATATTATTGGGAATATTGTAATTGAAAATGGTTTTCAAAATAAAGGTCTATTTTTTATTGAAAATGGGATTTTGAGATTAAATTATATTTTAATATATTATGGAATTTTTTAAACAATTTTAAATTGAATTTTAAATTGAAGTATTGTCTTATTTAATTTTGTGGTTCTGGAAAATTATAAATGATGAGGGTGCCAAAATAGATCTCTAATTCATTTGGTAATGATTATATTCTCTAGATAATTGTATTGGAATTTCACCATATAGTAATTAAAATTTTAAATGGTTATGTAAGGGTTCATTATGATGATTTCCCAAGGTACCAAAAAAATATTTTCCACATTTTCTATTGGGTATTAAAACAAACCCTATGTTTTTAAAAGTTAAATTCCAAAAAATTATTATAAAATGGGTTTTCATTTTCAGGTGTAATGTTCTATTTTCAATAAAAGTTTTTTAAAAGTATTAATTATTGTCTGTGGGATAATGGTTAAATTATTTTATATTGCGTACTATGATTTTTATGCTTATCACAAATATAAACAAAATTCAAAAGAAATTTGGATAAAAAATGTATTGAAAGAATTCAAGTTGATAGAGGTGATGAGTTTTATAAAAAAGATGATTCTTTTTTTAAAATGTTTCACATTAAAGAAAAATAGACAGTGTTTGGATGTTTCCACATAATATTTTATGATTTTTTTGTAAATGTTATTGCATAATTCAATATAACTATTAACCTAAAAAATATCATGATTGGGAATAAAATTAAAATTCTTAACATAACACAAGAATTTTTAATTTTTACGGTAGGTTCCTTATATTTGAAAAGATGAAGGAAAACAAGGATGTCATATTTGGGTTTTTAAAAAATATTATATGAAACACTTCGACATGGTAGAGATAAATCTATATGAAACTATAAGAGTATTTTTATCAAAAATAATTCAATTTTATTGCGCAAGAATTTTATCAAGGGATTCATATTAATAATGAGATCTAATATCCATATATAAAAAGGACATTAAACATATGAAAATATAAATTTAGTAATAATTTTCCTAGATGATCATAATAAATAATATATTTCCTTAATTAATGGAAGTGAAACTGTAGGTGAGAAAATCATTAGTAATTTTGTATAATTTCATTTAGACCATTCGAAGGATAAATAAATTGAAAACTAGCCTCAAATAACATGAATAAAATATTTTATATTAAAACATAATTTTTTTATCATATTCACCACAAATAATTATATTTGTTCATAATCTAAAGTTCCTATAAATAAATGTATTTTTAGATAATATTCCATACATTTACTTGTTAAATATTTTTACACATGTACTTATTTTTTTTATAATTATATATGTTCATTGAAAAATTTATTAATACAAATATTCATCGTTATTTTAATCCCTATTGTCTATTTATTTTCATTCATTCTACAGTAATGGATTCATTTACACTTTTTTTATTACATAATGTGGTTTCATTTATGTTTATGTGACCATCTTCAGCGGTTTACTATGGTTATGTTTATTTAATAAATAATTCAATAACATCATAATATACATAGTGTAATAAAATTCATTTTTATATATCAACACATATATTAATGTCATCTATTTTTTATAAAACAACATGATTTTAAAATATTAAATTTTTTCATTAGTTTTTTTGACATGAAATTTTCTACTTATAAGAAAATAAAACTCCCATGATTTTTTGAAATATTGAATTTTAAATAAATTTAATCACTTCAATTTCATACAAAACCGGCAATCTAGTTTCAAAATTTACCATAATATAGGATTCAATAATAACCAATCCATTAAATTATTTCGTATTATTCGTACCATATAATTTACTAAAAATATGGTTATAATTTTTTTTGGAAATAATATATGAATAATTTAAATCCAATGTAAAAGTTTTCTAAAAATAGTGCATTTTTTATGAAATAAAGGTTTATCCTGATTTGTGAAGATAATTTTTTTTTACAAATATTAGTAAATCCATTTGGAAAAAAATAATTTCTTATTTAAAATTATAATATCAATTTTATCTTAAGGTTAATATTTTGGGTTTTCAGAATATTCTCATTTTTTCAATAAATAGTATTGTATATTGATTTTAATTGAAAATAACATTTCTCAAAAATTCGTTATTATGATAAAGTATAATTAGAATTTGTTTTCAATAAAAATATGTTAAATTATATATAAATTCTTCAATTTTTTTTCATTAAATTCATTTTAATTCTGAATTTTTATAAAAAAACATTGTATTAATTTTAACATTATCTTATTAAAAACTATATCTCTCCGGGGGTTTTTATATTAATTTTAAATTAAAAGTTTACACTTATTTTATTTCATTTTTATATATTTGATACGAAATGTTGAATCATCAAAATTTATATTTTAAAATAATGAGATGATAATTTTTCACCAAAATAAATAGTGAAAACCTAAAAAATAAATTATAGTTGTTAAGGTCAAAATGGATTTACCTGGTGTTAAAATGATTAAAATTTTTAATATGAAAAATAAAATTATAAAACCCTAGTTTATTGACATATTTATAAAATAAGTAGTATAGTATAGATAATGACTCATTTGGAGGCTTGATTCATGATAATATCATTGGTATTGTTGAATTTATTTTTTGAAAATAAATGTTTTCAAGTCAACTGACTTTTAAAATACCACACGTCTCCTATCTTCATTACACATTTGACTATTTATTTGTGGATCCATCCTAAAAACATCATTTACCGACATCCATTATATGATAATATAAGAAGAATTTTTTGAATAATTTCTTTCAAGTAGGCATTTAATGCCAACCTGTTGTGGATTCCTGAAGAAGAGGTAATGTGTTTCAATGGGTGATTTTATTTTATGTCATAATATACCAAAATCAATTATTTTTCATTGTTTTAAATATATCCTATTAAAAATTTATATATTGTGATATTTTTATGTAAAATTGATGAACATAAACCTTCTAAACATGTATTATAGGTGCTTCAAAATTCACCTTAATGTGTCAGATGAACTACTATGTCGCAAACCAATGACATTCGATTTTTACATTACCACATAAAAAGGGATGTTATATTGATGGATATAAATTATTTATATTATATTTATAATATAATTTTAAATTTTTAGTTGTTTTATCATATATATGTTTTTTTACATTCTATTTTATAGGGTATTTGATAACATCATTTGTGTTTACGGCGGACTACCACCTTGTTAAGTGATGTGATTCATCTTTCAGTAATGCCTTTCATCGATAGTGATAATGGAAACATTAATAAATATATTTTATAAAAATGTAATAATTAGTATACATGGGACATATTTATCCTTATCAAAATATATTATATCACATTAACTTACATTATCACTCAAATAATGATGATTACATCATTCGTGTGTGTGTGCACTACCACCTAATAGTGCAATGTGACCCTATATTTATCATTAAAAACAATAATTGATATGTAAATATTTATATATATATTTATATTTAATTTAATAATAAGGAATATATAATAGTATATTCATTATATATATATATATAACATTACTTATATAATTTTTATAGTGGTAATTTCATAAGTAAATCATTAATCATGTGTATGTATGACCTTCCATCTCTAGGATCATAAATCACATAATTTATGAATACCATTATTTATTGTTTCTAATAAAATATAATTGATATATAAATATGATAATACTTTCTTAATTATTATGGCTATAAAGATGATACATATAACGACCCAAGATTTTTAAACAAAGATATTTCATCTTTATAGACGAATATATCATACAGTTCAAAAGTATATACCCAAATACCATAACAGTTTAGTTTCTTTGGAATCATGGAACACAATATTCTAATCTGATGAATGATATTACATATTTTCTATATAGACCATCCAATTTTGTACTCTTCATTGAAATACCCTAAATAAAACCAATAATCATTACATATGGAATAAAAAGATATGAATGAGTGATCCCAGATGCTCGGTATGCCATAATATACAATTAACATAAGAAACATAGAATTAAGTATATGATAATGTGGGAATCAAATATTGAAACCAAAACCTATATATCAAAAATCATAACCACCATTTATTGAATAATTATTAAAATTTCATAAGACATGAATAATAAGATAAACAAATAATTTGATCCATGATGTAGGACATGAAATGTAACCTTTATGGAGACAATCAATCTTGTATACTAATGAACAATGATTCTTTTATCTTGTGTTATTGAATTAATGAGAAGTGAATTATATTTAAATATTATCATTTCTGTATATGATTTTATGTAATACATATCATATATTAAAATTAAACTGGTTCATAATACATTCCTTTTAATGATTGAACGAATTAGATCACTTTGTGAGGCCATAATCAACCATATATGTGGATGATTTATCATATTACAAAATACTTCAAAGCAAGAAGTTGATCCTTATATAATAATTCATAAAATATCAATAATTTAAATATATCATATATATTATACATAATTATTATTTAAATATATAACCATCTTTGAGAGGTTGTAACAGAAAAATGAAGGACATAAGTACACGATGTGGCAGTCTTCCTTAAATTAGAATTATTATTTTTTAATCAATATAAAGGATGTGTGTTTTATATTAAGTATTACTATTAACATAAAAATCTATCAGTATATAGATGATACTAATGTTATTATATAATAATTATATAAATAATATTGATAGGGTTTCAAGAATAAATAATTCTAAAGTGTTCATTGATGAACGTTAACTCTTTTTCGACAATATTATTTTTAATTACATAAAAGGACATCAATGGATGGATTTCATACCAATTTATGTATAATAGCGTTATAAGAGGTATGTTGGTAATTTACTTTGTTATAATTTTTCGAACCAATTTATTTCAGTGATGTCCAAGGAAGGGGTAGTGGGTAGCAATTTATATGTATGGATAATGGCACATTTTTTAATTTTTTGAATGATATAATTTTACCAACATTTTTCTATGTAATTTGGATACAATAATGGAATAATATATATCCATGAAGGAATAAATACTAATTATGTCAATCCAATATGCATTGAAAATTTGTTTGGTCATTTTTCCTTATGTTTCATGATTTCCCCTTAGTAAAATATTTTTTTTTCTTAATAGCCATTATTTTTTTAACTATTTTCAATAATAATTTTTCTAATGATTTAAGACTAGATTATTATAAATTTATATTTTTTTAATACAAATATTGTATTTATTTTTTCAAATTTAATTAAAATAAATATCACAAATAAATATAAAATTAATCCAATAGACGCGTCGAGAAATAATGATTTTCAAGTGAAAATGATCAAAATATTAGTGGGGTTTTTTAATAAATAAATATTAAAATCATTCCAATGAACTAAAATATTTTTATTAGATATATAATTGGCCTATTTTTCTTGAAATAAAAATCATAAATTAATTTGTCATTTTATATTATTTAACTGAAAAGGTGGTTTTCAATTAAAATTCATCATTTCTTATTATTCATCTAAAAAAGAAAATTTTCCAATGAATATCAAAACATCCCTGAAAGTTAATTTTTTTATTCTCATTTAAATTTTATGTTAATATATTCATATATATTTTATTAATATTTTTATATTTAATTTCCAATTATATGTCAAAACCATGAATATAATGTCTTTTTGATGAAGAATATTGTTTTCCAGAAAACATTTCTTCGTCTAATAATTTATTCTTATATTATTTATAATAAATATTTGACAATTAAAAAATGTGAAAAATCAATATTTTCATAGGTTTTTTAATCATATTCATTTACTCAATTCCAACATCTATTTGATAACTATTAAATTACATATTAATATTAATATTATATTATAGTTTAGTAATACTACATATTTTATGGAACACAAGATAAACATAATGTAGTGTGCATTTTTAAGAAAACATATTTTTGTACATAGCTCAATATTAACATTTTTATTTTATATAAAGAAAGAATAAATTATTAAAGATTTTAATTAATTCAATCAATAATTTTTTATTTATGTGAAAAATAATAATTCACAAAAACTCGGGATGTTACAATATACCCCACATAAAATTAATTTTACACTTGAAATTAAACATTCTATTTAATAGTTTAATAAATGATAGTAACATTCATATAACCCTCCTCAAAAAATTTATAACTCAAAATAAGATTAAAAAGGAAATTTGGAAATATTTTGGTCATTCAAAGTCACTCATAACAATGTTTTCACATAACAGAATATAACTTGAAAGGTAATATTTAGACATATAAGAGATTAGTAAATAATTTTAGAGTGTTATTATGATCACGGATCATAAGAATGTCAGAGATATAAATAATTTTAATGATAAAATCCATAAATTATTGATAATCTTGGGAACATTTTGATTCACTGAAAAATAATGAACTATGTTATTAATTTTTATTCAAGATCATATTCATAAATATGAATAATGTTCATCATATTATATAACTACATGAATTAATTTTTATTTCGAAAGATAAATCCCACTCCTAGGATGTGGATTGAGAAAAGATAACATTATTTATTAATCTGACTAATGAATGTTGATTTTTTATTCCTGAAGCACAAACTGATCAAATGATCCATAGACAAAATTATAAGTCTTTATTTCTATATTTTCCTATAATCAATGAAAAGTGGATAAAATAGTTATAAAACATGAATACATTTTTATTTGGAGAATTAATAAAGTTATCACTAAAACCAAATTTAATTCTAAACATTAAAAAAATATAGGTTATATTTATGTCCATTTAAAATGAATAAAATATAAAACCTAATTATGAATGTGACTAAATTTCTCAAAAAAAAATATAACATTAATCCCACATTGATCATAATGACTATCCTGATTGTCACACACCCATCATATGAATAACAATAACACCCCAAGGAATTGAAAATAATATTAATATAGAATGAAATTCATGAAACAATTAGTATCTATGTAATAAAACTTTTTTAAAGAAGAAACTAACTACCAAGTAGTTAAACACATTTTTGTTGCTTCTATTATTTGAATATTGAAAAATAGATAGACACAATTTCGAGCTGTATGATATTTATTGTCCGGTATGATAAACTTAATTTTTAGTGAATAGTTTTTTAACAATTCTTAATAGTATATTGACTCTTTGGAAAAGAAATATCACCCTTATGATAAGTAAATCGTCTTAATGAATAGTATCATAACCCATAAATGTATAAATAAAATTTATGCATCTTATAAGTGAGAATATAATAATAATATATGTGTTGTTATTTTTGAAAGTCATAAATATTCAATTACAATTTCATAATTAATTAAATATTTTTTATTAAATTTTATTTTCCTAAAATTTAATCATAAATTATTATATAATTTTCATATAGATATAATATAATATTCTGAGGCATAAATTAATTTTTCATGGTTTTATATAATCAGACATAGTTTTAAAATTATTATTTTCAAATAAAGTATGATATCATTTAGAAATTAATTTTTATATATTTAGAAAATTATTTTCAAACAATGTAGTTTTTTTCAATTCTACATGTCTCGAAATGGGTACGGTGATTTTTTTGGATTTTACTGAAATATTTGAATTTTTTGGTGAATTGTGAAATAATGTAATTTATTGTATATATACATTTTATGATAAATATGCTATTATTAGTATCATCTAAGATGTAAGAACCCTCGATTATAACTAACATTCACTATTTAATATTTTTAGACACAAGATATTACACTGTTTATAATATTGAGTAAAATAATAAAATAATGATTATAAAAATAGAAAAATCCCCCTACCCTACTCAATAAATACAAACCTCACCCCTATTCTCCCCATGACTCTAAAAAATTGAGAACTGTTCACATTCTACCAAATCCTCTTCCCAAGTCACTTCCTCACATTCAAGACATACTTGTCTCACAATAATGAAAAAACCATGGGCCATAAAGAGGATCTCAAGGATAAAATATCAATAGTTAAAAATATTCTTTTATTTCTTTCTAATTTCCTTTCAATTCCATTTCTTTTCAAATAAAATCTTCACATACCCTTATCCAAGTGTAATGGAAAATCTATTATCATATATATAGTATAATTTTGTCTTGTTTATGGAATAGTTCTTCATCATACTTGTTCTCTTATACCTCTAATTGAAAAACTAAAAACGTCGTCTGTAATGTGTCTATTTACCGACATCATAGATGATATGTTATAAATTTCAATTATATCCTTTGTAGATTATTAAAAAATATTTTGATTCTTGAGACATATTTTACCTTGTTTTATATAACCTATTATATATTTTTTTAAATTAACAAATATATATATATATAATATTTAATTATATAACACAACTAGTTTGTAATTATCGATTAACTGCCAAAATTTTCTTGGGAGATATTATTAATATCTTATCTCATGATTCATAAACATATCTTAAAAAAAATATTTATGTTGTCATTTAATAATAAAGAAATATTTTAATACAATTTAATTTAACATCTATTGTTTCTCATATATTCGACAAGAAAAACCATTACAAACTGACAATGGAAACGGTGTAAAGGATGTTACCGAAACAATTGAAATAACAATATATTATTAATAAATTGGTGGATTGATGTTATAAAATGGTCATATAAGGTGATATAAAATTTAATATATTTATATTAAAGAATAATGAAAAACATTCAGTATTATACATGATAGTTAAATAAATTTTAAGTAAGATGAACCCGTGGTAAGAGAATTATTAACCCAATTTCAATTCTTTCTATTACCCTTATACTTATATTATTATGTGGAACTATGATTATTTGATTAAATATTTTTCTAAATTATATTTATTAGATTTATTTTTAGTGTATTCACATATTGTAATTATTTTATTAATTCTCACATCAAATATATGATATTTCTGATTGACATCCCTTTAAAAATCATCTTTTCACTTCTTTTCCTATTTTAATGAGATTGATTTATTTGATCTATATATTTATATTATATTATTATTGTCTAGTTAATAGGAATCATTTATGATGAATGTTTGTACCTATATCTCCATCCAATGAATTTGGTATGTTTATGTTGGAGGTAATCTGTAAGGTTACCCCATGTGTATCTGTGACGGTTACACTATAATGTGGACGTGAAGGTTACATTGGCCTACCAATTATTCGAAATTTTTTAGGGAAATATTATGATGTGCTAAGATGGAAGAAATTAAGTTAGTTTATGATCCCACATAATTTGAAAACACACAAAATTAGTGTTCCATATGTTAAGTTAGGGGTAGGAATAAATCAATGAAATCTGATGATAAGAATGATCAGTTTCTATTTTGTGAAAGGTGTGGAAAAAAGAACCCTAGGAATGTCATACCAAAATTGGGAAGTGTTATTGATTTTGTAAGTTTGGACATATGGATCTTTATAATAATGAAAATATTATTAATATCAATTCTGATAAGTAACTTGTAATGTGTTTTAAATGTGAAGCGATGGATCATTATGAAAATACCTTATAATATAAAGAACCAAATGATTTGAAGTATCAATATTATAAGAAGAATGGTTGATTGAGATACTTTATGACTACATCAGATGTTGTTGGGCCATATAATGATGTTGAATGATGTACATTGTTCGTTTAGTCCGATTTTTTAATGTCTTGTTTGATACATGGTCTACAATTTCCCCTATTTATGAAAAATATATTTTTAAATTGAAAATTTCTCCACATGAAATGATACTATAACTTTTGTTTAAAACATTCGCAAAAAATATTACCGAAAAAATGAGTTATAATAATTTCTCTGTTTTAGTATCTGGAAAGATATTACATAAAAACCATTTTGTGTTTTCATTATTTTATTTTGATGTCAGTGTGGTTATGGATTGGATTTCTATTTATTATGATATGATTTATTTCAGAACTAATGAATTTGTTTTCTGAAAAAGTATCATTTTTTATACAAGAATGAACACAAAAAATTTATTACTTTCGATGAATCCGGTAAACTATTGAAAGATGGAAATGAATGATATGTTACTCATATTTTTTTATAACATGGGAAAAAATTTGAATAATGATATTCCAATGGTAAATGAATACCTTTAGTTTTTTCAAAATGAGTTACTCGATGTTATACATGTTCATGAATTTTAATTAAATAATTACTTGGTTCCTGATGCTAAGACAATTTCAAAATAATATTCTCGAATGGATCCAAGGGAAGATATTGAATTGAAAAATATGTGATAGGAGTGGATGGTTAAATCCCTACACTTTTCGATCACTTCACTATGGGGTTCTCGGGTTTTGTTTGTTAAAATTAAATATGGTTCTATGACACTCTACAGTGATTATATATCATTCTGTAACATTATTTTCAATAACAAGTATCCTTTTCCTCATATTGATGATTTTTTATCGGATCAAGAGAGGTTAGTGTTTTCCCAGATTGAATTGAAATCTGGATTTCTTCTGCTAGAAGGTGAAGGAGGATCACATTTTGAAAATAACATTTATTATTAGCTATAGGTATTATGAGTATTTGGTAATTACATTTGGATTGAAATGTGTCCCTACAATATACAAGGATTTTATGAAGATAATATTTTCTGAATATTATGATAATTTTTTGTGATATTTTATTGATAATATTTTGGAATTTTCAAAATGTTATTAGAATCATTAAAAACTTTTTGATAGTCTTAAAAACACATAAAGTGTATATGTTAAAATAGAAAATTTTGAAAATGTGATTTTTTGTTGCAAAATATTTCATTTCATTATAAGCTTGTAGATAATAATTTTAATAACAGTTGTCCATGAAAACAAAATTTGGTTGATAAATTTCCAGGAACTATAAATGATACAAAGATTTGTAGTTAACGGGGATTCATTGTTTATTACAGAAAGTTTGTTAAAAACATTTAATTGTCTTCTAGCCCACAAACTATGGATTCATGGTAAGGGGTTAAATTTATTTGTATTTAATAATGTGATGTTTATTTTTAGGAATTAATGAAGATATTGGTTAATGATACTGTTTGGTATATGCCTTCAAAAATTTGTTAATTTGACATCTATTAAGATTCTTCAAATAAGGACTTGGTTGTGTTCTCATGCATATTTATTAGGTAATTGTGTATTCTTCACGTAAATTGAACCCTCATTAGTTAAATTATAACACAAATTATTTGGAATTGGATGATGGGGTTTTAATTTTGTCAATTTGGGGGCATAAATTATAAGGATACAAATGTGAAATATATATTGACCATTAAAGACTGAATCATATATTCCCGAAAAAGGAAGTAAAAATGTGGTAATGGAGATTACTTAAATTGTTAAATTATTTTTATTACGTGATCTATAACCATTATGAAAAAAATTAGTGGTGGATTCCTTGATTTGAAAAAATCAAACATCATTAACCATATTATGTTATGAACATCACCCATAGATTAGTGTTTTGATGAAATTTTTCTTGTATGTTGTCAGTAAAGAAAAGTATTCTATTTAGTTTTAGGTTTCTGTGTAGTCATATAGATCAGAATTAATTAATCTACTGTGTAAGGAAGACCATCAGCTATAGAGGAAGGATTAATTGGTTAGAATAAATCTGTTTCTTGGATTTAACATTTATAATAATTGGGTTACGATATTTATAAAAAGATTTTGTGTGCCTCGTGATTCCATTTTGAATAAATTATTGTTATGTGAAGCTTGTATTTATCTATTTTTAGTTCATCCTAGTTGCACTATGATGTACAAAAACCTTCATAAGTATTAATGGTGGGATGGAATAAAATGAGATATTGTGGATTTTACCATGAAATATTTGACATGTCAATAGGTTATAACCATGTGAAAACTAACAAAGAGGATTATTAATCCCTTTCTAGTACCAGAGTGGAAATGGAAAAATATATCCATAGACTTCGTGGTAGGACTTCCATAGACTTCTTAATGAAACAATGTAATTTGGGTTATTGTTGATAGACTGACAAAATATTCACATTTTATTTTTATTTTATATATTATGTTATTTGGATCATATTTCTAAACATTACCTCAATGATTTTGTAAGGTTTCATAGATGTTTACTTTATATGAGTTTTGAACCATATCTAAGCTTCATTTTTTACTTTTGGAATGGACTTCAGAATTTATTAGTCATAGAATTACATTTCAGCATTAATTTTCATCCTCAATTTGTTTTACATATTGAGAGAATATTTCATAAACTATAGGATATTATTCAAGATTATTCAATGGAATAACAGAGAAAATGGGATCATTATATTTATTTATTTTATTTTACTTATAAAAATAGTTTTCATTCCATTATACATATGGGACCTTTTGAGGTAGTATATTGGAATTGGTGTCGAACTCTCCCATTTTAGGATGAATAATGGTAATGGATGTTTAGGGGATAATAATTAATAGAGGTAGTGTCTAAAAAATTGAATATGATCCAAAAAAATGAGGATAGATTAACGTAGGAAGAAAAAAAATGCAGATAAAAGGAGGAAAGATTTTCCTATCGAGGTAGGTGATCATATTTTTATTAGATTATCACCATGGAAAAGTGTTATGAATTTTAGTAAGAAAGTAATGTTATGTCTATGGAAGATTAGACCTTATAAAATACACTATAAAGATGTACTAGTCACCTAACTAATATATTTTCCTACCAGTTTATCATAGGTACACAATGTTTTTCGTGTTTCGATGTTGATTAATTATATGAAATATTTAACTCATTTTTGAGACCAGAATTAGTCATCAGTTAGAGAACATTTATTATAAATGGAAACGTATTCTGATTATATATTGAAGATAGAATGTATTTTTGAATATGTTAATCCACCTTGTAAAGGATTTGTGGAAAAAAACCACATGTTTTGGGAAGCCACAAGGGAATATGAAAATGATATGAGGGAAAGGTACCCACACTTTTTTATGAAGTAAATAAAAGAAATGTGGGGATGAAATTTCTTAAATGTGGGGAGATTATAACACCCCAAGGATATAATGATATATTTCAATATAGTATTCAACATAAGAAACACTGTGTATCTTCATAATGACACATTTTTTAAGAATATAGTAATCACCTATCCATTTTACATAATATTTACACTTCTATTATTTGAATTTAGAAAAAATACTTGGCAGTGATTAGTAAGATATTTATTGTCTAATAGGATCAACATAATTTCTTATGAATTGTTTCTTGACCTATATGAATAGTAAAATGACCCAAATTAATAGTAATACGAACATTTTGAATATAAAATAATACAAATGAATAGTAAACTCACTCATGAATGTATAAATATAATTTACGCATCATATAAGTGACAATATGACCATAATATTAATGTTTGAATTTTTTTATGTAGTAAAAATTTAATTAAAATTTTATAATTAATTAAATAATTTAATTGAAAATTTAATTCATAATATTTAATAATAAATTAATATATTATTGTGTTATAATAATAATACTCTTTTATGAGACATTGATTAATTTTTCATCTCCTTATAAAATGTGTTATAGTTTTCAAATTGCAATTTTTTTAATAAATAAGAATTTCAAATATAAATTAAAATAATCATATATATATATAATTACTTTCAAAGAAATGAGTACATTTTTTAATTAAACACATTGAAAAAATTTTATGGTGAGTATTTGGTATTTTCATAAAATTCTTGAATTTTTGGTGAGTACTGAAGTATGATAATTTACACTATAAATGCAGAATATGTTAAGTAAATTATTCCTAACATCATGGATTATTTAATAACCCTTTATTCTAAATCACATGATAAATTTACTGTTTTTAGTCACAATAACCATCACAATTTCTAATATTGAGAAAAATAATAAAATAATGATTATAAAAATTAACCAATCCCCCTCTTTTCGACTTTAAATTCCACCCTCCCCACATCTTCCCCTCACACTTATCAAGCATTCATAATTTTAAAAATTCATCCCATTACCCTTCACAGTTGTCTTATGCAATTCAAATACCTGATGGTATAACCAAAATATGCAATCAAGGGGACTTAATAATGATCTCAAAGAAAATAGATCAAGAGGTAAAAATCCTCATTCATTTCATTTAAATTTCATTTCAATTATTTTTCTTTCCATATACTTCATTCATCATAACTTATCAAAGATGAATGGAAACTATAGTATCACATATATAGTATTATTTTTATTGTTTATGGAAAATTAATCATGATAATTCTTCTCTTCTACCTCAAATTTTAGAAACAAAAACACTATTCGTGCTGTGTCGATTTACTGACATTATAGAAGATGTGCTTTCAATTTCAATTACATACATAAATGACGGCTATAAAACCATTTTAACATTTGAAGTATATTTTTATGTGTATGATATAACTTAAATTATGATCTCGAAATTAACAGATATACTGATATTAAATTTTATAATCAAACTAGATTGTGATTATTCAAGAAGAAGAAAAATGTTCAAAACAAATACCATTAATGTTTAATCTAATGATTCTTGAAAATAATAAATAATAATTGTGGTATAATTTAATATTATATAAACATATTAATATCATTTCATTATACTTCTATATTTTCACTTCTATTCAACAAGAAAATTGATTACAACCCGACCATGGAAACCATGTAAAGAACACACTAGAAACAATATATATATATAAATATTATTAATGAATGAGTGAAATGATGTTACAAGATGGTGCCATACAGTTTAAAAAAAATGAATAACTCTTTAAAAACTATTAATAAAACCTTTTTTATCAATTGTACAAGTGTTTTTAACACACGTTATGTAAGATGTACCAGAGGTAAAGGAATTATTTACCCAATTATCATTCATTGGGTTAACCTTCAATATTTTTAATATGTGGAACTACGGTTTTTAATGTATTTTGTTTATATTACATTTTATATTTTGTATTTACAATTTATACACATATTCCAATAATTTTATTAATTCTAACTTCAAATATATGTTATTTTTTGTGTACATTATTTTTCAAATACTATTTTCACTTATTTTTTTATAAGGGAATGAATTATATTATATAAGTATTCTTATTTTATGATTATGGTCTAGTTATTATGAATTGTTTATCATTAATTGTGTTACATTTATATCCCTTAAATGCAATGGATATGTTTATGTGGGAGTACATCCATATGGATAATCCATGTATAACTACGATGGTTAAACCATTATTTTGATGTGAGGGATAAATTGTAATGTAGTTGTGGGGATACAAAATCATATGGTATCTGTATTGTCCTAGATTTTCCGTGCATATTTTTTAAAATTATATGGATTTATTATGATACTAGATTCTCCAAAAAACTGGATTTTGAGGTCTGGTGATCCTGGAATAGAATTATATTCTTTATTAGGATCATTTAAGTAAATTGTCACGACCCGACCTCGGGGCCTGTGCCGTGACTACCCCAAGCCCGCCTTCCATAGGCCAGGGGCTGGCGACTAGCACTAAGGCGTAAAATCCCGGTAAACAGGGAAGGCATTGCCTTTATAAGTAACAACCACCACAGAGTCAGCAAGCGGAAAGTAACTACAAGTGCAGAAAAGTAAAGGGGGCCGGAATACAAGCCCAACTGAAAGTACAACTGAAAAAGTAAAGAACAGCAACTGAAGAAAAGACGGCGGCCTCGTGTCGTCCACTAGCAATCCCACCTGAAGGGTGGGTACAGATAGCCTCTAGGCTCCTCGGGTCCCACGTCCGCTCCGAGCACGTCCCGCCCAGTGGTCCACCTCCAGGTACCGTCCTGCTCCACGCCCCAACCGAGATCAGTGCTGTCCGTCGTCTGCATCCAACACAACAAGGTGCGGGCATAGCCCGTGTATGGGTGAGTATAAGCTACTCAGTAAGGACCCCGAGACCCCCGAAGGTCTCCCGAAATCCACAAAGGATATAGCACAAAAGAAAGATGCAACCACGAAGTAACATCTGACTCGACTTAGGTATATGCCCATACATATACCTAAGTCCCCGATTCTAGCTCTGCTCACGAGCTCAAGAACAACTCAATCCATGCAGGAAAGCAAGACTCAAATCCACAAGGAGAGTAAACAGTAAATCCACAAAGGATAGTTCAACACAAACCATAAAGGAGAGTAACATAAGATTCAGCTCAACCAGGTATACTTTTTCAGATGACGTCAAAGATGATCGCTGATCCATCTAAGTCGTCGGACCCACGAAGGATCGATTGGTACTAACCCCCGCAAAAGACCCACACAGGATCGGGCTCACACAGAACCTGTAGGCAGTGGCTCACACAGAACCGGTAGTAAGTACCCACATAGGATCGGGCTCACACAGAACCTGTAGCACTGATCCACGTAGGATCGCTGAGTGCAGTAGTCGACGCAGTCCACTGAGGATCTCTGCACAGTCGTCGCCGCAGTCCACGAAGGATCTCTGCTCTGCCGTCGTCGCAGTCCACTGAGGATCTCTGCTCTGCCGTCGTCGCAGTCCACGGAGGATCTCTGCTCTGCCGTCGTCGCAGTCCACGGAGGATCTCTGCTCTGTCGTCGAAATCACAGCCAGCGCTAGGGTTCCCGCCCACAGCGAGCTCGTTAGGAGGGTCCGCTCCACGAGCCGAGAGGCTGATACATCAACTGACACGTAGTCCGAAGTTGATGTATCCAAAAGTTCCGTATCGACAACAGGATCTCAACGCAACAGACGGCGCGTCAATCGGACGCCCGGTCTGAGAGTTATTGGCATTTTCGTCCCAGGGGCCCGGTTGGTTTTTAGGGCAAAACCAACCCGACCGTACTCCGCCTGTGTCCGATCCTCGGGCGGAGTATGCCAAAAGTTCCGTCTCACTTAGAGGAAACTACCACAGCCGACGGTACGTCGATCGGACGTCCGTAGCTCAAGTTATGAGTGTTTCCGCTCCGAGGGCCCGGTTGGTTTCGTGTACGAACCAACCCGGCCGAACCCAAAGTTTTCCGAAACCTTGAGTATGATATACCGAAACGACCGTATCGATCCAAGGATCACGTAGCCGCTGACGGTTCGTCAATCGGAGGTCTCAGGCCCAAGATATGGGAAAAAGACCGAAGAAGGCCCGAAAACGGGGGTTCTGGGCCCGGGGGGACCCGGCCCGAACCACCCTTGGGTCGGCCGGACCGGGTCGACCCGAACCGGGTCGGCACGACCCAGCCCGACCCGGCAAGTCTGGGTCCGGTCCGGCCTGGGCGCGGCCCGGCCGACCGGACCAGCCGGCTCGGCTTCGGCCGAGCGGCCAAGGGGCGCCGCGGGTTTGACCCGCGGCTTAGGTGGAACGCGGCCCCGCGGGGGGCCGCCTGTCACGCGGACGCGGCCGGGCCGCCGCGTCCCTCCCCGGTTCCGTGCGACCGCGGAACCGGCCACCGCCGCCGCGGCTTCAGCCGCGGCGGATCTCCTCCACGGCGGAGCACCGGGCGCCGCCGCCTCCGGCCGCCGACGCCGCCGCGCCGGCGGCCCGCGCTGCCGCCGCCATCCGCGGGCCGCCGGAGTTGCTCCGGTGGCCCGTTTTGCCTCCCGTCTGCACCATTGCTCCTCCCGGGGGCCGATCTTCACTGCGGGATCAACGGATCGCCCTTGCCACATGGTTTGTCGTCGTCCGCCAAATCCGCACAACAAAAGATCGGCGGAGGGTTGCCGGGTCTTGTTCGTTAGATCCGCACCCTCCGCGTTAGTCATAAACAACTGGAGGAAAAGAAAATAATCAACAACAATTTTAATTAAATTAAAATTGTTCGGAGATCAGGTTCTTTATTTTAAAAGAATAAACACGGGGAAATAAAATATTCCAACATCCCTTACCTTGTCGTCGTCGGACGTGAGGTCGTCGCGGAATCGCTCGTCGCGGAAGGAGGGGATCGTCACGTCGTTGCGGAGGAGACGTTCGTCGCACCGCGGAAAAAAACGTCGCGCCGACGATCTCCGGATCTAGAACAAATGGATTTAATTAATTAAATCCGTTGTCATTGAAATTAAAAAGGGAGAATTAAATGATCTGATTCTCACCTTAGTTGCCGAACGAGGATCGGCCGCTGAAGAAGAGGCGTCGCCGAAGAACGTCGCGGGTAGAGCTCGTCGACGTCGCAGATCACAGTGTGCGTCGTCGAATTCCGGTCTCCGGCGTTCTTCGCGTTCTTTGCGTTCTTCGCGTTCTTCGCGTTCTTCGCGGGGTGGGTGGAGGTTCAGAGGAATTGCACAACGATAGCAATCCTCCATAATAGACAAGTTTGTCTATTTTATTATTTTGCCAACGAACGCAAACGCATAAGTAACGACCCATTAAATTCGTTGAATTAATTCAACGAACGAAACAGCCCATTTAATTCACGAAATAAACCGCCTAATTAAATGGTCTGTTTAGAAATTAAAGAAAACGCGCCGGATGACTTTTCAGTTACTTTGACGGGTTTTCGCGGGTGCGTTACTTTGCGAATGAAACGGCGGGGCTCGTGCGGGCCCCACCGCACAAATATCCTACCAAGAGGGTAGGATATTTCCGGATAGCACCCTATCCGCTTTAACTCAGTTCAAGTGGCTTCCAAGTGACTTCCAAGAAGCTTAAGTGAAATAAAATAAAGTTGTCGCACAAATTTTATTTTATTTCTGACTTAAAGCCCCAAAATTTAAAAACCACGTCTGAGCAAACGCAACTCCGGAAGAGGCATTTCTAAGAAAATACCAGCGCTGCGATTTCATCGGTGCCCTTAGAATTCGATTCCGGGCACCGGTTCAAAAGATTGAAAAACCCGCTCGTCCGTTCACTGAACGTACCCGAGCCAAACTTCGGAAATTGATTCCGGGCACACCGGGCCTCGGAATCAGGTGCCGTCTGAAGCTGCGCTCTTGTAAAATTGCAAAGAAAATTAAGAAAAAAATTTCCTTGAAATTTGCGGGTCTTTACATTACTCCCACCTCAGGGCTTTACGTCCCCGTAAAGATACATCAAAAACTAGGGGAACAAATGGGGGTACTGAGCACGCATCTGAGCCTCCCGCTCCCAAGTGCTCTCCTGGAGGTTCCCGTGCTGCCAACTGATGCTCACAAGAGGAATCGACCACCCACGTAGGACCCGCTCATGTCGATCCTCGATCTCCACTGGGACCTCCGCAAAAGTCGCCCCATCATCCACGTCCAGCTCCCCAAAGTCGATGATGTGCGTCGGGTCGTGCACGTATCTCCTCAGTTGAGACACGTGGAAGACGTCGTGCACCCGGTGCAACTGAGGTGGTAGAGCCAGGTGATAAGCCACCTCTCCTATCCTGCTGAGGACCTGGAAAGGCCCGATGAAGCGTGGAGACAACTTGCCGCCTCGGCCAAATCTCCGTAAACCACGTCGAGGTGAGACACGCAAAAAGACGTGGTCGCCATCCTCGAACTCTAGTGGCCTCCGCCTCCTGTCAGCATATGACTTCTGCCGGCTCTGAGCTGTCCTCATCCTCTCCTGGATGATCTGGACCTTCTCTGTCGTGGCTCGGACCATCTCTGGTCCCACGAGTGCTGACTCCCCAGGGTCTGTCCAGCACAACGGTGATCTGCAGGGTCTGCCGTACAACGCCTCGTATGGTGCCATCCTGATGGTGGAGTGGTAGCTGTTGTTGTACGCGAACTCCACCAAGGGTAGGTGGTCCTCCCATCTGCGACCAAAGTCGAGAACACATGCACGGAGCATGTCCTCGAGTGTCTGTATGGTCCTCTCCGTCTGACCATCCGTCTGAGGGTGGAAGGCTGTTCTCAGATGGAGCCGCGTCCCGAACGCCTCCTGCAACCCCTTCCAAAGCCAGGAAGTGAAACGAGCATCTCGATCAGAGACGATAGACGATGGCACATCGTGAAGCCGTACGATCTCCTGGACGTAAAGACGTCCCAAGCTCTCCACTGAGCCCTGCTCTCTGATGGGTAAGAAGTGTGCTGACTTGGTGAGTCGGTCGACAATCACCCAAATGGAGTCGTGACCTCTGGAAGTGCGTGGAAGTCCAGTCACGAAGTCCATAGATATGCCGTCCCACTTCCACTCCGGGACCTCCAAGGGCTGTACCAAGCCTGCTGGTACCTGATGCTCTGCCTTCACCTGCTGGCAGGTGAGGCATCGTGAAACGAACTCTGCCACAGCTTTCTTCATGCCCGGCCACCAGTGCTGTCGTCTGAGATCCTGGTACATCTTCGCCACTTCGGGATGTACCGCCAAGGGAGAAGTGTGAAACTCTCCCAGCACCTCCTCTCGTAAAGCGACTGGTATGAAGGTACGTCCTCTGAAAAGGATGTCGTGCTCTGCTCCAAGGGAGAAACCATCAGGCGCCTGACCTGAGAATATCAGTGCACGCCGGGTCTCACAGTCAGCGTCCCCACGCTGAGCCTCTCTGACCCGCTGTAGAAGTGGAGGAGAGACTGTGAGAGACTGAAGAAAGGCTGCTCCGTCTCTATCCACGAAGGATATCTGTAAGGAGGCTAGCTGCTCTGTCGCCTCCTCAAGTAGCTGAATGCCCGTCCTCCTGCTGAGGGCATCGGCTACCACGTTCCCCTTCCCAAGAGTATAGACTATCACAAACTCATAGTCCTGGAGGAACTCAAGCCATCTCCGCTGTCTCAGGTTCAGGTCCTTCTGAGAGAAGATATACCTGAGACTCTGGTGGTCAGAAAAGACTGTGAAGCGCTCGCCCATCAGATAGTGCCGCCAAGTCTTCAGAGCGAAGACCACTGCTGCTAACTCCAGGTCATGAGTGGCGTAGTTCTGCTCATGCGGCCTCAACTGACGTGATCCGTAGGCGATCACGGCCCGCTCCTGCATCAGGACGCACCCGAGTCCAGTCCCTGACACATCGCAGTAAACTACGTACCCAACTCCCTCCTCAGGCAACCTCAAGATAGGTGCGCTGGTCAATCTCTGTCTCAGCTTCTGGAAGCTCTGCTGACATCTGTCTGACCATACGAAGGGTTTCCCCTTCTTCGTCAACGCTGAGAGTGGTGCCGCAACTCTGGAGAAGTCTGGCACGAATCTCCGATAGTATCCGGCTAGGCCCAAGAAGCTTCGCACCTCCGTCGCGCTCCTGGGTGGCTCCCAAGCTAGTACTGCCTCGATCTTCGCGGGATCCCCTGCAACTCCCGCCTCAGAGATGACGTGCCCCAAGAAGTGGACCTCACGTAACCAGAACTGGCACTTTGAGAGCTTGCCATAAAGCTGGTGCTCTCGGAGCGTGTCTAGAACAACTCGCAGGTGGTAGGCATGCTCCTCCTCAGTCGTCGAGTATACCAAAATGTCGTCAATGAAGACCACGACAAATCGGTCGAGGTATGGCTGGAAGATCCTGTTCATGAGGCTCATGAACACTGCTGGAGCATTGGTTACGCCGAACGGCATAACCAAGAACTCATAATGGCCATACCGACACCTGAAGCCCGTCTTCTGCACGTCCTCGTCTCGAACTCTGAGCTGATGATAGCCTGACCGGAGGTCTATCTTCGAGAACCACCGCGCTCCCTTGAGCTGATCGAAGAGGTCATCAATCCGTGGCAGCGGATACTTGTTCCTCACTGTCACCTGGTTCAGGCGACGATAGTCGACACACAGTCGCAAGCTCCCGTCCGCCTTCTTGGCGAACAAAATCGTGGAAGCCCACGGTGAAACACTGGGTCGGATAAACCCCTTGCTCTGCAAGTCCTCCAACTGTACCCGCAGCTCCCGAAGCTCGGCGGGGGCCATCCGATATGCTGGAGTAGATATCGGGGCTGTCCCGGGGTACAAGTCGATGTAAAAGTCTACCTCTCTACGAGGAGGTAGCCCTGGAACGTCGTCGGGAAAGACATCCACGTACTGGTCCACCACTGCAGGAAAAGATGGACTCCGCACGTCCACTGGTCCTAGGATGAGGCTAGCCAACTGATGAGAGATGGGCTGCACTCTCCTCCGCGGAAGTCCATCCTGTGCTGCAAAGGTTCCCTTCTCGCCGGTGAAGGTAAACCTGCTCCCGTCGGTACGAACACATCGCACCTTGCGCCTAAAATAGTCGATCTGGGCATGAACCGTGGATAGCCAATACATGCCCAAGATGACGTCGTAAGGCCTCGACGCCGCTACAAGGAGATCCCAGCCGAAGCTCTCGCCTCCTAGAGTAAGCTCACACTACCGGCACCAGTGCGTAATCATCGAGTCTGCTCCCGTAGGAGTCTCTAGCCGTAAGGATCGAGCCAACGGCTCAGTCGGAATCTCCGAGCTCCGAACAAGGGCAGAGGCTATGAAAGAGTGACTCGCTCCTGTGTCTATATGTACTGCAGCAAGGGTGGAATAGACACAGATCGTACCTCGAATCATCTCGGGCATGTCGGGGTCGTAGGCCTCCACTGCCTGGAGCTGGGCCTGTCCCTGCCCACCAGCTCCCTGTGGTCGAGGTGGCCCTCCTGGTGGTGGTGGGGGTAGAGCCTGGAAGCGTCGCCCACCACCTGCTGCTCGGCCAGCTCCTCTGCCACATCCGCCTCCTCCCTGCGGACCGCCACGGTCGACCCTCTGCCTCTGCCTGGGTGGCCCCTCCACCGTCTGCTGCTCCTCTGATCGGCGAGTCGGGCAGTCACGAGCCATGTGACCCTGCCCGCTGCAGGAGTAGCACAGCCTGCCTCTCGGAAGGCTGGCACTCCGCTGTGTGCCCCGCACTGCTGAGCCGGTGTCCTGAGGCCGTCTGCGTGGGGGTCTGGTCTGCCTGGACCCGAGAGTCATCCGTCGGCTACCTGCTGCCGAAGACTCAGCTACCTGCCGCCCTGCGCTAGGTCTCGCCGCTGAAGAAGGCTCTGCCAGGAAGCTCTCGATCAGGAGGGCTCGCTCCAGCACTCCCGCCTGGGTCGGAATGCTGAGGGAGATCAGCGACGCCCGAATCTCCTGTCACAAGCCCTGCACGAAGGTCCGGGCCCGGAAGAAAGGGTCCCGTACCATGTCGGTCGAGTAGCGAGATAGGTCAGTGAACCTCGCCGCGTACTGAGCGACCGTCATGCTGCCCTGGCGCAGCTGGAGAAGCTCCTGGATGCGCACCGCTCGGAGGGTGGCCGGGACGAACTCAGAGCGGAAGAGGCTCTCGAAGTCCGTCCAGAGCAAGGATGCCTCATCGTGAACCTGGAGCATCAAGCTCCACCATCGTCCTGCCGCCGCCTGCAGGAGGCTCGCCGCGAGAATCACCATGAGATCCGCTGGTGTCCTCACTAGCCTAAAGATTCGTACCACCGCCTCTAGCCAGTCCTCGGCGGCCTGGGGGTCCGCCTCACCGCGAAACCTGGGTGGTCGCTGGCTCTGAAACTCATGCAGTGCCCTGAGGCGACGTGCATCGTCAGCGTCTGGTACTAGCAGCATCGGTGGCTCGGCGGGTAAAGCTACCGCCGGTGCCACTGCTGGAAAAGGGCCCTGCACCGAGGCCTCGTCGCTCGGTGGGCTGCCGTCGCGCCCTACACTCGGAACCCTAGCTGGCTGTCGTCGCGGGGCCATCCTGAAAAGGAGAACAAGAGCACCACAGTCAGAACAGTATACCTGGTGAGCTGGCACATGTAATCACAAGGAAAACCTGAGACTTTCATAAAGCAGATCAGTATACCCGGTGAGCTGACACAAGCAATCACGAAGAAAACATGACACACACACGCAATCAATGTTTTCATGCATTAAGTCGGAAATCAGGAGTCAGGGTCCTGGTGTACGGATACGTCGGCCGCCGCACCAACACAGGGCTCCCTGAACTGATAACCACACTCAATACACTAAACACTATTGCTTCATATAGAAAGAAAAGACGATCAGAGTCTGCGGTAGAACCGACCACCTCTGATACCAATTTGTCACGACCCGACCTCGGGGCCCGTGCCGTGACTACCCCAAGCCCGCCTTCCATAGGCCAGGGGCTGGCGACTAGCACCAAGGCGTAAAATACCGGTAAACAGGGAAGGCATTGCCTTTATAAGTAACAACCACCACAGAGTCAGCAAGCGGAAAGTAACTACAAGTGCAGAAAAGTAAAGGGGGCCGGAATACAAGCCCAACTGAAAGTACAACTGAAAAAGTAAAGAACAGCAACTGAAGAAAAGACGGCGGCCTCGTGTCGTCCACTAGCAATCCCACCTGAAGGGTGGGTACAGATAGCCTCTAGGCTCCTCGGGTCCCACGTCCGCTCCGAGCACGTCCCGCCCAGTGGTCCACCTCCAGGTACCGTCCTGCTCCACGCCCCAACCGAGATCAACGCTGTCCGTCGTCTGCATCCAACACAACAAGGTGCGGGCATAGCCCGTGTAGGGGTGAGTATAAGCTACTCAGTAAGGACCCCGAGACCCCCGAAGGTCTCCCGAAATCCACAAAGGATATAGCACAAAAGAAAGATGCAATCACGAAGTAACATTTGACTCGACTTAGGTATATGCCCATACATATACCTAAGTCCCCAATTCTAGCTCTGCTCACGAGCTCAAGAACAACTCAATCCACGCAGGAAAGCAAGACTCAAATCCACAAGGAGAGTAAACAGTAAATCCACAAAGGATAGTTCAACACAAACCACAATGGAGAGTAACATAAGATTCAGCTCAGCCAGGTATACTTTTTCAGATGACGTCAAAGATGATCACTGATCCATCTAAGTCGTCGGACCCACGAAGGATCGATAGGTACTAACCCCCGCAAAAGACCCACACAGGATCGGGCTCACACAGAACCTGTAGGCAGTGGCTCACACAGAACCGGTAGTAAGGACCCACATAGGATCGGGCTCACACAGAACCTGTAGCACTGATCCACGTAGGATCGCTGAGTGCAGTAGTCGACGCAGTCCACTGAGGATCTCTGCACAGTCGTCGCCGCAGTCCACGAAGGATCTCTGCTCTGCCGTTGTCGCAGTCCACTGAGGATCTCTTCTCTGCCGTCGTCGCAGTCCACGGAGGATCTCTGCTCTGCCGTTGTCGCAGTCCACGGAGGATCTCTGCTCTGTCGTCGAAGTCACAGCCAGCGCTAGGGTTCCCGCACACAGCGAGCTCGTTAGAAGGGTCCGCTCCACGAGCCGAGAGGCTGATACATCAACTGACACATAGTCCGAAGTTGATGTATCCAAAAGTTCCGTATCGACAACATGATCTCAACACAACAGACGGCGCGTCAATCGGACGCCCGGTCTGAGAGTTATTGGCATTTTCGTCCCAGGGGCCCGGTTGGTTTTTAGGGCAAAACCAACCCGACCGTACTCCGCCTGTGTCCGATCCTCGGGCGGAGTATGCCAAAAGTTCCGTCTCACTTAGAGGAAACTACCACAGCTGACGGTACGTCGATCGGACGTCCGTAGCTCAAGTTATGAGCGTTTCCGCTCCGAGGGCCCGGTTGGTTTCGTGTACGAACCAACCCGGCCGAACCCAAAATCTTCCGAAACTTTGAGTATGATATACCGAAACGACCGTATCGATCCAAGGATCACGTAGCCGCTGACGGTTCGTCAATCGGAGGTCTCAGGCCCAAGATATGGGCAAAAGACCGAAGAAGGCCCGAAAACGGGGGTTCTGGGCCCGGGGGGACCCGGCCCGAACCACCCCTGGGTCGGCCGGACCGGGTCTACCCGAACCGGGTCGGCCCGACCCGGCCCGACCCGGAAAGGCCGGGTCCGGTCCGGCTTGGGCGCGGCCCGGCCGACCGGACCAGCCGGCTCGGCTTCGGCCGAGCGGCCGAAGGGGCGCCGCGGGTTTGACCCGCGGCTTAGGTGGAACGCGGCCCCGCGGGGGGCCGCCTGTCACGCGGACGCGGCCGGGCCGCCGCGTCCCTCCCCGGTTCCGCGCGGCCGCGGAACCGGCCGCCGCTGCCATGGCTTCAGCCGCGACAGATCTCCTCCACGGCGGCGCGCCGGGCGCCGCCGGCGCCGTCGCGCCTGCGACCCGCAACGCCGCCGCCTTCCGCGGGCCGCCGGAGTTGCTCCGGTGGCCCGTTTTGCCTCCCGTCTGCGCCATTGCTCCTCCCGGGGGCCGATCTTCACTGCGGGATCAACGGATCTCCCTTTCCACATGGTTCGTCGTCGTCCGCCAAATCCGCACAACAAAAGATCGGCGGAGGGTTGCCGGGTCTTGTTCGTTAGATCCGCACCCTCCGCGTTAGTCATAAACAACGGGAGGAAAAGAAAATAATCAACAAAAATTTTAATTAAATTAAAATTGTTCGGAGATCAGGTTCTTTATTTTAAAAGAATAAACACGGGGAAATAAAATATTCCAACATCCCTTACCTTGTCGCCGTCGGACGTGAGGTCGTCGCGGAATCGCTCGTCGCGGAAGGAGGGGATCGTCACATCGTTGCGGAGGAGACGTTCGTCGCACCGCGGAAAAAAACGTCGCGCCGACGATCTCCGGATCTAGAACAAACGGATTTAATTAATTAAATCCGTTGTCATTGAAATTAAAAAGGGAGAATTAAACGATCCGATTCTCACCTTAGTTGCCGAACGAGGATCGGCCGCGGAAGAAGAGGCGTCGCCGAAGAACGTCGCGGGTAGAGCTCGTCGACGTCGCAGATCACGGTGTGCGTCGTCGAATTCCGGTCGCCGGCGTTCTTCGCGTTCTTCGCGTTCTTCGCGTTCTTCGCGTTCTTCGCGGGGAGGGTGGAGGTTCAGAGGAATTGCACAACGATAGCAATCCTCCATAATAGACAATTTTGTCTGTTTTATTATTTTTCCAACGAACGCAAATGCATAAGTAACGACCCATTAAATTCGTTGAATTAATTCAACGAATGAAACAGCCCATTTAATTCACGAAATAAACCGCCCAATTAAATGGTCTGTTAAGAAATTAAAGAAAACGCGCCGGTTGACTTTTCAGTTACTTTGAAGGGTTTTCGCGGGTGCGTTACTTAGCGAAAGAAACGGCGGGGCTCGTGCGGGCCCCACCGCACAAATATCCTACCAAGAGGGTAGGATATTTCCGGATAGCACCCTATCCGCTTTAACTCAGTTCAAGTGGCTTCCAAGTGACTTCCAAGCAGCTTAAGTGAAATAAAATAAAGTTGTCGCACAAATTTTATTTTATTTCTGACTTAAAGCCCCAAAATTTAAAAACCACGTCTGAGAAAACGCAACTCCGGAAGAGGCGTTTCTAAGCAAATACCAGCGCTGTGATTTCATCGGTGCCCTCAGAATTCGATTCCGGGCACCGGTTCAAAAGATAGAAAAACCAGCTCGTCCGTTCACTGAACGTACCCGAGCCAAACTTCGGAAATTGATTCCGGGCACACCGGGCCTCGGAATCAGGTGCCGTCTGAAGCTGCGCTCTTGTAAAATTCCAAAGAAAATTAAGAAAAAAATTTCCTTGAAATTTGCGGGTCTTTACATAAATGCACAAGTAGGAATTTTTTAATTTCAATATTGTTTCTCAGATCAAAAACCTGAGGGAACCTATGAACATAGAACAAATAGATTCTACTATAATGAACATAACATTTATAGATGAATCATGACCAAAAAATATTGTTTTCTGACTTTTTCAAAAATAATAAAATATCGTAAAAAAGTATTTTATTTTCATTTCACACCATTGAGTGGTTTCATGCTAGCACTTTGTTGAGGAGAAGGGGTAGATATGATTTCTTTTAATGACACTCTTTACTTGAAGAGAAAAATAAATTTTTTTCATTAATGATACATCATAAAAATTTTGTGACAGAATGTAACAGAAACAATGTGAGCGCTTCTCTATTAATGAGATAACATGTTGGGGAATCAATATGTGGTATTACTATGATGAACCTATGGAAAAAATCATCTCCAATGTTGAAGGACAACGGCTTGAGAATTGCTAGCAATGTCAAGGCACCTTGAATAATAGGACTGATAGGCAACAAATGCCGACTCCATTGAATGGAACTTGAATCCTCAAGATAATATCACTTCAATGATAAACACCTCGAAGATAGGGGTTTATTTTTATTCATATTTACTTGTTCTTTATTCTAATATGGGGAACATGGATCAACCTACGAACTGTTTGATATGTGTATCACTTGTTCTTGTGGGGAGATTTTTTTCAAGGGTTTTCTATACCATGATTAATTATTTTGTTATTGAACATGAAATCATTATCCCATGTTTTATGAACCTCTAACGTGGAAGGCACAGGCTGACATGAACCTAGACCAAGACCCTCTTCCTTGTGTTTTATTTTCGTTTTTTGTAACAGTGTCATACAAGTGGCGACAAGGGGGATTGGAGGCCATTATTGTGAAGATAGAATCCCCAGGAAGTCATAGGCACACGAAACATGATGAAAATTCCTCCAGAGTGGATCCGGTGGTCCTCAGAAGAACTCACAGGCCCTTGGCAGTGGCAGCAGGTATGTGGCGGCACACAATGACGGTGCACCGGAATATGATCCATGGCTAGCTCATTCCACGATGGTGTTGAAAGAGTAGACAACCTCTATGTCGAAGGTTGGCAGTGGATTGGCGTAGCCAAATAGATGTGTTGGTACATCATGAACTCAACATCCCCCCACACTGCTTGAGGGAGGCCGTAGTCAACAGACCGAGATGGAGGTAGTGGCCCCATTAATTACTTGCGGGATGATGGGGAGACGAAAGCGGCTTCCAGCCCCATGCTAATTAGGCTGACCAGTTAGGGTGTATGTTTCCCTAGTGGGATGGACTCTCCAGGTCAAGCCATACCTGAGTCAGGTCAATGGAACCAAGATCGGGTCGAGTCGTGTTGGTCCGACCAGGACGGATTGGACCAAGGTCCAAATGGACCCTTTTTGGAAAAACAATGATATCATTAAAACCATGAATTTTATTGATGAACTTTTTATGGTGTTGGAACCCACATGATGATGCATATTGTTTGGTATATTCTATGGATTGTCTCATGGAATTTGAAAATTAAAAGAATAGATTGAGGAGAGGTTCTCCTAGATTCAAGCCCACAACATTTGGATACCCTATGGTTTCATGAGACCTAATTTATATTGATAAGAGATCGTGGGTGGGTCAGATACGATGGAAATGTGGAAAGATAATTATCTATGTCCCAGCAGGACCATGTTGTGGTGAGGCTCATTGTGACCCAACAGACCCATGGTACTCAAAAGGAAGAGTACCTCAGTATGGCTATGGTGGGATGCAATTTCTATGTGACCTGACATGCCCCCAATGGAGAATTACTTCTACATGACCTAGTATACCCATGGTACTTATTATATTTGAGTTCCACTATATCCCATGAATAGTGGGATGTGGCTTTTGTGTTACATGACATTCCCACTATACTCATTGAGGAGGATTTCTCTAGCATCCCATAGTTTTCGAAGAGGTGACTGATAGTCATACTTTCCATACACTATATTATACCTAGTGTGGGCTATCTCAAGTTGTGATCATGTTTCTTGGTTTTCTCTATGGATTATGTAGTGGTCTTTTCACTATGTTTTGGGGTACCTAATGATTATATTTTTCCCACCCATTGATAGGATTTTCCCACATGTGTTGTGTCTTATGAAGATGACTACCACCTTAGTGGAGGACATGGTGGCCCAGGACCTGGTGGTGCCTAGTGATACTAGCCAGTGGGGCTGTACTTTTACGGCTTGGAGTAGCATATCTACAATTACCCATCATGGGGGGTTTCCAGCCGACGGATTTTGGAGTTTACTATGTACTTTCCTATTTCCAGTTTATCATTTTTTTATTTTGTATTCTATCTCATTGGACCAATAGGTTTTACATTTACTTAGTGGTTGTTTAGTGACATGCATGTTTACTTTTCTAGATTTGGAATGTGTTTTTTTTTTGCATGCATATATGTACTCAGGACATTACCCCCACTTGCAGTTTGAAGCATTGGTGTTATTCACCAATCCATGACTCTCAGTAGGCGGTATTGGGCTATGTCATGGCACGTGCACTGTGGTATGAGTCATCATGAAGTCATATCAAAGGTTTCTATATGTACATCAATGACCGAGATTATATTGTTTTGTGTTTGGGAAATAATGTTAAATGTTTTTTGTTCGACATTCAAATTTGTGGAGTCTAGTGTTGGTGCAGCGACTGATGTATCTATACATTAGGACACTAAATTCTTATTTTTTAGTCTATACATAAGAACACTGGTTGCATGAATCAAATAATAATTGAGTGTTTCCATATGTTCTTCTTGAATAAGATCCATCTCACCATGTATAATCCCCTAACAGTGGTATATATTGAGCTATATTTGGATACCTCCATGCAGACGACTAGCTAAGACTATGATGCATGACCATGAGGAAATACCTCCTAGATACGAGACATTAGTTAATGGAGTAGTTAAATAGGTGCTCTATTGGGTGGTGAACCATTGTTAAAACCACTCGCAGTATAGAAGTTACTACCATAGTTATCAGTAGAGGATGCACACATGCACATCATCGTGCATGAGTTCAAGAGACAGAGACATCCTTGGTTTATGGGATAGATAGATCATTAGGCCATGGAGGACTGACTGGAGTTGGTGACATGGATCTTCCACATAGTGAGGATGCCAGTCAACCATATGGTGAACTTAGTTGTGAGCCTTCTTTAGATATTAGCATGGAGATGGTAGAGCCTAGAAATTCAGACTAATGATGAGGTGAACCTCTCTTGCGAAGACTTAGAGCAGATTTTCTGGGATGAGTTCTTCCCCGCAATATTGTGCTTAGTGAACATATAAGAGTTTCTTCACCTATAACAGGGTAGCATGTTAGTGGATGAGTACTCTACGAGGTTTACAGACCTATCTCGCCATTCCACATACATGGTGTGTGACCATTTCTCCAAGTCACAAACCATTGAGTAGGGACCCAGTCAGGATATTAGGGTATCCATGGTGCCTCTCAGGTTCCCCACTATTGTTGGAGTTCGAGAGAGATCCATTCTTGTGTATAGATTTATGGAGGAGAAGGCACCCGCAACTGGATCCACCAGTATATACCATGTCACAGATTCTACAGTGGTGAAGTGGAGGCAGTAGATGAGGGGACCCAAGAGGGATAGATTCTTTAGGGTATGACCATAGGACATGGGGTTGGTAGTGCGGGAATAACAGAGTCTTGGGAGTCATCCAGGAACTAGGATACACTTCACGTGTGGCAGTAAAGGACACATGGCTCGTGACAGCCTGAACGACCACAAAGAGGATTACAATATAGTCAAGGGACATCCAATGCAGTGGAAAAGGATCAACCAAGAGGTTCAATGCATGGAAGACGTGGAAGCTGGGTTTTCTAAGACTCATGTGTTGTAAGATGGTTTTAGGTGATACCACCACCACCCATAGCTTGTCCACCACAATCTTAGTGAGATGGCAGACATTGGAGATGACAGATTTAGACGATAAAGACCTATGACCATGATGAGATAGAGATGATTAGAGGTTTGATCTGTGTCTTCTCTACCTTAGATTCAGTTCTTATAGACCCAGATTCATGTAACAATTTCCATAACAAAGACCTCGTTTTAGTCTTGGAGATTTGGGTGGATTTGTTAGCTCAATCATTTTTATTAATGAATCATACTGGAGGGGATTTAATGAATACATCTTATTGTTTCCAGTGTGAGATTTCTCTAGGAGGTGATAGATTTGGGTGAGATCTCCTAGTAACAACATCGTGGCCTTACACTGTCATTTTGGGTATATACTAGTTATCTATAGTCCATGCATAGATCGATTGTATTAGGTGAAAACTATGGTGTGTCCATTATGATGGTACAATGATTTCCTCCACAAGTAAGAAGGAATCTTTTGTAGCACATGAGGGAATTTCTTGTAGGAAAATGCATCCAATCACTAAATATTTGGCTAGAATCACCCTCGATGAAGTGGAAGAGAGGATTACATGATTTCATGTACCATTGGAAGAGTATGAAGAAGTATTTACTGAGGTTGTTTCGTGAAAACCTCCTCATATGGAGGATGAAATTCCTATTGACTTATACCCTGGGATGACCCTGATATCGACACTGGCATATCAAATATCCCCATGGTGATTTTTGAATTGAGGGTATAGTTTGAGGATTTGCAGGAGAAGGGATTCGTGAGGCCCATCATTTCACCATGGGCAACCCTAATGTTATTTTCCATGAAGGTAGATGGGTGCATGAGGTAATGTGTGGACTTTCAATGCCTAAACCAGATGAAGATGAAAAATAAGTATTCACTACCGAGGTTTGATGACCTCTTCGGTCATTTGATGGGAGAAAAGTGGTTCTCTACGATATTCCACCGATCATGATATCATTATATTTGGGTATGGGATGTGGAAATAATGAAAACAGAGTTCAGATATCAGTATGGCCACTATGAGTTCTAGATAGTTACCTTCGGTGTAACTGATGCCCCAGTAGAGTTCATGAGACTTATGAATAGGATCTTCCAGCATTACATTGACCGATTCATCGTATTCTTCATTAATGACATCTTAGGGTACACATCATTATAAGAGGAGCATGCTACACAAAATTAGATAGTCCTGGATTCACTCTAATAGAAATAGCTTTATATTAATATCCTAAAGATCTATATATGGATTTGGGGGGGGGTCCAATTTCTAGGAAACGACAACTTGGAGGCTAGAGTTGCAGTGGAACTGGAAATGATAGATGTACTAATTTTTTAGGAGCCGCCCAGGAGCGTGACTGGGGTCTCAATTTCTAGGGGTAGTATGGATATTACTGGAGGTTAATTCCTAAAATTTCTATGGTATTAGAAAACTTATCATATTTGACAAGGAAGGTATAACTCTTTATGTCTATGAAGAAGTTCCAACAATGTTTCTAGAAGATGAGGTGGAGACTGAAGAGTGCCACCATCTTGAGGATACTCGAAGATGGATTTGGGTATTCAGTCTTTTCTAATGCATGAGGGACGTGAATGGGTTGTGTCCTGATGGATGAGCAAGCCATGATCACCTACAACTCCCAAAATTTAAGGAACCATGAGAAGAAATACACACACCATGACATAGAGTTTGATGTAGTGGTATTTTCCTTGATGATATTGTGGCACTATGTGAAGGGTGAATGGTTTACCATTTACTCTGACCAATTTTTTCTCTAGTATATCTTCTCATGAAAGGACATGAAAATGAGACAATGGTGATGGAAGGATGTATTCCAAGACATTTACAATGAGATAGTTTTTACTCATGGGGAGAAGAATGTGGTGGTTGACACACTTAGGATGTGTTTCTAATTACTAATGCTGAGTGAGGTGATGGAGCAGCTAGCCACGATGTAGATTTATTTCGTGGATGAAGATGGAGCATCGTGCCTTGAGTCATTTATTTTCACTCTTCCACACTTTTAGTGAGTCAGTGAGGTGAAACTTATGGATGTTAATTATGGGCCACGAGGTGCTTAGTAATCCATAGGCCATGATCATGGTTGATTTTTTATAGGTGGGGAGCATTAAATTATTTTCATACGACACACTATAGAACCAATTACATTGCGGGAGAGGTGTTGAGGGAGTTCCGTAAATCCCTTTAGTTGGTACATCCGGGTGTGTAAAAAAAATTCCAGGACCTCCAATGTTAGTACTGGTGGCATGGGATCAATAAAGACATGACTGAGTTTGTTTCATGATGCCTAACTTATAAGCATTTGAATTCTATGAATCAGGTTCCAGTAGGCTTGGCCCATCCCCTTGAGGTACCATAGTGGAAATGGGATTGCATCTCGGCAGAATTAGTGATGGGGTTACCCCACACATCCATCATCCACAATTCAATCTGTATGATCATTGAATGACTCACCATTTCTTCTCACTTCCAACCCATATGAGGGTATGGATTAGAAGAGGGGTGGGGATTCCTCTACGTCAAAGAGATAATACAGATTCATAGGGTGCCTACGTCAATAATTTAATACTATGATTCATGCTTTACATCCTGTTCATAGAAGAGATTGCACGAGGAATTTGGGACTTAGTTGTGCTTCAGAACAATATCTCACCCTCAAAAAGATGGTTAGAGAGAGAGAACCATATAGACCTCAGAGTACATGCTTTGGGATTTCATCGATGATTTTGGTCGCAATTGGGAGGACCACATACCACGGTGGAGTTATAATACAATAATATTTATCTATCAACCATTATAATGTTACTATTTGAGGTCATGTTAGGGCGGCCATTAAGATCACATCTATGCCGGACTGACCCAAGGGAGTCTGCACTAAAGGGTCAAGAGTTGGTATGGGCTACAACAATGAAGGTTAATATCATTTATAAGCAGATGAGGACTAACAATATTAGTATTAAATAATATTATTATACATGATGGAGACCCATGGCGGTCATGGGGGGACACCATGTGGTCCTTCGGGTCTCACCTCCACTGGGTTTACATATATTTGGATAGGGTTGAATGTTATCTCCGAGATTAATCCGAACATTTCAAATTCATAACAGATTTGGCGAGGTGGCATACCTCCTAGATCTTCCCCGAATGATACAGCATGTGCACTATGTTTTTCATGTGTCGCATCTGTGGAGGTACCTTCATGAAATATCACTTATCATCAATTGGGGGAAGTTGGTAATTAATGATGTGGAAATGTTTGTGGAGTTTGTAGTGGAGATAGAGGATCTACATGATGAGGTCATTCGTGGATGATAAATTCCTCTCGTTTTCATTTGGTGGTTGAATGGGAATCTCTAGGAAATCAAATAGAACGTGAGTCTTAGATTCATTCTCAATACACCCATTTGTTTTTAACCATGTTTTTCCTTATGAGGACGTGAATCCCAAAAAGGTCAGAGTAATATAATTTCCGAGATTTTCCATGTATTTTTTTAATTTATTTAATTATTATGAGACAAACGCTCCAACGACTCCTGATTCTGAGTCCTAGTGGTCCTGGAATTTAATTTTGAACGTTTTTATATATATTTAAGTATACGTGTGAGTGGGTTGTTGGTCGGAGTTGATCACTCAAGAGGGGGAAGAAATGAGTATTTATAAAAACTTTTTTTAAATAGTATTTATTTTAAAACACAATGCTTCCCCAAATTTAATATATAATCAAAGTCATTTTGTAGTTAATTTATAAAAGTCCTAAATGTTCAATTTGTTTCTGAGAAGTAGGAATAGGTATCAGTTATATTAATCTAATAATTACTATTACTTTTGAAACAAACATGCTAGATTAAGATAGATATAAACACTTGCTAAAGTAACTATCAGTGTTTGGTTTTTTATATGAAATTTGAAAGAAGACAATGTGAGAAATATAAACAAGAAAACACAATGGAATTGAATACAAGCGTTTCAGTCTCATGACGAGACCTAATCCACTCTACATGGTGATTACCTGCCACCAAGCAGTTTAAATTAATATACAGTTTTGATACACACCATAGATTGGTGTTTAAAAAACCACACATAGTTATCCATGTAAAAATACCACTACCACTGTTCTACAAGGGAAAATCAGAAAACGGGTCACACATGACTACTTCCACACATAACATTAGGATTCAAATGTGTAAAAATATTTGAATGTGATGATATTCAGTATCCTCCAGTTATGCACCAGAGATAGTGTGTGTATTTCAAACAGATATAGACACAACTCTAAAATGTTTTTTAAAAGGAAAAAATTATAGCTAGAAAAGAAGAGTGGAGTTTAGAAGGGAATTTGTGGTATATAGTGTATCACTATAATCCGTGTTATACATAATGTGCAATTTAATTACATTGTGGATGTTGTCACTAAAAATAGTGTGTCGTGGATTTTTGGTTCAACCTTCCAAGATGGAGAATGTTCCAGCCTTTTTCTGTGAGTAGTAATTGATGAAGTAGGGAACAGTTGGGACAAATCTTTATCCCTTAAAAATATCTTCATAAAATTCACGATTTTAGCATGTATAAAAAGGAACATGAACATGATGTGTTCTTCGTGTATTCTGCATATGCACGTGTTCAATATTTTGTCTGGTGAACTACTTTCTCACACGAGATTATCTTTTTATATATTTCATGAGGGCCAACATGTGTTATCATCATGTAGGGTGCACAGAATCCTTGTACCTCATACTTTCCTCTGAAAATCATACAGAAAACATTAAATATTGTAAGAAACATAAATTTTTATAAATATGAACATTATTAAAAAGTTCAAACACTTTAAGAAAATATGGTAATGTATAGAATAAACTGGTTCATAGTGAGTTGCAGGAGCAGTTCCATAGGAATAGTGTCAAAACAAATATTTCATATGACCGGTGTCTAAGGAATGGTAAGTCCATCCATGCCTTCAAGACATTTCATTATGTTTGGTTGAACCGGTAGTGGTGGCACCTAACTAGTTACTAAGGAATGGAAGAAGATTATCTACCATGTACCAAAATAGTGGAACGTTGTTAGTATAGAACCAGGGAATGTGTAACTGCATTAGAGAGGGACTGGTGACTATATCACTACATCTGTGAAACATTAATTCACTGTATGAGAGGGACCGATGAATGTTAACATTCCATTGAGAAAAAAATAATCCATATGTAAATAACTATTGAGTAAAGTCCTTCTGTATGGGACTGAAAGCGGTGGAACATCCTTTGAGTAATGTTTGGATTCTCTATATAGGATCAGTGATTATGTCTCATATTTTAAACGTTTCTGTAATTTTTCTGGGAACCAAAACAATACAGTTCGGTATAATAAGGTAAGGTAATAATAATAAAATATTATTAAAAAAATATAGAATTGGAATAATGATGTGTTCATACATGAAATAATCCATAAAATTATTGGTGATTATCAAAACATAAGGACTAATATGTGATTTTCAATCCTTAAGAGATTCAAATAATCTCTGTTATCCAATAATCTCACCCTTTTTTGTGATCACAAAGCATGACATGAATTACAGGTGTGTTAATGAATAATTGATTGAAATATCTTAACATCATGAATTCATTCTCCCCCTTTTGGGATTACTCATAAAAAGGAAAGATGAACACAGTAGAGAGATAGAGGGAGAGAAATCAAGAATAAGAAACAAATGTTATGGATTCAATATATTCAACCCAATACATGAAGACAAGTTCCATAAATGAAAATAAATGAAAATTTTCCCATCATTGAATTACATGTCTAGTCCCTGTCCTCCACTAATGATTCAGTGGGTACAAGCTGTCGAGAAACCAGATAAGCAGGTAAAGCAGCCTCTGATGCAGGGTAGAAAGTTATTGCATTCGGGACATTTGAAAAAATGGAATGTATTTAACTAGTGGATGGTTTCTCAATAATAATATGCCAAATTTTTGACATGGCTTGAGCAACATGAGGATGAGAGGTTGGTACACAACATTTGAGCCAATACGAGCAGCAGATTGAACCATTATGTCATGGATTTGCACATATAGGTAAGGCATCAACATGGCGATAAACTTCTCAATAATCTCAGCACCATATGTCATGGTTTTTGAAAAATCATATTTATTCTCAATAAACTTTACCAAAATATGGGTAATAGCTCTTATATTATCCCTCTTTTTCTTGAAGTCATGAGAAACATGTGGTAGCTTTAGATTTCTCATAAGAAATTTCATGTTGTTACGAATTTCATGTTTTTGTCTACACTTTATTGAAGTACTTATCTACCATTTCTCCATTTTTTGTCAATGTATAAGAGGATCCCCAAGAATAACTAGAGACTACACTTCTGGCATGCTCCCTATTTTTAATCACCTGAGATAATTTTTCCTGAGCATCTTGACTGATTTCACTAGAGTCAAGTGAAAATGTAAATGATAGACTTTGATGTTTCTCGTGGAGTTATTTCTAAAACCGAGGCATGATGAAATGATAGTGTTGAGATATTACCTTGTCTAAGGAGACCATCATAGACTCTAGGGCATATTTTTACTCATATGAAAAATTGTTGTCCCCTTCAACTAATTTCACTATTTTAGGAGCATGATTATAACTATTTTTAATAATTGATTCGGCAGTAGCTAAGATATTATCTTGAATATTCTTAACAACATCTCTTCCTACTGAATATACATAAGAATCAACTTGACTAGAAACAGATTTCCTCAACATGGCCATCTATAATTTAACACCACAAAGATCATCACCCAACATGGTATTCTCTTTTCTGATTTTATCTAAAGCACTATTAATTGTACATTGAACTTCCCCTCTCACTGAAAATTCAAGTTCCACATTGAAAATTTAAAGGTCAGCTTTAGTGAAAAACTCACATGGAGCAGGTTCGTGACCTGAAAAGGAAGGATCCATTACATCTTCCATATTCAAATTTTATTCCTCTAGAAGGTTCACTCATTGAGGATAAGTAGGTAGTAACTGAAACATGCTTGATACATAAAGTATTTGAATAATATCCATGAATGGAATCTCATCACCTTCATATTCACCAGGGAATCTAAGAAAAGTGTCCATAACAATAGGAATAAAGCGAAGAGGGAATTCAAAACATCAAATGGAAGGACATGGAGTCCCTGTACTCTCATCAATAGATTCCTTACAATCAACAAGATTCAGTTCACTCTTAATTCCAACATCAAAATCAATAAAAACATCAGGAACTGTGGAAATTTCAGCTTCATTTGACTCAAATTAATGGATGAGGTCAACAATCTCCTCGCATTGGTGTTACTCCGCCTCACAGTGTGCAAGTGCTTCAAGATCCTGATAATTAAAAAGTTGTGATTTTATGGAATCTCTTTCTTCCTCATCATTAGTTTTGGATAACTCAATAGCTTCATTCATTCTTTCATCAATAAAAGGAATAACCTCTACTGGCTCATCACCACCAACCGATTCATTACCCTGATAATCTTCCTACATAGAAGTAGTACTAACTTTTCAGGCAGTATCATCTTCCACAATAGTATCAATTTATTCACCAATTTCCTCATCTAATTCTACATAATAATATTCTATGAGTTCATAAGGATACAAATAGGGGTCCATAATATTTTTTGGCCTAGAGGGATGATCGACTCTGTTCAATTTTTCATATAACTTGTCATCATATCATATCCCTTACTCCATACATTGGTTCCAAATTATTTTCATCTTCTTTGAAATATAATTATACAATCAATAATAAACTATTTCATACTCATCCTCACTTTCACCAAACATTCCATTATACCTTAGCATCATATAAATGAACCATGAATAGAAAAGAGGGGTATATTTTGATATAAATTTGATCATCTCACTAATGTGTAGTAAAATGTACTTACACACATTTTTTATGGCCATTTATCATCTGATAAAGAAGAAATGTGTCTTGATACTTCAGAGTGTAAAAATGAACTTTCCTTGGGCAGATCTGATTTTGAATGAACCTAAATAACAAATGATTCCCACCATCCAAGTCATAAGAATTTTCTCTTTTTCAAGTTCTGTCTCCAATGAGATAACATAGGGCTTCTCCAACACAAATGATATCATTGCGAGGTGGAGGTCCTCCTGGATAATATTCATAAACTATTTCATATGCTAACCTTAAACATGAATCCCATAGTCTTGAGGAAAGTCTTACTCTATCACTATTTATCCAGCTCCTTACCATATAATAACCATATTTTCCCAGGAAATATAATGATTCTGGTAAAATTGTGATACCATATTTGGATATTTGGGTATGTAATACTTAATTGACCAATATTTATATCCATTGTCCTTTCTGATTTATAGAAATAAGGACATACTTTTCAACAACCAATCTGGACAAATTTCTTTCTCGTGCACAACTACACTGGGCACGACATTTGGGATTAGCAGTGCTTCTGGAGAAAAGATATTTCTCTACATTGAATACTTTATTCATTCAATCTCTCATCTAGAAGGGCGCCTCATCCTTTCCATAAAACAAATTCTTGGAAAATCAAAAATAGATACATGCTCTTATTTTAGATAAGGATGGATTGATAGGTATGTGGCTCAGAAGAAAACGACGTTATCAATTGGGTTTAAAAAAATGGTATTGTTCAGGTTCTGAAAGTAAAGAGTTATAGGGATGAAGGATGGAATTTCAAGGAAATATTTTATCATTAGATAAATATAAACTTTTTTATACATGAACGCGAATGGTAAATGAATAAATAAATAGATATTGATACAAAAAATAAATTAATGTATAAAAAAATAAGGTTGTGCAATCGGTGATTCATCGTTGAACATCTGGTGAGTCAGTTCTCTATGAGACCAGTGAGTTGGTATCCTTGTGAATGTGGTGATACAGTTCAACTTGGTACATATCAAGAATTTATAATTCCTAGTTAATTCTTGATGTAGCCTATTCTCTCAAAGTTTAATGGTATGGTAAATATATTAACAAGGTGATTTTTAGTTCCAATCAACTCAAGAGTAATATCACCCTTTTGAGAATGATCTCTCAAAAAGTTATTCTTTACATCAATTTTTTTTTTCGAGAAGGTTATATAGGATTCTTAAAAATGTTAATAGCACTAGTATTGTCACAGATTATGGGGATATGTCTAAATTTTAAACCATAGTCAAGTACTGTATGTTTCATCACCAACATCTGAGTTCAATAAATACCAACAACAATGTAATCTTTATTTTCAATTGATAAGGCTACAAAATATAGTTTCTTACGATACCCTGATATTAGAGTCTTTAACAGAAAGTGGCATGTTCTATTGGAGCTCTTTCTATCTAGGTTTCATTTACCGGAATCAGCTTCTAAATAACTAACCAAATAAAAAAATTGTCTTATTAGATAGAATAGTCATATGTTTGTTGTATATTTGAGGTATTTGAAAATTCTTTTAACAATATTTAAATGGGATTCTTTTGGATATTCTTGAAATATGGAACAAATACACACACTAAACTTAATATGATGCTTTCTAGTAGTTAATTATATAAAACTCTCAATCATTCTTCTATATGTAGATTGATTATTTGACTTTCCATTTTCATCATGATCAGATATAAATGTAGAATTAATAGGTGTTTCACTACATTTAATGCTATCGAATCTATATATTTTTAAATTACCATTTGTGTTTACATTGATTAATGTTAATACCTTCTTTACATTGGAATATTTGCAATCTATTAAAATACTTACGCTCTCCCATTAGACTCATTTCAAATTTAGTTATCATCATTTTTTAGAATTCATTTCACAATGAATTTCTAGAACATCAATAAATAATATCATCAAAATATATTTGAAAAATTTTAAAATCAGTATAAATTATATTTATAAATAAAGTAAGAACGTAAATTCCTTTTGTAAAACACATTTGAAATCAAAAAATTACTTAATCTATCTTTCGAAGATCTAGGAGATTGTTTTAATCCTTATAATGATTTTTATATTTTAGAAACATGATTTGGAAAAAGGGGGTTTGACAAACCAATGGGTTATTCAACGAAGACATACTAAACTATATAACCATTTAGGAATGCACTTTTGACATCCATATAATATAATTTAAAATCCAAATGTGGTGCATAGGTATGTTAGATCCTAATTGATTTAAGCCTAGAAACAAGTGCCAATGTTTTTTCATAATCAATCCATTCTTCTTGATAATAATCTTTTGATTCTCAACTATAATTGTTTATAACTATGTTACCAGATTAATCCACTTTATTCCTAAACACTGATTTATGCATATGGTCAAGGTATCTTGGGGTCTATCTAATAACTTCTAGACTTGGTTTCTATCAATCTGATTAAGTTCTTCTTGAATAGCCATAACCCAAAATTCATCATTGAATGGATGGTTAAAATTTTTTGTATCACGTTGATACAACAATTCTTGATGTTTAACCTGATTTTTAAAGGATTATCCAGTTTATATTACTTTATCTATATCTCTAACAACAACATCTAAAGGATGGTTTTTAAGAGCTCTAACTGCTCTAGAAAAGTTACGGCTAGTTATTCTTGGCTCTTATATAGGTTCATGTTCAAGAAGTATAGAATCTGGAAAAATTATAGAACTATATGTTTTAACATTTTCTTTAACAGGATGACCAGAAGGTTTTGCGTTTTTATTCTGCTTTGAAATGTCATGTTCAAGAGTATCTTTGGTGTTCTTAGGCTCATGTGGATATATATCATCAAATATAACAAGAAAAGCTTATTTTACACATTTGTTTATTTTATTAAATACTCTATAAGCATTACTGGACAATGGATGTTCAAGAAATGAGGGATTTAAGAACCCACCTTTGTCTTATAGAATATTAGTAATAAAGGATTTATAAAACCTCCTTTGGGTCCAGACATATTATTAATAATGAATTTATGAACCCACCATTGTCTCATAGGTTTCTTATTAGAATATATTAATGATTTTGAGAAATAAACATTATTTTATTTAAAATAATGTGAGAATCAAGATGAAGTTGATGAGATATATGAACAAAAACATGCTGTATAGTTTTGATTTTTTGATAGAGAAAAATATTTTCTAGTTTAGGTTGTAAAATATGTTTTGGATAATTTTCATTGTCTTGGACAATATCCCAATCCAATAGTATACCTAGGAGTTATTTGATTATAATATAATTGAGTGAGTGTGTCATTCCCATTATTGAAGGATTCTATAACCTTCCTTAATTGATCATTAGATATCTTTAGATCATTATTTTCATTTAGATACTTTCCATTTTTCAAATTCTCAATAGTGATTTCATATTTAATATTTGAAAAGAATGCATATTGTTTCTCTAATGATTTATACATATCTTTTATTTCATTATGGTTTTATTCCAACATATTACAATATATAAACATTTCAATTTTTGTCATATTTTCAAATTCATATTCATCATTAGAATAATAATATTTATGTGTTGGTGAGTCAAGGGTAACCTCATATGTGTTTTTCATGAATCACATGTTTTCATTCTTCACTTTCATATCCTGAGAAGAATCAGATTCATAGGATCTATCCTCAGATTCACTCCACGTGGCTTTAATTGATTTCAAATATTTCATATATTTATCCACATATTTCATTCTATATATTAGCTTTGGACAGTCTACCTTGACATGTCCTTTTCTTGTGCATTCATTTATTTGGACAGTCGTCTTGTGATTATAAGAATCCATAGTTAGGCCATCCCCAGTGTTCCTAGTTGTAGCAAGGATCTTATATTCTTCTTCAACAGAAGACATGACTTCCAAACCCATGCTCTCTAATTTCATTTTCATCTTTATTTTACATTGTTCATTATTGTTTTCATTAAAGAGTAGATTTCTTTTGGTATCATCTTCTTCCAGTATATTATCCATAATGAGATTTTATAAGCTTTTTGAAGGAGATAGAAATTTAGATATGACAGAAATTTTATGATCCTGAAATACAACTAAATTCACAGTTGAAATTATTATCAAAGCAGTCAAAAAAATTGAGAACAATAACTTAACAGCGATAAACAAAATGCCTTTGATATGAAATGTGGGTTGGAGTAGATCACTCAAGAGGGGGGATGAATTGAGTATCAATAATTTTTTTTCCAAATAATTGTTATTATGAAAAACAATGATTCTCAAAAATTTAAAATATATTCAAATTCAGTTTTTAGTGAATTTAAAAGCCGTATATGTTCATTTTTTCTTATAAGATTGATAGGGTCTTAGTTTTATTAATATGAAATTTACTATAAATATGGAAAACCCCTTCTTTTATAAATTAGATATATACACTTACATAACATACTATCTGATTTTTTTTTTATTTTATGTAATTTGAAATAAAATAGTGTGTGAAATATAAAAAAGAAAGCGCAATGGAAGTGAATATAAGAGATCCCGTCTCATGTCGGGACCAAATCCTCTCCACTTTCTGATCACCTTCCATAAGCGGTTTAAATTAAAAAATAGTTCTGATCCACAACGCAGATCGGGGTTTGCAATTTCACATAGGTCTATCTAGGTACAAGTACCTCTACCACAGTTCTATGTGTGAAAATAAGAAAACATGACACACTCGACCTCTTCCACACACAACAGTGGGATCCAAATGTGTAAAAATAATTGAAATTGAGGATATTAAATATCATATAGTTACGAACTAGAGACAATGTGTGTGTGTCAAATGGAAATACACACTGCTCTAAAATATCTGTAAAAATTGAACAAAATTGATCTAGAAATGTTGAGTTGAGTTTAGATGGATATATGTGTTATGAATTTAAGTATTGTAATCCTTGTTATATACGGATTTCAATTTGTGCCTTTCTCGTATTTTGTCTCAAATAATAGAGATTCGTGGACTTTTGGTTCTGCCTCCAAGGATAGACAATGTTCCAGCCTTTTTGTGTGAGTTTTAGTCGATGAAGCACAACACAATTAATATTGGCCTTTATCTCCTGTAAAGATCTTGCTAAAATTAATGAGTTTATTATGTAAGCACAAGAACATGAACATGTAGTGTTCTTAATCTATTCTGTAGATTCACATGTTCTCTATTATTTCTATTTCACTACAATCTCAAACGATATTCTCTTATTATATATTTTGTAAGGGCTGATAGTTGGAATCATCATGATGGGTGCCTAACATCCTCTGCCCTCATACTATCCTTTGAATATCCTATAGAAAAAACTAAATATTGATATAAACATTAATTTGACTAAATATGACTGTTAGTAAAAATTTAAAACACTTTATGAAAATATGGTATAGTATATAAGAAATGATGTCACTGTATGTTGTTGTAGTGGTTCCATAAGAACAGTGTTAGAAGAACTATGTCATATGACTGGTGTCTCCATAATAGTAAGTTCATCCATGCCTTCGAGCGGTGTCATCAGGTGTTGTTGAACTGATAGTAGAGGCACATAACAGGTGACTAAGGAAAATAAGAAGATTTTATTCCTTTTCCAAATATAATGGATTAGTATCTTCATGGAACTGGTGACTATTTCATGACATCAGAGAGGGACCATTGACTGGGTCACGTCATTTGCGACAAATTAATTCTCTATCTGAGAGGGACCAGTGATTCTTTCAATTCATTTGTGAGAAACAACTAATCTGTCTGTACATAACCAATGACTCAGGTAAATATGTAGAGGACCAGAAGTGGTGGCACATCCTTTGAGAAATATTTTGTTTCTCTATATAGAACCAATGACTTTGTCTCATACATAGAAACATTTGAGTATTCTATCATGGAACAGAAACTTAACAGTAGGGTCAGATAAGGAAATCATGATGAAAGAGTCCTAAAACATGATATAATTGGAATGATGATGTGTTCATTAATGATTTAAGCATTAAAATGATGTGTTATTATCATAACCTAAGTACTGATAAGTTTTTGTCAAACCTTAAGAGAGTCTAATAATCTTAGAGATGTAGTAAGGTGTTTTTCCTGTGTAAAATATATGACAAAACTCATCTCCAATGATGAATGACAAAAATAGAAAATTACAAGTGATGTAATGCACCTCAAATAATGGAACTAAAGGGAGATAGATGCTGATGAATTTGAAAAGAACTTGAATCCATATAACTGTATCGTTTCAACGAAGAACACCATTGTGGTAGGGGTTCATTTTTATTCACGATTACCCAGTATTAATTCTAATGTAATGAATGTGGTCAACTCATGAACAAGTTGATCAATAGATTACTCATTATTACATGAGGATATTTTTTCCTTATCTATATTATGATTACTTATTTTTTGATCTAACATCAAATTGGGGTCCCATGTTTTCTAAACCACTAACACAGAGTGTGTGGGGCTACACGAATAAGGGCCTAGCCACTCCACCATGTGTGTTTTTTGCATTCTTCATGACTATTTCATTAAATATATATAAAGGGGGATTTGAGGCCATCACAAGGAAGATGGAATCCTAAGGATTTCATATGTTCAATATGTACAAAGAAAGGAAAACTGGAGTAGATCTGATGGTCCACAGAAAAACCATTCTGCATGCCAGCGCAGACAAAGACACGCGGCGATGACCATGTGTGGGGGGAGGCATTACAAAATTACATAATAGATGATGATCTATGGACATATCATGCAATGAATATGCAATGAGGATGCGTCACCATATCGTGTCGCTCACCGTAGGCCGTGGTAAATTGACCGCAGTGGAGTTACTGGCCCCGTAGACGACTAGAAGTGCAAGGTGGGTTATTCAACGAAGACATACTAAACTATATAACCATTTAGGAATGCACTTTTGACATCCATATAATATAATTTAAAATCCAAATGTGGTGCATAGGTATGTTAGATCCTAATTGATTTAAGCCTAGAAACAAGTGCCAATGTTTTTTCATAATCAATCCATTCTTCTTGATAATAATCTTTTGATTCTCAACTATAATTGTTTATAACTATGTTACCAGATTAATCCACTTTATTCCTAAACACTGATTTATGCATATGGTCAAGGTATCTTTGGGTCTATCTAATAACTTCTAGACTTGGTTTCTATCAATCTGATTAAGTTCTTCTTGCATAGCCATAACCCAAAATTCATCATTGAATGGATGGTTAAAATTTTTAGTATCACGTTGATACAACAATTCTTGATGTTTAACCTGATTTTTAAAGGATTATCCAGTTTATATTACTTTATCTATATCTCTAACAACAACATCTAAAGGATGGTTTTTAAGAGCTGTAACTGATCTAGAAAAGGTACGGCTAGTTATTCTAGGCTCTTATATAGGTTCATGTTCAAGAAGTATAGAATCTGGAAAAATTATAGAACTATATGTTTTAACATTTTCTTTAACAGGATGACCAGAAGGTTTTGCGTTTTTATTCTACTTTGAAATGTCATGTTCAAGAGTATATTTGGTGTTCTTAGGCTCATGTGGATATATATCATCAAATATAACATGAAAAGCTTATTTCACACATTTGTTTATTTTATTAAATACTCTATAAGCATTACTGGACAATGGATGTTCAAGAAATGAGGGATTTAAGAACCCACCTTTATCTTATAGAATATTTGTAATAAAGGATTTATAAAACCTCCTTTGGGTCCAGACATATTATTAATAATGAATTTATGAACCCACCATTGTCTCATAGGTTTCTTATTAGAATATATTAATGATTTTGAGAAATAAACATTATTTTATTTAAAATAATGTGAGAATCAAGATGAAGTTGATGAGATATATGAACTAAAACATGCTGTATAGTTTTGATTTTTTGATAGAGAAAAATATTTTCTAGTTTAGGTTGTAAAATATGTTTTGGATAATTTTCATTGTCTTGGACAATATCCCAATCCAATAGTATACCTAGGAGTTATTTGATTATAATATAATTGAGTGAGTGTGTCATTCCCATTATTGAAGGATTCTATAACCTTCCTTAATTGATCATTAGATATCTTTAGATCATTATTTTCATTTAGATACTTTCCATTTTTCAAATTCTCAATAGTGATTTCATATTTAATATTTGAAAGGAATGCATATTGTTTCTCTAATGATTTATACATATCTTTTATTTCATTATGGTTTTATTCCAACATATTACAATATATAAACATTTCAATTTTTGTCATATTTTCAAATTCATATTCATCATTAGAATAATAATATTTATGTGTTGGTGAGTCAAGGGTAACCTCATATGTGTTTTTCATGAATCACATGTTTTCATTCTTCACTTTCATATCCTGAGAAGAATCAGATTCATAGGATCTATCCTCAGATTCACTCCATGTGGCTTTAATTGATTTCAAATATTGCATATATTTATCCACATATTTCATTCTATATATTAGCTTTGGACAGTCTACCTTGACATGTCCTTTTCTTGTGCATTCATTTATTTGGACAGTCGTCTTGTGATTATAAGAATCCATAGTTAGGTCATCCCCAGTGTTCCTAGTTGTAGAAAGGATCTTATATTCTTCTTCAACAGAAGACATGACTTCCAAACCCATGCTCTCTAATTTCATTTTCATCTTTATTTTACATTGTTCATTATTGTTTTCATTAAAGAGTATATGTCTTTTGGTATCATCTTCTTCCAGTATATTATCCATAATGAGATTTTATAAGGTTTTTGAAGGAGATAGAAATTTAGATATGACAGAAATTTTATGATCCTGAAATACAACTAAATTCACAGTTGAAATTTTTATCAAAGCAGTCAAAAAAATTGAGAGCAATAACTTAACAGCGATAAACAAAATGCCTTTGATATGAAATGTGGGTTGGAGTAGATCACTCAAGAGGGGGGATGAATTGAGTATCAATAATTGTTTTTTCCAAATAATTGTTATTATGAAAAACAATGATTCTCAAAAATTTAAAATATATTCAAATTCAGTTTTTAGTGAATTTAAAAGTCCTGTATGTTCATTTTTTCTTATAAGATTGATAGGGTCTTAGTTTTATTAATATGAAATTTACTATAAATGTGGAAAACCCCTTCTTTTATAAATTAGATATATACACTTACTTAACATACTATCAGATTTTTTTTTGATTTTATGTAATTTGAAATAAAATAGTGTGTGAAATATAAAAAAGAAAGCGCAATGGAAGTGAATATAAGAGATCCCGTCTCATGTCGGGACCAAATCCTCTCCACTTTCTGATCACCTTCCATAAGCGGTTTAAATTAAAAAATAGTTCTGATCCACAACGCAGATCGGGGTTTGCAATTTCACATAGGTCTATCTAGGTACAAGTACCTCTACCACAGTTCTATGTGTGAAAATAAGAAAACACGACACACTCGACCTCTTCCACACACAACAGTGGGATCCAAATGTGTAAAAATAATTGAAATTGAGGATATTAAATATCCTATAGTTACGAACTAGAGACAATGTGTGTGTGTCAAATGGAAATACACACTGCTCTAAAATATCTGTAAAAATTGAACAAAATTGATCTAGAAATGTTGAGTTGAGTTTAGATGGATATATGTGTTATGAATTTAAGTATTGTAATCCTTGTTATATACGGAGTTCAATTTGTGCCTTTCTCGTATGTTGTCTCAAATAATAGAGATTCGTGGACTTTTGGTTCTGCCTCCAAGGATAGACAATGTTCCAGCCTTTTTCTGTGAGTTTTAGTCGATGAAGCACAACACAATTAATATTGGCCTTTATCTCCTGTAAAGATCTTTCTAAAATTAATGAGTTTATTATGTAAGCACAAGAACATGAACATGTAGTGTTCTTAATCTATTCTGTAGATTCACATGTTCTCTATTATTTCTATTTCACTACAATCTCAAACGATATTCTCTTATTATATATTTTGTAACGGCTGATAGTTGGAATCATCATGATGGGTGCCTAACAACATCTACCCTCATACTATCCTTTGAATATCCTATAGAAAACACTAAATATTGATATAAACATTAATTTGACTAAATATGACTGTTAGTAAAAATTTAAAACACTTTATGAAAATATGGTATAGTATATAAGAAATGATGTCACTGTATGTTGTTGTAGTGGTTCCATAAGAACAGTGTTAGAAGAACTATGTCATATGACTGGTGTCTCCACAATAGTAAGTTCATCCATGCCTTCGAGCGGTGTCATAAGGTGTTGTTGAACTGATAGTAGAGGCACATAACAGGTGACTAAGGAAAATAAGAAGATTTTATTCCTTTTCCAAATATAATGGATTAGTATCTTCATGGAACTGGTGACTATTTCATGACATCAGAGAGGGACCATTGACTGGGTCACGTCATTTGCGACAAATTAATTCTCTATCTGAGAGGGACCAGTGATTTTTTCAATTCATTTGTGAGAAACAACTAATCTGTCTGTACATAACCAATGACTCAGGTAAATCTATAGAGGACCAGAAGTGGTGGCACATCCTTTGAGAAATATTTTGTTTCTCTATATAGAACCAATGACTTTGTCTCATACATAGAAACATTTGAGTAATCTATCATGGAACAGAAACTTAACAGTAGGGTCAGATAAGGAAATCATGATGAAAGAGTCCTTAAACATGATATAATTGGAATGATGATGTGTTCATTAATTATTTAAGCATTAAAATGATATGTTATTATCATAACCTAAGTACTGATAAGTTTTTGTCAAACCTTAAGAGAGTCTAATAATCTTAGAGATGTAGTAAGGGGTTTTTCCTGTTTAAAATATATGAAAAAACTCATCTCCAATGATGAATGACAAAAATAGAAAATTACAAGTGATGTAATGCACCTCAAATAATGGAACTAAAGGGAGATAGATGCTGATGAATTTGAAAATAACTTGAATCCATATAACCGTATCGTTTCAATGAAGAACACCATTGTGGTAGGGGTTCATTTTTATTCACGATTACCCAGTATTAATTCTAATGTAATGAATGTGGTCAACTCATGAACAAGTTGATCAATAGATTACTCATTATTACAGGAGGATATTTTTTCCTTATCTATATTATGATTACTTATTTTTTGATCTAACATCAAATTGGGGTCCCATGTTTTCTAAACCACTAACACAGAGTGTGTGGGGCTACACGAATAAGGACCTAGCCACTCCACCATGTGTGTTTTTTGCATTCTTCATGACTATTTCATTAAATATATATAAAGGGGGATTTGAGGCCATCACAAGGAAGATGGAATCCCAAGGATTTCATATGTTCAATATGTACAAAGAAAAGAAAACTGGAGTAGATCTGATGGTCCACAGAAAAACCATTCTGCATGCCAGCACAGACAAAGACACGCGGCGATGACCATGTGTGGGGGGAGGCATTACAAAATTACATAATAGATGATGATCTATGGCCATATCATGCAACGAATATGCAATGAGGATGCGTCACCATATCGTGTCACTCACCGTAGGCCGTGGTAAATTGACCGCAGTGGAGTTACTGGCCCCATAGACGACCAGAAGTGCAAGGTGGGTCTGGACGCGACTTCCCTCCATGTCCCAACCAAGATCATCGGTCTTGGCATGGGCCATCCTAGAGGGCTGGACCCACCCCTACAGGATAAAACCAAGATGGTCCTAGTTCCATGAGGTCTGGTAGGGTTGGACCGGACCAAACCTCTGAAAAACAAAACCCTTTTTGGAAAAACGTCAATATCATTCAAATGAGGCATCCGATTGATGAGTCATTTGAGGCGTTGGAAACCACACGATGAGGTAGACCTTTTGGAATACTATACGGAGGCCTTCATTGATGTTGAAAATTCAATGAATGACTTGAGGATCAGTTTTCTATGAATCATGCGCACTATGTCCGGAAACCCTATATTAGGTTGGGACATAAAGACTATTAGAAAGAGGCCCAAGGGGGATCATCTAAGATGACCTAGTGGGAAGCAGTGTCTGGGTGACCCGAAAGGCCCACAGTGGGGAGTATCTCTCTATGACCTGACAGACCCAGAGTACCTGGCAGGAGTACCTCAGTATTGCCATAGTGGGAAGCATCTTATGTGTGACCTGACATGACCATAGTGGGGAGAAGCTTTTGTGTGACCCAGCATACCCATGGTACTCATTGGGGATTAGTACCACTATAGTCCAAGTTTAGTGGGAGGTAGATTATCTATGACCCAGTAGACCCATTTTACTCATTTAGGGGTTGTTATCCAACATTTGAAGGTGTTCGACGATTTGACTTATGGTCCTGTTTCCATACTCTAGATTATACATGGTGTGAGACGTCATTATTCATGATAATATGTCGTGGTATTATCTATGGAATTTCCTTTAGGTTTTTGAGTCCCTACACTATATATTGTTACTCACCCATGCATACAATTCTCCCACATATGTTTTGTCTAGTGCATATTGCTGCCCCCATGACAGAGGACTTTGAGGCCCATGACTCAGTGGTGCTCAGTGAGACCAGGCAACCATGGAATACTTCTACAGTATCCAGTAGCTACTCTACTCTTACCCATTAAATGGGGTTTCAAGGGGACGAAATTAAAAATTTTCCTTGTACTTTTCTATTTCCAATTTATCTTCCATTGGGTTTTTATTCGGGGTCATTAGACCTACTATTTTTACTTTTACTCAGGGATTGTTTCGTTTCATACATTTCTACTTTTCTAGATTTTGGAAAAGTTTTTTTGTGCTTGCATACCGGTACTCATGGAAATTCATTCAACTTGTAGGTTGATGCCTTTGACACTAGTCTCCAAACCCTAGCCACTAGGAGTTGTGATTGAGGATGTCACCATATGTTCCCTAGGAAACTATTTGCAATAGAATCCATGTGGGTTAAAATTATATGTATTTAATTCCCCATGTAACCTATATGGTTTTTTATATTTTCTATATTCTGTAGAAATATCATTTTTTTTAAAATAACAATAAGATACATGTTAGTTGAGAAGTATGTCTTTTTAAAAATAATTTCATATGTTTATAAATACTATGGGACTAACAGTATATATCCTTCTCTTAATATACCATAATGATATTTTATGCTTATCTTGTGTTTGAAAATGATTTTCATGGGGTATAATGACTGGTAGAAGAAATAATGAACAAAAGATTAATATTGTTTACCAAAACAATTATCATGAAGTATTTCTAAAGATTAATATTTTGTAAAAAGTGGATATTATTTTGTTATTATCCTTTTATATTATTATAGGATGTTATTTATGTAACATGTCATAATTCTATAAATATAAAAATAGGAAATCATCCCCAAATGGTAATAATGTTTGATCTTGACTAAAAAATATGATTATTTAATTTTTAAGGTTGGGTCCTTTTAACAACTTCAACATGAATTCTCATTAAAAAAGTTAGTAACCCTAATTATTGTATAACCATAAATAAATACATAATCATTGTTCATTTTTTTAATAAACACAAATTATAAAAAATATTCCATAAATATTATAATTTTTAATACTCACAGATTAATTTATAATCTACTTCATAATCAAATTATTTAACAATTCTGATTTCATCATTACGTTCCAATACACATTATCATTCAAAATATTAATTCAAATCCTTTATTACAATAATATACTAAATAATATAATCATATTCTACAATACATAATTCATGAATCCAAATACACAAATAATTCAATACTTCCAGTTTAATGATTTTCATGTAGTAGTTCAGTACATGGAAAGTAATAAAAATCAATGGATAGAGAATAATGTTGGTTTGTATGAATGTGATTCATCATTTCATTATGACCATTGAAAAATGAACATTAATAAAACTCAATATAAATCTTACTCTATGTTTTTGGAATCTCATAGATGATCATGTTGTTAATCATATATTGCGATAAATGATTGGGCATAATCACAATTTCAATCTCTCTAGTCATCAATCAATTTTTTTTACATAGTAACAAATTTATCCATCTGATTCAATGATAATAGGAATAATTTTTCTTCCATAAATTGACTAAATGAAAAGCATATTGTAAGAAAAAATAATCATAATAGAAAAACAAATAATCAAGAAAATAAATTATATGATGTATAAATCATGACCCTTTCATATTTAATATCTGAAACATTAGGTTTATAATTGGTTATTAATAGTAATTTTATATTTATATCCTTCATGATGGACTGTATATATTTTTTTAATTCCAAAAGAATATCCCAAGGGTTTATAATAATAGTTGTGTAGAAATTCCCATTATCGTGCACCACTACCTGATCGAGTATAGCCCAATATAGAATTTTATGGGATGGATCAACTAGGTGAAAAAATTTTATTTCCAATTCCACATGTAGTTTCTAAATATGGATGTGTGTCTATGAATCCAACCACTCTATAAATTTCAAAAATTTATTGTCATTTTCTCTTACATTAATAGATATGCATACTTATTTTTAGATATATCCCTATAAATATTTATAGGAATATCTAGAGGGATATCACTAAATTACAAAAATAGAAGTTTCCAATGTATAACTAAACCCTTTATTTGATTAAAACTATCACAAATAAGGATTTTCATACATGGATATTGCATTTTTTGGATGGATTATCTATACATTAAAAAAATACCATGGACTATAATAATTTAGTATTTTTTGAATCCTAAAACATAATCTTCCAATATGTTGGTACATATTCAATGCTTCACATAATTATTTTCCATTGTAGTAATAATCAAGAACATATAAAATATAAAACATTTCTTCATATGATTGAGAATGTAAAATAATTAATGGTGAGCTCAGATTCTCAGTATGGGTTATCATAAGAGATACAAAATCATCATGTGAACATATGGTTTTTAGTACATGAGCATAACATTTGAAAACCATACACCATTTATATATTAAATTAATAATGATTCCTGGGAAAAATTAAATTTCATAGGATAAGAATAGTAATATAATAAAAGATATGATCCATTTGAGAATAACATTGAAATGATAATGAATTTTTGGATTAGACATAAACTTGGAAAATAATTTCCAAATTAATCAAATCTCACTACAAATAACATAATATAGGAAAATTTATTTTACTAATCTAGGTTCATATTACGTTATTCTATAAATTATTGAACTAGGATCACTTTCCATTCAATCCTGGTCTCACTGATTTGATTTCACTAATAATTATATTTTAGACTATCTTAAGATGTATATAAATCTTGAACCCATACATTGGAAAGAGATATAGGTCCAACCCATCAAATAAATAACACTATTTTTTATTTTTATATAAGATAATTATCATTAATAATACATAACCTATGATATGAAATGGTTTTCATAAAAATTTAATTGTATCATTACCTAGGAAATTGAGATAGGTTTGGTTAAAATTTTACCAATGAATAATCCATTACATGAAGCTGATTCTATATTTAGTTCCTTATGGTATAACCCATGAAAGAAAAATTGATTCATAAAAATGATTACATAAATTTATAAACCATTCATATAATTAATTTGAATGGTTTCATTGGTTTATACCCCCATTATGAAATATGTAACACCAACATACATTATTTTAGTTGGATTTTTTTTGAAAAATAATTTAAATCAATTGTTGAGGCAAATAAAATTTTGTATTTGATAAATAAATTTTAATAGATATATTAATTTGGAAAAGAAAATTAATTGAAAATAACATTAAATTTTTTTAAATTATTCATTTTTGTTGAGGTTTCTCATGAATTTTGATAATTATGTTCATATAGTACACATTATAATGATGGGTTCTTTAACATTTTTCATAAAATCTAGATGGTATTTATTTTGGAATAATATATAGAGACTGTAGTCAATAATTTATTTGAAAATTAATCAGGGGTAAAAAATTATTTTAATATTCATAATATAGTAATTTATATTAAATAAACAATTTTTAATAGACATGGTTTTGAATGAAAATAAATTTTAGACCAAAAATATAAAGTATGATTTTTATAAATTATAATAGTTATATATACAACCAAATAGAGGGAAAAGGTTACCATTACATGATGATATCATTAATAACAATACTATAATATAACAGAATATAATTATAGATACGTACACAAGGATAATTTAAATATAGAGAGTTAATCATAAGTAATCCAGATAAAAAATGAGACTGTAATATATATTCTTCACCACATTAGAAAAATTAATTCATGATCCCCAAGAAATAATAACATATAAATAAATTCAAAATGTCATAAAAATGAAAAAATTCATGATATAAAATGATATAAGTCTTTATATAATCTCTGAGAATGAATATTGGTTCAATAACATAAAGTACATATTAAAGTCTGTAAATTGCGGAATAATTTCCTTTTCTTAAGTCTTAACATCTAGCATTGTCATTTAAACATGCATTATAATAAATATAAATTTCTTACAAATATTCCATATTACTATTTCCATATATATAAAAACATATTTGATTTACATATGACCATTTACATCCTATTAATTTATAATTCCATGTTAATAATATGTTTTGGGTAATAACATCGTTATTTTTCTTATATGTTTTGAATTGTTATATTTTTTATTAAATTACATTTTTCATGATTTCCATATATAAATTATTATAATAATTATATAAATATAATATATATAACAAATATATATTTATTTCTTGTAATAAATAAAATTTAGTGATATAAAATGAAATTCAACATTTATGGTGATGGTCTTTCATACCAACACATGAATGATGTTCCCATTACCATGTCATGTTGAAATAAAGAGAGGTAAGTGAAATATATAAATATTTATTTATTTATTTATGTTATAATTAAAGTAGAATGCTTTAAATATATATATATATATCATATATTATTATCAAATTTATCCTTAATACCTTACATGTAAAGAATGAATGAATCATATCACATTGTTAGGTGATAGTCCTCTTTACACATCAATGACTTTATCACATTCCCATAAAATGGAATTCATAAAGGTATGTGAAATATAATAATTAAATAAGGAATAATACATGAAAAATATCACTTATATCATATTTAAATTGAATTTCAATCATTATTCTAGACCATTAAAGTGGTAATGGAAAAATTAAAGATATTGGTTCATGAGGAGGTAGTTTTCTAAACACATGAATGATGATTTCAAAACCTATTTTGTGGATGTGTTTGTGGATTATGGCCATAACCTTACCATGAAAACATATCATACATAATATAATGTGTGTTCTATATGATAATTATTTATAAATAATTTTTCCATTTTGAGTATGTAATGAAAAAAAGGTATGTTATTGAACACTACATCTTCTTTGGGTGTCTCTATTTGATTTTTTAGCAAAGGACCACCATAGTATGTTTTTTAACCAATTTAACAATTTTATGATTATTAGAGGGATGTGAAGAATATATTTTGGAATATATTTGTAAAAATATGACATATAGGTGTGAATAAGGGTGGAATGTGGGTGTCCATATAAAAGTGAGGTTGGTGGAAATTTTGAAATTTTTTAAAGAGTAGACTCCACCATTTTTTTCAGGTAAACTATATTTAAAAAAGGATAAATATCTATAATATAATGTATAAAGTATAAATATATTTTTAAAAGTGTTATTGGATTATTTTATACATCAATTGGGATGTTTTTGTCGATTGTTTTCTTGGTTAGTTTGTTTTTCTCTAAATCATCGTGATTTATTTTAACTATTTTAAACAATAATATTGATAACTTTTTTAATAAATTATTATGAATTATCAATTATTATTATTCCAAATATGAAAAAAAAAATTCCCAAATTCACTTCACATATGTGGAATATGTTAATCTAAAAATTATCTTACATATGTGTTGAAAAATAAGTTTTGTTAAGATAAAATGTTCAAAATTTACTGAGTTTTTATATCGTAGTTCAATATGAAAATTATTCTAATGACTAAATTTTAATTTATATTTTTAATAGAATTATATTTAATATAAAAGGAATTTAATATATAATTTCACATTTTAAATTATATAACCAAAACTGATGTTTTTTAATAAAAAAACTTATTTTTCACTAATAATAAAAAAATAAATATACTTGTAAAAATCCCAAAACAACAGCCTAATATAATTTTATTATTATTTATACAAAAAAATTCAGTTTTAATATAAATTTTCATATAGTGGTAAAATTTAATTTCATATTATGTTCCCCATGAATGGTTATACAGTCTATTAGAAGAATTCTTTATTTAAAATGAAACAACTATTTTATAAATGCTTCATATTTATTTATAATTAGTAGATAACTAATAAAATGATGAAAAAATATATTTTTCTATGTTATTTAATAATATTAATTCAATCCTTTATAATGGCTAGGTGATAAATATCTCATTAATTAATATTATTAATTGTATAATGTAGTTCGTTAAAACATGGCACTATTTGTAATAGATTCCCGAAATAGTAACGTGTATACTGCATGATAATTGAAGTGTTCCATGTAGTGAAAAATTATGTTCGTGTTGTGTATAAAGAATGATTAACTTGGTGTATACTTAAACAAAATCCATGATTTTTAATATATATTATAATAAAATATAACTCATATTAACATGAGGTGTTCTAATAGAACTCTATAACATGCTCAAGAATCAAAATTGACATGAAAAATCATGAATCAGAAAACAAGAAAATTATCTCCTCAATATTTTGGAATAATGAATGAAAAATTAATAAAATATGTATAATATGTAATAAATGAATGATATATGATATTATTAATATTGAAATGTTGATATTATAAATGAATAAAAGGTTTATAACCAATATACAGGTGGTAAAATTACAATAATCTAGATTGAAGCACAACGTAAGGGATTTAAGTTAAAATTTCATTCCATTAAGGAATATCGTAAGGTTATGTAGATAATTTATTTTATATGATTTATATGCTGATAATTTTACAGGTATTGTCATTAATAAATAATTAGTAATGATATTTTACGTTTCATTTTATATTATTTTACAACACATCGTTTTTTTTCATTTTCAAATAACCGGATTTTGGGTTTTCGGTACCCATACACAGACATTGAAACATGTAAATTCCAAAAAACACATCCAAAATCCAAATTAAAAATTAAAAAACAAACAAAATCATACCAAATATCAAACAGAAAGGTTGTACAACACACGCCTCATGACACACCGCCTCCTCGAGCCATACAGCCATCCGTCAAGCATCCCACCAGAACAGAGATCCGGTGAACCCAACCACCGGGGAGTCATCTCTGTCCCATGCCAGGTATCACCATATGTCGAAGATCCAAATGTTGAAACACCAAATAGGCTATGAAAACCACATATGAAACAACACCACACAAACACACATCCAAGATCGTCATCCTTGAATCATTGAAGAATATACTCAAAAAAAGATCATGAATCCACAAAAAGAAAAATAAAATCCAAAATAAAAGATTAACCAACCCCAAAAAACCCAAGATGGAACCCCAACCCTTGGTGTTCCTCCTCATTCTAGGAGGTTTTTGTGGCGTCTCTCTGCTACGGTGGGGGTTTTTTGGCTCCTTCGGCATCGCGGCTAGCCAGATTCCCTCGAATCCTGCCTCTTCGGATAAGGATTCACTCGGCGGCGTGGTGACCCTTCGTGGATGCATTCATACGCCTGTAGTCTGTGGGTCCTCCTTTTCTCCGATGATCACATTGGATTTTCTCCATGTCTGATGTGGTCATTCTATTCGGTGACGACGAGACCTTATGATCTTCATTACATTGTGATGTGGGATTTTTCCTTTTTCTCCAGTTGACGTCCTACAGTGTTGAGAATTGCAGTGACTTTCTGATTGTAAACATTGATCTTTTTAAGGGATTATTTCACAATCTAATAATATTTTAGAATGTTAATTCATCAATTTCAATTGATGGACTTTTTTAACATTTATAAATAAAACCATTTCATTATACTCTAGTCTAGATATTAATTATTTTTTCATGTTATTGAACAATATCTACCTTTTTATGTTAAATAACATCTAAATTGTTTTTATGAAAATTGGACTTTATTTCAATTTTCATGTGTAAATCCATTTTAATAAAAAAATTAATAATATTTAAAAATAAATTAAAAAATATTATTGAATGTTTTTTATAAATGTTTATTATATAAAATTTAACCACTTTCTATTTTTAAAAAATATTATCAATTGAATATTTATTTTTCCTTTTACAAACATGAAATTTTTTAAATATATTTATAGTGAAAGGGAAAAGTACTTTTAACTTTTAAAAATTGTTTAGAACTAGTACCTTTTATGACTATAATTTATTTAAATATTATATTTCATTTTAACATGGTCATTTATAAAAAAATTTACTTACCAAATATTATAAAAATTCAGAGTTTTATAGTTATTTTTAAATTAAATTATATTCAAAATGATTTCTGTTTTAAGATGTGATTTTACAAAATGATATATATTTTTTTGTGAATTTGTTTTGAATAAATTATTAATGATATTTATATTTATCAAAGAAAACAACACTCTAATATTTCTCTAATGGGTATACGTTTTATTGATAGCATCCTTATTATTTCTCTCGATGGTTTATGGTCATTGTTTTTCCAATGATGGTATTGAAATTCACTTATTTAATTCTTTTTGTAGTAAACATATTCTCCTAAAATGGAAACATCCCTATGATCATTAGAAAATAAATATCCCATAATTATACATATTATTAAACTTGTACATTTTATGCATAAAATGCATTTCATTTTATTCATATGGTGATCTACATTGAGAGTCAATTATTTAGATGAGGAAATAGTTATTATTTGATCTTACATTATGAATATGATTATTAAAGGATAACACACATTTTTATTAATTAAATTTATTATTTGATATATATGAATCTTTTATACAGGAAAAAATGTGGGTCCTATTTATAAACATACCATTTATGTGTCATTACTCCCATGAGGTGAATCAATATATTTTTTTTGATTTTTTTTGGATAATCCCATTGTGGATGTTCCTATTAGTTTAAAACATTCTTTTGAAAGGATCATCAAGTAAAGGTCTTATGAATATAGTGATCATGTAATTAAATAGTTAATAATTAGTTTCATTATGAATCCAGTTGTTATTATACATGATATTTTCACAATGATATTGTTTCTATTTTATTTACATTCATAGTTATTTAAATGAAATATATCATCTTTAATAGAATTTTCCAAATCAATTATTTGTTATGTAGTAATTTAAATGGAATTTGATTTATGTTATTTACATTTACATATTAATTATTTTTATTAATTCATTATACCTTTTGATATAATTACTATATTTGATCAATTGATGGCACACAATTTTTTTTCCCTTTATCATGAATACATGAAGTGAACTATGTTGGACATGTGGTGCTATTATGAATTCAATTATGGTATTCTAGAAAAAAAATTGTGTTATCATATATTTTTTTTAAATTTCATGCAATTCATAAGTACATTTTGTGAAACCAATAAAACTAAACTATTTCATCCTTTATGATGCATTTCCTTGTATCTTATTCAAATTTAAAAATTCAGAATCATGATTTGACCTACTGGAGTTAAGATTTTTGTAGCTGGTATCTGAGGATGTTTAATAAAACCCTTGGAACATGGATTTAAAAAAAATATTGGTAAACATAACCATAGGATAGAAATTTTCAGATAAGAATAGAAGAACATAATAATTTTTTAGTAAGGAAGTGATTTAAGGGTTTTTACTATTAAAACATCCATGTTGTGATACTACAAGTGGATTTTTTTGTGGAATACAGTATCATAGGTGTGATATATCAAAAAAGCGTACAATGGTTATGACCTGATCATCACATAGTTCCAGAAAAATTGAAATACTTTGCTCCATGTTTGACACGGTTTCTGGATATGCTAGGCATAATTTATATTTTCATTACAAACCATTATGTAATATTTGAATAGAAGATGAAAAATAATTACCTTTGTTAAACTTAATGTATATTATTTTGAAATGAAGGTGTATAGATGAAAATTTAAAATGTTTTTTTGTGATAAAATTGTTGGTAATAGAATTCATTTTCAAGAAAAAATGAATATCCTGATATAAGAAAATTAATATCATTTTAGGGATCCATTTATTGTTTGTCGTATTAAGTGTGGTGAACCATAGATTTTTTTAGGTTAATTCCAACTTCTTAATGGTTATCAATATGCCCATGAAAGACATATTTATAAATAAAATAGATGATGTTTTTATGTATTGGTTTATATGAATTAAATTGTATAAGAATTATTACCAATATTATTTTGCATATAAGAATTACGAAGAATCTATGGATTAGGTTGATTTCAGACTAAAATATGACTTCATTAAATTATGTTTTGAGGATACCACATTGAGTTTACGTGTATAATATTTACCATAGGTTCAAATATTAAACACCTATTTTTTGGTTTAATGTAATGGTATTTTACAATGATTAAGAATTTTTTTGTTAAAATTTAGAGAAACTATATTTTTTATTCGAAAAGTTAAATTCTGAATAATACCAGTATATATTATTTACATATGTTAAATGGTAATAATAACATTTAGGTTTAATAAGATAATTAATTACATTGTACTGATAGTGAATTATCATTATTAGAAGTAATTGGAGATAATAAGTGTCATTGAAAACTCGAGTAAAAATATTATTTAATAATTAATTGTTTTTGAAGTACTTATATAATATATTTCTTTTTAAAATTTTATAGTAATTATTTTAATTTAGATTAAAAAAATAAAATACCACTTGTTAGGTGACAACCTTTCATGTTTTAAAAGGCCAATGGTTTTGAACCCATGATAGAATGAGGATAAGGTTTTAGATCCTTCTACTGGATTATGTGATATCTTAGTTAATATGTATATTTTTAATTTTTTTTTACTTTTTTAATATAATTATTAATGAAGAACTAATGGTGTTCCATTGATTTTTAGAGATTAATTTATTACATTAGATAGCTTGTACAAATCAAATTAGGTTTGGAAACTAGTTATAGGCAGACAGAAGGAATTGTCACTCTTTTGGGGATCATACAATCCTTTAAACGTGAATTTTCATGTGTTAGAAATAATTTGTTTTCTATTTAATTAGAGTAGGATATGAATTTGAAATTAATCAAATCAAAACCATTGGATGAAATCGTGATTATGAATTATATATTTATCAAGTAATTATATTTCCTTATATTCATTGATAGTAAAATCTTTCCTCAACATTAAAAATATTCTCTTGAAAAATGTTATCAAATTTAATTAATATCCAATAAAAATGACGTATCTAAAATCATCACAAATTTATGGTTCCGATGTCTATAACTATTCATAAACCATTCACATTCTTGTTAATGATGGCCCGAGTCACTCTCTAAAACTATTTACCCATTTATTCTTTTCCCATAACTTCACATTAGACAAATGTTATCCTAAATAGAAACATAGTTTCCAATTATTACATATTAACATTTTTACATCCCTTCATCTATTATTTAGATGATTTTTAATAGCTTATTAAATGATGTTGATTTTTCATTAATGTTATTCCATGAGGAAACACATGATTAATGAGTTCAAAATTAAATTGACATGACACAAATTATTTAAGTAAGAGGGAATTTTACACCCAAATTTGTTAAATGAAGGAATATTTTTTCGATATAATATTAGATTATAATAAAATATAACACTAGATAATTTAATAAATATTTAATTTGGGATAAATTTATTCTCTTCAACATCTTACGGAAGACACAACCCTGACTCAATATGAACCACAGTATAGTATACTATTTTTACCTATCCTGTATGTTGCAATGTATGAATAATACCATATAAATTATTAAAAATATAGTTATGTATTTCTTATAAATAAAATAATATTAATTTAAAATAAAAAACAATAATTTATTTTTCAAAATTCAACTTAGTCATGGTTTATACAAATAATTTACAAATAAATTTAAACACTATTAGAAAAATACTATTATAAAATGTAATTTATTTTTTAAATCATAATATTAAAATTATCATATTTATAATTTTTTGGATTTTTTTAAATTTTTCATTATTTATGTGTATTAAAAATACTGAATTACAATGAAAAAAATTCATTCTATTTAAATTATTTATTACATTAAATTATGTTTTTTACTATACTTTGAGTAAAATTAGTTTAATTGTTTAAAAATTTATCTAATTTATGTTATATTATTAATTATATTATATACATTTCAAATAATAAGTTTTTGAACATTTGATCATTTCCCCTTTAAAACCATTCTTTCTCGTTGCGCCTGGTGGATTAATTTTATATAAAATTTTACCAAATTAGATAATTGAATTTTGAAAATGGATTTCAAATTTTAAATAAAAATAATTAATATTTTCTAATAGGTTCAACAAAACTTTTTCAGTAGAGAATATTAAAAACAATACAAATTAATTATCACGGATAAAGTAAATAAATATTTAACAATGGATTAACTATGATAATTAGGGATAAAAACGACAAATAATGATCTAAAAAATAAGTTGGATGACCATATTTCTACTTTTTATGTTATATAATAAAGAATAAACCATTTAGGAGTGTTTTTTCATGATTAGAATGTGATTTTGATTGCATATTTTCAAAATATTACAAGTATGGTACCCACCCACATATAAAAATCCACCGCAATATTAACTTCATCAAACCATATCACCCATTTTTCTTCCAATAACTACTGATAAAAATTACCAAATTTTTCTAATATAGCCTTATAGTAATTATTTTATGATTAAATAAAACCTTGGATTTATTTTGATGCAAACCGAAGGAGGATATCAAAAGAATAAGTATCATTCTTCAATGAGAATTTTAATTTTATTTTATTTCTAAACGTAATTAAATTATTTTTAAACAATTAGGATATAATAACCTCAGTATAATCCATATAATGTGATTCTCAAATTATATGTGAATTACCTACACCATATCCACTTCCATAAAATGTGTTACAAAATCCTCATTAATGTGTATTGTGCACAACCACCTCATGAATATACGTTGTCCATTTTTCTATTCTAACAATTTTAATTGTGTATGATAGTATACCATATATATATATATATATATAATTTATATAAAATATTCCTTTATATTAATTATATTATATATTGTGTTTTCACATTAAATTACATCAGGTATATGATACTTTCGTTTGATTGTATAGCAAACTACCACCTAACGAAGTCATGTCAATCATCTTTCACTATCTATATACATCGTAGGTGATATGGAAAATGTTAATATGTAATATAAATGAATTTTTAATTACATTAATGACATATTTATCAATTTAAAATTATAATATATCATTATATTTCATACATTCTCTATCACATAAAGATGACAACATCGTTTGTGTACAAGTGTACTATGGCTTTCACCAAGTGATGTTACCCTATTTTCAACATCACACTAAATTTTATATATCTATTAGAATATGTAAGGAAATTATTTTTTATATATTATATTATTACTAATATTTAATGATAAAATTTTACATTCATTTTTAGTATAATGATCATTAATGATTGAATACTTTATGCAAGTGTATGTATGGTCTACCTTCTCTATGATAGTAACATACATCATTTATGTAAAAAATCATTCATTTTTTGTATTAATATTGTAATTAATTGGAAAAATTATTAATATTCCATTATTATTTTTATGTAGATAATATTACTGTATAACATACACTTGAATATAATAATTCATGGAAAATCATGAATGAGAAAAAAATGTAATTAACACTATAAAATATTTTAATAATTAATTATTTTTAGAAAAAATTGATAAGATGAAATTTCAAAAATATATATGATATTATTAATATTATTATGCTCTTATTAATAAGTAATTAATTATTTGGGACAAATATAAATGTGTTTAATGAGAATTAAACCAAATTAAATTATGTGGTATGAGATATTTTATGAATTACATTTCATTGGGCCATATTGTAATCCCATGTGGATAATTCCTTTTATATGATGAATACAATAACCCATCTACATGTAATATAAGTAGTACATAATTATTCAAAAAAATTATGCATCAATTTGATTTATTTTATATATGGTGTTTTGAAATTAATTTGATGAAAGGGAAAATAATCTCATAACTCATTTTTATTTCGTTGTGTTATTTCAATCCATCATTGTTTATAGTATTCAATGATTTTAAATGTAATGAAATTTCTATAAATATTTTTTTATTTAATAATTTTTATTTGGGAAATAATTTTGATACACATAATGGATTAATTAATTATTTCTATATTCAATTTTATGAAGATTTTATGGGTTTATTTCAAAATATCAATCTAACGGATATTAATTAATATTGAATTTTAGATGATAGAAATTATTTTATCATTTTCGAAAAAAAACCCATTTATTTTCTTCTCTAATGATTACTCAAGATATTTTCAATTAATATAACAATTTTCAGCAATTGTTTACCACAAAAATCTAACAAAATTATTTTAATAAAATCTAGAATCATTTCCTTATTAGATCGAATAAATATTTTATACTAAAACATTTTTTATAAACCTGTTTTTAAAAATAATTTTATCCATTTAAAACTGAATTATTAAATTAATATTTATCCATTTTATCTTATAACAAATTGTTTTCAAATGTATGTACTTTTAGTTTTCCAATGAAGAAACATTTTTAATCTATATAAAATTAAAAATTAATGTTATGTTTTACATGAATAGAATTTATGGAATTAACTGCTAAAAATAAACCCTTTCATCGAATATTAAATTTCTTTCAAATGTTTAATTTTTAATAAATTGTTTCCTAATATTATAGTAATTCATTGTTCCAAAATGTTATTTGAAAAAAAAAAATCCACTTCTGTTCTAAATATTTGTTTTTAAAAAACTAAAAGGATCTTTTCCTAATGATATTTTTAAAGATCACTTAATGATTTTACAAGTTATTAATGATAAAGACCATTATCCTCACTTTAATGGATATATATTCTATTAATACCATATTTATTGTTCATCTGAATGGTTTATGATAATTTTAAATATGGAATGTACTAATATTCACTTAATTAATTCAATTTTGTAGTATATAACATTCCATTGAATTTTAAACAGTTTCATGATTATGAAAAAATTTCCCCTAAATGTATATATTATTTATTAGGGATATGTTTATTTCTTAAAATTTATATCATTTACACAAAAACAATTCTACCTAAAATGAAATTTTATATTTAGATTAATATAGATTATATGTATTCTCTACTCAATTCGGGTATATGTTGATATTGCCCATAATTTGTGAAATAAATAAATTATTTGACATACGGGGAATTATTTGGAAATAAAATAAGTGTGTTCAGCCTATCTATTTATGATTTCTTGATATATCGATAATCTCATGAGGAAGATATAAAATGTATCTTGAAATTAGTCGTCCATACATTATTGTATTGTACCTAGTATTTTAAAATTATATTTTTAACGGTAATGAAAGTAGACATATCATGATTAATAACATCATGGAATCAAATATTTAAGAATGTAAATCATTAATAATTTAGTTATTCCTCTATATGATATTCTGACAATGATATTATATCTGGATTCATTCCATTCTTGGTTTATTGAATATATGACATGTGTTTTTAGTTATCCCCCTTCCATAATGATTATTTGTTATACATATATTTAAATGAGAGGTTTTTTCATTTATTTACAATTCCATATTAATTATCCCTAATCTTGTTATATTAAATGTAAGTGTCTTCAATTATTAACCATTTCATATTATGTTTTTTATTGATTCATGGAATCCTCAACTAGACCTAACCCTTACCAAAAATTTGATCACACCATTAAATTATTTTACAATATATTGAATCCATTAATTGTAATATATTTGTTATGTAATGATGTTCTATATAGAATAATTTATTTATTTATTTATATTATCTTTTAATCAATTTGTTTCAAATATAATTGAAAGTATCAAGAATATATCAAGTTTAAAAAAATAAAATACTATTCAATAATTTGGGATGAGATTATTTATTTCATATTCCAATGTAATATAAAGTCATTGGGTCTGATCTACTAGGTTAATTATTGCTACAATTTTTTATAATGATAAATGACATTTCATTGTTGTGTAGGAAGTAGTTTCCACATACATAGGGAGAAAAAATTCTTATTTTTATAAAACAATAGTGATGTAGATAAATTTTTTTAATAATTTATGAATTAAATTTGATACATAATATATATATATTTGTTCTTCAGTTCCTTCCTTTGTAGGAACAAAAAATAGAATAATGAATAAAACTTCCACAACACTTCTTAGATTTGGTTGCCTAAAGAAATGATGATCAATTCTTAGGTTCTTTAGAGTGGATGTCTAGGGATGAATTAATATTATTATATAAATATAAATAAATATAATTATTTAAATGATACTGAATAGTTTACCTTATTCATTGTATGGATGATAAAGAGAACGAAATGTTAAAATAATTTCAAAGAAAAAACACAAACATCAATTATTATACTTTACTTGGAACTCTCTATGAAAATGAAGCTTTTAGGAAATATAACGGTGGAAAATATAGTGGTTTTAGGTATACGAGATATGAAATATAATATATTGAAATGATTTCAATTCAACTGTGAAATATTAAGTGATTATTTAAAGGGAATAAGTATTCAACATTTTGATGAAGGATTCTTGGAAATTCACAAGGGTAATAATTTAGAACCTAAATTATTTTCTATATAGTATTATAATTAGTATAATTTTATGAAAATTTATAAACCATATTTTAGTAATTTAAAACATTATAATTAATATATATATTAATAATGTTAATTATTTTTACTAATAATAGAGTTTTAAAATTTATACTAACCTTTTCATGATGATTCATTATATTACCTCCATTTAATCAAAATATTTTTATAAATTATTGGGAATATAACATTAAATTTGACACACATAACACATAAAAATTTTATTTACACAATTTGATTTAATAAAAAATGTTATTTATAAGATAAATTTCATTGATTTTTTACATTCATGAAAATAATGAATTTATTATAAAACAAATAGAAGGTATGAGGAATTGAAAACCCAAACACCAAATTTCACCATGAAAATATATTATTAAATGAATCAGATGAATTTTCATTAAAAGTTTTTAATCAAATGACTTAGAAGAATGAATGTAAATAAATTGAATTTATTAGTGGAATAAAATATTTTATATTTTAAAACGGTGGCCTTCAATTATATATTTGATCAATTATAATATTATATAATAATTTATCTCATGAACATCAACTAGTAATGTTATAAACATGATTATTTTTAATGTAACAAAATTTTATTACAATTCAAGTAATAATTATTATTTTCAAAAAATCAAAAAATATATCAAAATAAATTTTCACAATAATAAATCCATTAATGAAATTACATTCATAAAATTCACAAAACAAATTATGATCTTATCATTAAAATAAAATCAGATAGTATCATTGAAAACAATTTTTTATACGGAGTTGTTTTTTTCATTTTTGATATTATTCTAAAATTATTGCTAACAATAAATATATAAAACATGTAAAAACATTAATTTTATAAAATAACTTTTTGTATGAAATTTTATTTTAGGATTTTTATAAAATTAGTAATTGAGTAAAATGTTTAATGTGGTTTATATTTTTCCCATATTATATATATTTATAATTTTAAAAATTATTTTACCACTATTATTAATTAGTAATTATATGTATTAAAAAACAATGTCTATATCAGATTAGATTTTTTTTATTCATTTGTTGAAAATATTTTTACAATTTATAAATTTATACGAAATAACATGGGATGCTAGATTCCACCCACTTAAAAAATTACCTCCTCAAAATTACAGTATCAGGTTCTTATAAGAATAGGTATCCATAGAAAAAATATTGATACATCTTAATATATTATCACAATTGGGTGACGATCGTCAATGTTATGGGGAATATAATAAATTTTAATTGAACACACCCATTTTAATGAATTATTTCTATAAAAGAGTATTAAGGCTCATAAGAAGTATTTAATTTTATTCATTGATAAACAATACATTGCATCAAATTCTCAAATCCTCATATTTATGTATAATATCTTTCCCTGATCCAAAAATTAATGATTATTTAAATAGAAGACAAAAATTCTGATTCCAAAATAGATTCGATATTTTAGGAGAAATTATTATGATTTTACAAGGATTATTTCCAAATACATAATAATAATACTTATTAATGGTTTCCTAATAATAGAAATTATTAAATTCAGTGACTTTATGTTCATTGAAAATATCATATATAAAATAGTGCTTATAGAGGTAGTTTACATCAACAAATGATTGTTAGAGAGAATGGTAAACATAATACAACAATAATATACATCAATAGTCATTGTATATGTTCTTCCTCATTCCATGGGTCTCTATTGTTTTGGATTCCTACCATACACAATAATATTTATATAAGTGAATTGTCATTTTAAAATCATTAGTTCGCAACAAATATTAAATTAGATTTTTATTTATTGCCTAGAATTATTTCTTTCCACATTCCTTGTGATAACCAAAATTTTCAATTTAATTAATATTATGATGCTCAATGGTCTCCTTGACCTTAAGTAAATAATCTTAAAGTTCATATAATTTAGTTCAATAATTTTTCATATATGGAAATTTGATTATGATTTTCTTTATCTTCTTCATCACTTTATCATTCATTAGAACCAATATTTCTCTTCTTTGGTGGGTTATCAGCTTCTAATTTTTAACTTTTTAATCATAATTCATGATATTATGTTTTAAATAATAACTTTTTTTCATTAGAACTCACATTGCATTGTTTTATATATAGAGTTTAAAACTTTTTTTATCCCCAACACCCTAGGTTCCTTCTTGTTCAAAAAATTAGTTGAATAAAAAGGGTATACATGAGTAATGAAATATTTTAACTAAAAACATATACTCATAGTCATATAAATACATTAACAATTAAAATGTATTGTTATTTTAAATTATTTTAATGTATCATTACTCCCTTTTCATAAGATTATTATATCATATTTTAATATAAGATAAAATATATTTTATTATAATTAGGTCCACAATGTCACTATGAAATAATTCCTTTGTAATTGTATGTAATGTGTCGAAAATCAACCAATGATTATCCCTTATGAGATACAAACAATGTAAATTTTATGGGACCATCAATAATGATCCATAATTATGGTCATGATATAATAATATAACATGTTTTGGTTTTATTATACATATGTGATTTTTTACGGAAAACACATCCATTTGTACAATTTTCATTGGGTTGTATTTCTAGAAAAAACATATAAAATTTGCGCTATCAAAATAATACGATATTAACCCATTATTATGTTAATAGATAGTGATTTAACTAATGTTATCTAATCATAAAATCAATATATATATATATATTCATATGAAATAATGTATACAGTCCCAAACCATTATCACTAATTATTTTATAACATTAAAACCTAGTTTACAGGAAATTTAATCAATAGATGCAGATGCTATAGTGTTTGGAGGATTATACACATAAATAAAACAAATTAAAATACAACATCATTATGTAACATTCAATATACTTATAGTATTCCTAACTCTCACATTTAATTTTAATATTTAATCGGATAACCTAGATATATAAATTAGTAAAATTGTGAATTATAATTCATGTTAAGGTAATAATCATGATCCAAAAGAATAATAAGGGATTCATAGAATGATATCATAAAGATAATGATCGAGAGAATGGAATATTTCCATATGAAAATATTTACATAAGAGCATAGTAAACATGAACATGTTAAAGGAGAATGGAATCATCCGAATATGAACATTATATAAAACATGAAATCATTAGAATATGTAAATTCTCATTTCCTTGTTAACATAATATAATTTAAGAATTTATCTAACCACTCACATAGTTTTTTAGACTCACTTCTCAATAAATATGATATATAATGAGATGTTAATATTTCCAAATACATTAGAGGTATATATATTTTTTGAAATGTCTATAACATTATTAATATGATACATATATGATCCACATGGTTTCAATAAAAATATCAAAAACCCCCACTATAAATATGTATAATATCTTTTTTATGTATTTCTTTGAGTAATCATTCATGATATCATAATAAATATTACACTATAAAATTATTGAAAATAAAAGTTTATCCATTATCATTATTCGTTATTCTCGATAAGTTCCACATAGTAATGATGATTATGAATATGGTAGTCAAATTATATAGAAAATGTTCCTAGTGTTTATAAAATAGTATGTACAACTATCCATGTATTGGGAACTTAGTTGAACCAACTTCAATAATTTAGTGAATAATAGTTCATTCAAAATGGAAAAGAATTGGATGAAAATAATACATTAACAAGTGGCTCTTGAAAAAAAATAAACTAATAATATATCATATAATTTATGAAAATTTAAATTTGTTAATTCATCATGATAATTAATTTGAAGTCGTTATTTGAATTAAACCCTTGATCACGTATATTCCACATATTAGAAGCACACATATATTCATGAGGAAAATTTATATAAAAATAATAATTTTCTTTTCTGTTCAGAACACAAAAAAGAATATTTTTATTAAACCATAGGAATCATTATATATTTTTTTAAGACGTTAAATTCTAGAGAGGGCTTATTATAAAAAATTAGAATAATATAGGAATGATATATTTAAATAATTCATATAGAAGGCATTCTTCCAATTTTGTGGAGACCCTATAGAAATTGTAAAAAATTAATCAGTTTTAAATATATTTAGATAATGTTATGATTTTATCAAAAAAATAATAAAATAATTATGGTATACTATTTAAAAATTTATAATAGTATCGTTATTGAATCATTTTTTGAAAATGATCTATGCGGATGAAATAAAATGGCATTCAAAGATTTTTAGGAAACCCAAAAAAAAGATAATAAATCAATAATTTTATAATAGGTCAAAGAAAACTTGAATTTATCATATGGGGAAACATATTTTTTTATAAAGTTAAAAATTACATTGATAAAACCTTGACATATAATAAATTTATTTCACAATATAAGAGTTATTATTATAAAAAAATTATTTCATTATAGGTATAATCTTATCAAAGATAAGGACATCAATGAAAACAATTAATATTCCCAAATAATATCAATATCTATAACTAGAAATGATACATATTTGATAGGACACATATAGGATAACAATTAATATTATATTTAAAAACTTATAGGACAATAGACACAAGTCACAGAAATAATTTTGACTTCTATAATATTTATATAAAAATAATGAATTTGATTGATTTTGAAAATTATTCTCAAATAAAATTAAAAAATATACTTACAGAGTACATAAAAATTTGGTATCAAATACACCTTATATACTTACTTTGGTAAATTAGAGAAAACATGTCTCAAAAATGTTAGTTTTAGAAAAAAAATCCCTTTATTTTATGTCTAAATTCATTCTATACATGTAAACATATTGTCATCTGATTAAATTTGTCATGACCCATCCTCAGGGCCCATGTCGTGACTACCCCAAGCCCACCTTCCGTAGGCCAGGGGCTGACAACTAGCACCAAAGGTGTAAATCCATAAACTGGTAAAGTATTTCCTTTATAAAAGTAAACAAACACAATAGAGTACGAAACAGGGAATAAACACTAAGTAAAACTAAATACAAAAGAGTGTGCTAGAAAAAAACATGGCCAATATACAAACCCAACTGAACAACAAGTTCAATAAAAATGGACAAATAGATAAAAGTAAAGAGTAGCTCTTGTATCGTCCTCTAGGGTTCAAAGCTGAAGGGTAGGTACAGATGGTCACCTCAGCACTCATGTCTGTCAATCTCCTCCGTGTGTCGACTCGTTGTAAGGTCCATCCTTGTGTACCATCCAGTCGTGGTGCTATCATCCTCCTTCAGCAAAGTCTGCCATCTCAATCCAACACAACGAGGTGTGGGCTTAGCTCATGTAGGGTTGAGTATAACGATACTCAGTAGGGTCCCCGATACCCACTAGGTATCACAATATCCTCTAAGGATAAACAAAGGAAGTAAGGTAAAATCACAGAGTATCAACCAACCCTACTTAGGTATATTCCCATACATATAACTAAGTTACCAAACCCAGTATGGCTCCAACTCTCGAAGCCAAGCACAAACCAATTGCACAAAAGATGTAAAGTCAATCACCACAATGATAATGGTTGAAAGTCATGACTCAGCTCACAATGGTATACCACGACAGTAGAGAGATATAGATGATCAGATGTAGCCATTGGATCATCTAACCAGTCATACCCACACAGGACATAGGACCAGCTAAGATGTCAGTCCCACATAGGATACATGCCACCTATCTCGTCTAAGCTGTTGAACCCACACCGGATACATGCTAGATATTCTGACGGACCCACACATGATACAGGAACAGAAATCAGAACTGTCGTACACACACATGATTCTGGTATAGTAGTCATCATCATCGAACCCACAGAGGATTCCAGTACAGTAGTCGTCGCTGTCGCAACTAGCTCTAGGGTTCCCGCACACAGCACACTGAATTCTAGGAGGGTCCTCTCCTCGAGAAAAGGGGTTCGATACATCAACTATCATGAAGTCCTAAGTTGATGTATCCTGAAGTTCTGTCTTATCATAAGGAACCCAACGCAATAGATGGCGCGTCAATCGGATGCCTGATCTAAGAGTTATAAAATTTTCCATTCCAGGGGCCCGGTGGGATTTATGTTCATTCCAAACCTGGCCGTTTTCCAAAGCTGTCCAAAACTCACATAGATGATCACAAAAGTACCACCTCGTCGCGAGGGTCCCAGTGTCATAGATTGTGCGTCATTCGAACATGAGGTCTTGAAGAGATTCACATTTAAGTGAATTCGGGCCCTGCCTGTCAAGCCCAGTGGTTGTGGAAGGTCGGCCCGACCCCGTTCGGTGGTTCCGACCCGGCTGGGGATCGGGCCTGCCCGGTGGAGCGTGGACCACCTGCCGACCGAACCCAGTAGGTCCGACCCGGTTGGGTGTTCGGCCAGACCCGGTGGGGCACGACCCACCATCGGACTCAGCCCACGCTGCAGGCCAGTTCTGTTTTCCCCGGTGGTGCTGAGTTGCACCGTCTCTCCCTACCCGGCCCACCAAATCCAGCTGGTTCTATCTGGTACGAGAGGCATGCACAGCGGGCTACTGTTCCTCCCATGTGGTGTCGCGATTCCTCAGCCCGGCCATCAAGCGGCTGGGAGGTTCATCCTACGAGCGGCCCACGACTCCTCTGCCGCGCGGCGCCTGTGGTTACCACATTCGTCCAGTATGGTCGGCCCTAGCCAGCCGGTTCTTCTTTCCCGGACGGTGTGAGGCCGACTATTTCGTCTCCGTCCTAGCGGCCAATGGATGCAGGCTGCGGTTTTCTTCCACGTGGTCATAGCATCGATGTCGGTCTGCCAATGCCGCGGCCCGGCCTGGCCGTGGACTTCGGTTGCCACCGCCTTCTGTCAATGCTGCCTCATGGCCATGGCCTCTTCCTCTGGCACGGTGCGACTGAACATCGCCCTTATGGATCCGCCACCATTGTTAACACAATCAAGAATCAATGGAGGGACGTCAGGCCGTGATTGTTCGGCCCGCACCGTCCGCATTAAGTGATATCAAATGGCTAGATATGAACCAAATAAATCATCAAGAATGAGGGTATAATTTTATTCATTTAAAATTATACAAAACCCCCTTCCTCGATTTCATGTTCTCTCGTCGACGACGATGTCGATTCGTTGACTTCAGGGTGCGTCTGAGGAGAAAGCGTCTTTTTTGGTGATGTACTTCGTAGGTAGCATCTTCTCCCTTGACGTGGAGGAAGAGGAAGGAAGAATGCGTTCCTTGTTGGCGTCACCGCACATTATTTCCATGTTTGAAGAAGTATAGAAATGTTCATCGAGTTCTTCGTGGAGAGGAAGATATTTTTCGCATTCTTCATGGGAAGAACGCTTTCCTTCTAATTCTCCAAAGCCTCCCAATAGTAAAATATTCCATGGAAAAAAATTAATATACTCCCTAGTATTCTAAGATTTCCATGCATTTAAAATCAATTCAAATTAATTCATGACACCATAAAATAATCAATTAATTTTGGAAGCTCGATTAATTAATTAGTAGTGTTGGAACATTAATGAGGGAGGGTGGATGATTTAAAATTTAAAAGAAAAGAGAGGTGGCTTCATTAAATCAAAGGGGATTCCAAGAGTTTCGAAGGGGGTTTAAAGGGAGTTGAGGGGTTTGGTGTTCGTGTGGGCCCCACCAGACAATATCCTATAATGGGAGGTTATGTTGGGTGTGGGACCCACCTCAAACTTCCCTTTGGTGGATTTATCCTCTTCCTTTAAATAAAATCATGTAATACATAAATTTTATTTAATTTATAAAAATCCCCAAAATTAACATCCGCTCTCGACCAAACGCAACTTCTGTAGAGGTCTCCTTAAGCGAATATCGGCACTGCGAGTTCATTGGTGTCCTCAAATTTCAATTCCGAGCATCGGTTCAAAAGATAGTAAAACCCACATGTACATTTACTAAACGTACCCAAACAAAACTTCATAAATTGATTTCGGGCACATCGGGCCTCAGAATCAGGCGCCGTCAAAAACTGCGGAATAGTAAAATTCCAAAGAATTAAGAAAAAAATTTCCATTGATTTTACGGGTCTTTAAATTACCCCCACCTCAGGGATTTACATCCTTGAAAAGATATAACACACACTATGGAAACAAAATAGGGTATTGAGAATGCATTTGTGCCTCCCACTCCCATTTGCTCTTCCGGTGGTTCTCGTGCTTCCAAGAACGCGCACCAGAGGAATCGACTATCCATGTAGGATTCTCTCATGTTGGTCATCATTCTCCACTAGATCCTCCGTGAAATTATCTCTATCATCAATGTACAACTCCCTATGGATGATGATGTGGGACGGGTCGTGCACGTATCTCCTCAGTTGAGATACGTGGAAGACGTTGTGCACCATGTGAAACTGAGGTGGAAGGGACAAGAGATAAGACGCCTCGCCTACTCTGCTTAGAACCTGGAACAGTTTGATAAATCACAGTGATAAATTTCTACCTCAACCAAGTCTCTATAGACCTCATCGAGGAGAGACCCGTAGGAAGACATGCTCGCCATCCTAAAACTCTTGAGGTCTCCATCTCCTATTAGCATAGGACTTCTGTCTGCTCTGTGAAATCTTTTTCTGCTCCTGGATGATGTTCACCTTCTCTGTCTTAGCCTAAACCATCTCTGGTCCTATAAGTGATGACTCCCCTGGGTCAGTCCATCACATAGGTGATCTACAAGGTCGATCGTACAGTGCCTCGTAATGGGCCATCCCGATGGTGGAGTGGTACTTGTTGAACGCAAACTCCACTAAGTGTAAGTGATCCTCCCAACTGCGACCAAAGTTGTGGACACATGAACGAAGCATGTCCTCATGAGTCTGAATGGTACTCTCAGTCTGACCATTAGTCTGAGGATGGAAGGTGGTGCTCAAGTGAAGATGTGTCCTAAAATCCTCTTGTAACCCCTTCCAAAGTTGGGAAGTGAATTGAGCATCTCAATCAGAGACGATAGTCGATGGCACACCATGATGTCGTACTATATCCTATACATAGGGGTGTACCATGCTCTCTACTAAGCAATGCTGTCTGATCAGTAGGAAGTGGCCTGACATAATGAGTCGTTCAACAATCACCCAGATAGAGTCATGTCCTCTGGATGTAAAGGGAAGTCCTGTCACAAAATCTATGGATATCCCCTCCCAATTCCTCTCTAAAACCTCTAAGGGCTGAACCAAGCCTGCTAGAACCTGGGGCTCCTCCTTGACATGCTGACAAGTGAAGCATCGAGAGACAAGTTCTGCTACTGATTTCTTCATAACATGCCACCAGTGCTATTGTCTGAGGTCCTGATACATCTTTTCCACCCTTGGATGTACCGCTATAGGGTATGTGTGGAACTCCCTCAACACCTCATCCTGTAGTTAAACTTTTACTATGGTCCGTCCTGTGAAGAGTATGACGTGATCCCCACCTTCAAAAAACCCATCAGGTGTCTTCCCTTAGTATATCTGAGCACGTCGCATCTCACAATCAATGTCCCAATGTTGTGCCTCTCTGACTCGTTGACGAATTGGAGGAGTGACTGTGAAAGACCTAGAAAAGCTTGTTGCATCCTTATCCATAAAGGATAACTGCAACGCGGCCATCTACTACGTCGCCTATCCTAGCAGCTGAATGCCCGATCTATTGCTCAGAGCATCGGCTACAATGTTCCACTTCCATAGATTATAGACTATCTTGAAGTCATAATCCGGGAAGAACTTGATCCATTGCCACTGTCTCCAGTTCAGGTCATTCTGTGAAATATTTACCTAAGACTCTGGTTGTTAGAGTAGACTATAAAATGTCCACACATCATGTAGTGCCACCACATCATCAGGGCGAAGACCACTGCTGCTAACTCCAGATTATGGGTAGCGTAATTCTGCTCATGCTATCTCAACTACCAAGAACCATACTCGATTACTGCTCGCTCCTACATTAGGACACACCTGAGTCTGGCCACTGATGCCTGGAAGTAATCTACGTACCCAATGCTCTCGTTTCGATGCCTCATGATTGGACACTACTCATCCTCTGTCTCGCCTCCTGAAAGCTCTCCGGGTATCTCTCAGACCACATTGAGGGTTTCCCCTTATTTTCCAAAGTAGATAGTGGTGTTGCAAGTCTTGAGAAGTCTGGCACCAAGGTATGTATGGAAAACTCATGATTGTTTGACCGCACCATCTTATTCATGATTCAATCATATGATACATGTTTTTTCCTTTTCACCAATCAAGGAAAACCCCATCCCAATGTTGTAGATAAAACATAAACTTTTTTTCTAATACAGTCAATCTGTGTATGAACTGTGGTTATAGATTCCATAACCAAACTAATGTTGTAAGACCTCGATGCTACCCCCAAGAGGTTCCAACTGAAACACTCGCCTTAAGGGTCAGATCACACCTTCAACATTAGTGTGATTATCAAGTCTCCTCCCAAAGGTATCTCCAGACGTGAGGGTCAAGTCAACGACTTAACCAGAAACTGTTGGTCTAGGACAGGGTTCATGGATGGAAGGAATGATTGGTACCTATGGCTATCCATATGGAAGCTAGTACTAGACCTAGACCGTACCTCAAATAATTCCTAGAGCCCTCAGGTCAATCTCCTTGACCGCATGAATCTATTATCTTCCACTGCTGTCTAACTCTTTGAGCCATGTAGGGACTACAATGGCAGTTGGTTGTAACATGTCACAAAGTTTAACACCTCATGCTTCTCTCCTTACTCTACTTGCACATCTGCTTCCCTACAGATTCATCTGTCCTTAATCTCTTCTCAAATCCTTCTACACACTCAAGTCTTTGAGACTGATGTTGTAACACCCCGAGATTTTATGAAAAATATTCTTTTAATTTCATTAATGTCTTGTGTTGTATGCTACACCAAAAGGAGCTTTCACAACTTGCATCCTTGACTTGCCTTGCATTACAGCCTATTGCGACCTTCCTCGATAGCGTGTGTAGTACGAAATAACGAGTTTCACTATACAATGACATGCTATTAAAATATTATCAAAACTAGACGTTATGAATAGTAATAAACACTTTTTGGAATTTTGTAAATTTTATTTTTCAAAATGGACTTCATTTTTTGATTCGGAATATCGAAATTAGCTTAGGGTGAAATTTTGGTACTTTTCAGATAACATTCATATTCTGATGAATAGTGAAAATTACTAAATTTTAATTTAAATAAACTTTTTTAATAGAACTAATTAATAGTGATAAATTATTAATTTTAGTGGTTTTAAAGTATATTTAAAATATCTTTTTACAATTTAATACAATGTTGGTCATTGGATGTAATTCTACATTTAAACCAGACATAAACAAGTGTCAATCTTCTGATGGTTATTATCTCTTAAAAACACGCTATTTGTTTTGACGACGGGAATTAATTTTTAAATTAATTAATGCAACTAATATGTTTTGAATTTTGTAAAATAGACATCATTTTGGAGTTCATAATATCAAATATAGCTTAGGCCTAATTTTTGGTATGTTTGTGAAAACTTTCATTTTTTTGATGAATAGTGAAACCACTATGTGGTAGTTAAAAAAATGAATTTTTCATAAAACATAATTTTACCGCTTCTGTGAGTGGAATTTCAAAATTCCGAGAGACACAGTTGATGTTAGTAAGTAAAATGTGGTTCAATGAGATTAAAATAATTTTTGGTGAATAGTAACTTTTTACTTTGTTTTACCACGGTTAAAAGTAAATAGGGTAATTAAGGGTAAAAATGTTATTATTATTATCCTAACACATGTCCTAATTCTATTGGATATGTGTAATTCGACCAAAAACAACCTTAGGAATAAAATATGATCATTTAGGCCTACTAGGATTGGATTAGGACATTAATTATTAATTTATTTAAAGAAGGGTTAAAATAGTTAAAATCAATGTTTAATAAGTAAATCATTTTTAATATGGGGTTATACATAAGATAAATTCGACTATAAAAATTCATTAGAAAGATAAAAAGATTTTCTACATAATGGTATTTTATTTGTAATTTTTAGACATTAAATAATTTAATTTATTTATGACACAACTATGATGAAGTAATTATCTTATTAATGAAATATTGACATAATTGATGTTATAAATACCCAAATAAATATAATTTGAGACTTTTTATGAACTAAACGAATTTTATAGGTTAATATGACATGTTAGGATTGATTTAATTAACTTTTTTCTAAGTAATCATTCTGTTATGAGTTTCAAAAAAATCAACTATTGAATTGTGTCAAAATTGACATAAAATAGTTTTTAAAACAAATATTATATTATTAATTGTTATTTTATTCCTAAAGATCTACGGTTAAGCCAAATGACTTAGATAAGGTTATATATATTAATAAAACATAACTTGGGGGTATCTTGGATGTATATGGTATGTTTATTAACTATATAATATAAAAATACAAAGTGACATGGTAAATGTCAATCTAATTAACTAAGAGTTAAAACTAAACGATAAGGTTAGTATAATGAACTAAACTTTTCTAAATTCTATTGTATGAGAGGATTCCGACCCATCCCCACCTTGTCTTCGAAATAGCTCAATTTAGAGCGATTTAAAACCGAACTTGACTTTATAATAGAATAATATTTTTAGTTTTTCCAAAGGTGCCCCTCTCCTCCCTTATAAAAGGGCACCTCCTCCCCCTCTTCCTCACACCACTTTGAGCCTTCATTCTCAGCCAACCCCTGCCTATGTCTTCTCTCCACATCCCTAGAAACATCCTAGAGGTTCTGGTCTTCTTCAAAGACATATTGTAGTGCCCTAAAAGGATGTCTCAAAGAAGCACTTCAAAGAAGAGGTAATGTATGTTACCAATTCTTTCATCTTTATTTGTTCTTCCACTTCTTTTTCATTAGTTGTTTCATTATGAAGTAATAAAATCAGTATCACTCATATAATGATATGTTATTATAAGTATGAAACAACCCTATTTCAACATCTATCCATCCTACGGAAAATGAAATCATCACGTGTGCGTACGTACGAAATACCGTCTCCACGCTATGGTGTAATCTATTTTCCACCACCACCTCACTTGGATGGGTATAATGGTGTAAATAATAACTATATATGATTATTGTAAAGTGATATTGATTCTTAAATAGTATACATACACTCTAATACAATTCCACAATCATGAGAATGATATCCTCGCTCGTGCGTACGTACGGACTACCGTCTCCACAACGCGATGAGATTCATTCTCCACGTTAACCATTCATGAATGATTATAAAGTATATATAATAATTAATAATGAAATATATGACATAATAATGATTCTGGATTTATGTGTATATATATGTATGCCATCTACTTAATTCCATTCAACTCAATAAGAAAAAGAAAACAGTGTTCATGCGTACGTATGGTCTACCGTCTCCATGAACGGTGTATTTCTTTCCATTTACTAATTTATTATATATATGTATATTCTGAATATATATTATATATAAATCATGTTTTATATTCTGGAATTAAGTAATCATGATCTAAGTAATCATATAAATAATTACAAGTCAAAACACGGACGACAAATGAAACAATTTTACCCAAAACGTTCTTTAACATGGATTTTACAAAAGAAAGGGTAATATAATGTAATAAGTGAAACATATATGATATCATAACAATGAGTATGATTCTGTAATAATTCAATGACATTATTTAAATCATTATACAGGAGGTTCGGACACTTACGAAGCAAATCAGACTTAAGGTAAGGGAAATATCACAATCTCATTTTTATCCGAGATTGTTTATACTTTGGTATTTACTGGGGTGTATTTTATCATCCACATCCATGTTTCCTCAATTTGTAATATGATTTCCATCCACATAAAAAAAATTTAAATCCAATTTTACCCTACGGTGATTTTTTAGTAAAATATATGAAAGGTATCTTTTTTCGTTTTTCATACGAGGTACTTTTTGACTTTTCCGACTAAAGTACGAGAAGAATGTTTTTTTAACTTATACGGCATGAATGGATTTTTAAAACATTATTTCCAAGATGCTTCATTTACAAGTTTTCAAGTTTATTTTTAATCAACTTGTTTTAGTATAAAATTCTATGACATGCTAAGAAAGGAAAAAATGTTTTTGAAGTAGAAAGGATATTTTCCTCAAGAATGGAGTTCAAGTGTTTTATCAAAATTATTTTCCATCTAGGATATTAAAGGGTTCTATTTCTATCCCTATTATTACATGAATTTGATTATGTTGTGATGGAAATATTTTTTTATGAATTCTTTTATCTTAAATGAATTGTTTTATGATGTCACGATGTTTAATGATTCCCATTTTTACTACATGGGTTATGCAATGATGTATGATTTATGATTTTGTGGCAAAGATAATAATGGTTTCAATATGAGATGTCTGGGACCTATATCTCCCTCCAATGCATTGGGTAAATATTTCATATCTCATGAGATAGACATGGCTGTAACGGTAGGTTATACCGGTTCAGTGAAACAGGACTGAAATGAGGAGTGAACTCAGTTCAGAAAAGGACTTTGTCCACTAAGATAGTCTTGGAAATGAGTCTTGACTAATAAGAAATGATTCTCTATTATTATGTGTGTATGCCAAAAAGTTTCATGTTTTATGTTATGATTATTGGGTTTACATTTCACTACTATGATTTATCCCATGTTATGAAATTATGCTCTCTTTTGCAGGTTACGATTTCCAAAATGTTATGTTCTTATGAATATGATGTGATTGATATTTCTTTTGTTTACCCTTACTAATCATTTGAGCTCAACCTTTTATGTTTTCTTTTCCCCAGGATATAAAGAAAGGTTTTAGGTAAAAAAAGGAAGATCTTTATGGGAAATGTTGAAGATCTTTCACCATGATTAGAAGATTATATTCTATGTTTCCAAAGACACTACTCTATTATGATCCTTGTGTGTGTGTTTTTGTTATGTACTAAGTATTCCGCAAAAGTAATGTAATGTCCATGGACGTCAAGCTTCGGGTCTCTACATTTGGTATCAGAGGAAAAGTTTAGTCAACATTTGGAAACTAGGATGCAAAAACGTTAGTGAGATCCCTAGAGATATTTATAAGGTATGTCTAGGGATGTCCCTAAGGATAAGTATACGTATAGGATACAGTCCTAGAACTACGATAACGATCTTAGAATTTAACATAAGATGTTACATATTGAGGGTGCTCCCCCTTTATTATGTTTTTTTCCCTAGCATGATTTTTTCCACTCACACTATTCTTTTTGGGTTATAGACGATGGTTGGAACCCGAAGGAACCGTGTTGATCAATGAAATGGACAATGCAATGATTGTCCTCCTGAACAAACAAATGGTATGGGAGATGGGGTGCAAAATCTTATTGCTATACTTACACAAGATATGAATCATTATGGACTTCCAAATGAGCAGAGAAGGGAACAATATTCTATTGAGTACTTCATGAGGCATCATCCACCTTCTTTCAGTGGGTCTTCTGATCCACTTGTTGCAGAACAATGGATCAGTACCACTGAAAATATATTTTCAGTTCTTCAATGTTCTGAACATGATAAAGTCATCTTAGCAGTATATCGTTTGGAAGGTGAAGCTGATCAATGGTGGAATCTTATCATGAAAATGAGGCAAAGAGATGAAATTGAGTCCATGGAATTGGATGAGTTCAAGAACATATTTTTCAATAAGTACTTCCCTCGTATTCTTCGAACAAAGATGTAGACGGAGTTTCTTGAACTAAAGAAAAAGGATGATGAATCTACTGGTGTATACGAAGCGAATTTTACAAGGCTTTCAAGGTATGCATCTGGCTTTATCGTCCAACCTGAAAGTAAAGTTGATCGATTCTTCAGTGGCTTAAAACCAAAACTTCGAAGGGAATTAGCTATAAGAGACTTCAGTAGCTATGAAGAAATTGTGAGTTGTGCTATAAAGGTAGAAATGGAAGTTGGTGTTAATTATCCATCTAGTAGTTTTGACAAGAAACAAAAGATGGAGTTCAAGGAGAAATATCAGAATAATGGTGAAAAGAAGATGAATGTTTCTGTATGCTCAATGTGTGGAAAGAAGCATGGTGGAGATTGTCTTAAAGGGACAAGTAAATGTTTCAAATGTGGAAAGGAAGGTCATCGGGCGTTTGAATGCTACAATGATGGGAAGAAGATTTCTAATGATGCAAACAAAGGAAGGGATACACAGAATGAACCTACCGCACTTCAATGCATCAAGTGCAAGGAAATGGGGCATTATGCTAATAAATGCCCTAATCCAAGGGTAAGTGATGATCGACATGAGAAACCACTTATGGAAAAGGACAAAGGAATGTCACATGTGATCACCATTGGAGATGTTGAATATGACAACGATGTGGTGGAATGATTAAGTGTTCATGTAATGGGATTCCAAGATAATGTTGTATATAGTATCGTGGAATATTGGAATATTCATGTATTGGTCTATTGTGGTTTTCAATAATTTTATGGTAACGGTAACCATGGAAAGTGATTGTGATATTTCTGGAAAAAAGATGATATGTGCATAATGAAGGGATAAGGAAAAAATGAAATGTTTGACAGTATTCATAAGCTCATGATTGATATAAGGACTAAGTGATATCATGGTTTTAGTATATAGAATTTTGAGGATTTTGGTATATGGAAAGTGTTATTTTTTAACTACATTAATGTTTTCACTAAGGATCAATGGGTATTAATTTTTCAAGAGAATACATGATTAGGGCCTTTGAATGTTTGTAATGTGACCAACAAGACATATCTCATGATATACGGGGATCAACAATGGTATTAACATGCTTTTATATGAAGTCTTTGGTAATCGTTTTCACTATAATATGAGATTGGACAGTAGTATTATGGATAAGCCTAAAGATTGGAATGGACTATGTTGGACATAAGTTAGTATAGTTTAAGGATAAAAGTATTTTTTTGATATTATTGATCGGATGTTATAGTAATGTAGTTTTAGAAAACGGACAACCTGCAGGACGGGCAACAACCCATCGCGTCAGATAAGGCTATGGGAATCGAACCCACAACCGAAGTGTGACTGGCCTTTATCACCTACCACTGGTCTACATGAAGTCCCTGGTTAGTAGAAACTAGTTTTATTTTATTAAGCGACGTGATAGATGAAGTATAAGTTCATTTTCATACACAATTAACCTCACCAAAGACGGACTTATGTATATAACTTTTTCTAACCATTTGTTTGAAACAGATGGAATGACCCATCATTCTATCACATGATCTTTTAACACATCACGAATAACAAATTCAACTTCATTTCATTAAGAGATGAAGTGGAAATTGTTCAAAGCACAAACAACAGTGAGATTGTACCAAAATAAAGTAAGTATTTATTCTTATTCAAATTCTTCAACTTTAGGGAAATGATCTTGAAAACCAAAAATGTTGTCCTAGTGCTCTTATATCTGATGAATCAGATGGTACCTTAGATCGTCACAAATTTATGTCTTTGTGATTACTGGATTTTCCATAGCCATGTTCTCTACCACTCTCCATGAGAACATGATGGTTATATTTCTCTTCCATATCCATATTTTCACCTATGTGGAAACCCAGTGATTAGTTTATTTGGGTAACCGTTACATTTCATACTTTTGTTTTTAAAGATTGAATTTGGTATTCCTTTTTACGATGTGGGTTTCTATTAAAGAAACTTTCTAATAGTAAACCATTTATAACCCCGACGAATTTCGAGGGCAAAATTCATTTTAAGGGGGGTAGAATGTAACACCCCAAGATTTTATGAAAAATATTTTTTTTAATTTCATTAATGTCTTCTGTTGTACGCTACACCAAAAGGATCTTTCACAACATGCATCCTTGACTTGCCTTGCATTACACTCAATCACGACCTTCCTCGATAGCGCGTGTAGTACGCAATACCGAGTTTCACTAAACAACAATATGCTATTAAAATATTATTAAAACTAGCCGTTATGAATAGTAATAAACACTTTTTTAAATTTTTTAAATTTTATTTTTCAAAATGGACTTCATTTATGGATTCGGAATATCGAAATTAGCTTAGGGTGAAATTTCGGTACTTTTTGGATAACTTTCATATTCTGATGAATAGTGAAAATTACTAAATTTTAATTAAAAAGAAATTTTTTAAAATAACTAATTAATAGTGATAAATTATTAATTTTAGTGGTTTTAAAGTATATTTAGAATATATTTTTACAATTTAATACAATGTTGGTCATTGGAAGTAATTGTATAGTTAAACCAGACATAAACAACTGTCAATATTTTGATTTTATTATCTCTTAAAAACACGCTATTTGTTTTGACGACGGGAATTAATTTTTAAATTTAATAATGTAACTAATATGTTTTGAATTCAGTAAAATAGACATCATTTTTGAGTTCATAATATCAAATATAGCTTAGGCCTAATTTTTGGTATTTTTCTGGAAACATTCATTTTTTTGATGAATAGTGAAACCACTAAGTGGTAGTTAAAAAAATGAATTTTTCATAAAACATAATTTTACCGCTTCTATGAGTGGAATTTCAAAAATCCGAGAGACACGGTTGATGTTAGTAAGTAAAATGTGGTTCAATTAGATGAAAATAATTTTTGGTGAATAGTAACTTTTTACTTTTTTTACCATAGTTAAAAGTAAATAGGGTAATTAAGGGTAAAAATGTTATTATTATTACCCTAACACATGTCCTAATTCTATTGGATAAGTGTAATTCGACCAAAAAAACCTTAGGAATAAAATATGATCATTTAGGCCCACTTGGAGAGGATTAGGACATTTATTATTAATTTATTTATAGAAGGGTTAAAATAGTTAAAATCAATGTTTAATAAGAATATCATTTTTAATATGGGGTAATACATAAGATAAATTCGACTATACATATTCATTATAAAGCGAAAAATATTTTCAACATAATGGTATTTTATTTGTAATTTTTAGACATTAAATAATTTAATTTATTTATGACACAACGATGATGCAATAATTATCTTATTAATGAAATATTGACATAATTGATGTTATAAATACCCAAATAAATATAATTTGAGACTTTTTATTAACTAAACCAATTTTCTAGGTTAATATGACATGTTAGGATTAAGTTAATTAACTTTGGTCGAAGTAATCATTATGTTATGAGTTACAAAAAAAAATCAACTATTGAATAGTGTCAAAATTGACATAAAATAGTTTTAAAAACAAATATTATATTATTAATTGTTATTTTATTCTTAAAAATCTAAGGTTCGCCCAAATGACTTAGATAAGGTTATGTATATTAATAAAACATAACTTGGGGGTTTCTTGGATGTATATGGTATGTTTATTAACTATATAATATAAAAATACAAAGTGACATGGTAAATGTCAATCTAATTAACTAAGAGTTGAAACTAAAAGATAAGGTTAATATAATGACCTAAACTTGTCTAAATTCTATTGGATGAAAGTATTTAGACCCATCACCACTTTATTTTAGAAATAACACAATTTAGAGCTATTTAAAATCGAACTTGACTTTATAATAAAATATTATTTTTAGTTATTCCATAGGTTCCCCTCTCCTCCCTTATAAAAGGGCACCTCCTCCCCCTCTTCCTCACACCACTTTGAGCCTTCATGCTCGAAAAAACTCTGCCAATTTCTTCTCTCAAATTCCCTAGAAACATCCTATAGGTTCTGGTATTCTTCAAAGACCTATTTTAGTGCCCTAAAAGGAGGTCTCAAAGAAACAGTTCAAAGAAGAGGTAATGTCCGTTACCAATTCTTTCATCTTTATTTCTTCTTCCACTTCTTCTTCATTAGTTGTTTCATTATGAAGTAATAACATAAGTATCACTCATATACTGATATGTTATTATAAGTATGAAACAACCCTATTTCACCATCTATCCATCCTACGGAAAACGAAATCACCGCGCGTGCGTACGTACGGAATACCGTCTCCACGCTGTGGTGTAATCTATTTTCCACCACCACCTTACATGGATGGGTATAATGGTGTAAATAATAACTATATATGATTATTTTAAAGTGATATTTATTCTTAATTAGTATACATACACTTCAATAAAATTCCACAATCATGAGAACGATATCATCGCTCGTGCGTACGTACGGACTACCATCTCCACGACGCAATGAGATTCATTCTCCACGTTAACCATTCATGAATGATTATAAAGTATATATAATAATTAATAACGAAATATATGACATAATAATGATTCTGGATTTATGTGTATATATATGTATTTCATCTACTTAATTCCATTCAAGCCAATAAGGAAACGAAAACAGCGTTCATGCGTACGTACGGTCTACCGTCTCCATGAACGGTGTATTTCTTTCCATTTACTGATTTATTATATATATGTATATTCTAAATATATTTTATATATAAATCATGTTTTATATTCTGTAATTAAGTAATCATGATCTAAGTAATCATATGAATAATTACAAGTCAAAACACAGACGACAAATGAAACAATTTAACCCAAAACGCTCTTTAACATGGAATTTACAAAAGAACAGGTAATATAAAGTAATAAGTGATCCATATATGATATCATAACAATGAGTATGATTCTGTAATAATTCAATGACATTATTTAAATCATTATACAGGAGGATCAGACACTTATGAAGCAAATCGGACCTAAGGTAAGGGAAATATCACAATCTCATTTTTATCCGAGATTGTTTATACTTTGGTATTTACTGGGGTGTATTTTATCATCCACATCCATGTTTCCTCAACATGTAATATTATTTCCATCCACATACAATTTTTTTAAAATCCAATTTTACCCTTCAGTGAAATTTTAGTAAAAGATATGAAAGGAATCTTTTGTCATTTTTCGTATGAGGTACTTTTTGACTTTTTCGACAAAAGTACGAGAAGAATGTTTTTTTAACTTATATGGAATGAATGGATTTTTAAAACATTATTTCCAAGAAGCTTCCTTTAAAAGTTTTCATGTTTATTTTTAATCAAATTCTTTTAGTTTAAAATTGTATGACATGTTAAGAAATGAAAAAATGTTTTTGAAGTAGAAAGGATATTTTTCTCAAGAATGGAGTTCAAGTGTTTTATGAAAATTATTTTCCTTCTAAGATAATAAAGGGTTATGTTTCTATCCCTATTATTACATGGATTTTATTATGTTGTGATAGAAATATTTTTTATGAATTATTTTATCTTATATGAATTGTTTTATGATGTCACAATGTTTAAAGATTCCCATTTTTACTACATGGGTTATGCAATGATGTATGATTTATGATTTTGTGAAACACATAAGAATGGTTTCATTATGAGAAGGGTGGGACCTATATCTCCCTCCAATGCATTGGGTAAATATTTTATATCTCATGAGATAGACATGATTGGAATGGTAGGTTATTCCGGTTCAGTGAAACAGGACTGAAACGAGGAGTGAACTCGGTTCAGAAATGGACTTTGTCCACTAAGATAGTATTGGCAATGAGTCTTGACTAAAAATAAATGATTATATATAATTATGTGTTTATGCCACAAAGTTTCATGTTTAATGTTATGATTATTGGGATTACATTTCACTACTATGATTTATCCTATGTTATGAAATTATGCTCTCTTTTGCAGTTTATGATTTCCAAAATGTAATGTTCTTATGAATATGATGTGATTGATATTTCTTCTGTTTACCCTTACTGAGCATTTGAGCTCACCCTTTTATGTTTTCTTTTCCCCAGGATATAATGAAATGTTTTAGGTAAAAAAGGAAGATATTTATGGGAAATGTTGAAGATCTTTCACCATGATTAGATGATTATATTCCGAGTTTCCAAAGACACTAAACTATTATGATCCTTGTGTGTGTGTTTTTGTTATGTACTATGTATTCCGCAAAAGTAATGTAATGTCCATGTACATCACGCTCTGGGTCTCTACAAATGCCAATTTCATGCTTTCCAAATTCTAACATTCACTAGTTGTATCTGCTAATCCAATAAACATCCAACCACAAAGGATCTCTCTAGCACCCTAACATAAGTAGGAAAGCATATAGGTAAAAAATTAGGGCTCAAATATCCTTAAACACACCTCACTCAAGGGTCCGAGCTCTAATCCACTGATCGTATCATATTCATCGAGTACTAGGAAAGATTGGTATGCCTCGATGAATACTCAACTATCGACTCGTCATCCTACTGAAACTGCATAAGCTCTAGAAAACTCTCAGCCACCTCCACAAGCCAGTCCTCATCCACCTGTGGGTCGGGCTCGCCTCAGAACATGAGGGATATATGATGCATAAAAACATGTAAGGCACTAAGCCTATAATTGTCCTATATCGGTACTTCCGGTTTCAATTGCTGACCAATAGGAAGTGATATAACTGACACACTACCCGGATGTACTATATCGTAAAATAGTCCAAGTACCGAAACCTCATCACTATTTGGACCATCCTCATGGTCACTCACTGAAAAATTCTAGTAGATATGATTACCATCTTCTCTACTGGTGTCTCAACTAGGCGTAAAACTCTAGCAATCACCTCTAGACGGACCTCAGTTGTGTGGGTATCTATCGCGCCTCAAAACATCAGAGGCCTCTACTGCTGGAACTCATAAAATTCTCTTATTCGGCGTGCACCGCCCTCCAATGTGTTTGGTGGCATCTACTGCCCAGCTGGTGGTGGTGATACTGGAACACCACCCGAAGCTTCCAACATAGTAAGAGGTCCCTAAACCGGAGCCTCATCTCTCGGTGGGCCGTCATCGTGTACTCTCTCAGAAACCCTAGTTGTCTATCTACACAGTGGCATCCAGATAAGGAACAGATGCGTCACAGTCAAAAAGTTATACCTGTTGTGCTGACTCAAAGAGACCACAAAAGAAACTCTTGAAACACACATGCAATCAGGGTTTTCAGGCATAGAGTTTGAAATCAGATGTCAACGTCCTGGAGTATGGATAGGTCGGTCGTCACACCAACTCTGGAATCCCTGGACTGAAATCCACACTCAATACTCTTAACTATATTTCATCATAGTAAAACAGATCAATGTCCAAAATTCTACAGTATAACCAACTCATCTGAAACCAATTTGTCACGACCTGTCCTCGGGGCCCATATCGTTACTACCCCAAGCTCGCCTTCTATAAGCCAGGGGCTGCCGATTGGAACCAAAGGCATAAATCCCTAAGCTGGTAAAGAATTACCTTTATAAAAGTAAACAAAAAAAACAGAGTACACCACATGGAGTGAACAGTAAGTAAAACCGAATACAAAAGAGTGTGCTAAAAAGTAAATGGGACAATATAAAAACCCAAGTGAACAAGAAGTACAAGTAGAAAGGGACAAACATCTAAATGTAAATAGCAACTCTTGGATTGTCCTCCGGGGTTCCTACCTAAATGGTAGGCACAAATGGTCACCTCAACACTCAAGTCCATTAGTCTCCTCCGTGTGCCAACTCATTGGAAGGTCCACCTCCGTGTACCATCCAGTCATGGCGCTATCACCCTCTGTCAGCACACTCCATCATCTGTATCCAACACAACGATTTGCGGGAATAACCCTTGCAGGGGTGAGTATAACGATACTCAGTAGGGATCCCTAGGCCCACAAGGTCTCACAATATCCACTATGGATAATAAATGAAGAAACATACAATCCCAGAGTATTAACCAACCCTACTTAGGTATATTCCCACACATATACCTAAGATACCAATATCAGTCCAGATCCTAATCTTGATCCCAAGAACAAACCAATTCGACAAAGGAAAGGCAATCACCACTATGATAATGGTTGAATGGCATGAATCATCTCACACAATTATACCACAATAGTAGAGATATATAGATGATCAGATGTAGCCATTGGATCATCTAAGATGTCGGACCCAAACAAGATACAGGACCAGCTAAACTATCTGACCCACACAAGATACATGCCAGCTATCTCTTCTAAGCTGTCGGACCCACACAGGATACAGGACCAGCTATGATGTCAGACCGACACAGGATACATGCCAACTATCTCTTCAAAGCTATTGAACCCACATAAAATACAGGATAGCTATTCCGTCAGACCCACACAGGATACAGGAACAGATGTATGAACTATCGATCCCACATAGGATTCTGGTATAGTAGTCTTCATCGTCTAACCCACGTTGGATTCTAGTACAGTAGTCGTCACAGTCGCAGCCATCTCTTGGTTTTCCACACACAACATGCTCGATTATGGGAGGTTCCACTTCTAGAGTAAAGGGTGTAGATACATGAACTATTTCAAAGTCCTACAATGATGTATTCTGAAGTTTCATCTCATCATAAAGAATCCAACGCGACAGATGGTGCGTCAATCGGACGCCCGGTCTGAGAGTTATTAGTTTTTCTGTTCCAGGGACCCGGTTGGATTTATGTTCATTCCAAAGCTAGATGTTTTCTAAATTTTTCCAAAACACACTTCAAGTATTGAAAAAGGACCACCTTGTTGTAAGGGTCCCAGTGTCGCAGGCAGTGCGTCGTTCAGACGTTCAGTCTTGAAGATATTCGCATTTAACCGAAGTCCGGCCCGGCCCGTCAAGCCTAACGGATTTGGCCGGTCGGACCGACCCCGGTTCGGCGGGTCTGACCCGGTTGGGGGTCGTCCTGGACCAGTGGGGCACTGACCACCCTCGGACCCGGCCCATGCTGCGGGCCAGTTCGGTTCACCCGGAGGCACCGAGCGGCGCAGCCTCTCCCTGCCCAGCCGATCAACGCTAGTCGTTTATGTCCGGTGCGAGCAACCAGCACAACGGGCCACTGTTCTTCCCACGCAGCACCAAGCGGGGCCTCGGTTCCACATCCCCACTGACAAGCAGCCAACCCGTTCACCCGAAGAGCGGCCAGTGGCTCCTCCACCGTGAGGCGCCTCTGGGCGCCACGTTCCTCCAGCCCGGCCGGCCGTAGATGGCCAGTTCATCCAGCCCGTCAGGCATGAGGCCGGCCAGTTTTTCTCCGGCCGTGCGGCCCGTGGATGCGGGCCACTATTTTCCTCCATGCGGCTAGCACAAGTGCGCCGGTCCTCCATCGCCACGGCCCGACCTGGCCGCGACCTTTGGATGTCCCCACCTTCGGTCATCGCTACCTCATGGCCATGGCCTCTTCCTTTGGTGTGCTACGATCGCACCACGCCCTTCCAGCTCCTCCTCGATTGTTAACACAATCAAGAATCAATGGAGGGTCGTCAGGCCATGTTTGTTAATCCTACACCCTCCGAGTTAGGCAATATCATGTGGCCAAAGACGAACCAAAGAAATCATCAAGAACGAGGGTATAATTTTATTATACAAAACCCCTACCTTGATTTCATGTTCCTTCGTTGATGATGGCATTGATTCATTGATGTCAGGGTGTGTCTGAGGAGGAAGTGTCGTTTTTGGCGAGGTTCTTCGTGGGTGACGTATTCTCCCTTGACACATAGGAAGTGGAAGGGAGACAATGTTCCTTGTGGGTGTCACCTCACATTCTTTCCTAGGTTAAAGAAGTAGATTAAATTTTTGTCACCTTCTTTGTGGAGAGGAAGATGTTATTTGTATTTTTCGTGGGGAGAACGCTTTACTTTTAATTCATTAAATCCTCCCAACAGAAAAATCGTCCAAGGAAATTAAAATAATAGGCACCCTAGTATTTTAATATTTCCATGCATTTAAAATAAATTCAAATGAATTCATGACACCACAAAATAATTAATTAATTGTGGAAGCTCAATTAATTAATTAGTAGTATTGGAATATTAATGAGGGAAGGTGGATGATTTAAAATTTAAATGAAAATAGGGGATGGCATAATTAATTGAAAGGGTAGTCCAAGAGTTTCAAAAGGGGTTTAAAGGGAGTTGAGGGGTTTGGGGTTCATGTGGGCCCCACCACACAATATCCTCTCATGGGAGGTTATGTGGGGTGTGGGCCCCACCTCCTACTTCCCATTGATATATTTAACCACCACCATTAAATAAATTCATGCAACACATATATTTTATTTAATTTATAAGAATCCCCAAAATTAACTTTTTCTCTCGACCAAACGCAACTACGGTAGAAGTCTCCTTAAGCGAATACCGGAGTTGCGAGTTCATCGGTGTCCTAGTATTTCAATTCCAAGAACCAGTTCGAAATATATAAAAACACGCACGTACATTTACTGAACGTACCCAAACAAAACATCATAAATTAATTTCGGGCACACCGGGACTCGATATTTGGTGCTGTCAGAAACTACGGACTCGTAAAATTTCAAAGAATTTAATAAAAAAAATTTCCTTCAAATTTTCGGTTCTTTACAAAATTAATATCATTTTATTCCATAATAATATCATTATTCATCTACCATTAGTTTCATTGGGTATATTTATGATTATAATTTATTCATTTATAAAATTATTTCCCCTCTTGTCGATTACATTATGTTGTAAGTCTAATTTTTAATGATTATTTATCTTTGGATCCATTTTTATTTTTATCACCAAAATAATTTAAAACCCTCAAAAAAATTAATATATTTTTAAATAAAAAATGTTAACAATAAGTACATTTTTATAGTAATCCATGTCATCAATAATGGGAAATGTCTTAATGGAATGGAGGCAAAAGTGTATATTTACAGATAAAGAAAATATTCATTTTCCACAAAATAATATGGTATTATTAAAAATTTGTTAATCATTTAATATTTATAATTACGGAATAAAAAACAAATATATTCATTATGTTATCTATTGGTAAAAACCATGAAAGGTGGCGCTGAAAAAAATATACAACAACACCTACTAGAGTTGGTAGTCTACACAAACACGTGATAAAATGTTGTATTTTTTATTCTTTAGAGAGGGGATGAATAATTTTTAATATATCAATATAATGAAACCTAACTATATAAATGATATTGAATATAATATATTTATGGATTTACTATTGGAAAGGATACTGATGTATATATATTTAAGGGCTAAAAACAATAAACACTCACATTGAGAATATAGATTTTAAAAGGAATTCACATCTTTATTAAAAGTATTTTGATAAATACGGATGGAAAGTGGAGTTAGGGAATATAATGGACACCATATAGTGGATATTTGCGTAGGTTTGTAAGGAATTTACATATATTAGCATATTATTTAATGTATTGATGTTATCCCCCAATTAGTAGTGAGGATGAGAGCTTTTCCTATAGAAAATAATGATAGGGGATAAGAATGTAGAATAATGAATGTCAAGTGAGTTATGAGAACAAAAGTAGGTCAAAAATTCAAAAACAAATTAAAACCACAACATTTGTTTCTAGATGTAATGATGTACATGTTAATTTGGAAACATTGATCCAACATTGAGTAGTAATTAAAACCCTATTATTTAAAATTAAATGTAATATGTTAAAATTTATATAATAACAAAAACATTGTATAATATTATTAAATAATCATGAAATGAAATATATAAATTATGATTCCATTTGGCATAATAATATCATAAATATAAGAAAATATTAATTTAAATAATCCTCAAATAAAACATGTAATTTTTTTCAAATAAAATATTTCATATATAACAATTTATGTTTAACTAAATTTTTTTATTCTTCATAATTTTCATGAAATATATTAAATTATGTTAAAATAAATATAAGTTATGTTTCTTTTAAAATAAATACAAACCATAATTTCACCCTTGAAACATTTTTTGATGATAAACTATCCAAACCTTCTTTATATTATAATAAAAATTTCATATTGTCCTGAAATAATCAAAATCAAATTTATAAGTTCAAAATAATATTCATGATTTTATAAGTATATCCATATACCATATATTTTATAAATTTAATTTATATAAATTTTAGGCCTTGTATAAATTCATAAAATGTTTTAATCTTCACAATTAAAAGAAAATATGTTTTCACCACTCACTTAAAAATAAATTCATTTTGAAAAAAAACTGGATAATATGATCCTGATAAATATAAAAAATAATTCAATTTTGTAAAAATTTATATCTTATTTTTTCTTAATTGTACATTAAAATTAAATAATAAAATTATGTGAAAAAATATTTTTAATAATAAATAAATTTAATTGTATATTTATTATTCTTCAATAGTTATTGTTAATAATAAATATAATAAAATGAAAATATAATGATTTTATAAAATGAATTTTAATCGTAATAAGATATTTTGTTACATTCAATGTCATAGTAAATTTTTACATGGTTCTAGCCGACAAGACCCCCCAAAAGACCTATCTTGGGCCAGTAATGAGTGAATATAAATAATGATTCTCTAATCCCACCTACAATATGTTATTGGTTGATGAATTGGAATTGGGTTGTAACATTCACACTTATGGGAGTATTTTTCCTCAAAGATATAAGAATCAATAGATAAGACTGAAAACCCCAACAACACCAAATCAAGATAAATGTAATGAAATATATAAATTACATCCATTTTATATCAAAAATAATATGTACATCCAAAAAATAAATGATGAAATAAAATAAAAATTCATGTTAGACATCATAAAACATAAATTGCACTTAAAACCCCCCCTAAGACAGTAATTTCTATAAAAAATCACTAACCATTTCCTAGTGACCAAATTAAAATATTTTATATAAATAGGGTTACAATAACATGTGTTCATCCTAAAATCATCCATGTATCCTATTATGGAAATGTTTAAAAAAATATACTAAATCATAATCTGTAAAAAAACTCACCTTGTAATTATTTATTATATTATATTGAACATCCTTTCTATGGATCAGTAACCATGTTTCACATAAAACTAATAATGTGATAACAAACATAAACTCTATGGATGGTACATTGTTAACATTTCTCCACTATTTATCTATTCTACTCGAACATAACACATCATGAGCCATTTCACATAAAAATACACCCTAATGACACAGTGGGTAATGTAATATATCATGTAACGTGTTTTTTGAAACATATAATCATCGAAAACACATCCATATATATTAACCATGTTGTTTTTAAAATACACCATATCTTGTTCGTTATATATTAAACATCGTGTATTGTCCCTCAATATATCAAAACCCATACATTGATTATTACACCTCAATTCATCTAGTCCCTACACATCATATGTATAACAATCTATAGGATAATGAATATAAAAATACATGTGTGTGAAAAAACTAAGAGACACTATAACCTTATACACACATATACATAGAAATATAGCCATCACACATAGCAACACGTAATCTACCCTATGACAATAGTAATGTCAAATAGGGTTTTCATCCATAGATTCCTCTCCAATAGTGATTTTGGGGAAAACACAATCCCATAGTTAATTTTATATCATTCTCCCTATAAACAATAATGGGTTTGATCTTTATGTCACAAAATATACATGATATAATATAACTGCCAACCACACCTTCAACAATAACATATCTATTGTCTCAACGACATTTATCATCTATCAATAGCCTCACTACCACTGATAAGAACATAACTTACTAATATCGCACATTCATTGAGGAGTTCTATTTAGTTTGTTATATCAATTTTAAATTTTATTTTCTGTTAATTAATTAATTATACATACATTAACATTAATACCATTAAATTTCATTTACCACATACCCATGTCTATTTCATCCATGAGTGATCAAACATAGTCAATGAATCATCAAGGATAAGAAAATATGTGATTTGTTCTGGAACCAATCCAATGGATTTTTCATCTTTTATTCAGTTTAATCCTATAAGTTAATGTATAATAGTAAACATCCTAAGATACCATAAACATTTTTCATACAATACAAAACCTATTACATTATGTAGTGGGTAATGAAATTTATTTAAGTAAATAAGAAAATTATATGTCATTTATAGATGAATGTTTTCATGTAATCATCAATATCACCCATAGATTTAGATACATGAAAATTTATTTAAGTATTTTACTTATATATATATTGTTGGGGTGTGTTATATGGGGTTTTGGTGGATATTATTAATTAAATTTCATATTTTTCTGGTAAACAATTTTCATAACAATCTATAAAAGCTATGAAAAAACTCCTAAAAAATTTACAAAAAAATTATTACTGGGTAGGCACAATATTAGGATCATGGTTTGGAATAGAAATGAATAAGCATAAGTGAATCTCTAAAAAGATGGACATAAAGAAATATCTTGTTTGGTGAATGTTTTTTCTATATGTGTGATCCATCTATGAGTGGGTTGTTTCAATGTAGTGTTTTATTCTTGTATAGAAAATAGTTATCCAAATTGTGAACCATAACCATGTGTAATGAAAAACAAGATTCAAATTTTGAGGATCTCACTAAGTTTAACCCATTCAATACGTTTTCCCCACTAATCAATTTATTTCTCAAATTCAACATCCCACTAAGTGTTTTTAGACCATTTTTATCAAGATTGGAGAGATATGTATGTGAATATAATTTCTTTAGAAGCCCATGTTCCATGGTAAGAGTGAATTCATTATTGTAATCATTTGAATTATTCTTTTTCCATATCATGGGTTCATGAATCTAATTATATGTTTATGTATTTTAGTTTTCTGATGCCAATAATGATGAGATATAATTTTTTTGGAGATAGGTAACAGGATTATAAATCTTTTAAAGATATTCAAGCTGTTTTTTTGGAGTTTATCGTTGTTGCATAGTTTATCTGATAATTTGGAAGTTGGTGGATTAACTCTATACTCTTTATTTTAGAACATGATGGATTAATTAAAAGTTTTCTTCTTTAATTTCATTAATAGTATTATACAATTTATGTGTGATTATTAGTAGAAATATATTTAGGGATGTTTCTTTTAGAAAATGTAAAATTAGATTGTATGTGGAATGTATTTTTGTTATTTATTTTAAAATATAGATTTTAAAATTTTGGATTGATTTTAAATTTTTTAATATATATTTGATGAATTTATTTTAGAAAATGATATATTCTATCTGTAGGGCTTATCCATGTATTCAAGAATATATGGTTGTTGTGAGTTCATTTCATTAATGTGCCCCTGAATAAGGTGCGTGTACCATTGGGCTTTAATGAACTGACAATGTAGAAGGGAAAGTATCCAATGCAGAGTAAGCTAGTATGATTTCAGTGTTGTTATTTTGATCATGTGAGGTGATATGGTATGGAACCACTTTGAGCAGTTCATAATTATACACAATGGATAATCATCAAAGCGATTGTCAAAATGCTCCATGTTTAGGTCCTTAGAAAACATTTCATGGTTCCAAGACATCATATTTTTTTTATGGGATGAATGTAGTAGAATAAATATCACTTGATGAATTGAGGAATATGTGGCTATTCTAGGAATAACATGACTCCACAACATGTACAATCTCAACTACATGAAAATAGAAAAGATCTCATAGTAACCAATTATATAGAGATAAGAAAGTTATTATAGATTATCAATCATGATATTGAAGGTGATAGGTATGATAATTTGGAATCATACCTTATTCATTCTATGTTTAATATAGGTTCTTCCAATTCATTTATCTCTTCTGCTATTATTGATTTTCTGGATTTTCATACTAAGATGATCCCTACTATTTTTAAACATCATATTCTTTATGGAAAAATAAAATTTCTAGTCTCTATATGAAAAGAATTTTATTTAAAAATTTATAAAGATAAGATGATTTTGGATTTATCAATTATTTATATAAATTTTTATGACATAAAATGGGTATGGATTTGATAATAATGTTAAAATATTACATCAACTATTATATCATAAAACATAGTTATACAATAGATGATGGTTTCAAGAATCTCTTTATAGAAGATCAGAAGGTAAAATTATGATTAATAGGTTTTTTGGAATGATTTATGAGAACTATCTCATACCAATCATAAATTTTGATGCTCGTATCAATGGTTGGGATTAGGAATAATTTTTCCCCACAATTATTTTTATGATTCAAGATATTTTTCTGATCATTTTTATTGGTTTTCCACTAATAAGTGACGTAGATTTTATGATATATCCCTTAACAAGGAATTTCCCAATTGCGTATAGTTTATATGGGATGGACCAGGAAACTTATGAAATTTAATATCTACTTGGTAGTGTTTGAAAGAAAATGTATTATTCATTCTAGCATCTCTCAAAGGTATGAAATGATTCTTTTTGTGAAAAGGGATGATAGAACTTTTAGGATTTTGGAGGATTATCATATGATGTACCATGATATGTTAAATAATCATAATATTTGTCTATGTATTGATAATATTTTCAGTAAACTCAAGGGATCACAATGGTCATTTAATATTTTATTTCATTTAGTATATCCCCAACTATAGGTTTTGGAAGGAGGACATTCCAATTACATCCATTAATAGTACATATAACCCTTATGACTATATAGTTATTACTTCTAGTCATAAAAATGTGACAAATATATTTATGGAATTGAGGAAATATATATTTTAAAGGAAAATAGATTTTGTTGTATTATTTTTGGATGAATACTGGGGGATTATAAAATAAATTATGAGAATGTGAAACACTTGGAGATAATGTTTGGTATCTTGTAGGATCATTATATATTTTTACAAAAATTTGAAGAGTTATTTTTTGATGCACGAGGTATGTTTCCTATAAAATTTAATCTTTGAAAAAAAATTATCCAAATTTGATAGAGGTTTTAATCCCCTAGAAACACTTAATTAATTTCATTAAGATACTCAATTTTCATTACATGGCTGATTATTACCAATGTTTTGTTTGAAGCTTTTCAAGACTAAATTATCTAATGAAATATTTGACAAGGAAAAATATTTCACACCAATGAAATGATGAATGTATGAATGATTTTAAAGAGAATAATGTGAACATTAATTCATCACAAATCATTATAATTCCAATATATTGAAATGGTAATGTGGTGTATTGTGATGTTCATGGTCTGGGTTTATGTGGGTTCCCATGTAATTATACCTTCTTTTTCTTATAGATCATCCTAGTTATATTTTCATTATAATTACTACACAATAAATTAAATGGAATTAGCTATTTTATACCACGATTAGTAGACTTGTAATCATTAACTCATTGGAGATAATTTGATTATATTTATAGATTATGATAATTTGATACACATTTCCCAAAACATATATTTTAATCTATGATAAAGGATATTGACGGTGTATCTACTAATTTTTGACTTTAGGTTGATGTATATAATAAGTAGAGGAAATTTATTAGTGGATGCATTAATTATGAAGTTATATAATGATAATGTGATTGAGGATTTAGATCAAGTGAAATTGATGTCAGTGATAGACAATATAAACTAGGATTGAGAATACCAAAGAATTGTTTAGTTTTCTTCTATGTTTTTGTTGGCACTAATTTGGATGAAATCGTTATAGAGGTTGATGCAAATAATTTTGAATCTGTTTTTAGGTGGTCAAATTATAATTGGGGCAATTATTAATAGATTTAGAACAAATAGTAGTTATGTTTTTTGGTTTAGATATTAGATGGTCGTACTAATAAAATTAAAATAACAAGAACTTCATTATTTCTACCATTTATGATTGGTTATTCAACAGGGAATACAAGGTTTGTATAAGGAAATGAAATAAAATTTTTTGTGGGATGGAATGAAAAGAAATATCACTATTGTTTATGAGATAACTAGTCTATCCACTGGATTTGTAAGAGAACTAGTGAATGAGAGGTGCATTGTATTATATATATATTTCATTATGTAAATGAATTCATATATATATGTTTTTTTATTAGGACAACCATGTATAGTTAATAATCTCAAATCAATACTAGTGAGTGTGTATCATCTCATTAAGTCATCCAATTTCATCCATATTCATGAATAAAATATGGAGAATCAAATGTAAAAAATCTATATTTGAGAATTAGTAAAAATAAATTTTGTACCAATCTAAATAGTATTAGATAGAAACCTAATTTTTATCTATATTAATTATAACATCATAAAGAAAATCATTGGTACCCATTTGAACATGATAATGGATTACCACCCTGAATCGGATTAAAAATATAAATAGATAATATAAGAATTGTATAACATGATTATTAATTGTTTAAAGAAATTTAATGGCTCATCGGAGGATCACTTTACTATTATCAGTGTTCCAATATATTTATAATTATCTTGGATCCAAAAATATAGTTCTTAATAGAACATTGTATGTGATCTATTCTCTTCTACATATTTTTGTGTGGAAATAGGTGAGGCATAACTAGTAGGACCAATCATTTTTCTTGTGAAAAAATGAATATTTAGTTGATTTTAAAGAGAATAGATACTAAAAAATGAAATCAAATATTGAATGAGGTCATAGAGGATGGTCATGGTCATTCTAGTTGAGTTATAATGTGTTCTTATGGATCGCTTTAAGGCTTGGAATTCATTGTTTTGGGATGTATGAAATGATATATCCACCCAAATTATTTCCTTTTTAGATACATGAACAATATGTTGAGGTAGAATATGTGTTGGATTTATCACCAATGTTCATTTCATTCCATAATCTGGTTCATGTATCACAATAGAAGAAGTTTTAGGATTATCTTGACAATGCGATTCAATGATTATCTATTAACATATATCTTAATACTATCATGATTCATGTTATAATTCTGATTTTAAATAGACAAGATAATGGCCTATAATGGAAAAGAATTTTCCTTCTATGGGTTTGATGGAAATTTGGTCAGATTCTAGAAAAAAAAGTGAGAACCTGATAAAGAAATGATAAATAAATGCCCTTATCTCGATCATGAAAATTTTTGTTTTCAACATTCTTATTATAGAATTAGAAATTTTTGGTAGAATTTAAAACCCCTTATTTTAGGTACATGGCTATTTTTTTATTTAATGTATTTATGAAAAATGTTTTGGTTATGATATTGTTAATTTATAGGATATTTATCATGTTTCTTTGGGATCTTATAGAGGTTAATATTTTGTTAATGGATAGTAGAAACTCTGAAACACCACTATGGAAAGCAGGAAAATTAAATAGTGGGGACAGTGTAGCTACATGATTAGGCGCATGGTTTTTCCAAACCATAAAACCACCCAAGAGAGACTATGAATGTACTAACAAAAGATAATATTAAGATTGGAAGATGGTTTGTCTAACTACTATAAGAAATAATTAGAGGGGTTTTAGAAAATTTGGACAGCACATTACCTTCTTTACCATGAACCCTAATCGAGTTATGTGAAAATTATATTAATTATGCGAATCAAATTCGTTTTACACCATTAATACCAAATTATTCCCAAAATAAATTCGTAAATAAGATTATCTTCAATTAAAGGTTGTTAATATCATTTAATTTGATATTGCTGAGATTTATTGGTGTATCCATGTTCATCAGAGGAATAGATTCCTTCAATAGTTTCTTTTCATGGTCCTTTTTTTTACTTTTATACTTCTTCCCTCTCATAAATTCAGGAATCTAATCTGATGGGTATGTATTAATGTTTATTTATTCAAATAATTATGTGATATGATGGTATGGATGATATGGAACATTATTTGAGGATATTATCAATAGTATAAAGGTGGGAATTTGGTATTTAGTGAAATTATTTGGATTCACCAACCTTTGAGTGGTAATTAGATTCACTCCCAACTACTATTTTATGAAAATGAATGACTAATTTCAATGTGATCAAATTTTTTGAATTGAAATGTGAAAATTTTATTTTATTTTTGTTTGATAACCTATTTAATGATAATACTTTGAAATTTTGAATGTGGAATGTTTTTAATTATTTTGGGTTACTTAATTTAAAGTTATATTTTTAAAAATTTTATTTGGTTTTAGATGAGTCATAATATGTTTTGGATTATTTTATTCAAAAAATTATTTTATATAATTTTCATTGAGTTTTGTTTGCCTATATGGTTGGTTTGAGTTAATTTCACAGACATGACCCAGAATAAAGGGATTACACCATTGGTGTGTAATGACATGATCCAATAGAAAGGGTGTCTTACTTAGAGAAAAATAGAAATGGTTACCTTGGGATGATTGATATATCAATGACAGATCGCTCATGAATATGGAACTCTCAACAAGGAATGTGTGTGTGGATGTGTGGATATGTGTAATGGGTATTATATAATTTGATTTGAAAAATAGTTTCAAAGCATTATTTATTTCGTTCCTTGTAAATAAATTGGATTGGAAATAATTTATTGAAGATGAATTATAATTGTTTTATATATACTTTTTTGTATATTTGTTCTGAGATAATATATCCTTATTGGATGTGTTATGAAGTTATTGGGGAAAAACTAATGATTTTTATACTCAACCCCCTTTAAGAGAACATTATTGAATTTTCAGATGTGATATATGAATACATAGGTAGTGGTATGGTATACCATTTATTTAGTGATTCAATATGATACCATGGAACTGGAATTTTTAGCTGGACCTTGGATCATGTCTGGAGTTGTTGAGTTTATGTCCTTGGTGTCACTAAGTCTTATTGGTTTCCTATTATAATTTATACTCAAATATTGTTCTTGTCTTTCTCATTATACTCCGATATAGTCAGGATGTGTTTATATTACAATGACGTCTATTTAATTATATTAATGAATCATATAGTGGATGTTTAGTTGTGGTTTTCTTGGTTTGGTTGTTTTATTTCAAAAGATCTAATATTACCTTGATTGTTTCTAAAGCCCTAGACATTTATTTACAGCCTATAGTGTCTTAGGGATTTCACAAAAAGAATAGTATCATAAGAAACTCATCACAAGACAATGTTCTATGTTTGGTATCTTATAACATATGATACATTATTAGAATAATAGTAATTCCTAGCTTCATCGAATTTCACCAAACTCAGTGTTTTCTATAACATAACTACACATAATATCACATCTTCCATCCTATACTAAAATCCTTAACGTAAATGGATCATTGTTCCAACATGATGAACTCAGGAATATTTACCAATCATTTTCAAACCATTATCCACCCAGTCCCACATCTTGTGTAATCAGTGAATGTAAAAGAAAAAAAATATTATCAACATGTCATATATACCCTAAAAACATTGAATCCAACATTAAATTAATACATGTTATCTAAACCCCAAAATCATATCTATATGGAAGTATATATTTAATTACCATATCAGTTTAATTGGATGGTTGTAAATAGGATAAACCCAATGAAATCCAATGTCCATTATTAATGTAATCTATGAACTATTTTTTCATTCATTCTACCATCACCCCGAGTTTGTTATTATTAATAGAAAAACAATTTAGTTAGCATGATTTTATGAATAAATTTTATTTTCACAACATAATAAAACTAACGATTTAAAAAATATGGATCTTTATTGTTATAAAAATAAATACAACACATATTTTTATATTTACATCCATGCACAACAAACAATATTAACAAAGATCACAAGATATACACGAAGATAACACACTAGATACTAAATATAAAGGAAAAAATAACTATATTCAATAAAAAAGATGCAATCATTAATTCATAATTATCAACATGTTCCCATTAGATAATACTTATATTATCGTTGAGTTACCTAAATTTTAACATCTAAAAATATTCCAAAAAAGAATGATAATTCTATTAGTCAAATAAAATTATTTAAAAAGTAATTACCAAAATGTAAAAAGAATTAAATTAATTATATTCCCTGGTTATATATTTAATTTATTAATTAAACAAAAATTACATTGAAATAGTCATAATTTTTTCTTATTAAATGTTAATTATCAATTTAATTCTCTAATAACCAGAATTATAAAAATAATTCTCATCATTGTCATTAATGAAATTTAACACTTCACCATACTATAATTTTATTTTTATAAAAAATTAATTAGATAAAAATCTTGATGATAATCATTTCATTCATGTGGGTTATTTTCTATTATAATTATCATTAATTTGAATCCTTGTAAGGACTATTTCATATTTATTTTGATGGTATCAAGGTTCATTGAACATTATTATCTACGATATGTAATAAACCATTAAAATATATTACATTAATAATCATCAACAATATTAATTTCATAATGAAATTCATTATTCCATGTAAACATAATTTACTTATATGTTGCAATATTATTTCTAAATGAATTATAGAATTTTTAAATGATAATTATAATTAATTGAATTAATATTAATTAATTTATTCCTCTATTTTCTATTTATAAAAAATAATTCTTTATTCCATGGTTACCAACATGTTAATATGATAAAGATAAATCACATAAATTTTATTAAAAAATTCAAATAAATTTAATTTCACATTATCTTAGTACGAAATAGTTGAATAATAGATACCCTACATTGAAACGATGTGTTCACATGTTGCAATGCCTAAAAAACGAGAGAAGAAGAGTGAAAAAATGCACCCATGTAATAATTTAGGAGGTAATATGGATTGATTTTGAGCGTAATATCAAAACCCAACCTGAATTTTTTTTTCTTTAGGAATCAATGAAAGATAAATGTATCAAATGGGGAATATCTCGTATTTTATAATACATATTTATTTGCTTTATGTTGAAATTAAATTCACATTAAATTTCAAGAAACAATAATTAACGTTTAATTCATATTTAACTAAAAACATGAATATGGAGTCTCTAAATCCTTCCAAAATGGTTTATATAAATTGAAATGATTTAAACTTAATCAATGCCATGAATTTATGATTTTAAAATAATTAAATGGAATAAAAATTTTGACTTGGAAATATATACCAAGTATGTAGCTATGAATTAATAACCATATATATATTTTATTCAAAATATAATGATAACATGGTCATACACTTATGTGGCCATCTACCATTACATTGCATAGAGGAAACTGAGATAAACTTACAGTGGTCGTTGTTACCATTGTGTACCCTTTTAAAAATATCTACTACCATTAAAATATATTCATAATACCATCATATACAATTGAGAGAACCCTTATTCAACATAAATAAATTTGGCTCTGCCCTTATTAAACTTGGATCACACCTTTTCACATGGAATAAAAAACTTCTCTTAGACTTATATAGGGTGTACAAAAATACATTTACATTTTCAAAATCCATTAGAATGATCTCTTACAAATATAAGAAAAATAAAACGTGAAGGTTACTATTAAATAGAAATTTAGTTACTCATAATCAATTAATTATCAAACATTAAATAGTGAATCTCTGAAACAAATTACAACTACTAAACCTATGTAAAACAATATATAGTCTTACACAACTTGTAGTGAAATTCATCTAACATCAGAAATCCCATAAAATTCGGTGTCCCCCTTATGCTGAATCCCGATCATTCCTGAGTGTCTAAATTACCATAGAAGTATTAAATTTGATTTTAAAAAAAATTCAAATATAATTAATAATAACCTTTATAATCACATAAAAAATACTAAAATTGGTTAAAATTAATTTTGGAAACATCCAAATTATATTCCAAATAAAATATTGAATCATAATAATTAGAAAAATAATTTTAACTCAAAAATACATTTAATAGATCTTTATAAATTTACATTTATTTTAATATAACTTCTAAAATTTATGACGGTACCCGCAAACCATTCTACACTATGGAATAATAATGGAAGAAATTGGGTAAATCCAATCCATTATATTATATAACATTCAACAATTTCATATCCATTTGAATTAAAAATACTATAAGGGTAGATATGGGATGGGGTTAAATCATTCAACCCGATAGGTAAATGTCAATGTTTCCACTGTATTTAGAGCACAATGACCACTATTTAAATAATTTGTACAGCTAAAAAACAAAATAAAACTATATAATTTGGGATTAACCACTCATAAAATATTAATAAATTTAAAAAAATTATATCAATAGGATAATAATTCTCACTTAACAAAATTTGACCCATAATTCTTCTGATAACAGCCTATGATTAAATAACTATGTGTATTTGATAAAAAATATGTGAATCTCATTCCCATGAATAATTAAATTATAACAATAAATGAATCATAGAAGAACAATAAAACAAAAAAGTCGTGTAGATTTATATATTACACATTATAAATAATAAATGTATAAAAATTGCTAATAAACATATTTCATGATGTTTTTTAAATTTTTTAATTTAACCTTTCTAAAATTACGTGGGAAATTTTTTAATCATATTCATAAAAATATCATTTAAAAAACTCAAAAAAATAATAAAAATTAATCTTAAAATAAATAAAGGTTTCATTTTGAACTATAATTAGTTATTCAGGAAAAAAATATTTCCAAAATAATTAATCCCGAACGATGTAATTTCATATTAATTTATTAATTAAATATTGTTAAAAATATATATTCAATTCCATTTTATTAAAAAAACTTTTTTATTCCCAAAAAAAATTATTTTTAAACATGTATCTTGTTAAACCATTACTAATTATGAGAAATAAGTAACTTGATTTTATAAAATTATATTTATTCATCTCAAACAATTCAACCATACTCAATTTCAAGTTAGAATTACTACACAAAAAATTGAAAAAATATTGAGTCAAATATTATCATATGATATGAATTAAAAATAAATAAATAAGATATAATTAAACTTTATCCGACATTAATTTAACACACAAATTTTTTTGGAAAAAAATATAATTGGTATAGATATATGGAATTTGATTTCGATTTAACATTATATTTACCATTTATCAAATGTTCAACCTGCTATATTCAAATGTTCAAATTACATTATGTAACATTCAAAAACTCAGTTATTAAATTAAATTAGTATATCAACTAATACAATTCAATTTAAATAACCCACAATTCATTGATATTATCATCTTTGGAGACAGTGACACATATAAAAGATTTTAAAATTGAAAAACAAAAAAATTTCATGATGATTAATGAGTACTCTGTATTCATATATTCAAGGTCATATCATATTTAAAAAGCATGAGATAAGTTTCCCTTATGGGAATATAAAAAAATAACCCCATAAAAGTTTCATAAACAATGCCACATGAGAAAAAATAGACGAATTTAATTCAAAATAACATAATTAAACATATTCATAGAAGAAATAAATTAAATAAAAAATTTGAAAATTATGATATCTCAAACTACACCTTATAACAACTAGAATGAATTTAGATTTTGTAGATTCAAATAATGGATGAAATATAAGTACCCCTTACCATGGATCATATATTATCCACATCATTCTCGACAGAAGTCTAAATGATGAACATGATGATAATAATCCTAACCCATGATGTGTGTCAATGGAGTCAGATTTTCATGGATTGATCAGTCTCATGATGATATTATCCATATTGGTAAAATATATCTTGAAAAATTTCTCATTTTTAGACTTGTGTGTGCAGATAGTTATTTTTCAATAATAGAGCCTCAATTTTATGCAAGGACGCATTTTCTTCAAAAGGAAGGGTAGAGAAACACAATTCCCAAAATACATCTCAATAAAAACATCATGTATGAAGAATGAATTATTCGTACTATGTATAATGATAGAAAAAAATGGTTTAGAATGTAATGGTCGGAGAAATGAAAATAATAAAGGATAATGGATGTAAGAGGGGGGTTTAAATCAAGAAATTGAGGGGGTTTCTATAAACTGATTCTAATAATTATTCCCATAATAAAATAAGGATAACTATGTTCATTAACTTCATTGGTCTAGAATTTCAATATTTTCATGCCCTTAATGGTAATTCAAAAGTATTACATCACATAATAGGGAAATAAATCATAAATTCATTAATGCAGGAAAAATATCATTGATTGATATTAAATCCCTCTTATTATATAACAAACAATCTAGACCGGAATGATAATATTATGACATCCCACAAAAATAAACCTTCTTCATATAAACCCCCATGCATAATAACATACCATGTATAGATGATCCACACAGTATCCTCACATCCAACAAATATGAGTACTCTCTCTGATAATGTTTGAAACAATAAGATGTCACCACATTATCCAATCAAAACTCTTACCTAAAATGATTACTATATATAGTACTAATGTATAAACTGTCACTTTGTAACTCAGATTTTTATTGATCGAGAATTATAATTTTCTTAATCTACTAGGTTAAAATTTACTGACACATCTTGTTGATCAGTTTCAGTATAAAAATTGTGGGGGCATTGAATTAGATCTACTCCTAGAAATTAATAGACATGAGGGACTCTTAACATAGGAAACTTATTATTTAATGTTAATTAATTATTTATATTATATTTTCAAAATTCATAAAAAACTAAAATATGTGATCAAACATGAATGATGCATGATTTATTCTAGGTCAATTCCTCATATGAAGCACAAATTTGCTTCCCATATCAAGTATATTTAACCTCCTCACATCAAACCATAATGAGAAAAAAATGATGTTTCCAGTGTGTATTACTTGTTTTCAACTCCCTATATTCCCATCTAATTCACTTTCCATATAGACCCATGCATCCTCACAAATTACTAACTCCAATGTCTGTCTTATATCTCATGAAACACTCGATGATACCACTTTGTTCTGACAACATCCAAAAAAACTATCCTTTCTTACAATGATAGATTGATGTAAAGGGTATCTGAACCTTGCCTCCAATATTCCATGGGTGGGTGATAAGAACCAATGTTTTAACATACAATCAAATTTTAGTCAATACCCTCTAATATTGGATCACCAAGATATTATAAAGAGACACCCACAAACACATTGTCAGGGTAAAATTGTTGAAATATCACATGTTTATGCATTTTATTTGACAAAAACTAATAAAATTGAAAGGAATGGAAAATACTAAATTAAAATAGTTACTAGTGACCACAGAACACAAAATATCTCATGAGCATCAATGATCTTTTAAAGGGATACATAATCACTAAACATCTCCTACTAACATTAAATATAGTTTATATATATCCTGGATGAGAATAAAATTTATAATAATTATGATCCTCCTCTCGATCAAAATAATGAATCGTTCAAGATCCCAAAGAGTAAACAAATGAAATTATCTCTCCACCAAAAGAAAATTTCAATTAGTTTTCTGACTCAAATCATGTATCACACAAAAATTATGATATTCAATTATTATTATATTAACGATAATAATATAAAATTAAGGTACCCCAATATAACAGCTTCACTGATTAACTATTCATCCCCAACCTTACACATTTATAGTTGTCTATACCCAAAACAATGACTAGAGACACCTATGAAAATGTAATATGTCATTGGAATCATTCATCATAACATCCTATTATTCCAAACACATCTCAATATAGGAATTGAGTAGTTCCAATGATCTAATATAGCTCATATTTCAATTGTTATACATCAGGTATTGTATAAAAAACTATCAAACCCAATATATCTATTATAGTAATTCAATTCCACACATACCATACATATCATAATGATAATAATACAAATGATACAATATCATAAAATATATGTTTGTTAAATAAAAAATCTATTATAAACCTCCATACATATATATAGGGAAAGATTACCATCATTCCAAAGGGACATAAATTACTAGGGGAGGTGATAAGATTAAGAGGGAGTTGTCATGCATCCATTCATTTCCTAACTAGGAGTTTTGAAAAATTCTAATCCATAGTCCACTGGGTGAAAGTTGACCTACTAAAATGGGTGGAGAGGCATATCTAATCAAGAAACGTACATGATATGATATAGCTCACAACCAGACTATGGGAATTATCTTAGAATTATGATTAACTATATATATTCTCTCTATTACCTTTCTTCATCCGCTATGAACTAGATATCATAATCGCACAAAATATTTTCGAGAGGATAATATTTTAATTTATTACATTTATCATATTATATTATATCAATTAATTCATTATAAATTATGTAATATTTTTCAACATAAATTTCATAAAAACCAAGGAGAACTCTGTTCCTTCCATGTACAATAGTATAACGTATATGTTTCCTCATGTTTAAAAATATTTTCTATTGATTCAACACTAAAACCATGGGGTTAAATATTTAATAATAATTACCAGTTTAAAATAATGGGATCTCAAGTATATGTCCAATTATAAATAAATGTCATTCATAACCATGACCAACTAGTTTCCTTAAATGGGGATAAAGGGAACTTGGAACAAAAGTAAACTAACAATATGACCATTAAATAAGACCAATAATAAAATACTAACATTTATTACAATAATAAGAAATCCTAGCTATTACCCATTCCATAAAAATGTTCCATCCCGAACACTACTGTACAAAATATCTCTTTTATAAAAACATATAAATATATTCATTGTAACATTATCCACATGCCTCAAAAATATCTACTAGAATACCCACCCCTCATCATAAAACCTTCATAAATAAAATTATAACATTTATTGTATTATAAATATGTATAAATGAAAAAATATTCATCATTTAATATAGGGAATAAAAGCATAGAAACTATCTATTACATGAAAACAATCTCTATCATCCCCAAAAACATATCTTTATCAATCATCTAGTTTAATATTCATCATCTATTTTGTAACACCCCAAGCTTCATAGTATGTTTCCCTTTGAATTATGAAACAGCTTGCATTGTACGCAAGTTCCAGATTCTAACACACAATGACCAACCAGACTAGCCGTTATGAATAGTAATACCCACTTTTTGAAATTTTATAAATTATATCTTTTAAAAGGGACATCATTTTTGGATTTGTAATATCGAAAATATGTTAGGGTGAATTTTTGGTTTTTTTTGAATACTTTCCTTTTTGGAGATTAGTGAAAAAACAATGCGTTATTGGTAAAAACCGAATTTTTGTTTAAATAATTAGTTGTATTACTTAATTTATTATAGGTAATAATAGATAAATAATACCTATATATGATTAATGTAATTCATTGAGGTCATATTATAATAATTATAGATAGATTGAAATTTTATTTAACTTTTTACCGTCTTTTACCCACCTCCTAGGAGCATTTGAAAAATCGCATAAAATATAATTTTACTGGTTCTATGAGTGGAATATCAATAAATCTGAGAGACACGGTCGATATCAGTGTGAAAAATGTGGTTCAAGAAGATGAAAATAATTTTTGGTGAATAGTAACATTTTTACTTTTTTTAACACTATTACAAGTAAATAGGGTCATTAAGGGTAAAAATTATATTATTATTATACTAACAAATGTCCTAATTCTATTGGATAATAGTAATTCGACAAAATAAAACATTAGGAATAAAATATGATCCTTTAGGTCCACTTCGATTAGATAAGAACATTTATTTTTATTTTATATAAGGAAGAGTTAAAACAGTTAAATTCAATGTTTAATAACTAAACCATATTTAATATAGGGATATTATTAAGAACAAATGGACTATAAATATTCATTATAAAGAGAAAAATATTTCCTACTTAATTTTATTTTATATATAATATCTAAAAAATAAATAATGAAATTTATTTAAGACACAACAATGATGCAGTAATTACATTATTAATTAATTATTAAAATAATTTATATTATAAATATAAAAATTAATATAATTTGAGACTCTTGAAGAATTAAATTGATTTTATAGGTTAATATGACATGTTAGAGTTGATTGAATGAATTTTCTTAGAAATAATAATGCTGTTATAAATTCATCAAAAACAAACTACCAAATAGTGTCAAAATAGACATAAAAGTGTTTTTAAAAAAATATTATATTATTAATTGATAATCTATTCCTAAAAATATAACGTTCGGCCAAAGGGCCTAAATAATATTATATATGTTATTAATGAACCACTTGAGATTTTATTGGAGGTTTATTTTGTGATTATTAACCATAAAATAAAAAATACAAAGACACATGGTAAATGTCAAACTATTTAATTAAGAGTTATATCAAAACGATAAGGTTAATATAATGACCTAAACCTATCTAAAACCTATTGGTTGAGTGTTTTTAGACCCATAACCACCTTATACTTTAGATTATTCATTTTGGATCCATTAGAACCCGAAAATTATATTATTATAAATTAAATTTTCATGATTTTCCTAATGTGACCTAACCTCTCTTATAAAAGGGCACTTCCCCTTCTCTCAAATTAACACCTTTAATGACATTTCTCTCAGCCAAACCCTACCCAAATATCCTCTCAATTTCCTTCCATCATTATATAGGAATTATTTTAGTTATAAATTCATCCTATAGATCACTTTTGATCAAATCAAAAAGGAATACTCTAAAAAGAGGTAAATATTTCATCATCTCTTTCAAATTAATATTTTTCCTTCCACTTACACTTTCATTGTGGTTTTCATTCAAATATAATAACCATGGTATCGTATATATAATTTTATGTTATAATAAAAATGGTACAACCATATTAATTTTTCAATCCATCCTATAAATGACAAAGTCACCATACGTGCATACGTACGGATTACCGTCTCCACGTCGTGGTGTAGTTTGTTATTCAAACACTTCATCATTTGGATGGGAATAATAATCAGTATAAATGATGTTAATAATAAATATATCATAATAATTATTCAGTATATATGATATACCATCCAATTATATCTGATTTTAATATCAAAAGAATGATATTATCGCCCGTGCGTACGTACTGATTACCGTATCCACAAATGCGATGAGATTCATTACCCATCGTAATAATTAATGAATAATTTTCATTTTATGATTTAAAATAATTATTATAAACATAATATAATATTTAATATGAATCAAATAAATCAGATTCATAATATGCATGGCTTACGTAACCAAAATTATAATGGAATATGAATGAGTTAACACTAGAATTGATGATACTACTAAAATATCATTAAAAATGCAATATTAGAAGATAATATATGATATAATATTATGTTATATGGTTCTTGTATAATTTAATAACAATTATTTCACCATTATACAAGTGGTTAGACTACCCTCGACCAAGGAAAAGTACAAGGTAAGGCTTAATTTAACAATGTCTTTATTATCAGAGGTTGTTTTAACATAAGTATCTACTGGGACCTCTTTATCGCCCACATCCATGTTTCTCAAAAATGTATTCTAAAACATTTTAACTCCTTACTATACTATGGTTTGAATTCATTTATACCCTTTTTTGAGTTTTTATAATATGGATTCAACGAAATCTTTCTGTTATTTTCCAAACAAGGTACGTAATGACCTTTTCGAAAAAATTAAGGTAAGTATGTTTTTTTTACTTATACGGTGTGTGAGAATATTTTTCACCGTTATAACATTGTTGAAGCTTCCCTTACAAGATTATAAGAATAATTTCAAAATAAATGTTTTTTATAATTATATGACTTTTAAAGGATTTCAAAATAGGAAGAGATATTTCTCTACAAATGTTTTGATTTCATCTATGTCAACATCCTTTGATGGATTTTGAGATTATTTGAAGTGGATTTATTATGTTATAGAACGTCCATAATATATTGATGGTTTTGATAAATGATTGACTTTGGAAGTGTTTTTTATACCATTCATGATTTATGGATAAAGTATTGAAATTTTTTTAGTAGTTTTAACACGAATGTTTATGTTTGTATAAACCTTTTAATATGAGATATGCATTGGACATAGTAAGTGACAGGTAGAGCACGCTATAGCTTTTCGATGCATTGGTAGGTCTCCTGAGACAAACATGAGTCTTCAAACAAGGCCTTGATAAAAATAATATTTTTAGCATTGGAACAAGGCCATGACTATGTTGTTATGAAGTCTTACATTTTGCTTTCCATCATTATTAAATACACTATTGATATTGCATGTGATAATTTGACTAGTATTATATCCATGTGAATAATTAAATGGGATTATTTGATTTTATATTTTCCATATTTTGTTGATGTTCATGTTTCAAAAGATTTTTTTTCTTGCATTTCCTGAAATGTGTATTCTTATTTATGAAAGATTATACTATATTGTTATCTTCACTAATCATTTGAGCTCACCCATTTCTATGATTTATTTTTCCCAGGATGTGAAGATGTATATTATGATTGATATGTCGTAATAGTATAAGGGATATTATTGTGTCCTATGGAGACTATGTTGTTGTAGTTTTTCATTTTATAATGTAATAAAAATATTATTAATGAATCTATTATTTCCAATGCCACAAAAATAATTGGTCTGTCGAGACTTGATCTTTTGTGATCGTGCCAATGTTATGTAATAATGCACCGAATCTGGAAAACTATGGTCAGGGTGTTACAGTTTGTATCAAAGGATGATTAGTAAAAACCATGGAATCTATATTTAGAAAAACATTGATTTGAGAACATTACCCTAAGATTGACTTTGAGGATTATTCTATAAGAATCACCTATAATTTTTGTATTGTAGATATTTTTTGAGTATTACAAGAAATAAATCCCATTCTGGATACGAGTAGGTAGGGGTGGCACTTGCACAAATGTACCTAGGGGTAGAACCCAAAAATAATGTTATGAGCTGGACTCAAATGGGTACTGGTGCACGAGAATGGGCCTTTCGACACTCTTGGTTATAACACTCACATGGGATATGCTTAGGATATTTAAAAAAATTATAAACCCTAATGAAGGGGTTATGTTTATATACTTCTTTGGAAAAAATATTTTTATGATTGTGGTTTATATCCAGAAACTGTTCAATTTCTCTTAATTGTTTTACAAGATTGGAGTTTTGTATTGAGATTCATAAACAAATCTAGTGTATGCCATTTTTATAAATGGCGCCTTGTGGAAGGAATGGAAAGTGTATCAATGTATGTAATCCGTGTAAAAATTTCCCTCCTACTCAAGATGATTATAGTGGAGCTGGTGAAGCAATTGGTGTCGATCATCTTTTCACCATAATAGGAAAACTCACTCTGTTTATGAATAATAACCTTACCCATATGGAGAAACATGATCCAAAATGTGGAGGGTCAATGTTAGAACGCTTCATAAGGAAAAAACCACCAACAATCAATGGGAGTAAAAATCCATTTGTATCTGAGCAGTGGATAAATTCCGTAGAAAAAATATTTCATGCTTTGGGGAGTAGCGGAAGAGAAAAATTTATAATGGCAATTTATTGCCTCACGGGAGATGCAGATCAATGGTGGATAATAATCCAAAACACAAAGGAAGATCAAGATGTATCGAACATGGAATGAATGGTGTTTAAATAGATTTTTTTGGAATAATACATTCCTCATGACCATTGGGTAGATATGGAAATACAATTCTCAAGTTTGGGGAAAAAAGTGGATGACAACGTCACAATGTATGTGGAAAACATTACAAGGATAACAAGTCATATTGTAGATTATATAGGTAACCCAAGAAGTATGATTGATCATTTCATTTATTGGTTAAAACCATTTCTTCATCGACCATAAGTCTCACTGTCCTTCTCATAATATGAATATATTTTCTCATGTTCTATCAAGACAAAAAATAACATTCTATGTCTTAGGACTTTAATGCAAATAAGGAGAAGTAGAGATCTGTTAAACACTCTAGAAATGGAAATAATGGGAAGAAGTAAAATTTTTAGTATCAATCCTACAAAAAATGTGGGAAGAAACACCCAGGTACTTGACTGAAGGGAATGAGAGTCCGTTACAAGTGTGGTGAAAAGGCCACCATGATCTTGATTACAAGGGAAAGAAATTGGATGTCAATGTTGATTGATAAAATTATAGAGAAAATGGGCATTATGCAAATGAATATCCTAATTACTAAGGGAACAATTCTCAGAGAGGGCCATGGGAGAAATGCCAAGCTTTTTCGATTACTATTTTTGATGTTGAAGCTCCGAAAGATGTGGTGGCATGTAATTTAATGGTTTCCTCAAGTTTATCTAATTCTATACTTGATTCTAGATCATCAAATTATTTCATATCTTCACTATTTGAAAAAAATAGATATTTTAAATTTGACATAACAAGGGAGTTTTCAGTCAAAACACATATGAGAAGTATTATAGCAACAAATTTTTGTAAATAAATTCCCATAAAGGCATATAAATGTTAATTATCTGTTGATTGCATCATCATACACATGAATTAATTTGATATAATCATTGGTATGGATTGAATTTAATACCATGATAAGAAAATTTATTTTATGTTGAAGGAGGTTACAATTTTTGATTATTATATAGAGTACCTTATATTTAGAGATGAAATTCCACCACCTGATTCTTATATAGATCCACCCCTAGTAGCTCTACTAAATTCAATTATTGGGGAGAAAGAGAATAAAATAACTATGGGTGAGGAAAAGAATGTTCAAATAGAGTGCGTATATATTGTGTACGAATATGATGTTGTGTTTCCAGAAGATTTACCAAGACATACTCCATAATAAGAAATTGAGTTTTCCATTTATTTAATTCATGCTTCAAGGCCCATATCAAATAACCCTTATAGAATGGAAACTATGTAATTAGTGGAACTAAAGAAAAAACTATAGGAATTGAGTAATAATTGATTTATTCTCCCTAGAGATTCTCCATGGGGATCCCCTATCCTTTTTTTTAAAAGGAATGAGGGTTATATGAGGATTTACATTAACTATATGAAGATAAATGCTATAAAAATATAGAAAAAGTATCCCCTACCTCGTATTGAAGATTTATTCAACCAACATCATGGAGCTCAATATTTTTCGAATATGGACCTTTGATATAGATATCATCAGTTGTCTGTGAAGAAGGAATACATTCCAAAAATAGCATTTCGAACCTGGTACAGACATTATGAGTTTTCCGTAATGCCTTTCGAGATGACAAATAAACCCTCTTATTTAATGGATCTAATGAAAATAGTTTTCAAGTAATAATTTGATGAATTTGTAGTGGTATTTATTGATGATATTCTGGTATTATTTAAAAGATATGAAGGACATGAGTATCATTTGCGCACCATTCTGAAAACCCTAAGAAGAAATGAAATATATGGAATGTTTAGAAAGTGTGAACTCTGGTTTCAAGAGATTTCTTTTCTTGGCCATATTGTATCTAAGATGGAATATCTATTGATCCTTCAATAACCAAGGAAATCCAAGAATGTCTAGAAAAAATGAGTATAACTGAGGTACGTAATTTTATTAGTTTAGCAGGTTGTTATCGGTGTTTTTCCCAGAATTTTTCCCAATTGGCTGACCCATTAACCAAGCTCACACGTAAAGGGGTTAAATTTGTTTGGACAAAAGAGTGTGAAGAATTTTCAAAATAATTGAAGAGACTATTAGTCAATGATTATATCTTGACTCTACCATCAGGGAACGATAGGTTTGTTATTTATAATGATGCCTCAAAGAAAGGACTTGGTTGTGTCATTATACATAATGATTGAGTTATTGCATATGCATCATGACAGATACAAATTCATGAGAAAAACTATCCTACTCACGATCTAGAGTTAGAAGATGTCATATTTCCTCTGAAAATATGTAGACACTATTTCTATGGAGATAATTGTGAAATTTATACTAATCACAAGAGTTTTAAGTATATTTTCTCACAAAAAGAACTCTACATTAAGAAAATGAGATGACTTGAACTACTCGAGGATTATTATATCACAATACACTACCACCCAGGTAAAGAAAATAAGGTGGAAAATGATTTGAGTAGAGAGGATCATGGATTTGTGAACAAGATGTGAGTTGAAAGGGATTCTATTTTCATTGATATGGTGAAATGGATATGGTAATATTCATGGAAGGTGAAACATCAATGCTTTTTCAAATGGTTACAAAACCATTTTTACTGGAAAGGATAAAAATTTCTCAGGCTGATGACGAGGAGTTTTAGAAGAGGATTAAATATATGAAAGATGGCAGATTGAGTGACTTCATATATGAAGATGGGATTTTGAAATTTGGGATGTGACTTTGTGTTCCCGATATGCCGGATCTAAAAAGGGAATTTTTAGATGATGCTCATAGCTCCAATTTCTCTATACACCATGTTAGCACCAAGATGTATAGATATTTGAAGGGACATTTTTGGTGTGACAACATGAAGTGGGAGATTGATGATTTTGTGTCGATATTTATGGTTAGTTAAAAAATGAAGGATGGAAGGAAATAGCCTAGAGGAGTCATGAATCCTCTTCCCATACCTCGGTGTAAATGGGATAATATTATGATGTACTTTGTCATGGGGCTACCAAGGACTGCTAGATGGAATGATGCAATATAGGTCAATGTTGATCCTCTTACCAAGTCTGAAAATTTTCATGCTATTTGAGAATATTTTCCACTTGATCTTTTAGAAAGACTATATATTAATGATGTTTTAAGACATCATGGAGTACCCTTATAGATTTTTATGACGGTGATACCCATTTTACATTAAGATTCTAGAAAATCCTTTAGAAAGACATGGATACTGAACATCATTTGATCCTTGCCTACCACCCTCAAACTAATGGACAATCATAATAGACTATTCAAACCATAGAAAACATGTTGAGATCCCTCTTACATGACTTTCATGGTATGTGGGATCAATATTTACCCCTGGTAAAATTTTTCTATAACAATTGCTTCCATTCAAGTAATCAGATTGCACCATATGAAGAGTTATATGGAAAGATATGTCACACACCAACTTGCTGGGATGATGTAGGTGAATTAAAACTCATAGGCCCAGAAAATGTTGATGAAATGATATAATAGGTAATGGTTATACAAACCCACATCAAAGTAGCTCAAAGTAGGCAGAAGAGCTACACCGATAACCGAAGGAAGGATTTGGAATTTTAGGTAGGAGATTATGTTTTCAAGAATGTGTCTCCATCGAAAGGAGTTATTTGATTCTGTAAGAAGGGTAAATTATTTCCTTGGTACATCTGTACTTTTTAAATTCTAGAAAAAATTTGGGTTGCAACATAACATTTGGAAATGCCTCCAAGTCTCTCCAAAAGTTCACATTGTGTTCCTTGTATCACTGTTAAGAAAATACATGATTGACCCAACTCATGTACTCACCTATGAAGAAATTGAACTGGAACCTGATCATTCTTAATGTAAATAGCCTTCCAAAATTCATGATACAATAGAACAACTACTGAGATACCAGACGAATTTTCTGGTAAAAGTTATATGGAGAAATCATAAGATGGAAGATGCAACGTGGGAATAAGAGAAACATATGATGAAGAACCACCCGAATATTTTTGTGCGGTAGTATTATATAAATTTTGAGGATGAAATTATGTAAAGGGGGAAGAATGTAACACCCAAAGATTCCACGATATGGTTCCCTTTGAATAAATCAATATCATTTATTGTACACATCATCAACATTCTAACATGCTGCGACCAATAAAACTAGTAGTTATGAATAGTAATACCCAATTTTTGAAATTTTATCAATTTTATCATTCATAATGGACTTAATTTTTGGATTCGGAATATCAAAATTATCTTAGGGTTAATTTTTTTTTTTTAAAACACATTAAACTTTTGATAAATATTGAAAAAACACAGCGTTATTCGTTAACACTAAAATTTTATTAAAATAATTAGATTTTTTATTTTAATTTATTTAATTTAAAAATGGATAAAAAATATATATATATGTTCAATTTAATTCATTGGAGTCATTTTATAATATGGTTAGATAAATAAAAATTTTAAAAAACTTTTTACCATCTTTTACCCACCTCTGAGGATCATTATCAAATTCGCATAAAACGTAATTTTTCCACTTCTATGAGTGGAATTTAAAGAATGAGAGGGACATGGTTGATATCAGTATGAAAATAGTGTGTCAATAAGATGAATACGATATTTGGTGAATTTTAACTTTTTTACTTTTATTTACCACGATTAAAATTGAATAGTGTAATTAAGGGAAAAATGATATTATTATTACCCCAAAATATGTACTAATTCTATTGGATGAGTGTAATTCATCAAAAAAACAAATTTAGGAATAAAATATGATCCTTTTGGTCTACATAGATTAGATTAAGACATTTATTATTATTTTAGATACAGAAGAGTTAAAAGAGTTAAATTCAATGTCTAATAAATAAACCATTTATATATATATGGTTATACATAAGATAAATTCAAATATAAATATTAATTATAAAGATAATAATATTTCCTAAAAAATGGTATTTTATTTATAATTTTTATACATATATAATTTAATTTATTTATGAAAAAATGATGATGCGGTAATTACCTTAATAATGAATGGTTAAAATAATTGATATTATAAATATCCAAATAATTATAATTTGAGTATTTTAATAAATTAAATTAATTTTATAAATTAATATGACATGTTAGGGTTGAATAAATTATTTTTTTGAAGTAATAATGCTGTTATGAATTAAAAATATAAAATATCAAATACTTTCAAAATTGACATAAAAGAATTTTTAGAACAAATATTGTATTATAAATTGATATTCTTTTCCAATAAATCTAAGGCTCGGGAAAGAGGCATAAATAATATTAAATATGTCATTAATGAACCACTTTAGGTTCTCTTTGAATTTTATAATAAGTTTATTAACCATATAATATAAAAATACAAAGAGATATGGTAATGTCAAACTATCTAACTAAGAGTTAAATCTAAAAGATATGGTTAATATAATGACATAATCCTGTCTAAAACCTTTTGGATGAGAGGTTTTCGACCCATCCCCACTGTAACCTTTAAATAATTTATTTTGGAGCCATTAAAAACCGAAAATTATTTTATTATAAAATAATATTTCAAGCATTTCCAAATGTGACCATCACCTCTCTTATAAAAGGGCACTTCCCCCTCTCTCAAATCCACACCTTCAAAGCCATTTTTCTCATCCAAACCCTACCCAATTATCCTCTAAACTATCCTTCCTTCATCCTAGAGACATTTATTTTGTATTAAATAAAATCTATGGAGCCCTTTTGATCAAATACAATTGAAGAACCTGAAGAAGAGGTAAATATTTCATCACTTCTTTAAATGTTCTTTTCTTCTTCCACTTCCTCGTTCTTTGTTGATACCATTCTAAAATAATAACTCCAGTAAATTCTCTATATTTTGTAGTTATTATAAAAATGGTACCACCATATTCAGTATTTTATCCATTCAATATATTATAAAGTCACCATACTTGCATACGTGTGAATTACCGTATCCTCGTCGTTGTGTAGTTTTTTATTCAAACACATAATCATTTGGATGGGTATAATAATGAGTATTAATGATCTAAATAATAGATATTACATGATAATTAATTTTTATATATGTTATACCATCTAATTATATAAGATTTTAATATGAAAAGAATGATATTTTCTCTCATGCATACGTACGGATTACCTTCACCACTAACATGATGAGATTCACTCCCCATCATAATCATTAAAGAATAATTTTTATTTTTTGATTAAAAATACTTTTTATGAACATAATATCATCCATTATATGAATTTGATACATCCTATTCATAAAAATCATTCCTTACATAACCATGCATGTAAAGAAAAAGGAATCAGTTATCACCTGAAACGATGATACTACTAAAATATCATTATTGATGCAATATTATAAGATCATATATGATATCATATTAATGTATATGGTTCCTGTATAATTTAGTAACATTAATTTCACCATTATACCTGAGTTTAACCAACCCTCAATCAATGAAAATTACAAGGTAAGGGATAATTTCACAATATCTTTATTATCCGAGGATTTTTTTTACGTAAGTATCTACTGGGACCTCTTTGTCATCCATATCCATGTTTCATAATAATATATTCCAATTTTTTTTAATATTTACTAGACTATTGGTTAATACCATTTATAACCTTTTTTGAATATTTATAAAATTGGTTGAAAGGAATCATTCCATCATTTCCCAAATAAGGTACCTTACAAATTTTTTAGAAAAATTATAGTAAGAATGTTTTATTAACATATATTGAGGGTAAAGAAATTTTTCACCGTTATCACATCATCAAAGCTTAACTTACAAGGTTATAAGGATATTTTCTAAATAAATGTTTTATTTTATAATTATATTACTTTTAAATGATTTCAAAATAGAAAGAGATATTTCTCTAAAAAAGGTTTAATTTCATCTATGTCAACATCCTAGGATGTATTGTGATCTTATTTGAAGTTGATTTATTATGATACAAAACACCCATATTGTATTGAAGGTTTTGTGATACGATTTATTGTGGATGTGTTATTTTTCTACCATTTATGGTTTATGGGTAATGTATTGAAATTTCGTATAATAGTTTTAATACAAATGTTTTTGTTATGTTTAATCCTTTTCATATGAGGAATTAATTGGAAATAGTAAGTGGTGGGTGGGGCCCTATATAGCTCCTCAATGAATCGGTAGGTCTCATGAGACTAACTATTGTATTAGCACAAGGCCTTGACAAAATCTTATTTGTAGTCTTGGTAGAAGGCCTTGAATATGTGGTCATAAAGTCTGGAATTATGCATTCAATCATTATGAAAGTGGCTATTGATATTGCATGTGATTATTAGACTAGTATAATATCCATGTGAATAATTAAATGTCATTATCTTTTTTTCTCTTTTTTATATTATTCTTAAGTTCATGTTTAAAAGGCTTTTGTTTTAGTCTTACATTGCCTTAAATGTTTATGCTTATTTTTTAAAGATTCTGCTATATTGCTATCTTTACTGAGAATCAAAACTCACCCGTTTATATGATTAATCTTTCGCAGGATGTGATGATGTATATTATGACTGACCAGTATGAATAGAATAAGGGATATGATTGTGGCCTATGAAGACTATGTTGTTTTATTTTTTCAATTTATAACTTAAGGTACAAATTATGAATTTATATTGTATTTCCAAGGCTACTAAACTAGTCAGTCTTTTGAGACTTGATATTTTGTGGTCATGCCAATGTTATGTAATAATGCACTGACTCTAGGTAATTAGGGTTGGATCGTTACTTGTTAACCGATTCATTTTAAAAAAGTAACAACAAGATGTAACTAATCGAAACAAATACTGAATTCACATAATTATTTATCATTATTTCAAGAATCACTTCTAGTTTAATAGACATTAGGGAGGAACACTTCCATTGAAATGATTTTAATAAAATAATTTATTCCCATCATATTATAAAAAAAATATTTTAAAAATGTGCATCTTTATTAAAATATTTAATCCTTAAAAGATTTGTGTTTTTATTAATTTCCATTAATATTAGAAATTCATAAAAACATTAAAAAATATCCATTTATATATAATTTTAAATCAATAATATCTGCAATCAGTAATAATAATATTTTATAAGAATGTCACTATAATTCATTCATAAATATTAACATATTCACATCAGTCAATATATACAATTACCACAATTTAATTAAATTATAACTTATGAAAATAATTTGAAACATGAATATTAATTCTCAAAAATGGTATAATATTAATCAAAAACTAATAATCCCAATGGAAAAATCCATAGATTTATTTTATTCTATAAAATCATTTCATTTTATAAAATAAAATTATGTAAATTCTAAAAAATATAATTTTTTATCATTAGCGTCATTTACCATCCTATAATATTCATAATTAGAAAACATTTACATCATTATAATTTAATTATTTTAACACTTAAACATGTTATCTTTGTGATTTTATCAAATACTAATTTTTAATGAATAACATGATTATCCATTTATCATTCTAAGATAATTTGAAAAACAATTACCCAAAATTTATAAAATTCCAAAACATAATTACGATCTATTTTAATAATTTTTATTATTATCAAAAAATACTCTAATATATGTTAAAAATCATTAATTTTTATTAAAATAAGTATCATAGACAAAATTCATTTAAAATGAATATTCCAGATTCACGGAATAATTAGTTTTCCCATGGCTTGAAAATTTATTTGGAATTGAAGTATAGAATTATTAAAAATAAGTTTTTATATATAGTATTACTATATATTCATTTTATTATCATCATTCTAGATTATCACATAAATATTCATCATTCTATTATTTCCCATGTTTTCTAATGATTGTGGTTATCACATCTTGTTAAAAAATTGAATCTATATACAAAAAAGTAAACATTTTCACACTATGAAAAAAGAGAATTCATAGATATTTTACCTGGAGAATAATGAATTATTCCCTATAACACTAAAAAATAGATGTAATTGAGAGGTAGTGAACATATAAAGGTTATAATTTAAATGATAAAAAAAGAATGGTTTGTCTATGACTTTCAAAACATAAAAAAACGATGGATTTTTTAAGACATGATGAGAGATGAAATACTTGAACAAAGAAGATTTTGTTTTTTAGAATTCATAAATATTGTTTCTATGTGAATATGTTTATTGACATTAAATTTCACATTAATTTTTTTGTTTTATTCAAATTTTAAATAATTTTTTTGACTATTTAATTATATTAAAATATATGATATAATTATTAACAATTTATATGTAGTTTAAAAAAATGATTTTTAGATTTCAACCTAATGAAATTTAATTAATTTGATTTATCTAAATTAACCAAGAATCATTGCAACAATATTTACCCATGTGTTTAATGAAATCATTGAATAAGGGTAACATGGTATTACTCTTATGTATCTAGTTATCCTTATGCATCATATGAGAAAGTTGGATTGCCCTAATGTTGGATAATTCTACAAATTTTTTACTTATTCAAAATCATAGATCCATTTACATGGTCATCACCTTACACTTACTTGAGAATGGACTAATATTATGTATTCATAAGAATGTTAAAAGTAAAATTACCAAATACAATCAAACATTTATTCATAGTTTGAAATCAATTACATGACAACATGCGGGGAGTATAAACATCCTCTACCTCTAGGCAATACATTAAAATTATCTGTTACCTAAATGTATGGATGGAATAATCCAAGATAAATTTACATATAAATTGATTTAAACTTATATAGAGAATTATCTACCACTAAATGGTGTATATAATTTCCTAGTAACCCTTACATTACCTATATAAAACTCCTATGTCCCATATAAAACTGATAAAAATGTTATTATACAATCAAAATCGTCATTAAAAGAGTTATTCCCATACATAAGATATTTCTAATGTGTAATGGTACGAATAAGATAAGAAAAAATAATTTTCCTCTTATAAACCCATAAGAATTATTACCAAAAAACACCATCATCTAATTTATAATAAAAAATATATAGAATCACTATAGAAACATAAACATTAAATTCCAATTTTACTTCTACAACATCATAATTACATAAAAATGTATAAAACTCATTGAAAACCACTTTAATAATTAAAAACCCTTTTATTTTTTTATAATACTATCCCCAAACCAATAAAAACAGAATAATAACATAGATAAAAGTTTAAACCCTTACAAATGATGGTTTTGTTTTATTTTTTAATATATATATATATATATCATAATTATTTTACTGCTATCATTATCTGTTTATTGTATGAATACTTTATGTTATTCTATTTTTTTATTTTGTTGATTATTATTGATAACTCCATAAATTTGATAATTATTTAAGGATAAAATATCATATTGTAAAATCAAACATATTACAGAGGTTGTTGTTGCATTGTATATTCAATTAATTTTTCATATGTGACCTTTATGTCCAACTATTTATACTGACTACGATGAAAACATTAATGATAAATATTTTACTTATGTCTATCCACCGATCATTGTTCTAAATTTTTTAATACAACTACAATTTCATTTTTACATAGATCTTGGATCATATACATTAATCATTTCTAATTTTATAATATATAATTATAGTAGTTATATATAATATTTAATGGAATGAGACAAGAATGTGATCAACCAAATTTGATTCCATGGGACTGTTATCCATTTGTGCATTCCCCATTTCATTTATTGTACATTGAATAAAGATTTATTTTTTACTCAGAAATTTATTTTTATGAGGGATTACTATGAGATTAATCTATAATAATTCTATATATACTAGATTGTATCCAAATAGTGATTTTATTACTATGATACAATATAATGTATACATTTAAAAAATATAATTTTTTCAAATAATAATTTTAATCAATATGATTTTCATTAATGTCATGTATTTTTTATTTTCAAAAATAAATCCAAACGTATTTAATAACAACAAATGATACCCACATTGAATTTAATATCATTTTTATATGATTACTTATTGAATTATTAATTTAAAATATCAAAGATAAATTATAGTTTAAGTGTCATGGAATTTATTCATTTGCTAAATCATTTTATTGAAGAATACTGAATAATAATCATTCTAATATACTCTTTATAGAGACCCGAAGCTTAATGTACATGGCAATTACCTTACTTATGCAGAATACATAGGACATAACATAAACACACACACAAGGACCTTAATAGTTTAGTGTCTTTGGAAACTTGGTTTATAATCGTGGTGAAATATCTTCAACATCTCCCATAAAGATCTTCCTTTTTTACCTAAAACCTTTCTTTATATCTTGGGGAAAACAAAACATAAAAGGGTGTGCTCAAATTCTTAGTAAAGGGTAATCAAAAGAAATATCAATCACATCATATTCATAAGAACATAACATTTTGGAAATCTTAACCTGCAAAAGAGATCATAATATCATAACATGGGATAAATCATAGTAGTGAAATGAAATCCCAATAATCAAAACTTAAAACATGAAACTTTGTGTCATACACACATAATCATAGAGAATAATTTCTTATTAGTCAAGACTCATTTCCAATACTATCTTAGTGGACAAAGTACATTTCTAAACCGAGTTCATTCCTCATTTCAGTCTTGTTTCAATGAACTGGTTTAAGCTTCCGTTCCAGCCATGTCTATCTCATGAGATATAAAATCACTACCCAATTCATTGGAGGGAGATATAGGTCCCAACCATATCATAATGATACCATTCTTATGTGTGCCACAAAATCATAAATCATCCATCATTGCATAACCCATGTAATAAAAATGGGATTCTTAAACAACATGACATCATAAAAAAATTCATATAAGATAAAGGAATTCATATAAATAATTCCATCACAAGATAATAGAATCAATGTAATAGTAGGGATAGAAACAGAACCCTATATTATCTTAGATGGAAAATAATTTTGATAAAATACTTGAACTCCATTCTTGAGGAAAATATACTTTCTAATTCGAAAATCTTTTCCTTTCATAACATGTCATACAATTTTAAACTAAAATAAGTTGATTAAAAATAAACATTCAAAATTGTAAAGCAAGATTCTTTGAAATAATTTTTTAAAAATCCATTCACGTCGTATAAGTTAAAAAAACATTCTTCTCGTACTTTTGTCGGAAAAGTTAAAAAGTACCTTGTACGAAAAACGAAAAAATATTCCTTTCATATCTTATACTAAAAATTCACCGAAGGGTAAAATTTTATTTAAAAAATTTTAGGTGGATGGAAACAATATTACATATTGAGGAAACATGGATGTGGATTATAAAATACACCCCAGTAAATACCAAAGTATAAACAATCTCAGATAAAATGAGATTGTGATATTTTCCATTACCTTAGGTCCGATTTTCTTCGTAAGTGTCCAAACATCCTGTATAATGATTTAAATAATGTCATTGACTTATTCCAAAATCATAATCATTGTTATGATATCATATATGGTTCACTTATGACTTTATATTACCCGTTCTATTGTAAATTCCATGTTAAAGAGCATTTTGGGTAAAATCATTTCATTTGTCGTCCGTGTTTTGACTTGTAATTATTCATATGATTACTTAGATCATGATTAATTAATTACATAATATAAAACATCATTTATATATAATATATATTCAGAATATACATATATATAATATTTCAGTAAATGGAAAGAAATACAATGTTCATGGAGACGGTAGGTCGTACGTACGCATGGACACTATTTTCGTTTCCTTATTGAGTTGAATGGAATTAAGTAGATAAAATAAATATATATACACATAAATCCAGTATCATTATTATTTAATATATTTCATGATTACTTATTATATATACTTTATAATCATTCATGAATGGTTAACGTGGAGAATGAATCTCATCGCGTCGTGGAGACGGTATTCCGTACGTACGCACGCGCGGTGATTTCGTTTTCCGTAGGATGGATAGATTGTTAAATAGGGTTGTTTCATACTTATAATAACATATCAGTATATGAGTTCTACTGATTTTATTACTTCATAAGGAAAAAACTAAAGAAGAAGAAGTGGAAGAAGAAATAAAGTTGAAAGAATCGTTAACGGACATTAACTCTTCTTTGAAGCGCCTCTTTGAGTCCTCCTCTTAGGGAACTAAAATTGGTATTTGAAGAAGACCAGGAGCTCTAGGATGTTTCTAGGGAAGTTGAGAGGAGAAATAGTCAGGGTTTTTCGGAGCTTGAAGGATAAAAGTGGTGAGTGGAAGAGAGGGAGGATGTTCCCTTTTATAAGGGAGGAGAGGGGCACCTTTGGAATAACTAAAAATATTATTTTATTATAAAGTAATATTTGGTTTTAAATAGCTCCAAATTGATTTATTTCGAAGATAAGGTGGGGATGGGTCGAAATACTCTCATCTAATAGAATTTAGGAAAGTTTAGCTTCCTATTTTAAACTTATCATTTATATTTAACTTTAAGATAGATAATTTTACTTTTACCGTGTCTTTTTGTGTTCTTACACTATAAGGTTAATAAACATACAATAACAAGCCAAAAGAACCCCATTTTGTTTATTAATAATATATATATCCTTATCAAAGTCATTTGGCCGAACCATAGATTTTTAGGAATAAAATAACAATTAATAATATAATATTTGTTTTAAAAAACTATTTTATGTCAATTTTGACACTATTTAGTAATTGATTTTTGTGAAAATCATAACAGAATGATTAGTTAGAAAAAAGTTAACTAAATCAATACTAACATGTCATATTAACCTATAAATTTAGTGTAATCCATAAAAAGTCTCAATTTACATTTATTTGGGTATTTATAACATAAATTATGTCAATATTTTATTAAAAAAATAATTATCGCGTCGTCATTGTGTCATAAATAAATTAAATTATTTAATGTCTAAAAATTAAAAATTAAATATCACTATGTATGAAATCGTTTTATCTTTCTAATGAATATATATAGTAGAATTTATCTTATGTATAACCCTATATTAAAAAATGCTTTACTTATTAAACATTAATTTTAACTATTTTAACCCTTCTTTAAATAAATTAATAATAAATGTACTAATCTAATCCAAGTGGGCCTAAATGGTCATATTTTATTCCTAAGGTTGTTTTTGGTCGAATTACACTTATCCAATAGAATTAGGACATGTGTTAGGGTAATAATAATATCATTTTTATCCTTAATTACCCTATTTAATTTTAACCATGGTAAAAAAAGTAAAAAGTTACTATTGACCAAAAATTATTTTCATCTCATTGAACCATATTTTACTTACTGAAATCAACCGTGTCTCTCATATTTTTGAAATTACACTCACAGAAGCAGTAAAATTATGTTTTATGAAAAATTTCTTTTTTTAACTACCACTTAGTGGTTTCACTATTCATCAAAAAATGAAAGTTTCCAGAAAAATACCAAAAATTAGGCCTAAGCTATATTTGATATTATGAACTCAAAAATGATGTCTATTTTACCAAATTAAAAACATATCAGTTGCATTAATTAATCTAAAAATTAATTCCTGTCATCAAAACAAATAGTGTGTTCTTAAGAGATAATAACTATCAAAAGATTGACACTTGTTTATGTCTGGTTTAAATGTGAAATTACATACAATGACCAACATTGTATTAAATTGTAAAAATATATTCTAAATATACTATAGAACCACTCAAATTAATAATTTATCACTATTAATTATTTCGATTAAAAAGGATGTTTTTAATTGAAATTTATTAATTTTCACTGTTCATCAGAAAATGAAAGTTATCCGAAAAGTACCAAAATTTCACCCTAAAAAAATTTCGATATTCCGAATCCAAAAATGATGTCCATTTTGAAAATTAAAATTTACAATATTTCAAAAAGTGGTTGTTACTATTCATAACAGCTAGTTTTAATAATATTTTAATAGCATATCGTTGTTTAGTGAAACTCGGTATTGCGTACTACACATGCTATCGAGGAAGGTCGCGATTGTGTGTAATTCAAGGAAAGTCAAGGATGTGTGTTGTGCAAGCTCCTTTTGGTGTAGCGTACAACACAAGACATTAATAACATTAAAAATATTATTTTTTATAAAATCTCGGGGTGTTACATTCTACCCCCCTTAAAACGAATTTCTCAATCGAAATTCGTCGGGGTTATAAATGGTTTACTAATCGAAAGTTTTTTAATAGAAACACACATAGTAAAAGGAATACCAAAACCAATATTTAAAAACAAAAGTATGAAACGTAATGGTTACCCAAATAAACTAATCACTGGGTTTCCACATAGTTGAAAATATGGATATAGAAGAGAAATCTAACCATCATGTTCTGATGGAGAGTGGTAGAGAACATGGCTATGGAAAAGGCAACAATCACAAAGCCATAAATTTGTGACGTTCTAATGTACCATCTGATTCATTAGATATAAGAGCACTAGGACAACATTTTTGGTCTTCAAGATCATTTCCCTAAAGTTGATGAAATTTGAATTAGAAGAAATACATTCTTGATTTTGGTATAGTCTCACCATTGGTCGTTCTTTGGACAATTTACACTTCATATATTAAAGAAATGAAGTTGAATTTTCCATTCGTGATGTGTTAGAAGATCATGGGATAGAATTATGGGTCATTCCATCGGTCTCAAACAAAAGGTTAGAAAAGTTATCAAAAAATACATAAGTCCATCTATAGTGAGATTAATCATATATGGTTCTTAAAATGGACTTATACATCATATATCATACTACGTAATATAATAAAACTAATTTCTACTAAACAGGGACTTCCTGTAGTCCAGTGGTAGGCGATAATGGCCAGTCGCACTTCGATTGTGTGTTCGATTACCACAGCCTTGTCCGACGCGATGAGCTATCGCACATCCGATAGGTTGTCCTTTTTTTAAAACTACATTACTATAGAATCCCATCAATAATATCGAAAAAAATGTTCTATCCTTAAACAATACTAAATTATGTCCAACATAATCCAATCCAATCATTAGGCTTATCTAAAATACTTCGGTCCAAGCTCACAGTATAAATAAAATGATTACTTGAAATGTCACAAAACAATCTCATGAATTCCATCATGTATCCCCCATTAATCATAAGATATATCTTGTTGGTCAAATTACAAACATGTGAATACCTTAATCAGGTATTCTCTTGAAAAAATGAATACCCATTTAACCTTAGTGAAAACATGAATGCTGTCAAAAGTTAACTCTTTTCCACATACCAAAATCCCAAAAATTCTATATACTCAAACCATGATACCACTTAGTCCTTATATCAATCATGAGCTCATGAATACTATCAAACATATTATATTCTCTTTATCCCTTCATTATGTGCATATCATCTGCTTTCCAAAAACATTTCAATCACTTTTCATGGTTACAGATGTCGTATTCTTATAGAAACCCACAATGGACCAATACATGGATATTCCAATATACCATAAAAGTACCTCAATAACATTATTATTGAATACCAATATATAAACACTTCAAACCATCATCTTCAATGATTGTCCTAGAATAAGTCCTTCCTTAATTTAGAAGTAACTTTTTATGTTAGGGCATTGAGTTGAGTAATGCCCATGTTCTCCACAAATAAGACATTGAACTCCATAACAGTCTGTCACTTTATGTCCATTTTCTCCACATAGATAACATCTGTCCCTCCATTTGAGGTATTCCTCAAGGTTCTTCTTCCCTTCTTTAGAAATCTCAATCTTCCTTTATTTATGCTCCCTAACCTGTGAACATGCATAAAATTCTATCTTCATCTTATTTGATGAATTAGGTATACCACTAACTTTCACCTTGGTAATCATATATCGCGATGACTGATTTTTCATAATCACAATATCTTTATCTCTAGGCATTACGCAATTTTGTTGATCATAGTCACCAATTTGTCCATTTGATTCAATGCTAACCGAATTCTTTCTGGTTCCCTCCGTTGACTAAAACACAAAAAGAATTCTGTGAGAGGAAAAAATCATACAAGGAAAATAACATAATCAAGGGGGATTACCTTCAACATCTAACATCGTAGGATTAATTCTAATATTGTTACCGTAATTCTAAGACTATAACCTATACTTATACTTAACCTTAGGGACATCCCTAGAAATACCTTAGAAATATCTCTAGGGATCTCACTAAAGTTCTTGCATCCTAGTTTCCAAAGGTTGACTAAACCATTCCTTTGATACCAACTGTAGAGACCCGAAGCTTAACGTACATGGACATTACATTAATTTTGTGCAATACTTAGTACATAACAAAAACACACACACAAGGACCGTAATAGTTTTGTGTCTTTGGAAACTCGGAATATAATCTTCTAAACATGGTGAATGATCTTCACCATATCCCATAAAGATCTTCCTTTTTTAACCTAAAGCCTTTTTTATATAATGGGGAAAATAAAACATAAAAGGGTGATCTTAAATGCTCAGTAAAGGGTAAACAATAGAAATATCAATCACATCATATTCATAAGAACATAACATTTTTGAAATCTTAACCTGCAAAAGAGATCATAATATCATAACATGGGATAAATAATAGTAGTGAAATGAAATCCCAATAATCATAACTAAAAACATGATACTTTGTGGCATACACACATAATCATAGAGAATCATTTCTTATTTTTCAAGACTCATTGACAACACTATCTTAGGGGACAAAGTCCATTTCTGAACCGAGTTCATTCCTTGTTTCAGTCCTGTTTCATGGAACCATTTTAACCTGTCATTCTAGCCATATATATCTCATGAGATATAAAATCTTTACCCAATGCATTGGAGAGAGATATAGGTACCACCCATTTCATAATGATACCATTATTATGTGTGCCAGAAAATCATAAGGCATACATCATTGCATAACCCATTTAATAAAAATGGGATTTTTAAACAACATGACATCATAAAACAATTCATATATGATAAAGGAATTTATAAAAATAATTCCATAACAAAATAATAAAATCAATATAATAGTAGGGATAGAAAGAGAACCCTATATTATCTTAGATGGAAAATAATTTTGATAAAACACTTGAACTCCATTCTTGAGGAAAGTATCATGTCTACTTCAAAAATATTTTCCTTTCTTAACATGTCCGAAAATTTTAAACTAAAATAAGTTGATTAAAAATAAACTTTAAAACTTGTAATGGAATATTCTTGTAAATAATGTTTTAGAAATCCATTCATGCCATATAAGTTAAAAAACATTCTTCTCGTACATTTGTTGCAAAAGTCAAAATGTACCTCGTACGAAAAACGACAAAATATTCCATTCATATCTTTTACTAAAATCTCACCGAAGGGTAAAATTAGATTTAAACTATTGTAAGTGGATGGAAACAATATTACATATTGAGGAAACATGGATGTGGATGATAAAATACACCCCAATAAATACCAAAGTATGAACAATCTCGGATAAAATGAGATTGTGATATTTTCCCTTACCTTAGATCTGATTTGCTTCGTAAGTGTCTGAACCTCCTGTATAATGATTTAAATAATTTCATTGACTTATTCCAGATTCATAATAATTGTTATGATATAATATATGGGTCACTTATGACTTTATATTACCTGTTCTTTGGTAAATTCCATGTTAAAGAGCATTTTGGGTAAACTCGTTTCATTTGTCATCCGTGTTTTGACTTGTTATTTTTCATATGATTACTTAGATCATTATTAATTAATTCCAGAATATAAAACATCATTTATATATAATATATATTCAGAATATATATATATATATAATAGATCAGTAAATGGAAAGAAATACACCGTTCTTGGAGACGGTAGGCCGTACGTACGCATGAACACTGTTTTCAATTCCTTATTGAGTTGAATGGAATTAAGTAGATGAAATACATATATATAAACATAAATCCAGTATCATTATTATGTCATATATTTCATGATTACTTATTATATATACTTTATAATCATTCATGAATGGTTAATGTGGAGAATGAATCTCACCGCGTCGTGGAGACGGTATTCCGTACGTACGCACGCGCGGTGATTTCATTTTCCGTAGGATGGATAGATGGTGAAATATGGTTTTTTAAAACTTATAATAACATATCAGTATAATAGTGATACTGATGTTATTAATTCATAATGAAACAACTAAAGAAGAAGAAGTGGAAGAAGAAATAATGTTGAAAGAATCGGTAACGGACATTACCTCTTCTTTGAAGCGCCTCTTTGAGTCCAGCTCTTAGGGAACTAAAATTGGTCTTTGAAGGATACCAGGACCTCTAGGATGTTTCTAGGGAAGTGGAGAGCAGAAATTATCAGGGTTTGGCCGATCATTAAGGCTCAATGTCGTGTGTGGAAGAGAGGGCGTAGGTGCCATTTTATAAGGGAGGAGAGGGGCACCTTTGGAATAACTAAAAATATTATTTTATTATAAAGACATATTCGGTTTTAAATAGCTCAAAATTAATTTATTTTGAAGATAAGGTGGGGATGGGTCGAAGACCTCTCATAAAATAGAATTTATACAATTTTATTCTCCTATTTTAACCTTATCATTTATATTTAACTCTAAGTTAGATAATTTTACTTTTACCGTGTCTTTTTGTTTTCTTACACTATAAGGTTAATAAACATACTATAACAAGCCAAAAGAACCCCAATTTGTTTATTAGTAATATATATAACCTTATCTAAGTCATTTGGCTGTACCTTAGATTTTATGAATAAAATAACAATTAATAATATAATATTTGTTTTAAAAAACTATTTTATGTCAATTTTGACACTATTTAGTAATTGATTTTTGTGAAAATCATAATAGAATTATTAGTTCGAATAAAGTTAATTAAATCAATAAGAACTTTTTTTATTAACCTATAAAATTAGTGGAATCCTTAAAAAGTCTCAAATTTCATTTATTTGGGTATTTATAACATCAATTATGTCAATATTTCATTAATACAATAATTACTTTATCATCATTGTGTCATAAATAAATTAAATTATATAATGTCTAAAAATTAAAAATTAAATATAATTATATAGGAAATCATTTTAGCTTTCTAATGAATATTTATAGTCGAATCTATATTATGTATAACCCTATATTAAAAATTATTTACTTATTAAACATTGATTTTAACTATTTTAACCCTTCTTTAAATAAATTAAAAATAAATGTCCTAATTTAATCCAAGTGGGCCTAAATGGTCATATTTTATTCCTAAGGTTATTTTTGGTCGAATTAAACTTATCCAATAGAATTAGTACATGTGTTATGGTAATAATAATATCATTTTTACCCTTAATTACATTATTTACTTTTAACCGTGGTAAAATAAAGGAAAAAGTTATTATTCACCAAAAATTATTTTCATCTCATTGAACCACATTTTACTTACTGAAATCAACCGTGTCTCTCGGATTTTTGATATTCCCCTCACAGAAGCGGTAGAATTATGTTTTATGAAAAATTCATTTTTTTAACTACCACTTAGTGGTTTCACTATTCATCATAAAATGAAAGTTTTCAGAAAAATATCAAAAATTAGGCATAATATATATTTGATATTATGAACTCAAAAATGATGTCTATTTTACCAAATTAAAAAGATATCATTTGCATTAATTATTCTAAAAATTAAATCCCATCATCAAAACAAATAGTTTGTTCTTAAGAGATAATAACTATCAAAAGATTGGCACTTGTTTATGTCTGGTTTAAAGGTGAAATTACATCCAATGAACAAAATTGTATTAAATTGTAAAAATATATTCTAAATATACTTTAAAACCACTAAAATTAATAATTTATTACAATGAATTATTTCGATTGAAAAGGTTGTTTTTAATTAAAATTTAGTAATTTTCACTATTCATCAGAAAATGAAAGTTTTCCGAAAAGTACCAAAATTTCACCCTAAGCTAATTTCGATATTCCGAATCCAAAAATGAAGTCCATTTTGAAAAATAAAAATTTAAAAATTTCAAAAAGTGGTTATTACTATTCATAACAGCTAGTTTTAATAATATTTTAATAGCATAACGTTGTTTAGTGAAACTCGGTATTGCGTACTACACACGCTATCGAGGAATGTCGTGATTGCGTGTAATGAAAGGAAAGTCAAGGATGCTTGTTGTGAAAGCTCCTTTTTGTGTATCATACAACACACGACATTAATGAAATTAAAAAAAATATTTTTCATAAAATCTCCGGGTGTTACACTCTTCAAATGAAATTTTATTATTAAATAAATTGGTCAATTAAATATGGGTGATTTAATAGAGAAAAAAGTTATATAAAAGGGTGAGAATTATCATGAACTAATTTATATTACCCTCATAATTGGCCCCTAAACTAATACTACGCAAACCAAATCGATTTTCATGATCACCATTTTTGAAGATTAGCTATGTGGTGTTACACAATAACAAGAGGGAATGATTTCACCCAACATGAATAATAATACAGAGCATGCACACACAAATAGAGGTATAAATTTAATTAAGTGACAATAAACAAAAAGAAAATATGAATTAATATAAATTAGGTATCGTTGAATAGAAACAATTAATATGAAATAACTAAAATGTATGAGAATTATATCCAATATTAATGTCAGATATAAAAGGAAAAAATCCAAAATGTTAAATTGGAAACACATTATCTAAAATTGCAAAACTCCTCCCATCTTAGATCTAGCTACTCATATATACCTAATATAAACATCATAATGAAACTCATGTGCCTTTCATTTCCCTAAATCGATAGACATAACTATTTCTATGCACCATTGATGTGGTGGATAGGGTACGAGAATAACATGATCAGTGGTTTACCACACAAGTGTTCTATAACTAGTATCTCAATAAAATTATGAAAAATGTTATCTTTGACTTAAAAATTCACGATAATATGTAAAATTTTATTATACATAAAAATAATTTTAAATAATACCACCATTTTAATTTTTTTAAATAATCTTGTTAAAATAGTGTAATATTATTAATAAAATATCAAAGAGAGTCAAACCAAGTACAGTTATTCATATTTAATCCCAAATAGTACAAAAAAATATCATATATTTCATCAGTCCATAGATCACTTCAAGTAAACATAGATAGAACAGTAATACCCAGCCATATGCAATCACATGTATTTAGTTTATTAATATATGAATGTAATCTAAATTGTAGAAGAACACCCATGAGAATAAACCCCAAATAATACACAAAGTGTCCATCTATTAATATTCCCCTAGAGAATAGGAAAATCTCATGAGTGAACTCTTGAAAATATTAATGGATGTGACTGATTGATATTACGTCACCCCCATAATCCAGGGAATCATATTTCAAACATTTTAAAAATCCTTTCCTCAAATCCATTATTTGAAAAATATTTCATAAATTAAATTACACAATATTAGAAAAAACATTTATTATACCAACCTAGGGTAATACTACTTTTTCCATAAAAAAATTACAAAAAGACACATATCAATCAACCTATCCTTGCATTTGTTTTATCAAAATGATGAAATTATAGTCCATGCAATGATAGAATGAGATAGATATTCTACCAAAACATGGGGAGAATACAACCATACTAGAATCCACTAACATATAAGGAATAAAAATAATTCACATGATTCCCTAGAATAGATTCCCATTTCTTTTATTCAAAATAATAAGTAAAGTGCTAAAAAAATAGGATAACTAAAACTAATATCATGGAAATTAAACACCACACAACAGTTAACATGTGGGTCATCCATAGAGAGAATATCACACAACACAAAATTAAATGATAAATTATATCTTTGACATAAGATTAAAGAGTACAGAAACATAGGATAATGGCACAACGATGGCTAATGATAATGATGAATGAGAATGATCTCATCCTTAAGATACAAAGTGAAACCATAACAAGATCAATCACTGAATTTTGTTATCCAAATAGAGAAGATATCCTCAAAATCGACAGGGATATAACCTAGGTTTTAAGGGATAATCATTCATGTCAAATGAAAATAATTATATCTACATAGTGATAAAAACAAAATATTCCAAAAAAAAAATCGGATATTCCTACATTTAATTATGTGAGTTTAATTTTTAGATGATTTTATGAAAAAACACATTTCCACATATATTTAATCATGATCTAAACCATATAATAGAATATTACTGTTTCATAACTTGTAAAAATATTCGTGTTCTAAACTAGTTCACACAACTTCCACACAATGATTTCATTTTAGATTAATAGATCGTGGTGTTAATGTCCCTATTTTGAATATTATATAGAGTAACCCTGAAAATATACCATAGGTCAACATATACATCAATAGTTATTCTCCTATCCATTTTTAGATTTATAGCTATAAGTCATTTCATAAAACAAATATATGTCCATAAATATGTGGTCATTTTCTTGGACAATTCACTACATCTTTGGAAGGAATGAAAAAAAATGAACACCAGAGGAATGAAATTTTCTCACTAAGGTAAGGTAATGTAATATTAGAAACATCCTGTCATATGAATTTCTAAAATTTCAAAGTCATGTGGTATAACTTTTCTCTCGAAATAGGTGAAGAAACTACTTCCTCATAAAAATTTCATTCTACCATGCGTATTGTGAATCCGATTCATGTCTTCGCACCACTATAACCAATATAATAGGATTCCCAAATAATAATTTCTCAAATAAATAAACAAAAAAAACAAAATTATCTATAACATATATGTCTACATCATACTATGCCTCTTCCTAATTCAGAACACGAGTAGGAATAAAAAGGAAATTCAAGAGTTGAGATATGTGGAAAACATAATAAATATTTTTTAACTGATCTATTAATTATATCAAATAAGAAAAATTTCCAAGCCAATAAGTTAGATCAAATGGAAAAAATCATAGATATGTCATCCCCTTTTTTACAAGATGATGGTGATCTAACTAAGGATCGTATTTCAAGAAATCATGATCACAAATTTAAATATCGATATGCTGAAGTTTATGATATGCATATGATTTTATCTCACTCTAAACAGTTACCAGAAAAGGATGTATATCATATATCCTCTCTGAAATATTATGAAAGAGGCATGGTAACATAACATACTCCTCTTCCACATATTCATAACAATTTTTTGACCAGCATAGACAACCTTAAGAATATTATAAGGATTACATTATGTTTAACACCATATATCTATTTTTATACAAAACATATATGAGTTCAAGATTGATATACCCCAATATAGGATAATTTCTGAGTTAGGAACATAGAATATCCATAATGATATGATGATCATGCTCCACCTAGTTTTATGTCAATGGATATTAAGTAGTTCTCAACCTAAACTATGTCCCCATTGCCTCTTAGATTCTCTTATAGAACCCAGAGGCATACCTAGGATATATATCGAAAATAATGGAAGATTAAAATACATATAACAACACAATGTTTATTGTATATATCATAAAAAATTAAACAACATTACTTTTGTTCTTAAATGTAATTATATAAACCAATTGTTTCAACTGGTCAATTACCACCTTGATAAAAGTTGTCTTATGTGGAGTCCACTGTAATCGAGAAGATGAATCTTTGTATAACTCTTCAATTTATCAAAATGGAACTGGATGAGGCTTGAGAAAAATAGAAGGACTTAGATGCTCAACCTTTATCTATTAGTATTAGTACTAGTGAGACTCATAATCTTCCATGTTTTTCTTTGTACCCAGCTACCAAAATTAGAATATCATGTCATAACACATCTTCATAGTGCTTGAATGACTGTCCAATGAAGAAAACTGATACTCAATCAAAACTCAAATCCCCACATATACAATTATTTAAAACTAAACCCAAATGATGATAATAGTGTATAAATGGTTATGCTACCAACATGTTGTCTCCCTGCCTTAATGTATTTCATTAATTTAGTCGAACTCATAATATTTCTACAGAATATATAGAACAAACCCAAGGTGAGATGGTGATAGTTGCATACTCATGAAAATAATACAAAAACAATCATATTCAAAATACAATTTAAATTAAAAAAAATAGTCCCATTAGATTCCATTATACCATGGATTCCAAGATATCATTTTATCATAGATTTCTTCTAAGATCATCAGTGATGAATCTCAACTTCCCTTTTGTGTTATAGATATTGAAATAGAATGTGTGGAGGTTTTCCACCCACAATATCTACATAATGTTTATCATTTTATGAGAAATGATATGTCCTAGATATGTATGGTAAGACAAAAATGTGAATATTTCCCCCAAAAAATTGTGCTACCAATATTTAATCACATCCATTACAATAAAAAATTCAAATCATCAATAGGGTGATTCCTCTCTTATGGATGAATCTAATGAGGGGAATATGCTACAACAGTATCATCCTACATTATATAATTTTCTAGAATAGAACAATATGCATCATAATATACCATATAACATGTATTAGGCTAAGGTAAAATAAAAATAGGATCTCATGCTAAAATTCATTTATATTTACCAAAATAAATATAAACTATTTCATCCCATGTGAATTAAAACAATTTTCTAGTATGATATTTAAAAGGTGACACCAGTATTGAAAAATCAATAAAGAATCATCTAATGTATCCATCAAGAACATAGATTCTATTAATATGAAAACAATTGAGGCACCTCCATTGAAAAAATAGACATATCTTTCTCATGATCGACTGATATGAAACACTCAAAAATCTTTTTCCCCGATAACATAAATTATTGGATCTAGAAGCTAAATTTAAATATCATTCCATAAAAATACCGACTCTATAGGGTTTCCAAAACCATGATCCAATTTTTATCATTCCCATTCACTGATCTAGAATAAAACATTGTATCAACCATGAAAAATATGTCAATAAATATGAGATACTTAATGAATTATAGGTTTATCAATTCATTAAAAAATTGTAGAAGCATTAGTCCAGCCAAATGGAATCAAATGATGTCAGAAATGGAAATACCATCTCCTAAAAGACATATTTTTATATCAACACATCTTTCTTTGAGATGAGGATAACCTAACTGCTGATCAATCATAGAAAACAAATTTTAAAATTTTAATTTATCAAACAAATAATCAATATTGGTTGATAGATACTTTTTCTTAACCATAACCCAGATAATCATCTTATTGTTTCCACATAATCGAAGTAAACAGTCATCCTTCATGGAAAAGAGTACATGTGTAACATATGGAAAAAATGGGTTGGAAAAAACCTATTCTAATCATATTATCCAACTAAATCTTGATAAAATTTATATTAATATGCACTATAAAAAATGACAGTATCCAAATTGGATATGAAACATACACTTCATCAATTGTATACTCAAACTCCTTATCTAAGAGAGATAGGATAATGTTAATTGGAACAAATTATGAAAATACTAATATATAAGGGATGATCACAAATATTGAAAAAATAAATTAATATGAACTAAAATATAAGAAAAAAATCAAGAGATCATGGTTGAAAGGTCAATCATGACCAGAACAAGGATCACACTCTCCCTGAAACACACAAGGGCTCCCATAAGTATGATAGTATAAGACATGAATATGCTAATAAAACCTCATAATGATGGGTGATAATAGAATCCATTCCATTGATATCACTCAAAATATCATGATTGGTATATAGGAATTCCCACACTAACAATAAATCAGCATTTGCTAATAGAAGAAAAAGAAAGAGAAACCATCTCTCCGTCATCTTCATAAGAGGTGTCACTAACCCCATAACAAAATAACTACGTTCCATTGGAGTTTTAATAATAATAAAAACAGGTAGAAACAAATGTGTTGTAGGGTGAAATATTAATTAAAGATATTTATATAGATGATGAAATAAATATTTTATCACCCTCTTCCAAAAGACCCACATCTACCTCCATTGATAATGAATCAACATCAAGAAGATGAATCACTATATAATATTTTCGATAAATCTTGATAATATTTGAAGTATCATATTATACAACAATGAAATTTGATTTGACGAGACATAACCATAATGAGGAAGAGAAGTAGGCTGGCATAATCATTGTAAATTCTTGTAACATTCATATCCATTGGACATCATTGTAGGTTTGGATCACAAATTCTCTGTGTAGCGAACCATGCCTCACTAAAATCATCTCAGGGAAAATTAATGGATATAAATAATGGTTCATAAGAATTATTTTATTGGTAACCACCCCCAAAACACTAAAATGATAATATTTAATTCTCTTCTTCATATATTAAGGGTTTTAGATTCCATTAAGATGACCAAAGGTTATATAAGATCAAACTTTTCCTAGCATATTCTTATATTCCATAATTTATATATTTATTTTTTCTATGTAGGTAGAATGTATCATTGTCAATACATTTGATCAAATATATAGTATAAACCTATGAACATGCATCAATTCATAAATATAGTGATTATATGATAAAAGTATTGAAAATATACCAGATCCATGAATAAATTAGTGTTTCCAAATATTGACTTATCTACCAACTATTAAGGTGGAAATCCATAGATATTTCCATCATTAGCTACTCTAGACTGGTCATAATGAAAAATAAGGTGTTTATACACTACTAGTATAATACAATGTGCATATATTCATATTGGATGAAATCCAAACATCTCTTTATAGGATCCTCATGTTTGAATTCAATGGAATTCATGATGATATGCTCAATTACATCCTTGAAGTATAAGATATTTTCTTTCATTACAAGCAAGTCCTCATCCTAATTGGTCTCGTTCGAATTCTTAACAAATGGTGGATTCTCTTGTATGAAAACCCATGATCAATCACCTTCTCATCTATATCATAGAAGTAACTACACCCCTCCTTTCTGGGCTGATTATTCATTTGGTCCATAACATGAAATTTTTATCCAATATCCTTCTATATATTATAAAATAGTGTTTTAATACTTATTCATGCATCCAATGAACCCAACTGTAAAACACATGGAATTCATTCAAGGGGAATGGCACATCATAGAATAAAAAAAATTATTACGAAATCATTCAAAAATAAAGAATCGTTCAACATAAAAATTTAATGGAAAAATAATATTTATATTAATATATCTAAATAATAAATACACATCTTGATATACAATAGTTTAATGAGTCTCATCGGGGTAAGAGCTGGTAAAAACTCACTTAAACCTACTTATCATGTTTGAAAATATAATATTCAATCTACCAAATTTCCAAAGGCAATGAATCATAATAAAAACAACATCGGAAACATAATTATCATGAGGTAATTAGGGTTACCCTCAATTATGGAACATCACATGATCCACCACATAACTGAATACCATTATAGATCCCCAATGTTGGTCAATACCAATGAGGAATCAAAAAACAATAAGATATTACTATTTCTTCCATCCTAAAGAATAAACATGGAATATATATACATATCCAAGAGAAACAATGGAATAGAAAAACTAGATAAATATATATGCCCAAATTAGTAAAAGGATATAATAGAAATGATAAAACTCTATTGTAGATTAAAAAAGTCCTTGTTATGATTAAATCTACAATGCACATAATAAATTTGAGAAACATATACTTCATTTGATAGAATGGGAAAACACCCACTGTATCAGAAATAGCTACCTAGATAGAGCTGACAAAAATATAATTTCCTATATAAGGCACATTTCCTTTAGCTTCATCAAAAGACTTAACTACGTTTATTTACAATCTAAGTGGTGTCTAGGGTTCTAGTGAGAAACCTTCAGAATATTCCCAACTAGTTTTTCTATAATAAATATTGATATGAAAATCATATCATTAATATCATTAATGAAAATATTGAATGAGGATCAGTTAAATAGGGTTCATATAAAAAAAATTAAATCATCCCCCCATTTCCATGGTTCTTAATATTCGTGCTAAATAAAATTCATTGAATATCACATATATCAACGAATTTCAATGAATTCGATAAATATAATAAAAAACCCAAATCATTTCAATCCAAATTCATACGTAACATCACTCCATTGATCACTACAAGTCATGCTGACTAGAACACTAAAACCAAAATATAAATAATTACTTTTATAATGTCTCTAGATGTGTTCATTGAAATTAATGAGTAGAGGAACATGATAGAGTGTAATCCCCCATAGCGTTTATCATGTTGGTAACATTAAATTCCCATGAAGAAAAGAATAACTACATGATGGAATCCATTAACAGTATCAAAAGATGCATCCTATTGTAATAGATACAATATAACCACAAAATACACTCCATGTGATACATTATCCAAATAATTTCATGAAAATAATTTTTTGAAAAAAAATTAATAAATAAATTTCAAATTTTAATTAATTATCATTTATCTTTCCTCAACAAACCATTTCCATAAAAACATAATTCAATCAATTAGATATAAAAATCTTCTTCAATAAAATTTATAAACTCTGATTAATCGAGGTTCCTCCAATATAATATATAGATAGAACCAACTACAACAACCTAGGTCACAGAAGCTCAAAAAAATCCACCTATTAATAAAAAACACAATGGAAACATAGGAGGATTTTGATCCAATTTTCATATCATAGAGTAAATTTACCAAGTGGGGAAGAAGCATTATATGATAAACAAAACATACCTCATGGAACAGGAATTTTGCTCCACAACAAACACAAGGGTATGACTCTAGGATATTATCATCAGATGAATCAAGAAATGATCATGAATAAAAAAACCATAATAACAACATTTCATGAAATTTCATGAAAAAATTTAAAATTATCAATTTCAAAAATGAGGTAGAAATACTTCGTAACTCGACAGATAAAGCACAACCAAAATATATTTATTTCATAAAAAATTAATTTCAAATGTAGTTGAGATAATAAAAATCACCTAGGAGATCTCCAAAGATTAAAGGGAGAATCCTTCACATTTAATGGAAAGAGTCATATATACAATTGGTAAAAAATGATGATCCCAAAATATTTATGATGTTAACACCTTTAATGATGAAAATTCCATTATTTACATTATATAATTAAAGTTTAATATCAAAGAATTAAAAAAAGATATGTATTGAAAATATCCTGACATGAAATTGCATAAAATATTAAAAACCATTCATTATAAAGAGTAATTAATGACATCTTCTATATAAGAAATTGACATCTTGTAACTAGTTCATGATGTGAATTTTTTCATCAGGTAAATTTTATACAAAATATAGAAATAATCCAATAGGTAAATCATGAACCCAATTGAATTTATATTAATCCTTTTACAAATTTTCACCTTTAATTAAATAATTTAATAAAAAATACATTGAGGAACATTATGTAATTTTAATAAGAAAACACTCATCCCTTGAAAGGTCTAAATCAAACAAAAAAAGTGAAAAATAATGAGAGACAATCTATACCTAAATGAAGGTAATTTGATGCTACTAGAAAAAAACCAAGTAATGCATAATTAAATGAATAGAATGTTCGTGTTCATAACTGATTAAATATAAGGAATATTGGTAGGTAATTATGAAAAGTAAATGTGGAATTATCTAATTACATAACTATAAGCACATCATAGATAATATGGAAAAATATATTCAACATAAAAATAAAAAAATATTATTATTATTATTTAAATTTTTTAATGATGTTTTGTACAACATATCACCATTTTTTCAAAAATGTACCATGAATCATAAACATTGAATTATAATATGTTACCATAAATGTTTCAACAATAAAGGTGGAGTCATTATGTAATCCGTCTATGCTCTATCTGGGGAACCCATTATAGGTATAACTATTTTAGTTACCCATTAATCATGTATTGTATGAATATTTTACATGATATTTACCATAGAGAATGTAGTTATTTTTTAATATATGTGAATACTAAATAAATTATGAACTGTTTTCCAAATATATGTAAAGACCTTAACTTTAGTAACATAGAGATGGTGTTTACATTTTTACATTGGTACTAGATAAGATTAATTACATAACAAAGAACGTAACTATTAAGTAATATTTGTAAAATATTTACACACATTAATTTAAATATCATTTGAGAATATAAAATGTAAATTTTTTTTCTTAGTGAAAACCATTATTACCCTTAATACATATCTATATATCAAAAACGAAAACAACAAAGAATCCGTCGTAAAAGAATACATAATAAAAGGGAATGTTTTTTTAAAAGGTTAATATTATAATGTAATTTTAATGAACAAATCAACATAATAAATATAGGAAAAAATAACTAAATATATACATTTCATACTATATATTGAGGATAAGAATGAAAAAATAAGTGATTATAAAATAATTCCATATAAATAATCCATGTAATACCCCAAGATTTGATGAAAAATATTTCATTTAATTTCATTGATGTCTTGTGTTGTACGCTACACCAAAAGGAGCTTACACTACACGCATCCCCGACTTGGCTTGTATTACACGCAATCACGACTTTCCATGATAGTGTGTGTTGTACACAATACCGAGTTTCGCTAAACAACAATATGCTATATAAACTAACTGTTATGAATAGTAATACCCACTTATTGAAATTTTATACATTTTATCTTTCAAATTGGACTTCATTTTTGTATTCTGAATTTCGAAATTATCCTTGGGTGAATTTTTGGTATTTTTTTTAAAAACATCAATTTTTGATGAATAGTGAAAACATTGAGTTTTTTTGTTAAAACTGACTTTTTATTTAAATAATAATTTATTTGATTTAAATTTATTTTAGTTAAAAATAGATACATAATACTTATATAAGTTCAATTAAATTCATTGGAGTCATTTTATAATAATTTTAGATTTATAAAAATTGTATTGAACTTTTCACCATCTTTTACCCACCTCCTAGGAGCTTTTGAAATTGTTCATAAAACTTAATTTTACCGATTCTGTGAGTTGAATTTAGAAAATCCGAGAGACACGGTTAATATCAAGGAGTAAAATATGGTAAAATTAGATAAAAATAATTTTTGATGAATAGTATGTTTTTGCTTTTATTTACCACGGTTAAAGATAAATATGGTAATTCAAGGTTAAAAGAATATTATAATAATTCCAAATTACATTAACACTTTTCCAAACCATAATGGTTGAGTAATGGCAGACCAGGGCAATCCTTGGGTCTATTTTGGGACCCCATGGAGCCACATATGAAAGGAAATGACACATTATATTAATTAATTTAATGTAAATACAAAATTGGCATTAACAAAAATCTTTTAGTAATTAATTTTTATAAGGGGATATATAAAATATATTTTAGACTATAAGTATTAATTGGAAAGCTAAAAATATTTCCTACATGTTGGTAATTTATTATATTTTTTAGATATCAAATAAATTAAATTACTTGTGACACAATAATGATGCATTATTTACCTCATTAATAAATGATTTAAATAAATAAGATTTTAATGATTAAAATATTATCCAAAACCTGTCCAATTTCTATTGGATTATTTTATTTTGAATATGAGTCATCTTATCTTATACATTAATGTGTTTTGGACCTATTGAAACTGAAAATAAGTTTATAATAAAATAATTTTTTCACACTTTCTTAAAGAGCCCCTCCTATACATTATAAAAATAGACTACTTCTATGCAATTCCTCAGAGCACTAAATCCATTTGGCTCATCCAAAATCTTCCCAATTAAGCTCCCTAAATCCCTCTACTCTCCTTAGAAGCCTTATATTATACGGAAGGGACTTCAATATGTCCTTTTGGTTCAAACAAAAGGAAGTTACCGAAATTAAAGGTAATAGTATCTCTTAAGTTGTTTTCTTTTATTCTACTTCTACAACCCCTAAACTCTTTTAAATACTTTCTTTTGTAAAAACACCAGTATCCTAAAAATACTAGGTTGTTTTTATGAGAAGTATTATAACTACACTTACACAAACCTCCATCTAATAGATGAAGAACATAATGTTTCTGTGGATGGCAAACTAACACCTCACGAAACGATGAATGTTCGATTTTCTCCTACCACCTCTCATGGTGGCCATTATTATGGAACTGTATTTATATATGATATATATTATGTTTAAGATTTCCATATTCTTCTTTAATTCCAAATTATATCAAGCCTTTATGGTTTCCATAGTCGGAAAATACGATAATCTCATTTGAGGAAGTGCGAACTACCGCCCCCTCAAAGTGATGTGATTCGTTAATGACTTATGTGGGATGTATAAAGGATGTAGTTAATGATATTATATTTTAATGGAATTATAATATACCTATTTATCATTATTTTTTAATTACATTAAAATAAGAAATAGAAATGAAAGTAGCGTTCATGCGTACGTACAGCTTACTGTCTCCATGAACGGTGCATTTCATTTCTTACCTCCATATATTATGTACTATTATACATACATGTATATTATAGATATATGATGACTATATATGATATATAAACCATGATTGACATTATGGAAGTAATTAAATCATGATATACGTAATAATAACATCAATACCAACATGTCCAAACACGTACGATAAATAAGATGATTTTACCCAAAATGTTGCTTTAACATGGGATTTACAAAAGAAGAGGTAATATAAAGTCATAAATAAACCATATATGATATCATAACAATGAATATGAATCTATAATAAGTCAATGAAATTATTTAAATCATTATATAGGAGGTTCAGATACATATGAAGCATATCAGACATAAGGTAAGGGATAACTTTTCTAATCTCATTTTTATCTGAGATTATTTATTCATAAGTATTCACTAGGGTTCTATTTATCATCCATGTTCCTGTTTTCTAAAAATAATTTCATGTATTTTTAAAGTCCTTTTTAACAATTTTTGGCTTTTATTACATGGTATGTATGGAATCTTTATTTTGTTTACCATACGAGGTAATTTTTGACTTTTCTGGCAAATGTATGAAAAGAATGTTTTTTATATACGGCATGAAAGGATTTTTACAGTTTTTTAAAGACTTATTTTCATGAAGCTTCCTCCAAAATATTTCATTAATATTTTCAACAAAATCCTTTTATTTTAAAATTGGATGACATTTTTTGAAAAGAAAATGATTTTGAAGAAGAAAGGATATTTTCCTCAAGAATTCATTTCAAATGTTTTATCAAAACCATTTTCCATCTAAGATGACATTATTTCTTAAGTGTATGTTTCATGTTTAATTTCTATATGATTTACATGGTTTCACCTTTCTTATGATGAAATTTCCATTTTTTTATATGGATTATGAGATTATGAGATGATTTTTATGAATCCCATTTTATTATTTGGGTTATGATGAATGTTTTAAGTTAATTTTGTGGAACAAATAAGAATGATATCATTATGAGATGGGTGGGACCTATATGTCCCTCTAATGCATTGGGTAGCGATTTATATCTCATGATATAGAAATGGCTAGAATGGTAAGTTAATTCGGTTTAGTAATACAGGACTGGAACGAGGAGTGAACTCGATTCAGAAAGGGACTTTGTCCACTAATATGGTCTTGGCAGAAACGCATTGGCTACTATGGAAATCATATCATGTGCTTAATGGTTTCCACAATCACATGTTTTATTCCCATGATATTTTAACATGATTAAGGTTTCTTTATGATCAATTCCTTTTGTACTGCCATGTTTTATGTCATTGCCCAAGATTTTGATGTTTTAACATTATTTTCATGTCTTTATGTTCAAATGTTTATGATTTGTTTTATTTTATCCATACTTACACTTACTGAGCATTTAATATCACCCTTTATATGTTTTCATTTCCCCAGGATTTAAAGAAAGTTTTTAGGTAAGAAAACCAAAAGGGGAAGGTATTTATGGGTGATGTTGGAGATCTTTCACCATGATTAGAATATTATGTTCTGAGTTTCCAAAGACACTAAACAATTACGACCCTTTTCTATTTGTTTTTTTATGTATTAAGTATTCCGCAAAAGTAATGTAACGTCCATGTACGTCATGCTTGGGGTCTCTACAATCCAATTATATTAAAACATATCCATTGATATTATGACTATTCAAATAATCCCAGGGGATTAACTATGTAATCTCAAACATGGGAATGAATAATGTCTCACATATGAAACATAATATCAAGACAATCCAAAATAAATATTAAATGTGTGTGTAGAAACTGGTATAATTTGTTCAATTAATTATTATAGTGAAAATGTTTATCACATCATGGGAATATAAATAACTATACCACACCAAAATCATACTTTATCTTGTTTTTTATATATAGTAATGGGATAAGAATATAATAAATATAAAATTTCATATTGAACAAATATCATCTGAAAATTTAATATGCAACCAAATAATTTTAACAGAATCATAACCAATCGACAGTAATATGTTGAATGGTTATAAAATATTACATCCTCAATACCCCTGAATATTAAACCATCCAAAAAATAATTAATTATGTAATAAATACAATATATCCACATTGGAAAATTTTTATAATAATGTGTAGATGATGTTGATAAATAGAAATTTTATAAGAATTTCATTAAAATATTTTTTGAGGAAGATAAATGTTTCTCAATGTAAATATAATATTTCCTAATTATCACTAAATATTGATGAAATTCATTCTTTTTAAAATATTAATTGAACCCTATAATGTATATTTTTAAATGGTAACGTTAAAATAATGATTATTCTAACATATTTTATAACATCCAAATGAGTATATTTATTGAAAAATTACATGAATTATACATTTAAATTTTTATTTATATTCAATCATGGTTAAAATATTATCAATAAATAATATATATATAATGTTAAAAAATTAAATTTATTTTATAAAATATGGTTTTGGAAGATAATTTATCTTCATCCAAATAGTGAATTACTATCAGATTTTCTTAAAACAATTATCAATCATGTTAAGTACCAAATAATGGAAAAGTTGTAAATATAAATCAAATTTTCATTAATAAAATTATTATATGAAAACAAATTGGATTTAGAATATTAATACAAAATAATTCTCAAATGGGAGAGATAAATATATAAATCCTATATAATGAGGTGATTGTGAAATAAACCCTTACTAATTTAGTACATTTAAAATCATAAGACTCATAAAAAATAAAAATATGAGGCATTAAATTCCATGATTTTTATGTTATTAAGATATAAAATATAAATGGTAGTTATATACAAATAAATAAATAAGTGTCTAATATAGAATTTGTCACACATTAGTAAAAAAACACGAGAAACCCTTACCTTATGTTAGAATTCATACATACTTTTACAAACCTACTATATATAAAATATTTGATTATTGTAAATCCAATTTGGAAAAATATTCATCTATTGCCTTTCACCACCTAATTATTAATATTATTTTATTATTTTTCATGTTTTTGGTGAAAATGGATATATTTTGTCATACATGTTCAATCATGAATATTCTTGTTATTTTACATTGTTTATACATACACCCTAATAAAAAATAATATAAATTTTATCAATATTTTTCTATTATATACAACCATTGATCCTTTCTCAAAAATTGAATCTAGAAAATGAATCACTTCACATCATGATGATGGTAGGATTTTTTCATGAAGGATTGAAAATGTCATTATATTAATGGGTGAAAGGGAAATTAAATTTACTAAATATTAGTATTTCAAATATATATTAGGTCATATATATCACTTATATTAATCAAATTTATCCTTATTATTTTCCAGGTAATGTGTATCTAAAAAATAAATCGTATGCCTTCGTGAGGTAGTGGTCTGACGTATACACCAGAAACATTGACGTTTATAAATGGAACTAAATGTATAAAATTATATAATATATTATAAAAATTGTGTTTAAATTCTATCATAAATATTATATAAATACATCAATTCCATTAATACATATATCCATTAGAAATTTTTATGTAAAATGACGTATTTTAGTTCACGAGACTGTTTATTTTCATATACATGATTTGATTATTTTACTTCCCAGTTGATTGAAGAGGATATAGATAAATAATATAACATAGAAAAAAAGAGTATAATTATATTTAAACTATTGTTATTATATTGGATGATTTAAAAAAATTACTAGTGTAAATGATGAAATAAAAGGAAAGGATTAGGTAATATCATTACATTCTATAAGTGAAACCTCATTTACATTTCATTTAAATAAGAATAGGAATGGTATTTTTAGTTGAAATGAATAAATATAATGTTGATAATGATTTTTTGATAGATTTTGGTTGGTTTTTTCAATAATAGATCATTATTAGTGTGAAGAAATAATGTGGGTGAGCTCAATTTTATAATTGTGCTAAAGTGTAATTTTTGAAAATACCCAGATCAATTCAATAACAAGATATAAATATCAAATAATGTGGATAAAAAATTTATAATAAAATAGGTATATGGATGATATTATTGTTAAAAACCACATTCACCGTGGTATTCCATATTTATTCAAGTACTCCTCACATTTAGTTTTTTATTTGAGCTTTCATGGTCGAGTCTTATTCCGAGATGAAAATACTAATTTGGAAAAAACAATAAAATATTTATAGATATTTTTTGATTGAGAAAATAATGTCTTATAACCAATGCATAAAATGGTTTCATTATTCTATTTCCATGATTGGAATGATTTTGTGGTGTTCATATACTTGTTCATGGAAAATAGAGACTCAATGTTGCCGGCGACAGAATTTCCTGCATTGTTAATGGATGAAAGGACATGTAAACTCTTCCAGAAACATGTCATGAAAAGAAAATGTGGTGTGGACTAGGTACACATTGTTTAATCAATACATGTTGTGTAACATTAATTCTAATTAAATATTTACCTGAGGTTATATTAGTTTCACCTTATCATAATATAATGAAATACAATACAGGTTCAGGAAAAACATGCTAGGTAATTTCTCAAACCACAGATTCATATAGTGTCACACAGATGATTTTATAATCAACTCACATGAATCTTCTTCTACTATAACCATGATTATTTTAAAATATATTTTGTAGTTCCATTTTTCTTTACGGATTTCACATTTGTGAAATCAATCCCCAGTAAGTCATTTTGTTTTTTTGATACATTATCACCCTTTGACTTCCATAAATTGCAGTGAAATATCTTGGACATGGTCATTTTTTATTTTGTTCTTAATTGGTTATGATCTATAATTCTTCATGTGATCAACTAATACTTCTTTCATGTAACTGAGTCATGGTCAAACTGTTGTTTTATTTTCTATTAAACGTAGGGGGTCTAACCCTTAATCCAATGGTATGGTTAATATCTATTATGAGGATCATTGTGATTGATAAAATATTGAATGAATGTAAACTAATTAAATGATGACTTTATTATACATTAGAATTATTTTTGATCCAGTTGGTAATCTATTAGGATTGTGGCTACCATACATGTACGTTACAATGTGTTATTAAATAAATTTATTAATGGATTAAGGTTTTCTTGACATCACATGGGATTTGGGTGATATATTCATAAGGATTAACCATGTCTTGGATATATTCTCAAAGGGACTTGTATTTTATTTTTTAATAATCAAATGATTAATTTAAAATTTCATTTATTGATAAATACTATGTTTTATAAATAACCATTGAACCTAATGATGTTGTATCTAGATAACTTTGTTGTTAGGACTAGTCTAATGATTTATATATTTCAATTATTCATTATAGAAATTTCCCAATATACATGATGAAATGATTATATATCAGGATAACCCCTGAGATGTGTAGAAAGTATTATATACTCAGATATACCCAGTGACATGATGAAATTATTATATGACCAGAAATGCCAGTGATACATTCAGAAATTATTATAAATTATCCCTAGCCTTAATACATACTGAAATTATTATATTTCAAAATATACCATAATTAAATATTAAAATGACTATATTGATTGGTTTGACCCATATAATTTTTATTTATTCTTTTTTATGAGTTTTTTTGGGGAATGGTTATGTGACATGCTCAGAGACATTTTGTAATGGCATCGAGTATGGTTATGTTTCACCATGGTTATACAGTAATGGATTGCATAGTTGTGGGACATGATCAGAGATATCTCTAGATGGTATTTAAGTAGGATGATGTGGAATTAATGTAATGGATTAATTAATTAATACATATGTTTATTTCATTATTTCTGTAACAAATTATCATAATGGATATATTTAGACATAGTGGTAACGAGCTTCTGATTTATACTCTCACCCAATCTTATTCTCCATTTGGTATATGAGTAGATTACATGTATAAAGAATTGGAAAATGTAAAACAACCTTAATATTATTTGTTTTATTTTGGTATGGGGTGGATATTGATGATGGTACCAACATGGGGTTGGATATTAGTGTTGATTATGTCTTTTAGTATTTTATTTGTAACACTTTATCATTAACTTTAGTTATATTCAAGCATGACATTACATAATTCCATTATTTTTTATTGTATTATTAATTTTCTTTTAAATGTTATTTTTCTAATGTAATATATTTTTTCCATTATTTTTTACAATCTAATATATTTTAATTATTTCCATAATAGAATTTCGTTGATTTTTTTACTCTGTAACCAGAGGGTATAGTCTCATAGTTGTACATATCAAACCCCCACTACTAGTCAGTATCCTCTTACATATAAGGATTAATATTTGATTTATTTAATCTAACCCATTTTGGCCACATTAGAGGGTTCTAGATCATGGGACAATACAACCACACAAAAACGCTTTGTTTAATTATTTTGATACATAAAATCTATGTTTCCTTATTATTCAAATTTTACTTTTTTTACATTACTTTCCAATATTTTCATCCTAGGTAATTTATAATTTATTCCAACAAACAATACAATCATTAATAGATATTTGGGATGAAATATTTCTAAATATTAAATCAAATTTAGCAAATAAGAATTCAATTTTTTGGTAATTAATTTTAATATAGGGTTATGTAACGTGAAAATAATCACCTTTACCATACCATTGTGACAAATATTTCACTCTTTGTGGGTAAATATATTACCTATAAAAGAAAAATTGGTCAATTAATTAATCATCGATTATATTTAAAAACAACTAAAATCAATTGGTTTAAGATATTATTTTTATGAACATTAAATGATTAAATAAAATATCATTTTTTATAAAATAACATGAATTAAAATTTTGTATCCCCAGTTTCTGGTATCTAACCCTTTACTGATTATTTTAATATATATAAAGTTATGTTTTATGAAAGGGAGAGTAAGGAGAACTTGGAATAATGTTTGGAGGAAAAAGTAGAAGTGGCACAGGCGGTGCACGGTTTGTCTAAACCGTGCGGCCAAACCGTGCGTAGTAGGTTTTGGAGGAAGTAGCTTCCGCAATGTTGGAGCATGGTTTGTCAAACCATGCGGACAAACCATGTGAGAAGGGTGGCCAAGGTAGTATCTAACGCACGATTAGTGCATGGTATGTCTAACCGTGCGAGAAAACCATGCGGCCTCTTAAATGAGATCCTATAAAAGTGGATCTCACTCTTTTTTGCATATAGTTGCCTCGTTTTTCCTCGTAACTGACCCTAACTCGGGATTTTTCTTTTCCTAATGTTAGAGAAGGTTCTACAATTTTTTCGGAGGTGATACGAAGGCTTCTCTTAACAATTGATGTTGGATTCTTGAAGTATGTGATCGCACTTCTTCATTCAAAATCTGTTTTTTAGATTTACTTAGATATACTTCTCATATTCTCTTGGTTTCTTAGATCTACACTTGTTATGGGAAGATCATAGTTTTTGGATTCAAAATATGATGATATTTGGTCTTGGCCTTCCTAGGAAATGAAATCTAAGGAGGGTTTTTGGAGAATCAACCCGGGTTTCTTGAGCGGTCTTCGGCCGTTGTGGTTTTCATCAAAATCATTGAAGAATCAGGCTTCACTCTCAACTCCTCTGGATATAATTGCCTGGGTTATATTCAAATTGGTTTATTTGAATGGATTTTATTGTAAAAACCATGGAATAATTCTTCTTTAGTGATGATTTATTGTTTTGATGAAATTATTAAATCTTGGTAAATTATTGTGCAAACTGATTTGGCTTGTTGAATTTAAAATGTTGATTTTAAATTATGTATTTGCTAAAATTGTAGATGGTTTGAGGAAAAGTAGGTTTTCAATAAAAATGGTGTTTTATTGAAATGGTTTGGGAATGAAATGACTTTAATGGAATTGGTTTTCAATAAAAAGGGAGTATTATTGAAATGGTTGGATTTGAAATGGTTTGGCATTGAAATTGTTTTGGTGGAAATGGTTCCCAATAAAAAGTTGTTTTTATTGAAATGGTGTTATGGCATGATTGATGGGAATATTTGGTGTGAGTTCATATTTCTTGTATGAGGCTTGGTTGAAATACTACCTTGTGCTCGGTGCCAAAGGTGTAATGGCATATGGTAGACTATTACCTTGTGACGACATGGTAGATCGATGAGAAAGCACTCATGATTATGAAACAATCATAACATAGCATGCATTTTTTCTTGCATCGGTTTTGGAATGGACGGGTATTTCGAAAAGGAAATGTTTGTGAAATTGTTATAAATCTTAATTGGTTATTTTTCTATAAAAAAACATGCTGGAAAATTGGGTACAATTTCTCTTGGAATTCCTTTTGTTGTGAATGATTTTAGAAACATGTTTATATTTAGTAATAAACCAGTTTTGAGAAAAAAATTTATATAAACAGATTTTTATATAAATTTGGATAACTCTTCTATCCTAGTGGTGTGAGTAGGGAAGTCATTGGGGAGAACCTACTGAGTTTTATACTCACCCTTTCTTTTGCACACTGGTGCTTTTGCAGATGTCATCTTCCGAGACATAGGTAAAGGTAAGGAATCTTACTACTAGAGGCTTGTGGTGATTCTTGGAAGATGTTTTGGAGCATGGAGCTGGTGGAGCGTGGAGTTGTGGTGTCTTTTGAGAGCCTTGATCTGTTCATTTATTGTGTACGTTGATGATTAGTTTGGTATTCTTTTGTTATGTACTTTGATTTAGTTTTTATAAATGAAGTGTTTATTGGAATTTCATTTCTTCATGCATCATATAGTGAATATTGGGATATTCTTGGTTAGTTTATGGGTTAATTTCCTAATGGGTAAATCGTCCCCCATACTTTTATTTGAAACCCTTCGTCATTTATTGCCTACCTTTGGCATCTTGGGGATGTCTCTTAAGGCCTAGTAATGACTCGTTGAGCTCTAAAGACAATGAGAATTGGCGGGTCATTAAAAATGGTAGCTACATGTTTGGTCCTTTCCTAAAAAGTGTTCATCGATGTTCGTGGTCTTGGAGTTGAAATTCATTCATTTCTATTCCTTGGGTCGAAAGCTTAGACATGAGTAGGATTGTCGGAACGTGAAATGTATGGCCTAAAAGGACGTATCTAACCCATTTATAATGAACATCAAGTTACCAGGGTGTTGGGTACATAAGTGTTTTGGATACACTTATAGAATGTTGTAAATGACATTTTCATGGGTTTAGCCAATGAGAGCAGCATGACATGAATTATAGAATAATGACTTCCCACTAGGATTTCATTTTTCATTTTGAGGAATGTTTAAGGATTTTGTGAAAGGTGCCAATTTTTGAAAAATGCATAAAATTTTTTCAAGTGAATGACTTTGAAAACAGGGTTGTTGGTGTATTTTGAAAAATTAGTTGATTTTTAAAATGTATGTTGACTGTATTCAAAAATTGATGACCATTGAAAAAGGTTGTTTTAGAAAACAATGTTGTGGTAGTTTATGTGATAGAATTTTAAATGCTAATCCAACAGTTTCTAGAGAGTGAGATTGACGATGTTCGTTATCCATTTAGAAAATAGAAAATGTGGAAAGGTGGTATGAATCATTATGATAGTGTTGACTAATGCGATTTGAAATGGGAATTCTTGATGTCTACCGAAGTGAGACTGAAGGTTGGATGATCTGTTTATAGATACTGGGTAGGTGTCGTGGAGACCAACCGAAAGTGGCCGATGAAAACATGTTTTCACTGAGCCCCTGGTGAACTATCAGTTAGTCCAGATCATAGAGCAAGCTTTCGAAGTAGTGGGAAGTGTGAATAAAAGGGAATATCATAGCATGTTGATTATGTTGCTCAGTTACAAAAGTTGGATCCACCTGTCTTTAGGGGTGATTCTGACCCAGAATGGAAAGATACACGGCTCTGCAGAATGAACATAATTTAAGAATTCTTGGGGACATCGGTAAAGAACAAATTAATTCTAGAAATGTGTATGCTAGAGGATATGGATCTTCAGTGGTGGGATTTGGTAGTCCAAGCATGAATGGACAAGGTTATGACATGGGAACGCTTTGAGGAATTGTTTCATAAACAATTCTATCCCCATACATTCAGAATTCAACGCACAATTGGTTTTTCAGTCTAAAGAAAGAGAATATGTCTGTGAAGGACTATGTTGCTATGTTTATGAGCATAGTTTTGTTTTTACCTGAGGTGGTAGGTTGTATTTCGTTGAAGTAAAGGATCATCGAAGAGGGTTTAAGGCATGAGATCCGCTCCAAAATAGATGTGATGTTTATCGGTGATCACATAGAGATGGTGAATCAAGCATCGATGGCTCAGTGGGATCTTTTGGGAGATTTAGGCAGATGATGCATGGTGGTACCCATGGGGAATAGTGGGAGATTCAGATTTGAAACTGCAAACTCCTCATAGTAAATGTGAATGTCAAGCCTCGGTGTGTAGATGATGTGTTATAACTATTGATGGAGATGACTTAAAATGGGACTTCTCGATGTTGGACATGGATGTCTATGACGTAATCCAAGGTATGGATTGGATGACAATGTCTAAGGCTCATGTTGACTGTTATAGGAGACCAGTTAGTTTCATGAAGGATGATGGCATCGACCATCTCTTCAGAGGAGAGAGTATGGAAAATAAAGGTGAAAAGAGCTTGTTGGGACCAATGGTGGGAATGATCTCTTACCAATTGGTAGCGTTGACTTTGGAATCAATGGAAGAGATAGAGGAAAATAGTTTTCCAGCTGTTGTGGATCAATTTCCATGGTTACCACCTCTAAGGGTAGTGGAGTTTATGATTGATCTCCTTATGGGGACCATTCCATTTTTTCTTCTATCTTATAGGATGGAACCAACTGAGTTACGGGAATTTAATGTGCAATTAGAGGATCTGGAAATCAAGGGTCTCATTTGACCAAGTACTTCTCTATGGGAACAACTGGTGTTTTTTGTGAAGACGGAAGATTTATCTCTTCAGCTGTGTGTTGATTATCATAAGCTTAACCATGTTATGATAAATAATACATATCCACTTCCACACATTGATAATCTATTCTATCAATTAAGGGGAGCTAAGTGGTTCTCAAAGATTTACATGAGATCGGGATATCCCTACTTGCACGTTCGGAAGAAGGATATTCCAAAGACAGGTTTAAGAAGTAGATATGGCCACTACAAATATGTAGTCATGCCTTTTGGTATAACTAATGCACCAATGGACTTCATGGATTTAACGAATCAGATATTTCAACAATATCTTGATTCTTTTGTTGTGGTGTTTATGGATGATATTTTGGTGTATTGATAGACAAGGGTTGATCATGAGGTGCACCTAGAAACAATGTTACAAATCCGGATAGATCATCGTTTGTATTCTAAATTATCAATGTGTGATTTTTGGATATGGGATGTACAGTTCCTTGGCCTTGTCATTTTTGAGAAATGTGTTTTTGTTGATCCTAAAAAGATAGAAGTCATTATCTCTTGGCAACCACCAAAGAATGTGGTTGAGATACACATTTTTCTTGGTCTAGATGGTTACTACCGACGCATTGTGTGTGATTTATCATGACTAGCTTCACCAATGACAGTTCTGAATAAGAATAATGTTCTCTACCAACAGATGGAAGAAGGTTATAAATCCTTTCAGGAACTGAATGTTCTGCTTACATCAGAACCTATCTAGATCTCTCCAGAATCAGGACAGGGGTATGTGGTGTATTGTGATTCTTCGGGATTAGGGTTGGGTTGTGTACTAATTCAAAGAGATAATGTGGTTTCTTATGGATCAAGGTAGTTGAGGGTGCATGTGAATAATTATCCAACACATATTTTGGATTTAGCAGGAGTCGTCCATGCTTTGAATACATGGATACATTATCTCTTTGGAGGGAAATTTACTGTGTTTATGGATCATAAATTATTGAAACACATTTTCTAACATCGATATTTTAATCTGAGGAAAAAGAGATGGGCGGAGTATCTCTAGATGATTGACTCTAACTTAATTTATACACTTGGAAATGGAAATTCGGTGGTAGATGCATTGAGTAGAAAGTCATATGCTCAGTTAGTGAAAGTAACTTCGGATGAATGGAAGTTGATGTAGGTCTTAGCCGAAATCGATGTAGAATGTGAAGAACGAGGTGATGTTGCTGTTTTAATTTCAGCTACACTTGTTCCTGATTTAGTAAAGATGATCAATGGAGCACAAACTTCTGATGAAGAATGTCTAGTTGTATGTTCCACACTCAATGGCGGGGTGACCATTGATGGCTGGAAACTTTATGGGGGTTCAGTTTTGTGTTTCAGATATCGGATGGTTGTATCTATGGTTTTTCAGGAACAAATCCTTCATGCTTACCACCATTCTAGATGGGATGTACATCCAGGTACATAGAAGATGTATAAGGCATTTAAGGTGTAATTTTTGTGGAGCAGCATGAAAAAGAAAGGTGGCCGAGTTCGTATAACGATGATTATTTTGTCAGCAAGTTAAAGCAAAGAATCAAAGACAAGCCTGTATATTTCAATCATTACCTATCCCAGTGTGGAAAACGGATCAGATAGAAATGGATTTAGTTACAGGACTTCCAATAATAGTTCGGAAGCATGATTCTATTTGGGTGATAGTAGATTGTCTAACCAAGTTGGCTCATTTCATCCCTATTCGTGAAACTCATATAGTGGAAGATCTTTCAAAAATCTATATCTGAGAAGTTGTAAAGAGGCATGGTGTACAAGTGTCCATAGTCTCAGATAGAGATCCGAGGATCACATACCGTTTCAGGAAATCATTTCAGCAATCCCTCAGAACTCAGTTGACTATGAGCACGGTGTATCATCTTCAGAAGGATGGGAAAAATGAGCTGACAATACAAAATTTGTAAGATATGTTTCAAGCATGTGTAATGGATTTTTGTGTCTCATGGGAGATTCATATACCCTTAGTGGACTTCTAATACAGTAATAACTATCAAGCCTCGATATGTATGGCTCTGTTTGAAGCATTGAATAGGCATCCTTGTCGTTCCCCACTATATTAAACTGGTGAAACGTCACTAGTTGGGCGATCATTGTCCAAGAAAAAATGGAGAAGATTCATAAAATTATTAAAAGGATGGAGATGAGATATAGTGTTCATAAATCATATGAAGATCACTATCGAAGACCGTTCTCATTTATTGTGGGTGATCATATCTTCCTGAGGATATTTCCAAGTCTTGGACATTGTCATTTCGTGAAGCAGGGAATCTTATCTCCAAGATACATTGTAAATTTTGATATACTGGAATAGTTTGGAGAGGTGGCATATCGGTTGGCCTTACCACCATAGTTCATTTTGGTGCATAATGTGTCTCATGTAAATCAATTGAAAAAGTATCAGCATGATCCTGATCATGTGATCAGATGGGATCACGTTGATCTAGAATTAGATGCTTTATTGATACATATCCCATTACGGAATATAGATAGCCCATAGACTATCATGACTGAAAAATCATCGGTCTAATATGGGTTTTATGGCAGCATGGTCAGATTCAAGAAGAGACTTGGGAAGTTGAAAAGGAAATGAAAGAGCAGTGGCCAGAACTCATTCAGTTGGCTGAAGGTTTTCTACATTCTGAGGACGGAATGGCCAATGTTGGGGTGTTTTTAGTACCCCCTGTTTCTGGTATGTAACCCTTTATTTATGCTTATAATTGTTATGAAGTTAAGGGTGATTAATGAGAGATTCGGGAGAACTTGGAATGATGTTTTTAGGGAAATGGGGAAGTCACACAGGCGGAGCATGGTTTTTCTAAACCGTGAATAGTAGGACTTGGAGGAAGTATCTTATACATGGTTGGTGCATGGTTTGTCCAACCATGCAACCAAAACATGCGAGATGGGTGGCTGAGGTAGTAGCTAATGCACGATTAGCACACGGTTTGTCTAACCGAGCGAGAAAACCATGTGGCCAGTTAAATGAGATCTTATAAAAGTGGATCTCACTCATTTTTACCTCTAAGTGCCTTCTTTTTTCTCCTAAGAATCCCTAACTCGGTATTTTTCTTCTCTTAATTCCATAGAACATTCTCCCATCATTTTGAAGGCGATCCAAAGGCTTCTCTTGGTGAATCGAATCAATATTCTTGAGGTATGCGATCATTCTTCTTCGTTCTTGATCGATTTCTTAGATCTACATAGATCTACTTCTCCTCTTCTGTCGGTTTCTTATATTTACCCCCTTTATGATTAGTTCAAAGGTTTGGATGCCAAATATGATGAGATTTTTTCTTGGTCATGCTAGTAGAAGAGAACTAAGGCGGGTTTTTGGAGAATCCACCCAGGTTCTTGAGCGTTCTTCGACCGTTGTGGTTTTCGTCAAAAACATTGAGGTATGAGGCTTCACTCTGGACTCCTCTTTCTAGAATTTATTGTCTTAGCTTCAAAGTGGTATATTTGAATGGTTTGATTGTTAAAATAAAATAATAAATCATCTTTAGTGATGATTTATGGTTTTGATGAAATTGTGAAATCTTGGTGAATTGTTGTGCAAGGTGATTTTCCTTGTTGAATTCAAAATGTTGATTTTAAATTATGGATTTTATGAAGTTGTATATGGTTTGATGAAAAGTGGGTTTTCAATAAATAGTGCATTTAATTGAAATGGATTGAGATTAAAATTAATTTTATGGAATAGGTTTTCAATATAAATGGATTTTTATTTAAATGGTTAGAATTGAAATGGTTTGCCATTGAAATGTTTTTGGTGGAAATGGTTTTCAATAAAAAGGTGTTTTTATTGAAACGTTATTTTAGCATTATTTATGGGAATATATTGTGTGTTTTAATATTTCATGTATGTGTCTTGGGTGAAATAGGACCTTATGTTTGGTGCCAAATGTTTAATGGCACATGGTAACTATATGTACGATACGTGGATGAAATATGACCTTGTTCTCAGTGCCAAAGGTGTAATGGAACATGGGAAAAAATTACCTTGCGACGACTTGGTAGATCAACGAGAAACCACTCATGAGTATGGGACTATCATAATGTAGCATGCCTGGTTGGTTGAATGGGTTCTAGATTGGTTGGGTAAGCCAAAAAAGTGAATGTTTTTGAAATGGTTCTAAATATTGTTTGATTATTTTTCTGGAAAATTATCTTTCTAGAAAATTGGATTTAAATGCTCTTGGAATGCATTTGTGTGTGAATGGTTTTGGAAAAAATTTTATATTTATTTATAAACTGCTTTTGAGAAAATGTTTTATATAAGCTTCTTTTTATATAAATATGTATAAATATTCTATCCTAGTGGCGTGAGTAGGGAATTCATTGGGGAAAACCTATTGAGTTTTATACTCACTCATGCTTTGGCACGTTGGTGCATTTGCAGATGTTGTATTCCGAGACACATGTTAAGGTAAGTCATATTACAACTAGAGGCTTCTGGTGATGCTTTGAAGATGTTGTGGATCTTGGAGCTGGTGGAGCGTGGAGATGTGGTGTCTTATTAGAGTCTTGAGTTGTTCATTTTTTGTGTACTTTGATGCTTAATTTGGTCTTTTTATATTGTGTACTTTGCTGTAGTATGGTATAAATGAAGTGTTTTTGGGTATTTAATGTGTTAATGAACCAAATAGTGAATGTTTGGTTATGCTTGGTTGGTTTATTGGTTAACTTACTAAAGGGTAAATCGTCCCCCAACTTGTTTTTGAAACCATTTGGCATTTATTTCCATCCTTTGGCATCTTGTGGATGTCTCTTAAGGCATAGTAATGACTTGTTGAGCTATCAAGCCAATGAGAATTGGCGGGTCATTACAAAAATTATTACCTTCTTCACTTAATGATAATTTTTAAAAAATCAAGACAATTATAATATTCAACTATATAAAGATCAATATTATTACAAATTACATATTTTTTCAGTAAACTTGATGTAGCGCAATAATTTATTTATTATATTTAACAATTTCTTTTTTAGTTATATTTATTTTATTTTTCAAAATGTGTAATAATAAATATGTTATCTTTTCGTAACAATTTAAATAAATTTTTTAATTAATAAAAACTAGAAATGAATTATTCACATCCTAATAATGTCATTATTTTAAACATTTAAATCCATCTTCATTCAAATACTTTTTCCCTACGTGATCACATAATTTTAATTTAAAAGAAAACAAGTGTATTTCTTTCATTTCATTTACAGAAATTATTTTATAAGTCATATTCATATAAGTATGTCCTAAAAACTCACCAAAATTATCATATGTTTTTATGGATTGAAATATGTCAATAAAATATGAATTGGACAAGTGTTCTGGTCATATTATCCTTTATCATTTTATTTTATCCCCATTGAAAACTACATTTATCAATAAATGTGATTTTTTTAATTGTTTTAACTATTCATTAATATGTAAATATAATAATATTTTTATGTAATATTATTTATACATATATCAATTATCATATCCATTTTATCAGTTTATACTCGCAGAAGTATAAATATATAATTTAAATGAAATCCTATTGACATAATAATAATGTTTTCTTCCAATGTGTGAATTAATAAAATTATAAAATGATTTAATATAAAAATTCAATATGAATTGGATTCTACTTATATATATTTTGATAATTATAATCTAATTAAACTAATTATATTTTTAAAACAATTTAAAATATAAATTATTCTAATTAAATGAAAAATAATGGGTTAAATAAAAACTAGTTTTTTGAGTAATCACTGAAAAAAATAACATTCCAAAAAAAGGAAATGGTTCACATTAAGTTATTTTTGATTTGATGATTTCAAAATAAAATTCATACTATCCAATATATTTTATAAATGTGAAAAAAAATTAAATTAAATATATATACATATATATTATAGAACAGATAAAATGACCTATTCAAAAAAATATAGTTTTTAAGAAAATATATTAATTTCATTCATAATAATGTTTTTTAAATTAGTAGATAATCATTAAATTCATTGTAAACATGTCAGAACCATATATTTATGATTTCCTAGTAATTCATATTTATAATCGCTATTTTAATATTGATGTTATATTTTTTTGTTTAAATAATAATAATTCAATAGTGTATTTCATTTTTATAAAATCATGGGTTGTGTTCATTCCAAGCTATCTAAGATATTTAATTTATATTAACTTTAAATCAAAAAGTCATAAGGTGTAACACTCTCTTTATAGAATGGTATTTTGTGATATAAATATAATGAAATATGATTTTACTCTTCTAAAACAACAGGATGTCACATTCTAGACTATTAAATAAATTTCATCCTTAACACTTTTATCTCGATACCAATAATCAATGGGATTATATTTTAGAATAACATTATAACAAACCCATATTGTGAAATATTTTAGTTTTACATACTATTGATAAAATTAAATGTAATATATTATGTTTATCCATAATAATACATTAATAGGTTTCCACGTAAGAGAAAATGGGTATGAAATAGAGAAATGGGATTGGAAGGGTATATGAATTTCATAAGATTAAGAAAGTCTGATACAAATATTTGGTCACAAAAATTTTATTTATTAAAACAAATTTATGTACCTAAAATCCATAAATATGTGATGACTTAAATGTCCGTTGGATTTATCTAAAATGTAAGTACTAGGATAAATGTTTTGTTTCAATATAAATTTATTATAGTTAAGAAATTTTGTTACAATTATGATTATGAAAACCAATATATTTACTAATAATTTCACAGATTGGTAATTCTTAGATAAATTATTTCATAATCATTTAATATATTAAATGAATAACAAATAAAAATTATAATTCCCAAATAACATAAATTAATATCTAGATAAACATTAACTCAATTTTAAAACATGGATTTTTATGAAATATTTCCCCAAAATAATTATAATTCTTATAGAGAATGAATTGAACATTATCATGTGCTTAAAAATGATATTAATTTATTATAAAAAGACCATTATAACATATCCAATATATTATTTGGAATATATATAACTAACTTATGAAAATTCATGCTGATGTCATTCACTAACAATTATTTATAAATAATATACAACAATTAAATTTTCATATTTTTATATTAATGAAGTGAGTGAATAACTATTAGTATATTAAATTAATGAAATACATATTTTATATAATTAATAATATATTTTTTATATTCATCCAATAGATATTTTTGACATTGGGTATTGGTAAGCCCAATTTGATGTATAAAAACTTCTATTTTCCAAAAGGGTATTTTTCTTCCTTTTAATGGAGATACCAATTTAAATTATGATTTTGACACATTAATAATATTTATATAACAACATAAAATTTTTCTAAAAAATAGGATTATAAAAATTTACATTGGATGAAATTTTAATATTTCTCTAATAACAGTAATATTTTTATTAATTGTAAAAAGACACTAAATTTTAATAGTAATCATTTTTTTAATCAAAATAACTTATATAGTAAAATAATATTATTGAAATGTTTTAAAGTATAAATAGAATATATTTTTTAACATTAAACTGATTTTTTTAATTAGAAATAATTATTAATTGAATTTAGATGTAAAAAAATTTCATCAATTTGCAATATTTTGTCTTTTAAAAGTCATTATCTCTTTTCAATAATGAGAATAATATTAAATTAGTTACCACAACTTATATATATATATATATATATATTTAATTTTAAAATATGGATTACATATTTTGAATCACTAGGTTCATATTATGTAAATAGATTTTTTTTTTGTGAATTATGAATAGTAACTTTGGAAATGTTTATTAATGTTGTAAAAAGTTAAATGTGGTAATTAAGGGTAAGTTTAATATTATAAAATTACCCAAAAACATATATTAACAAAATTAGATGATTGTGTTTCAAACTAAATAACCCTTGGGTCGAAGTTGTGTCCTTCACATGCCACTTCGATGAGATTTGGACATTTTAATAGTTTTATTTGAAAAAATTAAACATGTCTTACTCAACTTTTAATAACTATATCATATTTATATAATGATATTCAGAAGATAAATTATATTATATAAACTCATCTAAAAGGTAAAATATTTTTGATTATCGTTGTATTTTATTCATAATTTTTAGGAAATAAATTTTTTCATTATAAACATATACATTAATGATGTCATAATTTATTAATTGATGAGAAATCAATTAAACAATTATTGTTAAAATGTGAATAACAATAAAAATACCCAAACAATTGACCAAATATCAGTGGTCAGATATATCTTAACTGTAACCATCCATGGGTCGAGTTAGTAACCATTTGGAGCCTTATTGAAGAGATTGGGACACATATATTATTTTATTAAATGTGATGTTAATGTTTTCAAATTCATAATTTAATAAGGCTATCATTTTTTATGTGTTATTTTATATTAATATTTTTAAAAAATCAATGAATTAAATAGTTTCAAAATTGACACTAATAATTTTTAATATGATTAATGTTTTATAAAATTAATTGAAAATATTTTTTAAAATATAAATATAGATTAATAATTAAATAGTATAAATTGTTCTATGTTGTTTTTTATGGTATAATAGATATGAAATAATTAATATTTCATCATTTTAATATTGAAATATTTTTCACCCTTGTGAAAAAATAGAAAAACTAAGTGTTAATTAAATTGATAAGATTTAAAATGAATAAAATACAAGAATAAAATATATTGTTTTATGATATTAAACCCCTATATCATATAATATTACAAATTGGTACATTTTAGTGGTTTTTAATTTGGTTTTATTTTATTATAAATTAATATTTTTGTAGATCCCAAATGTTCCCCACAACTCAATTATAAAATGTTACAACCTTCATCGCCACTTCACTTCACATTAGGACATGAATATCAAGAATACCCTAAACTATTATATTATAAACATGCATACATACAATAAAGAGTTTATCTTATTCTTCAAAGATCAACTCTTGTTATTTAAGATTAGATTTAGAGGAAGCATGTTGAAGCAGAGGTATTTTCCTCAACCGATTCATTAAAACTTATTTTTTCTTATCCTTCCTATTCATGAGTTATTTAATTATAAATTAACAACTCCAATATAAATTATATAATGATATTTTATTATTATTTTGGAATATTAATATTCCACTTTCTATCCGTCATACGAAAAATAAAATCACCATTCGTGACTATGTACAGTTTACCGTCTCCACGCCGTGGTGTAATTTTTTTTTCACAACCACCATAAAAGGATGGGTATAATGATGGAAATAATAAATATATTTCATTGTTATAAGAGGATATTAATTCTGAAATATTTTAAACCATCATATTCAATACCATTCTCCAAAAATTGGAACGCTATCAACCCTAATGCATATGTATGGCATGTCGTCTCCATTATGTGATGTGATTCATTCTACAAGATATTTATTAATGAACTATTATATAAATGTACATACTGAATAAAAATTGTATATATTATGTTAATATCATTTTCAAATGATATAACTATTACCTATTATGTATAACTAGAACTTATTTGACAATACATGTATAAGAACATAAAGAAATTAATATCTGACTAATCAGTAATAATGAAATATTATTTACAAGAGGATAATAATATGATCATATTTGATATTAAAAAAATGTAAATTATTATGAATTAATTAAATGACATAATTTAATTCATTATACAATATATTTGGATCAATGCAATAGAAATTATACCTAGAAGGTAAGGGATAATTTCACAGCCTCATAATTAACCAAGATTTTTTATAAATAATAATTTACTAGGATATATTTATCATCAATACCCAAGTTTCCAAAATATGTAATATTATTTAATTTCTTATACAACAGTTTAATGTAAATTTTACCCTTTGTTGAGTTTTTAATTAATTTTATGAATAGAATCTTTTTACAATATTCAATATGAGGTACTTTTGACGAATACGAGGAGAATGTATTATTAAACATACACGTCATGAAGAGATTTGTACATATTCATAGGTTCTAATTTCAATGTATCATCCTCAACAATATTTCATGATTACTTTCAAATAAATTCTTTTCATTTAAAATATCATTTCATTTTTAGAAGAGAAAACATTTTGGGAGAAGAATGGATATTTTCCTTTGGAAATAAGTTCAACAGTTATATAAAATTATTTTCAATCTATGATGGAATTGTTTAATAGGGTTATGTTTAAAGTACATTATCCTTGTTATTCATATGGTTTTATGTTATAATATTATATTTATGAAATCCAGTTATTGTAGATAGATTATGTTATGATGTAATGTGTTTTAAGAACCCCATTTTATTCCCTAGATTATGCTACGATGAATGATATTTTTTTTGTAAAATGAAAGAATTATTTCATTATGGGATTATGAGACCTATATCTCCATCTAATTAATTAGGTAATGATTAATGTATCTTGATATAGTTATGAATAGATCATGAAATGATATCTGTTCAATAATATAAGGATGTAATGTGGAATGAAGTTGGTTTATTTATTGAGTTTTCCACTATGATGGTATTAGAAATGAACCATAACTAAAGTGAAATGATTTTATATGCTTAAGTGTATTTCCAAAAACAACACATATTATGTTATTAATTTTGGTGTTATATTCATTTATTCTAATGATCTTTCATTATTAATCCCATGGCATGAAATCACAATCTTTTATATACTAGATAAGACATTGAAATATTATGTTCATATGTATTCTGATTACGATATGATTGATGTATCCATTGTTTACCCTTACTATTCATCTGAGATCACCCTTTCATATTTTTCATTTCCCCATGCATGAAAAAGGGTATTAAGTACGATATTCCATAATATTGGTCTACTCATAACCTAATAAGTTGGTGACAATTATGAGGTATTAGGAACTAGTTTTTTATGACCCCTAGTTTCTAAAGAATTAATAACAATACATTCATGCCGAGGATTTGTCATATCATATAATAAATATTCATTAATTTTGAGTTAATATCTATGTTTGTAATCTATGATTAATTCTATCAATAATACAATGATAATTATTTTTGTCTATCTATAGAAAATGTCCATGATCAAGATGATTAATATGTTTTTTCCAATATCACCCAAAAGGAATCATAATGCATTCTATAAATATATTTCCTTGAGACTCATCTAATATCAAAATTAAAATCTAAAAAGGGTTAAATTTTAAAATGGAATTCAAAAAAACAAAAATATATTCCAAAAAAAATTAAATTAATGTCTTCATGTCAGATTAAAAATATTTGAATACCATGATAATAATAAAACCATAATGACAAAAAATATTCCAAAAATAAAATCTCCAGTTGAAAATATTTTAAAAATTAAAATATGAATTAAACTGCATCATATATGACATAAAAAATAATATCACTAACAAAATTCAAGATCTCCATTACATTACAATTATCACATCATTATAATTATTCTCTCAATATAGAATAAATGTTAAAGGTTATATTCCATCAATAAGCTATTTTCCCAGAATCTTAACTCTGCCCGAATCAATTTTTTGGTAATTGGTACTATTCAACTTCTGTTTTTAGTTAATTAATGAAAAGGTACAGTAGTACAACCCTTATATATTTCATAATTCTTATACAATGATTATCACTATTAGAATAATCCTATAAAAAATTCATGAATACAAACAAAATCACATTAACTATTAAACGTCATCTTTTGTAAATTCATATCATTTACGTTAGTCCCATAGAATCCATTGAGTTATATTCCCATGATTCATGTGGAATTAATTTTTATTGTTCCCAATATCAATTGATTTGAATCATTGAACATAATTGTTTTTTGTTCAAAAACATGAATTCACTATCCGGATGTCCATTTTCTCAGAAATTAATTAAAAAATTCATTAACTTCATGAATGAGTCATGATGTTCCTTTTCAAAAAATTAACAAGTGGAATATTTTATTACCTTATTTACATTATAATTATATTTCTATGTCACTATTTTCAGAACATTACTCCCCTTAAATCCATAACACTTGGAAAATTATTTCCTTGTCCTGATAGAATTTAACAATATATCCTCATATTATGAGAATGTTTCAGATAAAAATTATGATCATTGGATTTTATTAATCCAATCAATGAAATTACAATTCCTAATATCTGGATTAAATTAATTTATATCATTATCATTCCATCTTCTAGTCACCATTTCTAAAAAATGGAAATCACTTTATTAGATAGTAATATTATGATTAACAATGTATAACCCCAAAAAATAATGAAACACTTAGAAAAATTTGAAATATATATGATTAGATAATCTCATAATCATGTACAATTTTCACATGGTAATGTTTTGAAATCATAGGAATATTTTTTAATCCATTTTAATGGATAATAAAATTTATTACATAAATCACATCACCCATGTGTATCAAAATAGGCATGACATGTATCATATTTTCATGACCAGGTAATGCTCCAATCTATCGTGACCTACATTTTTCAATTTTTTTTTACCCCATTGTTCATTGTATCAAAACCCACATCAACAAATAGAATCTATATATAGATGTATTCATAGGGAATCCATATAACCTTTTTCATAGCTTAAATATTTATATTTCATATTATATATTGTATCCTCATTAAATTATTTTATAAAATTATATTTCTTAATCAATGTTTTCCTTAAACATGATCCCATAGTTTATATATAAATCCTCTTACACCAAATATAACGACCAAGACTCCAATTTCTGATATACCATGCTAACCATATTACATCGGTAGTAGTTAAAATGAATAATATTGTGAATAATTGAATATTTTAGTAGTCTTGGTAAAATAGGTAAAACATTAATTTCTTATGCATTTGAAAACATAAAATTCCCTGAAGATATTTTTTATAACACCACAATGCAATAAATATTATTTATATAATTTTATTCAGTAATGATGTTTTAAAACATTGATAATTCATTTTATCACATTTCAATAAAACATTTCTAAATGATTTGTTGCTAAATTTGAAACTTTTATAATTATCACTAATTAGCGACATATAATTTAATGTTATTTCAAAAAAAATATAAAATCATTTTTGCTAAATTATAAAAAATAAAAAAATTTAATATTTACGGACATATGTACCTTATTAAAGTGGAAGTGATAAAATAAATGATATCCTAAAGGACTAAATGTGTTATTTGTCCTGGTAAACTATATACAAACATTAATAACTCTTATAGTTAAAAAAATAAAATACACAATATGATTTTTTTGAGACCACGCCATAATAAATGATAATTATATAATTCATTTTCATTATCAATGTTTTAAAACATCGATAATTTATTTCCTAGAATTTCTAAAAAGTATTTATAATTGATGTGTCGCTAAATTAGGGATGTTAATAATTATCTTCAATGAGTGGAATCACAATTTATGATATTTCTCAAAAAAAATTGGTAAATAAATGTCACAAAATTTGAAATATTGGTTAAAATCACTATTCAGGGACACCACATCTTCCGATGTTATTAGAAGAATCAATAAACAGAAAATCATTAATTGAGATGTTTAAAAAATGAAGACTGTTTTTTGAAATTTAATTTTTTTTAAAACAAATATTTTTTATTTACCATTATTTTTGGAAAATTTACTTATTATTATATATATAAATATATATTAAAATTATAAATAATTTTAACATAAAAATTACATCCATCCTTTTTATCCCTCTATGCCCCACCAACCAATAGTTCGAGCCACCACCCCACCTAAATTCCACTAATCCGTCTCTCATCCCATCCCAACCTCACTAATACTCCTTGTGAAAACCATATATCCTATGCTCTATTACTGCTCACCCATCCACACTAAAAATAGAGTGTCCAAATCATCAATAGCTGGAACATGAATGATGAACCGGTGACTCAAACCCCACCCCCATACCACGTAACCTATTTAATTTTTACTCAATAATGTATTATTTTATATTTATATATATAAATATATTTTAATATTTGATAAATATATATATATATAGACACTAATATGTATATATTAATATATATATAAGTGTCTTATGATAACAATTTTTCCTTTTATGTTTATATATATTTGTTTTATATTAATTATATATATATGTTTATATTTTATATAAGTGTGTGTCTTCATTAATATGTGTACATATATAATATATATTAGTGTGAGTGTTTATATATATTTCTATTCTTGTGTTAATTTATAAATATATACCTATATTTATACGTATATATAATCACAATTATAAATAAATAAATATATATCCATGTTTTAAAGAACTACTAAAAATGACACTAAAATAGAAATGTTTTCTTAAAAAGTTACTAAATTTGAAATATATATTACCTTCCATTTTTATATATAATAATATATATATGTTTGTCTATATTAAAAAAATTAATATTATATATATATATTTAATTTTATTTATTAATATACATATATTAATATATATATATATGAATATATCTATATGTGTTTATATGATTGTATTTTATATCTTATTTTATATGTTCATATACATTTATATGTGTTTTTATATTACATATATAAATATGTGTGTGCATGTGTGTGTGTGTTTATATATCTCATCCATGTCTATATTTTAAATTATATATATATATATATATATTTATTTATTTATATATCTACATGTTTATAATTTAAAACATATATCTATTTATATTGTATATATTTTTTATGTTATATATATATTTATATTTTATGTCTATAATTTATATATATATTTTTTGTTTACACATATGTTTATAATAATGTCTGGGTGTCTTTGTGTGTTTATATTCTATATATATTCTATATTTATATTTTTTCACCACTAATTATTATATTAAAATTTATTTGTTTAAAAATATATATATATATGTATATATGTATGTTGGGGTATCTGTATACATATATATGTGTATTTATACATACATACATACATATATTTATATATATATATATATGTATATATATATAATTAACCATGTTTTTAAAACTCATAAAAATGTCACTAAAATAGTTATGTTTTCTTATGAATGTTAATAAAATTAAAATATTAATGTTTTTTATATATAATTATATGTATACATACATATACATATATATATATTATATGTGTGTGATAATATATTATATATATATAAATGTTTATATATATATATGTCTTTGTTTATATATATTAATAAATATAAAAATATATATTTTTTCATCTATCAAAGAAAATGTTCTATATAAATATATATATTTAGTAACGTTTCTAGAATGATGTATCTAAATTAGGGACATTTCTCAAGAATCCTCTCTTATTTAGTGACATTTTTTTGTAGCATCATTAATCTAGATAATATTTTCGAGAATAATTTCTAATTTAGCTATGTTTTCCAGAAAAATAGAAAATTTAATGAATTTTATTATAGAATGATTTAAATGGTAGTGATGTTTTTCACAAATCATATGTAATTTAGCATCAATTATTCTTAAAATCATACTAATTTATTATTTTTCCCATGAATCATTGCTAAAAACTATGCAGAATTATTGTTTTTTGGATGTTTCATTATAACCCTTACAATATCCAAACATATTCATCTCAAAGCACATCTTGGTATCTTATGGAATATGTAATCAATGAAATGGGTGATATAGATACATTATAAGAGTAATAATTCAGTGTGTTTTATCTTAGATAAATAAGCATATTCAATATGGGAAGGTGAATAATTGAAACATATTCCATATAAATAATATCAATAGAATAATATGGTTTGAATAAATAATTATTAACTAAATTGATATAAATAATCACCTGAGATTGAAAATTATACAAGGATATTCTAGTCTATAAAAAACACATGGATATGTATAAATATTCTCATGAGGTTGGAATACATAGTGATGGACATATGAAATATACTACCTAGACTGTTCATATTATACATTAAATCTATGGGTTTAACTCCATCCAATTTGCACAATTAATTTCTCTCGTGAGACCGATCAATGCATCGAAGGGCCTTCTATAGTTTGGTTCACTCATCACATAGAATTTACAATTAATTCCTCATATGAATTGGCTAAAACAGAATCAAAAAATACATTCATTAAAAAAATCAATATCATGATGTTTTATAATATACAATAATAAAAAAACATAATAATAAAACATCCAGTGAGATATAGTGATTTTTAAAAAAAGATGTACATCCTAAGAAAAATTATCCATATCCAATCTAGTTAAATAATAAGGATGATATAAGAACAATATAAGCCTAATAAGTCATAATTACATTAAATATGACATGTCATTCATTAATCGAAATATCATAATAATTTCATTAAAACAATTTTTATGAAAATAAAATTTTCATGTTGAAAATCTCTTTATTATAGAAATAAATGTTCCAAAAATACAGTTGAAAATACATTGGTTTGAAAATAAAATTTAAATCATATATTTTAATATATAATAAATTATGTGTTTATGATGGTTGGAATATACATTCATGTTGTAAATGTTAAAAAAATTTCATCAAATTTTTTGTAAAATTAAATTGGAAACTAGTTAAAAATTTAAGTGAATATTCTAATATTATTTTTCTAAAATTATATTTTGGGGATAATTAATTTAATATATAATTTTGATAATTTAAAAAAAAATATTTAAACATTTTTTTGGATGGAAAAATGTTATCAACGAATGAATAAAATGAAGTCATATTTTATTAAAACATTTTAAATAAAATAACATACCAACAATTAGAAGATATAACTTTTTCATTAATATTTAATTAATAAACAAATGAAAATAATTTAAATTTTTATGATAGGAAAAAAAATATTTCCACCAAGAGAGACATAAACACAACTAAAACTGAATAATGATGTGATTGTGAAATAAATTGTTCATATTTTATTATCTTCTAAATAATAAGATGCCTAAAATACAAAATCATAAATTGAAACTCTTATTACAATAAATTAAAATGAATTTAGATATAATTCATAAGAAAGGAATTTAATAACCACAAAATAGAAATATGTGATCAATATGATGTATTTACTATATAAGTAAAATTTAGACGAGAAACCCATACCTCTTGTTTAACATATATTTTATTTACCAAAACTACTTGTGTAATAAATATATTATTTATTATACATATATTAAGGATCAACAATAGTTAATATCATTCCATATATGTTCCTCTTAACAATTTTTACCAGTACTCAGAATATCAGGAGTTGGGCAAGGAAGATCCCAAGAAAATATAAGAAAAAATAAAAGTACACAAATATGCATCATGGATTAACCATACAAGGATGAGTATAAATCGGCCCATCAAAATTAGCTGGAGAAAATAAAATACAATACTCAGGTAGTAAAAATGAGCCACGAGAGATGACCACCAAAATTTCTCTCTTCAAAATGGAATCTGTAACTTTATTGGCCTCCCGATATACATGTGTGATATCAAGAGAAAACAATTTCATAAGCTGATGTCAATCACTCCAGGCTGATAACATCTTCCATGGCACATTCCTTGACCGATCGTTGAGAATCTGGACTGCAACAGACAAATATGACTCAATCCATAAGTCATTCCACCCATAGTGAACGAAATTCCTAATAACTTATATCATCACCCATAGATCCACATTGATTGTATATAAAATTCCAATATAATGAAGAAAATCATCTTTCACAAGGCGTCGATAAGTACGAAAAACACCACCGCATCCAGTAGGACCTGGTGATCCAAAAGATGCTCCATCAACGTTCACCTTCTACCATCAAGATATGGGTGGTATCCACGAGAATTACTACATCATCATTGGTTTTTTTCATCCTACCATTGACACCTAGAGATCTCCACAAATACAGATCAGTAAAATCATTTTTCATGGACCCATTATGAATGTTCTAATCATTTTTAATTGCACGATGTAATAATAGAAACACATCATGATATGATGGATCAACATTAATGAATAACCAATCATTTCATGACATCCATGTAAATGATATAACACTAGAAGAGGCAGCACGTAGGAGCGACCAGACATGCCCACTACATTCATTCCTGCATATGAACTGTAATAGCCAGTCAACAGATCTGTTGCTGAGATAGATGTAGAAAATAACATGAAAATATACCCATAGCATGAATGAAAATTTAGAAGATATAGAAATAAGTGAAATAGATTCATCTACCTCTAAAAAGTACATACAAGATGAATCTAAATAGATCTCAGTGTGCTAACAGTGGACATAAAGTGGAAGCCTCTGCATCCATATTTTCCATATAAAAATTGATTGAACATGGGGAATTAAAAAATTGTAGAAATCAGTGACCCTTCATGGAGGGTTCTATAAAACACCACATAGATTTTTATACAATGCCATTATGGTTGAATTTACATAAAAGTTGGGAATCCATACCAAAGTGTCAGATTCATTGAAGTTGTATCTGGATATTTCTAGTAGAATACTACTAGCTTTCATCCCATTGAGATCTAGATTCTCAGGAAAATAAGAAATGGTAACATTTTTTTAGGGAGTATGGAATGACATTATCATCACTAATGTGATGATAAATCCAAGGTGTAGTCCAATAGTTCAAATGTGTCTATTTACACAGCACATATTTTGAAAAAACCATGAGGTCAGTGTGGGCCTTTTTGAGAGCAGGCCATACAGTTGAGCTGATCTATTTGGAATACCCCACACGATGAATCCCAAAAAATATGTTTGCATGAAAATCTAGATACTAATCCAAAATGGAGATAACCTTAAATACAAATATTGTAATCAGAGTATCATTGAAAAGAATTATATCATTGATTCCCAGACCACCAATATGAACAAGTTTGACATAGTCCTTCCAGGTTGCAGTTACAAGATTCTTTTTATGAATTCACCTAGTTCATATGAAGTTTCCCATTTCAGTATTTAAATACTATATAAGAGGTCTGGGACATAAATATAAATAGTAATAATAAACAAACATTGAATTTATCACTATGTATACCATACAGAATCTCCATACGTGGGAAAGATTTTCCTCTTCCATCTAACATGATAATTTGTAATCATCAGAGTAATGTTATCCAGATGAAATAGCAAAACTCTTCCCCATTAAATTGGTACCCCAAGGTAATTAAAAGGTAGATATCCTCTACCAACCCCGTGGTTTTGAGAAAATATATTTTTCCTTTAGATTACAATTCCTCCACAAAAGAGGATAAACGATTTTCCCCAACTAAAAACATGACATGCTACGTCTTCATAGTGTGAGAAGATACCCTTTATACAAGATATGTTACATTATCTTCTCTCCGAAATAGTCAGATTTCATCATCACATAATAAGTGAGATGTGGTATATAAATCCCTCCCCACTCACAGTCTCTGATTGCACCCAAAATTATCCGGATCAGTAAGACTCCCACACAAATATTCTTCCACAATGTAAAATAGCATACCAGAAACAGGATCACCATGTCTTACTCTTATAGAGCACTGAAAGAAACCACTGGGGGATCCATTAACCATAATTGAGAGCCTATCAATCTCTAAAATGGAACCTATTTGCCTATGGAATTTCTTGGAGAACCCATTAATTTTTAGGATAGTAAATAGAAAACTCCATCGAATGGAATCAAAGGCTTTGGAGATATCAATCTCCACTACCATACTGCCATCAATTACCTTTCACTTCATATAATTAACACTTTAAGACGCTCTTTGAAGATAGTTTGTTAACTTTCTCCCCAGAAAAAACAAAAATTGATTACACTAGATGAGGTCCTTCATAATATCACATAATCTATTAGCCAGGATCTTAATAATTAGCTTTGTAATTGTATTCCTAGTTGAAACTGGTCTGATGTCTTTAATATCAATAGCATTCTCCATCTTAGGAATTAAAGAAAATAAAAATAGTATTCAGTCCAAAGGACATGTAAGATGATATAAAAAAATTCTTTAACAACAGTTTCTACATCAAGACGAATGATATCCCAATAAAACAAGAATAACATATTGATAAAACCATTAGGACCTCGGAAAACATTCTATATTCAATGAGAATTTAGAATCACGTATTTTTTTGCACTATGGATATCTACAGGCGTCATGTTTTGATCTTTCCCAATAGAGGAATAAAACAAAATTAATAACATTAATATATTTATCATTTCTTGTATCAGAATACAGCTTCTCAAAATAATATATCATTGCATTTGATATGTCATTCTCTTAGTAGAATAGTTTTTAATCAATACAAATCTCATTCAGACTTCTCCTGGATCTTTTTTACCAATTCATTCAATGAAAAATCATTGAATTTCTATCTACTTCCTTAAAAAATCTATTGTTAAGTTGGTTCCAAACTAGGTTTCCTTTATGGGTCAAAAGATTGTCCAGATTTGAAGTAGCCTATATTTATTCCTGAGGAGGTACATCCCGGTGCATATTTTCTTCTTGAAAATTTTATAAAGAATTATTAGCCTCTCTAATTTCATTATCCAGAGAGTAAAACGACTCCTTACTCCACAACATCTGTATTTTCATAACTAACATTAATATACAACATAAGACATGAGAGGGGCTACCAGGGAAAACATTTTTCCATTCATTTAACACATTTTCTTGGTAGTTTGGTATAACAAGAATAGAATTATTAAATACAAAAGAGAGAGTTGATAACCTTAATCCATTGAAATAGTCATCCATGAGTGTAGGATTATGATCAGAATGCAATCTCGGTAGAGTTATCCCAGAAACAACCATTACCCCATTTCTCTCATCCACTTGCAAAAATCATTTCGTTAATTTAATTGCTTGCTTCTGATGAATAGTTTATTTTCTCAAAGTGAAATCATCTCTAGAAACAGGTACCCCAGTAAGATCACATATATCAATAGAATTTGTATGGACATTGGATGAGGTATGATATAATTTCCCACTAGTTTTTTCGTTATCCCTCAGGACAGTATTAAAGTCACCAAGAATTATACATCTAGTGGACATTTTTTCATAAATATCAACTAAATTCCTCCATAATTCTCTTCATCTTATGTATCGGTTGGAGGAATAATTAAACTTAACAGAAATAGAAGCATTACCAAGACTACAAACAATAGTGACTCACTAAAAATCGGAAAAAAGAGATTTAATATTAATGTTTTCATGATTTTAACCCATAATGATTTAGTAATCGACTCAAAATGATGTTTTTCTATGATGGAGTAACCCATAGTGTCCCAATTAAAGGAGTTCCATTTTTCAAATTTCATTATTGGTTCTACAATTCCAACTAACATAGTTCTATTGGTCATAATAATATGTATAAGGGATATTATAGTGGGTGTGTTCCCAAGAACTTGAATGTTTCAAAAGTGGATCTTCAATTTTTTTATATGATACAAGTTCACGGACAATAATTTATTGATTAATTCATTTATGAGAGATATTAATGTAATGATCAATATAGTTTCCATGGTCATGATTAGCAGAATAAGAGGCATCATCATACTCAATATGTTCCTCAGTATTAGGTTGGGAGAATCTGTTAACTAAAGATTCCATAGAAGAAAAGAGTCTCTCCTGCAAAATACTTTCGGATGTCTTTGCTAATTGAGTCTGCAAGAAGTACCTTGGTGGCCAAAAAGTTATTCATCATCCACTGTACCAACATTATTAGCATGGTTAGGAAGAGCAGTAACTGAGGTAGGATCATGAGTAGAATCATGAAAAGGAGAGTCAGAATCAACAAAATCAACAGAGTGATATGTTGTATCTGCATCACCAGAATTAACAACCGAATCTGGACCAATAGGAGGGTCATCTAGTGGTTCCTTATGATTGGAAGGACCAGATTCAGTGGGAGATTTGGGTTGGAGAATCTTTTTCCTACAACATTCTTCACCATGTCTTCAAATGTTATAGAAATAAAATATTTTATTTCTGTTACAATCTGATGCTACATGCCCAATGAAGGGACAACTGTGGAAGAATTGGGGTTTCCTTTCATACAATATACCCAAAGTTATGGTATCATCCGGAGTAGTTAGTACTACATCATCTACCATGTTTTCATCCATATCAACTTCATCTTCATGTCTCGGTCTCAGTCATATAGTTAATACATTTTCAAGAAACTTACTCTTGGTGGCATCATTACATTGACATCGGTTAATTACACCGCTCTTATTTAGATATTAATAAGTGTCTATTTAGGGTATCCACCTTTAGATAGGGGAGTATACATTTTTGTAATCAGTAGAATATCTAGACACCAGAACATTGGATCACCTATATTCCTTCTCATACAATGTCTTCTCAAGGGAAATGAAACTTGAGGAATCCCAAGTCGATCACATGGAATTTTATTCTAGAGGAATGCATTTAGTAGTTTTCATTAGTCATAACATGTTGTACACAGGGTTTTCCATGAGTTCAATGTCAATCAGAGATGCTAAAAGGTTGATTAAGATTCCCAATTGAGTCGAATAAGATAGGTACATCCCTATGTGAGATAACATAAAAGGATAACTAGAAAGGTGGATCTGAATGCCTAATGAGAGTAGACATGAGGGGGGTGTGTCTCATGAATAGAAGGTTTCTCACCATGAATGGTGTATGGCCTTGGGTAGAGGCACCAAGGTTACTATTGGGTCAGTGAGAATTCCTCTAAGGACAAGCACCAGTGACGTGTCCTATAATGAGAAATATTTCCCACCAGGATGTATGATCTAGACACCAATAAGTGTGGGTCAAGGAGGTAGACTGCAAGGATGGGGAAACAAAAAATTTTCATTGTATAGTATTTAACATCAGTGAGGCTTCCTACATTCCATGTGAATAATAAAAATATCAAAACCAACATTGTTTAAATTAGTCGTATGTGGACCTTACACATGGTTATATGAACATCACAATATGATAACACTTAGTTAGATGAACATGTATTGTTTAGGGATTATTCATGATTATATACTAGGGTTTTTCTAGGAACTTTGATTATGTGCATGTAATGATCTATTAAATATGTGGTTCCCCAGGTATGAATTAATATGGACATGGTGGAAGTGCAGATGGAATGGATAGAATAGATCGAGTTGAGGGGTTGTTGGAATGTAACATCAGGGAGGATTCATACATTCCATATTTACAAGTCATCAATCAATGACCATGAATTTTGGGAGAGGTAAATGAGACAACTAAGTAGGTGACTCAAGAGAAGGAAATGTGTGGATAGGTACCCTAAGGAAATCCAAACATCGGGCTCGGGCACAATCCTATGGTGGCATAATAACTCGAGGGAAGGAGTAAGATGGGAATAGATTATGTGAATTTAACATTGGTTAGGATTCATACATACACTGCTTTAAATATATTGATCAAATTCAAATAAATTCTAGTTTCACATTCAGTTTAACATCATAGTGTAAGGAAGAATGTATGATGATGTGAATATGATTGTGTTGTCCTTGGAACTCGAGGAGTTTTCTGATGTACACTGTTTAGAAGATGTGAGTGAAAGTACACTTATTTTTTAATGTAGAATTGGGCCTTATACAAGGCTATTGGGAAAATAATGTGGCATGGGACTTACACATTAAATCTACCCAGGGAGGTGGATGTTCTGTAATACTCTGTGATGGATTCCAGAAAAAATGATTTCATGGTAAATAATAATCCCCATGACCACGTTAGTTATACTCTTCATGATAAAGAAGAGGAAGTAGTATAATGGATGCTCATATCACTAATGATTCTTAAAATAGGGATGGTATGGGGATTACACAAAGAATAATCCAATGGATACAATGCCCAATGTGAGATGCATGGGGTGTTGAGAGCCCCTGATAACCATAACCCCTCTAGGTTTTGTTTTCATTGGAGTAATCAAGGAGAAATATTACAACCTCCACCATAAAATGTTTGGGGATTAAAACAGGAGATAATCACATTCCCATGGGGTGGATGTCATTACATGCGAAGAGGTTCTCATTCCATGTGATGAATATCTCACTTATATAGAGACGAGTGGTCAGGGGAAATGCTCGAGGTAAGGCACCCCATTTGTATTTTCTAGTGTGAGGAAACAATTTAATTCCATGTTTTTAGGATGTTGGCCCTTTTAAATTTAACATCAATCAATAAGGTTGGAGAAGACTCATCCCTCTCCCCTTATACATACATGACTGATACCCACCAACACAAGGGAAAGGGCAGGTATCAGCTATTCTTGGTGGGAGTGGGGTCAGAGAGTTATTAGTTATGCAGTCTACTTTAGAATTTATATGCCACAAATAATGAGACACCAACGTACAAATTCAAAAAAATAAATAGGTAGGAAAAAATAATATGGGACACCACATGATGGAATAGGAAATCCCAATACAAAATAATTAATGGCCTAAAATAGGAGTTACATTGATGATGTTGAATTTTTTTGCAAGAAGGGATCCAACATTGTGTTTTAGGGAATAGACAACTCATAAATCCTAATGGAACAGGTACACGCAGTATTGGATGCTCTAATTGAAATGGAAGGTTCTGAGAAAAATTTAATTTCGTCAAGGGAGAATGTGGTCTACAATAAGTGCCATTCTCATGAACTTTTCATAGGAAAAAATGAAAAGGGATAGGATCAAACTGTCATGGGACCCCCGCCCCCCATAGGGGAACCACTAGGGGTCCTATCATGCAAAATCATGTATCATGCATCCATGGATTTAATTTAGTCATTGATGATGATTCCTTGTGTGCAAGAGAGTGGTGGATCATCTTATAGAGTGTAACCCCAAGGATAGAGTGTTCCATTTTAAATTTATAGGTAACATCCTTTTTGGAAGAACATAAAAGTTCTATCTTGGATGTGCACAATTATTTTTCCATTGGGGGAATAAGATTATTATTTAAAGGATAGTATTTGAGTGAATTCTCTACACTTGTGTGCATCTTCCTTATCCATTTTTAGGAGTCCATGGTTAAATAATGGGGTTCACATCATATTAGCTGCATTATATTCATACATGAGAAATCAGACCTTGCTCAGAACCCATGGATTTTGTGCACAACTACCATGGGATTATTGGACTGTCCTGGTGAGTTAATGTGATCCTTTAATTTTCTCCAAGATGAACATTTTTAGCCTCAAGTAGAATTCAGCACCTATAAATGCCTCAATAGAATCTGATCTGAATGGGGACTATAAGTTCAGGTTCTTAGGGAAAGGTATAAAATAATAATTCATTCAAATGAGATAATGAGAAATCTATGGGTTGGCACATACAGTGTCTTTCACACATGCAAAAGCCCTGGTCCATTCAAATAAATGCATGTCCCCTATTCATAGTGCATTTTATTTATGTATGACAAGTTCTTTTTCTATCGATCATGTAATATCTTTCATATTTAGCATAATACTCAAATTCCATTGGTGTTTTCCCCATATCCACTGAATCATGCACACTATATAATTGGTTGTACCTTCTGTGGAAGCCATCTGATTCATCATGTGAAGAATCATTTTCAAATCGACACTCAATATTTGTGTTCCAACCTTAGTGTTTTTAAAACATGGATGAAATGGATGATTTATTTGATTATTATTGAGGGGTTGGCTTCCTTGTCTTCATAGAGGTAAAATAGGATTTATAATCATGAAATATATCATTAATGAAAGGTTATATTAGAAAATAATATGTTATTGGGAATGGTAACACAACATCAGAAAGACTACCTCTTGAGTAATAGCCTTTCAATATGGAATTTTGGTATTCTGGATAAAGATGACTTTCTAGGATTAATGACTGACTAACTATTGTCATAGGTCACACATGAAGAAAATAGCAATCGATAAAAAATTTATGAAAATGGTCATGCAACCAGGGAGAATTGGGACATTATTGTGAATGTATTGAATCTAAGAACAAGGTTCATCATGGGAGAAGAGATAGTGCCTAAGGGACTCTATTCACCCTATTTGAGCACCATGTGAAGGAGTATATAGAATAAAACAATGGGTTGGAACAAGTAATGGGACATGAGGTATGGTGGTAACATTATAAGAGAACATGATTTGGGTTTTAGGGGGAACCATTCATGTGATGAATTTAGAGTAGAAATGCTTTGTATTTTGTTGATCAAATATATATAAACATCAAAATTCAAATTCTACCACCAGCAAGAACTTTTACAAGCGATTATTTTCCCCTGGTCCCCATTCATAAAATGTACCACCACCAGCAAGTGGATGTTAGTATAAGCCTTTGGTACATTCTCTTTATTGGAATCGTTCCATAAGAGGGACCTCAATATGATAAATTCCTTCCAAATAGAGTATATATGGATTGACTGAGCATAATCCCACATCCTAAGATATTGTCTCTTGGATGTAGAGAATGAGAGTTTGGGGCTGAGAAAATCTTAAAAAAAATATATTATCCATCATGGTTCAACCTATTCTTTTAGAGGGATTAGATGGTGTGGATTCCCAGACGACGGAGGTAGTGATCAAATTCATCACAATAGTACAAGAAAAGATAATATTTGGTGGTCTTAGAGGCTTGATAATATCATACTATGTGGATTATTGTGGATGAGGGCTAGTACACTCAGACACACTACATTACCATTCTCACTTCCTTGTTATGCAGGTGGTTGTTGGCGGTGAGGGATATGCGGATGATGGTTTATTCATAAATAGTACTAAATGTGGGATCACGATATCCAAAAATATGTTCAATCTAGAAGTGCCTATATTGGTGAGGCATTATAGTATCCTGGAGCACAACTCAAGGTGATGTATTCCCAAGAGAATTAGTTGGATGTTTCAGATCCTGCATTTATGGGATGCATCACAAATTGGTTGATATGATTTCTCAAAGGCCACTCACCCACAAGGGAATCAACTAGAACAATATGGTTTGAATATTATTAGGGTTCATCCATTACTGATAAATGAGTAAGGGGTTTCAATATTGATGGGTAATCCTGAAAAATTAATCTTCATACCATTTCTAACTCTGGTTATCCACATGGCAGATGACATTCGTTGTTCAATGTAGAAAAGGGAATATCTTTAGACTATATGGGGGAATTCTAGTAAATCATATTGATGTAAAAAAACATTTTTGAACCATAAATATAATCCATATTTTCTATATAGATTGGATATCTTAAAAGATTGTAGAAGAATGTGTTTAAAAATTTTTATGAAGAGATACACTATTGTGTCCTTATATAGATGTGGTGAATGCTTATGATTGTTGGCTTTGAAAAATTGATCAAATTAACCATAAAAATGATATTGTCGTACTCTCAATAGAATATGACATACAAAGGGTGGAATAATACCCAGATGATATCAACCGAAGTCACATTTCGCAGACCAAGGTAGCGGAGCTAGTGTGACGGGAGATCTAGAGGGATGCCACTCATGGGGTTAGCAAGGAGGAAAACCATGATGCATAGAAAACAAGTGTAGGAACCTCAATAGATTAAATGTCACTGGGATTGGCCGAAACTCCTCCATCTCATGATGGTGGGTCCTGAAGGCATCCTTGAGGATATCCTATAGAATCCTCTGGGAAAATAGTTAGGTATCTCCTATAACAAACAGATGAAACCATTTTACAGATCCTATTGCCTTTATAGAAGAATATTCAAAAATCATTTCCAACTAAGGACATATAGAATAGATTGAGATGCATTGGGCTTGATCTGCCGGAGGTCAGGTGAATTTATATGGCAGACCTAGTTGAATTTCATTACCGGTATACTTACCCAACAATGATGGATTCCAATGAATTCTAATGGGGGAAAGATTATTAACCACATATCCTAGTGAAATTATTGATCCGTTGGGAGAATGATCATGGCATGTTTTCTCATGAGGATGATATCGACGAGGAAAAAGATGATGATGATCAAAAATGTGGGATTGGAGAGGTGTATAATGGAGTATAAAAATAAGAGTAGGTTGAGGATGAAGAGACTAATAGTAAGGATTCCAAGGGGGAAATTTTAGAGGCCCGAAACTTAATGTACATGGACATTACATTACTTTTGCAGAATACATAATACATAACAAAAACAGACACACAAGGATAGTAATAGTTTAGTGTCTTTGGAAACTTGGAAAAATAATCTTCCAATCATGGTGAAAGATCTTCAACATCTCCCATAAAGATCTTATCCTTTTCATTTCATACCTAAAACCATTCTTCATATCCTGGGGAAAAGAAAACATATAAAGGGTAAGCTCAAATGCTCAGTAAGGGTAAGCATGGATAAAATAAAACAAATCGTATACATTTGAATTTAAAAACATGAACACAATGTTTAAACATCAAAATCTTGAGCAATGACATAAAACATGGTAGTACATAAGGCATATATCAAAATGAAACATTAATAATGATAAAATATCATGGAAATATAACATGGAAATGTGGAAAAACATTAAGCATGTGATATGATTTCCATAGTAGCAAAGGCATTGCTGCCAAGACCATCTTAGGGGACAAAGTTCCTTTCTGGATCGAGTTCACTCTTCATTCTAGTCCTGTATTACTGAACTGGATTAACTTACCCTTCCAACCATGTCTACCTCATGAGATATAAATCTTTACCCAATGGATTAGAGGAAGATATAGGTCCCACCCATTTTATAATTAAATCATTCTTACTTGTGCCACAAAATAAACAGACATCATTCATAATAACCCAACGAATAAAATGGGTATCATAAACATCATCCCATCATCACATAATCCATATAAAATAAATGGATATCATTTCCTGATAAGAAGAGTGAAACCATGTAAATCATAGAGATAGAATACTTGAAACATACACATATAAAATAATGTCATCTTAGATGGAAAAATGGTTTTGATAAAACACATGAAAATAATTGTTGAGGAAAATATCCTTTCTTCATCAAAATCAATTTCTTTTCAAAAAACATCATGCAATTTTAAAAGAATGAGATTTTTTTGAAAATAGTCCTGAAATATTATGGAGGAATCATCATGAAAATAAGGATTTATAAAATCATAAAAATCATTTCATGCCGTATAAGTTAAAAAACATTCTTCTCGTACTTTTGCGGGAAAAGTCAAAAAAGTACCTCATAACATAAAAAATTGAATAATTCCTTACATACAATGTAATAAAAGTAAAAAATGTGTAAAAAGGACTTTAAACATATATGAAACCATTTTTTGAGAACATGAACATGGATGACAAATATAACCCCAGTGAATACTTACGATTAAACAATTTCAGTTAAAAACGAGATTGGAAAAGTTATCCCTTACCTTAGGTGTGATATGCTTCGTACATATCTGAACCTCCTATATAATGATTTAAATAATGTCATTGACTTAATAAAAAATAATATTCATTGTTATTATATCATATATGGTTCACTTATGACTTTATATTACCCATTCTTTTGTAAATCCCATGTTAAAGCAAAGTTTTGGGTAAAATCATCTTATTTATCATACGTGTTTGGACTCGTTGTTCTTGATGTTAGTTTTACTTATATCATGATTTAATTACTTCTAGAATTAAAATCATGATTTATATATCATATATATTCATTATATATCCAGCATATACATGTATTTATAATAGTACATAACATATAGAGGTATGACATAAAATGCACCGTTCATGGAGACGGTAAGCCGTACGTACGCATGAACCCTACTTTCAGTCCTATTTATTATTTTAATAAAATAGGTATATTATAATTCCAGTATAATTTTATATATAATATCATTAACTCCATCCTTTATACATCCCACATAAGTCATTAACGAATCACATCACTTTGAGGGGCCGAGAGTCCGCACTTCCTCAAATGAGATTATCGTATTTACCAAATATGGAAACCATAAAGGCTTGATATAATTGGGAAGTAAAGAAGAATAAGGAAATAATAAACATAATATATACTATATATGAATACAGTGACATCATAATGGCCACCATGAGAGGCGGTAGGAGAAAATCAATCAATCATCATTTCGTGAGGCGTTAGTTTTCCATCCATAGAAACATTATGTTCTTTATCCATTAGATGGAGGTGTGTGTAAGTGTAGTTATAATACTTCTCATAAATTAATCCTAGTATTTTGAGGATACTTTTTTATTCACAAAATAAAGGATTAAAAAGAGTTTAGGGGTTGGAGAAGGTGAATAAAAGAAAACAACTTAAGAGAAACTATTACCTTTAATTTGGGTAAATTTCTTTGGTTTGAACCAAAAGGACTTCTTGAAGTGACTTCATCATAATGTAAGGCTTATAGGGAGAGGAGAGGGATTTAGGGAGAATTATTGTGCATAGTGTGGATGAGCCTAAAGGATTGAGAGTTTTGAGGAATTGCATATAAGTGGTCTCCTTTTAAAAGGGAGAGGAGGGGCTCTTTAAAAAAGTGTGAAAACATTATTTTATTATAAACTTATCTTTAGCTTCAAGAGGTCCAAAACACATTAATGTCGAAGATATGATTACTCATATTTGAAATAAATTCATCCAATAAGAATTGGACAGGTTTTGGATAATATTTTTTTCATTATAATCTTATTTATTTAAATCATTTATTAATGACGTAAATACTGCATCATTATTGTGTCATACATAATTTAATTTATTTGATTCCTAAAAATTATAAAAAAATACCAAAATTTAGGAAATATTTTTAGTTTTCCAATGAATATTTATAGTCAAAAAGATAATTTATATATCCCCTTATAAAAATTAATTACTAATGGATTTCTATTAATGCCAATTTTGTCTTTACATTAAATTAATTAATATAATGTATAATTTTCTTTCATAAGTGGCTCCATGGGGTCCAAAAATCGACCCAAGGATTCCCATGGCCGTCCATTGCACATCCAATAAGGTTTGGACAAATTTTAAGGTAATTTTGAATTATTATAATATTCTTTTAACCTTGAATAACCCTATTTACTTTTAACCGTGGTAAATAAAAGTAAATAGTTACTATTTACCAAAAAAATTATCTAATTGAACCACATTTTACTCCTTGATATTAACCATTTCTCTCGGATTTTCAAAATTCAACTCACAGAAGCGGTAAAATTATGTTGTATGAACAATTGCAAAAGCTCCTAGGAGGTGGGTAAAAGACGGTGAAAAGTTCAATACAATTTTTATTAATCTAAAATTATTATAAATTGATTCCAATAAATTAAATTGAAATTATATAAGTCTTATGTATCTATTCTTACCTAAAAAAATTAAATCAAATAAATTATTATTTAAATAAAAAGCCGGTTTTAACCAAAAACTCAGTGTTTTCACTATTTATCAAAAATTAAAGTTTTTTCAGAAAAATAACAAAACTTCAGCCTAGGATATATTTGATATTCCGAATTCAAAAATGATGTCTATTTTTCAAAATTCAAAACATAGAAGTGGCATTAATTAATTTTAAAAGTAATTCCTGTTATCAAAATAAATAGCGTGTTTTTAAGAAACAATAACTATCAAAAGATAATCACTTGTTTATGTTCAATTTCAAATTGAAATTAATTCCAATGAAAAAAATTGGATTAAATGGTAAAAATATATTCTAAATACACTTTAAAACCAATTATAAATATAATCTATCCATATAAATTATTTTGATGAAAAAATTTGTTTTTATTTAAAATATAGCATGTTTTCACTATTCATCAAAATATGAAAGTTATCAGAATAATATGATAAATTTACCCAAATCAAATTTTTATATCCTGATTCCAAGGAAGATTTGTAATTTTCAAATTGAACTTATAAACATGTCAAAAACTAGATTTAAAGTGGGTACCCCATCAAAAGGCGGCAAAACTGCATTTTTTTAAAAATACTTATTTTACCCGAAAGATTTATTTTGTTCTCATACCATGTTTTAGAAAATATGTAAGATGAATAATAATGTTATAAAATTAAAAATATAGTTAATACTATTCATAACGTCTAGTCCATAATAATATTATAACAATATATCGTTGTTTAGTGAAACCCGGTATTGCGTACTACACACGCTATCGAGGAAGGTCGTGATTGCATGTAATGCAAGCCAAGTCAGGGTTGCGTGTTGTGAAAGACTCCTTCTTTTTTTTGTATAACATAATCCAACCAAATTTCATTTATACATTTAATATATATATATATATATATTAAATTTTGTGTAGAATGACTATTATCAAACGAACTTGAAATTGTGTGTAACACAATCTACGAATAGTGTTGCGTATACTGCAAGCTAATACGGTGTTGAGTATAGTGCATGATAATACTTGTGTAGCATACAACACAAGAAATAAAGGAAATTAAAATGAATAATTCTGATAAAATCTCAGGTTATTACATTCTACCCCCCTTAAAATGAATTTCTCCCACGAAATTTGTCGGGATTATAAATGGTTTACTACATAATGTTTCTTTCATAGAAACCCACATCATAAATAGTAATACTAAAACATAATTTTTTTTAAAAAAAAACGTTAGAAACAAAACAGATATCCAAAGTAACTAATCCCTGGGTTTCCACATAGGAAAACATAGGTGAAAATATGGATATGGAATAGAAATATAACCGTCAACTTCTGATGAAGAATGGTAGAGGACATGGATATGAAAAAACCAACAATCACAAATACATAAATATTTGATGATCTAAGGTACAATCTGATTCATCAGATATGAGAGCACTAGGACAACATTTATTTTGTTTTCAAGATCATTTCCCTAAAGTTGAAGAATTTTAATGAGAAGAAATACTTACTTTATTTCGGTGTCATCTCACTATTGCTCATGCCTCAAACAATTTATACATCATCTCTTAAAGAAATGAAGTTGAATGTGTCTTCTGTGATGTGTTAGAAGATTATGTGATAGTATGATAGGTCATTCCATCTATTTCTATCACAAAAATTTTATCACAATTTATTAAATATACAGAAGACCATCTATGGTGAGATTAATAATATATGGTTAATAAATTGACTTATACTTCATCTATAATACCTCTTAATAAAATAAAACTAGTTTCTACTAACCAGGGACTTCATGTAGGCTAGTGCTAGGCGATGAAGGCCTGTCACACTTCAGTTGTGGGTTTGATTCCCGCAGCCTTGTCTGACGCGATGGGTTGTCGCCCATTCTATGAGTTGTCCTTTTTCTAAAATTACATCATTATGGCATTCCATCAATAATATCGAGAAAATGTTCTATCCTAAAAAAATACTAACTTGTGTCCAATATAATCCATTGCAATCTTTTGTCTTATCCAAAAAACTTTTGTCCAAGCTTATAGTATAAAGAAAACAATTACTAGAAATTTCATCTACCGAGCATGTGAATACCATCATTTATCCCCGATATATCTTGTTGATCACATTCTAATCATATTAATTCCTTAATCATGTATTCTCTTGAAAAATGAATACCCATTTAACCTTTGTCAAAACATGAATGTTGTCAAAAGATAACTCTTTCCACATACTAAAATCCCAAAAAATTTATATACTCAAACCATGATATCACTTTGTCCTTATATAATTCATGATCTCATTAATACTATCAAACATTTCATTATCTCCTTAGCACATAATTATGCGCATATTAGGTGCTTTCCAAAAATATCTGAATAACCTTTCATGGTTATCGGTACCATTCATCATACACCTTCAAAACTTAAGGAAATAAAACAGTGTTACAATCCTTAGATGTCTCTTTATTCCATAGTACCATTATATTACTTATACATCATTACTCTGGATAAACATGTAATCATTCCACTACATTCTTAAACCATTGACTGAGCTTAAACAATTCTTTCACCTCACATATCATTCATAGTCTCTTCATCATCATTAACATAAATAATACCCATAAGACCATGCTGATTCTCTTCATGAGACTTTCCCTTAGGGAATTGGTTTGCATAATTCCCATACATTCCACATTTAAAACACGTAACCATTGTTGATGTCTTAGCAATACCATTATCCTTGTCCATGGTGTTAACCGAACATTTTCCTTTACAATTAATAGCTTTGTGTCCTTCTTTTCCACACCCAAAGAATCTTCCATTTCTTTTGAAACATTCCCCATGATGCCTCTTCCCACATAACATACATGAGGGAAATTGAACATTCATTCCTCTATGATCATCACGAAATTACATCTTTCTCTTATTAGCTAGGCTAGGAAACATACCACTGTTGAGATTATTGATCATATTATGAGATTTCTTATTATGCATAATAACGATGTTTCGCCATCCAAATCCCATTTCCTTTGCTTGATCATGAATAATATCATTACATTTTCCATCATATTCCCCATTATCGTGAATCTTCATGTTTCTAGCCATTTTCTAAAACCCAAAAAGAATAGTGTGAGAGGAAAAATTCATGATAGGTAAAACAACATAATAAAGGGGGAGTAACTTCAATATCTAAAAAATTAGGTTTAATTATAACATCTTTACCGTAATTCTAGTATTATAACCTATACTTATACTTAACCTTAGGGACATCTCTAGACATACCTTAGAAATATATCTAGGGATCTCACTAAAGTATTCGCATCCTAGTTTACTAGGTTAACTAAAACTTTCCTCTGATGCCAATTGTAGAGACCCAAAGCTTGATGTTAATGGACATTAAATTACTTTTGCGGAATACATAATACATAACAAAAACAGACACATATGGACCGTAATAGTTTAGTGTTTTGGAAACTCGGAAAAATAATCTTCCAATCATGGTGAAATATCTTCAATATCTCCCATAAAGATTTTCCCCTTTTATTTTCTTACCTAAACCCTTTCTTTATATCCTCGAGAAAAGAAAATATATAAAGGGTGATCTCAAATGCTCAGTAAGTGTAAGCATGGATAAAATAAAACAAATCATATACATTTGAACTTAAAAACATGAACATAATGTTTAAACATCATAATATTAAGCAATGAAATAAAACATGGCAGTACATAAGGCATAGATCATAACAAAAAATTAATAATGATAAAATAGAATGGGAATAAAACATGTAATTGCGGGAAAACATTAAGAACATGATATGATTTCCATATTAGCCAAGGCATTGCTGCCGAGACCATCTTAGTGGACAAATTCCCTTTCTGAATCGAGTTCACTCCTCATTCAAGTCCTGTATTACTGAACCAGATTAACTTACTGTTACAACCATGTCTATCTCATGAGATATAAATCTTCACCCAATGCATTTTAGGGAGCTATAGTTCCCACCGATCTCATAATGAAATCATTCTTACTTGTGCCAAAAAATAATCATACATCATTCATAATAACCCAACGAATAAAATGGGTTTCATAAACATCCTCCCATCATCACATAATCCATATAAAATAAATTGATATCATTTCATAATAAGGAAAGTGAAACCATGTAAATTATAGATACATTATACTTGAAACATACACATATAGAATAATGTCATCTTAGATGGAAAAATGGTTTTGATAAAACACTTGAAATGAATTCTTGAGGAAAATATCCTTTCTTCTTCAAAATCAATTTCTTTTCAATAGACGTCATGCAATTTTAAATGAAAGATATTTTGTTGAGAATATTAATGAAATATTTTGGAGGAATCTTCATGAAAATAAGGCTTTATAAAACCTTAAAAATACTTTCATGCCATACAAATTAAAAAACATTTTTCTCATACTTTAGTCAGAAAAGTAAAAAAAGTAGCTCGTAACGTAAAAAAAAGAATGATTCCTTACATACCATGTAGTAAAAGTAAAAAATGGGTATAAAGGAATTTAAAAATACATGAAAACATTTTTAGAAAACATTAACATTGATGATAAATATAAACCCAGTGAATACTTATGAATAAACAATCTCGGATTAAAAAACGATTAGAAAAGTTATCCCTTACAAAAGGTCTGATATGCTTCGTACGTATCCGAACCTCCTGTAAAATGATTTAAATAAGGTCATTGACTTATTAGAGAATCATATTCGTTGTTATGATATCATATATGGTTCACTTATGAATTTATATTAGCCTTTCTTTTGTAAATCCCATGTTAAAGCAATATTTTGGGTAAAATCATCTTATTTATCGTACATGTTTGGACTTGTAGTTCATGATTTTAGTATTACTTATATCATGATTTAATTACTTCCAGAATTTAAATAATGATTTATATATCATATATATTCATTATATATCCGACATATACATGTATTTATAATAGTACATATCATATGGAGGTAAGAAATAAAATGCACCGTTCATGGAGATGGTAAGCCGTACGTACGCATGAACACTACTTTCATTCCTATTTATTATTTTAATGGAATAGTTATATTATAATTCCAATAAAATATCATATATAATATCATTAACTCCATCCTTTATACATCCCACATAAGGCATTAACGAATCACTTCACTTTGAGGGGGCGGTAGTCCGCACTTCTTCAAATAAGATTGTCATATTTAACAACCATGGAAACCATAAATGCTTGATATAATTGGGAAGTAAAGAAGAATAAGGAAATTAGAAACAAAATATCTATCATATATGAATATAGTGCCATCATAATGGCCACCATGAGAGGCGGTAAGAGAAAATCGAACAATCATCGTTTCGTGAGGCGTTAGTTTTCCATCCACATAAATATTATGTTCTTCATCCATTAGATGGAGGTGTGTGTAAGTGTAGTTATAATCCTTCTCATTAAAACATCCTAGTATTTTTAGGATATAGGTGTTATCACAAAATAAATGATTAAAAATAGTTTAGGGGTTGGAGAAGTAGAATAAAGGAAAACAAATTTAGAGAAACTATTACCTTTATTTTTGGTAACTTCCTTTGGTTTGAACGAAAAGGACTTCTTGAAGTTCCTTCTGCCTAATTTAAGGCTTTTAGGGGGAGTAGTGGGATGTAGGGATCTTATTTGGGTAGAGTTTGGAAGAGTAAAAAGGCTTGAGACGTGTGAGGAATTGCATAGAAGTGGTCTCCTTTTATAAGGGAGAGGAGGGGATCTTTAGGAAAGTGTGAAAACAATATTTTATTATAAACATATAATCAGTTTCCAGAGGTCCAAAACAAATTAATGTTGAAGATAAGATGACTCATATTCGAAATAAAATCATCCAATAGGAATTGGACTGGTTTTGGATAATATTTTAATCAATATATTCTTATTTATTTAAATCATTTATTAATGAGGTAAATACTGTATAATTATTGTGTAATAAATAATTTAATTTATTTGATGTCTAAATATTATAAAAAAATTCCAAAATTTAGGAAATATTTGTATCTTTCCAATGAATATTTATAGTTGAAAATATAATTTATATATCCCCTTATAAAAATTAATTACTAAATTTTTTTTGTTAATGCCAATTTTGTCTTTACATTAAATTAATTAATCAAATGTGTCATTGTCTTTCCTAAGTGGCTCCATGGGGTCCCAAAATCTACCCAAGGATGCCCATGGTCGGGAATTACTCATCCAATAATGTTTGGAAAAGTGTTAAGATAATTTGGAATTATTATAATATTTCTTTATCCTCGAATTACCCTATTTACTTTTAACCGTGGTAAATAAAAGTAAAAAGTTACAATTCACCAAAAATTATTTTTATCTAATTTATCCACACTTTACTCCTTGATACTAACCATGTCTCTTGGATTTTCGAAATTCATCACACAAAAGCGGTAAAATTAAGTTTTATGAACAATTTCAAAAGCTCCTAGGAGGTGGGTAAAAGACGGTGAAAAGTTCAATACAATTTTTATAAATCTAAAATTATTATAAAATGATTCCAATAAATTTCATTGAACTTATATAAGTATTATGTATCTATTTGGACCTAAAAAAATTAAATCCAATAAATGATTATTTAAATAAAAAGGCGGTTTTAACCAAAAACTCAGTGTTTTCACTATTCATCAAAAATTGAATTATTTCAGAAAAATACCAAAAATTCAGCTTAATCTATATTTGATATTCAGAATTCAAAAATTCTTGTCTATTTTTCCAAATTCAAAACATCGAAGTGGCATTAATTAATTTTAAAAGTAATCCCCATTATAAAAACAAATACCATGTAATTAAGAAACAATAACTATCAAAAGACCATCATGTGTTTATGTCCAATTTCAAAGTGAAATTAATTTCAATGAAAAACATTCGATTAAATGGCAAAAATATTTTCTAATTACTCTTTAAAACCAATTAATAAAAATAACATATCCATATAAATTATTGCGATGAAAAAAGTTGTTTTTAATTAAAATATTGTGTGTTTTTACTATTCATCAAAATATGAAAGTTATCAAAATAATATGAAAATTTTATTCAAATTAAATTTTTATATCCTGATTCCAAGAAGGAATTTTATTTCTCAAATTTAACATATAAACATGTCAAAAAATAGATTTAAAGTGGGTGCGCCATCAAAAGGTGGCAAAACTGCATTTTTTTAAAAATACTTATTTTACACGAAAAATTTATTTTGTTCTCATACAATGTTCTAGAAAATTTGTAAGATGAATAATAATGTTATGAAATTCAAAATTTAGTTAATACTATTCATAATAGCTAGTCCATAATAATATTATAACAATATATCGTTTTTTAGTGAAACCCAGTATTGCGTACTACACACGTTATCGTGGAAGATCGTGATTGCGTGTAATGCAAGCCAAGTCACGGTTGTGTGTTGTGAAAGACACCATCATTGTTTTTTATAAAAGAATCCAACCATATTTCATTTATACATTGAATATATATATATATATATATTCAATGTTGCGTAGAATGACTATTATCAAACGAACTTGAAATTGTGTGTAACAGAATACATGAATAGTGTTGTGTATACTGCAAGCTAATACAGTGTTGCATATTTTGCATGATAATATTTGTGTAGCGTACAACACAAGAAATCAAGGAAATTAAAATGAATAATTCTCATAATATCTTGGGTTGTTACAATAATAAATCATCCATGGAGTCTCAATGATACTAGAGAGATTTCTTTCTCCAATGAGTACTCATTGAGAATCTCATTGTAATCCATAAAATAATTCTTCCCAACCCATTCTCTTTTCAAAACTGAGATACACATACTCAAATAGTTCTTCTGTTATATCATATTGATGATCACTAGGGATACCACATTATAGAGGGTCAGAATGTGTTAATGGACGTGGATATACATGAACCCAGGCCTTCATCCAGGGTTGATCCATGAAATGTGTCTGTCATGGTTGAGATTTAAAATGTAGGCCAACTGGGGGGGGAGACAACATCAGAATCATGAGATGTTCACATTGTCTACAAGGAGCCTCTGAAAATCATTGAGTTATGAAGTATGGAGGGGTCTCTAGTTGTGGAAGTTACTATGGTGACTCAAGAACATGATTGAGGTGCACATAGTTGTCATGTGTCTCTCTATTCATAGTCCCTTGTCTATTTTTAGAGGATATAGCTGATTGAGGTTTTTAATTCAATTGATTGATCATAAGACTATACATTTGGTAGACTATTCATTTTGGGACATCTAGAAGAGTTATTCTATTTACTTCTGCTTCCCATGAGGATCTAGTCACTCTAGATGATATATACTTAATGATAGGTGACAATGAGGTTGCAAAAATTGATGATGGAATTAATTAGGTATTTTAATCAAGATGATTAGAGTCTTATAATGTGTAAACGAGTGAAGATGTCCCCATCATGTTATACATCCCATTCCCACAGAGTGGATGAAAAAGGATGATCATGTTGTTATTCTTATGGCCTTATTTCTTGGGGTACGAACCTGTAGATCATGAGGAGATGGATGATTCTGATATGGAAACATTTTAGGAGAGCTCTTTGATTCAATAATTGTAATAGAATTTCTTCATGTGACACCATGATTCCCTAGAGGAATAATAGATATGTTTAATGTGGTCACCCATTACCAAGTAGTGTTGTATCATTGTAGGAGGGGTGTATGATCCCAATATTCAAGTGACATTTCGAGACAACCTTGCAGTGAATATTTGTGAAAGTAGTCATCATTTTGATGTCACATACTGCCTAAAAAATATTATATTTTCCCAAAGAATTAGGTGGCTGAACAAGAGATCAAATACTTGTAAGTATAGGTGAATGGGAATTATGCATTTCTCCACAATCAATCAGAACATATTTTTCAATTAGAGGGTTTGTTTATGAAGGCTGAAGTGCAGCTAAAATATGAGAACCATAAAAAATTTGACCTATTGTATGATCATGACAAGATGATGATCATGGCTGATGAGATATGTACTTTATCCTTTGATGGGGAGAGTGATATTTGGATGTGGTAGGAGACTCTGGATGCCCCACCATAGAATGTGGCAGTGTTGAAGCATTCAATTAAAGAAAAAAATCCATAAGGGGTTTTTTTTATTCTCATGGAACATAAATTATTATTTAGTGTTCTTTTAAATGAATGTATATACACACTCTTTCATTTATTATTATCACACCATAATCATAACTATAATGTAAATATTGATTAATCCCTTAGTTAACATGGTTCATGGATGATATGTGAAATAAGGGGAGAACACATAATCGTTCACAATATATGAGATTCTTAGATAATAATTAAATACTATGGGTCCTCAACCAATGACTGGACATGCTTAAACATCGATTTGGGAGAGTTTATTCTTGGAAAACATGGCTCTTTGAATTTCAACATTCCTTTCCCAACATGCAGTAGTGAATGAGGGGGACAATGATAGGGGAATTGGAATCAATTTAAAGAAAGGGAAATTAACATTTTAAATCACAATATCAATAATTTGAAACAGAACAGAAGGATGGAATAAATATATAGAATTAATGATGAATATATTTGAAATAAGACAACAATATTTCTTATCATAGAATATGGATACAAATCAAGGGTTAACCATTTACCATGTTATAAACACATGACATATCATGAGTTTTCGACTAATATCTTCAAAAATGTTGGCATAGGATGATAGGTGATCTAATACTATAAACCTAGGCCATTATGTGGTCCTATTAGATGTGAAACTATATGTGGATCCAAATAAAGATGAACACAAAACGTTGGGTGGGTTGATGGACTATTTGAAAGGTTTTTAGAACTCTTGAAATTACTTCATTAACACAAAATAAAAATGGGGTAAGAGCATGGGGATGATCAATTATCAAACACATCCATCTTGAATAAGATATTTGAGAATTTATTTGGATGCAGTTTTACATCAAAAAAAATATGTATGCTGCAAGGCATAGTTGAAATTATTGTGGTTTTTAGGTGTCTCCAATTTTAGCATCATGTGACAAGGACGTTGCACAACTATTATGGTCATACATCTTGGATCCTTTCCAATAGATTAAAGTCATGCTGATTAGACTATTGATTTGTCTATCTATTGGATATTTGATTTGAAATGAGGGAATAAACCTGGCATAAATGAGACAAAGTTGTATTTTGTAACATACATGTATTATAGAATATATGGAAATAGTTTACATGTGATACGATAAGGGTTGAAATCCTATTAAATATCTCAGTTTAAGGTCATATTATTTGGACCATAATCACAGCCAAAATAGGTTATTGAATCTATGTTCAGGATCATGAAACAAATACTAGATATCGCTATGTATCTGACAAGGATAGTAATCAAGAAACACACAGTTCTTGAAACACGTCATAGTAGGATACCAAAGCAAGTGGAGGCCATCCTCTATAGTGATGATATGGAATCTCACACAATTATCGCTATGCATCCTGAAACTGTTTGGGGGTATGGTTTCATTTTAATGTTGTGCATTGATGATGGAGGTTTTTTATTTTGTGTACATTGAGTTTGGACTATAAAAGAATATAAAGTGGATATATATTATGTGGTTCTTTGATAGACACATCATGAATGAGGACCAGTGATGTCCTCACCACACCAAAAACATTCATGAAAACCAGGAATATAATCTTTGTTTAGGTCATATTGTATTGAACATAAGTATCATAGTTTATTTCAATAGATTTTGGACCATAAGAATACAATTTTATGTTCTTATTGATTGGAATATAAGGATCATATATTCAGGTCATTTTTTTTTGTACAATAAGGATCTTACTTTAAGGTCATTGATTTTGGGCAATAGGGTTGTGTCGATTTTCTATGTGGGTGTCAAGCTTATCATTACTCATAGTACCATGTGATCCATTATCAATGTGGTAAACAAGATTTGATTTTATTGTTTTCCATTCATATAGGAGAACACAATAATGAAATGGAAATTCTAGGTTGTAATGTGAAAACGATTTTAAGACACCCAATCAATGTGCATGGATGCTCAGAGGGATGACACCAATGGTCTTGGATACCATCCTGGAAATGAGGTTGTGAAAAGTGTGAATCACCATGCCCAATATCTATAAAATATTAATGGTGTTGTGATGATGGATGATAACATTTGACCTTGTTCATAACACAGCATCCATATCATGTTACTAGGGATTAGGATAGATAAATGAGGGTTTACCAATGATTTGGTTAAAAACAAAATAAGTGTCTCAAAATTTGGTCCAATTCCTTATGGTGAATTAGACCATAACAGTGGATGAGGAGATGTTGTATATCCAGGTTTTTAGTGTCCCATTTTGATAATAAAGAGTATTGGTATCAGGTTGAATGGATGTGTGAATTATGGGTATGAATTATGGTAATTTACTTGTGTAATAAAACACTCCAGGTATCAGACCACTACATATTAATACATTATGGTGAGGAACATCTATAGGTGGCAGTTGAGATATCCCCAAGTATAGGGTTCTTAAGGGGTCCAATTTTGATGTAGAACTCAAGGTAAAGTACATTAGTATTGAGAATATTTTATGTTCTTGTTTCTTAGACCGAAATATCATAGTTCATGGGCGATGATTTTGATCCATATGTGCAATATTTAGCATCATGTGCACAGGCCATATCTAGGCAGTTTAACATCATATTGTAAGGATAAATATGAAATTATGTGAATCATCAAGTGACTTGGACACAATAAACTGAATATTTAATATTTTGGCTGATCATAGATACAAAATGTTTCGAAGCCACTATGTATTAGATAAAAATGGGAATAAATCCACATGTAGTTATGGAGATCTGTTCATTTTATAATCTTGTGCCAATGATTATTATAGGATCAATTATTCAAATGGAACAACAATGGTGTTGCTACCATAACCTGATGTGAGAGAGGACCAAAGATATCCACACAACACCACATACATTTGAGGTGGAAACTGAGGACAAGGGGCCAATTATTTTTTGATTCTGTTGCTTTTCCCAGAGACAAAATGCCTAGGTGTCACATAGTATCCCATAAGGATGGGAATCAAGCCACATGTAGTTCAACATGATGGAATGGAAAATGGCCACTGTCCAAAGGGGGGAAATATCCAATCAAATAATAATATCATTTTTGTCGCACTGTGGATTGTCATGAAAAATCCGACACTAAAAATTATACATTAGGGTCATAGAGTTTTAACTAATTGAAATAGATATGGGTAGATCAATGCCATGAGTATCCCAACGTGAATGAGGGACACGAAGGCCCACAATGCACACAAAATAGATTTAAATGATATCTAGGAAAAATCCACCCAATGGTAAAATTTTGTAGTCTATGGTTGGACCCAGGGATGAAATTTTAATTTGTCATTACAAGTCCCATTAATATGGGACTTAATCTATACATAGTTCATGAAGATGTCATGAATGATTGGAAGATCCTAGGGGAAATGTCATCTCAGGTGAAGACAAAATAGCGTAGTATGGTTTATCATCATATAGACCTCATGATGAGTATGTTTTTTAAACTCATACTATATGGAAGGGGGTAATTATGCCGTTTACGTTCATGATACAAGGATGTTGGAGGTATTATGTTATGTTTATATAGATTACACCATATGATTAGGAATATATAGTGATAATATAATGTTTGGCTCCATGAGGGAACCCAACATGGATGAACACCAAAGAGATCCACATCAAACCACCCATTCTTAAGAAGAAATAAATCACAATTTAACATATTTGGGGATGAGGAAGAAGTTGTGGGAATGTTTTTGGTTGGTCCCAACAATGATGTGTCTAGGCATCAATACATATCCCATGAGGATGTAAATCATACAATTAATAGTTCTTATGTCCCATTATGTTTAATGACATCAAGTAAGGACATGAGGCATAGATTAATGTCATGTAGGAGGGACTACTTTAGAGTCCTGAATGATAAGGAGATCTTTCCTTTTATGGTAATTCATAAACAACCATTCATGTTATGAATTTTAATGTCTTGTAGCTAGGTCATATCATTTTAACATCATTTGGTACATTGAAAAAACAATTAATATCATGTTTCATGGAAAATCAGTTGAGGGTGCCCTAGGATTTGTGTGTATGGGGAAACCACAATCACACGATGTGAATAAAGACCTAAATGACCACCATGCCACACAATACATTCCTATGTTGTAATTTTATGTAGTTTACTTACATTATAATTTGACTCAGGTTCCTAGCTTAGTATCATGTATCCAGTACATGAACTCACATTTTATGATTATATATCCAGACCCTACAATAGTTTATATTCATGCATGATGAGAAACTCACACATGTGAAGAACTTTTGGGGGAAATTCTATTGGTGGGTGGAGGGATTCACTAACCATCCATGGTGACAAAAGATTATGAAATGTTGGGATATAACTTTTTTCTGATGTAGGGTTCTTCTTATTTGGGTTCGAACATTGGTGGTTTCCTACCATATATCATTGGCATCATTAGGTCCAATATCATGTCACCCTAGAAGAAGGTGTGTATAAGGATACACTTAATAAAATAACAACCTATCATGTTCTAGTGCCAATATAGATTATGAAAGTCCTGGAGCATGTTCTCATCACGAGATTCTAGTTTTTATAGGAGCAAATCAGATACACTATATGATATATGATGATCATGGAAAATTTTATGGAGTGATGGAAATTAAATCTCAATTGGCATGGCTGCCACAATTATGTATACTAGAAAATGTGGATTCAACTAGGTGAAATTTCTCGTTTTCATATGATAAGCACAATGAGTATTGGGAAACATTTAGAACCAACTTATATTGTTCTGGCCAAATAAATTAATATAAATTTTCGATAAAATCTTGTTGATTGCCTCAATCATCCCATTTTATTGTTCTCGGTAGCGATAAGTGTGGTTGGACCTATTGTTGTTCTTGGCGTAAACATTCAACAAATAATCAATCTCGAATTTGGAGTCGTCATCTGTGATAATAGAGCGAGGAACTAAAAATCTATGGATGATGATGGTTCGTATGAATTCAATTGTAGAATGGGCCATGAAAAACATGATAGGAATAAATTATTCCCATAGATTAGAGAAATAAGTTCCAATCAGAGTGAACCTGTACTAGGGAGCTGTCACTGGTGGTTATGGTCCCATGACATCGGGTCCCCAGAGCGCAATTGGCTATGTGTACATAATAGTGAGAAGGGTATATGGAGGTCAATGTTTAAAATCGGTTTGGTTATGAAATGATTGAATCCTTTATGAGAATTCGACACAATCATTAAACATGTGGGGCCAGAAGTATTCCCAACATTAAATAAGATAGAAGAGATATATACATTCTTTATTTTCACCATAAGACCCATCATGGACATCCTATATAACCTGATTATTAACATCTTCTTGAATTTTGTGAAGGATAATTCCATCAAGGACATGTTTATAGATAGTCTATTGCATTCTACGACCATTGTAAAGGGTGAACTGATCTGTATGATGAGATATTCTCTCATGTTCGAATTTTTATTATTTGAGATTTTCATTTTATATATTCTTAATGATAAGAGTTTTCCATACAGAGGTTTATTCAACTATTGGGAGATATACTGGGCATGATGTGGAAGCATATGTGTTGTGGTGGTTTACCTTATCATTGTCTGCTTACCCTGAACTGATTGGGGTGAGGAATATTTAATGCAACACATGAATGGAAAAATATTCATGGTCCTGATATATATGAGCAGTGGCTAGACTAGCTAGGGAATTAGCTAGACCATTCTATTATAGTGGAACATGAGTCACCTATGGAAATATAGCGAACTGGGACATCATATCTAGATCATGATTGAAAAAATAATGAGATCAGGCATACTAACAATATAATCATCATTAATTTTTTTAATGATAATTTTTGTGTCCCATTTCATATTCAGGTAGGGAACATCTATCTCAATTGCCATTATGACACCTTTTATGAGTTCCTAATACTCTGTTTCATTGTCGGCGTGTCCCTCTAATAGCAAGATGGAATAAAGTAGTACATCATCTGTATGTGTGACGAAGACAATCCCCATTGCAACTCTATTGATCCTATGATCATGGTGACTTCTATCGGTTGGACTTTGGTAGGATCCATCCTTGTTAATATTCCACCATTTCATAGCTTGATCCACTGAGAGGATATCCTATTCTGGCTAATCAAGGTCTAGATATAACTATTTTGTTGTCGAATAAGAATCTAGGAAATTTTCCAATACTTGAACCCTGATTGATTTATGTGGAATTAATATGTTGTCAAAATGATGAGGAATAACAACCTACAATTATAGTCCGACAATTAACATGGTTGGGGGGTGTTGGAATGTTCTTTAATAGATCCATGCAGTAAACTAGTTGTATACCATGATGTCATAGGCGTTTACGTAGCTTTTGCACTATGAAACCCATTGTAATGTAGGTTTTATCAATAGAAAAATATCAAGACTCTATTCAAAGGTCCATGAAACTAAGAGAGTACAATCAATTCATTGTAATTTCATTGTACTCTTGGGAAATAAGGGCACTAAGGGATCATTCTTGTGAGTTCATGTAGGGGAAAAACGAATTACCCGAAACCTGTGGCATCAAAACTAAAGGGTATAGTATATACTTCTTGATTTATTCAAAAGAGGCCTTGTACTCATCATCCCACTATTATATAGAATCATTATTTATGAGCTTGGGAAAGGTATTACACATTTTTTCTAGATTAAAATTTAATACACATATATAGCTTATATATCCATAAAATCCATAGAGTTCCGGAATCTTGGACGAATGTGGAATCTAGTAGATAGTTTTATTATTATATGGGTCAATCTAGTTGCATCTATATTGGATAATGAAACCAAGGAACATCTTAGAGGTCACCCAAAAATCACATTTCAATGAGTTTATCTTAAACATCCAAGAGAAAATTAATCCAGACACATTATCAAGGTATCTAATATGGTCCTAACACTGGTGGTATTTGACCCCCCAAATCCTACATGTTTCATCCCACCAATATCACTGGGATTGGATTGAAGATGCGGTTCATGACACGCTTATAGGTTTCTCTTATATTCTTCATACCAAAAGTTATTACCTAATAACAAAGGATCCATTCAACACTCTAAATGTTGTATATTCATAATCATTGATGGAAATCTAGATCATGTAATACCCAATAATATCCATCCATGATGTGTAGATTTGGGAACCCAGTGGTGGCATTAATCAGTAGATCCGTCACTGGAAGGGTAAAATCATCTTTCATGTCGTGGTTGTTGACATATTAGAAGCCGATGAAAAATTTGATATGTAAATTCTTCTTCCTAATTGGAACTATGTTGGAAACCAATATGGGGTAATGAAATTCTAATATGAATTTGGATTTTATGAGTTTATCAATATTGGCCTCATCCATGGCATAGAGATATATGTGTATCTTCTGTGGAATCTGATTGAAATTGGAATGAATTATAAGAATTCCAAGACAAAATATGACAACATGAAGTTATATCCATGGAATATTTTAATATCTATAGGAAAAAAACATAACTATGTTTCTTTAATAAATCCCTATATTTTTGTTATTCCTCTCCAAACAGGGATGCAATGACAAGTATCAGGAAAGGATCTGTCTTAATGAAAATATTTACCAAAATAAATTAATCGATGATAGTGGAAAGTCCCTCTTTAAATTTGAGGTGATCATCTTAAAATTAAGTTTCATTTTCAGACTATATAGAAAAAGTTGGAGGAGAGAGTTCACCCAGGACAAACAGATTCTAGAGGGACATTGGTTCCCACTTTGGTGGTGGTGGAATTTTTATCTGTAGTCTCAGGCACTGTCAATACCATGGAAATAATGTTTTTTGACCCGATCCCATAAATCCTTCTATGGTGGGGTCCATTAATGATTATTTTAAATTATTGGGGATGCTTCTGCTAGATCAATTCAATCCATCTTCTTGGAATATGAAATTATAGAGTATATGTTTTTCCATGGGATGATCATTCCAATACCTCATTAGTGTAAGAGTTTTCGGTATACCTATTTAGTTTCCTACGTAGGATTATGAGGAAATCATCCAATGTCCCTTATAACTGATAACAATTATTCCTCTAATCTCATAAATTACAGTGTTGTTCCCCTTGTTTTTTCGGTGGCCTCTAATCGGTGAATCTGGTTGATGAAGGAATCATAGAAGTCAATCCAGGGGTTGGCCACATTGATTGTGTGCTCATCCTCAAAAATATAATAATTCATGTACATTCTATACTATTAATTCAACTCTATATAATGGGCATCAAATGAGGCAAAAAGTGATGTGCCACCTATTTGAATGCCCACATGACCATTGAGGTAGTACTTGTGGAATTTGTGATATGAGGAGGGGACCGATAAATGAAAATTGAGCCACGGTAAACCCATCTGTGCTTTTTTTGTTATTAAGTGAGAAGAACATAAGTTTAATGATTTTAATTAGGCCATATAACTTGGCCTTTATGTAGATATTTTTTCAAGAACATTTCTATATGTGATTATAACATTGAATTTTTTTTTTGATAGGGGAAATGATCTACTTCTGTATGTCCTTTCATGTATAGATTCAGGGACTGGAGGAGATTGATCTTAGGAATCATATAGATGAGACACAGACAAACATATAATACATTTTAAAAACCTATGATCAATGGATCTACATGATCCACTGTATGAGTAAAATATTAGATTATCCAGATAAATAAATGACAGTATGACATTTTTAATGCTCTATGTAATCATTATTGAACGTCATTTGTTTCCCAACTGTGGTCTAAAATTGGAGTGGCCCATACAAGGTCTTTGTGAGGGATTCTCTCATATCTCGTAACATATGGATGGCCTATAGAGTCGATATATTTGAAGGAATACAAAAAATATTTTGAATCACATCATTCATCGGTGCTAGTTGCATAGTTTCTCTTGAATAAGGTTACTCTTTGGCAAGAAATATGGGGAGTACTGTCAGCCTAATCAGTGTATTCATGCTGCTTCTAGGGATATCCCACAGCTCATTAGAAAACCCCCAAAACTTACTTCTAAATAATTGTTTAATGGATGGGGCCTTGTCGCCAATGTATGTGGATGATTATGATTTGGTTGAGGAATATATATCTGAATTCATAGCATGGATAATGGTGGAAATGAATCTATCAATATGAGTTGAGAGGTCTGTGCCAGCAAGGTTTTGTGCTAAGCATGTTTTCTGGTCTTGGTAGCATGCATGGCTTGACATGAAGAACTAGTTTGTGAATTATGATGATTCACATCGCCCTGAACTCATCTATATAGGAATAAACTAAGAACATTTGGAGGAATAGTTTCATACTCGTTTTTTTAGAATCAATTAATGATTGAGTAACATTATAGTATTCACTATGGAATATTATTATCATCATTTGAGGAATCTTTTCATAGTGGTAAGATTATGGTAATTATTCTCATCTCTCAGGGAATGAATTCACTAATAGTGTGAGAAATGTTCGGCACCAGTGTTTGGATTTTAATTCCATTTTATCGTAGCTCTTACATATCTAATAATTATCAGGATGAGATGTGGATCATGTAGAGGTAGGTTTTTATGGTGTGGAAAATCAGAAGGATAGGAATATATCAAACATGTCTAGATGACAAAATGGTTTCAAGAAACTACAATATTATCCAACCAATCATTATAGATCTACGACCCATGGCTAGAGACCTGATGTTATTCACCTTCAATTTCATTATTATGTAGTTCAAAAATATTCATTCCACATATGCTGGATAGGGGCCCAATAAGACTACATTGTTATCAAAATTTTCATGTATCCATTCCATTACAACAATGCTTTATTTGATGGTATTTCAAATGAAATAGTGATAATGTAAGTAGTCGGGGAAATTAGTGAAACCAGCCTCATGGGGTTTCCATCATTTTGGAAGCATTCAAATATCATGATCAAGGGAACTTTGTAAATAACCAGGAAACTAATCCTAAATGGATGAGTAGTTATGGTGCCTTATCTCTTGGAAAGATACTACTGGGACATGGACCTAACGAGGGGCTATAGCGTAGTGAGGTCTGGAACCCAATTGTCCCTCCTTGGTGGCAGTGGTGCATTATGCAGTTGTGCAAGATGATTCTATTTTGTGTGATGCACAACCTGCGGTGATACCTAATGCAGTTTCCCTTGTTATGGGTTTTGTTTATTCTATACAAGTAACAATTATAGAAGCTTGGGGCCACTATCTGTATGATAATAATAGTCTCTTTTCTGGAGGCTCTTCTTGTATGATATGAAAGGGGCAATTGGTGTGACAGCTTAACTTCCAGCAAGGCATTCTTCAAATTGTGAGATTTTTCCAAAAATTCCTATTATCCACTTTGTAAATTCAATGTTCTAATAGTGGGAAACAATTTAGTATTATCAATCCCCACACACATCATTAATAGATTATATTTATTTGATGGCATGTTGAGTAAATACCAGAGTCACTTCCACATAGTAAAAGTGTTTTTGACTCACTCATAGATCTTTTGTTTGAACTTTAAGAGGTCGGTTCTACATATCTTACTTGTGGGGGGAGAAGAACTAGAAGAGGAAATGACTGCAAAGATCATTCTAACCAATGATAGTCTGATTAAGTAATTGGTCGTACCACAAGAACATAGACTCATCCAATTCTTAAATGAAACACTAGATCTTGGTGGTATTCTACTATGATGGAGTTCTGAACATGGGTACCCACATTGATAATATATAGGCCAGATGTTGGAGCAATTTTCCCATGTCATAAAAAGTAAAAAGGTAGGATCCATTAAATCCAGGGGTGAATGCATGTCATCCACCCATGTTTGATAACACATTCCATCATGTGGTATTTTCTTCTTCTAGGTCTTAAGTGCCCCAAAGAGTGTGTTGTGAGCGGCAATCTAATCTCCCTAATGAGGAATCCTATCTGGGTGAGGATTCTTGATCAATAGTGGAATAGAAGGCTCCTCAACATTACAGGGGATCAGTGCCCTTTAAAGTGTCTAGTGGGACTATTATATTAACTACCTAATGAATGACATGAGGAACCTCTGGAAGAAAAAAATAAGCAAGGTATTGAAGAGGGTTCTCATGTATCTCAGGAAGATTCAACGAAAAATATCATTTTATCTTTCCATATCCTCAAACATCTACAATGTAAAATGAAAAATATTTTGAAGATTAATGGGAGAAACTGGAAAATGATGACATGTGGCTATTCCAACATCCCAAGTAGAGTGGGTACAAGATCATACACATGGTCACCATAATCTAAAAGATGATATTCATGGTGCTCAATGAGGATCCCCTCGATGAAGGTTTTTTGTTCGGAACGAATCTGGAGAAATGTAGAGTTAGTAATATCAAACACAATCATAAAACCTGAACCAGACACATTAGAGGGAATAGAGGCCCCATTATATCCTATACTGATGACGGGGACTTGACAAAAGGTAAATGACCTATATGTCTCTACAAGGACATGTATATACATTTCTCACAAGTAATGTTCCTCGAATGAGTGTCAAAATGGTACTATAGTACCTCTTTAACTAATTCTACTTCATCAAGAATTTCCTGCAGTACCATTCTATTTGACTAGATTAAGGACATCCATTTTGACCATGACAACACATAGTTGCATATGCTGAATTACACCAGACAATTCAAGTTGTCATAGGCTGTGAATGAAATGGAGAGTAGCAGACTTCCCTACCCAAAAATTTGAACATGTTTGGTTCCCTCTAAAATAATTATGCAGAGAAAGATGTTACTATGAATGGATCATTGAAATAGGTCTGGTGACAACAATGTGATATAGGGTGCTGATCCACAGGATGTGCTACTAACTGCACCATGTGACACAATTGTCCAATATAATTGTAATTCTATTCGGTCTTTGAATAGTATAATTGATGGCTGGGGAGGATGAACTTTATGTGCCACATGGTCTGGCAGAAAAATTTACTCATCATGGGTGAGTGGCTCTATGATGATGGTGGTGGGAGTTGCAATCTACCAGTACATCTCAGAAAAATCATATGCTGATAGAGAGTCCAATAAGCTTCCATGTTCAGAATATGGATATGGATATTCATTTCCCCACTCTTCTATTAATGCTAGTTAAGGAACCTACATCATCACTTATTTGGACTGTCACAACATTTTATAATCATGTAGATAAGACAACATGTGAGATGATTAGATATTACTCATTGGTACGTCTATAGGAGGGAGGTCCAACATCATCATAATTTTCATGTATGATGAGTTGTCGAACACCTATTCTTGTGAAAATGTGATGGATGTTGGTTGAGGATCTGGTAGGTTCTATTCATCAACTAATTACCATAATAAATCTCTATGTTCTCATGGTGATCTTGTTAATGAATCTAGCATTGATAGCGAGGACTATATGCAATGGCCCTATGAGGGAGTCAAACCTTCCTCCTTCTACATGTACCTACAATGTGATTCAGGTAGATGGTGCATGTCACATTCTATGATGTTGAAGATCATATGTAAGAATCATACCCCAGAATCTGATGCATAGGACTTGGGAAAAGACTCCATTAGTGGGTCTTGATTGTATTTATAATATAAGATTATAAGGGGATCCACGACAACTTGGGGCATCCCGAAGATATTCTTTCAATGGTGAATAATCACCCTTTGACCCTAGGATTGTTCATTAGAAAATTGATCTTATTTAGCATGAGAAGTATATTTCCGAAAAATATTTGATTTTGCGAGGAGGGTATCTTCTTTGAATTTTTTGAATATGGGGAGGACCTCAATAACTTTTTTCACCAATGGTGGGAAGAAATTATCATGGAATTCAATGAGGATGGGGAGGTCATCCAATCAGATGATCTATGATTCCAGGAGTAGCTGGTCATAAGTCAAATGGGAAACATGGAGTACTTCTTAATTGATTTCCATAAGCATGAGAACGAATTCTGTGGTGGTGGGAGATAGAGTAATGAGGGATTCTATTGGACATGGTTATGAGAAGTGGATGACTTCCATGTTGGATTATTACGAAATGGGGAGAACCTATAGACTATTTGGTAGTGATCACATGAGGGGGGCCTCCAAACTGATCATGAATGAAGTTTGGGTGGTCTTGTTTTTGATAGATCATAGAGTTGGGAGGACCACCACTCTGGTCAGTTGGAGTATAGGGATGGCTTCTATAATAGCTGGTGATGATGCAAGGCATAACCATTTGATGCTTTAATTTATTAGGTATAAAATCAACAAAAAAATATCATTTTTATTATAGATTATTTCTCTCTCAACTAATCCTACATTATATAAATTAGATATGAAGTATGAATACATGATGTACCACACATAATTTTATCTAAATAATATCCACGGTTTTCATTAATTAATTTGAAATGACATTATCATGTTTCTCATATAGAGACATGTTTCCACACTACATATCACACATAGATATATGGTCAATAAGAATTAACCATTAATACTATACAGAATATGGGGAAATGAAGTTCAATAGACATATGATAATTGTATAATCAATGAATTCCCCCAATTGTATTAAGGATGTAATTACTATTTCTATTTTATTATTAAATTGGAGGCACATGGTTCTATATAGAGGAATATACATGAGACGCCAAAATTCTAGTATGAAGTTGGAGGGAGGAAACTGATGTGAGGTGATCATATCCATGAGATGATATAGAGTTTAGAAACCATTTCATTTCATATTAAATCCAAAATATTAATCTGAAATGATACATTTTTTTATGTGTCCTTTAGTTTGAGATGATAGATAAGGAATAAAATCTTATATCACAATAGAATATGTTCCTGAGTATTTGCAAGAAATGAAGGCTGATTTGTAGTTGCATCAATACCAAGGACTTTTATGATCATATTAGAGACATATCCTATAGACTATAACTAAAAAATAAACTACATCACATATATGATAAATTCTATATATCAAATTTTTGGGAGTGAATACTATACACCATGCCTATTATGAATTAAAATGTGGTTATTTTTTATAATTTTCATTAGGATAGGGATGTGTTACTAAATATCATATATCATAGAGTTAATGTGTTATTAAATAAGACAACTCACATGGTCAAAGTGTTTTTGTGGAACCAGAAGATCGAGGAGGCATTATGGGAGATGGAAGAGTGGAAGAAACAAAATTACATGAATCTGTTTAGGCATATCAAAATATATTTTATGGGAGAAATTTCTAAATGGGGGAATACTATAATGTTCTATAGCATAAGAAATTAAATTACCATCTAAATGAATAAATTCCTTATTAATCATTATTGTTATTGAGAAAAAATTATATATTTTAAAATTATATTTTAAGATTAACAAACACAGATAAATAAATAAAAAATGATAATATTGATATAGTATAATTATCATTATAATTGGTATATGAGATGGGATAAAAGTAAATATAATTAACATTGAATGAATATTTTGAGACCTCGACTTGTAAGATTTTACCCAATAAATAATATTTTCTAGAACATATAATGTAGTTAGAAATAATAGGATTTTATAATGTCCATGTCATATTTGATATTAAAAAACTAAAACACAAATGAATGAATTTATAAGATTTTTCCAATATATTTTTGATCACTTTAAAAACAATTTCCATTGATCCACCATTAGAATGTACTATTACATAAAACCTTACACCTTGGATCTGAGCTGGAATAATAAAGAGTTATATAAAAACCCATACTTTAAATACATAGAAATTTCACCTTGTTATATGAATATTCATTAAAAAAAATTATAAACCATGTTAGAATCATATAGGTGTCTTACCATTGGAACCATGGATTCATAAAAAATGTTCAAAAGATATCCACATTGTCTCTAACTATGATGGTCATTACTATCCACCTTATTAGTTAGGTAATTTGTAAAAAAATTATTCCTATCCATGAGAATGGGAACTATATAAAATATGATCTTATTCCTGGTAAGAGTAAAATAAATATATAACATGAGTATAGAGGAATGAGAACTGTCGATTAATCATTGAAAACCATACCTATAATATCAAATATTAAAATCATGATTCATTGAATAATTATTGGTGTATAATGAAACATGAATCAAAATTGAATCATATAACATGACCCATTAGAGTTTGACATTGGAATAAGACTAATTATTTAACTATACATTTATGAATTGAAAATAGTTTCTGTATTAGTCATGGAAAACATCAAAGAGTATAATATGATATTGAATTAACTACCCAAACCAACACGTATATAGTATATGTTCACTCCCATTAATATCATAAGAAATAGTTTTCTTTACTAATTTTGGATCACTACCCATTCAAGCCCATATTTTCATTTTATATATTCAACATTATAGAATACTACAAATGGATATGTAATTCTAGTCCTACCCATCACATAATTAAAATTAATAAAACTGTATTCCAATAGATAGTATGTCAATAATCATATGATTCCCTTGGATAATGAAATGGGTTTAATAAAAATTTTATCAATTCATCATATTAGAACCCATAAAAAGTGAAATAGTTATCATTACATAATGAACCCATTGATGGAAACATGTTTTAAAATATCACCCTTAAATAATCATCCTCATAAGAAATCCAAAGGATGAAAATGGATTGTATAATTTTATCATATCACTAGTAATGAATATGTAACACAAAATAATTTATTCAAAGATAAAAATAACTTAAAATATCAATTGGATCATTTCATGATAAAAATAACAAAATCTCATTTAAATCAAATATTATAAATTACAATTTTCTTAAATTTTATGTAAAATTTTTTCATTTAAAATATACATGAAAATTAATAATTATATCATTAAATATTTTAGGGTCTATATCTATGGGATTTTCCATTCAACCATTCTACATAAAAAATTAATCCTTTAACATTTTCAGTGAAAATGAAAATGTAATTATTTTAGAATAAGAAAAGAAATTTATGCATAATATTTTTTAAAATATTTGTAACATGAGAAAAATTGAAATACATATATCATTTTATAAATAAAAAAACATTCTTGTATGTATACTATTTTAACATGGACATGGGTGAGTAATTAATTTTGATTGAAGACGGAAATACAATAATATTTCCATAAAATAATTTCCATGTATTGTGAAACATAAGAATAAGAAAATAAAAAAACATATTATATCATTTAATAACCTTATGTGATGATAAATCATGGTATTGTTGATAATTAGATCTAAAAATTGCACCATTTTGGATATAAGAATATTAAATCTATGTAAATAATGATATTGAAATATAAAACCCTTAACATGAATTCAACATTACTCGAATGCACATTATGTTCATTTATTATAAATGTAAATATATTTTAATTTTATTCCATAGTCATATAAATATTAATGATATCATATTCTAGAGACATGTGACATTTAAATTCAAATTTTTTAATATTTAGTTATTAAAATCATCATTTTAAGGAGTTAACAATTCATTTTATTCATAAGAAATTTCTTTCGGGGATCTATTCCATGAACTCTAATCATTATGTAATCATATTTATAATGGAAGTAATTATAGGAATTGCATAAATATTTATTATATAAATATATATATATATATATAGTGACATCCAATATATATAGATATATAACAGAGAACTACAATATTCATGTATGTTGTATACCGTACAAAGACATGATCATTGGTTTTACATTCCAACTGATAGAATGAAACATTGTTAAATTATAATTAACCAATATATATTTATTATTATATAATATATATCAAATATTATCTTTTATAATATCCTTTTTTCAATTTATATATATTATTTTAAGAAAATTAATGACATCGATTTGTTATAGTGGTAGTCTCCATGTACACACGAGTGATGTTATCAATTTACAAGGTAATAGAAGTCAAGTAAGTATAAAAAGTTTTAAAATTGCATATTAAATATTATTTTTAGAATAATTTTTTTAAAAATTATACCCATGAAAACAATTGTAGATGGATATCAATGATGAACAATTAATGGTTTACTAAGTGGATTTTTTAGTACACCCGTACGCATAATGGTGACATTTATATCCCATTTGGATAGTGAAAAATGAGATATTTGTTGTACCATATTCATAATAATATTTATGTTTATTTAGGATATTTTTAATATTAATTTATAATATAACCCACATATTTTGAATATTTAGTAAATGAAATAAATTTCTTGAGGTTGGGTGTGATGATTACCGCTCTTTTAGTAATCCCCATATAGATCCATTCTAAAGTATCATTGAAATGATGTTTAAGAAAATAAAATCTCTAATTATCCTTTAGATATGTTTAGAATATAATTTCTAGTTGGGTTTTTAGGATCTATAAGGATTAATTTGGTATTTTGAAGTCAAATTATTGGTGTCCATTATTAACTTGGGGAGACAGTACACATGTAATATAAATAATTTTTTTAAAAAAATAATTCCATTTTCATACTAAAAGCTTCCAAATGGATCATAATTCTATGTTGGAATATTTTTATGTAAATATATTATAAAAAATTACGATTTAAATATGTTTATTTATAAAAAATACATTAATTTTTTCATTTAATCCCTTGTAAAATCCTTCTAAACATAATAAGTGCCATTTTTTCAATTTTTACATGTCATTATGAAATTGACTGGATGATTAAATTTAACAAAAATCATATATACGATTGAAAATATATAATAAATATTATCATTGAAGTCTAAATGTGGATGAAATTATATTAAAAATAATCTCACAAAATGTGTGGAATTTGATTTTCCAAATGAAAATAAATTCTTATATAAAAGTTTTTTTATTTAAAAAATGAACATAAAATAATTTTAAAAAAACATAATTCCATTATTACTATAATAAATGTAATTGTTTTATTTTATCAACAATTTTATAAAAAAATGTATCTTCTAATATTATTTAATATAAAATATCATTTTCAGTACAAATCAGTATTTTTTATAATTCCTTAAAAATATTATATATTTAGAAAATTTTGCAAACATTAATCTAAGATTATTTTCATATTTTTATTTAAAAAATTATGATAAATTATTTAATTCCTTCTATATAACTGTTAAAAACTAATAATGGAAAAGGTTGAGAGAAAAATAAAATAATAAAATATTAGATGAAATTTGACCTTTGGATGTTTGAAACTATTTTAGTAATAAAATATTTGTCTTTATCTAAATAATTTTCACATGATGATAAAAACCTATTAATTCCAATTCACTTCACAGAATTAATTTATATTTTATAATTTTATAATATTATATATCTTATTGACACTCACGGTTGAATGTATGATATGTTATCGAAAAAATGAAATTTATTATCGAATGAAATATATCAAAAAATCTCTGGTTGTTGTTGTATACCCCTCATCAAAATTAATTTATAAATTAATAATTTATAACAATGGTGAAAAACTAAGATATTTAATGGTCGTCACATTATATTGTTCTTATTAGCTTCTTTAAATTTTGTATTCATTTAAATGACATGAATCAGAGGAATTATATAATTCCATTGAACATTATCTCTCTGATATAATATTTCAACTGGTTATTATTAAAATGAAATATCATTATCATGTTTCATTCCACTTATTTTTTATGAATGTGGTTGGTCCAAAATGAAATATAGCCTATTATATATTTCTTACGTATCATTAACATGTGATATGTTTAATAGAAGAAGAATGAACTAATATAACATCCATACATGATCATTAATATCAAACAAGACAACATATATTTCTCATTATTCTAATATTCTTAAATTTATTAACATTATTCCATGGATAAATTCATAGGAATACCAGGTAGAAACATTATTTTAATGATTTCAACAATGATTGTGAATGAAACATATCTTAGTACAACATGATTCTTTAATGGGTTACTATACGGGTTTTAATTTCTTATCCATTTTCCTTATCAAGATAAAGTTCTAATATCATTACACCTTGTATTCTTATATGTATATTGTATTATTGAACTTATTATCACTTAGGACTTCATAAGGATCATTTTATATTATTAATGATATATATTTTTATATGAAAGCTCATTTATAGGAATTGTTTTATCATATAAGTATCTGAAATATATATAATCAAATATCAATATATCATCTATGGGGTCAATATTTATCCCATACTACCATCTCATAAAAGATGATAAATAGTACTAAAAGACAACAATAAACTAGTTCATTTTCAAAAACATCACTAGACTATCATGGTAAACCTTGTATACATATCAATTACAATATAATAATGTACTCGAAGAAACTAAAAAACTTATTCTATATTTATAATTAATGGCTAATAGAGAAATATTATCCAATATAAACGAATTTCACTAAATTTATATGGTTATGGACTATAAGAAAAATAGAATTATATCTACTGGATGCTTCAAAAAGTATGATGAAAAAATGAATGGTTATTTCTTAACATTTTTATTCTAGTTACGGTAACTGTTTTAACATCCCCAAACAATTCTATGGAGAACGATGATGCTCTAAATAGATCATTACTAAAGGGTCTAGAGACAACCATGTGATATAGGAGCAGAGCCATGGTACAGAATGCTATATCAAACATGTGATGTTATAGTTCGATGTCATCATAATTCACATGGGTCTTTAGATATAATAACCCGATACATATTCTTGAGGTATGGGTTTCCTCTTTTACCATTTCCATGGGTGTTTTAGTGAAAAAGGGAAAATGGGGGAAAATCCCATTTTTTTGGGTACACGTCGTGTACTTTTCCACACGCCGGAAACATTGGTCGTCTGGGATGAGTACACAGGGTGTGTAGGCCTATCAGCGATGAAGGGTGTAAAAATCGACAACAAGACCTGTACATTGTATTTACAGGCTGTGCGATCAGTCGGCATATGAACAGTAAGGTGGTGGAGGCAGCCGCTAGTGGAGAGACACAGTACACGCCGTGTAATCTGGAATACATTCCATGTACTCATATCGACTGATGAACAGTGCCACGGTGGAAAGAAGAATCCAGAGGAACAGTTTAAAAAATGAAAAGTTCAGGCAAAAAACATGAGAGTACATGCCATGTAGCTTATTTTTTTCACTTAAAATGGGCAGTTGCCTACTCATTTGGCAGAGGAGGTAGTGGGTTCTTTGTGATTGTGGGAGAGATGGTCGGACCTTAGAAGATCTCCCAACCACACATCGGGAACCTGATTACGACCCCGTCGATCTCCATTGAACCGCACATGTATTCCCTTCATTCTCCTTGAGTGGTTCATAGAAATTATTGTATGTGGGAATGTTATTTGAGGTTGAATGTGTGAAAATTTATCCCAGATCTATGTCATTCACAGGCATTTCAGGAGGATTCGTTCGCGAAAATTGATCCAGGGCGATTGAGGTAGGTGGTTTGATGATTATTATCAACTATTGTGTAGAAATTGTGTATCGTTGTGCAATGCACCCATGGTTGGGGTGCTGTAAGGCTGATGCCTTTGCAGAAAAGATATCTATAATTGTATAGATAATCTAATGATAAGTTTAACCTACTATTTGGGATCACTACTTGGATCCATGATCACTGCTTGGATCCAGGACCACCCCGAGGGTGCGTTTCTCTCTTTAGCCATTTGACCAGGATACCTGAGTGTATGTCAAGATTATATCGTGCATTTCATTTTCTTTAGAGAAAGTTTATATACATTTTTTTTATTCTTTGGGCTCACCCTGGTTCCTTTAGCCTGAGGGAAGTGGTCTATTAGCTTGTGGGCAGTGTCTGGTTAGCCTGAGGGGAACCTTTGTTTATGCCTATGTACAGTATTTTCTGTCCCTAAGGGAAGTATCATGTATGCCTTAGGGCAATGATCATTATGCCTGAGGGTAGTCACCTTCGTGTATTTGATTCTGTTACGTGAGGGTATGGTTAGTATGCCTGAGGACACTACAATTGAGAATATCCACTGTGGAGATATTCTACGTTGTACCTTCCTAGACGAAGCACAAGCTTTGAAATGAAAATTAATAATTAATATGGAAATGATACTTGTAGTGATAGATACTTTTTAGTACTTACTAGTTTACTGAATTTACTTTTGCACACTGTTGTTTCCCATTTTCACTAACAGTTGGGCATGCGCCATTGTTGGGAGCCTACAGGGATTTATTTCTCACACCATATTTGGGTTATGTCTTCAGGCCAAACATAATATGTTTCTGAAGGTGTCGACAGGGGAATGGGACCCTATATAGGTACATGATTGTAGCTTAGGGGTAAAAGAGCATGGGGACAAGCTTAGGCTTGTGATACTAATGCATTCTGTTCACTCTTTTTTGTTGTATCTTGTTCATTAAGTTGTAATGTATTGTGTTGTAGTGTATCCTATTTTGGCAGATTTCATTGAAAGAGTGAAATGGTGTTTTTTTATATATAACTATTGGTTATCTTTTACTGCATATTTTCATTTCTAGTTCATATTGTTTACTGCTTCTGCTGTTGAATGTTATGTTTCTTTTTCCATTGCACTACACTTTGACAAATGAGGGCATAGTTTCCCCACTATCAGACCTAGGGCCTTGCTTCTAGTCAGCATCCTCTGTTGTTTGGGTAAATGTTCTTGAGGTCATGGGACCAATCGCGTTCGGGGAATTCGAGCACTAGTTGTGTGGCTTTCAGATCTGGGACGTTACAAAGTTGTATCAGAGGGTTTATTTTCATTGAAATACTATTTGGAGCCTATAGTCAGGTATATGATGGAAAATGGTAGTTGGTAATAAGGGAGTATATAACCCGTGTATGGGTAAGTCTCTCTACCTCATTTAGTGTAATTTTTATTTTATTTTTCAAATTTGGCAGTTGACTTGATTTTCACTATTGGGTGACACACTTGTAGTGTGCTAATTATATTTTATACAATGGTTCTTTATAGTTGCATCCTAATGAGATGAGGTTATGACATCTCATTCACCATTTAGGTACATGATAGAAATCACATTTCATGCATTCTTTCCATGCCATATAGGTGCATCGGAAATTGCATGTTGTTGTGATAGTTGTTGTTCTAGAAAAGAAGGATGTTGTGATAGCTTCTATGATAAATACCTGCTATTTGTTAAGTTATTTTTGTGTTCGATTTGGATAGAATGAACGCCAAAATTTGGTGTTTGTGGGGAATGGTGCCTAAAGTAATGGAATTTGGTGGATCACTGATGAGTTACTTTCTTATATCTTGTATAAGATCCCATACTTTGATTTGAGAGGATTATGATCCCTCAAAGATCAGAATTTGGCACTTAGGTTGTTGTTTCTTTATTTTTCTGGGTTCCGGAGTAGTTTATGAGGATTACTATCGGGAAAACCTAATATACACACTATGTAGTTCTATGGACATACGTCTTGTGTTCTTCAGTTCGAGAACAAATGAATATTTTTTAATACATTCCATGTATCCTTAGTAAATTCTGTGTAGTCTCTTAACATGTAATAGGCCTTGATGGGAGAGATAGGGGATATAGATGTTTTTGGGGGAACACACCGTGTACCGGTTGTACACACTGTGTAGTGTCGACCCTGTGTCAGCTTGTGTAACAAACAACACGAACAGTGGATCCTTAAGACATACACACCGTGTCGACCTTGAAAACTCCATGTAGTCTGACCCAGGTACTCGACTATGTCACTAACAACACGTGTTGGTGTTATCTTTCCTTGTATATGTCGTTTATTTTTTCAATAGGCCATGTAGTGTGACTTGAGCATACAGGACGTGTCACGAACAACACGGACCGGTGAAAGCCTATCAAGTACACATCGTGTGCCTATAGGACACGCTGTGTAGATTAGTTTTGGGAGAGCTGTGTGGATTAGCCGTGTTGATGGTCTTGGGTAGGGAAGGAGGATTCATGTACATGTCGTGTATTCATAAGACATGCAATGTGTTTGGTGTGTTACATGACTAGTTTTTGCTAGAGTACATGCCCAAGTGTATGGTCTGTGAGAACATGCCATGTAGTATTTATACACACGGTTTAGTAAAGTTTTGTAAATATTGAATGCTTATTTATCCAGTTCCATTCTTGTTCTCCTCATTTTCATTCATTGATAATCGTGAACTAAGGTGTGCATTTGACTTTAAAGTGTGAAGCCACCGAGACCACCACCAGTTATTCGCCAAGATACCAACGAAAATTTTAATTCAGGGGTGGTAGGCCATGGGATACTGATGAAATCTCCAACAGTGCCAGATGTGGCACCGACCGTTATACTAGACACAGGCACAGATGCGGTGTTCCGTGAAGGCTTCATGCGGTTCTCGCAGAACGTCAATGAAGCACTGCTGGTTGCCACATCTTTGGAAGAAATCACTCATATCTTCTAGCTGCATCATCTGCCTACATGTTCAAGGGATGGTGGACCACAGGTTGCGGATTCATGTCTGGACTCATTGCAGACTACCTTCGAGCATCTAGAGATGCCTCCATGGTGAAGGGTCAAGCTCACTACATACATGTTGTGTCATTCTGCAAAGAGGTGGTGGGATGTTAACACCCAATCTGAGCATCGCCGAGACATGGAGTGGGAAGATTTTTGGAAATCTTTCTATGACTTCTTCTTCCCGGAGACGCTGAGGGAAGATAGAGCTCGAGATTTCATGAATCTATAGCAGGGATCCATGTGTGTGATGGATTATTCTGTTGCTTCACCGAGCTACATTGTTTTGCACATGTTCTTGTAGGTAATGAGAAGTTGAGGGCTATATTCTTTGAGGATGGTCTTTTATGTGACATCCGAGAGATGGAAAATGCTTTCAGGTTTTTTACCGTACATGATATTGTGAACCAGGCACTGATTACTGAGCAGAACCTGTGGGAAGCTAGTGGTGTGGGCCAAGGCAGTTCGACACCAGTTTCTAGTACTATTCCTACTGGTAATAAGAATAGGTAGATTGGTTTCTCACATGATTGCAGTACTATCCAGTATAATACATTAAGTGGTCAGGTCCTTTCCTACTTGTGTAGTATAGAGGAGAAGAAGTGACCTCAGTGTCCACGTCACCCAACGGAGTGCCGAGCTTGTAGAAATATGGGTCATCTCCAGCATTTTTATAGGGCGTTTCCCCCAGTGGATTGTGAGAGGGGTTATGTGCAGACTTCACATACAGAAGCAGGACCAGCAGCTTCTTACTAGATGGGAAGCTGGAATACTTCAGGGCGTGTAGGCCGAGATGGTGATCGTCACTGTGGTAGCCAGACACCAGGATCTCCGAGGCAGCAGGGTGGGTTATCTCAGGGTAGCCAGGCTGTGTCACAGGGCCGTGACACTGGGTAAACATATGCAGTGCAACAGACCCAACATCAGTAGGATCTCAGACCTTTCACTGTCAGAGGTACTATTCTAGTTGCTTCTGTCTTATCATCAACACTATTTGATACAGGTTCTACTATTAGATTTATATATGTTCCCGTTGTGGTGATCCTTGGGATATTTGTTTCTTTTCCTTCTGATATCATGATTCTAGACACTCCTTGTGATCTAGAACGGTATGTGTGGTTCAGTGCAAGGAGTGACCCCTAGAGGTTGGTTGGTGTCTCTTTCTATGGGACAACTATTTCTTGGAGATTACTGCTTATGATTTCATTCTTGGGATGGACTAGTTGGTACCCTTTCAAGCCTTTCTGGACTGCTATCGTCACAGGGTTTATTTTAAATCACTAGAGGGCGTAGATTTATTTTATAATGGCTAGTGGGATGTCTAGGGGATCCGGGATGGACCCGAGCATCGTGGGTGATGTGGAGTCACATCCTAGATTGTGAGTATATATCTATATGAACATGGAACTTTTCATAATAATTTCACTCCTATGTTTGATCATTTCAGGTATGTATTCCCGGATGACTTTTCAAGTCTACCTTCAGAGAAAGAGGTCGATTTCTCTGTTGAGATTATTCTAGGATAGGCACTGGTGTCCATTACTCCTTATATTATGGCTACACCTGAGTTGTATGAGTTCAATAATAAGTTAGATGAGTTACAAGAAAAGGGTTTCATCCAACCTAGTACTTCTCATTGGGGTTCGCTGGTCCTTTTCGCAAAGAATGCGGACGATACCCTCAGTCTCTATTTGGATCAATTAAATCGGAACTAGTTAACGGTCAAGAACATGTATCCCTTATTGAGTATTGATGATATATTCAATCAACATTGATGAGAACGAGTGTTCTCTAAGATTGAATTGAGATCAAGATATCATCAGCTGTGCGTGAGACCGTCAGACATACCGCTTAAAACCTTTTGGAGTAGATATGGTATCTATGAGTACAAGGTTATAACATTTGGACTCACAAACACACCAAGAGTTTTCATGGCTCTAATGAATCATGTGTTCCACTCATAAATGGATTCTTTCATGATGGTCTTCATAGAAAATATCTTTGTGTACTCTCACACTCGACATGACTATGCCACCCATCATGTGATGATATTGAGTACACCAAGAGAGCATCAGGTATACGCTAATCTCCCAATTTTCTACTTTTGGATGGACCAGATTGACTTCTTGGTCATATTATCTCATAGGTAGGAGTTGTGGTAGACCCGGAGAAGGTGAGACCAACAGTTTCATGGGAGAAACCAAGAATGTGTTTGAGATACAAAGATTCTTGGGGATGGCTGGTTACTACTAGTATATTATCATGGACTTCTCCCACATAGAAATCCCATTTACGAGTTTGACTAAGAAGGGTATGATGTTCCACTGGTCAGAACCGTGCGAGACAGCCTTTCAGGAGCTGAAGGATAGGTTGACATCCGCACCAGTCCTGATACTTCTGGATAAAGGGAAGACTAATACTGTTTACTGTGATGCATCAAGTATTGGACTGGGAGTAGTGTTGATGCAGGGTGATCATGTTTTTGCGTACATGTCTCAGCATTTGAGGCCACATGAGTGGAATTACACGACGCATGACTGTGAGTTGGTTTTAGTTTTTCCTATGTTACGATGTTGGAGGCATTATCTTTTGGGAGAGCATTTTATGGTTTTCACCAAACACATAATTTTCAAGTACATCATTACTCAGCGTGACTTGAATCTGATACAGAGAAGGTGGGTCGAATACCTTCAGTCCTTTGACTATGATCTTTCCTACACACCTGTTAAGGGTAATGGAGTGGCTGATGCACTGAGTAGGAAGACTCAGACACAGGCAGTGCAGGATTCTAGTGTTGAGCAGTAGCTTATGGATTTGTTCTCTATGATTCATTTGGAGGTGCACTATATTCAAGGGAAAACCTATCATTCATCCTTAGCTTTGACTTCTACCCGCCAATATGGAGTGACGATGAGACAACTATCGGATTCAGAAAGCCTAGTTCTACAGGAGTCGGTGGAAAGTGGGGACCCTCCTCCTGGTTAGACGATTTGAGATGATGAGGTGTTGAGTTTCAATGGATGAGTGAGGCTTCCATGGGATATACGCGTGGATTTGATGCGGGAGTTTCATGCTTCAACTTGGGCAGTTCATCCCAGAGTTACCAAAATGTACCGTGACTAGAAATGTCTTTTTTGGTGGCCAGGTATGAAAAGAGAGGTAGATGGTTTTTTACCAGATGTTCCACCTGTTAGCAGGTGAAGGCAGAGAATCAGAGGCCAGCTGGACTGATCCAAAAATTACACATTCCTAAGTGGAAAAGGGATGAATTTTCGATGGACTTCGTGACCGGGATACCGAGGTCACTTCGAAGCAATTATGATGTGCGGGTTGTTGTGGATAGACTCATGAAGGTAGCTCTCTTTTTTACGATCAAAAAGAAATGTGGTGTTGAAGAACTTAGGAAACTGTATATTCGTGAGGTTTTACGTCTTCATGGGGTCCCCCATTCTATCGGTTTAGACAGGGTCGTCTGCTTTACATCTCGTTTCTAGAAGATTTTTCAGAGGGACTGGGTACACAAGTGCTTCTAAGAACATCTTACCACCCTTAGATTGATGGCCAGTCAGAGAATATGATATAGCTACTGGGGTAAATGTTTTGTTCATGTGTCCCATACTTTGGGGGCTTTTGGTAGAACCACATACCCCTGGTGTAGTTTTCCTTTAATAATAGTTTTCAGGAAACTATTGAGATGGAACTGTACGAAGAATTATATGGTAAACCATACTGATCATCCCTGTGATGGTTCGAGGCAGGTGAGGCAGCATTAATGGGACCACATCTTGTTTAGGAGACTTCAGAGTAGGTCTAGTTGATATAGAAGTGGATGGCTACTACACAGTCTTGTCAGAAATCATAAGATGATCACTGCAGACGACCCTTGTAGTTCGTTGTTGGGGATTAGGCATTCTTACGTGTTTCACAGAGGTTGGTACATAGGCAAATCATAAGATAGGGTAAACATTCACAGAGGTATGTGGGGCCGTTTGAGATTCTGGAGAGAGTCGGGTCAGTTGCCAACCAGTTGCAGTTTCCACACAGGTATTGGGTGATTCACAACGTCCACCATCTATCTCAGCTCTGGCGCTATCATTCAGACCCATATCACGTTTTCAGCCCGAGTAGGTTGAGCTTCAGGTCGATCCATCCTTTGAGAATAATCCTATTCGTATTGTTGATAGGATCACGAAGGCTCTCTGATTTTTCTCAGTTCCTCTCGTTCGAGTGCTATGGATTCATGTCCAAGTTTAGGACGAAACCATGGAGCGGGAGACCGACATACATCCTCTGTGGCCAGATTTGTTCATAGATTTATCTTTACCACCCTTGGATTATCAATTCAGTGATGAATTTCATTAAGGGGGTATGATTTTGTGAACCCGGTTCTTATTCTTGAGGTATTGGTTTCCTGTTTTCCCTTTTCCATAGGTGTTTTTGAGTAAAAAAGGAATATGGGTAAAAATCCAAAAAAATTTGGGTACACGCCATGTAATTTTCCACACTCCATATACTTTGGCTATGTGGGACGAGTACAATGGCGTGTAGGCCTGTCGGAAATGAAGGGTGTAAAAACAGACTACACGTTGTGTACTTAGTATTAACACGCAGTGTCACGACCCCCTCGCACCAAAGATGCCCCTCCTGAACTAGATATGGTGAAAGGGAGATAATTTCCCCTGTGTCCCGCCTCTAGTAGGCCCCGGGGTGGTGACTAGAACCAAGGGAATGAGTTTTCACAAATATGGGAGGCATTACCCTTTTTATTATTTAAGATCGGGAAATAGGACAAGTCAACCACCCAAAAAGGAAAAGAAAAAGTGTATAGAAATAAACCCAAACCAATCCCACATGCATGGTTAAACAATGTTATAAAAAGGTGCAAGTACAAGAAAGCTCAATGTACAATACCAAAAGAAAACAAGAGTACAACAACTGAAATAACTCTAACTGTCCGACTAGTAGGGTCCCACACGACCTTGGTAGTCCTCCTAGAAACCTGAAAGTAAACGTAGGGTGAGCATAAAAGTATACTCAGTAGGGAAAACTAAAGCTCTCATGCACAAGTGGGGAGACATCCTAATGTCTCAAGAGAACAACATAAGAAACCTAGTAGGGAAATCTATCCACCCAACCTCAGCAGCCACACTCACCAAAAACAAATTCACAATAGGTAGTAGTAGATAAGAACAAGAGTATTGGTTACCCCGCACCATTTCCCACTAGTTAGTTGCTCTTCCTAATGGAGAACGTCCTGACACTACCACACTCTTCCCGCCCACACACACCTGGGCCTCAAGAACCACATATCCCGAACGCACACACCTGGGCCTCACAACCGTGCATCCTACCCACACACACCTAGGCCTCAAAACCCCCATCCCACCCGCACATACCTGGGCCTCAACCACAATCACGTCCCCGCCCGAACACACCTGCGCATAATCCTAATGATTCTTGGGAAAACAAACTTGCCCGAAGAGTATTGGGCCAATCCACCCTAAACAAAACCTACCCAAAGAGTCTTGGGTGTAAGGTCACCTCAAGCCATCACAGCCAATGGAAGAAGGAGCAGGAAGGAGCTAGTAACTATGGGAAAACACCCTCTCCCATGAAATAGGAGTGTTCTACACTAAGTGCTAAACATGGGTGGGGTGCATCAAAACACAAAGATACAGATATATATGTATACCAAACACACTTTCCAACCTATGGCTTCTAAAAAATGAAACTGAGCACGTGCATCAGCACTGCTACTACGAAGCATGCATACATCAAACAACCCCAACCCCAATTAGGTTTTCACATTTCAGGAGAATTAGTTTATTAGTTCCTTAACTACTGGGAAACTATCCACAACCAACTACATCAATTGATCATGAAACTTATCCCTTCCATCCAAAAATCAAGTTAGGAAAACACAAGCAACACAAACAAGTCCCTTATTATTAACCAACCAACCCCATTGATTATTATTCCCATTCCCTTACCATGCCCCACCATTCATTAATTCTTCCACTTTTTATTTATTATTCATGACCAATAGTCCATCCACATTCCAACGCATCCCTGCAGCCCCGATGCCAACCACCATAACCACAACCACACAGTACATCATAATCCCTTGATACAACTTTTAGCAGCCCTGCTGCTCATCCGATCTACCATAACCCACAAAACAAGATTCGTGCCACATCATCACCCCTTTAACATCATTTCCTACAGCCCTGTTTCCCGTTATATTCATAACAATACATGATTCACCCCTCCCTTTCACACACCAACAACCAAGCCAAACCCCACATTTTCATTATTCCATTTTTTTCAACTAGGGTTATCACACAAGGGTTCCAGATTTTAATCATCCAACTTTACGTGATTAACCAAATTCCACATTAAACAATGTTCCATTATAAAATGGGGTCTAGAAATATAGGGAAACATTTTATTGAAAAAGCAAATTCCCCCAAAGATCATCATTTTCCGTGGGCATAATACTATTCAATTCACAACATATCAATAGGATAAACAAATATAAACATAACAACTTTCCCAATCCCCGTTCTTTAAGCTAGTTATAATCTTTATTTATGGCTTCAACCATTTATCATGGAAACAAGTGAATACCCACCCCGCATGATGCAGAAATTAGAGAGACATAGGTAAAATTTCCAACCTCAACAGGTTTTCATCACAACGCTCCCTCGGATCAACATTAGAAGACGTCCGTCGGTGTCCGTCACTTCTGTCAAGTTCCGGAAAAACCTCATCGGGTGTTAGTTTGAAAGGAAAGTCCAAAGTAAAGACAATGAATCCAAGATTGGAAATTCTACCTCGTCCTTACGATACAGTGGCCACTGACGGATCATAAATCAAAGCTCAGATGAAGAAGTTATAGATGAAAAAGGAGCCTTCGAGTCCCTTGGGAGAGCTCTGCTCAGAGGAATGGGGAGGAGAGGGTGAGTTGAAAAGGAGGAGGGGACCCCTCCTTTTATAGGCAAGAAAAGAAAAATTGAACGGAGTGTACTTTATGGTACACAGTGTGTACTTGTCCATTTCACATGGTCACCACGCGACTTCCAACACGGCCTTCAACGTGGAACGCAGCCATTGACTGGTGAACACACAGATTGAAGGTAACGCATACACGGAGAGGGACGACACGGCATGTAACCATTATTTCACACGGAAAGGACACGGCTCCAACATGGCACACGTCCATTGACTGGTCAACACACGGTAACGCGTATGCGGGGAGAGACTACACAGCGCGTAGTTTCCAAATTCTGAAAAGTGTGGGAAAAGTCCATTTTACCCTCCAGAACACTTCATGGTCTTTTTATTGACAACGGAATGGGCCGAAGAGGTCTGGGTCATTACATCAGATACCTCTTAAAAAATTCTCGTCCTTGATAATTCAAAAACCAACCTAGTGGAAACCCCACAAGATACCTCTTAGGGTTCTCGTTATAACACGAACCCAACCAACAACCCTAATCATATGTGTAAGGAATTCCTTCACCTATGTCGAGATATTATCGGCTTTAGGTGACACTGACTCATCTGCTTGGGTTTGATCGCATCCTCATTAATGCATCTCGATTAATAATTGGGTCATCCCACCTTCATACATTAAGATTTTTCAACTTGCACTACCCCCAACACCACACAACCAACACACTGCCCGAACATGTGGTTTGAGGAAATTCCTTCTCCTATGTCGAGAAATTATCTGCTTTAGGTGGCACTGACTCGCCCGCATGGGTTCAATCGCATCAGCATTAATGCGTCCCGATTAAGGATCAGGTTTTTCACTTTATTCCACACATTCGGACATGTTACACACTTCTAGATAACATGGAATACAAAACGTCTCACAACCGACAAGACAAACATTCCATATATCAAAGGTATAGAGTATAACATCAACACAAAGCTCAGAAGAGAAAAAGGAAAAAAAAGGAAAAAAAACTCTGGATACTGAGCGTACATCTAGGCCTCCCCCTCCCAAGTGCTCTCCTTGAGGCCTTCATGCCTCCACAACCCATGAACCAAGGCGATGGTTCGTCCAGAGAGCACCTTCTCTTTACGATCCTCTATTCTGACTGTTCGTTCCTCGAAGGTCGCATAGTCTCCCATATCTATCTCTCCCCAGTAGATAACGTGAGATTCGTCGTGTATGTACCGACGAAGCTGGGAGATGTGGAAGATGTCATTAACCTTCTCCAATTCATGTGGAAGGGCCAGCCGATATGCCACCTCACCGACTCACCTCAGCACCCCGAAAGGTCCGATGAACGTAGGGGAGAGTTTACTCCCCTTCCCAAATCTTCGCTGCCCCCGTCGAGGGGAAACCATCAAGAACACATGGTCTCTCACCTTGAACTCAAAGGCCTCCTTCGACAATCATCATAAGACTTCTGTCGGTCCTAAGACACTTTCATTCTCTCACATACAAGCTGGACTTTCTCTGTGGTGCTCTACACTACCTCTGGCCCAAGAGCACCTGTCTCACCAACCTCTGCCCAGCAAATGGGTGAACGAAATGGTCTTCCATACAAAGCCTCAAATGGTTCCACACTTATAGTAGAGTGCAAGCTGTTGTTGTAGGTAAACTCTACTAAAGGAATGTGTCATACCCGTGATCCTCTGAAATCCAGAACGCATGCCCGCAGCATGTCCTCCAACGTCTGGATAGTCCGCTCTATCTTCTCATCATTATGGGGGTGGAAAGTAGTGATAAGGCGTAGTTGGGTGCCAAAATCATATTGTAACCCCCTCCAGAATCGTGAGGTAAACTGTGTATCCCAATATGAGATGATATTCTTTGGTACTCCATGAAACTGCACAACCTCGTCTACGTACCTCAATGCTAAGGTACTCACTGGGCCTGACTCCTTAATTTCTAATAAGTGGAATGATTTTTCCAGTCGATCCACCACTACCCATATAGCATCATAACCACCATAAGCTCTGTGTAGTCCTATGATGAATTCCATTGAGATTTCATCCCACTTCCACTCGGGGACATCTAAAGGATACAATAAACCACTGGAAACAAGGTGTTCAACCTTCACTTGCTGACACACTAGGCATTTAGCAAAAAACTCTGCCACTGCCCGTTTCACCCCGGGCCACCAAAACTATTCCCTCAGGCCTCAGTACATTTTTGAAACTCGTGGATGTACCGCCAAGGCTGAGCTATGGGACTCATGGAGAACTCCCTCACACATTGCCTCCAGAACAAACAACCTTCCATGGAAAAGAATATGATGTCGGTTGTCGTCTGACCATCCCTCTAGAGCGTTTCCCTGATCGACACGATCCCACATTACTTCCACCTCGTAGTCCCCCCACTGAGACTCTTCCACCTACGACAACAAGGTGGACTGCACCGTCATCTGAAAAAAAACATCCTCCAACACCTTCTACCTTGGCATCCAAGTGCAAGGCGGCCGACTCTCCCATCGATTTCCAAGCATCAGTGGATTCTCGAACCACTTCCTTATGTGACTTCCTGCTCAGGGAATTAGCCACAATGTTGCCCTTAACATCAGTGTAAGAGATCACGAAGACATAGTCTTGGAGGAAATCAACCCATCTCTGCTGTCGTAAGATCAGGTCACGCTGAGAGAAGATATAACACAGGATCTTGTGATCTCAGAAGACCACAAAGCGCTCCCAAAAGAGGTAATGTCGCCACAACTTTAGTGCGAACACCACTGCTGCAAGCTCTAGGTCATGGGTGGCATAGTAACGCTCGTGAGGGTGTAACTGTCTAGACCCATAACAGATCACTCCATTCTTTTGCATCAGCACACACCCCAGACCAAGGCCAGAAGAATCACAAAACACTTCATTCAACAACCCTTCCTCTAGAAACATGAGTATGGGAGCACTCACCAACTTATCCTTTAGGTATTCGAAAGCCTTCTGGAACTGCTCGCTCCATAGGAAGACCTGGCTCTTCCTAGTCAAAGGTGTCAATGGAGCAGCAACTCTAGATTACTCCGAAATGAACCTACTAACCCCAGGAAACTGCAAACTTCTGCCATGATCTTGGGTGCTGCCCAAGAAACAACTGACTCCACCTTCGACGGGTCCACTGACACTCCATGCTAAGACACTATGTGCCCAAGGAAGTGTACTTCTTGTGTCAATAACTTACAATTTGAAAATTTCCCATAATGATGGTGGTGTAGAAGGACTTCCAAAACTGCCCTGAGATTCTCAACGTGCTCCTCCTCTGATCTTGAGTAGATCAGGATGTCATCGATAAACACAATGACGAACCGATCCAGAAACTCTCGGAAGACAAAGTTCATACGTCCCATGAACATGGACGGTGCATTCGTAACTCAAAATGGAATCACTACAAACTTGATGTGTCCATACCTGCAACTGAAAGTTGTCTTCGAGATGTCACTTTCCTTTAACCTCAGCTGATGATATCCAGATCGTAGATCAATCTTGGAAAACCAACCTGCATCACTCAGTTGGTCTAAGAGATCATCTATCCTTGAAAGGGGGTAATAGTTCTTGACCATTACCTTGTTCAGCCTTTTATAGTCTATTCATAGCCTGAGACCACCATATACCTTATTCACGAACTAAACCGGATAACACCATGTTGATACGCTAGGTCGAACAAAACCCTTCTCTATCAGATCGTCAATCATAATCTGAAACTCCCGCAACTCCGAAGGTGCCATCCGATAAGGGGCCATCGAAATCGGACTGTCACTAGGCTGTAAGTCTATCCCAAACACAACGTCACATCGGGGGGGGGGGGGTTGAGTCACAACCTCCTCAAGAAAAACATCAAGATACTCCCCAACAACCTCTACGAAATCCATCATATCTGTATCAGTTGGAACCACTGATAGCCCGCCTAACAAGGAAAGGATAGGCTTCACATGCCGACTTCCTACCTGATAACTCCTCTCGCCAACAAAAGATATGCACTTCCCATCCATGTCAGAGAACATGACTCTTCTCCGAAATCAGTCGATAACAGAACTAACAGAAAACAACCAGTTGATGCCTAGGATGACATCGTATGGATGCATCTGTAGGAGAAGAACGTCCCCACTAGATCGATGTAGTCCCAACGTTAGCCCACATCCCTGGCAAACACAAGATATGCTGGTTTGGCCTCCAACTGCTGTACTTAGAACTATTGGTAGGGAAATTCTCTCTACATCTAGACATAAAGCATGGTCTATACTTGGTGAAAAAAAGGAGAGCGAAGCTCTTGAATCGAACAAGGGAGAAATGAGAGTGCTGAACAAACAAATTGTACCTCGCATCACCTCTGGTCCTTCCGGAGCTGCCAACTCTGCTGCGTGCAACTATCCACGCCCAATTCCTCTGGCTCTCTGATGTCGACCAGGTGACATAGAAGTACGGTAAACAAATAATGCCTAAGCCTGAGTAGTATGTAAATTTCTCTGGGTTTCATTTTATAATTTTATTTCAATTTCATTCACAGAACCCCCAAATTAAGTAAAACACAATCATGATGATGCATGTACCTTCCCTAGGGTCTCTACCCTATAATCAATGTAGTCTCACATGGTCATTCGGTAGGCTCAGATTCCATGCATCGGATCACGGGGGGCCCTAAAATCCCGTGTCCTAGATGGTCTTACCTGGCCTATGTCACACACCAAGATTAACTAACATTGTTGCCCTACCAATGTGGCCCAGGACTGACAGAAGTATTATGCTAATCGTCAAAGGAGGCCTTTGGAGTTTGAGGTGGGAGACCATGTGTTCTTGAATTTTTCCCCTCAATGGGGGCAGCGGTGGTTCGGGAAGGGGAGTAAACTCTCCCCTAGGTTCATCAGACCTTTCGAGGTGCTGAGGCGAGTCAGCGAGGTGGAATATCGACTAGCCCTGCCACCGTAGTTGGAGAAGGTTCATTACGTCTTCCACGTCTCCCAACATCGTTGGTACTTACACAAAGACTCTCACATTATTGAACGGGGAGAGCTAGATATGGGAGATGACACGACCTTCGAGGAATGACCAGTCAGAATCGAGGATCGTAAAGAGAAGGTGCTCCATGGACGAACCATCGCCTTGGTTCATGTGTTGTGGAGGCATGGTGGCATCGAGGAGAGCACTTGGGAGTGGGAGGCCCAAATGCACGCTCAGTACCCGGAGTTGTTTTCACTTGTGTTTTTCTTTTTTCTCTTCTGAGCTTTGTGTTGATGTTATACTCTGTACATTTGTTATATGGAATGCTTGGCTTGTCGATTGTGATACCTTTTGCTTCCTTGTTCACTGGAAGTGTTTAGAATGTCCAGATGTCTGGGAAAGATGGAAAAAACCCGATCCTTTATCAAGACACATTAATGCAGATGCGATTGAACCCTTGAGGGTGAGTCATTGCTGCCTAAATTGGATAATATCTCGACATAGGAGAATGAATTTCCCCAACCCACATGTTCGGGCAATGTGTTGGTTGTGCGGTGTTGGGGGAAGTGTAAGTTGGAAAAATCGTAATGTATGAAAGGGGGAAGACCCAATTCTTAATATAGACACATTAATGAGGATGCAATTGAACCCGTGCATGTGAGTCAGTGCCGCCTAAAGAAGATAATATCTCGACATGGGAGAAGGAATTCCAAACACATATGATTAGGGTTGTTGGTTGGGTTCCTGTTATAACGAGAACCCTAATTGGTATCTTGTTGGGTTTTCTCTGGGTTGGTTTTTGAATTATAGAGGATGAGAATGTTTTAAGAGGTATCTGATGTAATGGCTCGGACCTCTCTGGCCCATTCCTTTGTCAAAAAGAAGGCCACGAAGTGTTCTGGAGGCTAAAATGGAATTTTCCCACACTTTCCAGAATTTTGAAACTACACGTCGGGTACCCCTTGCCGGGTATACCCCATGTTGAAGGTCGTGTCCTTGCCGTGTGAAATAAATGGGTGCACGCCGTGTACGCCAAACTACACGCTATGTAGTCTCTCCCCGTATACGTGTTACCATGTGTTGACCAGTCAATGACTGTGTGCCGTGTTGGAGTTGTTTCCTTGTCATGTGAAATAAATGGGTACATGCTGTGTATCCAATACTACATGTTGTGTAGTCCCTCCCTGTGTATGCGTTACCTTCAAGTATTGTGTTAACCAGTCAACAGCCGTGTTCCGCGTTGAAGGCCGTGTTCCAAGTCGCATGGTGACCGTGTGAAATGGCTGAGTACACGCTGCATACCATAAAGTGCACACCATGAACTTCTACTTTTCTCACCTATAAAAGGATGGTCCCCCTCCTCCTTCTCAACTCACCCCTCTCCTCCCCATTCCTCTGAGCAGAGCTCTCCCAAGAGACTCCAGGGCTCCTTTTCTTCCATAATATCTTCGTCCGAGCTCCGATTTACAATCTGTCAGCAGCCACGGGATCATAATGACGAGGCGGGGCTTCCGAGCTTGGATCCATTGTCTTTCCTTCAACCATTCCTTTCCAACTTCATCCCAAAGAGGTTTTTTTGGGACTCGACAAAGGTGATGAACGCCGACAGACGTCTTCTATGTTTGATCCGGGGGAGAGTTCTGATCAGAACCTGTTGAGGTAGGGATCATACCTTAGTCTCTCTAATTTTTGCATCATGAGGGGTGGGTATCCTCTTGTTTTCATGAGAAACAATTGAACCATTAAATAAAGATAATAACGGGTTAAAGAACGGGGATGGGGAAGTTGTAATGTTTATCTTTATATCCTGTGATATTATGTTGTGAATTGAATAGGCTTATGCCTACTGAAAATCACAGTCTTTGGGGGCCTTTTCTTGCGCAATTAAATGTTTCTCTATTTTCTAGACCATTTTTGTGAATGGAACCTTGTGGAATGTAGAATCTGGTTAATCATGTAATGTTGGCTGATTAAAATCTGGAACCCTTGCGTGATCACCCCGGTTAAACAAAATGGAATAAAGAACATGTGGGTTTTGGCTTGGTTACTGGTGTGTGAAAGGGAGGGGTCAATCCTTTGTGGTTATGAATAGAACAGGCAGCTTGGATGCGGTTAATAATGTTAAAGGGGCGATGATGTGGCACAAACCTTGTTTTGTGGGTTGTTGTGGATCGGGTGGGCAGAGGGGCTGCGATAAATGGTATCAAGGGATGATGATGTACGGTGTGGTTGTGGTTTCGGAAGTTGGCAGCGAGGCTGCAGGGATGGATTTGAATGTGAACGGGCTATGGGTTGTGAATAATAAATAAAATTTGGAAGAGTTAATGAATGGTGGGGCATGGTAATGGAATGGGATTAATAATCAATGGGTTGGTTGGTTAATAAGAAGGGGCTTGTTGTGCTGCTTCTGTTTTCATAACATGATTTGTGGATGGTAGGGATATGTTTCATGAATTATTGATGTGATTGTTTGTGGATAGTTTCCCAGTAGTTAAGGAACTAATAAGATGATTCTGTTGAAACGTGAAAATCTAAATGGGGTTGGGGTTGTTTGTTGTATGCATGCTTCGTAGTAGCAGTGCCGAGCCATGTGATCAGTTCCTTGATTAGAATCCATAGGTTGGGCTGAGTGTTTGGTATATATATATATATATATATATATCTTTTTGTTTTATCGCACCCCACCCATGTTGAGAACATAGTGCCAAACACTCCCATTTCATGAGAGATGGTGTTTTCCCATAATTACTAGCTCTTTCCTGCTCCTTCTTCCCTAGGATGTAATGGATTGAGGCGACCTTACACATAAGACCCTTTAGGTAGGTTTTGATTGGGGTGGATTGGCGCAAGACTCTTCGGGCATGTTTGTTTTCCCAAGAACCTTCGGGATGAGGCCCAGGTGTGTGCGGGCGGGTTATGTGGTTGTGAGGCCCAGGTGTGTGCGGGCGGGATACGTGGTTGTGAGGCCCAGGTGTGTGCGGGTGGGATACGTGGTTGTGAGGCCCAGGTGTGTGCGGGCTAGATGTGTGGTTGTGAGGCTCAGGTGTGTGTAGGCGGGATGTGTGGTTCTTGAGGCCCAGGTGTGTGCGGGCGGGAAGAGTGTGGTAGCGTCAGGACGTTCATCGTTAGGAAGAGCAGCTAACTTGGGGGAAATGGTGCGGGGTACCCAATAATCTTGTTCATATATACTACTACCTATTGTGATTGGGTTTTTGGTGAGTGTGGCTGGTGACGTTGGGTGGATAGAATTTCGTGTTAGGTTTCTTCTCTTGTTCTCAATGGACATTAGGATGTCTCCCCACTTGTTCATTAGAGATTTATGTTTCCCTACTGACTATACTTGTATTCCCACCATACGTTTACTTTCAGGATTCCAGGAGGACTACCAGGTTCGTACGAGACCCTACTAGTCGAACAATTGGAGTTGTTGCAGTTGTTTTACACTTGTTTTCTTTTGATATTGTTCTTTGAGCTTTCTTGTACTTGCACCTTGGTATAAAATTGTTTAAACATTCATGTGGGATTGGTTTGGGTTTATTTCTATATACTTGTTCTATTCCTTTTTGTGTGGTTGACTTGTCTTATTTCCTGATCTTAAATAATAAAAAGGGTAATGCCTCAAATATTTGTGAAAACTCATACCCTTGGTGATAGTCGCCACCCCGGGGAAGCTAGGAGACATGGAAGACGTCATGAACCATCTCCAACTGAGGTGCCAGGGCCAGCCGATATGCCACCTCGCTGACTCGCTTCAGCACCTCGAAAGGTCTGATGAACCTAGGGGAGAGTTTAGTCCCCTTCCCAAAGCTCTGTTTCCCCCGTCGATGGGAAACATTAAAGAACACATGGTCTCCTACCTTGAACTCCAAAGGCCTCCTTAGACGATCAACATAAGAATTATGTCGGTCCTAAGCTTCTTTCAACCTCTCACGCAGAAGCTGAACCTTCTGTGTGGTGCTCTGTACTACCTCTGGCCCAAGAGCACCTGTCTCACCAACCTCTGCCCAGAATATGGGAGAACGACATGGTCTTCCATACAGAGTCTCAAACGGTGCCATGCCAATAGTAGAGTGGAATATTTTGTTGTAGGCAAACTATACTAAAGGCAAGTGTCGTACCCATGATCCTTATAAATCCAGAACGCATGCTCGCAGCATGTCCTCCAAAGTTTGGATAGTCTGCTCGGTCTATCCATCAGTCTGGGGGTGGAAAGCAGTGCTAAGATGTAGTTGGGTGCCAACAGCATACTGTAACCCCCTGCATACTCGTGAGGTAAACTATGTATCCTGATCAGAGAGGATAGTCTTTGGAACTCCATGAAAACGTACCACCTCATCTACGTACCTCTGTGCTAAGGTACTCATTGGGCCTGACTCTTTAATTTATAAGAAGTGAGCTGATTTCATCAGTTGATCCACCACTACCCAGATAGCATCATAACCACCATGAGCTCTAGGCAGTCCTATGACGATGTCTATTGAGATGCCACCCACATCCTCTCGGGGGACATATAAAGGATGAAACAAACCACTAGGAACATGGTGTTCAGCCTTCACTTGCTGACACACTAGGCATTTAGCCACAAAATTCGCCACTGCCTGTTTCACCCCGGGCCACCAAAACTTTTCCCCCAGGACTCGGTAAATTTTTGAAACTCTTGGATGTACCGCCATGGCAGAGCTGTGGGAATCACAGAGAACTCCCTCACGCATCACCTCCGGAACAAACAACCTTACATGGAAAATCATCTGATGTCGGCTATCCTCCGACCATCCTTCTGGAGTGTTTCCCTGATCGACACGATCCTGAATTACATCTGCCTTGGAGTCCCCCCAATGAGACTCTTCCACCTGCTGAAAAAAGGAGGACTGCACCGTCATCTAAAACTAAAAGCCTCTAACACCTTCTACCCTTGCATCTGGGTTCAAGGCAGCCAAATCTCCCAGAGCCTTCCAAGCATCAACGGATTCCCGAACCACTTCCTAATATGACTTCCGGCTCAGGGCATCAGCCACAACATTGCCATTACCTTCAGTTTAAGAGATCTAAAAGTCATAGTCTTGGAGAAACTCTACCCATCTCTGCTACCGTAGGTTCAGGTCATGTTGGGAGAATATATAACATAGGCTCTTGTGATCTGAGAAGACCACAAAGCGCTCCCCAAAGAGGTAATGTCGCCACAACTTTAGGGAAAACACTACTGCTGCAAGCTCTAGGTCATGGGTGGCATAGTTATGCTCGTGAGGGCGTAACTGCCTAGAACCATAATAGATCACTCCTTTGTTTTGAATCAGCATGAACCCCAGACCAAGGGCAGAAGCATCACAAAAAACCTCATACAACAACCCTTCCTCTGGAAACCTGAGTACGGGAGCACTGACCAACATCTCCTTGAGGTAGTCGAAATCCTTCTGGCACTGCTCGCTCCATAGGAAGACCTGGTTCTTACTAGTCAAAGCTGTAAATGGAGCATCAACTCGAGAAAATTCCAAAACGAACCTCCGATAGTAACCTGCTAACCTGAGGAAACTATAAACTTCTGCCACGCTCTTGGGTGCTGCCCAACAAACAACTGCCTCCACCTTCGACGGGTCCACTGACACTCCATGCCGAGACACTATGTGCCTAAGGAAGTGTACTTCTTGTGTCAATAACTTACACTTCGACAATTTCCTGTAAAGATGGTGGTCTCGAAGTACTTCTATGACTACCTTGAGATGCTCAACGTGATCTTCCTCTGATCTTGAGTAGATCAGGATATCATCGATTAACACAATGATGAACCGGTCCAGAAACTCTCAGAAGACAAAGATCATAAGTCGCATAAACATGGCTGGTGAATTCGTAACTCCAAACGGCATCACTACAAACTCGATCTGCCCATAACTACACCTAAAATCCATCTTCGAGATGTCATTGTCCTTTACCATTAGCTGATGGTATCCAAATCGTAGATCAATATTTGAAAACCAACCTGCTCCACTCAGTTGGTCGAAGAGATCCTGTATCCTTGGAAGGGGGTAACGGTTCTTGAATTTTACATGGTTAAACCTTCGGTAGTCTATGCATAGCCTGAGACCACCATCTTCATTCTTCACGAACAATATTGGAGCACCCCATGGTGATACACTAGGTCGAACAAAACCCTTCTCTATCAGATTTTCAATCTGAATCTGCAACTCCAGTAACTCCGAAGGTGTCATCCGATAAGGGGCCATAGAAATCGGACAGGCAGCAGGATGTATGTCTATCCCTAACTCAACGTCACATCGGGGGGGTTAAGTCACAACCTCCTCAGGAAAAACATCGAGGAACTCCCAAACAACCTCCGGGACATCCATCATCTCTGTATCAGCTAGAACCACTGATAACCCACCTAAAAAAGGAAAGGAGAGTCTTCACATGCTAGCTTCCTACCTGATAACTCCTCTTGACAACAAAAGATATGCGATGCCCATCCACGCCAGAGAACACGACTCTTCTCCGGAAGTAGTCGATAACAGAACTACAGAAAGCGACCAGTCGATGCCTTGGATGACATCGTATGGCTGCATCTGTAACATAAGAAGGTCCCCACTAGATCGATGTGGTCACAACGTTAGCCCACATCCCCAGAAAACACAAGATACACTGGTCTGGCCTCCAACTGGTGTACTCAGCACCAGTGTTACAAAAAGTCTCTCTACGTCTAAACCCAAAGAATGGGCTAGATTGGGTGTAACAAAGGAGTGCGAAGTTCTCGAATCGAACAAGGCAGAAACAAGAGTGCTGAACAAACAAATCGTACCTCGCACCACCTCGGGTCCTACCGGAGCTTCCAACTCTACTGCGTGAAACTGTCCACACCCAGCTCCTCTGCCTCTACGATGTTGTCCACCTCCCCGACCATGCCCTGGTCGAGGTCCCTGGGGAGCACCCTGAGGTTGGCCTCCTCCCGCAAAGTCTTCCCTCAGAGGAGCATGGTCCTGCTGCTGCTGGAGGGTCCTCACTGACAACTGGTGCTGCTGAGGTGGGCACTGAACCTTCCCACCTCCACTGTACTGAGCTCGGGTCGGGCACCAAATCTGAATGTCCCCAAAATCTCCACAATAAAAACACTTCGGTCCTGGACTCGTGAAAAAGGGACGAGGACCCAAAGATATGAACTGGAACAGCTGGGGCCTGCTCCCCACTGGCCTGAACCTGGAAGGTCCAATCGCAGGAGACCTGCTGCTGACTGCCTTCCCCTTCGACGAGCTCGGTTGGATCCCCTATCGTGGTGCACCTCCCAGCGAGTCCATCCTCTCTACAAACTATTCCTTCTACTTTACTTCCAAGTATGTCGGAAGGGTGAAGGTGGTGAAAACATACTGGAGTGAAGGACGAAGCACCTCCTCGAAACGTCTCTCCCGAGACTCCTCATCCGAAATGAGATTCGGGGGAAAGCACAGGAGATCCATGAAATTGAACCCCAACTCTCGTACTGACATACTCCCTTGCTGAAGGGAGAGTAAATCTTGCCAATTATCTGCCTTGATCATGGAATAGAAGAATTCCTCTCATAATTCCTTCTCAAAGTCAGCCCATGAAACCTCTGCCTCTATCATCTCTCCGAGGTAGAGCATCCACCACTTTCATGCAACACCTCTTAGATGATCGACTTCTAGGGGAACCCAGTACTCCCTTGGAGCATGAATCAAGGAAAAAGCCATCCCTAGCTCCTTAAGACACCCCTCCATCTCTGTATCCAAAGTACTACCCTCATACATCTTAAGGGTTTTACGCTTGAAAGAATGGAGAGTCTTCTTCCACTGGCTATCTTCCTCCTCTTGGTTAATCCTCAACTGATCAACAGCCTAAATCTTCTAGGGATCGGCCGTTTGAGCCTCCCAGGAACAACGTCCAGGTGCCATAGATTTGTTGTAAACAAAGATCACCTAAGCCCAAGTAGTAAGAAAATTTCTCAAGGTTTTATTTTATAATTTTATTTGAATTTCTTTCCCAGAACACCCAAATTAAGTAAAAGACAATCATGATGATGCATGTACCATCCCTAGGGTCTCTACCCTGTAATCAATGTAGTCTCACTTGGTTGTTCGGTAGGCTCAGAGTCCATGCATCAGATCACGGGGGGCCCTAATATATCGTGTCCTAGCGAGTCTTCCCTGGACTATCTCACGCACCAAGATTAACTAACGTTGTTTCCCTACCATCCCTTGAAATCCTCACTATGCCTAACTCCATACTCCATCCTATCTCTCAACCATCAGCTCTAATACCATTCTGTCACAACCCCCTCCCACCAAAGATGCCCCTCTAGAGCTGGTAATGGTGAAAGGGAGATAATGACCCCCGAGTCCCGCCTCCAGTAGGCCCCAGGGTGGAAACTAGTACCAAGGGTATGGGTTTTCAAAAATATGGGAGGCATTACCATTTTTTATTATTTAAGATCCAGAAATAGGACAAGTCAACCACCCAAAAAGGAAACAAAAAAGTGTATAGAAATAAACCCAAACCAATCCCAAATGCATGTTTAAAAATTTTTATAACAAGGTGCATGTACAAGAAGGCTTAGAGTACAATATCAAAAGAAATCAAGAGTATACCAACTGCAAAAACTCCAACTGTCCGACTAGTAGGGTCCCATATGGCCCTGGTAGTCCTCTTGGAAACCTAAAAGTAAACGTAGGGTGAGCATACAAGTATACTCAGTAGGGAAACCTAAAGCTCTCGTGCACAAGTGGGGAGAGATCCTAATGTCCCGTGAGAACAATAGAAGAATCCTAGTAAGGAATTATATCCACCCAACCTCACTAGCCACACTCACAAGAAACACAATCACAACAGGTAGTAGTATATAAGAACTAGAGTATTGGGTACCCTGAACCATTTCCCACTAGTTAGCTGCTCTTCCTAATAGCGAACGTCCTGACGCTACCACACTCTTCCTGCCTGCACACACCTGGGCCTTAAGAACCACACATCCCTCCCGCACACACCTGGGCCTCACAACCACGCATCTGTCCCGCACACACTTGGTCCTCACAAACACGTATCCCGCCCGCACACACCTAGGCCTCATCCCGAAGGTTCTTGGGAAAACAAACCTGCTCGAAGAGTCTTGGGAAAATCCAACCCAATCTAAACCATCCTCATGGGTCTTAGGTTTATGGTCACCTCAATCCATTACAGCCTAGGGAAGAAGGAATAGGAAGGAGCTAGTAACTATGGGAAAACACCCTCTCCCATGTAATGGGAGTGTTCGACACTAAGTGATCAACATGGGTGTGGTGAGATAAAACACAAAGATATATATATATATATATACACACACACACACACACCAAACACTCATCCCAACCTATGGCTTCTAATCAGAGAACTGAGCATGTGCCTCGGCACTACTACTACGAAGCATGCATACTACAAACAACCCCAACCCCATTTAGGTTTTCACGTTTCAACAGAATCAGCTTATTAGTTCCTTAACTATTGTGAAACTATCCATAACCAACCACATCAATCGTTCATGAAACATATCCCTGCCATCCAAAAATCAAGTTAGGAAAACACAAACAGCACAGAAAGTCCCTTCTTATTAACCAACCAACCCATTGATTACTAATCCGGTTCCATTACCATTACCCACCATTCATTAACTCTCCCACATTTTATTTATTATTCACAAACCATATCCTGTTCACATTCAAACCCATCTTTGCATCCCCACTGCCAACTACCATAACCACAACCGCATCGTACATCATCATCCCATGATACCATTTATCGTATCCCTACTGCCCACCCGATCCACAACAACCCACAAAACAAGGTCCGTGCCACATCATCGCCCCGTTAATATCATTTACTGCAGCCCTTCTACCCGTTCTATTCGTAACAACCTATGATTCACCCCTCCCTTTCACACAACAGTAACCAAGCCAAAACCCACATGTTCATTATTCTATTTTGTTTAACCGGGGTGATCATGCAAGGGTTCCAAATTTTAATCAGCCAACTTTACATGGTTAACCGGATTCCACATTCCACAAGGTCCCCTTCAAAAAACGGTCTAGAAGATAGGGAAAAATTTAATGGTGCATGAAAAGGCTCCCAACAACCGTGATTTTCAGTAGGCATAAGCCTATTCAATTCACATGATAATATCATATGATATAAAGATAAACATAAAAACTTCCCCACCCCGGTTCCTTAACCATTTATTATATTTATTTAATGGTTCAACTATTTCTCATGAAAACAAGAGGATACCCACACCCACATGATGCACAAATTATAGAGATGAAGGTAAGATCCCTACCTCAATAGGTTCTGATCACAACGCTCCCAGGGATCAACTTTAAAAGACATCAGTCAGCGTCCATCACCTCTGTCGAGTCCCGAAAAAACCTCCTCGTGTGGAAGTTGGAAAGTAAAGGTCTAAGTAAAGAAAACTAATCCATTCTCATAAGTTCCTCCTCGTCGTTAAGATCCCGTGTCCGCTGACGGATCTTAAATCGGAGCTCGGATGAAGAAGTTATGGAAGAAAAGGAGCCTTCGAGTCTCTTGGGAGAGCTTTGCTCAGAGGAATGGGGAGGAGAGGGGTGAGTTGAAAAGGAGGAGGGGACCCCTCCTTTTATAGGTGAGAAAAGAAAAAGCACAAGTCATGTTCTTTATGGTACACGGTGTGTACTCGGCCGTTTCACACGGTCACCATGTGGCTTCCAACAAGGCCTTCAACGCAGAACGCGGCTGTTGACTGGTCAACACACAGCTTGAAGGTAACCCATACACGGGGAGGGAATACACGACATGTAGTATTGGATACATGTAATGTACCCATTTATTTCACATGGCAAGGACACGACTCCAACACGGCACATGGTGGTTGACTGGTCAACACACGGTAACATGTACGCGGGTAGAGACTACACGACATGTAGTTTGGGGTACACGGCGTGTACCCATTTATTTCACATGGCAAGGACATGGCCTTCAACATGGGGTATACCAGGAAAGGGGGTCCTGGACCTCACCGGCCCATTCCTTTGTCAAAAAGAAGTCCATGAAGTGTTCTGGAGGGTAAAATGGACTTTTCCCACACTTTTCAGAATTTTGAAACTACACGTCGTGTAGTCTCTCCCCGCATATTCTTTACCATGTGTTGACCAGTCAATGGTCATGTTTTGTGTTGGAGTTGTGTCCTTTCCATGTGAAATAATGGTTACACGCCGTGTATCCAATACTACACACCGTGTAGTCCCTCCCCGTGTTTGCATTACCTTTAAGCCAATTGTTGACAATTCAACTGTCACGTTCCGCGTTAAAGGCCATGTTAGAAGCCGCGTGGTGACCATGTGAAACATCCGAGTACATTCCATGTACCATAAAGTACACGCCGTGTACTTTTTCTTTTCTCACCTATAATATGAGGGTTCCCCTCCTCCTTTTCAACTCACCCCTCTCCTCCCCATTCCTCTTAGTAGAGCTCTCCCAAGAGAATCGAAGGCTCCTTTTTCTTCAATAACTTCTTCATCCAAGCTCCGATTTACAATCTGTCAGCAGCCACAGGATCGTAACGACAAGAAGGAACTTCCAAGCTTATATCCGTTGTCTTTCCTTCAGCCTTTCCATTCCAACATCCACCAAAGGAGGTTTTTCCGGAACTCGATAGAAGTGACAGATGTCGATGGATGTCTTCTAAAGTTGATCAGGGGGAGTGCTGTGATCAGAACCTATTGAGATTGGGATTTTTACCTTTGTCTCTCTAATTTTTTCATCATTAGAGGTGGGTATCCTCTTATTTCCATGAGGAATGGTTGAACAAATAAATAAAGATAATAACTGGCTTAAAGCACGAGGATGGGGAAAGTTGTTATGTTTATCTTTTTTTTATCCTATTGATATGTTGTGAATTGAATAGGCTTATGCCTACTAAATATAACGGTCGATGGGGGCCATTTCTTGTGCAAATAAATGTTTCCCTATCTTTCTAGACTGTTTTTGTGAATGGAACATTGATGAATGTGGAATTTGGTTAATCAAGTAAAGTTGGATAATTAAAATATGGAACCCCTTTGTGATCACCCCTGTTGAACAAAATGGAACAATGAACATGTGGGTTTTTGCTTGGTTACTGGTGTGTAAAGGGGAGGGGTGAATCCTGGGTTGTTACAAATAGAACGGGCAGCAGGGCTGTGGGAAATGATGTTAAAGGGGCGATAATGTATCAAAAATCATGATTTTTGGGTTGTGGTGGATCTGATGAGCAGCGGGGCTGCGATAAGTTGTATCAAGGGATGATGATGTACGGTGTAGTTGTGGTTATAGCAGTTGGAAGCGGGACTACAGGGATGGGTTGGAATGTGGACGGACTATGGGTCATGAATAATAAATAAAAAGTGGAAGCGTTAATGAATGGTGGGGCATGGTAATGGAATGGGAATAATAATCAATGGGGTTGGTTGGTTAATAAGAAGGGACTTGTTTGTGTTGCTTGTGTTTTCCTAACATGATTTTTGGATGGCAGGGATATGTTACTCGAACAATTGATGTGGTTGGTTGTGGATAGTTTCCCAGTAGTTAAGTAACTAGTAAAATAGTTCTCCTAAAACGTGAAAACCTAAATGGGGTTGGGGTTGTTTGTTGTATGCTTGCTTCATAGTAGCAGTCCTGAGGCACGTGATCAGTTTCTCTGTTTAGAAGCCATAGGTTGGGTTGTGTGTTTTTTATACATATATATATCTGTATCTTTTTGTTTTGATGCACCCCACCCATGTTGAGCACTTAGTGCCGAACAATACTATTTCATGGGAGAGGGTGTTTTCCCATAGTTACTAGCTCCTTCCTGGTCCTTCTTCTATAGGTTGTGATGGCTTGAGGTGTCCTTACACCAAAGACTCTTCGGGTAGGTTTCGTTTGGGGTGGATTGGCCCAAGACTCTTCAGGCAGGTTTTTTTCCCAAGAATATACGGGATGAGTCCTCAGTGTGTTCGGGTGGTGACGTGATTGTGGTTGAGGCCCAGGTGTGTGCGGGTGGGATGTGGGGTTGTGAGGCACAGGTGCGTGCGGGCGGGATGCGCGGTTGTGAGGCACAGGTGTGTGCGGGCAGGATTTGTGGTCATTGAGGCCTTGGTGTGTGCAGGCACGAAGAGTGTGGTAGAGTCAAGACGTTCGCCGTTAGGAAGAGCAGCTAACTAGTGGGAAATGGTGCGGGGTACCCAATACTCTTGTTCTCATCTACTACTACCTATTGTGAATGTGTTTTTTGTGAGTGTGGTTGGTGAGGTTGGGTGGATAGATTTCCCTACTATGCTTCTAATGTTTTTATCACAGGACATTAAGATGTCTCCCCACTTGTGCACAAGAGAATTAGGTTTTCCTACTAAGTATACTTGTATGCTCACCCTACGTTTACTTTCAGGTTTCCAGGAGGACTACCAGGGCTGTGCGGGACCCTACTAGTCTGACAGTTGGACTTGTTGTAGTTTTTGTACTCTTGTTTTCTTTTGGTATTGTACATTGAGCATTCTTGTACTTGCACCTTGTTATAAAATTGTATAACCATGCATGTGGGATTGGTTTGGGTTTATTTCTATACACATGTTATTTTCCTTTTTGGGTGGTTGAATTGTCCTATTTCCCGATCATAAATAATAAAAAGGGTAATGCCTCCCATTTTTTTGACAACCCATACCCATGGTGCTAGTCGCCACCCCGGGGTCTACTAATGGCAGGACTCGGGGGTCATTATCTCCCTTTCACCATTGCCATCTCAGGAAGGACATCTTTGGTGGGAGGGGGTCATGACACGCAGTGTGATCCGTCTTCTAGTGAACAGTAAGGCAGTGGAGGCAGCCTCCAATGGAGCGACAGTACACGCCGTGTAATCATGGATAAACGACATGTACTAATGTCGACAGATGAATAGTGCTATGGTGGAATGAACCTGCCAGAGGAACATTTTAACAAATGAAAAGTACACGCTCTGCACTTGAGAGTACACACCGTGTAGTTTGTTTTTTTATCTTAAAAAAGGGACGAAGTCTCCTCATTTGGAAGCGGATGTTGTGGGTTTATTTGGAGCGTGGGAGAGATGGCTGGAACTTTGAAGATCTCCAGACCGCACACCGGGAACCCGATTCCTACGTTGCCGATTTCCTTTGAATTGCACAGGTAATGCCTTCATTCTCCTTCAGTAGTTTTTACCAATTCCTTTCCAAGGGAATGTTATTTTAGTTTTAATGTGTGAATTTTTATCCCATATATACGTAGTTCATGGGAGTTTTGTGAGTCACCGTTCACATATATCTATCAGGGGCGATCGATGTAGGTGGTCTGATGTTTCTTTTCAACTGTTGGGTTTAAATTATGTATCGTTGTGTTACGCACCCATGGATTGGGTGTCGTAACGATGAGACCTTTTCTGAAAAGATATCTAGAATTTTATAAGGAGACTAATTATAACCTTAAACTGCTATTTGGGATCACTACTTAAATCTAGGACCACCTCAGGGGTGCATTCATCTATTTAGCCGTTTTCCAGGATACCTGAGGGTATTCCATGACTATATCATGCATTGAATTTTATTCAAAGAACGTTTATATAAATTGTTTGTTAATGCTTTGGGCTCAGCCTGATTATTTTATCCTAAGGGCATTGTTCTATTAGAATATGGGCAGTGTTTGGTTAGCCTGACGGTAACCTTTATTTATTTCAATGGGCAGTAGTTTCTATTTCTGATGGCTATATCATGAATGCTTGAGGGAAATGATCTTTATTCCAAAGGGAAATCACCTATGGGTGTTTGATTCTGTTACCTGAGGGTAATGATAGTATGTATGAAGAAAGAACAATTTAGAATATTTAATGTGGTGATTTTCAACATTGTACCTTCCTAGAAGATACACAAGCTTAGAGTTTATATGTAATAATTAAAATGGCATTGATACTAGTAGTGATATTTACTTTTCAGTACTTACTAGTTTACTACATTTACTTTTCCACATTGTTGTTGCACATTTTCACTAACAGTTGGGCATGGCCCTTTGGTGGGTTCCTACTAGTATTTATTTCTCGCACCCTATTTGGGTCATGTCTTCGGCCTAAACAGACAATAATTCCATAGGTTTCGACATGGGAAAGGATCCTTATAAAGGTACATGATTGTCGTAGTGGAGTTGGAGAGCATGAGACTAAGCTTAGGCCTGCGATGCTGCTGCATTCTGTTCATGCTATTTTATTATATTTTGTTGTACCATGTACATTGAGTTGAAATCTATTTTATTGCAGTGTATCCTATTTTGGCTTCTTTCATATAAATAGTGAAATGTAGCATTTTTATATATAACTGTTGGTTATCTTTTACTGCAGTTCTTCATTTATAGTTCATATTGTTTACTGCTTTGGATATTGAATGTTAGGTTTTTGTTCTGATGCACTACACTTTGAAAAATTAGGGAACATTTTCCCCACTATCAGACTTGGGCCCTCGCTGCTAGTCAGCGGCCTCTAGTTCTTGGAGAAATGTGCTTGAGGTCATGTGACCACCCGGGTTCGGGGCACCCGGGCACCCGTTGTGTGGCTCACGGTTCCCAGACGTTACATTAGATAAGCCAAATGATGGCTGTAGAGGTAAATATGTATCATCCACATGTTTTGGAAGAAATAAATTACATCATCTAGTGAAAGAGACTCCAAGATGATGATGTTGGGAGTAATGACCTTCTAGAACATCTTAAACAACTAGTCAACTGCTATAGTGTATGCCAATTTATCTATTGATAATATATATTTAGATTTTCATTTCCCGGATCTTCCATGGGGTTTGTTTGAAAAACCAACAATGTAACTTATGTGGACTGGTATGATGTTGGAATGTATTACAGAGAATACATCATGTGAGATGGTATGATATTGCTAACTGGTTCCACTCTTGGAGGCAGTACTGACCGCATCATCATGTTCATGTATGATGTGGGGTTGAACACCTCTTCATGTGAAAATGTGATGGATGTTGGTGCAGGATTGGACATATTATCATCATGTAAAAATACCCATAATAACTCCCTGTGATCTCATGGTGTGGTTGTTAATGAAACTAGCGATGATAGCGAGGACGCAATGGCAGGACCCAAGAAGGGAACCAAACCTTCCTCTGGCTACTTGTACATGTGATGATATTCGAGGAGATGTTGCATCTCACATTCTATGATGATTAGTATCACCCATTAGGCTCTTACCATATAATATAATGCAGAATACATGGGGTGAGGCTCCATCAGTGGATCCCATTGTCCTTCAAAATCGGAGAAGCAAAGGGTGTCTCTGACAACATGGGGCACCATGGTATTATTCCTTCAACAGAGATGATTCACCATTACACCCTGATATGGTTCTTTGGTACATGTATCTTCTTTTTCATGAGGATGACCATCATAAAACTTGTTGAATGTGTGAGGATCCTATATTGAATGATTTTTTTCGGATATGGGGAGGACATATGTATCTATTTTCACCAATATAGTGAGGACCTCTTCCCGGAATTCTATGAGAGTGGGGAGTACCTCCTCTCAAATGAGCTAAAATTCATGGAGAACCTGGTTAAAATTCAAATGTGATATGGGGAGTACCTCTATATTTATTTCTACAATACTAGGGAGGAACTCATAGCTGTGAGTGTTGGAGTTGGGGGGGGTCTCTAATGGAGATATGGATGAGAAGGGGATAACATCCATTTGGATTCATACAACATGAGGAGGACATACATGAAAATTGTATGTGATCACATGAGGAGGGAATTCATACTGATCATTAATGAAGTGGTTTGGCCTCTTATTTGGTAGGTTTTACAGCGGGAAGGACCTCCACTCTGGTTACATGTAGTATAGGGAGGGCCTCTGTATCGGTTGCTGATGATGTAAGGAACACACAATGGGCGCTCTGTGATGTCTAGATATCCAAAAATTATATTTGGAGATAATATGAAGGGGGATATTTTGGAATTATTCTTATTGATGATTGTAATTAAAATATGTAAATGTTGAGAGTTAAATGTAAAATAGTATTATGAAAACATTAAATTCACGTATATGGAAATGGAAAATAGTAAAATGGATTTAATTATAGGAATACAAATGATATATTATTGAAATAATTCTATTTAGTTGGTATAAAATACCCATAATGATTTAAATAATACTATTGTTGTTATGAATTATTTCTCTCTAGACTAAACACCCATGATAAAAATAATATAATAATTAGAAATACATGATGTAAAACTAAAAATTATACATGATCGAGATCAAAGGTCTTCATTGAAGTTATGGAGAGCCAGTATCATGTATTGGATATTGAGATGTGATTCAACACTATATGTAACACATAGATTTATTTTCAAAAAGATTTAAACATTAAAACTATATAGAATATAAGGAAATACTTTTATATGGACTTACAATAATATTGAAACCAATAGATTATCGAATTGTATTTATGATATAATTATTTTTTCAATATTATAATTTAATTAGACCCATATGATGCTCCATATATGAAGATGTGTTAGACACCAACATACTAGTATAAAGTAGGATGTTGGAAATAGATGAGAGGTGATCATTTGCATGAGTTTACATGGAAGTTATAAACCAATCAATTTCATATTAAATCATGGAATATTTCAGTGAAAAGGTACTTATACTGTTTTTGATGAGAAATTTAGTTCGAAGTTTTAGATAAGGAATTCTATCTTATATCACAATAGACTAAATTAATGAATATTAGAAATAGATGAAGGCAGATTTTTAGTTACATAACTACCATTGAATTCCATGATCTTATTTGAGACATATCATATAGACTAGAACTCCCACCTATGTTATCTCACATACATGATGAATTCTATAAATCCCATTTATACGAGTGAATACCATACAACATACATGTTATGATAAAAAATGTGGTTATTTTTTAGAATTTTCCTTAACCCAAGGATGTGTTATTGTATATAATATATCATAGAGATAATGTGTTATGAAATAAGGCAACTCACATGGTCAAATTGATATTGTGGAACTAGAAGATAGAGGAGGCATCATGGGAGTTAGAAGATTGGAAGAAATACAAGTACTACAATCTATTTAGGTGTATGATATTATATATTAACGAAGAAATTTATGAATGTTGGAAAATGTAAAGTCCTAAATCATACGAAATTAAATTTACATATAAATGAATAAATTATGTATTAATAATTGTATTTATAGAAAAAAATGTGATGTATATATTTTTAATTTTCATTTAGGATTAAACTACCATTATGAATCATAAAAATTGGTAATATAGGTACTATATAATTTTAATTATGACTAGTATATGATAAGGGTAATAATTAAATATAATTAACATAATCTAAAGACCAGGTGTCCTTGACCAGTAGGATTGTAGCCCTATAGATCATATTTTCCAAAACATCCAGTATATTTAGAATCAATATGATATTACACTATCCATGCCCTAGCTGATATTAAAAAACTAAAACTCAAGTGAAATCATTTATAGGTTGTTTTAAATATTAATTTCACCACTTCCCAAATATTATCCATTGATTCAATATATGAATGTATAATTATCTCACAGAATACACCTAGGATGTGAGCTAGTCTAATAAAGAGTTATATAAAAGCCCATACTTTTCATATATAAAAATCACATCTTATTATAGGAATATACAATACATAAAATTGTAATCAACAATAGAATCATATAGGTCTCTTACCATCGAAAGAATGCATACATAAAAAATGTTCATAAGATATCTACATTATATCCCACTATGATCTTCATTACTATTAACATTATTAGATAGATAGTTCTTAATCAAAATCTGTGTATCATAGAGAATTGAATCTCTATAAAGGATGATCTTATTCCTGGTAAGGGTAAAATAGATATATTACATTAGTATAAGGGAATGAGAACACCATATTAAACATAGAAAACTATACCTAGTATATCAAAGATAATAATAATAAGTTATTTTATATTTATTGGCGAATCCTTAAACATGAATCATAATTGGATCATAGACAATGATCCATGAGATTATTACACTAGAGGAAGAATTATTTTTAAAATATACATTTATGAATTGAAAATAATGTCATTATTAATCAAGGAAATCTTCTAAGATTATTATACAATATTGTATTAACTACACAAACGAACACATTATTGGTTAAGGATCATTACCAAGACTATCATTGGAGATAGTGTCCTTTAATAATTTTGCTTCGCTTCCAATTCCAAAACTTATTTTATTATGATATATTCGTCTTTAAATAATGAAACATATGGATATATAATCATGGGCCTATGCATCACATAATTAAAATTATAAGTAAGTATTCAACATGATCATAATTAAATTATCATAAAATATAGTTTGGAAATGAAATGGGTTTGATAATAATTTTATAAATTAATTTCTGAAGAGCCCATATAAAATATATAGGTTTCATAACATAATTAACTCACTCAAAGAACTATGTTTTACAAAATCATTCTTTAATAATTGTCCTTATAGGGAATCCAAAAGATGAAAACAGATGGTATCATTGGATCACATAAATAGTAAAGCATAAGTAACATCAATGAATATATTTTAGTTTCTATGTCTATGGGATTATCCACTCATGTAGTGTACAAAAAAGGATTCATTTATCATTTACAGTAAAAATTAAAAAGTTCATCTTTCAGAATTCAATGAAAAAAATTTATGTTTAATGTTATTTTTAAAATTTATAACATGTTCAATTTGAAATTAATCAATTATTTTATAATTAAAAAACATTCATAAATATAAATTTTGTGATCGTAGACATGGGAGAAAAATGAATTTCAATTGAAGCGGGAAATAAAATCATATTTCATAAAATATTTTTCATGTCTCCTGAAAATATTAAAATATTAAAATGAAAAAATATATCATTTAATAACCTTATGAGATGATAAATAGTGATATTCTTGATATGTGGATCCTAATATATTATCATTGGATATATAAGAATAATAAATCAATGTAAATAATGATATGGTAACTTAAAACCCATTACATGAATTGAACAATTATAGAATGCCCATTTTCATCCATTATAATAAATTTAAATATAATATAATTTTATTCTATAGTCATTTAAATATATATCATATCATAAACCAAACACATATAACAATTAAATACACATTAATATATATTTACAAAAATAATCATTTCTATTAGTTTACTATTTTATTTATTCATATGAAATTTAATTTGATAATATATTCCTTGAACTATAATCATTATAAAATTATATCTATATTGTAATTAATTATATAAATTTCAAACATATACATTATATATTAATAGGGACATCTAATAAATATTGATATAGAAAAATTAAATATAATAATCTAATAGGCTATATACTATAGATAGACATCATCATTGGTTTCAATTTCTAACTGATTGAATTAAACAATGTTAAATTAGAATTAACTGATATATATTACTAATTATATCATATATATCATATATTTTCATTGAATGTATAATTTTTAAAAAGTGTATATATTACAGTAAAATGATTAACCACATCTCTTTGTTGTGGTGGTAGTCCACATGTACACACGAGTGACTTTATCAATTTAAAAAATATTAGAAGGTAAGAAGGATTAAAATGTATTATAATTAGTTTGGAATTATTATTTATTAAATTTATTTTTTAAAAATTATACCCACGAAAACAAAAATCATGAATGACGATGATGAAAAATTAATGGTTTCCCTAGGTGGAGTCAGTAGTACACCCATACGCATACTTGAGACTTTCATATCCCATTAGATGAAGTAGAGTGTGATATTTTTTATACCATATTCATAATAAAAATTTAGTTTATTTTTGATCTTTGTATTTTTATTTTATAATGAAATCCACATATATAGATAATGTAGTATAAGAAATATATTTTTAGATATCTCGTATGATGATTACCTATATTTTAATATGATCCCTATTGATTAATTATTAAGGATTCTTGGAATGAGGTTTTAAAAAACATGAAATCTATGATTATCATTTATGAATGTTTATTATAGAATTTTTCATGGGGGGTTTTTGGATCTATAAGGATTAATATTGTATAATGAAGTAAAATTATATGATTCCATTAATTTATTAGGGGATAGAGTGTAGAAGTAATATTATAAATGTATAAAATATAATAATTCCATTTCAAAAAAAATTGAATCAAAATGGATCAGAATTCATTATTGGGAAAGTATTATGACAATATATGAACAAACAATATGGTTTAATGATCTTAATTTTAAAATTGGAAACATATCTATTGGTTTAATCCAGCGTAAAGTATTTTTAATCTTAATAAGTGTCATTTTTAAGATAAAAACTTGTTGTTAGCTTTAAAAAATATATATATTAAAAAATTTCTCACAAAACACATTGAAAAAAATTCCCTAGATGAAAGTAAATTCTTATATATAAAATCTTTTTATTCAAAAGAGACATGAAATTATTTCTAGAAACCATAAATTAGTAATTAATAATATAAATGTAATAATATTACTCTATTAATCATTTTATAAAAATATATCATTATATATTATTTAAAATAAAATACTATTTTGAACAAAAATTAGTATTTCCGCAATTAATAAAAAATATAATATTTTTAAAAAATCCTCCAAAATTCAATTTTTTTATTTTTCTTCTAAGACTAGAAGAAATTATTTATGTAAATAGTTGATATGAAAAAAAATAACATATTAATGGAAATTTGACTTTTTGAAGTATAAAAGAATTTTAGTAATAAAATAATTTATTTATTAAAATCATTTATACATAATGATAAAAAACTCTTTATTCAAATTCACTCCACTTAATTAAATTATATTTTATAATTTTTTATTATAATATATTTTATTTACCCTCATGGTTGCTTGTATAAGATGTTATGGAAAAATTTTAATTTATTTTCAATGAAATATATAAAATAATATCATGGTGTCAAATGTATACCCCCATTATCAATGCTTTTTTACATTATTAATTTATAAAGGTGATAGAATAACCAAGAATTTTAAATTTCATCACATCATATAGTTCCTATGTAGCTTATATAAATTTTTTCTTCATCCAAAAGACATTAATCAGATGATTTGTGTAATTCCAAATTACATTATCTCAATGATCGAAGATTTATACACTTTATTAATAACTTGAAATATAGTTATCAGGTGGTATGACATTTATGTTAAGTGAATATGTATGATCCAAAATATTATATCTCACATTATATGTTTGTTACAGATCATTAACTTGAGATATGATTAGTTGAAGAAGAAAGAACTTACATAACATCCATAAATGATCAATAATATCAAAAAGTCCAATATATATAGTGCTCATAATTCTATTATTTTTTAATCTCATATCATTAATCCGGTGATAAATATATTAAAATACCTTACAAAAACATAATGTTATTGATTTCAATAATGATTTTCCACTAAATGTTTCTATATATTATGTAAATAATTAATATGTTAATATATGGATTTTAATTTCTCTTCCAATTTCTTTATCTAGAAGAAGTCCCAATAGCATTCCTTCACTGATTTTCCATGTATATTGGATTATTTTAATTATTATCACACAGGGCATCATAAGGATCGTTTTTAATAAAAAATGATATCTAATTTTATAAAAAAACCCTGATTATAGGAATGGTTTGATCATATGAATTTTTGAAATCCATATAACATAATATTAATATATCGTCTTTGGAGGTAATATTTTTCGTAGATTACCTTCTCATTGATGTTGATAAATAGTACTAAAACAAAACTCAAAATCAAGGAATTTTTATGTCTACACTAATGTTTTAAAGTAATACTGGTATACCATTTAGATAAAATGGAATATGGTACTCGACGAAGCCTTAACTATATATATTCAAATAATTATGTATGATTTACATGATAGAAATATTTTCTAATATAAATAAAGTGTATTTAATTCATATTTTTATGGACTACAAGAAAATAATAATTATATCCATTAGATGTTTTAGGGAGTTTAGTGATAAAATTCATAGTGATTTATTCTCATTTTTATTTATGTAATGGTAATTATTTTAACATACAATTATAATTCTATCTCTTATCCATAACATGTTGACATTCATAGCACATAGAAATAATCTTTTTATATAATTACATTCATGTCATTTACACTAGAAATACAATTTCAAATCTCCACACTTTTTCATAATTCTTGGATCAGAATAAAATGATGCACTTAGATCTATATCCGATATCTATTTCTTCATATATTGAATGGAAGGAAGAAATAAATTATTCCTAAACATTACCATTCCATTACAACTATTGTTCAAATAATTAAAACTTTGTAATAATCTTTTACAAACACACATCATACTTTTGTTCCAGAATAATCATTGTATGGAATGATGGATGGAAATGCAGATGAGTAAGACAATAATTCTCCTATAAATTCAGTATTTATATATTACTCCTTTAAATATCAATAAAAAATTGAACATTTTGATCCACATCTCAAATAAGATACCATATTTCATTCGACCTAATGAATTTTTCATGTTGTTTTCCTTAACAAAGTGCTAATGTATTTAGTTTTCATAATAATTAAACAACTATAACCATACTCTCCAATGTATATTATACTATTTTGAGTGCATATGTATATTTAAAAATAATTCAAATATATATATATCAAAACATTGTCCGTAAAAATAATACATATATATGTTTTTTCAACAATTTCTATCACTCTAACCAATTCATTATTTAGGTACTATATATAATTAAAATCAATTTTTAGATGCATAAGATATCATCATATAATCATGAAAGATTATTAATCCCAATATATTATATGATGCATCACTAGAGGTCATAAACATATATTTCATCTATGGTACTGTATGTAGATGAGGACTTATAAACATTCTCATTAGTTACATTAAATTTTCCTCACATTAATTTATCGAAAGGTTCAATTATCCATTACCTATTAATTTTTTGAGTATATTATATGTAAATGATAAATTATTAATTAAAGTTAAAAAATATACATTCAAACAAAATATCTCATGGAATTCAGTCATAATGGTTTTCCTTTTCCAGTATTGAATAACATCTTCAATTAATTAATCCAACGATACACCCAATCATGAATATATATGAACAAAAAAGGTCCTTTAATATCCATAATTCTGTTGTGTTAATTTATACATTTATACAATTCTTCTATAGGTTAATTTTTATAATCCCTCAGTGATTATCATTACCATCATTTTTAAATGAGTATATAAGAATATATATTTATATAGACAAACACAAATAGATCAAGATAATATATAAATAATGAATTCATTAAATCAACATTGGAATAGGGGGAATTATTAAAACCAAATGAAGTCACCATAAATTCAATGTTTCCCTAAATTGCACAAAACATTGTCTTATGTATATCCAATAACCTGGTCTTTAATTGTCAATATCTACAATTTTGATCAGTGGTAGAAATTTTTTCAAATGTAGTTGATAAAAAATTCATAAAATGGGGTGGATGATATATATTCTTTTTTTTCATATTAAATTATTGATATAGTTGTGTACTCCCCTAGATCAAACATTATAGTAAAAAATATTAATAAATTCCCCCTATAGTGACAGAAATGAAGGCGTATGTCAATTATCAAGATTCTAATGGAGATACTTCCTCAATCATGATTACTCAATAGGTTCCATTCTATATAGATACATTTAAAAAGGTCTAGTACTATTAATCTATTCTATTGAAAACACATGGTTGTGATTTTTTGAAAGAATCAGAAATAATTCTTAAAATACATCAACAACATATCTTCTAGTTTCCATATTATCGATATTGAGTTTCTCTTGTACCATTTCTGATGGAAATCAATTTTTAAATTGAATCATGACATATATAATGGATTAAATTAACATTTTTTTTATAATTATAATTCCTCGAACAGAGGATTATAATATGATCTAGAATAAAACAAATTAATTCACATAATTGTATATAGATATGTGATTTAGGTTAAGAGAGATAATCCAAGATTATGATAATATCCAATTCTACCAAATTAATAACACATATAATTGAAGTAATTAATTTGCATCATACTTCGATCAAATAAGAATAATAGAATTTAGATGTGATAATTACCCTATAATGATTTTTCATTAATAAATTTACATTGAATCATTATGGTTGTATTTTAATTCCATTATCTATTTTTTGTGTTTCAAAAAGTGGGTTGAAATAAAATCAAATAAGGAATTAGATTTTATATTGTGGGTGGTATTTGTACCTTTATCCACATCCCTATCATATAGAATATAAGAAAAAAATGATAACATGAGACTTCTATTTGTCTTTATGCTTATTAAGTTAATGGTGTTGATCATCATCATTAACCAACAGATTTGGTAACTAGTTAGGATAATTTCTAGACACTTAAATTTGAAACACATTAGTTTTTTTGGGTCACTCTATAGATCATTTACTAAATTTTCATATTTAGATAACATATCCCAATCACATCCTCATTTTTCTGACTAATGTCCATTCATTCAAACATTAAATCATTTACAAGTTCACTTAAATCAATTTCTTCTACATGTCGTTCCATTCATGAATTGAAAAAAAAATATTCTTCTCCCCTATATGTTATATATAATTTACAACGAATCTAGTTTTTAGTTTGAAATTGTAAAAATTGGATTGATGGGTAAATCAAATATATATTTAAATATTTATAACACATTGAAAGATTTAATTATAACTATGGTTCTCAATAATTCTGAACACCATATAAGGAAATGATATTAATCAACCCATGAATTGATCAACCACAGATTTTTGTTAGTTAATAATACTATATGTGTAATATTATAGTATATTAAAATTTTATACATATGTACCAATGGAAACAATATCCTTCTCTTCATGATAAAATCCTTCCATATTAATTTTCATTAGAAGAATGAAATTATTTAACATAGTAGTGAAAATGATCTTAATCACATCTCACTTGATGGTGTGATTTTTTCTCTCATTTTATTTTATTCTTGAGAAGACTCAACCATTGATATACTTAACGTTTAAAATGATAAACAACTATTTTAAAATTTTCATGTTCTTAGAAAAAGATGATGAATGTATCATTTTAATCATATGGATTTGTTGGTAAGAAATTACTTGATCAATATACCCAATATGAGGAGGTGGAAGTTTTCCACATGAAGGACTTAGTAAAAGATTTTCCTTTACCTTTCATGTTTTTATGCACTTCATGATACATTGATTAAGATTTTTTTTAAAAAAAAATAGTTTTCCATTAAATCTACCATATCATTTGATTTATCATGATGTAGATAATTTTATATTCAATCACATTCCGCATTAACAGAGTTCCATTGGGATTTAGTAATTGAATAAATCTTGAAATTGTCACATAAGAAACAATATTAATAATTTGAGACATTATAATCAATAAAATATGATCTTTAAAGTATAAATCATGAATACTACATTTCTATAAAAAATCATTGGTTTACACTAGTTATTTAATGGTCACCTTCTATTAAAATACTTCATAGTGGTTGATAATGAAAATGTTATATATCGATGAAAATCTTGAGGGAGATTGAAATGGGGTGTGAAATATGGGAACATTAACTACACAATATAAAATACAGATGATATATAATCGACCTTATTTTTTCAAATTTATCACCCCTATATTCATATATTCCAAAATAATATAAACATATAAAATCTATAATGGGTTGTTTTTATTAGAAAAATAGTCCCTTAATTAACACGAATAATATTCTCTCATATACATTGTATTAACATAAGGTTCCCTTGTAAATTTTTCACTTTCTTGTTTCCATACGTAACTAAAAATTTATAAGATACTATATAAATAATATTAGAAATTTCATAAATATGTATCTCATATTATTACGTTAATATTTAAAATATACGATTTTGATCCATACAACCATCTTATAGGTGTAGTATCATTGTAAAAATTGTTGTATAAGTGATTTATTCATAATATATCCATATCATCTTGTACTATGTTTTTGATTCCTAGAAAGCATCAAGAACATATCACTCCTCGAACCATTATTCATAACATGGGTAAATGATACAAAACAAATGATGAGATATAATTCATAGTAAGGGATAACATGGGAGCTTTCAATAGAATACATTATTGAGAAACTGAGCCAAATGTTAGAAAACCATACCCTATTTATCAATGGTCGTAATATTGAAACAGGTTTAAATAATGATTGTTCATAATTAATGAATAAAAAGGAATTATATAAAATAATTGTAGGACACTAGGACACCCTGAGAGGGGCAGGGTGAATCAGGGTGTCAAATGTTTCTCTTAATGTGATGGATCTTGTCGCCACGTTGTTAGGAACATGTAAAACCTGTATTATGGATATGATCATCAATTGAACATTCACATTCAATGAGTTGACACAACACTTTGTATTGGTTCACCACTAAGGGCCACGATCAAGGAGCATACGCTGACAGCTTTCTGGTCATACCTAATTCCATTATTCTTCCAAAGTTTTGGATTACAATGGTTTAGGCATAATCACACTATTCTAGGATCACAGCCTTTAAAAATGTTCATGGATAGCTCATTGCGTCCCTCTAATCACTCTCGTTGACTCCCCTACCTCACGGACTTTGGTGAAGTCTCAGTCAGTTTATAGATGTGAGGGTATCTTCAATATATTTGCATTGAAGTCTTTACCTCTGTTTAGCAAGAGACTCTTCTTGCATCAAAGTCCATATTTGATGGTCTTTTGTAATCAATCTTCTACTCTAGTGTAATAGTTGAATGTACTAAATCTCCTTCTTTTCTTCCTTGAATTCCCAATACCAAAACCTGAGTGTATCATTATATTTACCTCTCCCAATGTAGATATGAGTTTTTTTTCACGAATCATTTTTCTTCTCTTCAAAAAACACAAATTGGTGTTAACCATAGGTCATGTGTGTGTAGTACTATATCTCTTCGTAAAACCAAATGGTTCACTATTCTTCTTTCTTTGCAAAGCAGATTTTATAGTGTTGAGCACCTGATGAAGGCCTACGTGACCCCCCAAATTTTTCATTCCCATTTCTTGGTTTCTTGTGCGTAAAATTCAATCTTTTCGCGTAAAAATAACTATTTGGTGCGAAAAAGGCTTTTCGTGCAACACTTCTTTTTCGCGCAGAACTTCACTTTTTTGCACAACACCTTCTTTTCGCAGAAAAATTCTTCTTTTCGCGCACCACTCAATACCTCAATTTTTCCGTGCGTCAGAGCTCAAGATTTGTCTAAGTGTCGAGCCACATGAAATGAGGGGGTTTCACGTAGTATTTATAGGCTTTTTTGACCTTGTGTGTAAAACCCCTTCCTGCCCATAAAACTGTCTCTCAATTCTTTAGATTATGCGCGCATTCCTCTTATTTGCGCTCACCACCTATATTTTTCACGCCCCTCATGACTTTGTCATTTTTCATCATTCTAAACATGAATCCTCTCTTGTACGTAAAACATAAAACCCACATATTGCATACAACCATTTTTTCGTGCAAAATTTGATTTTCCGCGCACATGGAACAAACATCTTCGATTTATTGCGCACCTCTTTCCTTTGACGATTTTCATTATTTCTGATCGGAGACAATTATTATGAGAAAAACTCACCCAGCTATTCCATGAACAAAATTTTTCTGTGCACATTCCCATTTTTTCACGCAAAACTATGGTTTTTTCACGCATCCCATGCCTTTTACATTTTTCAATATTCTGATTCCAAAACACTATTTGTACGAAAAACTTCACTCCACCGTTTCAAGCACCATACTATTTTTCACGCACAACCGTCCTATTTCGTTCACAACCCACCTATTTAGCACACCACTTCCACTTCACGTGCACCACCTTTTGTAAACAACCCATGTCTTCATTTTCGGATTTTCAGGCCCAAAAATTTGGAAAACATAGGGAAACAGTGCCACCATCAATATATTCTTTATCTATATCCATCATGATTCTTTTCTGTGATTTGGCTTCTTCAGCAATTCATCTTATTTCTTCACAAACTCCACTATCGTGATATATATCATTTGATAGATCATCTTTTCAATCATCATATTTTGATACAATGTGTCACCTTGGACAAAAGTTCTTTGAACTAATGATCAGTACATTAATCATATAAATTTACATTCCATCATTTCATTGGTGTACTTCATGATCTCTTACATTTTGATCTTCATTGACAACTACTGAAAACAAATATAAACCTATACACCAAGTGGTACCAACAATAATCCATGAGTTAAAAAACTTGTTATAGTACATAAGAATACAGATTCCTAAAATTCATTAAAATCCATTTCATTAGAAATCAAGACTCACTAAAAAGACTATAATAATATATTATGTAAACTCCCCAAAAAATAATTTATTGTTTCTTATTTCACTCCAAATTTAATAATTTTAGATAAGTTTCATTAATGAATTGGGTTGACAAACCATACTAGCCATAATTCTTTTTGCAGATAGTCATCATAACCCAATGCATATGAGGGATATATTATTTTTTTCCCACCAACCACATAATTAAAATCATACATATATACTCAACATGACTACAAATAATTCATCATATCATAACCCATGATAATAAAATATTATTCATAATCATTTTATCAGTTCATCATTTCTTATCCAATGAAAAATAAATGGGATTTATAATTTCATTGCCACATGGAATGAAATAAGTTTCATAGAAACATCTATAAATCATCATCACCTTCATCCATCCAAAGGAAAAGTGTGGAGGGTATAATAGGATCTTATACTCCTTAAATAAAATGAATGATCATTTAATGGAGTCATTATGAAAATTAATTTGAAAGATCATATATAACATTTAATGCAAATAATACCACTTTCATATTGAAAAAAACGTATTTAAAATATTAATCATTTCAAACTATTAAGGAACCTATTTAATTATAATAAAAACATAGAAAATTTTAATGGAACCAGAAAATAATTTAATTTTTATGATGGTGGAAAATAATGTTCATGAAATTTATATAAAATCACATAATCCATTATAATTTCCAGTAAATATTGAAAAATTATTATTTAGAAAACAACAAGAAATAATTTTTTAATTTGTTTCCATAAATTAAAATATTTTTGAAAAATATATTAAGAAATAATTGATGAAAAATGTTATAAATAATGAAAACATTTTTAAAATACATGGACATGAGATAAAATGATTTTATACTGAAAATAGAATATAAATTATATTTTTTTCAAATATTCTTTCAGTCTACTAAATATATAAATAAAAAAAGAAGAAGAAAAAATGTAATATGGAAAAATAAATATAGGTTAATATTATATATAATTTAATGCATAATTATATCATGATATTTGTTCATATAAGTCTTAATACAAACTATATCAATATATGGTGAGATTGTAACATAAAAACAATGCATCAATTTTTTAATACATTAAATGAATTGTAACCTTTTATATTAGATTTTAAATTAAAATAACTAAAATTGAAATTAATTTTCATAAATATAATATCATATATGATAATATTATAAAATTTAAAGGCCTGTTAATTAACAATACCTTATAAAATCATAATTTCATTTGATAATTATTTAATTTCATTCATATGAATTTCAATATGGTAGTTATAGTAAATTAAAATTGATAAAATTTAAATTATATCAATAATATTAAAAAGGATATATATATAAAATATATAAATTATATATATAGTTATATTCAACCACAAAAGTTATTGATATAAAAATAAATTCCATCTTTCATGTAGAGGATAATCCAAATGTACATCAAAATGTAGTTTTATATTTTTGACGGTTGGATAGGAAGAAAGGGAAAATAATTCACCTTTCCAGATGTATTATCATATAATATATATCTTATATATTCCATACATATTTCCTTATTAGAATATATATAACGCTCAATTAGAAAAAGAATCACATCTCACCATGGAGGTATTTCTCAACACATAATCATGATTGACATTATTATTTTCCAACATAATGAAATGTAATAAGATAAACATGATATTATAATTCATCAAACATTATTATCAAATAAATATCATATAAAAATATTATTCCCATTAATATAATAATCCATGAGTGGTTTTAATGGAAAATTAATTGTATCTCTACCTGGATGTTGCAGTCCAACATATGCACGAGGGATAATTTTACATCATATTTGATGGAATAAGGGGAGGATATTGGATAATCCAAGATCATAAATGAATCTCACTATTTTTATGATACATAATTTGTTATATTATTATGAATATTATATATTTAGAGTAATTATAGTAATTTCTAAATTGATTAGGGTTAGGTATGATAATTCTGTATCATTCAGTTGGACAGTTTTTAGTCCATTAATAAAAATATGTTTAATTTTAATTTAAGAATTTAAGAACTATAACTCATGGATGGGGAGTTCCAAATATTTTTTTTATTTTTTGAAGGAAAATGAAGAATTACTAGAAATCAGTAGAATTCAAAGGTGATCATTTATCGGCGGGTTTGATGACACAATTGGAATATCATAAAATATTAAGATATAACAAATTTGTTCCCTGAAAAATTCATAAAATGTATATATATTAAAATTTAGTATAGTATATGGTCGACATATTCACCAAAATATGTATGTATTCATGTTTAATTAGAATACATACATTAATCTCCTGGTCGAACCCCCTAGTAAACTAGTTTCTTCCATAATCGGGGTGATTTGTACTGTTGCTTCTAATAATTATTAAAAAATAATTGTGGCCTAATTTATAAAATATTATATAAATATTATAAATATTTAATCAGTTATAATAAATTATATCACTAAAAGTTCATAAAATTAAATCTAAATTAACCTCATAATATTCAATGAAAAATGATATTTACGAAAAATATGGTTTTCATAACAATAAATTTTTTTATTAGAAAACCCAAATAAATTTAAAAGATATGTATATAAATGATTATTTATCTTATCCGAGAACTTATTTTACCAATATTTAAATTCTAATTAAAAAATTATGTTTTTATATTCATTAAAATGAAACATCAATATTCAAGAAAAATCTATATTTTTCAATAATCATTAAAAAATTATTATGTTAATAAATTTCTAAAATATTAACTCTAATATCGTTTTTACATTTATATTTTACTAATTTATTTAATTTTGTTCAAAAAAATCTTTATTTTTTAAACATTTATTTCATTATTTGTCTCAAAAAAAAGTAAAAAATATTTTTTGTGGGAAAATGTATTATTAATTAATTTTAAGACATTACAATTTTTCCTCTTTTATAATCTTTTATTAAAGATATTAAATTTGTAGTTATTCTTATTAACTATGAAAATTTAATTCATATATTATAAATTTATACTATATTATGGTTTATGTATAAATGGGGGTTTTTTATCGAATGCTTTTAAATAAATTAAATTTATTTAAAAAGGAATATATAATAAAATATCAGGTCATTATATGTTTTATATATTTTCCCATAGATGTAATATTTTTTAATTTGTTTATTAATAAATTATTTATTTTATTGGATACTTTATCATTAATATATAATTTATATACATGATAATATACCTAGATTGATAAAATATATATTTTTATATGAGGAAAAAACTTTGTTTTTTAGAAATACACTATTTCAATGAAAATAATTATTTTATAAATTCATGATTTTTGAAAAAAAAATTATTTTAATTATTTATCATTAATAAATAATTTTTGTAAAAATATAAATTGTAATATAATTTAATTATTAACAATATTTTTTTAAAGTCTCCGAACATTTATTCTATAATGAAAATGATTATATATCATTATATATTTACTCATATTTGAAATTGTTATTATTAATGTTAAATTTTTTTTTTAAATGAAAATATATTTTTAAAATCCCCCCTTTGAAATAATTCAGTGGTTAGTATTTCATAGTGTTATGAAACAAAAAAAAATTTTAGGTAAAATAATTTTTTTAAAAATGATGTCTATATTATGATATCATAATTTTAGAAAATGTTTTTTAATAATTACTATAAAAGGAATAAATTAAAAATAATTATATATTCTCTGTAAAATGTCTTGAATTTTAATTTATTAGATAAATTTTGTAAATCTAAAATGAATAAACTCATATATATATATATTATATTATTTTTATTTAAAAAAAATATTATTTATCAACATATCCCACATAAAAACCATCAATGGATTTTTTTAAATATTTTAACAAATATAATAATAAATTAATTTAATCTAATAAACATTGGGGATAATTATTTTCAAATACAATAGTAAATTTAATGGTTTATATTTTTATATTACACAATATAAAAAACATATATTTAGAAATTTTTAATTATGTTCATTATATTTTTCTATAAATACCCACCAACATCGAAATCCTCTTCTCTCCAAATCATTTTTAGCATTATATTGAATTTATTATCAAGAGGGTACATTACAAAATTCAACATTCAAAATTTAAAACATCCTAAGATTACAAATTCATCATTTAAAACAACACATAATTCCACATTCAAATTTCAAAATTTGAATTACAAAGGCACTTTTAGAACCCCACATGTTACATGAATTGATGTCACTCAATGCCAGATTCATCGTCATCAATGCTACTCATTAACATTGACACCATCATTTCCCGAACCATCCCACCACTATAGTTACACCGAATCATCAACGAATTTGAAAAAAATCGTGAACTACAATCACAATAACCCCATCACGGGTACCTCAGAATCCCTAAGCCACAAAACATGACTCTACATCATGAATCCTTCTAGCATAAACCATCATGACTGAACCGGAAAACCACACAATGATCAAAAACTTGAACATAAAGAAACAAATACCCATACAAACATAGAACATCAGCATTGTGATCTGCAAGAGAGAACCACTACAACACATATCAAAACCTGACACACCTCCTGGAACATTGTAGACCAAAAAATGGCATATTCTAGAGCCTCCTTGAAACAACCATAGAAGACCGACTAGTAGATTAGTGAGGGGATCATAATGTCAGAGCATAGTTTGAAATGAATTGGGATGCACAATAGATACCCAAACTGATAAAGAGGAGCATAGACAGAGGGAACAAACTAGAAAACTTATGAGGAGAGACGATCATAAGAGAAAAACTAAAACTATGGGACACTGAACCAAATAATGGAAATAAATCCACAAAAACTCATCTCGTCTTCACTCTTCAGATGTATGATCTTTCTGAAGAACCTAGGGTAATCACCTTGTACTACCATATATTCAATGTTTAGTGAATTATATGTATTTATCCTATACTCATAAATAATGTCAATAATATTTTTATATAAAATTTCTCCCTTATTATCTATAGGGAATCTAAATTCTTATTAATTAAATGAATGAGATGGGTGATCCTCAAATTATAATTCTCTCTAATGCATTGGTAAATGTGTTATACCATGAGATACCATGATTGGTGATAATGTAGTAATCCAAAGAATAATATATTCTTCTTGAACAATGGTTATCCTTTACTTATGCTTAAAATACAATGTTTAATTGTGTATATATAAACTTATTATTCAATTATGTTTCCATAATATTTCAGTATTAGATGATAATGATTCTAAACATTTTTTTAATTATTTATTACTTTATTCTAACCTTTCTGAGATTATAATATGTTAATCATTTATTTATATTTACTAGGGTTTATATATCACCCATATATTATATACATCAAGAGGTTATCACATGTAGTGTTAGAAGATACATGGTATATAATGGGATCTATGGATTTTTAAACAAATTTAATTGTATTCCTATTTTATGTTATTATGTTATGTATCTAATTTCACAAAGACATTATGCCTCTTGATCTTTTGAAATTTTGTTATGTATATCGTTTTTTAAGAAATCATAAAATGAGGGGTAAATGGATTTTGGATATTATAATTATTTCATATGGAATTTATCTAAAAATGATTTCTTAGAATTTTTGAATCACATATAACCATTCAATATAAATCATATTTATAATGATCCGGAAACAGTATAAAAAAAACATTAACACCATTGAAACCAATATGGATTATTTGAATATTCTGTAATACATAACATATGTAATAGAAATATATTTATTCTCACATTTTTATGTCTCTCTAATTAATATGTTTATAAAATGGTTGTTGTTGTATATATTTCGTAAAAAGTAATTTGGAGACAAGAATTCTAGGCTGAATAGATGATTCATAACTACGTTTCCTTTAAAATGTTAATATCCTCTTTTATAATTTCCAAAAATTATTTTTTAGACTAATATTTATTTCTTAATTCATGAATCATCTTATTTGGTAAGGGTGGGATATACCTCTTGAGATTCTATTTATTTCCTCCCAATATTTATCTGTTTTAATGGGTTCTAAAAAATACAATCCATCCATAAATTAAAAATACATTTCCTGGTTTATATTATTTACTATAAATTGAGGAATACAAATAAATTTAAACATGGGGTTGTTTTATGTTAATTAAGATTACAACACATCATTTTTAAAGAGATTTCATTATTACTACTCATATATTCAATTTACTGGGGAAAACTTATTTAATGTTTTTATAGCATGTTGATATTTTTTTTACAAAAATTATCGTCCATACAATGTGTGGAGAATATAGTATTAGTGGGAGGTAAAGTCATATCATAATAATTTCAATTCTGTTGAAGAAAATTTTATAATATGATTAATGTTGTTATGTATGAGTTTATTTTGGTAAATATAGTAGAGTTATAAGATTTTATTTATTATTATATTTTTTATATAGATAAATATTCATATACCGGAAAAACATGAAAAAAATACATAAGTATATCTATCTACACACTATATATCTATATATAAATTTTTTTTCTTATAATGAATAATTTACTATATATACTAATTGAATTATTTTTTAATGTTAGTTAATTATATTTTTATTATCCTTATAGAACAACATTGATCTTCAGAGAATATATTCCACTATTAAGTGAAATGGTTGGAAATGCACATTCAATATCTACACCAACCTTATGGTACATATATTAGGTTTTCATGCTACTGAATCCTTTATTTCAAGATATCACTACATAAAAGAACATTTTTTCATGAAAGGATATTACTTGGGGAAAAATCACATATACCTACTATGAAAGTAATCCATAATAAATTTATTTCAAAAAAATAAAAAAACAAGCTGATGAAATAATTCATTAGTGGGGATGGATCAGATCCTATAGAAAATCAACCTATACGGGCAAGATCCTTATAATAATTTCGAACTTGAAAATATATAACTATTCCTCAGTAAATGGATTCTTTTAATTTCATATTATTTCCAATAATTTAATCAATTAGTGAGTATAATATTTAATTTGATTTCACTATATATTGATCATATATATAATCACTAATAATTTACCCATTGGTCTTATCTGCCATTTTCTAGATGATTTTTCTTTTCTCGTTAATGGATCACTTTTCATTAAAATTGTCCAAAAAAATATGATCTTTAAAGTATAAATCAGGAATCCTATATTTCAATAAAAACCATAGGTTTACACTAGTTATTTCATGGTCTTATACTATTAAAATACTTCATAGTGGTTGATAATGAAAATGTTATATATCGTTGAAATCTAGAGGGATATTGAAATGGGGTGTGCAATATGGGAACATTAACTCCACAATAGAAATTAAAAATGATATATAATCGATCATTATTTTTTCAAATTTATTACCCATATATTCAAATAATCTAAAATAATATAAACATCTAAAATCCATAATGGGTTATTTTTATTAGAAAAACGCTCCCTTAATTATCACGAATAGTATTCTCTCATATACATTTTATTAACATAAGGTTCCCATGTAAATTTTTCTCTTTCTTGTTTCAAAACATAACTAAAAATTTATAAGATTCTAAATAAATAATATTAGAAATTTCAAAAATGAATATCTCATATTATTATATTAATAAAACATACGATTTTGATCCATACAACCATCTTATAGGTGTAGTATCATTGGAATAATTGTTGTATAAGTGATTTTCTCATAACAGATCCATATCATCATGTACTATGTTTTTGATAACTAGAAAACATCAAGAATATATCACTCCTCGAACCACAATTCATAACATGGGGAAATGATATAAAATAAATGATGAGATATAATTCATAGTAAGGGATAACATGGGAGATTTATTGAGCATACATTATTGAGAAACCGAGACAAATGTTTGAAAACCATACCCTATTTATCATTGGTCATAATCTTGAAACTGGTTTAAATAATGATTGTTCACAAGTAATGAATAAAAAGAAATTATATAATATAATTCTAGGACCCCAGTACACCCTGAGAGGGGAGGGGTGAATTAGGGTGTCAAATGTTTCTCTTAATGTGATGGATCTTATCTCCGCGTTGGTAGGAACATGTAAAACCTGTATTATGGATATGATCAGCAATCGAACATTCACATTCAATGAGTTGACACGACACTGTTTTATGGTTCACCATTAAGGGCTACGTCCAAGGAGAATACACTAACAGGTTATGGGATATACCTAATTCCATTATTCTTCCCAAGTTTTTTATTACAACGGTTCAGGAAGAATCACATTATCCTAGGCTCACTGCCTTTACAAATGTTCAGGGATAGCTCATTGTGTCCCTTAGATCACTCCCATTGACTCCCCTGGATCACTGCCTTTGGTGAAGTCTCAACCATTTTATAGATGTGAGGGTCTATTCAATATATTTTCATTGAAGTATTTTCATCTGTTTAGCATGAGACTCTGATTGCATAGATTCCCGGAGTTTATGGTCTTTTGTAATCAATCTTCTACTTTAGTGCAATGGCTGAATGCACTAAATCTCCTTCTTCTCATCCTTCAATTCCAAATACTGACACCTGAGTGCATCATTATACTTCCATCTCTTTATGAAGATCTGAGTTTTGTTGCACGAATTGTTCTTCATATCTTCGCAAAACACAATGAGGGTGTTAACCACATGTTATGTGTTTGTGGTACTATATCACTTCCTAAAACCAAATGGTTCATTGTTCTTCGTTCTTCGCAAAGCATGTTTTAGAGTGGTGAGCACCTGTCAAAGGCCTGTCTGACTCCCAATATTTTTCGCACCCCTTTCCTGGTGTCTTTGGCATAAAATTCAATCCTTTCACATAAAAATAACTTTTTGGCGCAAAAAAGGCTTTTCATGCAACACTTCTTTTTCGCGCATAACTTTACTTTTTCGCACAACACCTTCTTCTCGGGCAATACTTCTTCTTTTCGCGCACCACTCAATACCTCAATTTTTACGCATGTCAGATCTCAGGATTTATCTAAGTGTCAAGACACATGCAATGAGAGGGGTTCACCTTGTATTTATAGGCATTTCGGACTGTGCGTGTAAAACCTATTCCAGCACGTAAAACTGTCTCTCAGTTCCTTAGATTACACGCTACTTCCTTTTATTTGTTCTCACCACCTATATTTTTCACGCCCCTCATGACTTTGTCATTTTTCATTGTTTTGAACATGAAGACTCTCTTGTGTGTAAAACATAAAACCCACATTTTGTGCACAACCATTTTTTCATGCAAAAGTTTGATTTTCCGCGCACATGGCACAAACATCTTTGATTCTTCATGCACTGTTTTCCTTTGATGATATTCATTATTTCTGATCGGAGAAAATTCTTGCACAAAAAACTCACCCATCTATTCCGCACACAACATTTTTCTGTGTACATTACCATTCTTCTACACATAACTATGGTTTTTTCACGCATCCCATTCCTTTTCCATTTTTCGATTTTCTGATCCCAAAACACTGTTTGTGCGAAAAACATCGCTCCACCATTTTGAGCACAACACTATTTTCACACACAATTATCTTATTTCACGGACAACCCACCTATTTTGCACGCCACTTCCACTTTGCGTGCACCACATTTTTCAAACAACCCATGTCTTCATTTTATGATATTCAAGCCCAAAAATTTGGAAAACACAGGGAAACAGTTCCACCATCAACATATGCTTCGTCCATAACAATCATGCTTCTTTTTCGTGATTTTGATTCTTCGGAAATTCATCTTCTTTCTTCACAAACTCCACTATCATGATATATATCATTTTATAGATCATCTTTTGGATCATCATATTTTCATACAATGTGTCACCTTTTACACATGTTCTTTGAACTAATGATCAGTACATTAATCATCTAAATTTACTTTCCTTCATTTCATTGGAGAACTTATTGATCTCTTAAATTTTGATCTTCATTGACAACTAATGACAACAAATAGAACCTTATACACCAAGTGGTCCCAACAATAATCCCTGAGTTAAAAACCTTTTTATAGTACATAAGAATATATATTTCAAAAATTCATTGAAATCAATTTCATTAGAAATCAAGACTCGCTAAAAATACTATCATAATATATTATGTTCACTCCCCAACCAATAATTTATTGTGTCTTTTTCACTCCAAATTTAATAATTTTAGATATGTTTCATTAATGAATTGGGGTGACAAACCATACTAGCCAAAATTCTTTTTGCAGACAGTCATCATAACCCAATGCATATAAGGGATATATTATTTTGTTCCCACCAACCACTTAATTAAAATCATACATATATACTCAGCATGACTAAAAATAATTTGACATATCATAACCCATGATAATAAAAATGGATTCATAATCATTTTATCATTTCGTTATTTCTTAGCCAATGAAAAATAAATGGGATTTATAATTTTATTGACACATGGAATGAAATTGGTTTCATAGAAACATCTATAAATCATCATCACCTTCATCCATCCAAGGGAAAATTGTGGAGGGTATAATATGATCATATACTCATTAAATAAAATGAATGGTCATTTAATGGAGTCATTATGAAAATTAATTTAAAAGATCACATATAACATTTAATGAAAATAATACCACTTTAATATTGAAAAAATGTATTTAAAATTGTAAACATTATAAACTATTAAGGAACCTATTTAATTTCAGTAAAAACAAAGACAATTTTAATGGAACCAGAAAATAATTTAATTCTTATGATGGTGGAAAATAATGTTCATGAATTTTATATAATATCAAATAATCCATTATAATTTCCTGTAAAGATTGAATCATTATTTATTTAGAAAAAAAAGAAATAATATATTAATTTTTATCCAAAAATTAAAATATTTTTGGAATGTATATTAATAAATAATTGAAGAATAATGTTATAAATAATGAAAATATTTTTAAAATACATGGATATGAGATAAAAGGATTTTATACTGAAAATAGAATATAAATCATATTTTTTGCAAATATTCATTCGGTCTACTAAATATAAAAATAAAAGAAGAAGAACAAAACATGTAATATGGAAAAATAAATATAGGTTAACATTATATATAATTTTATACATAGTTATATCTTGATATTTTTCCATATAAGTCTTAATACAACCTATATCAATATATGGCCAGATTGTAACAAAAAAACAATGCATCAATTTTTCAATATATTAAATGAGTTGTAACCTATTATATTAAAATTTAAATTAAAATAAATAAAATTGAAATTAATTTTCCTACATATAATATCATATATGATAATATTATAACATTTAAAGGACCATTAATTAATAATACCTTATAAAAATCATAATTTCATGTGATAATTATTTAATTTCTTTCTTATGAATTTCAATATGGTGGTTATAGTCAATTAAAATTGATAAATGTTAAATTATATCAATAATATTAAAAATTATATAAATATGAAATATGTTTATTATATATATAATTACATTAGTCCACAAATGTTATAGATATAAAAATAAATACCATTGTTCATGGATAGGGTAATACAAATGTACATTAAAATGTAGTTTTATATTTTTGACGGATGGATGGGAAGAAAGAGAAAATATTTCACCTTTCCATATGTATTATCATATAATATATATCTTATATATTCCAAAAGAATTTCCTTGTTAGAATCTATATAACTCTCAATTGGAAAAAGGATCACATCTCACCATGGAGGTAGTTTTCAACACATATGCATAACTGACATTATCATTTTCCAACATAATGAAAGGTAATAAGATAAACATGATATTATAATTCGTCAAACATTATTATCATTTAAATATCATACAAAAATATTATTCCCATTAATATAATAATCCATGAGTGGTGTTAATGGAAAATTAATTGTATCTCTACCTGGATGTTGCGGTCCAACATACGCATGAGGGATAATTTTACATCATATTTGATGGAATAAGGGGAGGATATTGGATAATACAAGATCATAAAAGCAACTCACTATTTTTATGATACATTATTTATTATATTATTATTAATACTATATATTTAGAGTAATTATAGTAATTTTAAAATTTATTGGGGTTAGGAATGATAATTTTGTATCATTTGGTGGGACAGTTTTTGGTCCATTATTAAAAATCCGTTTATTGTTAATTTATGAATTTATGAACTATAAATCTTGGATGGGGAGTTCCAAAAAGAAAATTTTTATTGATTTGTTGATGGAAAATAAATAATTACTAGAAATCATTAGAATTGAAAGGTATCCATTTATCAGCGGGGTTGATGACACAATTGGAATATCCTAAAATATTAAAATATAATAAATTCGTTCCCATGAAAAATTCACCAAATTTATATATATTAAAATTGATTATAGTATATGGTCGAAATATTCACCAAAATATATATGTATTCATGTTTTATTAGAAAACATAAATTAGTCTCCTGGTTCAATCACTTGGTAAACTAGTTTCTTCCATAATCATGGTAATTTCTACTTTTGCTTCTAATAATTATTATAAACTAATTGTGGACTAATTTATAAATTATAATATAAATATAAAAAATATTTAATCAGTTATAATAAATTATATCACTAAATGTTCATAAAATTACATCCAAATTAAACTCACAATATTCAATGAAAAAAGATATTTACGAAAAATATGGTTTTTAGAAGAATAAAAGTTTTTTTACAAAACCCAAATAAATTTAAAAGAGATGTATATAAATTAATATTAATCTTATCAAGGAACTTATTTTACCAATATTTACATTCTAATTAAAAATTATGTTTGTATATTCATTAAAATGAAATGTCAATATTCAAGAAAAGTCTATATTTTTCAAAAGTCATTAAAAAATTATTACATTAATAAAATTCTAAAATATTTACTCTATCATAATTTTTACATTTATATTTCACTAATTTATTTAATTTTGTTCAAATAAATCTTTATTTTTAAAATATTTCTTTCATTATTTGTCTAAAAAAAGTAAAAAACATATTTTTTGAGGGAAAATGTATTATTAATGATTGTTAAGACCATACAATTTTTCAGTTTTATAATCTTTTATTAGAGATATTAAATTGTTAGTTATTCCTATTAACTATACCAATTTAATTGATATGTTATAAATTTATACTACATTATGGTTTATTTATAAATGGGGTTTTTTATTGAATTCCTTCACATAAATTAAATTTATTTAAAAATTAATATATAATAAAATATTTCATTGTTATATGTTTTATATATTTCCACATAGAATTAATATTTTTTAATTTTTTTTAATAAATTAGTGATTTTTTGGTCACTTTATCATTCATACATAATTTATATACATGATAGTATACCAAGATTGATAAAATATATATTTTTGTATGAGGAAAAACAGTGTTTTTTATAAATACATTGTTTCAATGAAAATATTTATTTTATAAATCCATGAGTTTTGAAAAAAAAATTATTTCAATTATTTATCATTAATAAATAATTTTTGTAAAAATATAATTTGTAATATAATTTCATAATTAACAATAATTTTTTTTAAAGTCTCCAAAATTTTATTCTCTAATGAAAATGATTATATATCATTATAGAATCACTCATATTTGAAATTGTTATTATTAATATTAAATAGATTTTTTAAAAATATAAATATATTTTTAAAATCAACCCTTTGAAATAATTCAGTGGGTAGTATTTCATAGTGTAATGAATCAAAAATATTTTTTAGGTAGAATAATTTTTTTTAAAATGTTGTCTATATTATGACATCATAATTTTAGAAAATGTGTTTTAATAATTACTATAAAAGGAATAAATTACAAATAATTTTATATTCCCTCTAAAATGATTTGAATTTTAATTAATTAGATAAATTTCACAAATCTAAAATGAATAAACTCATATATATATTATTATTTTTATTTAAAAAATATTATTTATCAACATAGCCTACATAAAAACCATCAATGGATTTTAAAAATATTTATCAAATATATTAATAAATTAATTTAATCTAATAAACATTAAGGATAATTATTTTCAAATACAATATTAAATTTAATGGAATGTATTTTTATATTACACAATATAAAAAACATATATTTAGGAATTTTTAATTATGTTCATTATATTTTTCTATAAATATGCCCAACATCTAAATCCTCTTCACTCCAAATCATTTTTTTCATTATATCCACTTTATTTTCAAGAGGTAACATTACAAAATTCTACATTCAAAATTTAAAACATCCTAAAATTACACATTAATCATTTAAAACAACACATAATTCCGCATTCAAATTTCAAAATTTGAATTACAGAAGAACACCTCGAGACCCATGCCTTACTTGAGTTGATGTCACTCAATGCCAGATTCATCATCATCAATTCTACTCATTAACATTGACACCATCATTTCCCGAACCATCGCACCACTCTAGTTACACCGAATCATCATCGAATTTGAAAAACTCATGAACTACCATCCCAAGAACCCCATCATGGGTACCTCGGAATCCCTTAGCCAAAAAAACATGACTCTACATCATGAATCCCTCTGGCATAAACCACCAGGACTGAACCAAAAAACCACACAATGAAAAAATACATGAACATACAGAATCAAATACCCAAAAAATCATAGAAAATTATCATTGTGATCTACAAGAGAGAACCAACGTAACATATCCAAACCTGACACACATCTTGGAAAATTGTAGACCAAAAAAATGGCACATTCTAGATCCTCCTTGAAACAACCATAGAAGACTGACTAGTAGAGCAGTGAGGGGATCATAATGTCAGAGTATAGTTTGAAATGAATAGGGATACACAATAGAGACATCTGCTAGAGGACCACTAACCCAAACTGATAAAGAGGAGAATTGACAGCGGGAACAAACTAGTAAACTTATGAGGATAGATGATCTTAGGAGAAAAACTAAAACTATGGGACAATGAACCAACTAAAGGAAATAAATCCACAAATACACATATCTTCTTCACTCATCAGATGTATGAGCTTTCTGTAGAACGGAGGGTTATCACCTTGTACTACCATATATTCAATGTTTAGTGAATTTTATGTATTTAACCTATACTAATTAATAATGTGAATGATGTTTTTATATAAACATTATCTCTTATTATCTATAGGGAATCAAAATTTTTCTTAATAAAATGAATGATATGGGTGATCCTCAAATTATATTTCTCTCTAATGTGTTGGGAAATGTGTTATCTCATGAGACACCATGCTTGGTGATAATGTAGTTATCTAAGGAAGAATATATTATTCTTGAACAATGCATATACTTTAATTATGCTTAAAATACAATGTTTAATTGTGTATACATCATGTAATTTTTCAATGAGGTTTCCATAATATTTCAGTATTAGATGATAATGATTCTAAACATTTTTTTAATTATTTAATTACTTTATACTAACCTTTATGAGATAATAATATCTTAATCATTTATTTTTCATTATTAGGGTTTATATATCACCCATATATTATATACGTCAATAGGTTATCACATGTAGTGTTAGAAGATACATGGGATATAATGGGATCTATGGATTTTTAAACAAATTTCATCGTATACCTATTTAATGTTATTATGTTATGTATCTAATTTCACAAAGACATTAGGCCTCTTGATCTTTTGAAATTTCATTATGTATATCATTTTTTACGAAATCATAAAATGAGGTGTAAATGGATTTGTGATTTTATAATAATTTCATATACACTGTTATCTAAAAATGATTTTTTAGAATTTTAGAATCACATATAACCATTCAATAAAAATAATATTTATAATGATCTATAATCTATATATATAAAACCTTAAAACCATTGAAACTAATATGGATTATCTTAAAATTCTGTAGTACATAACATATGTAATATAAATTTCTTTATTCTCAAATTTTTGTGACTCTCTAATTAATATGTTCATAAAAATGTTTTTGTTGTACATGTTCCATAAAAAAAATTGGGAGACAAGAATTGTAGGCTGAATAGATGATTCACAACTATTTTTCCTTTAAAATGTCAATATCATCTTTTATACTTTTAAAATAAAATTTTATAGAGTAATATTTATTTCTTAATGAATGAATCATCTTATATGGTATGGTTGGGATATACCTCTTGATATTCTATTTATTTCCTCCCAATATTTATCTATATTAATGGGTTCTAAAAAATAATATCCATCCATAAATTAAAAAGACATTTCCTGGTTTATATTCATTACTATAAAATAAGGAATCCATATAAATGTTATCATGGGGTTGTTTTACATTAATTAAGATTACAACACATCATTTTCACAGGGATTTCCATAGTACTACTAATATATTCAATTCACTGGGAAAAATTTATTTAATGTTTTTTTAGTGTGTTGATATTTTTGTTACAAAAATTATCTTCCTTAGAAGGTTTGGATAATATTGTATTAATGTTGTTATGTTTGAGTTTATTTTGGATAATATAGTAGAGTTATTAGATTTTATTTATTATTATATTTTTTATATATATAAATATTCATATACAGAAAAAACATGACAAAAAATCCATAAATATATTTATCAACACACTATTTATCTATATAAAAAATAAAAAAGTTTCTTACAATTATTTATTTACTATATATACTAATTGAATTATTTTTTAATGTCAGTAAATTATATTTTTCATATCCTTATAGAAAAACATTGATCTTCAGAGAATATATTCCACTATTAAGTGAAATGGTTGGACATGCACATTCAATATCTACACCAACCTTACAGTACATATATTAGGTTTTCAGGCTACTGAATAATTTATCACAACATATAACTACATAAAAGAACATTTTTTCATGAAAGGATATTAATTCGAAAAAATCACATATACCTACTATGAAAGTAGTCCATAATAAATTTATTTCAAAAAAAATATAAAACTATCTGATGAAATTATTCTTTAGTGGGGATCGATCAGATCCTGTAGTAAATTAACCTATAAGGTTAAGATGCTTAAAATAATTTCGAACATGAAAATATCTAACTATTCCTTAGTAAATAGGATCTTTTAATTTCATATTATTTCCACCTATTTAATAAATGAGTGAGTAGAATGTTTAATTTGATTTCACTATATATTGATCCAATATATAATCACAAATAATTCACCCATTGGGCTTATCTACCATTTTCCAGGTGATTTTTCTTTTCTCTTTAATGGATCGTTTTCCATAAACATAGTACAAAAAAAATATGATGTTTAAAGTATAAATCATGAATCCAACATTTCTATAAAAAAAATAGGTTTACACACGTTATTTCATAGTCCTCTTCTATTAAAATACTTTATAGTGGTTGATAATGAAAATTTTATATACCAATGAAAATCTTGAGGGATATTAAAATGGGGTGTGCAATATGGGAACATTAACTAAACAATAGAAATTACAGATGATATATAATCAACGTTTTTTTTCAAATTAATTACCCCTATATTCATATATTCCAAAATAATATACCCATGTAAAAACCAAAATGGGTTGTTTTTATTAGAAAAACTGTCCCTTAATTAATACGAATAATATTCCCTCATATACATTATATTAACATAAGGTTCAATTGTAAATTTTTCACTTTGTTGTTTCCAAACATAACTAAAAATTTATAATATACTGAATAAATAATATTAGAAATTTCATAAATACATATCTCATATTATTACATTAATATTTAAAACATACGATTTTGATCCATACAACCATCTTATTGGTGTAGTATCATTGGAATAATTGTTCTATAAGTGATTTTTTCATAATAGATCCATATCATCCTATACTATGTTTTTGATACCTAGAAAACATCAATAAAATACCACTCCTTGAAACATTATTCATAACATTGGGAAATGATACAAAAGAAATGATGAGATATAATTCATATTAAGGGATAACATGGGAGATTTCATGTGAATACATTATTGAGAAACTGAGACAAATGTTTGAAAACCATACACTATTTATCAATGATCAAAATCTGGAAAATGGTTTAAATAATGATTGTTTATAAGTAATTCATAAAAAGGAATTATATAAAATAATTGTAGGAAACCAGGACACCCTGAGTGGGGAAAGGTGAATCAGGGTGTCATATTTTTCTATTAATGTGATGGATCTTGTCCCCATGTTGGTAGGAACCTATAAAACCTGTATTATGGATATGATCAGCAATCGAGCATTCATATTCAATGAGTTGACAGAACACTTTTTCTTGGATCACCACTAAGGGCTACATCCAAGGAGAATATGCAGACAGGTTTCTGGTCATGCCTAATTCCATTAATCTTCCCAAGTTTTGGATTACAATGGTTCTGGCACAATCACACTATCCTAGGCTCACTTCCTTTACAAATGTTCAGGGATAACTCATTGCATCCCTCAGATCACTCCCGTTGAATCTCTCTGGCTCACTGCCTTTGGTGATGTCTCAGTCAGTTTATAGACATGAGGGTCTCTTAAATAGATTTTCATTGAAGTCATTGCCTCTGTTTAGAATGAGACTCTGCTTGCATCGAAGTCCGAAGTTAATGGTGTTTTGTAATCAATCTTCTAGAATTGTGCAATAGCTGAATGCACTAAATCTCTTTCTTCTCTTCCTTCATTTCCTAATACCGACACTTGAGTGAATCGTTATATTTCCCTCTCCCTATATAGATCTGAGTTTTTCTGTACGAATCATTATTCTTCTCTTCTCAAAGCACAATGAGGGTGTTAACCACAGGTCATGTGTGTGTGGTACTATATCTCTTCGTAAAACCAAATGGTTCACTACTCTTCTTTCATCGCAAAGAAGATTTGAGAGTTCTGAGCACCTGTCAAAGGCATGTGCGACCCCCCAAATTTTTCACGCCCCTTTCCTTGTGTCTTGTACGTAAAATTCAATCATTGCGTGTAAAAATAACTTTTTGGGGCGAAAAATGCTTTTTGTGCAACACTTCGTTTTCACGCAGAACTTCACTTTTTCACACAATACCTTCTTTTTGCGCAACAATTTTTCTTTTCACGCACTACTCAATACTTCAATTTTTCCGCACGTCTTGTGATTTTTTTAAGTGTTGAGACACACACAATGAGAGGGTTTCACCTAGTATTTATTGGATTTTTTGACCTTGCGTGTAAAACCCCATCCTGCGCGTAAAACTGTCTCTTAGTTCCTTAGATTACACACTCCTTTATTTTATTTGCACTCACCACCTGGATTTATCACGCCCCTCATGACATTGTCATTTTCATCATTCTGAACATGAATCATCTCTTGTACGTAAAGCATAAAACCCACATTTAGCGCACAACCATTTTTTCGTGAAAAAGTTTGATTTTCTGTGCACCTCTTGCCTTTAACGATTTTTATTATTTCTGATCGGAGACAATTCTTACGCGAAAAACTCACCCAGATATTCCACGAACACCATTTTTTCGTGCACATTCCCATTTTTTGCGCACAACTATGGTTTTTTCACACATCCCATTCCTCTTCCATTTTTCAATGTTCTGATTCTGAAACACTGTTTTCGCGAAAAACTTTACTCCACCATTTCTCGCACCACACTATTTTTCACGCAAAACTCTCATATTTCATGCACAACCCACCTATTTAGAGCACTAATTCCACTTTGCGCAGACCACCTTTTGCAAACAACCCATGTCTTCATTTTCCGATTTTCAGGGCCCAAAAATTTAGAAAACACAGGGAAATAGTGCCACCATCAATATAAGCTTCGTCCATGACCATCATGCTTCTTTTATGTGATTTGGATGCTTCAGAAATTCATCTTCATTCTTCTCAAACTCCACTATCATGATATATATCATTTGATAGATCATCTTTTGGATCATCAGATTATGATACAATGTGTCACCTTTGACACAAGTTCTTTTAACTAATGATCAGTACATTAATCATCTAAATTTCCATTCCTTCATTTCATTGGAGTACTTCTTGATCTCTTACATTTTAATCTTCATTGAAAACTACTGATAACAAATAGAACCTTATACACCATGTGTTCCAAACAAAAATCCATGAGTTAAAAACCATGTTATAGTACATATGAATACAGATTTCAAAAATTCATTGAAATCCATTTCATTTGAAATCAAGACTCACTAAAATGACTATCATAATATACTATGTTCACTCCCCAACCAATAATTTATTATGTCTTGTTTCACTCTAAATATAATAATTTTAGATATGTTTCATTAATGAATTGGGTTGACAAACCATACCAGCCGAATTTTTTTTGCAGATAGTGATCATAACATAATGCATATGAGGGATATATTATTTTTTTTCCACCAAACACTTAATTAAAATCATACATATTTACTCAAAATGACTACAAATAATTCATCATATCAGAACCCATGATAATAAAATAGGATTCATAATCATTTCATCATTTCATCATTTCATAGAAAATGAAAAATAAATGGGATTTATAATTTCATTGACACCTGGAATGAAATTGGTTTCATAGAAACATCTATAAATCATTATCACCTTCATCCACACAAAGGAAATGTGTGGAGGGTATAATAGGATCTTATAATCATTAAATAAAATGAATGATCATTTAATGGAGTAATTATGAAAATTAATTTAAAAGATCACATATAACATTTAATGAAAATAATACCATTTTCATAATGAAAAAATGTATTTGAAATATTAAACATTAAAAAATATTAAATAACCTATTTAATTCCTATAAAACATAGAAATTTTTAATGGAACTAGAAAATAATTTAATTTTTATGATGGTGGAAAAAAATGTTCATAAAATTTATATAAGATTATATAATCCATTATAATATCTATTAAAGATTAAAACATTACTTATTTAGAAAACAACAAGAAATAATTTTTTAATTTTTTTCCAAAAATTAAAATATATTTGGAATATATATTAAGAAATAATTGAAGGAATATGTTATAAATAATGACAATATTTTTAAAATACATGGACATGAGATTGAATAATTCTATACTGAAAATAGAATAAAAATCATATTTTTTGAAAATATTTTTTTAGTCTACTAAATATATAAATACAAGAAGAAGATAAAAACATGTAGTATGGAAAAATAAATATAGGTTAATATTATATATAATTTTATACATAGTTATATCATGATATTTGTTCATATAAGTCTTAATACAAACTATATCAATATATGGTGAGATTGTAACATAAAAACAATGCATCAATTTTTCAATACATTAAATGAATTTCAACCTTTTATATTAAATTTTAAATTAAAATAAATAAAATTGAAATTAATTTTCATATATATAATATCATATATGATAATATTATAACATTTAAAGGCCCATTAATTGATAATACCTTATAAAAAACATAATTTCATGTGATAATTATTTAATTTCATTCATATGAATTTCAATATGGCAGTTATAGTAAATTAAAATTGATAAACGTTGAATTATATAAATAATATTAAAAATGATATAAATATAAAATAAATAAATTATATATATAATTACATTCGTCCAAAAAAGATATAGATATAAAAATAAATGCCATCGTTCATGGAGAGGGTAATCCAAATGTACATTAAAATGTAGTTTTATAATTTTGACGGATGAATGGTAAGAAAGGAAAAATAATTCACCTTTCCAGATGTACTATCATATAATATATATCTTATATATTCCATAAGAATTTCTTTATTAGAATATATATAACGTCCAATTGGGAAAAGGCTCACATCTCTCCATGGAGGTAGTTTTCAACACATACGCATGACTAACATTATCATTTTCCAACATAATGAAAGGTAATATGGTAAACATGATATTATAGTTCATTAAACATTATTATCATATAAATATCATATAAAAATATTATTCCCATTAATATAATAATCCATGAGTGGTGTTAATGGAAAAATAATTGTATCTCTACCTGGATGTTTCAGTCCAACATACGCATGAGGGATAATTTTACATCATATTTGATGGAATAAGGGGAGGATATTGGATAATCCAACATCATAAAAGCATCTTAGTTTTTTTGTGATACATAATTTATTATATTATTATGAATACTATATATTTAGATTAATTATAGTAATTTTTAAATTGATTGGGGTTAGGTATGAAAATTTTGTATCATTCGGTTGGACAGTTTTTGGTCTATTATTAAAAATCCGTTTAATGTTAATTTTAAAATTTAAGAACTATAATTCTTGGATGGGGAGTTCCGAAAAGAAATTTTTTATTGATTTTTTGAAGGAAAATGACTAATTACTAGAAATAAGTAGAATTGAAAGGTGTCCATTTATCAGCAGGGTTGATGACACAATTGGAATATCATAAAATATTAAAATATAATAAATTGGTTCCAATGAAAAATTCATCAAATGTATATATATTAAAATTTAGTATAGTATATGGTCAAAATATTCACAAAATATATATGTATTCAAGTTTAATTAGAAAACATACATTAACCTCCTGGTCAAACCCCATGGTAAACTAGTTTCTTGCATAATCGTGTTGATTTATACTATTGCTTCAAATACTTATTAAAAACTAATTGTAGCCTAATTTATAAATTATTTTATAAATATTAAAAATATTTAATCAGTTATAGTAAATTATATCAGTAACTGTTCATAAAATTACATCCAAATTAAACTCACAATATTCAATGAAAAAAAATATTTATGAAAAATATGGTTTTCATAAGAATAAACGTTTTTTTATTACAAATCCCAAATAAATTTAAAAGAGATGTATATAAATGATTATCAATCTTATCCAATAACTTATTTTACCAATATATACATTCTAATTAAAAAATTATGTTAGTATATCCATTAAAATGAAATATTAATGTTCAAGAAAAATCTATATTTTTCAATAATCATTAAAAATTTATTATTTTAATAAAATTTTATAATATTAACTCTATCATAATTTCTAAATTTATATTTCACTAATTTATTTAATTTTGTTCAAATAAAATCTCTTTTTAAAAGATTTCATTCATTATTTGTCTCAGAAAAAAGTAAAGAAATATTTTTTGAGGGAAAATGTATTATTAAGGAATGTTAAGACATTACCATTTTTCCCCTTTAATAATATTTTATTAAATATATTAAATTGGTAGTTATTCCTATTAACTATGACAATTTAATTAATATTTTATAAATTTATACTATATTATGGTTTATTTATAAATTTGGGTTTTTATCGAATGCTTTCAAATAAATTAAATTTATTTCAAAAGGAATATATAATAAAATATTGGGTTGTTATATGTTTTATATATTTTCCCATAGAATTAATATTTTTTAATTTTTTTATTAATAAATTATTGATTATATTGGTCACTTTATCATTCATACATAATTTATATACAAGATAATATACCAAGATTGATAAAATATACATTTATATATGAGGAAAAAACATTGTTCTTTTGAAATACACTATTTCAATGAAAAAAATTATTTTATAAATCCATTAGTTTTGAAAAAAAATTATTTTAATTAATTGTCATTAATAAATAATTTCTCCAAAAATATAAATTGTAATATAATTTAATTATAAACAATATTATTTTTAAAGTCTCCGATCATTTATTTTGTAATGAAAATGATTATATATCATTATATAATGACTCATATCTGAAATTGTTATTATTAATATTAAATATTTTTTTAAAAATATAAATATATTTTTAAAATAAACCCTTTTAAATAATTCAGTGGTTAGTATTTCATAGTGTCATGAAATAAAAATATTTTTTAGGTAGTATAATTGTTTTTTAAAATGTTGTGTATATTATGACATCATAATTTTTGAATTTTTTTTTAATAATTACTATAAATAGAAAAAATTAAAAATAATTATATATTCCCTCTAAAGTGTTTGGAATTTTAATTTATTAGATAAATTTAAAAAATTTAAATGAATAAACTCATACATATATTATATTATTTTTATTTAAAAAAATATTATTTATCAACATATCCCACATAAAAACCATCAATGGATTTTTTTAAATATTTTATCAAATATAATAATAAATTAATTTAATCTAATAAACATTGGGGATAATTATTTTCAAATACAATAGTAAGTTTAATGGTTTCTATTTTTATATTACACAATATAAAAAACATATATTTAGAAATTTTTAATTACGTTCATTCTATTTTTCTATAAATACCCCCAACATCTAAATCCTCTTTACTCCAAATCATTTTTTTCATTATATCCACTTTATTGTTAAGAGGGAACATTACAAAATTCCACATTCAAAATTTAAAACATCCTAAAATTACACATTCATCATTTAAAACAACACATAATTCCACATCCATATTTCGAAATTTTAATTACAAGAGCACTCCTCGAGCCCCTCGCCTTACTTGAATTGATGTCACTCAATGCCAGATTCATCATCATAAATGATACTCATTAACATTGACACCATCATTTCCCGAACCATCTCACCACTCTAGATACATCGAATCATCACCGAATTTGTAAAAAAAATCATGAACTATCATCATAAGAACCCCATCATGGGTACCTCGGAATCCCTGAGCCAAAAAACATGACAATACATCATGAATCCCTATAGTATAAACCACCATGAATGAACTAGAAAACCACACAATGATAAAAAACTTGAACATTCAAAAACAAATACACAAATAAACATAGAACATTAGAATTGTGGTCTACAAGAGAGAACCAATGCAACACATATCGAAACCTGACACACCTCCTAGAACATTTTAGACCAAAAAATGGAACATTCCAGAGCCTCCTTGAAACAACCATAGAAGACCGACTAGTAGAGTATTGAGGGGATTATAATGATAGAGAATAGTTTGAAATGAATAGGGCTACACAATAGAGACATCTACTAGAGGACCACTAACCCAATCTGATAAAGAGGAGCATATACAGAGGTAACAAACTAGAATACTTATGAGGAGAGACGATCTTAAGAGAAAAACTAAAACTATAAGACACTGAACCAACTAAATGAAAAAATCTACAAAAAAGCATCTCCTCTTCACTCATCAGATGTTTGAGCTTTCTGAAGAACCTAGGGTAATCACCTTTTAATACCATATATTCAATGTTTAGTGAAGTATATGTATTTATCCTACATTCATTAATAATTTGAATAATGTTTTTATATAAACATTGTCTCTTATTATCTATAGGGAATCAAAATTATTATTAATGAAATAAATGATATGGTTGATCCTCAAATTATATTTCTCTCTAATGCATTGGGAAATGTGTTCTCTCATGAGATACCATTCTTAGTGATAATTTAGTTATCCAAGGAAGAATATATTATTCTTGAAAAATGGTTATACTTTACTTATGCTTAAAATCCAATGTTTAATTGTGTATACATCATATAATTATTCAATGATGTTTCCATAATATTTCATTATTAGATGATAATGATTCTAAATGTATTATTAATTATTTATTTACTTTATAATAACATTTCTGTGATTCTAATATGTTAATCATTTATTTTTCATTCATAGGGTTTATATCTCACCCATATATTATATAAGTCAATAGGTTATCAAATGTAGTTTTAGAAGTTACATGGGATATAATGTGATCTATGTATTTTTAAACAAATTTCATCGTATACCTATTTCATGTTACTATGTTCTGTATCTAATTTAACAATGACATTAGGCCTCTTGATCTTTTGAAATTTTATTATGTATATCAATTTTTTATAATTCATAAAATGAGATGAAAATGGATTTGGGATATTATAATCATTTCATATACACTGTTATCTAAAAATGATTTTTTCAAATTTCAGAATCACATATAACAATTCAATAAAAATCATATTTATAATGATCCAGAATCAATATCTAAACAACATTAACCCCATTGAAACCAGTAAAGATTATTTGAAAATTCTGTAGTACATAACATTTGTAATAGAAATATCTTTATTCTCACATTTTTATGACTCTCAAATTAATATGTTAATAAAAAGGTTTTTTTTGTACATATTCTATAAAAAACTAATTGGGTGACAATAATTCTAGGCGGAATATATGATTCACAACTAGGTTTCCTTTAAAATGTAAATATCTTCTTTTATAATATTATAATATAATTTCTTATACTAATATTTATTTCTTAATGTATGAATAATTTTATTTGGTAAGTGTGGGATATACCTCTTGAGATTCAATTTATTTCCTCCCAATATATATCTACATTAATGGGTTCTAAAAAATACAATCCATCCATAAATTTAAAAGACATATCCTGGTTTATATTTTTTACTATAAATTGAGGAATCCATATAAATGTTTACATGGGGTTGTTTTATGTTAATTAATATTACAACACATCATTTTCACAGGGATTTCCTTATTACTACTCATATATTCAATTCACTGGGGAAAATTTACTTAATGTTTTTATAGATTGTTGATATTTGTGTTACAAAAATTATTATCGTTACAAGATGTGGAGAATATTTTATTTGTGGGTGGTAAAGTCATATCATAATAATTTCAATTTTATTGAATATAATTTTATAATAGCATTAAATTTGTTATGTTTGAGTTTATTTTGGATAATATAGTAGAGTTATTGTATTTTATTTATTATTATATTTTATATATAGATAAATATTCATATACCAAAAAAACAAGACGAAAAATCTATAAATATATCTATCGACACACTATCTATCTATATATAAAAACAAAAGTATCTTACAATGAATTATTTACTATATATACTAATTGTATTATTTTTTAATGTCAGTAAATTATATTTTTCTTATCCTTATAGAACAATATTGATCTTCAGAGAATATATTCCACTATTAAGTGAAATGGTTGGATAGGCACATTCGATATCTACACCAACCTTACAGTACATATATTAGGTTTTCATGCTACTGAATCATTTATCACAAGATATAACTATATAAAAGAACATTTTTTCATGAACTGGTATTAATTGGGAAAAAATCACATATAACAACTATCAAAGTAGTACATAATAAATTTATTTCAAAAAAAAATAAAAACCCAGCTGATGAAATTATTCGTTAGTGGGGATGGATCAGATCCTTTAGTAAATCAACTTATAAGGGCAAGATCCTTATAATAATTTCAAACTTGAAAATATCTAACTATTCCTTAGTAAATGTGATCTTTTAATTTCATATTATTTCCACCTATTTAATCAATTAGTAAGTAGAATATTTAATTTGATTTCACTATATATTGATCATATATATAATTACTAATAATTCACCCATTGGGCTTATATACCATTTTCCAGGTGATTTTTCTTTTCTCGTTAATGTATCATTTTTCTTAAACGTAGTGCATAATTTAATTATGTGATATAGTAAGAAAATAATATATAGAGATACCCATAGTACCCATTGGTTGTATAATGTATTCATGTTTCTAATTACCTTATAAATATATTCCATCATTTATATCTCCCTCTCTCTATAAATATTATAAATGTATTATGAGTCCCAGTTGATTTACATTTCTCAGCACAGATATTAAATTGTCATGATATATTGTAGCATAAAATAATGGATAACATTATATTAAGACATAATCCACTATTAATTATAATTATGATAATTTTTTACTTGTAGAATCCATTTAATTATTGACTGTATATTGAGTATACTATTCACATAGAGACAATGTTTCCCTGATAAATCTATCATCAGATGTCAACATTATAGTTGTCCATTAGATCACATCCATAAGTCGGGATATGTTTGAATTTTCATGGGAAGGATGTATAAACATAATGAATATTAAATAATAATAAAAACATAAAATCACAAAATTTGATACATATTCATGTTTAAAATCTATTATGTGAAAGTACTATATGATAATTTGTTGTGGGAAATTTTCCAGGTTGTATCACATAACAAGTGGGAATTGATTTCATATTAAGGGTTTCCTCAATGAGGCATTGATTATATTAATATATTAAAATTTTAATGCATGCTAAAATTTTAAACACGAACATTATTATGTTATTCCACACTATATGGTTTTGATATGATTGAGTTATCTTGCGATGGGATATAATTTAGTGTTTTTGTTAATGGAATTTTAATGTTAATTTAATGAAACATTGTCTAAGTTAGACTATATTGATTAGGGACGTAGAGTTTTTTATTTATATAAGAACCCATTATTGTGATTATAAATGACATTATTCTTTGTTTTCTTCTTTCATGTATCAGTTGTTTCATGTTTCAATTTTCATTTAAAAAATAAACAATAAACTTTAATTTTCTTCTTGTAAATTCACATTAACATGTTATTTATTAATTTAAATATGAATTATGTTTCATATTATATCATGAATTCCTGATAGTTATATGAATTACTATTTTTATTAAATTATTATACATAATTATCCATAAACACTAAAATATACTTTTAAAATTATTAAAATTATAGTAAATGACAGAACATGAAAATAAAAATCTATCTGAAAAGAGAAATATTTTTTTATCAATTTCCCCCCACATGAGTTATTAATTGATATGATTTAATTACTCTATTCAAGATGACAAAATATCCAAAATCATCATAAGTTTTTTATTTTCTTTATTATATTTTAAATTAGTAGTGGAAATTATGAACATAATTTAATAATTCAATAACATCTTAATAACACAATCATTATTTCTATGTATATTAAATAGTTTCAAACATATTAGAAACACTATATGCTAAAATACAATGAATCGTCTACATATTCATTAATTTAGATTAAAATTCTACTTATAATACCATTACCACAATAACAACTATTAAACACAGTTTAACTATTGTTTTTAATCCATTAAATTTCTATTTCACAGATTTACTAACATTTACATATATTGTATTAAAATATCCAATGTAAAATCTATCACATGTGGTTAATTGAAATTTCCAGGGAATGTAATTGGGGTTTTTTAGAAAACTCATACATTATCCTTTTCCACCAATTACACTATTATTTCTTATAGACATTGTGCATTGTTGTACTAAAAAATTGAGGTCATCTCACCTGGGACAACCAAGCATGGGGACTCAAATCCTAATGTCCGAACCAGACCAACCTAAAACATAAAATATGTTATTAATTCATTAGAGTCTAGAACAAATATTATGGTTAAGATAATACAATGGAGGAATGGTGTAACCATAGACATAACAAACCACGATAATATGTATTTTGGATGTCATTTCTTAAAACTGGAAATATGAATATATTTTAAGGGAATAATATTTTGGGTTTTATAATACATTATAAATGTAAATAACATGTTTACATAATATAATAATTTTGATAAATATCAACATATCAAGAATCCTCCATCGATATTTCCATCATTGATCTACATATCACCTCTATTTTGGAATGATGTCTTCCAATCCTTGTATTATATAGTATTATATATTCATATTCATCAAAATCCACATGTATGATGTGTATAATAATTATTTCTGATTTCCCCATTACATTTAAATTTTCCAATCCATAATTAATCAACACCATAATCTTAAATGAATATTTCATAAAACAATAAATTAAATAAATTTTCTTGAACAATTTCCCATTTTATCTCAATAATCATGAACTCATTATGTTTAGTAAAATATATAGCATGTAATTTGGTTTATTTATATAATTAAATTATCAATTACAGATTTCCTATATTCATTATAATAGATATATGTTATTCATATAAAATATCATACGACTAATCAACTGTGTTTTTTTATCATAATTTCCATGAATAAATTTTGTGATCACTATTTACAAAACCCAACGGCTTAAATGCATTTTAATGGGGTTTCAAAACCCATTATAAATTAAATTACTCATCCAATAAATGTGAGGTTTAGTTTCTCCATATTAATTTTTTATATATTAGATGATACATTATTAAAACCATAACATTTTTTTATAGACATTAAAATATTTGTATCACCACATTTTATAAAAATTATACATAGTCAAAGAACAATAAATGAACCCAAAAATAAATTATACACGAAAATTTACCAAATCCAAATTCCTATTAAATTTGTAAAACTGCAGTATATAGTAATGAAGATTATTCAATATTAAAAATATGATCATATTGAGAAAATGGAATTCATATAAAAAAATCATCATTGAAAACATCATAACAAATGTTATCACAACTGCACAATAGGATTATTCGTAATATTGATATCAAAACCATTATACCAAATAATTGAATTTTAATTATAATCTATTATTTTACCAATAAAAATAAAAAAACACTCCATTGTTTACCAAGTATCAAAAATTATATATTATTAAATTTTAATCTAATCAAAATTCTTGATGAGAATAGTCAATATCAGGAATAGTTTGATGCAAATAAACATAATGTGCTTTTATTAAATTTTCCAAAAAACATAAATTTGATAATAAAAAACCATAACATATCATTAAGTGACAATCATAAATTTCAACACATTGAATTTTATTTCCAAAACATATGAATTTCATAATCCTTTTTTTTATATTTATATTATAACAATTAGTTTAGATGTTTTTGGTGATATCGATCAATAAGGGTAACTGTAATTTATGTGACAAAACATCAACTATATTTTAATATATTCGTCAATAAATTTCATGAAATATTATACTAAATAACATAAATCATAAACCAAAATTATATGCCAAAATTTTCTATATTTTGATTAACTTCTACCATGAAATCCCTCTATATTCCTCCCTTATCCCTATATCTCCAGATGTCTCTCCAAATATAGTAAATGGGATTTTTTTAGTCCTCCGATTTATAGGTATTTTATTTGAAAATTAAATTTATTATCAATATATATTAAAATTTATAATCATAAATATTCTGATTGAACATTAACTTTCCTTGGTAATATCCTTCACTAATTCTTTTATTTGAAATTTTCTAATCAATACCTTATCCTTCTATTCAATAACCCATATATAGATAATATTATTGAAAAATAACCTCATTTTAATTATATACTTGATATATCAGATGAGTTTTTAACATTAAATCCTATGTGTTATTTGTCTTTTGTTAAAATCATTTTTAAAAATTTTAATATTCATATCAATGGAAATATTTCATACTTTTATAATTTAACAATGATTAACATAATTTACTAATAAATCTCCCCCTAATTATCTTTTAAAAATTCCCACTAAATAATTCTATAATTCCAATGCCCATATATAACAAAAACATATGTATTTATATCATGTAATGGGTCTTACATAATTATCAATACTCTTGAAACTCAATTCCAATATTATACTTAATTGTAATTTTCTCTCTCAATTTCTCACCACCCCAAAGAAATCACTTCCCAAATAAATTAATATCAATGATCGAATGAATTGTGAGGAATTATTATTCTATTATTATAACATCACATAATATCGTCAATATAAAAAAACAATTTAACATGTTGTTTTTAAAATTATGTTTTTGAGGTTAAATATAAACTTTTAAAAATTAAATAATTTTAAATAATGTTACTCTCAAAACACATATTAAATGAAATTATTTTTTTACTTGAAAAAAATGTAATAAGTCTCATGAAAATTACATAATCATTAAAAAAATAAATATCTATTATTTAAATATAAGAAACCCACTGAAATGGTATGTAAAAATGTTATCAATATAATAAAATTGTTTAATATTAATTAACCATATTAAATCTCATGGAATAATCCTATATAAAATATTCATGATTTAAATTTTAAAAATTCATAATTATCCATATTAATATAAATATGATTAAAAAATTAAAAATTAAATGTTAAATAAAAAAAATTAATCTTAACTATGTCCCAAACACTTAAATTAAAATGGTAATTTAGTATCCACTTTTTAAAAAATCATATAAATAAATGTTTTATAGTTTAAACAATCATGAATTCATAACTCCCCTACAATGTTTATATGTTATAATATTATCTTATTAATTTAAAAATTTATATTATTGGGTTACGGATATACTAAGGGATCAATAATAATCAATTAGACAATTATACGGTAAGTACACATAAAATTTGTAATAAAATAATTAAATAGAAAACAACTTCTATATATTTTAGATTTTCGTATAATAAAAAGTGACTTGGAATTTTCTAATTAATTATATTGGATGGATTTATCATTTAAATCCACCCAGTTTTACTCAACTGATCTAGTATGTTATGTAACAATTACTCATTGTTAATAAATTTAGAAAATAAAATTTTTCTTAACAAAGGAATAATGATCAGCTTACTTAAATTGATTTAAATAAAATTTGATATCTAAAATTATATTTTAAATATTAAATAATTACGATGTAAAATATTAATTTACCTTGGTAGAAGATAATATAAAAATTTATAACTTTTATTTAGAGGTGAACTTGATAAATCCTTAAGGAACACATCCGATTTTTTTACATAACACATATTATCCAAGGATCACCACTTGATACAAATAAAATTTCAATTAAACCCATAATTAAATGATATACTTATATATTATTATAAAAATATGAAAATTTATACTTCACATTTTTGGTACCATGCTTGAAATGAATAAAAAATATAATTAAAATTCAAAATTTATCTTCAATTAAAAATGTATATTTCATTTTTGTTAATATTGATAATACATATTTATTATATTATTGTATATATACATATGGTGATCTATAAAATTATATATTGTATCTATATGAAATATTATAATGTTATTGAGTGGATACCAGAACAATTTATCCTACATTAAATTAACATGATTAAAATTATCCAAAAATTACGTGTCATCTTTGATGGTAATATAATATGTTTACAAAAATAACACGACTACCCAATAGAAATTAGTTTTTTATATAAAATGGAGTTAATTAGTCTAGTTACACATAAATTAAATGGTCCTACCTCACAATCGTATTCAATTGGTACTTTATTAGTCATGAATTGTCCTTTACGATCCATTTGATTATTTTTTATCATTACTAGAGTCACAAAGACAATTGTTTTCTTCATTTTTAGTAATATATGATACATAAATTCAATTCTTGATTATCCTGAAATTTCTATTTAAGAAAAAAACAATAAAAACAATTTTAGTTTACCTATATTTTTTATAAAAATTTGGTCAATTTATAGTTATTAAATTTTTCATTATAAGTCTCTTCCAACCACATTCTAATTAGAATAATATCATCATTTCATAATGATAATATTAAGATTACCTCATTCATTATCCTAAAAGGAATCAAACATTCCATTGTGGATACCATAATATTTTTTATACTTACTAGTATGGTTATAGAATTTCAAAGTATTGAATTCCACATTACTTTCGTCATTTACTCTTGATAAAAAACATTACACTTTATCATAAGTTGATATTTTCATCAAAAACGTTCAATAAAATTTATTTATTTTTAGATAATTATTATATATTTTTTTACTTAAGTTTTTCATTTATTATCATGTATTGTGAATATGTTATCAACACCATGAACATGGATCCTAATACCATTATTATTAGATTTCATTTCTGAAAATGTAGAAACATTTAATATATCGTTTAAGAGTATTTTAATCATCCTAAACTAATATATAGTCAAAGGAATGAATTTATTTTATAATTATACATTTTTACATGGATAAAATCATTAATGTTTGTAATATTGTTTTGGAAGGAATTATTTTGTATTGTCTTTTGTATATTTGGTTTGTTTTTTTAGAGTAAATATAATTTGATATACTAATTATGTCTAAATAGGTAAACTATTTAATTATTAATATTATTTAATATTAAGGATAATAAAATATTTTTATCATTTATTGAGTGAAAAAAGAAACTGTTAAAATAACAAATACAATAATATAATGTCTTGATTAAATTCTAACATGTTTTGGATATAATCCAAGCCTCCACTGATGATTTACCACCCAAACCTATATATTTCATTTTAGTTCATTTTTTATAGAACAAGTATTTATTACGATTTTCATTAATCCCAGTAACCATAAATATGCATCTAATATTTGAACAATTAATTTAAGATAAGAAAAATTCACACATGGTTAATATGAAAAATAAAAAATATATATGTCATTAAATATTTACCCCGTTTTTAAAATTTAGAATCAATTTACATTTATACACCCATAATAGTGTTGAATAAAATGGTTATGGATGTTTATAATGGGAAATTAATGAACTGAAATAATAAATGGAGGAAATGGTGTAACAAAAACACATCTCACTCAAATAAATGCACTAAATTGATAAACAAATTTGAAATAATATAAAAGGAGTTTTTGAAAACTAATTTTTTTATTGAATATAATCATAGATTAGAATTTTAAAATCTCTAATTTTCGTCATAATAAAAGTTTGATCATGAATCATTGATTAACATTTTTACATAATTATGATGACATATACTATGTCAAATTAATTTAAAATGAATTGAAAAATTGAAAATAATATTAGATGTGAGATCATCCAAATTTAAAATATATTTTCGGTTGTCCTCCAAAACCATGGTATATGATTATTTTTTTAATTATTTACTATATTGTATTTGATGTATCATCCTTTTATCAGTTATTTATGGATATATATTCACAACCAGGGGAAATATATTTTCCCTATAAACCTTTGAAGCATGTTGGCTGAATATTTTTACCTATGGGATACCTTTTTATCCAAATTCATTATTAAATAATATTTTTCTATTGTGTCATTATTTTCCATAGACAAAAATATTGTATTTAAAACATATTTGGGAATAAATACTTCTAAAATACAAAACCTGAGGTTATTGTACTCATATAATATGCATTCTTCCTTTATCTAAATATGAATATATATTTGGAATATAATACATATTTTTTTTAAAAAAATATTTTATCATGCTTTTATGCATAACATTAAATTAATATAATAAAAAAAATTGTATATTAATATTTGGTTTTATAGACATGTCAAAATTATTGGGTTGACTACCATTTTAAAACATATTTCATGTTCTGAATGTATCACTCTTATTGTGCCCCATAATGAATTAGTTGAGAAATAAAATTTTTATAAACTATTATCATAATGTATTTCATGTATCTATAAGTATTACTATAATATAGTCATGAATTTTGATCCATGAAATTTAATCATCATTCCTATTCAAGTTTTTTGATAATTCTTGGGACACATTGTGAGATCCATATGAACCATCAAATATCAAATATAGTTATGGATAAAGTTGAATTGAGTATAAGAATATGAATTATGAATAATAAAAAAATTAATTACATTATTTTTAATATTATAATGAATAATATACATAATATTAACCACTATATTTAAATTTTTTTGTAAACAAATAATGTTATCATATTGTATTAAATTACAAAACCAAACTAGTTATTTTTTAATGTGATTATTAGTTTGAAAAATTATCTACAGAGGATATTTAATGTTTCTTATAAATTTATAACATAACATTACCCACCAAAAAGTTCTTTCATATATAAATCCACTAAAAAAAAATTTAGGTAAAAAAAATTCGCTTAGTAAAAAATATTTAAATTTAATTTTCCCCAATTAATGGGTACAAAATAGCTAGACCATCCATAATAAAATATAATAGTTTTTTATCATTATTATGTGATTTAATATAATTAATTATTAATGATATAATCATATTTGAAAAATATAGTTATAAAAAACTATCTATTTCATATAATGATGCATATTTGTCAATTACTTTAACAAATTCACCAACCAATAGTCCTGTACTTTGAGATTATGAATTATATTACCTTGTATTCTCCAAATAATATAAAAAGTTATATAAATATTTTTATAGTAGTTTTTATGTCCAAAGGATATTAGTAAAATGGTAAAATGTGGGGATGTAAGGGGATATAACATTTAATCATAAAAAATCATAATTAAGGATATTATTAATCCAAAGAGATGTGAACAGACATTGGGGAGCCTGTTTTTCTATAATGAATATCAAATGGATTAAAATATATGTGTAGTATATGATTTAATATTCTACTATGAAATATAAGATCAATATAAAAAAGATATACTTAATCAAAGGAGAAAATATTTGAAGAAAATATAGTCATATAAAAACTTGGAAGGAAAGTATTATTTTTAGTCAATTTTAGGGGATAATCATTCTCAAAACGAAATGTGGGAATTTGAAGATTATGTTTTTACACATTATCATATTACAAAATTTTCTATAAAAATTTAATATTTTGAGATAAAAACTCCCTTGACACTCGCTAATTGAATATAAATTTTTTAAATGTTTTTTATAAAGTGATTATGTTTATTTAAAAATTTCATAAAAATGAAAAAATTACATTTTATCATTATGAATATGAAAACAAATAAATAGAAAGTGGATGAATGATAATAAAAAATATGATAGTTTAATAAAACTAATGTGAATAATATGAGAGATATTATTAAAAATATAGTAATGGGTATAGAGGGATTAAAGAGATATTATAGATAAATGGTTTCTTCATATTATATTTTTAGAAGTTATCATTATCTTTCCATTGATAGGTATTTATTGAAAAATTGGTTTTAGGGGAATTTATGTCTATAATAAAACGTTTTCACCTCTAATGGAATATCATTAGTTGATTTATATTTATAGTAAATATCATTGAGGTAAAAGTGTCATCATTCATCATAAAAAATGTTATAAATTATTAATAACAAAATTACAATGACATTATTTTATTATCACAATGAGTGAGGGGAAATTATGTGTCAATGATAAATAACATATCTATTTTTGGAAATTCCATCTCAATGAGGATTTTTTCATTGAGTTTCAGGCTATTACCATTGATATATCATAGGTATTTGGTTGATTATATTCATATATATTAATATATAATAATTACTCCACAATAAAATTCTCATAAAAAAATGTGGACTCATTAACATTGAAAATGATTTATATTGTTGTTTAAATATAAAATGGTAATATTTATAAGTAATATCCCAAATGGAGACATCCAAATGGTTTCATATATAATGTTAGATTTTGGAAATGCATATAAATATATTATTTCATCCCAATTATTTGGTATACTGTTAAAAATTCTCACAGTTACTCTTGAAACGACGCCATTTGAAACATTGTCAATGTAATATGTTTTTGGATGATATATAGTTGTTGTTTTATTTTGAAACATAATTTAATATATCATACCCCATGGTTTAGTTTAAAATTGGTTTACTAGTCACTCAATATGTCACATGGGTACCCTAGAATATAGAAGATGCATGTTTTAAGAATGTCACAAATTGAATGAGAATCGTCATTTGAAGTGTGTTTTTCCCCAACCCAAATTGAATCAAAGATGATAATTATAAGAATATATGTGAATCTATTATATATAGTTAATAGATTGATGTAATTGATATCCTATACAAAAAATATATTTTATAACATTAATAATTTTTGGGGAAACTCAATTATTTTTCATTTTTTTACTATCATTTGTCATGTAGGACATGTTTAATAAGAAAAATATATACATGTAAATAGTTAGGGTTCATGGAGACCAAGAGCCTGAACCTTTAAGATATCTTTTTTGGACCAATGTTTGCATGTCTTGGATATCAATGGAAAAACAAATTAGCAATGAATATTCATCCTCAAAACACAACTCAGAATGTCCATTTCATTTTGGGTTTTTCAAATATTTTTAATTAATTAAAAGTTATTTTTTAGATTTAATATTTATTTTTTCCTTTTGAACACAAGTCATGGAACATTCTAGTAACCATGGAATTAAAAATTATTTTAATCCATGGAAATATTGTAATGGGAGATAATAATATTTGGGAATTTAAGATGAATAACACAACCATTTGATGAATTATAAATGCTTCTGAATTAATAATTAAATTTATTTAAATTATAGATAAATCCCAAATCTTATATTTTTATTATCATTGTATAATATTTTATATTTTCATGGTTTCTATGAAATCACTTTTTATAACTATAAATTGTAAATATAAATGTACTTTTAAAATTATGGATTTTGGACAAAATAGATTATTCCAAAATTTAACAAAATAACATAGCATTGAAAATAGATACATTTAAGATAGATTAATTAAATTGAGTTCTATCAATTGTTTTTAAAGTGTATTAGATAAGACATGGAATCCTATATCTTATTGGACAAGTGATTCCTATAATAGCGCTATCAGGTTCGCAACACATCAGTTCCAAGTTGAAATAATTGTATATAGGTTTGATAAATTTAGATGAGGGGAATGTTTTCAATATTTTAAATATTGGACCTCATATATGAATCATCAAAAATAATGGAACATAATTTTAATTTATATTTTTTTAGGTTATGTAAAACACTATAGAGATTAATGATACTTAATTTATTGAAACTATAATTTATTATGATGGATTGAATGTCATGAAATTAATATGGTTCAATGTCTAATTTTATGAAATCATTACTGTAATGATTAAATTTAATACCCTCAAGGGAGATAATATGTCTTAAATATGTCCCAATAGTAACCATCATGTGTTAGTTTTTAAAATATAGCATAATATTACAATTTACACATTTAATTAACATCATAGAGGGGAGTAAAAGAGGGGATGTAATATATCACTGTAAATATTAATTTCTTCAATTAAAACCTCCCTATAATACTCCATTATGTTTTAAAATATACCAATCATGGACATATTGAATGGAATAAGTATATAGAAAATGAAAAAATACATTCTGTTATATGTTCAGGTTTTAAAATGTCATGTTTTTTTATTTTATCTTGGTACTTAAGTGAATCACTGATATGTAAGTATTCATTGTATCTAAATTGAAATAAATAATGATAATTTCATCTAATAATTATATTATTTTTTGTGAATTTATTTTCATAACAATATGTCAATATTTTATCATTAAAAGTTTTATAATAAAAGTGAAAATGAAATTTATTTTTCATTCATATAGTGTCCATTTCTCTATTTTAATTGTCCGGAAATGTGACACTACCTTCATTGGAACAAATTGAATCAGAATATACCACTCACTATCAGATAAAGGGTATAAAATACCACATTTAATAATCATATTGATTTCACCATTTATATAATAAATTATTTGTTTATTTATTCAAACATATAGTAATTAAATAGGATTTTATTATTCATATAGGTATATATTTTTTATGTATAAGGGATGAATAATACCTATTATTCCATATAGGGTTTATCATTAGTCATTTATATTCCTCAAATAGATGAAAAAGTTTTCATTCTCAAATTCCATAGTGAGAAATATATTTTATTATATGGAAGCACAGATCATGGAATTTTGTTTCATACTTTAAATTTTTTGGAAGGGTTATTATATCATTTTATTTATTTTTGGGATAATAATTATATGAATAAAGGATAATATTCATGTTGTTTGTGGATTATTTTTTAAATTTATATTCATGGATGATCATAAATGATCATATGAGACCAAAGAAATGAATGTGTTTTATAGTACATTATTATTAATTAATATGGTAAATAGAATACAAATTCTATCATCACTATATTTTACTTTTTTTATGGGGCATTAATTCTTTGAACATTCAATATCATTTGTCGAGACAAGTGAGAAGGCCAATGGATCAAAAAACTCTCTATGTGTTTTTAAAATAATGGGACGAAAAATATAACTTGTTTTCAAATGGGTTTTTAGGGATTAATAAATATTGAACAAGGAATTTTTGTTAATAAATTATAAAAATGGGATTATATTACAGTATTTTATTCTATAATATATAAAAAAATTTCTTTATGACCCAAAAGTTTATAATTAAGATTATTCACCATCCATATTTGGTAATTATATATCATTGGGGAAGAATATTACATTAAAAAAATTTGGACAATATATATTATTACTTCAAGAAAAGAAATTTTCATATTTTCCATTTGAAAAGATACGAAAATTAGTTTGGATGAACAAGATCACTGAATAGTTTATATATAATTAGACTTGACATTAATCTACAATCCTATGTAAATTAGTTGATCGTAAAGTTGATATATTCTTATTTCTTATAAACATGTGTTGGTATAAGATCTCAGACATTTATATAAATTTCTCAAGTTTATTTGGGGGTACAAATTTTCCAAGTTTTGAGTAATTTTTTGGATTTTATATTGTGGAGTTTTTATGTTCAATAAGATAATTTGGGAATGTGATGACGTAGTTACCTATTGGTTACTAGTTTTCATAAACCATGCACCCATCACAAAAAACAGTGAAAACCCAGGTGGAGGAAATTGTCAAGTATAGTATAGGGTTTTGAAAATTGTATACTCTAAAAGTAGAAACTATACACCTTCCCATAAGAATATGGCCATGGTTTGTAAAATATTTCACCCTTACCCAATAAACTATTCATATGGATATAATTAAAACTATAATTTTATTAAAAAATATCCAAACCATGGAATTAAGTCCAAATCAATCCCAACTAGTCAATACCATTTTCAGTTTATTTTAGAGGCACACAGTTGAATTTTTAAGGCTGCAAGCATTTTTCATTAATTATTTCAACCCTAAATTGAAGTGATGAACTGTTTGAGTATGTAGTTACTTCCCATTTATATGTCTCTATCCTCTAAAACAATTTATAGATAAATGGATAATGTTTTATACATTATAAAAACGTTTTTTGAACTAGACATATGTTTTATGGATCAAATGTTTTTGTTGTTATTTCTATAATTTTATTCAAGATGTAATTGAACATCAAGATTAGGGTTATTTTAAAAAATTGGATAATTCTATTGGTGATAATTTATCAACGATTTTGTGGTAGGTGGTTTAAATTCCAATCTTATTGTCATTATTATATTTATGTGAATGCAATTGTTATAATTTTAATTTTCATCATTTGAAAACATCATTGATAATTGAATTGATTAATTTACATAATATGTGTTGATGATTTAGATTAATTATTATAATTGATGTTATGACTTGAAAAAAATTATTTTTTAATTAATTAATATGATATTGGGGATAATGAAATTTAATGTGATATCAATATAAATAACTAATGAGAGTTCAAGATCATTGAATTGATTTGAATTATTAATTTTTTAATTTATTATTAGCATATTGAAGTTGTGTGTAGGATTAATTAATTTTAATATTAATAAATAGAAATCATTTTCATTGAGTACTAAAATATATATTTTATGATATCCATGTATATTAATCATAAAACACTTTATGGTATACCACATAAAAGAAATCTTATAAGGGGTGGGGTAAGATTCTCAATATTATAAGCATAAAAAATAAGTTATCCATATTTTATATGAATAATCATATTTTATATTGAAATTACTATATGAATTTTAAAATAAAAAATGAAAAAATATTGTAGAAATAAATTATGATCAAATAAATATATATAAATAATCACAAGATCCCAAATTTTATCTAGAGATATTATAACTATTCAAAAAATCATATGGAATTCAATAACTAACATCATATTAGGAGGATGAATAATTCTATAAATGTGAAACATAATGTCAAGATAATTTTAAAAAAAGTTTAAATCTATGGGTTAAAACAAATATAATCTTGCCAATATTTTTTTCATAAGAGACCATTAAATATATCATATGGATATTAAAAACTATTAACCACTCATTACATATTAATTCTTCTGCATTTCTCATATTAATGGGGTGATCCATAATCAATAGCAACATTTTAATAAAATAAATGACATATTAAATGTTAATACACATTCAAATCAAATAAAAATTAATAAAAACCATCCATATTAATATGGTAAATGATTATAAAATTCTACATCCTCATCCCAACATGTCATAAAACATACAGTTTAATTATATGTATGATATCAAACCAACGTTTCCCTAATGGATCCTAACTAAAATTATATTTTGATTTCGTTGATAAATTTAAATACTACTTATATGTTATTGAAATAATTTTTGTCCAAAATAACAATTATAATTTAAATATTAATTAAAAAACATTCAAAATGTATTTAGAATATACATTTCATTGAAAATTAAAATTCATATCATGTAAAATAAAATTTAATGAATTAATTTATCATAATGTTGTAAAATACAAATCAAATTTTTCATATTAAAACACATATTCCTATCACTTTTTCGATAAAATATAATGTGTAATTATTTGGAAAAAAACATCTTTTTTCCTATAATATTTTTTTAAAAGTAAAATATGTGTAAAAATATATTTAATAAATCCTTTAGATAATTTTAGGTAGATTTTAAATTTTAATTGAGACAATTGTTTTTAGGAAAACTGATTTTAAACCACTAAATAAATGATTTCAGAGGTACTAGAAAAAAATTTCAATAAAATTTAATGTACCAAATATGTTAAAAGTGGAAAAATTACATGAATATTTCATGACAAAATAGATAGAATGAAAATATTTTTTCATGATAGAAATAAAAAATTATTCTCTTAAGGAATAGTAAAACATAAACAATCATCAATAATAATGAAATTATGGAAATTAACACCAGACACATTGGAAATTTTTAAAATCAAAATCCCCATTAAAATAAAATATAGTAAAACCCTAAATACCATGTTGTGAAATGTATTCATGATTTAAAATATTAAAAGGATATGTAAATAAAATTTATAAAATAATTTTTGTTGAATACATAATACGCCACATGGATGTATATGATTCTGTAAATCCTATATAAAAAATATAGAATTATTATATATCTATTAAGAATAATAATCTTATATATATTTCAATATTGGAAAATATAAAATCATTTTCCCCTATTTTGTAATTAATATTTGATTACATTCATTAATCTTGGTGTTAACTGCCTTGTTTTCTCATGTGTGTTTTGTCATGATTTTTTTTTCATACACAAGATATAGTTACAAAATCAATATTATGATAATAATGATATAAATATTATTATTTTAGTAGACATATCCTTATATCCATTCCAAATATTTGGACATAGAAAATTATTCAGATCGCTTCTTGGAGATGCTCGGTCATATGTACACATGACCAAAAATATCATCCATTGTTAATGGATAAATAAGATTATGACATAGTAATTTTGAATAATATTTAAAATTTCATATATATATATATATATATATATATATTAAATAAATTTAGCAATATATCTATCCATGTAATGTGAGACTAATGTTTTTTTCACATCACTATGGGAGGCAGTAATCCTTCGTACACATGGAGGATGTTATAATATATTAAATGGAATGGAATATAAGAATTTAGATGTGATATTATAACTCAAGGTGTTTAATTATAACATAAATTAAATATATATTTATTTAATCTATCATTATATAAAACCATGAAATGTTTTAATGTTACAATAGTAACATTGGTTTTTGAGGTGGAATTTCATCATACACATGATTGATGCTATTGTATCCCATATGATAGAAGTAGAAATGGGAAAATATTTTTACATATATATAATAACATGGAATTATAAGAGAAATATTTTAGTAATTCTGTTTTATGTATTAATTGTTTTTATGAAAAATTATATGAGATCCAGTCTTATGAATATTAGGTGATTGATTCATGTAATGATACAATTATTAATTTTTATTGCATGATTCGACACAAAATTTATCTATTTATTCTATTTTTGGATTATTTTGGGGGTAGATGTATTTATAAAAAAATTCAATCTAAATTCAATATTTGTATCTTTTAAAAAATTCTAATGACTCCCACATCAATAATAATCTGTAGCCCATCTTTCAAAGGCATGTAGTCAAATAGTGTTTTAAACACAATAGAAATTTGGACCTCACACTAATTTCAATGATGGGACGTATGTACCATCATTTACATTGGGTATAATAGTTTCATATTTGAATACAATATTTTAGATTTAATATATGTTTTTAAATATCATCCAAATCAAGATACATGACATGTTACAGAAATATAGTGTGTGTTTTTCATTCCATTTTTAATGCAATTGTGATCATATTAATTGGATAAATTTTTTTATATGAGGATAATGATCTAGTTCGTATTATTCTACTCTAAAGGGTTTATTATTATATTTTTATTCCATATAAATAAGAACATTTTAGTATACATCTATCTAGGAAGATAAATGAGGTTTTTTGTAAGGCATTGATACTTTATACAATATGAAATACACAATGATTATAATAGGATAAAAAACACATATAGTTCATTTGAACCATTCAAAATATCTTCATGGGGGAAGGAAACATACAAGTTCAATTGAAAAAAAAGGTATGGTTCTTCTTTATGGGTGAAGTATCATGTAACTAAATGGGGAATAAAAATTGATGTTTCCCTAAATGGGGGTGACATATGACCCGAGTTTTATGATAATTGAAAATACATATCGCCACATGATCTATGATTAGTGTGAGAAGTAAGGAATAAAATGGAACTATCTCATTACATATCAATATGGGACTTATCAACAAGGGATGTCATAGTGGGGTGTTTGACACAGAGATAATGATTTAAGAATGTGACCAGATTATCATATTCATAGAATAAATCATTGTTCTATTAATTCAATTATCATCTCAACATATGGATAGATGAGTAGGTATAGTAAACCTATAAGGGATTTTAGGTCACATAAGATTGTGTAACTATGAAATGTAGAGACATACAATGATGCGGATGTCAATGAAATCTCAGAACTTATTATGGTGTCCTACATACATTTTTTTTATTTTATTTATATTTATCCTTGTTTAGTATGGGATAGTTATAAATATTTATAATAAACATGGTTATTATGTCATGGTTTGTTTATTAGATGTGTTTTGAGTTCCTACCAAACAATTTCTAAGTATCATACTGACATATCACTATTATTTTTTCTAAAATAGATTACATGTATAAGTTTTATTTGCATGATTGATTTATATATTTGATAGTTATTTCACATGATTTGGTAGGAATGTCTGGAGGAATGTTGGTTACCTTACTGTCCCTGATGAGGGAGTCTGGGTGATCAATGAATAGTTATAAAAGGGTTTCATGATATCAATGTTTTCATTTATGAATTATTCCTTGTGTTGTGAATCAAATTTCAATATTACATTTCAGAACGTTTGGGTCATTTCTGGTGGAATTCTCATTAATTGGTTGAAATTGTTGTAGGAAGTCTAAGTATTTGGTCGACATCTCAAAAGACTTCTCAAAAAATGGCCTATATATCATGGTTATATATAATGATACAAATAAGTCATTATTGTTACATTATTCCTTCACATGATAGTTATCAAATCTGTCTTTGCACAATACATTATTACTTTTTAGACTTTATTATATATGTGCCTCCATTTTCATCTTGAATTAGCATGTTTTGGTTTAATGAGAACAAGTTGATATGCAGAAATTCATTTTTATAACAAGGATGACCGATTAGAAGACCTTAACATTTCTAAATGTAAATAAGGTGAACAAAATATTCATGTCCTATGATCCCTTAGGCCAATAAATTTATTTTTTCTGGTTCAAATGCACTTATTGTGGACATGATTTCCATTCAATGAAGTCTTCTGATCTATGATCCAATAGGTATGACTTGTGTCACATGTTTGTTGTAGTTATATTTATTTTCATGATTGGGATGAATTTATATTTATTTACACCCTAATTCTATTCATCCTTTCATAGGTGATATATCATATCTACGAGATGGGGTAAGTGGTGTTATAACAAAATAAACAATACATGATCCTACCGTAGTTCATTCATATTTTTTCATGAGAATCATTGTCCTTGAGAACACATTTTCATTACCATATTTATTCAAACCATGTCTTATCTATGTTTTTTTGAATGATCATGGTATCAACTCAAATATAACATTTACCCTTTAACCATCATGTCTCATATTTTTTTGAAAGACCATGATGTATGTTTAAAGGTTTCTATGTGATTGAGGATGACATATTTGGGGTTATAACAGTACGATCATTTCAAACACAACTATTACATCTTTGAATATGATTATTCAATAAATAACAATATGATTCATTCAATAAACATAAAATTTTAAAGTCATTGGGGAATATATATATTTCTCCAATTGTATAAATGATCTTCAATATATCCCATAATTATCTTCTCACATATTACTCCACTTAGGCATACCATACCAAAATTCATTTTCATTAATTGGATTTTGAAACATAAGAATGTGTGGGATAAAATGAGAAATAAGGATAAACATAAGAGATATAAATCCATGATCATAGTAAAGTGTATGACATATATAAGGGTATGTGATCTGGTACATAACATATGATGTTTATACCCAATCATTCTTAGATCATAAACATGAATTAGGTCATAAAAACTATCATTTATTGATATAAGGACCATAATAGTGAAAAAACATAAAAAAAATCATGAATCATATGTTAATGTGATAAAAGTTTGGAACAATAAAAAATACATAAAATTGTTTTATATTTAAATTTTACCAACCAATACCGTCATAATTTTGAATTTTTACACACTTTTTTCCCTATAATAGATTAGGACTGATCTATTTTTCATAGTGGATAAAGAATATCAACATGGTTCCCATTTTCATGTATTGATATATAAAAAAATACCCATTTCATAGGAGGGATTTATCGTTACCAAACTCAACATAATAAAATCTATACATTTGAGTTACATAAGTTCATAAATCATTGATCATATCAAAATCCATTAAAATAAACATGTTTCATACTAATTTCATCAGGTCTTTAGACATGGATAAATAAATAGACTTATAAACACCATGTCCTCATAATCATAAACAATCTTGATAGTGAAGAATAAATTTATTCTCGTATAATATCCTTATTAAATCATATATAACCTCAAAGAATGTTGTCTTAGATGGAAAATAAAAATGAAAAATATATTAAAATAATTCTTGCAAAAAACAACCTTTCTATTTTGAAATCATTTTTTTGAGAAGCCACAAAATTGTAAATTTCTTAAAATTTATTTTAAAATACACTTTTAAGAATTTATTTTCTGATTAAAAACATTACTGAATCATGACTGTTTGATTAAATTTTCATAAAAAATACGTTAAAATAATTATTTCTATTTTTTTTGAAAACTCAAAAATTACCTTTCTGGAAAATGATACAAATATTTCATTAAATTTATTTTGTAAAAAGTAAAAGGCTATAAAAATTTAAAATAAAAAAATATGAATATAGAAAACAAATTGTAATCATTTTTATTAATAATTATAATTGAATATAAATATTCCCAAACAACAACTTCAAAAAATGAAAAATAATGATAAGATATTTAAATAAACCCTTACCGAATATGTCACCTTTGACACAAGTTCTTTGAAATAATGATCAGTACATTAATCTTCTAAATTTCTATTCCTTCATTTCATTCGAGTACTTCTTGATCTCTTACATTTTGATCTTCATTGAAAACTACTGACAACAAATAGAACCTTATACACCAAGTGGTCCCAACAATAATCCATGAGTTAAAAACCTTGTTATAGTACAAAAGAATATAGATTTCAAAAATTCATTGAAATCCATTTCATTAGAAATCAATACTCACTAAAAATTCTATCATAATATATTATGTTCACTCCCCAAACAATAATTTATTGTGTCTTGTTTCACTCCTAATTTAATAATTTTAGATTTGTTTCATTAATGTATTCGGTTGACAAACCATACTAGCTGAAATTCTTTTTGTAGATAGTCATCATAACCCAATGCATATGAGGGATATATTATTTTCTTCCCACCAACCACTTAATTAAAATCATACATATATACTCAACATGACTACAGATAATTCATCTTATCATAACCCATGATAATAAAAAAGGATTCATAATCATTTCATCATTTCATAATTTCTTAGCCAATGAAAAATAAATGGGATTTATAATTTCATTGAAACATGGAATGAAATTGGTTTTATAGAATCATCTATAAATCATCATCAAATTCATCCATCAAAAGGAAAAGTGTGCAGGGTATAATACGATCTTATACTCATTAAATAAAAAAGAATGATCATTTAATGGAGTCATTAGGAAAATTAATTTAAAATATCACATATAACATATAATGAAAATAATACCACTTTCATTTTGAAAGAAAGTATTTAAAATATTAAACATTATAAACTATTAATGAACCTATTTAATTCCAATAAAAACATAGAAAATTTTAATTGAACCAGAAAATAATTTAATTTTTATGATGGTGGAAAATAATGTTCAGGAAATTTATATAAAATCAAATAATCCATTATAATTTCCAGTAAATATTGAAACATTACTTATTTAGAAAACAACAAGAAATATTTTTTTAATTTTTTTCCAAAATTTAAAATGTTTTTGTAAAATATATTAACAAATAATTGAAGTAAAATGTTATAATTAATGAAATTATTTTTAAAATACATGGACATGAGATAAAAGGATTTTATACTGAAAATAGAATATAAATCAATTTTTTTTTGAAAATATTATTTCAGTCTAATAAATATATAAATACAAGAAGAACAAAACATGTAATATAGAAAAATAAATATAGGTTAATATTATATATAATTTTATACATAGTTAAATAATGAGATTTGTTCATATAAGTCTTACAACAAACTATATCAATATATGGTGAGATTGTAACATAGAAAAAATGCATCAATTTTTCAATACATTAATTGAATTTTAACCTTTTATATTAAATTTTAAATTAAAATAAATAAAATTGTAATTAATTTTCATATATATAATATCATATATGATAATATTATGACATTTAAAGGCCCATTAGTTAATAATACCTTATAATAATAATAATTTCATGTTATAATTATTTAATTTAATTCATATGAATTTCAATATGGTAGTTATAGTAAATTAAAATTGATAAATGTTAAATTATATTAATAATATTAAAAATGATATAAATATAAAATAACTTAATTATATATATAATTACATTCATCCACGAAAGTTATAGATTTAAAAATAAATGTCATCGTTCATAGAGAGGGTAATCCAAATGTTCATTAAAATGTAGTTTTATATTTTTAAGGATGGATGGGAAGAAAGGGAAAATAATTCCCCTTTCCAGGTGTATTATCATATAATATATATCTTATATATTCCAAAATAACTTCCTTATTAGAATCTATATAACGCCCAATTGGAAAAAGGATCACATCTCACCATGGAGGTAGTATTCAACACATACGCATGACTGACATTATCATTTTCCAACATATTAATTGTATCTATACCTGGATGTTGTTGTCTAACATATGCATGAGGGATAATTTTACATCATATTTGATGGAATAAGGGGAGGATATTGGATAATCCAAGATCATAAATGAATCTCACTATTTTTATGATACATAATTTATTATATTATTATGAATACTATATATTTAGAGTAATTATAGTAATTTTAAAATTGATTGGGGTTAGGAAGGATAATTTTTTATCATTCGGTTGGACAGTTTTTGGTCCATTATTAAAAATCTGTTTAATTTTAATTTAAGAATTTAAGAACTATAATTCTTGGATGGGGTGGTTTAAAAAAAATTATTGATTTGTTGAAGTAAAATGAATAATTACTAGAAATAAATAGATTTGAAATGTGTCCATTTAACGGCGGGGTTGATGACACAATTGGAATATCATGAAATATTAAAATATAATAAATCCATTCCCATGAAAAATTCATAAAATGTATATATATTAAAATTAAGTATAGTATATGATCGAAATATTCACCAAAATATATATGTATTCATGTTTAATTAGAAAACATACATTAATCTTCTAGTCAAACCCCCTCGTAAACTAGTATCTTCCATAATCGTGGTGATTTCTACTACTTCTTCTAATAATTATTAAAAACTTATTGGGGCCTAATTTATAAATTATTATATTAATATTAAAAATATCTAATAAGATACAATAAATTATATCACTAAATTTTCATAAAATTAAATCCAAATTAAACGCACAATATTCAATGAAAAATGATATTTATGAAAAATATGGTTTTCTTAATAATAAAAGTTTTTATTTACAAAACCCATATAAATTTAAAAGAGATGTATATAAATGATTATTAATATTATCCAGGAACTTATTTTATGAATATTTACATTCTAATTAAATACTTATGTTTGTATATTATTTAAAATGAAATGTTAATATTCAAGAAAAATCTATATTTTTTAATAATCATTAAAAAATTATTATGTTAATAAAATTATAAAATATTAACTCTATCATAATTTTTAAATTTATATTCCACTAATTTAATTAATTTTGTTCAAAAAAATATTTATTTTTAAAACATTTCTTTCATTATTTGTCTCAAAAAAATGTAAAAATTTTTTTTTTGAAGGAAATTGTATTATTATTGAATGTTAAGACATTCCCATTTTTTCAGCTTTTATAATCTTTTATTAATGATATTAAATTTGTAGTTATGGCTATTAACTTTACCAACTTTATTGATATGTTATAAATTTATACTATATTATGGTTTATATATAAATGGGGGTTTTTTATCGAATTCTTTCAAATAAATTAAATTTATTTAAAAAGGAATATAAAATAAAATATTAGGTTGTTATATGTTTTATATATTTTCCCATAGAATTAATATTTTTTAATTTTTTTATTATAAATTATTGATTTTATTGGTCACTTTATCATTCATACATAATTTATATACATGATAATATACCAAGATTGATAAAATATATATTTTTATATGAGTAAAAACCATTTTTTTTAGAAATACACTCTTTCAATGAAAAAATTTATTTTATAAATCCATGAGTTTTCAAAAAAAATTATTTTAATTATTTGTCATTAATAAATATTATTTGTAAAAATATAAATTGTAATATAATTTAATTATTAACAATAATTTTTTAAAATCTCCAAACATTTATTCGGTAATGAAAATGATTATATATCATATAATGACTCATATTTGAAATTGTTATTATTAATATTAATTTTTTTTTAAAAAAATATAAATATATTTTTAAAATCCACCCTTTCAAATAATTCAGTGGTTAGTATTTCATAGTGTTATGAAACCAAAATATTTTTTAGGTAGAATAATTTTTAAGAAAATGTTTTCTATATTAGGACATCATAATTTTAGAAAATGTGTTTTAATAATTACTATAAATGGAATAAATTACAAATAATTATATATTCCCTCTAAATTTTTTTGAATTTTAATTTATCAGAAAAATTTCAGAAATCTAAAATGAATAAACTCATATATATATATATATTATATTTTTTTTATTTAAAAAAATAATATTTATCAACATAGCCCACATAAAAAACATCAATGGATTTTTTTAATTATTTTACAAAATATATTAATAAATTAATTTAATCTAATTAACATTGGAGATAATTATTTTCAAATACAATAGTAAATTTAATGGTTTATATTTTTATATTACACAATATAAAAAACATGTATTTAGATATTTTTAATTATGTTCATTCTAGTTTTCTATAAATACCCCCAACATCTAAATACTCTTCACTCCAAATCATTTTTTTCATTATATCGACATTATTGTCAAGAGGGAACATTATAAAATTCCACATTCAAAATTTAAAACATCCTGAAATTACACATTCATCATTTAAAACAACATATAATTCCACATTCAAATTTCAAAATTTGAATTACAAAATCACTCATCGAGCCCCGCACCTTACTTGAATTGAAGTCACTCAACGCGAGATTCATCATCATCAATGCTACTCATTAACATTGACACCATCAGTTCCGAAACCATCGCACCACTCTAGTTACACCGAATCATCAACGAATTTGAAAAAATCATAAACAACTATCACAAGAACACCATCATGTGTACCTCGGAATCCCTGAGCCAAAAAACATGACTCTACATCATGAATCCCTCTAACATAATCCACCATGACAGAACTAGAAAACCACACAATGATCAATAACTTGAACATGAAGAAACAAATACCCAAAAAACATAAAACATTAGCATTGTGATCTACAATATAGAACCACCGCAACACATATCGAAACCTGACATACCTCTTGGAACATTATAGACCAAAAAATGGAACATTCTAGAGCCTCCTTGTAACAACCATAGAAGACCGACTAGTAGAGTAGTGAGGGGATCATAATGTCAGAGAATAGTTTGAAATGAACAGGGATACACAATAGAGACATCTGCTAGAGGACCACTAACTCAAACTGATAAAGAGGAGCATAGACAGAGGGAACAAACTAGAAAATGTATGAGGATAGACGATCTTAAGAGAAAAACTAAAACTACGGGACACTAAACCAACTAAGGGAAATAAATCCACAAAAACGCATCTCATCTTTACTCATAAGATGTATGAGCTCTCTGATGAACATAGGGTAATCACCTTGTACTAACATATATTCAATGTTTAGTGAAGTATATGTATTTATCCTACACTCATAAATAATTTCAATAATATTTTTATATAAAAATTGACTCTTATTATCTAAGGGGAATCAAAATTCTTATTAATGAAATGAATGAGATGGGTGATCCTCAAATTATATTTCTCTCTAATGCGTTGGTAAATGTGTTATCTCATGAGATTCCATGCTTGGTGATAATGTAGTTATCCAAGGAAGAATATATTGTTCTTGAAAAATGTTTATCCTTTACCTATGCATATAATCCAATGTTTAATTGTAAATACATCTTCTAATTATTCAATAATGTTTCCATAATATTTCAGTATTAGATGATAATGATTCTAAACGTTTTTTTAATTATTTAATTAATTTATACTAACCTTTCTGAGATTATAATATCTTAATCATTTATTTTTCTTTACTAGGGTTTATATATCACCCATATGTTATATACATCAATAAGGTATGACATGTAGTGTTAGAAGATACATGGGATATAATGGGATCTATGGATTTTTAAACAAAATTCATTGTATACCTATTTCATGTTATTATGTTATGTATCTAATTTCACAAAGACATTAGGCCTCTTAATCTGTTGAAATTTTATTATGTATATCATTTTTTAAGAAATTAAAAAATGTGGTGTAAATGGATTTGGGATATTATAAACATTTCATATACACTGTTATCTAAAAATGATTTTTTAGAAATTTAGAATCACATATAACCTTTCAATAAAAATCATATTTATAATTATCTTGAAAAAATATATAAAAAATATTAACACCATTGAAAACAATATGGATTATTTGAAAATTATATAGAACATAACATATGTAATAGAAATATCTTTATTCTCACATTTTTATGACTCTCTAATTAATATATTCATAAAAAGGGTTTTGTTGTACATATTCCATAAAAAACTAATTGGGAGACAAGAATTCTAGGCTGAATAGATGTTTCACAACTAGGTATCAATTAAAATGTTAATATCCTCTTTTATAATTTTACAATATAATTTTTTAGAACAATATTTCTTTCATAATTCTTGAATCATCTTATTTGGTAAGGGTGGGATATACCTTTTGAGATTCTATTTATTTCCTCCCAATATTTATCTTTATAAATGGGTTTTAAAAAATACTATCCATCCGTAAATTAAAAATACATTTCCTGGTTTATATTTTTTATTATAATATGAGGAATCTATATAAATGATAACATGGGGCTGTTTTATGTTAATTAATATTACAACACATCATTTTCATAGGGATTTCTTTAGTACTACTAATATATTCAGTTCACTGGGGAAAATTTATTTAATTTTTTTCTAGTGTGTTGATATTTGTGTTACAAAAATTATCTTCCTTACAAGGTGTGGTGAATATAGTATTAGTTGGTGTAAAATCATATCATAATAATTTCAATTTTATTGAAGAGAATTTTATAATGGGATTAATGTTGTTATGTTTGAGTTTATTTTGGATAACATAGTAGATTTATTAGATTTTATTTATTATTATATTTTTTATATAGATAAATATTCATATACTGGAAAAACATGAAAAAAATCTGTAAATATATCTATTAGCACACTATCTATCTATATATAAAAAAAAGTTTCTTACAATGAATCAATTACTATATATACTAATTGAATTATTTTTTAATGTCAGTAAATTATATTTTTCTTATACTTATAGAACAACCTTGATCTTCAGATAATATATTCCACTATTATGTGAAATAGTTGGAGAAGCACATTCAATATCTACACGAACCTTACAGTACATATATTAGGTTTTCAAGATACTGAATCATTTATCACAAGATATAACTACACAAAATATCATTTTTTCATGAATGTATATTAATTGGGAAAAATTCACATATACCTTCTATGAAAGTAGTCTATAATAAATATATTTCAAAAAAACATAAAAAACATGCTGATGAAATTATTCGTTAGTGGGGATGGATCACATCCTATAGTAAATAAACCTATAATAGAAATATCCTTATAAAAATTTCTAACATGAAAATAAATAACTATTCCTTAATAAATGGGATCTTTTAATTTCATATTATTTCCACATATTTATTCAATTAGTGAGTATAATATTTAATTTGATTTCACTATATATTTATCCTATATATAATCACTAATAATTCACCCATTGTGCTTATCTACCATTTTCCAGGTGATTTTTCTTTTCTCATTAATGGATCATTTTTCATAAATATAGTCCAAAAAATATGATACTTAAAGTATAGATCATGAATCCTACATTTCTATAAAAAACCATAGGTTTACACGAGTTATTTCATGGTCCTCTTCTATTAAAATACTTCATAGTGGTTGATAATGAAAATGATATATATCTTTGAAAATATCAAGGGAGATTGAAATGGGGTATGCAATATGGGAACATTAACTACACAATAGAAATTACAGATGATATATAATCGACCTTATTTTTTAAAATTTATTACCCCTCTATTCATATATTCCAAAATAATATAAACATGTAAAATCCATAATTGTTTGTTTTTATTATAAAAACAATCCCTTAATTAACCCAAATAATATTCTCTCATATACATTGTATTAACATAAGGTTCCATTGTAAAATTTTCACTTTCTTATTTCCAAACGTAACTAAAAATTTATAAGATACTAAATAAATAATATTAGAAATTTCATAAATACATATCTCATATTATTTCATTAATATTTAAAACATACCATTTTAATCCATAATAAAATCTTATAGGTGTAGTATCATTGGAATAATTGTTGTATAAGTTATTATTTTCATAATAGATCCATATCATCTTGTACTATGTTATTGATACCTAGAAAACACCAAGAACATATCACTCATTTAATCATTATTCATAATATGAGAAAATGATACAAAATAAATGATGAGATATAATTCATATTGAGGGATAACATGGGAGATTTCATGAGAATATATTATTGAGAAACTAAGACAAATGTTTGAAAACCATACCCTATTTATCAAATGTCATTATCTTAAAACTGGGTTAAATAATGATTGTTCATAAGTAATGAATAAAAAGGGATTTTATAAAATAATTGTAGGACACCAGGACACCCTGAGGGGGGAAGGGTGAATCAGGGTGTCAAATGTTTCTCCTAATGTGATGTATCTTTTCCCCATGTTGTTAGGAAAATATAAAACATGTATTATGGATATAATCAGCAATCAAACATTCAAATTCAATTAGTTAACAAAACACTTTTCCTTGGTTCACTACTAAGGGCTACATCCAAGGAGAATACGCTGACAGGTTGCTGGTCATACCTAATTCCATTATTCATTACAAGTTGTGGATTATAATGGTTCGGGAACAATCACACTATCCTAGGATCACTACCTTTATAAATATTTAGGGATAACTCATTGCGTCCCTCAAATCACTCTCATTGACTCCCCCTGGCTCACTGCCATTTTTGAATTCTCAGTCAGTTTATAGACGTGAGGTCCTCTTTAATATATTTTCATTGAAGTCTTTTCCTCTGTTTAGCACGAGACTCTGTTTGAATCGATGTCCGGAGTTGATGGTCATTTGTAATCAATCATCTACTTTAGTGCGATAGTTGAATGCAATAAATCTCATTCTTCTCTTCCTTAAATTCCCAATACCGACACATGAGTGTATTGTTATATTTCCCTCTCTCTATGCATATATGATTTTTGCTGCACGAATCATTCTTCTTCTATTCTAAAAACACAATGAGGGTGTTAACCACAGGTAATGTGTGTGCGGTACTATATCTCTTCGTAAAACCAAATGGTTCACTGTTCTTCTTTCATTGCAAAGAAGATTTGAGAGTGCTGAGAACCTGTCAAAGGCCTGCACAACCCCCAAAATATTTCACACCCCTTTCCTGGTTTCTTGCATGTAAAATTCAATCCTTGCACATAAAAATACTTTTTTGGCGCAAAAAAGGCTTTTCATGCAACACTTCTTTTTTGCGCAGAACTTCACATTTTCGCACAACAACTTCTTTTCTCACAACACTTCTTCTTTTCGCGCACCACTCAATACCTCAATTTTTCCACACGTTAGAGCTCGGGATTTTCTTAAGTGTCAAGACTCACGCAATGAGAGGTGTTTACCTCTTATTTATAGGCATTTTTGACCTTACGTGTAAAACCCCTTCCTGTGCGTAAAATTGTCTCTCAATTCCTTAGATTATGCACGACTTCTTTCTATTTGCACTCACCACCTGGATTTTTTATGCCCCTCATGACTTTTTAATTTTTTTTCATTATGAACATGAAGCCTCTCTTATGCGTAAAACATAAAATGCATATTTTGCGCACAACCATTTTTTCATGAAAAAGTTTTATTTTCCGTGCACATGGCACAAACATCTTCGATTTTTTGCACACCTATTCCCTTTAATGATTTTCATTATTTCTGATCGGAGAAAATTCATGCGCAAATAACTCACCCAGCTATTCCGCGAACAAAATATTTCCATGCGCATTCCCATTTTTTTTCATACAACTATGGTTTTTTCATGCATCTCATGCCTTTTCTATTTTTCAACGTTCTTATTCCGAAACACTGTTTACGAGAAAAACATCGCTCCACCATTTCGCACACAACACTATTTTTCGTGCACAACTCTCCAATTACATGAACAACCCACCTATTTAGTGCACCACTTCCACTTCGCATGCAAAACATTTTTCAAACAACCAATGTCTTCATTTTCCGATTTTCAGGCCCAAAAATTTTGCAAACACTAGGAAACAGTGCCACCATTAATATATGCTTTGTCCATAACCGTCATGCTTCTTTTATGTGATTTGGATTCTTCATCAATTCGTCTTCTTTCTTCAAAAAATCCACTATCGTGATTTATATCATTTGATAGACCATCTTTTGGATCATCATATTTTGGTATAATGTGTCACCTTTGACAGAAGTTCTTTGAAATAATGATTAGTACATTAATCATCTAAATTTATTTTCCTTCATTTTATTCGAGTACTTCTTGATCTCTTACATTTTGATCTTCATTGACAAATACTGACAACAAATAGAACCTTATACACAAATTGGTCCCAACAATAATCCTTGATTTAAAAACCTTGTTATAGTACATAAGAATATAGATTTTGAAAATTTATTGAAATCGATTTCATTAGAAATAAAAACTCACTAAAAATACTATCATAATATAATATGTTCACTCCCCAACGAATAATTTGTTTTGTATTGTTTCACTCCAAATTTAATAATTTTTGATATGTTGTGTTAATGAATTGGGTGGAAAAACCATACTAGCCAAAATTCATTTTGCAGATAGTTATAATAACCCAATGCACATGAGCGATATATTATTTTTTTCCCACCAACCACTTAACTAAAATAATACATATATACTCAACATGACTACAAATAATTCATCATATCATACCCCATGATAATAAAATATTATTGATAATTATTTTATCATTTCATCATTTCTTAGCAAATGAAAAATAAATGAGATTTATAATTTCATTGACACATGGAATGAAATTGGTTTCATAAAAACATCTATAAATCATCTTCACCTTCATTCATCCAAAGGAAAAGTGTGGAGGGTATAATAGGATCTTATACTCATTAAATAAAATAAATGATAATTTAATGGAGTCATTATGAAAATTAATTTAAAAGATCACATATAACATTTAAAGAAAATAATAACACTTTCATATTGAAAAAATGTATTTAAAATATTAATCATTACAAACAATTAATGAATCTATTTAATTCTTATAAAAACATAGACAATTTTAATGGAACCAAGAAAATAATTTAATTTTTATGAAGGTGGAAAATAATGTTCATAAAATTTATAAAAAATCAAATAATACATTATAATTTCAAGTAAAAATTGAAACATTACTTATTTAGAAAACAACAAGAAATAATTTTTTAATTTTTTCCCAAAAATTAAAATATTATTCAAATATATATTATGAAATAATTGAAGATAAATGTTGCAAATAATGAAAATATTTTTAAAATACATGGACATGAGATAAAATTATTTTACACTGAAAATAGAATATAGATCATATTTTTTGAAAATATTTTTTTAGTAAACTAAATATATAAATACAAGAAAGAAAACAAAATATGTAATATAGAAAAATAAATATAGGTTAATATTATATATAATTTTGTACATATTTATATCATGATATTTGATCATATAAGTCTTAATAAAAACTATATCAATATATGGTGATATTGTAACATAAAAACAATGCATCAATTTATCAATACTTTAAATGAATTGTAACCTTTTATATTAAATTTTAAATTAAAATAAATGAAATTGAAATTAGTTCTCATACATATAATATCATATATTATAATATTATAACATTTAAAGGCCCATGAATTAATAATACATTATATAAATCATAATTTCAAGTGATAAATATTTAATTTCATTTATATGAATTTCAATATGGTAGTTATCGTAAATTAAAATTGATAAATATTAAATTATATCAATAATATTAATAATTATATACATATAAAATAAATTAATTATATATATAATTATATTTGTCCAAATAAGTTATAGATATAAATATAAATGCCATCATTCGTGGAGAGATGATAATTTTGTATCATTCAGTTGGACATATTTTGGTCCATTATTAAAAATCTGTTTAATGTTAATTTAAGAATTTAGGAACTATAATTCTTAAATGGGGAGTACCAAAAAGAATTTTTTATTTAATTTTTTGAAGGAAAATGACTAATTACAAGAAATCAGTAGAATTGAATGGTGTCTATTTATCAGCGGGGTTCATGACACAATTGGAGTATCATAAAATATTAAAATATTATAAATTTGTTCGCATGAAAAATTCATCAAATGTATATATATTGAAATTTAGTATAGTATATGGTCGAAATATTCACCAAAATATATATGTATTCATGTTTAATTAGAAAACATACATTAATCTCTTGGTCAAACCCCTTGGTAAACTCGTTTCTTCCATAATCGTGGTAATTTCAACTATTGCTTCTAATAATTATTAAAAACTAATTGTGGTCTAATTTATAAATTATTATATAAATATTAAAAATCTTTAATCAGTTATAAGAAATTATATCACTAAATGTTCATAAAATTACATCCAAATTAAACTCACAATATTCAATGAAAAATGGTATTTATAAAAAATATGGTTTTCATAGGAATAAAATTTTTTCATTAAAATACCCAAATAAATTTAAAAGAGATGTATATAAATGATAATTAATCTTATCCAGGAACTGATTTTACCAATATTTACATATTAATTAAAAAATTATGTTTTTATATTCATTAAAATGAAATGTCAATATTCAAGAAAAATCTATATTTTTCAATAATCATTAAAAAAATATTATGTTAATAAAATTATAAACTATTAACTCTATCATAATTTTCACATTTATATTTCACTAATTAATTTAATTTTTTTTCAAAAAAAAATTATTTTAAAAAAATTTCTTTAATTATTTGTTTAAAAAAAGTAAAAAAATATTTTCTTGAGTGAAAATGTATTATTAATGAATATTAAGACTTTACCATTTTTAATCTATTATAATATTTTATTAAAGATATTAAATTGGTAGTTATTCCAATTATCTATGAAAATTTAATTGATATGTTATAAATTTATACTATATTATGTTTTATTTATAAATGGGGGGTTTTATCGAATGCTTTCAAATAAATTAAATTTATTTAAAAAGGAATATATAATAAAATATTGGGTTGTTATATGTTTTATATATTTTCCCATAGAAGTAATATTTTTTAATTTTTTTATTAATAAATTGTTGATTTTATTGCTAACTTTATCTTTCATAGATAATTTATATACACGATAATATACCAAGATTGATAAAATATATATTTTTATATGAAGAAAAAACATTATTCTTTAGAAATACATTGTTTCAATGAAGAAAATTATTCTATAAATCCATGAGTTTTGAAAATAAAAATATTTTAATTATTTATCATTAATAAATACTTTTTGTAAAAATATAAATTTTAATATAATTTAATTATTAACAATATTTTTTTCAAAGTCTCCGATAATTTATTTTGTAATGAAAATGATTATATATCATTATATAATGACTCATACTTGAAATTGTTATTATTAATGTTAATAAATTTTAAAATATATAAATATATTTGTAAAATCAACCCTTTGAAATAATTCAGCGGTTAGTATTTCATAGTGTCATGAAACAAAAATATTTTATATGAAAAATAATTTTTTGAAAAATGTTGTATATATTATGACATCATAATTTTAGAAAATGTGTTTTAATAATTACTATAAAAGGAATAAATTAAAAATAATTATATATTTCCTCGAAAATGTTTTGAATTTTAATTTATTAGATAAATTTCACAAATCAAAATTTATAAACTCATATATATATATATATTATATTATTTTTTTAAAAAAAATTATATTTATCAACATAACCCACATAAAAACCATCAATGGATTTTTTAAATATTTTATCAAATATAATAATAAATTAATTTAATCTAATCAACATTGGGGATAATTATTTTCAAATACAATAGTAAATTTAATGGTTTATATCTTTATATTACACAATATAAAAAACATATAATTAGAAAATTTTAATTATGTTCATTCTATTTTTCTATAAATACCCCCAACATCTAAATCCTCTTCACTCCAAATTATTTTTTTCATTATATTCACTTTATTATCAATAGGTAACATTACCAAATTCCACATTAAAAATTTTAAACATCCTAAAATTACACATTCATTATTTAAAACAACACATAATTCCACATTCAAATTTCAAAATTTGAATTACAAAAGCACTCCTCGAGCCTCACGCCTTACTTGAATTGATGTCACTCAATGCCAGATTCGTCATCATCAATGCTACTCATTAACATCGACACCATCATTTCCTGAACCATCACACCACTCTAGTTACACTCAATCATCAAAAAATTTGAAAAAATCCTGAACTACAATCACAAGAACCCCATCATGGGTACCTCAGAATCCCTGAGCCAAAAAAAACATGACTCTACATCATGAATCCCTCAAGAAAAAACCACCATGACTGAACCAAAAAATGACACAATAATAAACAACTTGAACATGCAGAAACAAAGACCCAAAAAATCATAGAACATTAGCATTGTGATATACAAGAGAGAACCACCGCAACACGTATCGAAACATGCCACACCTCCTGGAACATTGGAGACCAAAAAATGGAACATTCTAGAGCTTCCTTGAAACAACCATAGAAGACCGACTAGAAGAGAAGTGAGGGGATCATAAAGTCAGAGCATAGTTTGAAATGAACAGGGCTTCAAAATATAGACATCTTCTAGAGGACCACTAACCAAAACTGATAAAGAGGATCATAGATAGAGGGAACAAACTAAAAAACTTATGAGGAGATATGATCTTAAGAGAAAAACTAAAACTATGAGACACTGGACAAAATAAAGGAAATAAATCCTCAAAAATGCATCTCGTCTTCACTCTTCAGATGTATGATCATTTCGAAGAACCTAGGGTAACCACCGTTTACTACCATATATTCAATGTTTAGTGAAGTATATGTATTTAACCTACACTCATTAATAATGTGAATAATGTTTTTATATAAAATTTTTCTCTTATTATCTATAGGGAATTAAAAATTTTATTAATGAAATGAATGAGATGTGTGATCCTAAAATTATATTTCTCTCTAATTCATTGGTAAATGTTTTATCTCAGGAGATACCATGCTTGGTGATAATGTACTTATCCAACGAAGAATATATTATTCTTGAAAGATGGTTATCCTTTACCTATGCTTAAAATCAAATGTTTAATTGTGTATACATCATCTAATTAATCAATGATGTTTCCATAATATTTTAGTATTATATGATAATGATTCTAAACATTTGTTTACTTATTTAATTACATTATACTAACCTTTCTGAGATTATAATATGTTAATAGTTTATTTATCTTTACAAGGTTTTATATCTCACCCATATATTATATACGTCAATAGGTTACCACATTTATTGTTAGAAGATACATGGGATATAATGGGAACTATGGATTTTTAAACAAATTTCATTGTATACCTATGTCATGTTATTATGTTATGTATCTAATTTCACAAAGACATTAGTCCTCTTGATATTTTGAAATTTTATTATGCATATCACTTTTTAAGAAATCATAAAATGAGGTGTAATTGGATTTGGGATTTATTATAAACATTTCATATACACTGTTATCTAAAAAAATTTAGAATTTTTTAATCACATATAACCATTCAATAAAAATCATATTTATAATGATCCGGAAACAATATATAAAAAACATTAACACCATTGATACCAATATGGATTATTTTAAAATTCTGTAGTACATAACTAATGTAATAGAAATATTTTTATTCTCACATTTTTATGAGTCTCTAATTAATATGTTCATAAAAAGGTTTTTGTTGTAAATATTCCGCAATAAACTAATTGGGAGACAATAATTCTCGGCTAAATAGATGATTCACAACTAGATTTCTATTAAAATGTTAATATCCTCTTTTATAATTTTAAAATATTATTTTTTAGACTAATATTTATTTCTTAATGAATGAATCATCTTATTTGGTAAGTGTGGGATATACCTCTTGAGATTCTATTTATTTCCTCCCATTATTAATCTGTATTAATCGGTTCTAAAAAATACTGTCCATCCATAAATTAAAAAGTCATTTCATGGTTTATATTTTTTACTATAAATTGAGGAATCCATATAAATGTTAACATGGGGTTGTTTAATGTTAATAAATATTACAAAACATCATTTTCACAGGGATTTCCTTATAACGACTCTTATATTCAATTCACCGCGGAAAACTTATTTAATGTTTTTATAGCGTGTTGATATTTGTGTTACAAAAAATATCATCCTAACAAGGTGTGGAGAATATAGTATTAGTGGGTGGTAAAATTATATCATAATAATTTCAATTTTATTGAAGGGAATTTTATAATAGGAATAATGTTGTTATGCTTGAGTTTATTTTGGATAATATAGTTGAGTTATTAGATTGTATTTATTATTATATTTTTTATATAGATAAATATTCATATACAGGAAAAACATGACAAAAATTCCTTAAATATATCTATCGACACACTATCTATCAATATATAAAAACAAAACATTCTTTCAATGAATCATTTACTATATAAACTAATTGAATTATATTTTAATGTCAATAAATTATATTTTTCTTATCCTTATTGAACAACATTGATATTCAGGGAATATATTCCACTAACAAGTGAAATGGTTGGACATTCACATTCAATATCAACACCAACCATACAGTACATATATTAGGTTTTCATGCTATTGAATCATTTATCATAAGATATAACTACATAAAAGAACATTTTTTCATTAAATGATATTAATTGGGAAAAATCAGATATACCTACTATGAACGCAGTCCATAATAAATTTATTTCAAAAAAAATAAAAAACCAGCGGATGAAATTATTCGTTAGTGGGGATGGATCAGATCCTATAGTAAATCAACATATAAGGGCAAGATCCTTATAATAATTTCTAACTTGAAAACATCTAATTATTCTTTAGTAAATGGGATCTTTTAATTTAATATTATTTCCACCTATTTAATCAATTAGTGAGTAGAATATTTAATTTGATTTCACTATATATTGATCCTATATATAATCACTAATAATTCACCCATTGGGCTTATCTACCATTTTGTAGTTGATTTTTCTTTTCTCGTTAATGGATCATTTTTCATAAATATAGTCCATAATTGAATTATGTGATATAGTAAGAAAATAATATATAGATATACCCATAGTACCCATTGGTTGTATAATGCATTCATGTTTCTAATTACCTTATAAATATATTCCATCATTTATATCTTCCTCGCTCTATAAATATTATAGATTTATTATGAGTTTCACTTGATTTAAATTTCTCAGCACAGATATTAAATTGTCATGATGTATTGTATCATAAACTAATAGATAACATTATATTAAGACATAATCCACCATTCATTATAATTATAATAATTTTTTACTTGTAGAATACATTAAATTATTGATTATATATTGAGTATATTGTACACATAGAGACAATGTTTCATTGATAAATCTATCATCATATGTCTACATTATATGTGTCCATTAGATCACATCCATAATTTTGGATAAGTTTGAATTTTCATGGGAAGGATTTCTGAACATAATGAATATTAAATAATAATAAAAACATATAATCACAACATTTGATACATATTCTTGTTTAAAATATATTATGTGAAAGTATTATATGATAATTTGTTGTGGAAAATTTTCCAATTTGTATCATATAACAAGTGAGATTTGATTTCATATTAAGTGTTTCCTTAATGAGAAATTGATTATATTACTATATTAAAATTTCAATGCATGCTAAAACTCTAAACAAGAACATTATTATTTTAATCAACACTATATGGTTTTGAGATGATTGAGTTATCTTATGATGGGATATATTGTAGTGTTTTCGTTGATGAAATTTTAATGTTAATTTAATGAAACATTATCTATGTTAGACTATATTGATCAGGGATATAATTTTTTTTATCTATATAAGATCCCATTATTGTGATTACGAATGAAATTATTCTATGTTTTCTTCTTTGATGTATTAGTAGTTTCATGTTTCAATTTTCATTTCAAAAATAAACAATAAACCTTAATTTTCCTCTTGTAAATTCACATTAACATATTATTTATTAATTTAAAAATGAATTATGTTTCAAATAATATCATGAATTTATGATATTTATATGAATTATTATTTTTATTAAATTCTTATACATAATTCTCCATAAACTATAAAATATACTTTTAAAATATTTAAAATTATAGAAAATGATTGAACATGAAAATAAAAATCTATCTGAAAAGAGAAATATTTTTTTATCAAATTCCACCACACAAGAGTTATTAATTGATCTGATTTAATTACTCTATTGAAGATGAAAAAATATCCCAAATCATCATAAGTTTTTTATTTTCGTTATTATATTTTAAAATACTAGAGGAAATTATGAACATGATTTAATGATTCAAAAACATCATAATAACACAATCTATATTTCTATGCATATTCAATAGTTTGAAACATCTTAGACACACTATATGCTAAAATCCAATGACTCATCTATATATTCATTAATTTAGTTTAAAATTCTACTTATAATACCATTACCACAATAACAACTATTAAACAAAGTTTAATTATTGTTTTTAACACATTGAATTTCTGTTTCACATATTTAATAACATTTACATATATTGTATTAAAATATCCAAAATAAAATCTATCACATGAGGTTAATCAAAATTTCCAGGGAATGTAATTGGGGTTGGTAGAAAACTCATACATTATCCTTTGCCTCCAATTACACTATTATTTCTTATAGACCTTGTGCATTGTTGTACTAAAAAAATTGAGGTCATCTCACCTATGACAACCTAGCATGGGGACTCAAATCCTAATGTCTGAACCAGACCAACCTAAAACATAATATATGTCATTAATTCATTATTTTATAGAAAAAATATTATGGTTTAGATAAACCAATGGAGGAATGGTGTAACCTCAGATATAACAAATCATGGTAATATGAATTTTGGATGCCATTTCTTAAAACTGAAAATATGAATATATTTTAAGGGAATAATATTTTGGGTTTTATAATACATTCAAAATGTAAATAACATGTTTACACAATATAATAATGTTGATAAATATCAACATATCAAGAATCATCCATCGATATTTCCATCATCGATCTATAGATCACCTCTATTTTGGAATGATTTCTTCCAATCCTTGTATTATATTGTATTATATATTCCTATTCATCAAAATACACAAGTATGATGTGTATAAAAATTATTTCTGATTTCCTCATTACTTTTAAATTTTCAAATCCATAATTAATCAAAATAATAATGTAAAATAAATAGTTTATAAAAAAATAAATTAAATAAAGTTTCATGAACAATTTCTCATTTAATCTCAATAATCATGAACTCATTATGTTTAGTAAAATATATAGCATGTAATTTAGTTTATTAATATAATTAAATTTTTAATTACACATTACCTATATTCATTTTAATAGATATAAGTTATTCATATAAAATATCATATGACTAATAAACTATTTTTTATCGTAATGTTAATGAATAAATTCCTTGATCACTATTTATAAAACCCAACGGCATGAATTCATTTTAATGGGGTTTCAAAACCCATTATAATGTAAATTACTCATCCAATAAATGTGAGGTTTAGTTTCTGTCTATTTATTTTTTATATATTCGATGGCACATTATTAAAACCATAACATTTTGTTATAAACATTATAATATTCCTATCACCACATTTTATAAAAATTATACCTAGTCAAAGATCAATAAAAAGAACCCAAAAATACATTACACAAGAAATTTACCAAATCCAAATTCCTATTACATTTGTAAAACTGTAGTATATAGTAATGAATATTATTCAATATTAAAAATATGATCGTATTGAGAAAATGGAGTTCATATAAAAAATCATCATTGAAAACATCATAACACACGTTATCACAACTACATAATAGGATAATTCATAATATTGATACCAAAACCATTAAACCAAATAAATTAATTATAATTATAATCTATCATTTTAAAAATAACAATAATAAACAAACACTCTATAGTTTACCATCTATCACAAATTATATATTATTAAATTTTAATCTAATCAAAATTCATGATGAGAATAGTCAATATCAGGAATAGTTTGATGTAAATAAAAAAAATTCCTTTTATTATATTTTCCAAAAATACTAAATTTGATAATAAAAAACCATAAAATATGGTTAAGTAACAATCATAAATTTCAACACATTGAATTTTATTTCCAAAACATTTGAATGTCAAAAACCTTTTGTTATATTAATATTGTAACAATTAGGTTAGATGTTTTTGGTGATGTCGATCCATAATGGTAAGTGTAATTTATGTGACAAAACTTCAACTATATTTTAATATATCTATCAATAAATTTCATTAAATATTATACTAAATAACATAAATCATACACCAAAATTATATGCCAAAATTATCTATCTTTTGATTAACTTCTATCAAGAAATCCCTCACATATTCTTATCTTGTCACTATACCTCAAGATGTCTCTCCAAATATAGTAAATGGAATTTTTTATTCTTCTAATTTATAGTTATTTTATTTTAAAATAAAATTTATTATCAATATATATTATAATTTATAATCCTAAATCTTCGGATTGAACATTAACTTTCCTTGGTAATATCCTTCACTAATTCTTTAATTTGAAATTTTCTAATCACTACCTTATCCTTTTTCAAAATAACCCATGGAAAGATAATATTATTGAAAAATAACCTCATTTTAATTATATACTTGATATATGAAATGAGTTTTTAACATTAAATCCTATGTGTTATTTCTCTTTTGTTAAAAACATTTTTAAAAATTTTTATATTCATATCAATGGAAATATTTCATACTATTATAATTCAACAAGGATTGACATCATTTACTAATAAATCTCCCCCTAATTATCTTTTAAAAATTTCTACTAACTAATTCTATAATTCCAATGCCCATAGATAACACAAACATAAGTATTTATATCATGTAATCGGTCTTACATAATTATCCCAACCCTTGAAACTATATTCCAATGTTATACTTAATTGTAATTTTCTCTCTCAATTTCTCACCACCCCAATGAAATCACATCCCAAATAAATTAATATCAATGATCGAATGAATTGTCAGGAATTACTATTCCATTATTATAACATCACATAAAATCATCAATATAAAAAAACAATTTAACATGTTTTTTTTAATTAAGTTTGTGAGGTTAAATATAAACTTTTAGAAATTAAATAAATGTCAATAATGTTACTCTCAAAACACATATTAAATGAAATTATTTTTTTACTGGACAAAAAATGTAATAAGTCTCATGTCAATTACATACTCATTAAAAAATAAATATATTCTATTATTTAAATATAATAAACCCACTAAAATGGTATGTAAAAATGTTATCAATATAATACAATAGTTTAATATCAATTACCCATATCAAATATCATGGAATACTCCTATATAAAATATTAATGATTTAAATTATCAAAATTCATAATTATCCATTTTAATATACAAATGATAAAAAAATTAAAAAATAAATGTTAAATAAAAAAACATACATCTTAACTATGTCCCAAACACATCAATTAAAATGGTAATTTAGTATCCACTTTTAAAAAAATCGTATAAATAAATATTTTATAGTTTAAACAATCATGAATTCATAACTCCCCTACAATGTTTCTATGTTATAATACTATCTTATTAATTTGAAAATTTATATTATTGGCTTATGGATACACTAAGGGGTCATTAATAATCAATTAGGCAATGATATGGTAAGTACACATAAAATTAGTAATAAAATAATAAAATAGAAAACAACTTCTATATATTATAGTTTTTCGTTTAATAAAAAGTTACTTGGAATTTTCTAATTAATTATATTGGAAGGATTGATCTTAGAAATCCACCTAGTGTTGCACAACTGATCTAGTATGTTATGTAACAATTATACATTGTTAATAAATTTCAAAAATAAAATTTATCTTAACGAAGGAATAATGATCAGATTACATAATTTCATTTAAATGATAATTGATATCTAAAATTATATTTTAAATATTAAATAATTATGATGTAAAATATTAATTAACCTTGGTAGAAGATAATATTAAAATTTATGACTTTTATTTAGAGGTGAAGTTGATAAATCCTTAAGGAACACATCACAATTTTTTACATAACACATATTATACAAGGATCACCACATGATACAAAAAAAATATTCAACTAAACCCATAATTAAATGATATACTTATATATTATTATAAAAATATGAACATTTCTAATACACATTTTGGGTACCATGCTTGAAATGAATAAAAAATATATTTAAAATTTAAAATTTATCTTCCATTAATAATGTATATTTCATTTTTTTCATATTGATAATAAATATTTATTATATTATTGTATATATACATATGATGATCTAAAAAATTCAATTTTATATCTACATGAGATATTATAATGTTATTGAGTGGATACCAGAACAATTTATCCTTCATTAAATTAATAAGATTAAAAATATCCAAAAATTATGTGACATCATTGATGGTAATATAATATTTTTACAAAAATAACATGACTACCCAATACCAATTAGTTGTTTATATAAAATGTAGTTAATTAGTCTAGTTCCTCGTAAATTAAATGGTCCTACCTCACCATCGTATTCAATTGGTACTTTATTAGTCATGAATAGTCCATTACGATCCATTTGATTATTATTTATCATGACTAGAGTCCCAAACACAATTGTTTTCTTCTTTTCTAGTAATATATGATACATAAATTAAATTCTTGATTATCCTGCAATTTACATTTATGAAAAAAAACAATAAAAACAATTTTAGTTGACCTATATTTTTTATAATAAATTGGTCAATTTCGAGTTATTAAATTTTTCATTATACGTCTCTTCCAACCAAATTCAAATTTGATCAATATCATCATTTCATAATAATAATATTAATATTACCTCATACATTATCCTAAAAGGAATCAAACATTCTATTATGGATACCATAATAATATTTATACTTACTATTATGGTTATAGAATTTCAAAGCATTGATTTTCACTTTATTTTGTTCATTTACTCTCGATAAAATACAATACACTTTATCATAAGTTGATATTTTAATTAAAAAGTTTCAATAAAATTTATATATTTTAAGATAATTTATATACATTTTTTCCTTATGTTTTTCATTTATTATAATGTGTTGTGAATATGTTATCAACCCCATGAACATGGATCCAAATACTATTATTATTAGATTTCATTTCTGAAAATGTAGAAACATTTAATATATCTTTTAAGAGTATTTTACTCATCTTAAACATATCTATGTTCAAAGGAATGAATTTATTTTATAATTATACATTTATACATGGATAAAATCATTAATATTTGTACTATTGATTTGGAAGCAATTATTTTGTATTATTTTTTTTATATATGGAATCTTTTTTAGAGTAAATATAATTTGATATAATAAATATGTCTAAACAAGTAAAATATTTAATTATTAATATTGTTTAATATTAAGGTTAATAAAATAGTTTTTTCATTAATTGTGTGAAAAAAGAAACTATTAAAATAACAAATACAATAATATAATGTATTGCTTAAATTCTAACATCTTTTGGATATAATCCAAGCCTCCACCCATTATTTACCACCCAAACATATATATTTCATTTTTAGTTCATTTTTTATAGAACAATTATTTATTACGGTTTTCATTAATCCCAGTAGCCACAAAAATGCATCTAATTTTTGAACAATTCATTTAAGATAAGAAAAATTCACACACGGTTAATATGAAAAATAAAAAATATATAAGTCATTAAATATTTACCCCATCGTTAAAATTTAGAATCAATGTAAATTTAAAAACCCATAATATTGTTGAATAAAATGGTTATGGATGTTTATAATGGAGAATTAATGAACTGAAATAATAAATGGAGGAAATGGTGTAACATAAAGACATCTCATTCAAATAGATCCTCTGAAATGGTAAACAAAATTGAAATAATATAAAAGGAGTTTTTGAAAATGAAACAACTTTTATTGAATCTAATCATAGATTAGAATATTAAAATCTCTAATTTTCATCATAATAAGAGTTTATAATGAATCATTGATTAATATTTCAACGTAATTATGATGACATATACTATGTCATGTTAATATAAAAGGAATCGATAAATTGAAAATAATATTTGAAGTGAGATCATCCAAATTTAAAATAACTTTTTGTTTGTCCTCCCAAACCATGGTATATTATTATTTTTATAATTATTTACTGTATTGTATTTTATGTAGCATCCTTTTATTAGTTATTTGTGGATATATATTCATAACCAGGGGAAATCTATTTTCCCTATAATCCTCTGAAGATTGTTGGCTGAAAATTTTTTCCTATGGGATACCTTTATATCAAAATTCATTATTAAATAATATTTTTCTATTGTGTCATTATTTTCCATAGACAAAAATATTGTCTTTAAAATAGATTTTGGAATATATACTTCTAAAATAAAAAATCTGAGGTTATTGTAATCATATAATATTCTTTTTTCCTTGATCTAAATATGAATATATTTTTGGAATATAATACATATTTATTTTAAAAAATATGTTATAATGTTTTTATGCATAACATTAAATTAATATAACAAAAAAAATTGGGATACTAATATTTGGTTTTATAGACATTTAAATATTATTGGGTTGACTACCATTTTAAAACATATATCTTGTTCTGAATGTATCACTCTTGTTGTGCCCCATATTGAATTAGTTGGGACATAAAATATTTATAAAATTTTATCAAAATGTATTTCATGTATCTGTAAGTATTACTATAATTTAGTCATGAATGTTGATCCATGAAATTTAATCATCATTCCTATTCAGTTTTTTTGATAGATTCTTGGGACACATTGTGAGATCCATAAGAACCATCCTATATCAAATACAGTTATGGATAAAGTTTAATTTATTATAGGAATATGAATTATGAATAATAAAAAATTAATTAAATTGTTTTTAATATTATAATGAATAAAATACATAATATAAAACACTATATTTAAATTTTTTTGAAAATAAAGAATGTTATCAAATTGTATAAAATTACAAAACCAAACAATTGTTTTAGTGTGATTGTTATCTTGAAAAATTATCTACGGAGGATATTTAATGTTTTTTATAAATTTATAACATAAAATTACCCACCAAAAATTTCTTCCATATATACATCCACTAAATATAAAATTAGGTATAAATATTTCACTTAGTAACAAATATAAAAATTTAATATTCCCCAATTAATGGGTACAAAATAGCTAAACCATCCATAATAAAATAAAACAATTTTTTATCATTATTATGTTATTACATATAATTTATTTTTAATGATATAATAATATTTGAAAAATATCGTTATAAAAGACAATAGATTTCTTATAATGATGAATATTTATCAATTACATTAAACAATTCACCAACCAATTGTCTTGTCCTTTGAGATTATGAATTATATTACCCTGTATTCTCCAAATAATAGAAAAAGTTAAATAAATATTTTTATGGTAGTTTTTATGTCCGAAGGATATTAGTAAAATATTAAAATGTGGGGAAGTAAGGGGATATAACATTTGATCATAAAAAATCATAATTAATGATATTATTAATCCAAAGAGATGTGAACAGAAATTGGGCAGACTGTTTTTCTATACTAAATATCAAATGGATTAAAATATATGTGTAGCATATGAATTAATATTCTGCTATGAAATATAAGATTAATGTTACAAATTGATACATAATCAAAGGAGAAAATATATGAAGAAAATATAGTCATATAAAAACTTGGAAAGAAAGTATTATTTTTATTCAATTTTAGGGGATAATCATTCTCAAAACCAAATGTTGGAATTTAAAGATTATTTTTTTACACATTATCATATTACAAAATTTTCTATCAAAATGTAAAATTTTTATATAAAAACTTCCTTGACACTCGCTAATTGAATATAAATATTTTAAATGTTTTTTATAATGTTTTTTTGTTTATTTAAAAATTTCATAAAAATGAAAAAATTACAGTTTAACATTATGAATATGAATAAAATAAATAGAAAGTGGATGAATGATAATAATAAAATATGATAGTTAAATAAAAATAATATGAATAATATGAGGGAGATTATTAGAATTATATTAATGGGTATATAAGGATTAGGGAGAGATTAGAGATAAATTTTTTCTTCATATTATATTTTTAGAAGTTGTCATTATCTTTCCGTTGATTGGTATTTATGGAAAAATTGGTTTTAGGGGAATTTATATCTATAATAAAAGGTTTTCACCTCTAATGGAAGATCATTAGTTGATTTACATTTTTAGTAAATATCTTTGAGGTAGAAGTGTCATCATTATTCATAAAAAATGTTATATATTATTAAAAACAATAGTACAGTGACATTTTTTTATTATTAAAAAGATTGAGGGGAAATTATGTGTTAAAGATAGATAACATATATATTTTTGAAAATTCAATCTCATTGAGGATTGTTTCATTGAGTTTCAGGGAATTACCATTGATATATCATAGGAATTTTGTTGATGATATTCATATATATTAATATATTCTAATTACTCAACAATAAAATTCTCATACAAAAATGTGGAGTCATTACATTGAAAATGACTTATATTTTTGTTTAAATATAAAATGGTAATATTTATAAAAAATATCTCAAATGGAGACATCCATAGGGTTTCATATATAATGTTAGATTTTGGAAATGTGTATAAATAAATTATTTCATCCCAATTATTTGGTAATTTGTAAAAAATTCTCACAAGTACTCTTGAAACGATGCCATTTGAAACATTGTCAATGTAATATGTTTTTTGATGATATATACTTGTTGTTTTATTTTGAACCATATTTTAATATATCATACCCCATGGTTTCGTTTAAAATTGGTTTACTAGTCACTCAATATGTCACATGGGTACCCAAGAATATAGAAGATGCATGTTTTAATAATTTCACAAATTGGATAAGAATTGTCATTTCATGTGGGTTTTTCCCCAAACCACCTTGAATCAAAGATTATAATTATAAGAATATATGTGAATCAATTAGATATAGTTAATGGATTGAATGAATTGATATCCTATATAAAAATTATATTTTAGAACATTAATAATTTTTGGGGAAACTCAATTATTTTTCATATTTTTACTATCATTTGTCATGTAGGACATGTTTAATAAGAACTATATATATATGTAAATAGTTTGGGTTCAAGGAGACCAGGATTCTGAACCTTTATGAAATCTATTTTAGACCAATGTTTGAATTTCTGGGAAATCAATGGAAAAAAACATTAGAAATGAATATTCATCCTCAAAACACAACTCAGAATGTCCATTTTATATTGGGTTTTTCAAATATTTTTAATTAATTAAAAGTTATTTTTCAGTTTTAATATTTATTTTTTCCTTTTTAACAGAAGTCATTGAACATTCTAGTAACCATGGAATTAAAAATTTGGTCATTCCATGGAAATATTTTAATGGGAGATTATAATTTTTTACAAATTTAAGATGAATAACACAACAATTAGATGAATTATAAATGCTTCTGAATTAATCATTAATGATATTTTCATTATAGATAAAGCCCAAATCTTATATTTTAATTATCATTTCATAAGATTTTATACTGTCATGTTTTGTATTAAATCACTATTTTAACTATAAAGTGTAATTATAAACGTACTTTGAAAATGATGGATTTTGAACAAAATAGATTATTCCAAAATTTAACAAAATTATATTGCATTGAAAATAGATACATTTACGATAGTTTAATAAAATTGTGTTCTATAAATTTTTTTTTAAATAGTATTATATAAGACATGGAATCCTATATCTTATTGGACATGTGATTCCTATAATATCGCTATTAGGTACACAACACATCAGTTCCTAGTTGAAATAATAGTATATAGGTAAGATAATTGTGTATGAGGGGAATGTTTTAAATATTTTAAATAATGGTCCTCATATATAAATCATCAAAAATAATGGAACATAATTTTAATGTATATTGTTTTGGTTCTGTAAAAAAATATAGAGATTAATGATACTTTATTTATTGAAAGTATAATTTATTATGATGGATTGAATGTCATGAAATTAATATGGTTCTATGTCTAATTTTATAATATCATTACTATAAGGACTAAATTTAATACCCTCAAGGGAGATAATATGTCCCAAATAGGTCCCACTAGTAACCATCATGTGTTTGTTTTTAAATTATAGCATAATATTACAATTTACACATTTAATTAACATCATATAGGTAAGTAAAAGAGGGGATAAAATGTATCACTTTAAATACTAATTACATCATTGAAAACCTCCCTGTAATACTCTATTATGTTTTAAAATATACCCATCATGGACATATTGAATGGAATAAGTATATATAAAATGAAAAAATACATTCTGTTATCTATTCAGGTTTTAAAATGTCATGTTTTTTTATTTTATCTTGGTACATATGTGAATCAAAGATACATTAGTATTCCTTGATTCAAAAATGAAATAAATAATGATAATTTCATATAATCATTATATTATTTTTTTGTGAATTTATTTTCATAACAATATATCAATATTTTATCATTAAAATGTTTATAATAAAAGTGAAAATGAAATTTATTTTTCACTCATATATTGTCCATTTTTCTGTTTTCATTTTTTGGAAATGTGACACTACCTTCATAGGAACAAATTGAATCCGACTATACCACTCACTATTAGATAATCGGTATAAAATACAACATTAAATAAGCATATTGATTCCACCATTTATATAATCAATTATATGTTTGTTTATTCAAACATATAGTAACTAAATAGGTTTTTATTATTCATATAGGTATGTATTTTTTATGTATAAGGGATAAATAATACCTATTATGACATATAGGGTTTACCATTAGTCATTTATTTTCCTCTAACAGATGAAAAAGATTTCATTATTATATTCCATAGTGAGAAATATTTTTTATTATAGGGAAGCACAGATCATGTAAGTTTGATTCATACTTTAAATTTGTTGGAAGGGTTATTATGTCATTTTATTTATTTATAGGATAGTAATTATATGAATAAAGGATATTCTTCAAGTTTGTTGTGGATTATTTTTTACATTAATATTCATGGATGATCATAAATGATCATAGTAGATCTAAGAAATTAATGGGTTTTATAGTACATTGTTATTAATTAAGATGGTAAATAAAATATAAATTTTATCATCACTATCAATTATTTTCTCATGAGGGATTAATTCTTTGAACATTAAATTTCATTTGTCGAGACAAGTGATAAGGCTAATGGATCAAAACACTCCCTATGTGTTTTTAAAATAATGGGATGAAAAATATATGTTGTTTTCTAATGGGTTTTTCAGGGATTAATAAATATTGAACATGGAATTTTTGTTAACAAATTCTACAAATGAGATTATATTACACTAATTTATTCTATAACATATAAAAAATTATTCATTATGACCAAAAACATTATAATTATTATTATTCACCATCCATATTAGGTACTTCGATATCATTGGGAAAGATTATTATATTAAAAAATCTTAGACATCATATATTTTTACTTTGAGGAAATAAATTATCATATTTTCATTTGAAAAGATACGAAAATTAGTTTGAATGAACAAGAACACTGAATAGTTTACATATTATTAAACGTGACCTTAATCTATATTCCAATGTAAATTATTTGATCATAAAGGTTATATATTCTTATTTCTTATAAACATGTGTTTCTATAAGATCTTATTCATTTCTATAAATTTCTTAAGTATATTTATGTGTACAAATTTTCCATGTTTTTAGCAATTTTTTTGGATATTATATTGTTGAATTTTTAGGTGCAATAAGAGAATTTGGGAATGTGATGACGTAGTTACCTATTGGTCACTGGTTTTCAAAAACCATGCACCCATCACAAAAAATAGTGAAAACCCAGGTAGAGGAGATTATCATGTATAGTATAGGGTTTTGAAAACTGTGCACTCTAAAAAAAGAAACTATACACCTTCCCATAAGAATATGGCCATGGTTTGTAAAATATTTCACCCTTACCCAATAAACTATGCTTGTGGATATAATTAAAATGATAATTTTATTAAAAAATATCCAAACCATTCAATTAAGTCAAAATCAACCCCAACCAGTTCATACCTTTTTCGGTTGATTTTAGAGGCTCGCAGTTGAATTTTTATGACTTCCAGCATTTTTCATTAATTATTTCAACCCTGAATTGAAGTGATGAACTCTTAGAGTATGTGGTAACTTTCCATTTAGATTTCTCTTTCCACCAAAACTATTTATAGATAAATGGATAATGTTTTATACATTATTAACAAGTGTTTTGAACAAGACATATGTTTTATGGATCAAATGTATTTGTTGTTATTTCTATAATTTGATTAATGATGTAATTGAACTTCAAGAATATGGTTATTCCAATAAATTGGATATTTCTATTGGTGATAATTTATCATCAATTTTGTGGTAGGTGGTCTAAATTCCAATCTTATTGTCTTTATTATATTTATGTGAATGAAATTGTTATAATTTTTATTTTCATGATGTGAAAACATCATTGATAATTGAATTGTTTAATTTACATAATATGTGTTAATGATTTAGCTTAATTAGTGTAATTGATGTTGTGACTTGAAATAATTTTTTTTACTTAATTAATATGATATTGGGGATAATGAAATTTAATGTGAAATCAATATACATAATTAATGAGAGTTCATGATCCTTGAATTGATTTGAATTATTAATTTTTTAATTTATTATTAGGATATTGAAGTTGTGTGTAGGATTAATTAATTTTACGAGTAATCGATAGAAATTATTTTCATTGAGTACTGAAGTATATCTTTTATGATATACATGTATATTAAGAATAAAAAACTTTATGGTATACCACATAAAATAAATCCTATAAGGGGTGGGGTAAGATTCTCAATATTGTAAGCGTAAAAAATAAGTTATCCATATTTTATATGAATAATTATATTTTATATTTAAATTACTATATGAATTTTAAAATAAAGAATAAAAAATAATATTGTAGAAATAAATTATGATCAAATAAATATATAAAAATAATCACAAGATCCTGAATGTTATCTAGGGATATTATAACTATTCAAATAATCATATGTAAATCAATAACTAACATCATATTAGGAGGATGAATAATTCTATAAATGTGAAACATAATTTCAAGATAATTCTAAAAAATGTTTAAATCTATGTGTTAAAACAAATATAATTTGGCCAACAATTTTTTCATAAGAGACCATTAAATATATCATAGGGGTATTAAATACTATTAACCACTCATTACATATTAATTCTTGTGCATTTCTCATATTAATGGGGTAATCCATAATCAACAGCTACATTTTAATAAAATAAATGACATATGAAATATTAATACACATTCAAATCAAATAAACATTAATAAAAACCATCCATAGTAATATGGTGAATGATTATAAAATTATACATCCTCATCCCAACGTGTCATAAAACATTCAGTTAAATTTTTTTATGATATCAAAACAAATTTTCCCTAATGGATCCAAATTAAAATTATATTTTGATGTCATTGATAAATTTAAATACTACTTATATGTAATTGAAATAAATTTGGTCCAAAATAACTTTTATAATTTAAATATTAATTAAAAAACATTCACAATTTATTTAATAAATACATTTCATTGAAAATTAAAATTCATATCATGTAAAATAACATTTAATGTATTAATTTATCATAATTTTGTAAAATACAATTCAAATTTTTCATATTAAAACACAAATTCGTATAACTTTTTTGATAAAATATAATGTGTAATTATTTGGAAAAAAACATCTTTATTCCTATAATAATTTTTTAAAAGTAAAATATGTGTAAAAATATATTTAATAAATCCTTTAGATAATTTTAGGTAGATGATAAATTTTAATTGAGACAATTATTTTGAGGAAAACTTATTTTGAACCACTGGTTAAATGATTTCAGAGGTACTAGAATAACATTTCAATAAAATGTAAATTACCAAATATGGTAAAAGTGGAAAAATTACATGAATATTTCAGGATAAAATTGATAAAATGAAAATATTTTTTCATGATATAAATAAAAAATTACTCTCTTAAGGAATAGTAAAACATAAAAAATCATCAGTAATAATGAAATTATGAAAATTAACACCAGACACATTGGAAATTTTTAAATCATAATCAACATTAAAATAAAATATAGTGAAACCCTAGATACCATGTTGTGAAATGTATTCATGATTTAAAATATTAAAAGGATATGTATATAAAATATATAAAATATTTGTTGTTGAATACGTAATACACCATGTGGATGTATATGATTTTGTAACACCTATATAAATAATATAGAATTATTATGTATATATTAAAAATAATACTCTTATATATAATTCCATATAGGAAAATATTATATCATTTTCCCCTAGTTTGTTAATAATATTTGTTTACATTCATTAATCTTGGTGTTAACTACCTTGTTTTCTCATGTGTGTTTTTTCATGATTTTTTTTCATACATAGGATATAGTTACAAAATCAATATTATGATAATAATTTTATAAATATTATTCTTTTATTAGATACATCCATAGATCCATTCCAAATAATTGGACATAGAAAATTATTCACATCGCTTCTTGGAGATGCTAGGTCATATGTAAACATGACCAAAAATATCAGCCATGGTTAATGGATAATTATGATTATGACATATTAATTTTGAATAATTTTTAAAATTTCATATATATATATATATATATTAATTAAATTTAACAATATATATATCCATCTAATGAGAGACTAATTTTTTTTCACATCGCTCCGGGTGGTAATAGTCCTTTGTAAACATGACGGATGTTATAATATATTAAATGGAATGGAATATAAGAATTTATATGTGATATTATAACTCAAGGTGTTTAATTATACCATAAATTAAATATATATTAATTTAATCTATCATTATATAAAACCATGAAATGTTTTTTATGTAACAATATTAACATTGGTTTTTGAGGTGGTAGTCCATCATACCGATGATTGATGCTATTGTATTCCATATGATGTAAGTAGACATGGGAAAATATTTTCACATATACATAATAATATGGTATTATAAGAGAAATATTTTATTAATTATGTTTTATGTATTAATTTTTTTTATAAAAAATTATGTGATATCCAGTCTTATGAATATTAAGTGCTTGATTCATATAATGATTCAATTATTAATTTTTATTACATGCTTCCAGATAAAAATTATCTATTTATTCTATTTTTGGATTATTTTGGGGGTATATGTATTTGTAAAAAAATTTTCACTCTCAGTTAACTATTTTTATCTTTTAAAATATTCTAATGACTCCCACATCAATAATAATCTACAGCCCAACATTCAATGGCATGTTGTCAAATTGTGTTTTAAACACAATTGAAATTTGGACCTCCCACTCATTTCAATGATGGGATGTATGTACCATCATTTACATTGGGTATAATAGTTTCATATTCGAATACAATCTTTTAGATTTAATATATATTTTTAAATATCATCCAAATCAAGATACATCACATGTTACAGAAATATAGATTATTTTTTCACTCCATTTTAAATGAAATTGTGATTATATTAATTGGATAATTTTATTTATATGAGGATAATGATCTAGTTTGTATTATTCTATTCTAAAGGGTATATTATTATATTTTTATTAAATATAAATAAGAATATTTTAGTATACTTATATCTAGGATGGAAAATGATTTTTTGTAAGGCATTGATACTTTATACAATATGAAATACACCATGATTATAATAGGATACAAAACACATATAGTTCATTTGAACCATTCAATATATCTTCATGGGGGAAGGAAACATACAAGTTCAATTGAAAAAAGGTATGGTTCTTATTTATTATCTTGTTTTTCTATGTATCCTTTTTATTACAAGAATCATAGTCATCATAGATTGATCTTCCTTGAACAAAGTAGTTCTATTTAAAAGATGAATAATTTCCATTACGGTAATTTCCCTAGAGTCTACCAATATATGAATTCCTTACAGATATACACATATATTTATGGGTGACATAGTATCATTTAACTAAATGGGGAATAAAAATAGATGTTTCCTTAAATGGGGATGACACATGACCCGAGTTTTATGATAATTGAAAATACATATCACCAAATGATCCATGATTGGTGTGAGAAATAAGGAATACAATGGAACGGTCTCATTACATATCAATATGGGACTTATCAACTGAGGATGTCATAGTGGGGTTTTCGACACAGAGATAATGATTTAAGAATGTGACCAACATATTTTATTCATAGAATAAATCATTGTTCTACTAATTCAATTATCATCTCAACTTATGGATAGATGAGAAGGTATAATGAACATATAAGGGAGTTTATGTCACATAAGATTGTGTAACTACTAAATGTAGAGACATACAATAATGTGGATGTCAATGAAATATCAAAACATATTATGGTGTCGAACATATATTATTTTACTTTTATTTATATTTCTCCTATTTTAGTATGGGGTAGTTATAAATATGTATAATAAACATGGATATTATGTCATGGGTTGTTTATTAGATGTGTTCTAAGTTCCTACCAAAAAAATTCTACGTATTATACTGACATATCACTATTATGTTTTCTAAAATAGATTATATGTATTTGTTTTATTCGCACGATTGATTTAAATATTTGATAGTAATTTCACATGATCTGGTAGGCATGTCTGGAGGAATGTTGGTTACTTTACTGTCCCTGATTAGGGTCTCTAGGTGATCAATGAATACTTATAAAAGGGTTTCATGTTATCAATGTTTTCCTTTATGTATTATTCTTTGTGTTTTGAATCGAATTTCAATATCACATTTCAGAACATGTGGGTCAAATCTGGTGGAATTATCATTAATTGGTAGAAATTGTTTTAGGAAGTCAAAGGATTTGGTCTAAATGTCTAAAAAGATTTCTCAAAAAATAGTGTATATATCATGGTTATGTATAATGATCCAAATAAGTCATTATTGTTACATGATTCCTTCACATGATAGTTATAAAATCCCTCTTTGCACAATAAATTATTACTTTTTAGACTTTATTTTATATGTGCCTCCATTTTCATACTGAATTAGCATGTTTTGGTTTAATTCGAACAAGTTGATATGCATAAATTCATTTGTGTAACAAGGATTACCCATTAGAATACCTTTACTAGATCTAAATATAAATCAGGTGAACAAAATATTCATGTCCTATGATCCATTTGGCTAATAAATTGATTTTTTATGGTTTAAATGAACTTATTGTGGAGAGGATTTCCATTCAATGAAGTCCGCTCTTCTATGCTCCAATAGGCATGACTTGTGTCACATGTCTGTTGTAGTAACATTTATTTTAATGATTGGGATGAATTTATGTTTATTTACTCCCTAGTTATATGCATCCTTTCATAGGTGATATATCATATCTACGAGATGGGGTAAGTGGAGTTATCACAAAATACAGAATACATGATCCTACCGTAGTTCATTCTTATTTTTTCATGAGAATCATTGTCCATGAGAACACATTTTCATCAACAAATTTATTCAAACCATGTCTTATCTATGTTTTTTTGAATGATCATGTTATCATTTCAAATATAACATTTACGCTTGAACCATCAGGTCTCATATTTTTTTGAAATACCATGATGTATGTATAAAGGTTTATATGTGATTTAGGAAGACATATTTTGGGTTATAATAGTATGATCATTTCAATCACAAATATTACATATTTGTATATAATTATTCAATAAATAAAAATATGATTAATTCTATAACCATAATAGTTTAATGTAATTGGAGAATATATATATTTATCCAATTTTATAAATGTTCTTCAATATATCACATGATTATCTTCTCACATATTACTCCTCTTAGACATACCATACCTAAATACATTTTCATTAATTGGATTTTGAAACATAAGAATTTGTGGGATAAAATGATAAATAAAGATAAACATAAGAGATATAAATCCATGATCATATTAAAGTGTATGAAATATATAAGGGTATTTGATCTGTTACATAACATATGAGGTTTATACCCAATCATTCTTAGATCATATTCATGAATTACGTCATAAACATTATTATTCCTTGAAATAATGACCATAATAGTGAGAAAACATAAAAAAACAAATCATGAATCATATGTTAATGTGATAAAAGTTTGGAACAATAAAAAATAAATAAATTTTTTTATATTTCAATGTCACCTACCAATTCCATCATCATTTCGAATTTGTACACACTTGTTTCCCATAATAGATTAGGACTGATCTGTTTTCCATAGTGGATAAAGAACATCAACTTAGTTCCCATTTTCATGTATTGATATATAATCGAATACCCATTTCATAGGAAGGATTTATACTTACCACACTCAACATAATAAAATCTATACATTTGAGTTACATATGTTCATAAATCATTCATCATATCAAAACCCATTAAAATAAACATTTTTCATACTAATTTCATCAGGTCATTACACATGGAAAAATAAATAGACTTATAAACACCATGACCTCATAATTATAAACAATATTGATTGTGAATAATAAATTTTTCCTTGAATAATATCCTTATTAAATCATATATAACATAAAATAATGTTGTCTTAGATGGAAAATAAATACGAAAAATATATTAAAAAATTCTTGCAAAAAACAACCTTTCTATTTTGAAAACATTTTTTTGAAAAGCCACAAAATTATAAATGGCATAACATTTATTTAAAAATATACTTATAAGAATGTGTTTTATGATTCAAAATATTACTGAATCATGACTGTGTGATTATATTTTCATAAAAAATTCGTTAAAATAATTAATTCTAAATATTTTTTAAAACTCAAAAAGTAACTTTCTAGAAAATGATACAAATATTTCATTAAAATTATTTTGTAAACAGTAAAACTCTATTAAAAATTAAAATAAAAAAATATGAATATAGGAAACAAATTGGAATAATTTTGATTAATAATTATAATAGAATATAAATTTTCCCCAACAACAACTTCAAAAAAATGAAAATTATTGATAAGATTGTTAAATAAACCCTTAATGAATATGTCTCATTTGAATAAAATCCCCGTAAAATAACGAATCTGGGTAAACACAATAATATTAATGATAGGAACCATAAATGTTCATAATTTTAACTATATACACAACACAAAAAAAAATTGTATTCAACATGGCATTGATAGAAATAAAAATGACTCACAAAATCGCATACCTCATGTTTTTCCTTTCTCCATTCATGATCAATCCCCTAGTGTAATAAATATGAATTTTCAAAACATTTATAGATAAAAATTATTTATATAATAAAAATAATTATATTTTATTACATATTATTAGTTAATTGTTAATTTTTATTAAAATCACACTTTTATGGGTAATTGATTCATTTTCAGAGCATGTTTCAATTCGATATATTTGGTCCCGATACATTGATCTTGGTCTCAATATTTATAATCTTTTTATAATATTGAAAATATAATGTATATTAATTATTAAAATATTAATAATCCTTTATATAAGTGGATTTAGATCGTTCTTGTATACAGTAAGTTGTATATATGCATGAAGACTGTTTTTATTTCATCAATTGGTGGAATGAAATAAAGTTAAATAATAATACATAATTAAATAATATTTATTAAAATATATATATATATCTTATAATTTTAAAAATTCAATCATAATTCCTATCAAGAAAATATGATGATTAGAATTGATTTATAGAGGTACATGAAGACGGTAAGCCTTACATAGACACATATAATAGTTTCACTTCTTGTTTGATGGGAATGTGGTAAATATTGTTTTTCATAGTAATAATATAAATTTAGAATATTGAGGAGGATATATTTATTATTTTATAAGAAAACAATATTTTTAATTGTCATATGAATGAGTATAAAAAGAATGTGATCGATTAGAGAACTTAACAGTTATTTGAGACGTATACTTGAGATCTCCACTTAAGGGATATATGGTTGATAGTATTAGAATTACAGAACCTCTAGAATGTTTCTAGGGATTATGATAATATAATATTGTGTATAGTGGGGATAGATAGATCTAACTAGTGTAATTAATTTATGTGTAATGTGTTCTTAATAATTGATGTGAGGGGTATTTTTGGATTTTCAAAAAAATTAATTTATAATATATTAAATCTTAATTGTATTACATTTAAATGGGGTTGTATTTTAATATATGATTTGATAGGGTTATAATACGATCATCCAATAAATTGTATGTATGTTCTTACTATTTTTATACACTTATATTTTGCTTTTAACCCTTATTTAACTATTTTGACTCTTATAGTAATAACATAGATTATTACACCTTGATGGTGAATATAGCTAATATAAATTGTTAAATGACAAATAAAAGGATCATGGATTAAATTTAAAATATAATCCTAATATTCTTGTTTAATGTTCTATTTTTAGACAATTATGTCATTAAATAAAATATTATTTTCATTCAAATATAAAAAATGATAATTTTATGCAAAATTCTTTACTTTGACTATAATAATATCCTAATCACCCTTATAATATGAAAAAAATTTAAAAATAACTGACATGTGAATTAATTTTTAAAATTATTTTATAAAAGTATGTTTCAAAAAATTTATTTACATTAATAAATTACTTAACATATTTTTGATATTTCGACTAATAAATTTATTATTTCATTAGTGTTGTATAAAAATTGAAGGTAATTATTTACTCACTAAATAATTAAAATCTATAACTATGAGGAATATAATTCTATTATTTTTATAATGATTATTTATAGTTTTATGTATGAATTTGTTAACACCTTATTAATATTTTTATAGTTATTAAAAATATTATCGTAACATCATTGAATATTAAATAAAAAATGTTATAAATTTCAGAATCACTTACAGAACGAAAAAGGCCTTATATTTGGCCTTATAACTTTTAAAAATTAAAATTTATCATATAATAAATTCTAATAATGTTTAAGGGTTATTTTATCATCGTTGTCATATTATTTTGGCCCTTAATTATCTCATTTACCCTATTCGGGGTAAAAAAAATTATCCAATGTTAAGGTTTATATAATCCGATATAAAAATTTACATATTCACTAAATTTGAGCCCTTTATTTATAAATATGATATAATTTTTTAAAAATTCAATAAAATGTAGTTTTAGAATTGAATTTTAAATTAAAACTGAAAAATTCGATGAGAACAATGTTTTTGAAATATTCCCTTTTAAAAAATTAAAAGTCTTTATACTAAATTCAGTTATAGATTATATTTAATTGAATAATATTGCATAATAATTAATTAAATATTCCTTAATTAAAATTTAAATCTAATCTAAAACATATTTTGTCCTTATAAATACATGGAAAATGTAATTTTTAATAAATATCGGGATTTATCACTATTCATCCAAATACAAACTATTCATAACCTTATCAAAATTTCACAACAAGAGATTCATGTAATTATAATTTCAAAAATTATGTTAATTTTAATAAAACGATTTTATAAAAAACCAAGTAATTAATTACAATATTTACTCACTAATGAAACAAAGCATGTTTTTAATGAAAATGAATTTTGTTAAGAATAAAATGTATTCAAATAAAATTTATTGATTAATCTAAAATTATTTACCAATAAATTTATATTTGTTATAAATTATTTATTTATTTCAAAAAAATCTATTTATATCCCTTAATTTAATAGATCATTTATAATGAACGCATAATAATATATTGTTATTCATTTTACCACGAAGTAGTGTATATTATATGCTATAAAACATAGTCTTTCCATATAAAATCATTGGATATTAAATTATATACCCATTACTAAATTTCTCCCTCTCAATTTTAACTTCATTATAATTTATGGGGATTGAAATTTGAAAATAACTTTATTGAAATCCCTCGTTATAAAATGTGTTGAGAAAACACTCTCTTGAAAAGTAAAAAAAGGAACTGTAGAAGTCATTTGAAATTACGCATATTAGTTTTTCATATTGTAAAACGTGTACAATGAAGAGAAAACTAAATCCCAAAGACAGATAGAGTGTTATAGATAACATTATCTTGAAAAAGATAACCACCACAAAACTATAAATATGTAATTAGTTAAAAATATATTGGTTTCACTATGTTAAATGTAAATATATAATGTTTTTTCCTCATATCCATATCCTAAACATGATAAATTTGTATAATTCCTATAGTAACTACATATCAAAATATAATTAATTTGAATTTGAATTTTTATGCATTAATAAATTTTCACTGCAATCTAATCTTACTCTCCAAATGATGAGTTATAATTTTTCATTCCTAATTAAGTAGTATTAGATTCTTCACATCCTGAATTCCATAAAACAATATCAATTTATTCCTCACATATTAATACATTATCCATAGAAATTATGGTTAGTAGTAATTAATTTGATTCGCAAAATTAATGAAACTTCATCTGTGGAAATCTTATTTTTTCTCCAAAATTAGATAATAGTACATGATGATCAACATAGATCATTCTCTAAATTAAAATACATAATATAACTAAAATTATATCTGATTGATAGTGGAACACAAAAATCATAATGCTTTGACCCCATAGTTTTCCACAAATAATTTTTATATTTATCTCCAGATAACATCAATCAAACTTAAAGTATCATAAAAAAATGTAATACCCATAAAAACATATTCTCTATAATATTTTAGTGATTGAAATAAATAATATGAACCAAAATAAATCCACAATGAAAAACAATGTAATTCCAAAATACTATTCATTCTATATTACAAAAAAAAATATATACAATAATATCATATAAGTTTCCCAAAATAGTGAGAATCTTATGAAATAAAATAAATCACTCAAGAACCAAAATAATATCAAAAACCAGGGATATATATTCAATGAAATATATATTTCCTAAAATAAACTTATTATATGTCCATCAAGTCATTTTACTAAAATGTGAATGTCATACTAATCAAGACGTCACGTACGATTGTGGTAGGTGACACACCTTGTCACCCTAGGGTTTGGTGTTCAAACCACATGATCATTTTATATATGATGGGTTCTCAACCATCATGCGGGATATCATTTTTCTAAATCATGATAATCAATTAACAAATCCAACCATAATATATTCCAATCAAATGAAATAATTAATCGTTGAGTGTTATCTCATACCATTCGTTTGGCATTCCAAAATGTAATAACCAATAATTACACTATGATTAAATATATCCAAAAATATCTTTACTCAGATTAAAATTTCATATCATAAAACTTAAATAGGGGTATATAAGACACTAACATTATTTAATTATATTTCTATTATGGTATCCAAGTCTCAAAAAATAAATTCTTATGAATACATATTAATATAAAAATTTAATATATCCTAGTTGAAAATACTAAAATAAGGGCCCTATATTTTAATAAAAAATATTACATCTATTTAGATGAATGAAAAATAAATAATAGTATTATCCAGGACTTAACTATATCGTATTAGTGCCTTTATATATTATATATAATATTATTATATTTTATAAAATATCATCAATGTCTCCGTAAAATATATTCTGACATAATATTCCACTTTTGAATACGAATCTTTAATCTTTTTTCTTCACCTATGGAATGAAATATAAGAAAGGGATAGATCAAATGATCTATACGGGCAAGTATAGCATATATATCGATTATAATATGAATTTTTATATAAAAAAGTGAATATTATCATGAAAAAATTTAATAAGTTCATACAAAACCATGAATAGATCATAAAAATGATTTCGAGTGTAATCATTATCATTTCCCAAAATAGTGACTATAAGAGTAAGATATAATAATTATTAAATCATAAACCATATGTTAAAAAATCTATTTTCACCATATTAATTAATGAAAAAAAATTCGGTTTTCATGATTAAAAACCATGACTATGGACACACATGTATCCTATAGTGGATCGGGATTCACATTTTTCCCATAGTGGAACAATCCCATTAATTTATTTCCCATTATTATCCACTAAGATATAAATCTATAATCATTTTATTTGAGGTACATATATGTACCACCAAAATTATAATAAAATAAATACATATGTATTCCCCATAATCAAAAATAATTCTTTATGTCCAATCATATGTAAATAAATGGGTTTCATAATCATTTCATTATTGAATATCTAATGAAAATGTCACATGATTCATAAATATAATGCTATCAGAAACATAAACTAATAATTCATGGAATAAAGTTATTATAATTAGATCATATTCCTAGTAAATAATAAGTATCATCATATAATGTGTTATTTTATGGACAATTATATTTATTGACCACCTAATGTAAATCGTGATGAAAACACCCAATAAATTTTAAGAACATTATTTTGAAATGTATTGAAATAGAAATGTATTTTTTAATGAATGTTTTATTAAATTATAGTAATCAGAAAATAATTAATGGGTACTTAATATGTAAAAATACCTTCAATGTATATAATTAGAAAAGCATTCTTGGTGTATATTTTATTATAAAATACATAATGTACCTTCTTTATAAACAGATAATTATAATCCATTGAAACCATTTTGTTTTATATAACATGGGTAATAATTTACATAAATAGTAATATTTAAATTCTAACAAAAAATAAAACATAATTTTTTAAAACATTATTATTTATGAGAAGTATTCATGACATAATACATAAAAATAGTCCTAAATAATAATTTAATTGTGAAATAAACAATTACCGCATTAATGTCCTATGGATCAAAATCCCCAGGAATGAATGAAATGTATATGTATATGTTCATCAAAGGATATTAGTGGTATCATTCATAAAATACACTCATGGTTAGTATATACACCGTACAAGAGAAAAAATAAGTGTTTAATACTTGTGTCCCACAGAAATAAAATTGAGATAGAGAACCCTTAACTAAAGTATTCGAATTATTTTTTAACATTCAAACCACATTTATAATAGATATGGATTTTGTATAGATATATTCTGATAAACATAATTATTTCATATGATTTATTATTTATTTTAAACATATTATATCCATATTATTAATAATTTGTTTATAAAATCATTATTTTGGGTGGAAACTACTTTGTTTTCTAAGATTGTTTCATTTTGGCAGTCTTGGTACATATAATTGGAACATGGAATCCCCATTTCTATAATTTTATTAATGGTATAAAAATAATATATAATAATTATATTCATAATAATAGTCCTTTATAGAAATTAATGATACGAAATTTATTACATTGTTCATTGATACGATATAGAGTATGTAACCATGAATGCTAAATCAAGTGTTTCGATTAATTGAATGAAATAGAGGTAAATAATTATTCATATTTAAAGATTCATTATATATAAAATATATCATATATATTCATAAAATCTATAATAATTCACATACATAAATGATAATCATATGAAATTAATATTAAAATTACATGGAGATGGTAACTCGTACGTATGCATGAGTGATAATTTACCTTTTTATTTGATAGGAATGATTAAAAATAATGGTTTTTTCATAATCATAATAACATTTCACATTATTAAGTATAAATCTTATATTATTTTTTTATTATAATCATTTATTTATGTGGGGGATAAATGAATAAAAAAAATAAAGTGATCAATTAGAGTGATTGCATTTTCTTCAAAACATCTCCATTAGGCCTCCTCTAATAAGCTATAGCGTTAGAATTTCACAAATATGAGACCCTCATGAATGTTTAAAAGTAATTTAATAAGATTATTTGGTTGTTTATGGTTGATATAGAATGTTCCATGTGTTTTAATGAATTGTGAGATGTGGCATCCAATTTTCATTGTAGTGGGGGGGGGGGGTACTTTTAAAATTTCAGAAAAATTTAATTTAAAATAAATTCACTCGAAATATAAATACATCCGAATTGAATTTAATTTGATGGTATAGTATGATAGTGATTTAATACCATCGATGAATAAATTTTTTATATGTTGGACTATATTTCCAATATAATTTGTGGGTTTTTATAATATTTGATCTTTTTAAGGCTTACCATGACAATAAGAATTTTGAATCACTGAGAGAAAATATAGTAATAGTAAAATAAAAATAATTGATAAATGAATCATGTTTCTAGTTTTAAATATTATCCAACTTAGGTGGCTAGATCGATGACTTTTATGATGTTGTATCATTTAATAAAATATTATTTAATATTAATTATCCAAAATGTCAATTCTATGTACTATACATTACTTTGAATTTAATACTATAATGAAAACACAAATAATTGGATAAAAATATTTTGATATATAAAAAATTTAATTGTTATATATAATATTTTTTGGTCACTTTAATAATATAATATATTATTTATATTAACATTATTAATAAAATTTATTTGATAATATCATTTGTAAATTAATTACTGCATCCACATTTTGTATGCATGTATGGTAAATATTTCATCAAAAACATTAAAAATATATAAAAATTATATATATAATGAATACAAATTTCATATAAAAAATTTATTGTCAAATATATCCCCTTTATTTAATCATATTTAAAACAAAATAGCTTTTTAAAATATGATACTAAGAGTTATGACTTTTCTTAAAAAAATATAATAAAATTCACAATCACATTAAAATCAAAACAATATTTTAGATTTTGAACATAATATTATTATGTATGAAAATAAATAATCTAATAATATTTTTTAAAAATCTAAGGGTCATTTTATAGTCATAATCAGATTATTTCTATCCTTAATTACCTAATTTACCATTTAATGTGGTGATGCATTTTTTATGTTTATATTCCAATTTTCTGAAAATAAAAGGAATTTTTTTTATAAAAGTAACCATTAGATTAAGAAAATTGAATCCATTTTTTAAAATTATACACATAGAAGGTTCATAATACTATTTAAATTCATTCTGGAAATACTCCATGAGAATTAATTTCCATAAAAATTTCATTTTTTAAATAAAAATATTATGATATTAAATTCTTCAAAAAATCCAATTATTATTCAAAGGTTTTGAATATTTTAATTTATATTTAAGAACTGAATATTATAAGATAATAAATACCCAAATGTTTTTTTATTAATACATGAAGGATTCAATGTTATATAATTTCAAATTTTCACTATTCCTTCAAAATAAGTCTTTTCATTAAATTAGCATTATTTCTTGATAAAAAAAATTCGATATTTTGATTTTAAAAATTGTATTCATTTTAAAAATTTAATAATATTTTATAAAATAATTATAATTTTTAATCATAAATAGGATGAAACCCCATTTTTGGAGAAGACATTTTTTAAAAAAAATTAATTATTTTTCTAAAAATTAAGTAATTATTTTATAATAATTTGATGATAATTGTATATTTAAAATAAAGATAATATTTAATTATTAAATTAATTTTTCCTATACATACATTTTAATTTAATGTCTATGCTATAATGGATCCATATTAATATTTTGTTGTAAAGACCAGGAAATTTCAAAGAAATTTTTTTCTTAATTTCTTTGGAATTTTACAAGTATGTGGCTTCTGACGGCGCTTGATTCCAAGGTCTGGTGTGCCCGGAACCAATTTCTAATGTTTCTCTCTGGTATGTTCAGTAAACGGATGAACGGGTTTTTCTATATTTTGAACCGGTGCTCGGAATTGAAATCTGAGGGCACCGTTGAACTCACAGCACAAGTTTTCGCTTAAGAAGACTTTCACCTTGACAGTAGATGATCAGGTATGAAAGTTAGTTATTGGGGTTTTACGAGTGTTAATAAAATAAAATAAGTGAACAATTTATTTTGTTTTGATAAACACATGTCGTGCGGATAATTTGGTTAGAATCTCTACTTGGGAGTTGGTGGTGGGACCGCCACACCCTAACCCCCCATGAGAGGTTGTGGTGGTGGGGGCCACTGAGATCCAACCTCTCATGTGGGGTTTATTGTGGGGGAAACCACACGAGGCCTCCCATTAATGGGAGGGTAATCATAACTCCTTGACACCCCCCCATTTATGAGGGAGAGCCTATAGGTTTAAATCCCCCTCTTAACTGAGGAGGAGGAATCCACCCTTTTTAATGAGGGGACAACCTAAGCATTAACCCCCCCTACTTTTTGTGGTTAATTAATGGTGGGGCCCACCAGAAAATATCCTCCCTTTGGAGGATATTCTTCTGTGGGGACCTCCCGGGCCAATAACCCCTTTTTTTGACACCCTCCCCATTTTAATGTGAAACCGCAGCAGATTAATTGGGTGGAGCCCTCTGTCATAAATCCTCCATTTATGACGTGTGTGGCAATGATGAACCCCACCACTCCTATATAAAGGAGGCTAGGGGAAAGATTTTTGGATGGCTACATCAAGTGGTGGAACGCTAGCAGCGAAGCACGGCGCCCACCACTTGGAGAGTTTTCCTCTTCCTCCAACGAAGAATGAAGAATGCCGACGCCACCCTCAGATCCTTCCTTCCCGACGTTGATGGAACGACACATGTCTTTGGCGATGCTTGCCTTCTGCGAATCTCCTTCTTTTAACGCCATATAATGAGGTAGGGGTTGTTATGTCCAAATTTTGATATTGTGCATCGTCATTCTTCAATTCTTGAGTTTCGTTTGGCCGCATGATACCATCTTGACAAGGAAGGTATCAGACCACACGAACGAGGTCCGACCCTTCCCCTCTCGTTTGTTGGTTGTAGACGATGGAGGCAGACTGCGAAGTATCGGCCGGCGTCGGGACGACCACTATCAGATCGTCAGCGCATGATTGTCGGGTCGCCGGAATGGTGTGGCATTGTCGCACCGTGCCATAGGTATAGGAGCCGGGGCCAGTGTGGGTCGCTGCAGAGGGGTGTGGTGCCATCGCGCCGCACCGTAGCTACATGGGTCCCGGTCGAAGTGGGGCACGACGTTGTCGCACTGTGCCGGTTGAACAAAGCGGTGGCCGAAGGCCGCTGCGGATCAGGAAGGGCAGACGGCTGTGTCGGCCGCCGGTTCCATCAAGAGGCTGGACCCAAGGGGTCCCGTGGTTGCCCAAGGGCCAGCAAACACTACCGTCTATTTTGAAGAACTGGGGGGTATAACCCCCCCCCCCCCAATCTGTAGATAGGGCGGGCCCCACTGGGCGCCTCCACCCTGCCTGGTCGTCCAACCATGCGGCCAACCGCGTGGGCCAAGTGGCCAACCGTGTGGGACACGCAGGGCAGACCACACCGACCGGGCCGGAATGCACTAGACGGGCCGTACCGCAACGGTCGGGCCGGAACGCGCTGCCCGGGCCGGGCCGCCACCGCCGGGCTGGGCCGCCTGCGCTGGGCCAGGCCTCCAGTGATGGTTCGGGCTATGCCTGCCAGGCCATGCCATTCCCTTCCAGGCCAGACCCCGACCCGGGTCGGGTCGACTTGGATCGGGCCGACCCCGGGGGTGTTGGGCCGGGTCGGACCGGGCCCAGACCCCCTATTTTCGGACCGTTTTCGGTTAAACAGACATATCTTGTTCTACTGACCTCCAATCGACACACTTTTAGTTGCGTAGGATTCTTTAGATCAAGGAAGTCGTTTTTTTATATTAAACCCATGGTTTTGGTGAAGTTTTGGTATGTCCGGGTTGGTTTGATCTCGAAACCAACCGGGCCCTCGGAGCAGAAACACTTATAACTTGAGTTCCGAATGTCTCATTGACGTGATGTCAACTTTATTTGATTCATCATGATGATACATTTCATTTGGAATACATAACATGAGGTTTGTATGCAGTTGGAGTATGGCCTGGTTGGATTATACCCAAAATCCAACAGGGCCCCTAAAACAGAAATGCTAATAACTCACAGACCGAGCTTCCGATTGACGCGTCGTCTGTTGAGTTGAGACCCCTATGACAATGTGGTCCTTTTTCAGACTTATATGTGATACTTTGAGACACTTTCAAGTAATTACCACTATCTCATGGAGCAGACACTCCCGGAGACGAGTGTACAGAGTGTAGACACCGAGTATTTGTAGACTTCACGACTGCTTGACTGATTCGACTCGTAGTTATTCGGTTAGCTCAGTGGACGGAGCGCCCCGTATTTGGTGGCAGACCCATGGAGGATGGAGCACCTGGTAGTTGGCAGCAGAACCGTGGTACTCGAGATGAGGATTACCTCTGTATGCTATTAGGGAGAGCGCCTGGTATTTTGCGGTAGACCCTCAGCAGACGGAGCGCCCGATTTTTGGTAGCAGACATGCGGTACTCGATAGGATGAGTACCTCATTAGTCTAAGGTTACTGAGTAGCACCTCAGATTCGTGACTAGCCCACTGTACTCGACAGAGGGTGAGTTCTCCAGCAGTTGTGGTTTCGATAATGAAAATCCTGGTTTGAGCTGAGTCAATGACATTTGGGTCTTCCTCATGATTAAGATGGATTACTTGATAACATAGGTATATGTATGGGCATATACCAAATTAATGTTTATCTGTTGAGATATTTCTTTGTGGTTTATCCTTGTTGTATTTACTGAGACCTTGAGGGTCTCGAGGTCCCTACTAAGTATCGTTATAGTCACCCCTGCACGGGCTATGCCTGCACCTCGCTGTGTTGGATGCAGAAGACGGACAGGGCTGACCGAGACAGAGTGTACGAGGACTGGATGGTACCCTGGAGGTGGACACTTGGCGTGATGACACACAGAGAGGACCAACAGACATGGAGTGATGAGGAGGACATCTTTACTTACCCTTCAGGTAGGAACCCGGAAGACGATCCAGGAGATGCTTCACCATTCAGCTATTTGTCTTTTCAGTTGTACTTTTACTTTCAATTGTAGTTTTACCTTTATGTTGGTCATATATTTTCTGCCCCTTAGTATTTTCAGAACAGCTGTTTTACTTCTGTACTTACTTTTTTCTTCCTCTTGTTCTCTGGTTGTGTGTGTTTACATTTTATAAAGGCAATTCCTTCCCAGTTATAGGGAATTATGCCTTTGGTGCTAGTCTCCAGCCCATAGCCTATGGAAGGTGGGCTTGGGGTAGTCACGATGCGGGCCCCGAGGAATTGGTCATGACAAATTGATATCAGTGGATTTGGTTCTACCTCATAACTTAGGACTGATATTTTATTTTATGTGAAGCAATAGTGTTAAGAATACTGAGTGTGTTTTTCAGTTTAGGGAGTCCAGTGTTGGTGTAGCGGCCAAAGTATTCGTACACCAGGACCCTGACTTCTGATTTCCAACTCAGTGCATGAAAACACGGATTGCGTGTTTGATTCCAAAAATTTTCTTAAAGTCAGCTCAAACTAGGTCATCTCACCAGGTATAGTCTTTTGACCGTGTCACATCTGTTTCTTTCAGTATGCCTCCTCGTGGATGATCAGATAGAGCCCCGAGAGTTGTACGTACTGATAGCCTACCGAGCGATGGGGCCTCAGTAGAGGGCCCTCCTCTAGCTGAGGCACCAGATAAGGCACCAGAGGTACTACCACCCGTTGGGAAACTGATGGCACCATCCCCAGAACCCGGCGATGCATGCCTTTTGACTGCACTACACGGGTTCCAGCGCCACAGGACACCTAGATTCTAGGGAGAGATGGTCCCACAGGCGGCAAAGGATTTGCTAGAGGCTGTGGTGAGAGTCTTCAGGCTAGTAGGTACACCAGAGGACTTCATGGGGATCCTTGCTTCTAGCCTCCTTCACGAATCAGCAGGAAGATAGTGGAGCCTTATTCTCCAGATGCATGACGAGGCATCACGTCTATGGGTAGACTTCGAGAGCCTGTTCCGGGCAGAGTTTGTACCAGCCACCATTCGAGCGATGTGGATACAGGAGATACTTCAACTACATCAGGGAAGCATGAGTGTAGCTCAGTACTCAGTGAGGTTCACAGACCTCTCGCGCTACTCAAATGATATAGTACGAGACCCATTCATCAGAGCCTAGAACTTCGAGTAGGGGCTCAGGTGGGAGATTATAGATTCAGTTGTTTTCCACAACATTCCAACACAGACAGGAGTGTTGAAGAGAGCCCTTCTAGTGGAGAGTTTCCATATTGAGTAGTCTCTAGTAGCGGGACTCATCAATAGTCAACATGAAATTGAGTCTTCTATAGGTCGAAGTAGATAGACGACACAGGGGTCCAAGAGGACCAGACATAACAGTGGCCGACTACACGACTCGGGTTCAGTTGTCTGGAACAACAGAGAGGAGTCAGAGCCAGTCGTACCAAGAGAGGGCAGTGTTACTCCTACAGCGGGCTTGGTCACATGGCACGTGACTATCCGACCCACCATACAGACGATCAGCAGATAGATGAAGAACCTCCCAGGCAGAGACAGAGGTTTGATCGAGGCGTACCGCATGGAGATGGAGATAGAGGCAGAGGAGTTGGCCGTGTAGATGGAGGTGGACGACGCTTCGAGGTGTTGCCACCACCACCACTCGGAGGTCCACCTCGACCGCAATGAGCGGGTGGACAAGGGAGATCATAGCATCAGGAAGATAAAGCATACGACTATAGAGATTCAGAAGCAGGCGGATAAGAGCAGGACTAGTTCCAGTCAGGAGGCCTTTGTTCTTGGTGATTCTAGTGTCCGTGTTATTGTTGTTGTGATTTCTTTGTGTCTTATACTTGAGATGCAGTAATAAAAGACACTAATCGTTGTGACATTTACTTTCCTGTCCTTTTTTATGGTTCATACTAAGAGGTTCCGGTTAAAACTATTGACTTGAACCTCACTTGTGAGATTCCTACTAGAGGGGACCCAGTAACCACACACTAATACCGAAAGTGTGACTCAACCCCTTGAGGCAAGATTAACGGTAGAATATCATAGTAGTAGCATCGAGGCCTTACAACATAACCAATGACATGAATTTTACCATCCATGTCAGTATTGACTATATTAGTCAAATAGTGTGTTTTATCCAGGGGATGAGAACATATTTCTCTTTTCAGAAGAGGAGAAATCTATGCAACTCTTGAAAAATGTAGACAATGAATGGTGGAGATGAGTTCTTACAATTGGATAGTCTCACCCATTTTTTGTTGAGTGAACGGTTTAAGGATATCTCCAACTAAATAGTCTCAAGTGTATCTTCTCTCATAAGGACATGAACCTGAGGCAGCGGTGATGGCTTGAATTCCTCTGGTACTATTTCTTCGAGATAGTTTATACTTTTTTGGAGGGGATCATTGAGAAGAAGATATTAGTAGGAGATCGGGAATTCAACTGTTAGGAGTGGCGAGACAGCAGCTGACCACGTTTTAGATATCCTTTGTGGATAGTGATTGAGTCAGCACGTGTATAACTAGAGATGAATCAGGCTACAACGGAGAAGGTGCAGAGCATCCAGAAGTCCTATGCTGATAGAAGATGAGATCACTGGATTTTTAGGGTGGTGACCACGTCTTCTTATTGGTCTCACCTCGACGGGGTCTATGGAGTTTTGGCCGGGGCGGAAAGTTATCTCCGCGTTTCATCTGGTCTTTCCACCTCAGATGCATCGGGTGCACGACGTCATCCACATATCTAATCTGAGGATATGTGTGCAAGACCTATCCATCATCATCGACCATGGGGAGCTGGACATCGATGACGGGGCGACCTTCACGAGTTTCCAGTAGAGGTTGAGGATTAATAGGAGCGGGTCCTATGAGGACGGTCAATTCCTCTTGTGCACTTTTTTTGGCAGCACTGGAACCCCAAGGAGAGCACATGGGAGTGGGAGGCTCAGATGCGTGCTCGGTACCTCCTTTAGTTTCCCTAGTTTGTATTGTATCTTTACGGGGACGTAAATCCCTGAGGTGGGAGTAAATTAAATATTCGGAAATTTCAAGGAAATGTTTTTCATAATTTCTTTGAAATTTTACGAGTATGTGTCTTTTGACGACACTTGATTCCGGGGCCCGGTGTGCCCGGAATCAATTTCGGAGGTTTATCTCGGGTATGTTCAGTAAACGAACGAACGAGTTTTTCTATCATTTGAACCGATGCTCAGAATTGAAATATGAGGGCACCGTTGAACTCACTACGTGGGTTTTTTATTAAGAAGACATTAAACTCGATGGCAGATGATCAGTATTGAAGGTTAGTTTTTGGGGTTTTTTGTGGGTTAATAAAATAAAATAAGTGGACAATTTATTTTATTTTGTTAAAAACATATTGTGCGGATAAAGTGGTTAGAAGATCCACATGGGAGTTGGTTGTGGGACAGCCACACCCTAACCCTACCAAGAGAGGTTATGGTGGTGGGGCCCACGTAGATCCATCCTCCCATTTGGTGATGATTATGGTGGAAACCACACGAGGCCTCCCATTAATGGGAGGGGAATCATAACTCCTTGACTCCCCCCCAATAATGAGGGAGAGCCTCTAGGTTTAAATCCCCCACTTAATTGAGGAGGATGAAATATCCCTTTTTAATGAGGGGACCACCCAAGTATTAACCAACCCCTTTTCCTTTTTGTGGTTAATTAATGGTGGGGATCTCCAGGAAATATCCTCCCTTTAAAGGGTATTCTTCTGTGGGGACCACCCGGGCCAATCACCCCTTTTTTTGACTTCCTCTCTATTTTAATGCGCCAACGCAGCGGATTAATTGGGTGGAGCCCTCTGTCATAAATCCTCCATTTATGACTTTCATTCCAACGATGAACCCTCCCACTCCTATATAAAGGAGGCTAGGGGAAGGAGTTCTGGATTACTTCTTCAAGCAACCAAACGCTAGCAGCGAAGCATGGAACCCATCACTTGGAGAGTTTTCTTCCTCCTCTAACGAAGAACAAAGAACGTTAACGCCACCCTCGGCTCATTTCTCCCCGACATTGATGGAACAATTCCTATCTTCCATGACACCAGCCTTCTGCGACTCGCCATCGTTTAATTACATTTTATGAGGTAAGGGTTGTTATGATCAAGTTTTAATACAGTGCATCATCGTTCTTCAATTCTTGAGTTTCATTTGGCCGCATGATACCATCTTGATGATGAAGGGCTCGGACCGCACGAACACGGTCTGACCCATTGCCTATCATTTGTTGGTTGTGGACAATGGAGGAGGACTAGGAAGAACCATCCTGCGTCAGGCCGACCACAAGCGGATCGTCAGCGCAAGATTTTCGGGTCGCCGCAAAGGCGCTGCGCTGTCGCGCCGCACCAGAGCTATAGGAGCCACGGACGGGGTGGGCCAAGGTGGATGGGAATGGTGCCATCATTCCATGCCGGAGCAATAAGGGACGTAGTTAGGGCTAGGGGATGCGCCGTCGCACCACGCCAGTTGAACAAAGCCGCGGCCTAAGGCCGCGGTGGATCAGGATGGGTTGTCGGTTGTGCTGGCCACCAGTGCCATCAAAAGGCAGGACACAAGGGGTCTAGTGGTTACCCAATGGCGGGGCAACACGACTAGTGATTTTGATGAACCGGGGGTGTAACCCCCCCCCCCCCCCCCCGAGTCAGCAACTAGGGCAGGCCCCACCGGGCACTGCCACCCTGCCTGGTCGGCCAGCCACGCCGGTCGGGCCGCCAGTGCCGGGTCGGGCCACGCCAGCCAGGCCGGGCCACGCCCTACCAATCCTGACCCATACCTGGGTCAGTTCGGCCCGGTTTGGCTAACCCAGGGGGTGTTGGGCCGGGTCGGAACGGTTCTAGACCCCATATTTTCGGATTGTTTTCGGTTAAATGGAAATATTTTGATCTACGGACCTTTGATCGATGCACCTTCAATTGTGTAGGATTCCATGGATCGAGACAGTCGTTTTTTTAGATTAAAACCAATGTTTCTGCAAAGTTTGTGTCTGGCATGGTTGGTTCGAACTCAAAACCAACTGCTCCCTCAGAGCGGAAACACTGATAACTTGAGCTCCGGACGTCTGATTGACGTGTCATCCACTTTATTGGATTTCTCTTGATGATATAGATCTTTTAGAATAATTCACATGAGGTTTGGACATAGTTTTTTTATGGTCGGGTTGGATTGTACCCAAAATCCAACCGGGCCCCTGGAACAGAAATGCTAATAACTCACAGACCGAGCGTCCGATTGACGCGCCGTCTGTTGAGTTGAGACCCCTATGACGAGACGGTCCTTTGTGATACTTCTACGTGAGACTTCGTGACACTTCGAAGTAATTACCAGTATCTCGTGGAGCAGACCCTCTCGGAGACGAGCATACAGAGTGTGGAGACCGAGTAGCTATAGACTTGATGACTACTTTACCGATATGACTCGTAGTGATTCAGTTAGCCCAGTGGACGAAGCGCCCTGTATTTGGTGGCAGACCCATGGAGAACAGAGCACCTGGTAGTTGGAAACAGACCCATGGTACTCGACATGAGGAGTACCTCTGTAGGCTATTAGAGAGATCGCTCGGTATTTGGCGTCAGACGCTCAGCGGATGGAGCGACCAGTATTTGGCAGCAGACCCACGGTACTCGACAGGAGCAGTACCTCAACAGTCTAAGGATAGTGAGTACCGCCTCAAAGTCCTTACAGGGCCACTGTACTTGACAGAGGGGGAGCTCTCCTGCAGTTGTGGTTTCGATAATGAAAATCTTGGTTTTAGCTGAGTCAATGACCTTTGTGTTTTCGTCATGATTGAGATGAGTTACTTGATAACTTAGGTATATGTATGGCCATATACCTAAGTAAAGGTTATCTGTTGACATCTTTTGTTGTGGTTTATCCATGTGGGATTTAGTGAGTCCTTGAAGGTATCGGGGTCCCTATTGAGTATCGTTATACTCACCGTTTCATGGGCTATTCCCACACCTCATTGTGTCGGATGTAGATGATGGACATCGTTGCCCGAGGCAGAGTGTATGGGGACTTGATGGTACCCAGAGGTGGACACTCGGTGTGAATGCACATGGAGCGGAGCGATAGATGCAGAGTGATGAGGAGGACATCTGTACCTACTCTTCAAGTAGGAACTCGGAAGATGATCCAGGAGCTGCTTCACCATTCAGCTGTTTATCCTTTCAGTTGTACATTACATTTTGTTGTAGTTGTACCTTTCTGTTGGGCTTTTATTTATGGACCATTTTAATTTTCTGCAAAAATTTTATACTGCTTTACTTAGTGTTTTCTTCTGCTTTTTATCGGTTTGTGTGTGTTAACATTTTATAATGGCAATGCCTTCCTAGTTCTAGGGAATTACGCCTTTGGTGCTAGTCGCCGGCCCCTGGCCTATGGAAGGTGGGCTTGGGGCAGTCACGATGCGGGCCCCGGGGAATGGGTCCTGACATTTGTTGTTATTTTAAGTTGTGTTCTGTGTATTTAGTAAACTATAGAACATAGTATCTACTTTTAAAATATAGGGATATTATAGGGGTACCAAGAGAGATTACTTTTGATAATATCGTACCTCTTACACTATTAGGATATCTTGTTAGGGGCCTATCACGAGATTTGGTTGTCTTTTCGTTGGGTCATCATATGATTATTGGTAGTCAAATGAGGCTCATAACAACTTCATATGAAAATAAATGTATCATAAAATTTTCTAAGGTTTAAACATTTGTATACTAGTTATCTTATATTATACAAAGATCTTTTTCATTTCCAATTTTTTTTCAATGAGTCATAAGATCAATATATAATCTTGTAACAGTGGGATAGAATTGTCATGGATAGTCTCTATTCAATTCTATGATGTTTCACATGATCAAATTGACAGGTCTAAATGGAACAATAGAATATGGATAGCATATATGGGGGTCTTTGATAGACTACGTTACTTGTCAAATATGAAATAATTGGATAAATAATGCATTCATTTTCCCCTTCCAGATATCAAGACAAAATAATATAGAGTTTTCAATTGGTCAAAACAGCATGAAAAAGGACATCTGTTTGATTTATGGTGATAATTTAGGGTACAAATAACTTACGCAAGAATATTGGAACTACATATACCACATGAAGCCTCTACCATTTTCATGATTATTTCATTAATTTTTGTGTTTATTTGGGTGATTTCATGTTGTATATTTAATGTTATATTGCATGTTCATAATATCCAATCAAGAGGCCACATCATGATCATCATTTTTTTATGGAATAATTTGTAAGAACATGATGATTTTTATAGTGTATTTAGATGACCAAAAACATTCCATACATAGTGCATGTCCTATTATTAGAACCTTCCTATGGATATATAATTGTGTTTCCTATATGTGATTATGTGATCGATACAATTGAGAAGGTTTTAGATTATATAGTCGATATAATCCTTCTTTTTTATAGGATATAAAATAATACATAGTCTACATATTTTTAATTAATATTAGTGATATCTATTCTTATATTTTGGGAATAAAATACTAAATCAATCGTGATATTGGTTCGTAGTGAAATGGATGCGACTCTAAGGAGACTAATTCCCTCTTTTGTAATAGATGATTCCACTGACCAATGTTTTGAGTGGTTTTTTATCTCCCATGGGACCTTGTGTATTTGGTGGTTTATTATATAAATAATGGGTTGTGGGTGAGAATTATTTCACTAGGGACTCAAAAAACATATATAATTATATTTCTCATATAGAATGACTGATTTGCAAGGCCATTTCAAAATATCTATTTCAAAAGTCTTATTCTCAAAATATAATAACATGGAATATTTTAGAAACTTATTAGTGAGTATTGATCACATGGTCAAGCCACTAGAATTCTCTATCTCCTAAATTATTTAAATTATTTATGATTAAAATGTAAATAATTTGAATGAACCTTGACCAATGACCTCATCCTCGTGGAAAATTTTGAATCTTTTCATGATTCACTAACTTGGTCATGTTATTTCTTGATCAGAACATGGATTTTGTGACCATTTGTGTGTCATGTGATCTCATGTCACTCAATGGCCCCTGTGATCATGATATTCACCATGGGTAATGAGACTATAGAGGCCTATGAGAAAAATGAATTCATGAATCCTTATATGGTTCATGTGATTCTCATGCTATTTTTCAAGTACTAAACATGTTTTCGAAGGGTTTCATGATTATTTCATATGTGATCCATGTTTTTGTATAGATTAATTACAATTGTAAATCATCTTCTGATGATGACAAGTATAGGTAAGTAATTGGTTTGAACCAATATTCCAATCCTTAAGATCAGATGTTATATGACAATCCATATTTGAGTGGTTGTCTCCATACTGAACATCAGGCCTATTCCCAATCACACTAGAATCCATTATATGGATTCAATAGTTTGAACTTATTGCAGGGTTTTTATCAATGTTATTGAACAGAGGGATATTACTGTGTGGGGAGTCACTCTTGAGAAGTCCAATAGTCACATTAGTGATGGAATATTGATTATAATGGTTGAGGCCTCCTAATATATCAATTCAGAAAAATTCGTTCTTTATTAGTTCCATTGTCACATCCAGCAAGGTAGTGTCCCTTATCAGATTGGAAGGACCTTCCGAATCTTATTTAGCTTGACAGGATAGCTTTTCAAATTTTACCAATATCAAAAAACTAATTACACTCATGATGCTTCATTTTATACATGGATTTGGAATAAAAATAGGGTTAAGACAACAGGACATGGCCATTATGATGTTATTTTCATGTTTAGCAGACATGGTTATTTTATCTTCAAGCCTTCTCTTACAATGATCATGACAATAGTTTATAGCGAAAGATACTCAATTGATGAGATTTCATATAAAATTTATATCTTGGAAGGGTTTGTCCAGGATCATATATATGAGATGACTATGTTCAATCAATATAGTGTATATTTGTTTTCCCACAAAGGGTTCCTCCACTCACTTTAACAGATGTGGAGGGTGAGAGACATCCTAAGATCATTCTAAAAAATTTTGTTCATGAAATTGGATGAAGAAAGGAATGATGATATTAATCATCCACCAATAGATTCAATCATCTTCCTCTTATATGACTATGAATAGGATTGGGTGGAATCCTTACCAAGAGGTGTATTAAAAAAATTATCATCACATGAAAAAAAACATGTGCATCACCGAGCCCCTTATCTGTAGCTATAATGTAGTTTACTATATAATTGAGAAACCCTAAAAATATTTAATTCCTTAAATAGTGATGAAAATACCATTACTGGGTCAAATTGGGTTTGGTAGTGTGGTCCTTCAATATCCTTGATGATATATAAATCGATTGGTATGATAGAACATGAAAATTCTTTGTTTTCTTCTTAAATATCACGTCCAACCATTCCTCCCTCCAGCATACCTGTTTGAGTGGTCACAAATAAACAAATATTATGAATACATATCATATAGAAAATCCATCCCATAATTATTGATACACCCTTAGAGGTTTTTTTATATCTAATGGGGATGTCTTTACTATAACTATCATGATTTGGGGGTAGGTGTATTTGATTGCGCTTCATTGTATGATATATAGTACAAATGGTATTGACACAGAAAAAAATGTCTAGTAATGAGGTGAAGGGTGTTTATTTTGATTACATTACCCCCTAATAGAACTAATTAAAAAAGCATCCTAGGTTTTGGAAGTAATACATCATAGAATTTCTCATCAATGTTCCCAGAAAGATGACTTGACCATGGAGATAGAATAATAGGTGGAGATCATTTATCACACTAATAATGAACTTTTGGAATCATAATACCAATTGGTGAGAACATAGGAATCATTTTATGCATTTCAACCTTCTATTTAATCTCTTCCTTGTCAGGTAGAAGCAAAATAAGTGGGGTGGATATCACTTCAACTCTAAATTGACAATTCTCACTAGATTCAGAAGAGATTGAAAATTAAAGTGGTTATATTTTATTGTAGTGTGCCCACAAATGTTTATTAATATAATCCTTATAGAATCTATATAAAATAGATTTTTCTCTTTATTAATCTAATCTCTAACACCCTGATATTTTGGGAATGGTTTTTTCTTAAAAATAAAATCTTTTAGAAATCTTATATTTCATGGAACACTCTAAATATTTTATTTTATATGTTTTGATTACATTATATTCTACTAAAATTTAATAAAGCACTACACACAACATAAATATTATCTTTATTTACAATAAACACCATGGTTAGATTGCATTACATGCACCATGGAAATTCCTCGATGGATTGATTAACACGCAACACGGAGATTTTCAGAACAATAATATAACATTAATATGTTATTATTTAATATAATAAGATATAAACCAACAATTAAATTATAGGTTATGAATATTATTAACTAATTTATGAAAATATATTGTTTCCATAAATATAAAAAGGATTCAAATGTTACTAATTATATATAAATGAATATCTTAACCGATGGAATGTAAATGGAATGATTGTCATTTTTATAGTCACAATGTTATTTTAATCTAACGAAATAAATTAATTATAATTAGTGATTGATTTTAATATAATATATATTTAATTAATTCAATGTAATATTTTTTATTTCCATCTAATAGATTTTAATGACATAAGATAAAAATAAAGGCAATTATTTTTAGAAAACCATATATTTTTAACAAATGTGTTTGGTACAACCGTTTAATGGAGAACCCATTTTGAATCACAATTTTAGAACATTTATAGATTTAATATGTTCAAATAAACATTCCATTTGGAATATTAACATAAAACCTATGTTAGAATAACGTTTAGTTATTTTCTAGAAAGGTTTAAATTTTTAATGAATAGTTAAAATACTTGATTTTAAATCAATCCTTATTATTATCTAATATAATAATAAGGAAATATATTATTTCTAAATTGATCTCCAAAAATAATTATAATATTTTTTACCAATTAGTCCAATTTAGGTAATTTTATCAAATTTCACATTGAAATTTGATATGAGAAACTAGAAATCTTTTGATCATTCTTAATTAAAAAACCTCTAGTGTAGTCTCATTAGTGTGAATAATTTTATATTAGTTTCTTCCACTTATATGATTACAATTTTAAAAAATGGTGTCATATTTTGAAATCATAATATTTATAATTTATGATAAGATCAATATATTTTTTGACCAAAATGATTAGTGATTGAAATTTAATTGTTTTACATTTAATAAGGAAAAATTAAGCTTAACATAGGACTAAACAAATCATTTAGGACAAAATAGGTCATAAAAACATTGAAAAACCCCTCTTTATGGACCTTCACTAATCATTAACCTTCCATTATTTACTTTTTATTGGTTTTTATGACTTTTTATAATTAAAAAATATGGTACACAAAACTTTTTTTTTAAATTCCATGTGTTTATTTTCCCTCCCCTATAAAAGGGAACCAACTCTCCCTCTTCTTCACAGTAATAAAACCAAATCGGTTCAAAAAACATATTCTCAATCCACTTTCTATCATCTATCACTTACTCCTAGATGCCTCCCCATTGATTTAATTTAATATTGGGAATACTTTTGGTATAAACCAAAAGGATTTACACGATTAAGTGCTAACATCTTCTCTCAAGCTCATTTGTTTTATTTTGTACATAACTCATACACTGTCCTTATTCCATAAATGTATAAAAACAAATTTATCTTAAATGTTCTAAGATGTTTTTGTTATATATTTTGACCTAATAATACTCACACATCCATATAATGGGTAACGAACATATTGTTTATGGGTACATCGAAGTAGCACCTCACTATATATGACTGTTCATTTTTATTTTGACGCCTCTAGAGGTTGAAATTATGATGGAAACCCTAATAATTTATTTAATTTACTATTGTTATTATGTATTTAAGATTATTTATATCTTTTACAACACATATATTTTTTTCATTCCATTTACTGATAATACAAAAAATTTGTTTCAGGAAATGTGGACCACAACCCCCTCAATACGATGGATTCATTAACACACACCATGAAATATATTAAGTGTGTGTTTAGTTAGAGTATATGAAATAGATTACCATATAATAATAATTTATCGATTTTATATAAATATGTACATATATTTCATTTTCAATCATTCTTTCAATACTAAAATGTTGACCTCACCTATTTTGATAATCCCAATCAGGCTTTAATATGTTTTGATAATCCAAATCATGAATTAATATGTTTTGATAATATTGATGTGTACTTATAATTCTATATATATATATATGATGTATATAAAAATAATCATTGGAATATGTAAATAAATGCTTATCTATGTTCAATCATACTTTGACATAATTCTAACTCAATCAAGATATGTATTGCATAGAATAGATATGATTTAAGACACATTTATGCTCATAGCTTCTAATACAGACCGATTGGTACTTAGTATACCGATAGACATAGTCATTGATAATCAAAGGTTACCAATAAAAGAAGAGCTACTAATAGAACAAGTCCAACAGTATGCACTTAATCACTGGTACAGAATGAAGCTACCGGTATGCACAGGCTACTGATACAAATGTCTACTGATTCGAGCTACCATTACACCAAAGCTACCGTTATATAAAGTCTACCGCTGTTAAGATCAACGATATAATGAAGCTCACCACAAGTCAAGTATTCCGATAGAAGTTCACTAATACAATGAGCCACTGACTGATAGACAAGACGAGATCCCAATAGACCAAATATACCGATAGAAGGAATAACCAGTACATAGAGCTACTGATACACGGAGTAATTTCTACCGATACAAGGAGCTATCGATACAAGAACAATGATCTACCTATAGGAGCTCACCGCTATACAAATTCCACCGATTACAAGTCTACCGAAAGAGATCTACTGATGAATGACTTAACCAGTCATTGATACTTAAACTATATACTTTGTCAATATAATTAAAATAATGTTATCGATCATATTTGATGATTTTAATGATAGTTGTTGGAATGTCAGGGAACCGTACCTCGTACATGTAAAAAGTTAATCATTCCCATTTCCGGAGCTGAGATCTATAAAAGGAAGGACATAGGTCCAGCATAGGAGTGCGAGAAATAAATAACAGAAGGGTGTTGAATAGTGGTTCATACACACCAAAAAGAAAGGTTACATACAAACTAGAAGAGCACTGGCCATACACGAAACCATTCATTCATGAAGGGAACACAAGCTGCACCTTATCCAATGAGTGAATAACTACATGAGCTCTTCATACACTCAAGTTGATCAAACTGGCCTTGAAGAAAATGACCCTCTGTTTTTCAGAAAAAATCTAGAGAACGACTTTGATGCATTCCTGATAAATCAAAGGAGACCAGAGTCGCACTTCACATCACTAGAGAATTATAAAACTCATATCTACTCTCTCCCAGTGATTCTGTTATTTACATTTTGAGTAATGTGTATACTCTGTATGTTTTATACACACGCTGTCTCTTGTTCTAAACTGGAATTTTTTTAAAATCCTCACATAAACAATCTATAACTCTCTTGTATCGCAATGTGGATAGTGGATGAGGTCAAGTAGGACCTAGACAGCCTGTGTACTATGGTTTTGTTTTCACACGAATAACTGTGGTAGGGGTCTTAGTACCTGGACAGTATTTTGTACTGTTGTTTACCCCAATACAAGGTGTGGATCAAATTTATATAAATTGTTTGAGAGGACTAAGTCTCGTCTTGATACTGATCCTCTTGTGTTAAAACTACTGTGTTTACTTATTTTAGTTTTAATCGATATTGAATATTTCATTTCTAACTACTTAGAAATGTAAAAAAAAATTAAAGTGAGTTTGATAGTCAATCTAGAAATTGTTTGTCACTATTCTAAATTAGAAGGTTAGTTTCAGAATTAAATTTAATCTTCAGATTAAATTACCTGAGACCTAATAAATCTCTTGAGAACCTAACTGAACCCTTCAATTTTTACAAATTTAGTATATTTTTAATTTGTTTTTAATTTTGGGATTTCAATAGAAATATATTTTTAACATTAATTTTTAATTGGAACTCAATTCACCACCTATTGAGTATCCACTCCGACCAACATTTGGTATCAAAGTATTGTTTATTATTAAAGGTTTTCGAAACACTGTGTTTTTCAAATGTAATTTTAATTTTATCTCAAAGATCTTAAATTTTTGTTAGTTCTAAATTTTATCTCTTTAAATATATTTTCTAAAATCTTATTATGGATAATAGACTTGAAGGTGCTGCTACAAACATGACACCCTTCTTCAATGGTTTTTATTATGCTCAGTTGAAGCTTGAAAGGAAAATTCATTTAGAGAGTATGGGATTTGATATCTGGACTACTATAGATACTCAATATAAGATTCCAAAAACTAAAAGAACTACTTGGGATGAACCTACTAAAACTACCTACAATAATAACTATAAAGTAATGAATGCTCTGTATTGTGCTTTTGGAGATGAAGAATTTAATCTCATATCTTCTTGTAAAACTACTTATGAAATTTGGGATACCATGGGTGTTTCTCATGAGGGAACAAACAATTTTAAGGAAATGATATTGAATACCTATAATATTAAATATGATAATTTTAAAATGAAGCCTGATGAACCCCTTTCTGACATATATCTCCGGTTCAATGAGATTTTGGACACTGTGAGATTACTTAGAAAATATATTCCTGCAAAAGCATATATCATGAGGATATTAATATGTTTACTAGTCAAATGGAGAGGCACATCAGTTTCAATTAGATAATCCTCTGATATTGGTGCTTTACCTGTTAAGGAATTAATTGGTAAGCTTATGATGTATGAAGAAGAACATGAAGTGAATAAGGAAGAAGACGATGAACCAAAAAAGGAAGTTAGTGGAATTTAAGTCTAATACCTCAAATAGATAGGATAAGGAGAAAGCTCACATACCTACTAAAATCTCAACAAGCGAATGTTCATATTGTATTATTGATGCTAAGATGGCTCAAATAGCCAGGAGATTCATGAAGTTTTATAGGAAGAAGAAATTCTTCAAGAAATCAAATTACAAGGGAACGTATGATAATAAAAGTCATTGGAAGATGGATTAGAAGAAGCCTAATGAAAGTGATGACATTGTATGCTATGAGTGGAAAAGGAAAGGACATGTAAAAGAAGACTGTCCAAAATTAAAATTTAAGAAGAAATTTGACTACAAGGAAAATTAATATAAGAAAGCTATGAAAGAAACTTAGAGTGCAGCAGAATACAGTACAAGTTATTCTGATTCTACTCAGGTTGAAAAATCTAAAAAATCCAAAATGTGTTTCATGAAAAACACATCCGAGGTAATATTGGATACTCTTCTTTAAATTCATATTATTATGGAGTTGATTTTGATTCTGAATCTAAAAATATGTCTAGTGACGAATTATTTGAATATTTTAATATGCTAGAGGAAACCTGCAATGAGCTTAATAAAATGTATAAAACCTTAAAGAAACAACATGCTTTAACCAGTTGTGTTAAATCTGCCTTTGATATAGAAAAAGAAAAGAATTTCAATTTTTGAAGGAAAATACTGAACTGAAATTTTCCAATGGGCAATTAATGAAGGACTTAGTGAAATTCAAAAATGGAAAGAATACTCTTACTCAACTATTAGGAAGAAATGTTTCCCAAAAACATACCACTAGAAGAGGCTATTTGCCTGGATAAGGATAGATATCTAAAACTAGATTTATTTTTAAATCTATAGAGAATGTTTCTAGTTCTAGTTCTGGAAATTCATATGATTCAACTAGTTATTCATATTGATATAGATAAAATAATATTTATCTTTCAAAATCTATAGAATCTATAAATTATTTGAGACCCATAAGATAAATATGGGTACCTAAAGTGTTGATTTTTAACCTGTATGGACCCAATGAATATCTGGTTACCAAAATCATTTCTTGGTTAAACTTGTTTTTATAGGAAACTTTCTTGAAACAATCCCATAAGAAGGTATAGTACTTGGAAAGTGGATGTTCATGGAATATAACTGGAGATTACTCATTCTTCAAGAGTTTAATCAAGGTTGATGGAGGCCATGTCACCTTTGATGATAACTCTAAAAGAAAACATCATCGGCCTAGAACTGATTGGTAACACTGACTCAGTTTTAATTTCTAATGTTTTATTTGTTGATGGACTTTAATATAATCTATTAAGTATTTATCAATTGTGTGATGATGGCTTTAATGTTAAATTTGAAAATGATTCATGTAATTTTCTTAATTCTAAAAATGTTTTAGTATTTTCTGCTTTGAGAAATAAAAATGTTTATGCAGTTGATTTGAATTCTTTAGCTAAACAAAATATTACTTGTTTAAATGTTTTTCATAAATAATCATGGCTTTGGCACATAATATTAGGACATAGCAACATTCATTCACTCAGAAAATTGACTAGGAATAACTTATTTAGAAACCTACTTAAGCTTGAATTCTCAACTAATAAAGTTTGTAATCCCTGTCAAAAGGGAAAGCAACATAGAGTTTCTTTTAAATCAAAGAAAGAAGTTTCAACTTCTCAACCTCTTGAGTTGGTTCACATGGACTTGTTTGTACCTTCTAGAGTTTCTAGTTTAAATGGGAAGCATTATATCAATGTCTTAGTAGATGACTATTCTAGGTACACATGGGTATACTTCTTAGCTCACAAAAGTGAATCTTGTTCTTACTTTATTAAATACTCCAAGTCTGTAAAGAACCATAGTGGACTTAAGATTAAGACATTGAAAAGTGACTAGGGTCATGTGTTTTAAAATCATGAGTTTGAATCTTATTTCTCACACAATGTCTATAGTCACAATTTCTCTGCCCCTAGAACACCTTAGTAGAATGGTGTAGTAGAAAGAAGAATTACAACCCTACAAGAAATTGCATGAACCATGGTTAATGAGTTTGACCTGCCTATTTAATTTTGGCATGAATATGTAAAAATAGATTCTTATATTATTAATGTAGTCTTGATTAGACTTGTTCTCAAAAATACCCCTTATGAGTTTTTGAATCATAGGAATCCTAAGGTTACTTACTTCATAGTTTTTGGATGCAATGTTTTTTTTCTCAATACTAAGGATAATCTTGACAAGTTTGCTTCTATGAGTGATTAAGGAATTTATCTTTGTTATTCATTAACTATAAAATCCTATAGAGTCATTAATATAATAACAAAATATGTGTAAGAATTTTTTCACATCATGTTTGATGAAACTGATCCACATGAACCCAAATCATCCATTGGAAATCATGAAGAAAATCTATCTATTTTGGACCTTAATGATAATACCAATGAACCTGCTGTGAAGGAAACAAGTTTTGGACATATTTCAGAACCTTCTTCTGTTGAACCTGAATCTAGAGATGAGCCTGAAATTTCTAGTCCCACCTTTACTAGATCAACTAGAATTCTAAAGAACCATCCTTTAGATGATGTTGTTGGAAATCTTGGTAAAGGGACAAAGACTAGAGCTTCTATAAGAAACCAGGTTGAACATCAAGTTGTTCTATCATAGATACAACCTAAAAATTACAATGATGCAATCAATGATGAATTTTGGCTAATGGAAATGCAAGAAATATTAAATCAATTTTAAAGAAACAACGTTTGGGAATGAATTGATAGACCTAAGGACACTTTGACCATAGGCACTAAATGGGTTTTCAGAAACAAAGTTGATGAGCCTGGAAACATATATAGAAAAAAAGATAGGATGGTTGCACAAGGATATAGTCAATGGGATGGAATACAATATGAGGAAACCATTTCCCCTATAGCTAGATTAGAATCCATTAGGATCTTATTTGCCTATACTGATCGTCTGAATTTCAAGTTATGTAAAATGGATATCAAAAGTAATTTTCTAAATGGTTTTATAATTGAATATTTTTTTGTTGAACAACCACATGGATTTACTAATCTTTTTTTTTCCAAATCATGTTTTCAAACATTAAAAATATTTATATGGTTTAAAACAATCTCCATGAGAATGGTATGATAGACGTAGATATTTTCTTATTTCAAAATGTTTTACAAAAGGGATTGCTGATCCAACACTTTTTAATAAATGAATTTATAAAGATGTTTTGATAGCACAAATATATGTTTATTATATTATTTTTGGATCTTCTAAAAATTTGTTATGTACTGAATTTTCAAAGATTAAGCAAAATTAATTTAAAATTAGGTCAATTGAAGAACTCAAAAAATTTCTTGGATTTCAGGTTTTCAAAATGAAAATGGTATTATTTTGAATCAATTTAAATATAAAAAGGATCTTTTAAAATGATTTGGTTTGGATAGTGTTAAGGAAAGTGATAAACCTATGAGTACTGTTTGTAAGTTGGATGGTGATAAAACTGGAAAACAAGTGAATCAAACTAACTACAGAGGTATGATTGGAAGCTTACTTTTCCTTACTACTAGTCAACTAGATTTTATGTTTAGTGTGTGTATGTGTGCAATATTTCAAGCTAATCCAAAAGAACCTCATTTGATTTTTGTTTAATGTATATTCAAATATCTTAAACAAACCCCAAATTTAGTTTTTTTATCCAAAAGGAAAATCTTTTGAATTAATGAGTTGTTCAGATGCTGACATTGCTAGTTGTTAGTTGGATAGAAATAGCACATATGGAACAAGTCATTTATTAGGAAAATCTTTACTATCTTGGTGTAGTAAGAAACATAATTCAGTTGCTTTTTCTACTGCTAAAGCACAATACATTGCTCCAGGTAGTTTTTGTGAACAAATTCTGTGGATGTAACACACTCTTTTGTACTATGGCTATAATTTTAGACATGTATGTATTATTTGTGACAACCCTAGTGAAATTAACATTTCAATGAACTTGGTATCTTAGTCTATGACTAAACAAATTGATGTAAGGCACCACCTTTTAAAATATCATTACCAAAAAGGTGATATTAATCTTGAATTTATTTGTACTGAACATCATTTAGCTAAAATTTTCACCAAAACATTTGGTTTATATAGGTTAATTTACATTAGACATGAGTTAGGAATGATTAACCATGACCGGTATAAAACCTCACTAATAGATAAACCTCCCTGTTATACCTCACCGTCATGAAACCTCACTGTTATACCTCACCGGTATGAAACCTCATTGTTATACCTCACCGGTATGAAACCTCATTGTTATACCTCACCGGTATGGACCTCACTGATAGATAAACCTTGTTGTTAGGAATTCTCACCGGTATATCCCAACGTTATGTATGCATTATTTTAAAATTATATCTTTAGCCACCAGAATCCGTATCATTTATACTTTACATATTTTGTTTTAAGTTTTTAGTTTATGATTCATAAATGATAAAACCACGTCTTTGTTACTTTTCAATCCACCAAACTCTCCCTTTACCCTTATGCCTTAGCTCTTGAATCTTGAGAAAACCCTATGTTCCTCAAACCCAAGATGGAAAAAACCAAACTCCCTACTGTCAGAGATGACATTGTTGAGCCGAATGCGAAGAAGTAGAAGATAGGCCCTGAACCAAGTAGAAGTGTTTGTATAAAAAGGTCGATAAGGCATCTAGTGAACCCGCATGTATAAAATAGAGATATTCTAATAGAGAAAGAGCTATGTGCAGAATGGATGATGTCTAGTAAATCATTAGTTCTTGAGGTGATGGAAAATCAGGAGTGGGTAGAATGCTTTTCTAATAAAAATGGCCCCTACTATCCAAATCTAGTAAAAACAGTTCTATGAGTTTGTGAGTTTTGATAAATCCAATGATGGAAATAGAATGAATTCATGGGTAAATGGAATAGACATAGCTTTTTCATCTGTTGAATAGGATGAATACCTGACAGTACCACATGGAGGAGTTTTTGGATAATCATCGAAGACAGTACCACCTATAAGTGACATATTTGATTATGAGACTTCCTTATAGGAGGTCACTGGTGGTGGCAAGTAGAGAAAGGTGGTGGCCACTGAAATGGATTGCGAAAATAGGATATTATTTAAGTTTGTATAACATGTGCTATGTCCATGAAGAGGGGACTTTTAAAATTTTAGATATCAAGATATCTATATGTTACATCTCTTGATAAATGGTGTGAAAGTGAATCTGTGCAGGCTGCTAATGATTCAAATGGAGGATATGACCATATCCAAATCAAAGACCAATGCCTTATTCTTTTCCAAGTTGATATCAGTGATGATCAATGTAAAAGGAATATCTGAGTCTTAGGATGAGATAGTAGTATTAAGAAACAGCTTCAGCATGACAAGCACAGTGTGCCAGTACATGAAGATAAACTGCAATCCATGGAGATGGGTGTGGGTTACTGATGATAAGAAGTTGCATGATAAGTTTAATCCTGTGGATCATCCTTCAGGGCCTAAAAATGTGAGGGATCTTGGTCTAGGTCCGGATGAGTAGGAGCAACAGTACAGTGATGACTCACACGAGGAGGATTCTGCTGCAGTAGATGGAGGAGATCCGAACATGCCTCCTAGCCCAACTTCTGAATTAGTGTCACAAGAAAAAAATGTTCAGTATAGATCATATCTGGAAGAGTCTATTCGAGAGAATGATGAAGAAGTTCATGCAAGTGAAGCATCTGTTTCTATCAGCTTGAGACTTAGTCCACTGATTGGACACTCCTTAATGCCTACAGAGGATTTCGATGATGTTGATAGTCAGATACCTATTCATGAGGAGCCTCCTGTTGTTGCAGAATTGGAGATGGTTGTCGAGGTTTCTGATGAGGAAGACCAAGAAGCTGAGGATACTATTTATGTATAGGAGAATGCACAAGTTCAGTGGGAGTATCCAACCATAATTAGCAGTGTTTTTGTGGCTGTTGAGATTGAGGACTATGTAGAAGACCCAAGTTTTGTGGTTTGTGGATTATATTAACCATATTCTTGATAATGAGACATCCCTTCAGAGACCAAAAGTAAATTATGATATTTAGTATGAGTTATTACCTGAAGATGTGTTAAAAAAAACATGAACGGGATATGTTAACGTCTGATCTTAAAGCCAGTTTGGTGGAAGAGGTTAAGAGAATAGATGTTTGACTGGTGTCATCCATTCAATCAGTTATGAATGACTCAGTGGCTAGTATTGTATTTGGAAGAGCACCTGTTAGTGCACCTACTAATATAATCACAAAAGATGGATTATAATATTTTAATTCTGAATTGAAAGAGTTTTCGAATGCTTTTATTGATTAGTTAAATAATATCTTTTTTATAGAGATGAGCAATATAGAAAAGTCTTTTGAACTCTCACTTGGTTGTAATGTGTCAACCTTTGTGGGGGATATTTTTGATGAAATCACAGCTTTCCAGAATCAGATGTCTACCTTGGATGAGGATGTTGAAGTTCTAAAGAAATCAGTAGTCTCTCTGGAATCCTATATGAGTTCTAAATCTCAAGCAGACAAGGATTTGGCCTATGTGAAGAGTGTAATCATCAAAATGGTCTCAGTTATTGAGGAGTTTAAGCATTCCATAACAAAGCATGTTAACACCCAAGATTCTGTAGTGAAAAATCTTATTAGTGGGCTAACTAAGAGATTCAAGGAAACTGTTACATTTTATATTGGTTCTATTACTTCAATACCTTCAATAGAATTGGATCAGTTTAGAGCCTTGATGAAGGATGAGCTTGGTTTAGCATCAACAAGTAGCTCTGTGGACTTATCTTCTAGGACCCAAGTGGTTTCTACCACCAGATATATAATAAATATTGTTCAAGATTATATGAGGGAAGCTACTGATTATCAAAATGAAGTTAAGGACAAGTTATATTACTATTTATAAAGGTTCTACACCAAGCATCAGCTCAAAAAGCATTTCAATCTTATATTAGAGAACATGAAGCTACCATTAGTCAATTAAGCCTTTAGAGAGAAAGTCAGCAAACTCAGAGATTTGACCCCTGCACTAGAAAACTTTATAGAAAACAAGGATGATTTCATTTCTGCAATGGAGAGAGGAGGAGGAATCGTTATGGATTTCATAAATCTCTTATTGCCTTTCTTGCATGTTGATGCTCAGCCAGTGATTATACATCCAGCTTTACCTGCATCTGCCTCTTCTACTTCTCATGCTCATATGACTATAGTCCAATCCATTCACAGTCTTACTCCTATGATCACTCAAAGAACTACACAGTACAGGCCAGGAACAGTTTCAGTAGCTCGGCCTCCTCTGATCATTTCTGTGTTCCTAAGCCTCCACCTGTATCCACCACACCTGAATCCTCTTCTGATCCTAATGGTAAATCTCATGCTGAGGATGTGGATTGATTCATGAATAGGATCTTTGATAAGAATCACATTATTTTTTTTTGTTTCATTTATATTTTTCTTTGTATCTGTTTTCTTCAAATAATACATATGCTCTTACTTTCTTTTACGCTCTGTTACTTCTATTTTCTTGTATTTTCTTTTTGTACCACTTTTTGATAATCACAAAGGGGGAGAAATACTATCTAAGGGAAACATATCTGGGGGAGAAATAATATCTCATGGAGAATAGGGAAAACAGATATTCAATATCATTATATTTTATGAGCATAATTCATTTCCCTCCAGTACATTTTTTTTATATTTACCTATGATACAATTATGTTTTAATTCTGCATCCTCTGATACATTATTGATTTGGTTGGTTTATAATACCATGAGTTGTGATTATCAAAAAGTGGGAGATTGTTGACCTCACCTATTTTGATAATCCCAATCATGTTTTAATATGTTTTGATAATACCAATCATTCTTTAATATTTTTTGATAATCTTGATGTGTACTTATAATTCTATATATATATATATATAAGCTAAATATAAAAATAATAATTTGAATGAATTAATCAACTCCTATCTATGTTTAATCATACTTTGAGATAATTATAACTAAATCTAGATATTTCTTGTATAGAACAGATAATTTTTAAGTCACTAATATGCTCATATCTACTGATACAGACCTACTGGTACTTGTCTATCGATAGAAATAGTCACTGATAGTCAAAGGTTACCGATAGAAGAAGAGCTAACGATAGAACAAGTCCACCGGTATTTACTTAATCACTAGTGCAAAACAAAGCTACCGGTATGCACCGGCTACCGATACAAAAGTCTACCGGTACGAGCTACCGTTACACCAGATCTACCGTTACAGCAAGTCTACTAAAATGATGGTCACCGATATAAAGAAGCTCATCGCATGTCAAGTCTACCGATAGAGGTTCACAGATTCAATGAGCCACTGACTGATAGACAAGATGAGCTACTAATAGACCAAAGCTACCGATAGAAGGAATCACAGGTACATAGAGCTACTGATACATGGAGTAACTGATATCGATACAAGGAGATACCAATACAAAGAACAAAGAGCTACCGATAGGAGCTCACCGCTAAACAAAGTTCACCAATTACAATTCTACCGACAGAGATCTACTGATGAAAGACTTAACCAGTCACTTATACATAATCTCTATACTTTGTAAATATTATTAAAATAATTTTAATGATCATATTTGATGATTTTAATTCAATTAATGTTATTTAATGATAGTTGAACGCATGTCAGGGAACCGTAACTCGTACCTATAAAAAGTTAATCATTCCCATTGCTGGAGCTAAACGATATAAAAGGATGGACAAATGCTAGGCATATGTGTGAGAGAAACAAAGAACTGAAGAGTGATGAACAGTGGTGCATACACACAGAAAAGAAAGGCTACATCCATACTGGAAGAGCAATGGAAATACACAAAACCATTCATTCAAGAAGAGAACACAAGCTGCACCTTATCCATTGAGTGAAGAACTACATGAGCTCTTTATACACTCAAGCTGATCAAACTGACCATCAAGAAAATGACCCTCTATTTTTCAGAAAAAAACCGGAGAAGGACTCAGAAGCATTCCTAATCAATAAAAGGATTCTAGAGTTGCACTTCACATCACTAGAGAATTATGAAACGCATATCTACTCTCTCTCAGTGATTCTTTTATTTGCATTTTGAGAAGTGTGAACACTCTGCATGTTTTTATACACACAATTTCTCATGTGCTAAACAAGAGGATTTCTAAATCCTTACACAAACAATCTATAACTCTCTTATATCCCACTGTGGATAGTGATTGAGGTCATGTAGGTCTTGGAAACCCAGTGTGCTGTTGTAGTTTTCCACGAATAACGGTGGTAGATGTCTTAGTACCTAGACAGTCTTTTGTAATATTTTTTACCCCGATCCAGGGTGTGGAACAGATTTATATAAATTTTTTGAGAGGACTAAGTATTGGATTGATACTGAATCTCTTGTGTTAAAACTTCTATGTTTACTTATTTTATTTTTAATCTATATTTAATATTCCATTGCTAACTACTTTGAAATATAAATTTGTTTTAAAGTGACTTCGATAGTTAATCTAGCAAGTGTTTTTAACTATTGTAAATCAGTAGGTTAGTTACAAAAGATAATTTAATCTTCTGATTAATTTACATGAGACCTAATCACTATTTTGAGAACCTAACTAAACCTTTACAGTTTTATAAATTCACTACATTTTAACTTTGTTTTTAATTGGGGGATTTGAATAGAAATATATTTTTAAGAGAAATTTTTAATTGGAACTCAATTCACCTCCCTCTTGAGTATCCACTCCGGCCAACAGACATTAACAATGGAAACAACGTACATGTGGACGTACATCTTACAATCTCCAGGAATGATGAATTTCATTTCATTATTCTATAATAAATAGGTTATTATATCAGAAATATACTAAATATACATGATAATTATATATTGTTTTACACTTTATAAATCATGATATAATTTTAGGGACTAGATATATAACAAACTATGAATCATTCAAATAATAAGTTGAATATTACTCAAAGTGAAACCTTGATATGGTATTTTTAACAAGGGGGTAATATAAAGTCATAATAAAACCATATATGGTATAATATAAAAAATTATTGTCCTGTAAAATATTTATAAAAAATTTATATTTTATATATGTTTTCTGAATGAGTATTTCGATAGTCATGACACATGGTAAGATAATTACATCTCACTTTCTATTTCAATGAGAAACATGATTTACTCACCAACCATTCATTTTGAAAGGTGTGTATACCTCATATACATTAATTATATGATTTTTATTATTAAAATTAATTTTATACATTTACCCATTTTATTATTTTTTTCATGGGGTTTATGTTTCAAAATTTACTTAATCAGTAATGTATGTTTGTAAGAAATTTTATTCCTTAAGTCACATGCCATGTTATTAACCTATATTTTAATATGAGGTGTAAATTGTTATTTTTAAAAGTTATATCTTGAATCATCAACCATTAATTATATTTTGGCCTCATTTATTATAATTTTATCAAATTTGGTGTATAAATCAATATTGACAATAGATAAGGGTTTATTTAAATAATATCATCACATTTTGAGATTATTTATGTTTTTTCATCCTCTGATGAAACATTTGGATAAATATATTTTAAAATATAATTATTTTTAATTTCTTATATTTATTCATGATATATTCTTGTGTTGGTACCATTTTGCAACACTATGGTAAAAAATATAGTTAATATAGTGTTTTTTAGAATGATTGACCTTACCCTATCTTCAATCGGAATTCTTAATTACTTATAAACATTGTTTTCTAAAAAGTGATCCCATGAATTTTATAGTATTCTCCATTCATATTTAAAATTAATTTTGGATCTTTTTTTATTTTAGCATTTTTTTCAATGGAAACATATATTCATTTTTTGAAAGTTTATTTTTTAAAACATATTTATCATGAAAAGTGAATATTATTTTTACCTCATATGACATGTACAGATTTACCCACCATCAGTTCTTTGAATATTTCATTTCTTTTTTAAAAGAATAATAATTATGAATTTATTTAAAGGTCATTTTCAAGAAAAAAATTTTTAAATGTTTTATGTTTTATGCACAATTTTCCCAAACATAACATATATTTACCTCATGAAATGTTTTCAAAATATCATTCCATATTATTTTCAATTTAATATAATAGAAGTTGATGATAGTCCACCCCATTCAATAAATGATCAAATGGTTCCATTATTATTATATCTTGATGAGATTATGATTTAATGAAATAATGACTTTGAAACTTTTTCTCTTCAATGGGATTTATACTTTTGAAATTTTATTTTTTCGTAGGATATGATTTTATGAAATGAATATGAAACATGTCTCTTTTCATAGGTTATGACATGATAACATGTTAATGATACCAATGGAATTTCATTGGTTATGATTTGATGTTTATGAAATCTATCTCTTTTTTTGGGTTATTAAATGATTAATGATTTTTTAACATGTGGAACTTGTATAAATGATTTTATTATGGTATTGGTGGGACCTATGTATCCTTATAATACATTAGATAACTATAAGTAGTATATGAACTAAAATGGTAGATGATTGGAAGCCCAAGACTGAAAACAACAATGTTCTTGGGTTGTATCCCAAGCATAAAAACAATAATTTATATTGGTTTTAGTACAAGCCTAAAGGTAATAGGGTACATGAGTTGTAACCCAAGCATGAATAAAAGCAGGTACATGGGTTTTAGCCTATTCATGAAAATAATAAAGTATTTTGGTTTCAGCCCAATCCAAAATCCAAGAGGTATACATGGTGTTGTCTTCAGTACAAACAGGTACACGGGTGGTAGACCAATCCTGACAAGTAATAATGTTTCTAGTATATATATTTAACATAATATTTTCAATTAAAATTTACATTCAGAAAATTTTAATTATTAATCCTAAATTGATATTTCATGGTTCATGATGTTTAAATCCTTATGATTCATGTCTTATTAAATCCCATTATTTATCCCATAACAAATTTTTATGATATTTGATATGCATTTTATGATATTCTAATGTTATGATCACATTATCATACCCATATGTTCATGTTTAGGATTACATGTCTCCCTTTATTTCCCCAATTAGGCATTTGAGATGCCTATATTTTATGTTTAATTCATATGGTTATAAATAAATATTTAATGTATCATATTTACAAGAGGTGTTATAGTTTTTGGGAAACTACTAGGAGAATGTTTTTCTCAATTATATACCATGGTTTAAAATCCATGCTTCCAATGGAACTAAACTAATATAATCTTTTTTTGTCAATTTCTAAAATGTTTTTAATTAATCTAAAAATGTAAATTCATGTAAATGTATGTTAGGACTGGGTCATGAGTGTTGGTATTAGTGAAAATTATTAGTTAATGTTTGGAAACTATGATTATAATACATTATTGATATCCCTATGTATATTTATAAGTATATGTATAATGATGTATCTAAGGATAATTATATGGATGAGTTAACATTTAGAAAAATGTCCTATAAATTTAATAAAGTATTAAGAGATTGGTTTTCTAGATATTCATTAATGTCTAGATAATACAAGTTGATGTGTCTTTTGCACAGATGTACCTAGTGCTAAAAACTCTGAAATGTTGTTCTGGTCATGAATCAGGATAATATGGTACATGACAATAGTACTTTTTCACACCTTGATTTACGCGTAGAGAGGATATGTTTTAGAAATTCAAAAACACATTTCGAACCAAAATTAAGGATTTAAGTAGAGGATTAATATGAATAAAATTTGATAAACCAATTTTTTAATAGATTGATGAAGTAGGATATAAGATTTAAGAACCAAATAAGTAATTTTTCATGATTATATTGTCTCCAAATATGATAATAATTTCACACATTAAGCCTTCTGGTTTAAGAAAATGGAGAGACCTTGGAGTAACATTGTTCACATTTAATGTTTCAGATATGAAATGTATTTTAATTATGTGTATCGATTTCATGAGTGTAAATACCATAAAGATATTCGGGATAGAGGTAAAACTATTGATAATACATATGATAATTAGGAGACATCAAAAGACATTTGAATGGAACGTGATGTTTTACAATTTTTTACATTAAACATAATAATCATGATTAAGTTGAGGTTGAGGAACCATGTGAAATGATTTATATTTCGTATTCCAGGAATGAGGTATTCAGAAAATAGTTTATGAGGCCTATGAAATCGATTAATAATATAGTTAGAGGAATTAAGTATTTATGTTTTTGAATTAATAGATTATATTATTTTAATCATGAAACAAATGAATACTTTCAGAATACGTCTACATTAAGTATATAACTTTACATGTTTAATGGTGATTATGAATTAAAAAAATTATTCCATTGAAATGGTTATATTTTGAATAAGTGAAGTTATCTCTTAATTAATTAAAAAATTTAGATAATGATGTTTGGATAATGATATTTTGGATATGAATTAGGAAATTGGATTGTAGGGGTAACCCTAGAACTGATTATTGAAAAAACAATTCAATTTCATCAAGGATGGTGTTTAAAACATCTTGTATTTAATGAAAATATCTGTTAATCATTTCCATAATGAATCATGCATGTTTTCTAAAAGGATTTATGGTAGTTAATGTTATTGGAATATTTAATTACAATGTTTTTTAATGGCATTCACATGATTGGAATGCGACAAACAACTAGTACTTTGTGATATATGGGGGATAAAGGTTAATCATCTTTAATGAAATGTTTTCAATATCTCTGAATTTTAAACATTTAGTAGGGTTATAATTTAAACATTTATAGTATATCTAATTTAAACCTCACATGAGTTTTGTTAGAATAATGAATTATCTAACCATAGAAGGATTTAATCATATTATAAAACATGTTATAAGAAACCAACAACATATCATAGTCCTCTGGATCTATTAATTCCTAAGGAATGAAAAATTAACCATCCCTTTTGGAGAAATATGTTATATTGATCGTGGAACAATAATGGATGAGGTTTTCTTGATATCATGAATGTATATATTTTCATGAAAATTGAATAACATTTGAAATAAATAACATAAACAAAATTTATCCAAGAACCTCTATTTTTCATGAATTATATAGCTCTTTAATTCATCACAGATTTATGACATTCTGATTGTCACATTTTTCAAGACTATGATCCCTATCTCCATCCATCAAAAAAATGATGGTTATATTTTTTTATTCCATGTCAATGTTTTCACTTTCCACCAATTTCCTCCCTTGTGGAATCCCAATTATATGCTATATTGAGTGACCATTATGTTTTCAAAATTGCTTTTTTAAATATATTTTTAGTATTCATTTCTACGATGAGGGTTTCTATTAAAAGAACATTAATATAGTTATACATTAATTACTAAGACAAATTTTGTAGGATAATTTCATTTTAATGTGGGTATATGAAACACCTCAAGATTGTGTGATTTAATTTATCAAATTAATTTAATCTTTTTTGTTATATTACAATTCCGAAAAAAACTGATAATATTCTATTTCATATTATTGTATTAAATTATACACAATAAAATTTTAACCATGCACAACAGAGAATATAAATTTTTTCTTTCACACTAAAAAAACAACGATGTAAGACTTTGTTACATGAAACAATGATTTCCTTAATGGTTGTGTAACAAAGATGACAAAATTTTTCCAAAAAATAGTATAATATTAAAATGATATAATTTACTATAATAATATATTACTCATAAATTTAATTAGAATTTATGAAATATATTAAATAATTTAAGAAAATATATGATTTACAAAAATTTAATATGATTTTCTAGGATAATAATTAATTATAAATGAATATGAAAATTGATTGAATGTAGAGGAAAGTATTTATATTTTTATTATCACAATGTTGTTTTACCCTAGTACATTAAATTAACTATAATTATTTATTGATATTAATGTAATATATATCTTATATATTCAATCATCTAATTTTAATATTCATCATTTTAATTTTATAGACATATGATAAGATCAAAAAAAAATTATGCTAGAAAACATATTTTTAAAAAAAGGTATTGTTTATAACCTTTTATTAGAGAACACATTTTAAATAATTATTTTTCACTTGAATTGATTTAATATGTCAAACCTAAAAATCCATATTACACGTGAATCCTAAAAAATCGTTTAGGATATATTTTTGGTATTTTATTTGAAGGTTTCTTTTTTAAATGAATGGTTGAAAACTAAATCTTAATTCAAAATAGGTGATTCACCTAATTCATTTATTTTGTATTTTTTAAATAAGTTTAAAGATTAAATGAATAATATTTTTATCATTTCATCCAATCAAGGTTATTTTAAACAATTTAAAATTGAAATTGGATAAAATAACATAGTAAACCTTTGCTCCATGGAACTTTGAAAACCCGTAGTGTCATCCAGTCAGCGAGATTAATTTTAAATTAATTCTATCCTCCTATATAATTGTAATATAGAAATTGGATTCCATATTTTTAATGATCATAATATATAATGTCAAAAAATTTCAAATTTGTTTCTGACCAAATATATTAGAAAATTTAATAAAAACTAATTACATCGATTATGGAAAATTTTAGATTAACTAAGGACTAGACACAAAATTTAAGACCCAAAAAGACCTGGACATGTGTCAAATATACATAGTCTAAACATTATTCTAAAATTTACAATAAATTTTTTTTTTTTTGGTTTGGTATGACTTGGTTGAGGAAAAAAATTGGTCCACCTAACATGTTTTTTTTTAAAATGCCATGTGTGTCCATTACATCCCTATAATGGCAACCACCTATCCTCCTACTTTAGACATCTAAACACACATAGAATCTTCCATGATCTTGAAATTAAAGTTAAAAACATCCATAAAATCCTCATATAAGACTCCCCTTGGGGAAAAAGAATACATATAAGTTTATTTACAATCCAAAAGGAGTTACCATATTAAGAGGTAACATCTTCTCACATGCTCTTTTATTTTATTATCGGTTTCCTCCCCTTCGCACCCCTTATTACATGATTGTATAAAAAATGATATATATAAAATACAAGGATATTTTTATATTATTTTTTATAACATCCCTAACAAAAATATACATTTAAGGGGTAACAAACATATTATTAATGTTTACGGTGAACTACCACCTCACTAAGAGATAAATGTTCATTTTTCCTTTACGGCCTCTCAAGTTAGATATTATGACCAACTTTCTATTTATATATTTCATATAGTATAGTTATTATAAATTTATTCTTATTTATTTGTTTAAAAAATCATATATTATTAATTTCTTTTAGGTTTAAATTTGATAATTTTGTTTGAGGAAGTGTGGACATCCACCACCTCAATGCGATGTTATTCATTCACACAGTATATAGAAAGTATTAATAATTAGTTCAGTGATATTATAAGATATATGTAACATTATAATCCTAATAGAATGTTATTATATAAATATATATATATGACATTTTCATTCATTCATTTAATACAACAATAAAAATGGAAATAACTTTCATGCATATGTTTGGCTTACTGTCTCCATGAATGATGTATACCAGTTCATACATATATTTTAAATTTTATTATTAAAATAAAAATATAATTAATCTATATTATATTTATATGATTTTGAAATACTATAAATGACTATATAAGTATAAGATGTACTATTATAACAAATTAAGACACATGTGATGAACAAAGCAGATATTACCTGATATAAAACCTTAACATAGGATTTGATAACAAGATGATAAAATACAGTCATAATAAAACCATATATATTTGTATATATATAAGATTATGGTATAATAAAATATTTTTAACACATTTATATTTATTAATCGGGTGCCTTGAATGAGTATAAAGAGATTCAGGACACAATGTAATGAAATTTCATCATTCTTTTTATTCCCATTTGATACATGATTTAATCACCAACAATTAATTTTGAATGGTGTGTTTACATACAATGTTTTTATTATATTTTTATAATAATTAAATTTATTTCTATTTTCATATCCATTTTATGACATTTCCCTCACGGGGGTATATGTATCAATAGTTACCTAATCGGTAATGTAATATTTTTATAATTTGTTTTCCTTGAGTCACGTGCCATTTTATGAACTTATATTTATCCTTGAGGTGTATATAAATACATTAAAATGTTATTTCCTGAATATTTATCATTTAATTTTATTATTGGATTCATGTAATTTAATGTTTTTCAAAATAGGTAGAATAGTCCAATTTTACAATGTGTTAAGAGTTAAATTAAAAAATCTAATCAATTTTCATGATTTCTTGTGTTTGTTCTTCCGTTGATGAAATATTATGATCCATATGTTATGAAATCTCATCCAATTTACTCTACTATAATTATTAATGATATATTCATTTATTGGATACATTTTCCCCTCATTGTTACATAATACAATCAATAATGTATTTTTATAAAAGCATGATTATAAACTCTTTTTAGTAAGATAAATATGTTCATTAATTTTTTTTCTAAAAATTTATTCAATGCATAATATATTAATATAATAAAATATTAAAAATAAATTTTTATTCTTTTTTATTTTGGAATATTTGTCCAAGGAAACATAATTTCTCTTTTTCAAATATGGATTTTTCAGATGTTTTTACCATGAAAAGGGAATGTTCTTTACATATTATATGACATGTATGGATATACCCACCATAAATTAATTGAATGATTATTTTCCTGTTTAAAATTATAATTTTTTATAATTTTTAATAGATATTTTCAATAGTATTTTTTGAAATGTTATTATATTTTAATGGTGAATTTTCAAAGATTAATGGATAATAACCTCAATAAATGTTTTCAAAATATCCTTAAAATTAATTTTCTATATAATATATCATTTATTGATGTTATTCATGAATTTATATGAAGATATAAAAAATTTTCATTCATATTATTTCTTGAATGGTTTATTATTTTATGGAATAATTCATATGACACATGTTTAACTTCCTTGTGTCTTTTTCTTTTGAAATCCACTTCATTTCACAGATTATTATTTGATAAAGTCATTATTAAACCTATATATTTTAAAAGGTTATGATATGAGGAAATTCTATTGATACCAATTAAATTTAATGGGTTATAATTTGATGTTTTTTAAAAAAAATCTTTTTAGGGGTCATGATTAGCTAGATGTTTTATTATTGTTTGGAAGATGTGTGAATGATTTTATTATGTTATTGGTTGGACCTATATCTCCCTATATTTCATTGTTTAATGAAATGTTTTATATGATCTCAAAGGGTACACAGGTTTTATCCAAAGATGGAAAAAATAAGGTAATTGGGTTTCTTCCCAAGCCAAAAAAGTAGGTACATTGGTTTTAGCCTTTTCCAAAAAGTAGGAGTATACCCAAGATGTAGCAAAATCTCTAAATTAATAAGGCACTCAGGTTGTATCCTTGTTCATAAAATCAGAAGGTACTTGGGATATAGCCCAATACTAAAATTATGTTGGTACATGTTTTTTAGCCCATACCCAATGAATGTACATGGGTCGTAGCCCAAGACTAACATGTTTTAATGGTCGTGGTAGGTACCATTGACACTTGATTTTATATTTGAGTATACCTTCAAACTAATTTCTGTATTATTTCTCAATTATGATTTCGTGGATCAAAAATGTTGATTTCATTTTTTAGTGTCTTATGAACTATCATTATTTATCCAATATATCATGTTTATAACCTATTATAAGTTATGTATGATCTCATAATGTTATTATGATGGTCTCATACACATATTTTCATGATTGTCCATAAATGTCTCCATTTTTACCCTTACTGAGCACCTATTATCACGAATTTTTTATTTTATTACATATGTTATGAATATATATTTAATAAATAATATCTATATTAGGGGTTTTAGAATTAGAGAAACTATTGTGAGAGAATTTATCTTTTTTATGTAGTTTTGTTTACATTTCCATGTTTCTAAATGTTCTAAAATAATTTGGTATTTGACAATATGATCGTAAAATTATTTTATGTATTCTAACGAAGTTATTTAATTTTAATATATATAAATAATATATCATTGTATAATCAATTAATAAACTATATGGACATTATAAATCACTATATATAATCATGTTATTCATGATACACATCACATTACCCTGAGCAGATATCATATGAATCATTAACTACACCAATACTCTATATAATACCATGTAAACTCAAACTTCTAAATTTGAATGGTAAACTGAAAAAAAAATTATTATGATTTCCAGTTGATTTCCCACTAACTTGAGTTATTTAGTTGATGTACTTATCTAGTTTTCTTGATATCAACTGATTTAAATTAATTATATAGTTAGGATATAATGATTAGAGGAAAAATTATATTATTTATTATAATTTCAATGGATGTAGAATAAAAATAATGATATTTTCCATATCATACCAATTATCCTTATAGGTTTTTACTATTTCGTATTAAAACAACTACATGTTTATTATGTCATAGAAAATGCATGTCCAATGAGGAGAGACTCATCTTTTTCCCATGATTCATGTTTTGTGGTTTTTACCTGGAGAGCAATGTATCTCTCCTAATTTTTTATTTTCAGGTATTTACAACTATACCATTTTTCTAATGTAGTTTAGTTTATTATGGAATAGAAGATATACATGTAATATATTTGTAATTAAGTAATATTCTTTATGTTTTTTAAATGTACTTTTATAAGGGTAGCTTCCATGAAAAATAAAATCATGTAGTAAGGATACATTTTGTGTGGTTTAACATCATGTGATATGTATTTAAAAAGCTATGAATTTTAAATTAATTATTCAAGTACCTAATTTATGGATATATAACTTGGAAGACATAACTAGGATCACCAAATACATCATATGGTATAATGTTCCTCTAATTGATTTTCAAGACACCAGTTGGATAGGGGAGACATACCGGGGATTACCCAAAAAACCATAAGGTGTTGAGTTCTTCCATGGTTTCATTATGTCACGTAAATATTCCAATCACATTTCTACATGTAAGATATTCCTCTAGCTGTTAGTTCAAAACCAATTATTCATGAACCCATAGAGATTATATACAGGGTCATGTAGTGGATTCCTCAATACATTACATGTGCCGTGAATGGGATAGAAGATGGTATTAGTGGATTTTAAATCATTGTGGTAGAAGATTCAACCTCTTTAGTTGTAGTAAGTATGGTTTTAAATTTTATTTCTATAAGTTTAAACTGGTGAATATGGATTAATAAAAACATTCTATTGGGTACCCCAAACACCCAAAGTAGTAGGGCTATACAAAATTATTATTTGAATATATGAGGACTATATATCCTTTCCTAAATAATTATATTAATATAGTGTGTAGGAAATAAAACCTTATGCCTGATCCCAAAGGGATTTTGTGGATAGTAATGTAATGATGATCCCCACTATATTCCATGTTCCAAGGAAAAATTTTGATGACTTAACAATCTAGAAAATAATGTAGAGCAAAGAGAAAAGAATAATCAAAGAAGGGTTCTACATACATTGAGATATTAATACACTTGTTGGGGGTGTGGACACAGTGAAAATTGTTTACTATCTTATGGTGTGGTCAATCAAACGGTTTTGGAATTGAGTAAAAAATTCCACCATTAAGAATCAATAAAAATTATAGTGATGTAATGTTGTTGATTTCATATCCATTGTAATTTTGTTGTTATGATGTTTATAAATAAGGGTCATAGTATATTTTAGTTAACTAGATGTGGGAAAAAATATGAAATGATAAAACATTGGAAATAATGAAATATTAAAATGTCACATGAGGTTTCGACTAGAAGTCCAATAATAATGTGGGCCCTTCATTGAACCAAAATGTATTCTTTGATAAAACATTCTATATTAATAGTGTACTACTATGAAAATACAATAGAAATAAATCACATGGTCTATGGGCACCAAGGTAAGCGCATTAATTTGGGGAATAGGTTTTGTCTTCTCATACATCAATGAATGAATATTGGTGTATGGGAAACAAAAAATTAATTAAGGGTTTGAGATCCCTAAATTTTTTGTCACTACCTAGTTAATATGATATCATTGAAATGAGATTTGAGAAATCATAAATCCAAATTTTTCCTAGACCATGGGGTCTATCATGTGTGGATAAACATTTACTACGAAAAAAATTATTGCCTATTACTAGTTTGACATATTTATTTAGGATCTATAATTTTCCAAATACTTAGACATTTTTAATTTTAGGGGCATAGATATTATTTTTTTCTGAGGCTTTCCTTTTATTATATTCATCATCAAAATAATTATATCTCTATCAATATCAATTAATGTTCTTCTGATTGGGACCATAAATGGAGAAATATTTTGGTATTACACATTTTATCAAAGTTCATGCAATTTAAGCTGATGATGCATATTGACCTACTAAGAGTGGAATGCTATAGAACAGCCTATTTTGAATACACAATGTTAAGGGTAATCAATAATTTTGATGGGATAGAGATGATAATATTCAAAATCATGGATCATGGTTCTTGGATCATGAGTAATTGTATGAGACAATCATGTCATGAATGAACATGAACACCATATTGTGTTAAGATCCACCACTATGGAATTAGTCCTCAAAAGGATCTGAAATCCCTTTATTAAGGGATAATATGTTTATGTATGTAACGTAAAATCCCTTGTGTAGATCCAAATTTTTAATTTTTAAATAGATATATATATTATCCTTTCTATGGTATGAGAATGTTTGGAGAAATCATAGTAAAATCAAGACATTAGTTCTGATATGTAGATTTAGATTCGTTAAAGATTATGGTTGAAGCAGTTTCTCTACTTAACTAGGGTCGATATCTTATAGTCCCATTAAAATTAATGATTATTGGCTATGGAATAAAAATTTTAACATTAAATAGTTGGTATGTATATATTATCCAATATAAGATCATTACACAATGATGTTTTCTTGACAATTAAACATCATTTTGTTAAAAAATTCTGTGATATTTTATTTCATGCACTCGGAATGTGGGAACTAGTGTATATTTATGAAATACATCCTTAGGTTTATTGTTCATTGGTTGGGTAATTTAGGTTTTTGTAACAGTTTTTATCATTTAAATAATGTATTTAACTATATTCTTATGTTTGATAAATTATTCCATAGATTTATAACATACATAGGCAATCCATATATAGATCTGAATCCTATATATGTAATGAGAAAAATTTTGAAGACACCTTGTTTAAACAGGTTTTAGTCAATTTTTTTTGTTGTTCATCCCTAGGATTCCCTATGCATATTGAATTCAAATGGAAAATTAAATAATAATATGCATTTACGGAGATCACTATGAATATTTATGTCTTGAACTCAATGTATATATGGGAAAGGATATATACATTTGTAGATTTCTAAAATAGAGGACCAAAGAATTAATGAATATCATTTTATTTTAAGAAGCAAGAAATATGAAATTCTTATATAAGAAACACTCCAAAATTGTTTTACCCATACATTGAGGGTGCATGTTTATCCTTTGATTGTTGTAGTTGGTCAGAGGATGGTGGATTGATGAATTATTATGTATCGGGTGATGACATGAATGAAGGACCACATAATTCAACATAAAAAATCAGGGATCAATGTGCATTGGGTGTAGGTTACTATACCAGTACTGTAGCAGTACTATAGTTGTGGCGGCTATAGCAAGGAAATGCACTGTAGTGGTGGCAGATAATTGTAGCAGCGGCAGGGAACTATAGTAGCATTAGATACTTTGCAGTACTATAGCCGGTGGAGTTCTATAGAATTACTGTTCACATAATGGGGCTTGGGCCAAAACATTGCGCCTTTGTGCCATGTAATGTGATAAATGCCCACTGGGTCTTCAGGCTATTTAATGGGTCTCCCTATACCCAGTTAAATGATGTCTTTTCATTTATTTAAATAATAAATGATGCTTCGGCCCCAACCATCAAAAGAATTAATGATGGAACCAATAAATCTCATTTGAGAACCTATCAATATATGAATGATCGATATAGACAAAGGGGAAATGTCCCCATAGAATATTGAATCATGATGTTGAATTGAAGAAAATTTAATCAATATTTATCCTGTTATAGATGAACTCAAGCTACATGTATTCTTTATAGTGTAAAGTACCTATGTTGGTCTGACCCATACAAAGAGGGGGAATTTTTCATATAGAGAATTACAACTATACACATGATTGGAGATCTATGAATCGCTACCTATATATTGATAAGTAGAATCAATTGAAAAATAGTACAAGTATATAAAAAACTCCAGGTATATCTGAACCATAAATAGATGGGATAATTTTTCTTGTTGATTATTGTTGATAGAACAATGATTGGTGATTCAAGTATTAAAATGTATCATGTTATAATAGTATTCAATCCATACATAGTTACTATACATGAATATATCCATAATGGTTTTAATTATACATATATGGTTGGTTACTTTGGATTATAGATTCTTTACAATGGATTTTATATTTATGGGTCACTATATATCTTATGATGTTGGAAATAAAACCATCCATAGTTCTTTTATGGGAAACTATCCCCATAGGTCTAACCAATACATAGAGGGAGGGAATTGCATGTGCTTATTGTTCCAGTAGTACATTGTATTAGAGATTCAGGAATCACTACATATCCTGATATGGAAGGAATCAAGCAACATTTTTTTCTTGATTAGGAAACTCTCCATATAAGTTTGATCTGTATACATAATAGGGAATTGTTCCTACTTATTATAGAAGCTGGACTCTGGATTACATATCCTAGCATCAATACGTATCATGTGATGGTAGGAATCAATACACCATTTGTATTAGAGCTTAGTTATGGTGGAATACCATCCCAATGGATAGTTTTCGGGTCAGGTGAAGTATATAGCAATGCATCATTTCATGTCATTCTTGAAACACCAGACTTGTATTCTAATATCCAGAAGTATGGACATGTGGTGTTCATTTTTTTTATTGCATCCGAGACCATGCTATCATTGACATGAAATTATAATCCTTGATTATGTGGGAATCCCATACCAAAATTAAAACTCAATTATGATCTATTCTCGATGTGAGAAATGTGGAATAGAAAATGATAATTTCATCACAATATGGAAATTAAAAAAAAATCATGCAATTTTTTATCAGGGCATTGTTAGTCTAAGTTATAGGGTATCTATGTCCATATGTAGCTCATTTGAATGAGATTCAATACATATGTAGTTTTGGGATCATGTTAATGAAGAATGAGTGAGATGTCAACCATGTATATTAAAAGAATTTTGTAAGGATGAATGTTATCCATATGGTGTAGATGGAACTAATATGTGTGGTCTGAGAATATATTTGTATCATATTATGGTTGGAATCAATCAAAGTGTAGTTCAAGAAAGGAGAGGTCCTCTATGTGGTTTTAAACCACACACATGGACTAGGGTAATACACATTTTCATTCACATAGATAAATTTCATGTTTTTTGATTCATTAAAAAATTAATGGTATCCTTGTAGTTTAATGTCATTCAGTGAGGAAGTATGGACAATTGATGTTTGATGTCAAACACCCTAGACATAGGATACCATGATATTTAAATTTTTTCTTTTATAATACATATTTCATTGTTCAATATCACGCAGTATCGATGTATTTGTGATGTGGTTTTATATAATGCGAAATGGAAGTTTCCCTTGAAATTTAACGGTATTAGGCCATTATGTATCTTGTAATGTAATATCATGTTGATCATATTATTCATGAAATTTAGAATAATGTGTTTAGGATATTCCATGTAGTTTAATTTTAGATTAACATATTTTTCTATAATTAACAGTTTCTAGGAAATGTTCTTTTTGTAAAACCATTCATCATTGGGGGATAATTAATTGAACAAACATTGTATCAAAAGAAAATTATTAATTAGATGAAACCTTATTTATGGTTCAGGCACCTTCTTATTTTGTATCCATTGTTGGTGGATTATTTCTGAGAATCATTGGGGTAATGTGATCCAATAACTATTTTCCATGAAGGAATGAATGGAGGAAAAACCTTTTATTGATGGCATATCTCATCTGAATCAAATATACATCAATGATGTGGAGTTTTCTCCACCATTTTTAATTGATCCATTATAATTAATCTAGTAGATATTATGATCTCTCTTCATCTATGTGATTTCAAATGAAATCCACTCAAATTGATGGAAAGTGTAATTCAATGAGAAAAACTTCAAAAGTTCAACATGGTATTGAATATGGAGTCTCCTATGTTCTATTGTGTGTGGTGTTATGTTAGGCTGATAAAAAATGATGTTTCATATGTAGATTGTAACTTTTGTACTTTTTCTAACATCCAATGGAGTATATTGAGATAGAATTATGAATTTACTCAATATTTCAATTTTTTACCACATGATATCATGATGACTGGTTTAACTTTATAGCATAATCATTGTAAAGTTTCATCAACACTATCAAACATATTTTTTTGTTATTTTTCATCATTATTATGGGAGAGAATATTAATCTAGTGAGGATATTAGACTTCATTAAATTAATCGTATTATTCATTCTATATTTTGTAATGTTTATTGTATAATCAAACCTATAAAATATGTTTATAGAAGTAAATATGTACAAAATTGATTATTTTTAAACTGGGAACCTGGCACCACAACAGCCATTCCCTATACAATAAAATCTAGATAATAAGTTTCTGTATGTTACAATTATTTTGGTTTATGGATGATGTTTTTATAAATAAATAATGCATGAAATTTCTTAGTGAATTCTACATAGTATAAAATGATTTTTTTTAAAAAGTAACCATGTATCGTAATTTTTTGGGGGAGTCCTATCCTAGACTAATGGGTGACCTAAGAGCCTATATGGACCAATCCTTTTCCAATAAGAATCACTCCTATAATAAATCTGATGAGGATTCAATAAAATAATCATTTTTAAAAGGAATATTTAGTATTTTTAACATTCATATGGGTAATTTTTCTTGATTGGATATGGATATATTCTTTTTTGATTGACTTAACTGGAGGGTCCCATTTTCAAGATAATCAATATGGTCTCCATCAATCGAATGGGGGATATCGATTCAATGTGATCGTGGGTAGTGTTAACCTGGTTTATTTCTTCAATGTCATATATGATTATAGATGAGACCATCTTCTACAACATGTTGTGAAAAAGAACATTATTTAGATCATTTTTGGTTGAGAATATGGTGGTTTTATCTTGTGTGTCAACATGATAAATTTGTGGTTGTGGGACATGATTTATTTTTTTTCAAAAAAGAAATTATTTCAACAAAACTATGACATAAATAATAACGTTGTAAATTTTTACCCCGGTGATGGAATATTCACTGTTGATTTGTTCGATCAGTAACATTGAATTCCCTTTGATGAGAAGTTAGGATATACATTTTTTAGTGATAGTTCCAAGCCAGAAATGAGTGCCTGATATTGTACATCATTATTATTACAAGCTTCAGACAGCGAGTATGTGTAGAGTAAATGTTTTCATATTTATAATCAAATTAAATCCCAATAACTTCTTAATACATTTTTTGTTTTTTCATTCCTATTATAAATATTAATCTCGTAAGAACCATTAAAAAATATCTCCCATGTCTTGGGAGTGTCATGGTTATAAGAAAACTCTTTGTATAGAAGTTGGATGTCAACCACATCCTTTCTACTAGGGAAGTTAGATAATGAAATTAGACAGGTCGTACCCTTTAACCAAGTTATGTGACATGAAAAAAAATGCCATACTTTAATAGAAATACTTCTTATCAAGCTAAAAAATGTGTCAACATACGTACAGAAAGGATGAACTTGAATAGGACAATATGAGAGACCATGTGGACAGTGTGATACTATAATTAATGTGTAAACGTTGTCAATAAATGATTTGAGTGAGGTCATTCATCCCAACCTCAGAATAAATATATTTAGTACCTATAATTTTTTTACTTGGTCAATATATGTTTATGTCATTCCACATATCATTTTTCATTACAATGAGATCACCATGTGATTTTTCCATCAAGGACACATATAATATGGGTGACTTTCCATCAACTAGTGGGATCAAGACCATTGGATGCAAAATGTAATTATAGATATTTTCAAAGGATTCATTTAAGTATTTGTCCCATTCGTATCCAACTCTATTCATCATTAAATTGTTTTTGTTGTGCATTTTTATCTTCCATGTTTTTTGTGAATCTCCTAATATTAGGAATAGTACATTTGATACCTCTCATTTTTTTGATGATTATAGAGGGTTAAATTTATATAATTGAACATTTATTTTATGGGTTGAAATTTGTGCTATGTTGGAATTCCAAAAAGATAATGAATTTCTTTGATGTAACCCTGAATGTGGGCTTCAGCATATTCATCTTCAAATAGTGTTGTCTAAAATTTTTGAATATTGTTTTAATACATGTGAGATGATCACATTGTTGTTGACATTTTATTTCCATAATTTTGAAATAAAATTATCAATTGTTCTTAATATGTGATTAATGATATGATTTATGATGCGTTGTTCGACAGTTATTGAATTTTTACATGCATAGGGAATGACCAAATATCAAAATACCCCCTATGTATCTCTAAATGTGATGGAATCCTCATATTTAGGGTTTAGATTTATTTGAATAAATCTTGAATACTAATAAATAATGAAATGGTCTTGAACACATGTGGTTTCATTTATAATGAGTTCTATAATTGTATAGGGGAAATCTTACTATAAGATATGTCAAATATCATATATAAAATCGATGGGGATATTGATCCTTCCATTCCTTTATGTGATAGAGAAAATTGTATAAATCTAATTCCACTATTGAACTTCACATAAAAATTTGACATTGATCAATTGTTGGACATCCTATTCACCATTAGTAGCATGGTATGGGTGCATTATCGAAGAAACCAAATTGATGCCTCGATAGTCCTCTAGTAATCCTAGATTGCATGTAGTCACATCATGTCTTAACCCACAACATCAATATAATTCCATGATATCATATATCGATTAGTATTTTGAAATTAAAAATACATTTTTTTCATATTTAAAGGCATGGAGCAATTAATTAATTTTGGTGGATGGTCTTCTTATGTTACCAATTTCAAATTCATGATCTCCACAAAAGGGGAATCAGTAACTTAGACAAATGATGGAGTATAATTTTGGAAGTCATATTATCCTTCTTCAATATCAGAATGTTGTGGGGTAATTTTAGAGTGATTTTAGAGATGGTAATAAAATTTTATGTTTACATTAGTTGAAGTGGAATCTTATTCATTTTATATTATTTATTGTTCCTCAATCAGGTTTATCAGCAACAAGAAATCCCATTAGGGAATACACTATTGATTCTCATCGGTCTTACTCAAGTTATTGGGATATAAAACCTATATATTTTCATCCTCCATTGGATGAATTTAAAACATTTTTCAAAAATAGTCATTAGATTATATGGATTCTCAAGGATCAATGGTGACATTTTCGCCATATTGTATGTCATCCATTCCATTGATTTGGTATTTTATCCATTGATTAAATGTTGAAGGTAAATATACAATGTTCTGGACAATATTCATGAAATAAAGAAATTTTTTATTGTTTCTAGTTGGACAAACATGATCTCAACATTTGGTGTGAGACCCCAAAACGATCCTTGACCATTATCTTCATTGTGGTATCTTCTCTATCTTATTTAACCCTTGAATGGAAAGCTCTACTGGAGTTAAGTCTTCTTCACTATAACCCAAATTGTGTAGTCTTTTTATTAAGATTAGGTTGATTATAAACGCAATATCAGTTAGGTCCCTTAAGATAACAACATTATCAATAACTCGAAAATCATATTAGGGTTTGATATATCCTTGGATAACATATTCCTATTCATGTTTCATTTAAACATTTGCGACATAGAAATATAATGGAATAGTCTCCACTCAATAAAGAAATGATATAGTAAAAGTTATATCAGACATTTATTAGATATTAAAGTCATCGATGTATACCTCTGTGATGTATTTTTAAATATAGAGATCATATGATATGAATAATTTTACTGGAAACACTACCAACTATTTAAAAATATCATAAATTTCTACCCACATATCTATATTTCCCAAGGTGGTTTTTATTTTTATTATATGGATTTGGAGTTTAGTTTTTTCATGTGTAAATGCCTAATAATTGAATAGATGATTAAGCGTTATCTATTGCAGGTTACATAAGTTGTGTCATCCTTACCCTTGGTCAGGGATGATTAGATAATCACACCAACTGTGAGATAGTATTAAAAGATTTAATGGATTAAATGAGGGATAGAGGGATCGGGGAAACCTTTTTTTTAGTAGGGATTACTGGAGTTCTTTCCCATGACTCTCACCTCTATATATGCACAACAGTGGTATGTGAGTGAATTATTTGTTTGATCATTCAAACAGTGTCCCCTATATCCCTGAGTCTGGTTTCTTCGACCTCTAGCTCCCCAATAAGTTATGAGGGACACATACTCAAAGGTGTATTCATCATTTGAGAAGGAACATCCTGATTTGACTATATTAACATAACCAAATATTATTTCTCAATCCAATAAAGACTAAATTTGGAGGAAAGTGCCATGATCCTCATATATTGAATGAAAAATATCTACAAGTGTCATAGATTGTGTAGGAGCTGAATATAAATCATCCAACTCATTCTCATTCAATGTCTACTTATTCTTCCAACATTGATGAGGTTTATTCGATAAAAATTCTCTTGGAATTAATATCATTATTGTTTTAATTTTTTCTCTAAAGGTGGCATGATATATATTAATTATCTTTCAATTCATCGATTTATCAGACTTCAAACCACACATAGCTAGAACTTAAATCTAATCACCATATTATTTTTATTTGTTGAAGATTACTCATGTCATCTATGTCGTGGAATTCTCTAGAATCGCATTTCAAGAATAAATAATTATTTATGGAACATATTATATGATTAATAAATATTGGATGGTGTGATCATGCCTCCAATAGATTGTGAGGACATTATAACAATTAGTGACACTAACTTCATTGGGTTTCGTAGGGTGTACCTTATATTGTAGGTTATATTCCACTTATATATTGAAATAATTAAGGAAATGATAATTTTGTAGTGATTATTATTTATTCCTCCTTTCCTCAAGTCAAGTTCGATGCTAATGTCATTTTATTCTGATCTTGGGAGATCATGTTTTTTTTGTTCTTCATCAAGATTCATCAAGAGATTAAGGGCCTACCAATGTACATGAATGGGATAATTTACTAGTTTTTGGAAAAAAATGATCATTTATTCATTACCTATGCTCTTTAATATGATGTGGGAATTGGTAAAGAAGTAAATTGAGACTGGTGAATAGAATCTTATAAGTGTTTCAAATTTCAAAAATCTATCATAATCGTACTATATATGTCATTGGGATAAATTTTTCTTAGTTCATCATAAATAATTTCAGTACATATTTCCTGAAAATTATCATGTGTGATTTTTTTTAGGGATTATTTTAAACCATTGAATATGGGGAGGAATTCTAAAACCCTCTCATTATCAAGATGTATGTTGTCTGTGAGGTCGATATTTTTTGTTTTTCATTGCACTAGTTGAACAGATAAAATAAATTATTAAGATGGTATTCCCATCCTGTAACGGATCTTACTATATTTTAACTTTTAAAAAAAGGATTTCCCAGTCAATGTATTTAGAAATCATGTTATATTTTTTTGACCCGTGCTTGTTTTGAGGGCCTAACATTGGCCTACATTAAGAGAAGATGTGTGTAAGATGCTAAAAAGAATCTATTATTCCATAATTGTTTAAAATGTTAGGATGAATGCATTTTTTATGGGGGTAAGATTCATTCAACTATTTGTGATTTAGATTCTTTTTGGACTAAATAGGTGGCCAACACCCATCTAGGGATACAATTTGAGAAACCAATGAGTTAGAAAAATTGGGTAAATACTGGGGTACAAATGTCCAGTTCCTAACCCAACTACATAGAGTGGGGGTACTTGAATATGTTGAATATTTTTCGTATATCATTGATTTTCAATGCGTTCCTTGACTAGTAGATTAACCGAGAATAGGGGAGGATTTCGTCACAATAATGAAAATTTTCAATCATATTCTACTTCTTCATTTATATAGACCTGCTACCTAGATCCATTTCCATACTGAATCTCATATGACACCCTTTCATATGTATTATCTATTTTATGATTTGTGGGTTGATGTATATTAATCTCTATCTGGAGACGATATCCAATTTAAAATTTTCCCATGAGTATTTCATTGTTGACTTGTTAGATATTTTTTTATCTATTTATCATATTGTGCCAAATATTTTTCAATGGATGGAATTTCAGCTCTTATTGTTGGTGATTAGGATGTATCAATTCCATTCCATTGATCATTGATAGTGTTTCACAATATAGTTGGAAAATCATTATTCATAGGTTCCATTTATTATTCCACCTCTGATTCGACAAACATGCAACATCGGTTAGACAATATTTACCACCATTTCCCTGAGGAATGATTTCTATCTTGAGTCCCTAAAAATTTTCAAATATATACACATCATATTATTTGTTGATGGTGAAAAAATTAACTGAGTTCTATTGAGAATTTTTATTATTCTCATTTCTCACATAAATATAGGGTGATTTTACATCGACTACTCTTTGAAGGGATTCATCATGGAAATTTATCTAGAAATTTTCCATACCAGACTATATTTGCATATAAACTCTATATGGTTTGATTCCCCATTTTGTATAGTCATCCTATTCGGTCCTTACATGGTTACCATGAGGGATTTCTTGGGAACTATTTTTGAATGGGACCCAAGTTGAAACAGATTGTCTTGCATTGGGTAGAATAAACGGTATTGCATCTATTTAAATATACATATAATGTAAGAGAATTATGATCACATATGGGAAGGTGGTAATTATGTAACGCCCCGACACCAGTTACCCAGAGTCGGTGCATTACTTCGTAACATTGGCATGATCACAAGAAAGATCAAATCTCGAAAGACCGATTGGTTTAGTAGCCTTGGAAACACTAGATATATTCATAAGGTTTACATTACATCATTAAACGAAAAACTACTACAACAACATATTGTCTCCATAATCCACACTCATATCCCCACATAATATCCCTGCAGGTCATTCATAATTTACTTCTTCACTTCCTGGGAAAAATAAAACATAGAAAAGGGGTGAGCTCAAATGCCCAGTAAGGATAACAATATAGCGGAAACTTTCATCAATAGGAATAAACATTTAAGGCAATGTATAACTAAAACAAAATCCTTTTAAACATGAACTTTCAACATGGTATGGCATAAATAAAATGAAATAATTCCATTTAATTATTCACATGGATATTCTACTAATCGAATAATCACATGCAAAAATCAATAACCACTTTCATAATGTTGGAATGCATAATGCCAGACTATCATAACCACATAGCCAAGGCCTCGTGCCAAGACTACAAATAAGATTTTGTCAAAGCCTTGTGCCAAGACACTAGTTTGTCTCATGAGACCTACCGATTCATCGAGGAGCTATAGCGGGCTCCACCCGTCACATATTAAGTCCAATGCATTCCCAAATGGAAAGGTTTAAACATAACATAAACATTCGTATTAAAACTAGCATACGAAATGTCAATACTTTCACCATAAACTATGAATGGTATAAAAATAGCACATCCACAGTCAAACATATCACAAAACCTTCAATACAATATAAAAGTTTTGTATCATAATAAACCAACTTCAAATAATCTTAAAATACATCAAAGGATGTTGACATAGATGAAATCAGAATTCTTTTTAAAGAAATGTCTCCTTTTATTTTGAAATAATTTAAGATCCATATAAAATAAAACATTTTCTTTGAAAATATTCTTATAAGTTTGTAAGGGAAGCTTTGACGATTTTATAACGGTGGAAAATAACCGCACCCGCCGTATAAGTTAAAAAAACATTCTTATCTTAATTCTGTCGAAAAGGTTAAAAAGGACCTTGTTTTGAAAATGACGGAATGATTCCTTTATAAACCTCTTATAAAAAGTCAAACAAGGGTATAAATGACTTTAACCCATATTCTTGTAAATAGTAAAAATGTTTTGAAATACATTTTTAAGAAACATGGATGTGGATGATAAAGATATCCCAGTAGATTATTACGTATAAACAACCTCAGATAATGAAGAGATTGTGAAATAAACCCTTACCTTGTACTTTTCCTTGGTTGGGGTAGGTTAACCTCCTGTATAATGGTGAAATAATTGTTATTAAATTATACAAGAATCATATATATTAATATGATATCATATATGATCTTTTAACATTGATTTGTTAATAATATCTTAGAATTATCGTCGTTTCGGGTGTTAACTTACTTGTTTTCTTTTATATGTTTTGTTACGTAAGACATGTTCGTAAAGGATAGGTTGTATATTATTCATATCCAGAATGATAACAAGTCCTTAAATATCATTTTTAAATCATCAAATGATAATTATACTTGAATGGATACGATGGAGAATGAATCTTATCGCGTTCGTGGAGACCGTAGTCCGTACGTACGCACGAGCGACAATATCATTCTTTTGATATTAAAATAATATATAAATGGATGGTATATCATATATACAGAATCATTAACATGTTATATTTATTATTTACATGAGTTACACATCATTATTATACCCATCCAAATAATAATATATTGAATAACAATTACACCACGACGTGGAGACGGTAAGCCGTACGTACGCACGTATGGTGACATGTTATTCAAAGGGTGGATAGAATACTGAATATGGTTGTACCATATTTATAATAACATCACAGTATATGTAAGATAATGGAGTAATTATTTTATAATGGTAATAACAAAGAAAGATGAAGTGGAAGAAGAAAGGAACTTGGAAAAGGGTGGTGAAATCATTACCTCTTCTTCGGGTTCTTCCTTTTGATTTGATCAAAAGGGCTCCTTAGGTTGGTTTTCTGATCAAACTAAGGCCTCTAGGTTGTAGTGAGGGATGTTGGGAGAGTATTTGGGCAGATTTTGGCCGAGCCAAAAGGCTTTGAAGGTGTGAAGAAATGAGAAGGAGGAGTGCCCTTTTATAAGAGGGGTGAGGGGCACCTTTGGAAAAGTTAGAAATATTAATTTATAATAAATTCATATTCGGTTTCTAAAGGCTCAAAAGTTGATTATTCAAAGGTTAAGTTGGGGATAGGTCGAAAACCACTCAACCAATAGAATTTAGACAGGTTTTTGTACTTATATTAACCTTATCTTTAAGTATTAACTCTAAGTTAATTAGTTTCACTTTTACAATGTCTCTTTGTATTTTTATATAATATGGTTAATAAACTTACTATATACATCCAAGCGACCCCCAAGTGGTCCATTAATGATGAACCTATCCTTATATAAGTCTCTTGGCCGAACCTTAGATTTTTAGGAATTTAATATCAATTAATAATATAATATTTGTTTTAAAAAATATTTTATGTCAATTTTGACACTATTCAATAGTTGATTTTTTTGAAACTCATAACAGATTGATTACTTCGAAAAAAGTCAATTAAATCAATCCTAATATATCATATTATCCTAGAAAATTAGTTTAATTCATTAAAAGTTTCATATTTTATTTTTTTGGGTATTTATAATATCAATTATTTTAATTTTTCACTATTATAGTAATTACTGCATCATCATTGTGTCATAAATAAAATAAATTATTTAATGTCTACAAATTATAAATAGAATATAATTATGTAGGAAATCTTTTTAGCTTTCTAATTAATATTTATAATCTAAAATCCAAATTAAATAACCCTATGTAACAATTGTTTTGCTAAAAGATATATGCTTGTGTCATTTTTGTATTCATTTTGACTTAATTAAAATAAAGTGTCATTATCACTTACAAGTGGGTCCATGGGGTCCAAAAATAGACCCAAAGATTCCCATGGTCGACCATGTATCAACCAATAGGGTTAAGACACGTTTTAGGGTAATTTAGTATTATCATAATATTATTTGTTAACCCTTATTTACCAGATTTACCCTAAACCATGGTAAATAAAATATTTACCGCAGTAATTATTCAAAATGTCTAAAAATAAAAGTTACCTATTTACACAAATTTAACATCCTGATTCCAAATATGGAATCCATTTTCCTAAATTCAAAACACAGAAGTGGAAGAAATTAATTTAAAATTAATTCCCGCTGTCAAAACAAAAAGCGTGTTTTTAAGAGATAATAACTATCAAAAGATTGACACTTGTTTATGTTCGGTTTAATTGTAAAATTATGTCCAATGACCAAAATTATATTAAATAGTAAAAATATATTCTAAATATACTTTAAAACCACTCAAATTCATAATTTATCACTATTAATTATTTTGATTAAAAAAGTTGTTTTTAATTAAAATTTAGTAATTTTCACTATTCATCAAAATATGAAAGTTATCCGAAAAGTACCAAAATTTCACCTTAGGCTAAATTCGATATTCTGAATCCAAAAATTAAGTCCATTTTGAAATATAAAATATATATATTTTCAAAAAGTAGGTATTACTATTTATAACGGCTAGTTTGATTGGTTATGGTGTGTTAGAACTCGGTGTTGCGTACAACACACGCTATCACATTATTCAAAGGGAAACGTACCATGGAAGCTTGGGGTGTTTCATTTTAAATTTTTTGATGTCTCCATTTAGTCAAAAAGTTTAAAATATTGTATTTAAAAAGGTTTCACTATCAAAAGTTGATAAAAGTGCAATACTGAAAATGAATCTGTTCTTGCATTATGACTAAGAAACTCATAATATGGATTCTAAAATTATAAGGATTATATAAAGTTTAAAATTTAGTTAATGCTATTCATGACCTCTTTTAATGGCTTTTTTTTGGTAAGTCATGGTGCAATTGAACTCAGTGTTGCGTGTAGTGCAAGTTATTGAATTATTTTGAAGAAATAACACACTATGAAATCTTGGGGTGTTACATTCTCCCCTCCTTCAATAAATTGCGTCCTCGCAATTTGAAATTGTTCTTCAAAAATAAAAGGTTCAAAGTAGAAAATATATTTGTGGGAAAACCCACATCGGAAATTGGGTAACTAAAATTTAGTCTTAATATGAGGAAAATAGAAATTAAAGGGTCACCACCAAATTATGATCTTGATTAGGAGAACATTGGTGGCAATTGGAGACATATAATTGGAGGAAAACCGTAAATATTTATAGGTAGTGATTGAGGTCATCAATCACAAAGAAGTATAAAATTGAGGTCCTTAAACTCATCAATCCATGATGATTTGAAGTAACATCGGTTCAACAAAATATATGGTATTGGGACAACACATTTTTGACATTTCAAAATATCTTAGTTGAAATCCCACATCGAAAAATGAATTAATGAGGCCTCTATTTAAAATAAAGAGTAGAAAGTATGAAGATTACCGAAAATAACACATACTAGGGTTTCATGTAGGAAAATATGGATATGGAAGAGAAATCTAACCATCAATTATCTGATGGAGAGTGGTAGAGAACATGGCTATGAAAAGGCCAACAATCCCAAAGCCATAAATTAGTGATGATTTAAGGTACCATCTAGGGAAACATTTTTGTTCTAAGTTGCTTTTCTTAATATTGAGGAATTTATTTATGATATTGGCTAAGATCATAAGGAGATATACTTAGTTTATAATTAGAGTTTTATCCATTAATAAATTTCTACCAAAACTCATCATTCACTCGTAAAAAAAATTTCTATTTATACTATTCATAGAGGGTTCCAAAATAAACAAATTTATAATTCATCTACCAGATCTTTTAAAAAAACTACATTATTTAATCCAGGACATCTCTTGGGCCAGTGGTAGGTGATACACCCTTGTCGCCCTTCGGTTGCGGGTTCAAGTTTCGCAGCCTTGCCGGACGCGACGGGTTGCCGCCCGACCTCCGGGTTGTCCTTTTATGGAAATCCAAAATAATCCAAACTAGAACTATCCAAAATACTTCTGTCCAAACTCACAGTCCAACATTTATATGGAAGGTAAACATAATATAGATCCTTTTTACCCTGTAATAGCATATGAATACCTTCATCATGTACTACCATATTCCTTATTGATTACATTCATGTTCCCTTATTCCATATAGAATGCTGGATATACTTCATTAATCCAAAAATGTTTTAAACCCCAACAATGATGGAATATACAAATCATTAATCAGTTCCAAGGTAGTCAAGAATATCCGATATAATTTATCCAAAACAATCACATATTATTCCAAAATCACTACCTCAGTATCAGAACTATATTATGGTTTATCATTCTCTCAACCATATATTTTCCAAAAATCTATCCTGCTAATGAGTCACTTTTCTTTGTTCCACACAATCTCAAGTCCTTAATGAAATAGTACTGCAGTACAATCCTTATATACTCCATAATTATTATAACAAGTACATTGTTGATACAACACTCAATTGACATAATCAACATAAGAACTCTAATCATTCCTCTTCATCTGTGGTAGTATCATAACTTGATTATTATCCAATAGCATCATTTGCGGCATAGTCTGATGACTGGGACATAGGTTCGCGTAGTGTCCAAACTCCTTGCAAATGAAGCATTGTACATTTAAAACCATTTTCTTACCCTTGCAGTCACGTACTTTGTGCCCTTTTCCTCCACACTTATAACAAAATCCCATTCCTTTCAGGCAAGTTCCAGGGTGTTTCTTTCCACAGTTACCACATATGGGAAAATTCTTCTTTTCCCTCTTCCCTTTATCCATCTTTCTCTCTTCTATCCTTTTCTTCTCTTGCTTCCCTTCAAAGCCATAGGACTCAGTAAACTCTTTACTTATCTTATCAACACATGATATTATTTTGTCATATGATGATAATACATGGGAGACTATTTCTCTTATAAATTCTAGCTTAAGACCATGAAAGATATGATCCTTACTTCTCTTTGGATCATGTGCATTTCTGGAGTTCTCATTCCTTCTACTGGGCGCCATTTCTAAACAATGGCATAAACTAGATCAGTTTATGAATCAAAATACATAATCCCATACTTATAAAACACTTAACATAAATTGAACTATTTATGGATATAATCCATAATCATAAGAATGTTTTCTTTAAGGAAGTATATACTCATAAACCCTTCAAAATGATTTGTAAAGAAAATGAGAGTTATCCTAAGAATATCCCTCGGGAGTGTTGTAACCAAGAGTGCAGCAAGGCCCGTTGTCGTGCACCAGTTCCCGTTCGAGTCTAGCTCAAAGCGGTGTTTTCGGGTTTTACCCCTAGGTACATCTGTGCCAGAGCCGCCTCTACCTGCTCGTATCCAGACAGGGATGTATTGCTCGGAAAACTCACAAAATCTCTACAATTCCAAAATTCTAAGAAGTTCTTCTATACTAATCCTCAAAGTTCATCTTAGGTCAACGTGCTCTAATCAGAGTTTATCTAAATCTAGCTTCCAAGGTTTGTACTAAACTTCCTCTGATACCAACTGTAACGCCCCGACCCCAGTTACCTAGAGTCGGTGCATTACTTCGTAACATTGGCATGATCACAAGAAAGATCAAATCTCGAAAGACCGATTGGTTTAGTAGCCTTGGAAACACTAGATATATTCATAAGGTTTACATTACATCATTAAACGAAAAACTACTACAACAACATATTGTCTCCATAATCCACACTCATATCCCCACATAATATCCCTGCAGGTCATTCATAATTTACTTCTTCACTTCCTGGGAAAAATAAAACATAGAAAAGGGGTGAGCTCAAATGCCCAGTAAGGATAACAATATAGCGGAAACTTTCATCAATAGGAATAAACATTTAAGGCAATGTATAACTAAAACAAAAGCCTTTTAAACATGAACTTTCAACATGGTATGGCATAAATAAAATGAAATAATTCCATTTAATTATTCACATGGATATTCTACTAATCGAATAATCACATGCAAAAATCAATAACCACTTTCATAATGTTGGAATGCATAATGCCAGACTATCATAACCACATAGCCAAGGCCTCGTGCCAAGACTACAAATAAGATTTTGTCAAAGCCTTGTGCCAAGACACTAGTTTGTCTCATGAGACCTACCGATTCATCGAGGAGCTATAGCGGGCCCCACCCGTCACATATTAAGTCCAATGCATTCCCATATGAAAAGGTTTAAACATAACATAAACATTCGTATTAAAACTAGCATACGAAATGTCAATACTTTCACCATAAACTATGAATGGTATAAAAATAGCACATCCACAGTCAAACATATCACAAAACCTTCAATACAATATAAAAGTTTTGTATCATAATAAACCAACTTCAAATAATCTTAAAATACATCAAAGGATGTTGACATAGATGAAATCAGAATTCTTTTTAAAGAAATGTCTCCTTTTATTTTGAAATAATTTAAGATCCATATAAAATAAAACATTTTCTTTGAAAATATTCTTATAAGTTTGTAAGGGAAGCTTTGACGATTTTATAACGGCGGAAAATAACCGCACCCGCCGTATAAGTTAAAAAAACATTCTTATCTTAATTCTGTCGAAAAGGTTAAAAAGGACCTTGTTTTGAAAATGACGGAAAGATTCCTTTATAAACCTCTTATAAAAAGTCAAACAAGGGTATAAATGACTTTAACCCATATTCTTGTAAATAGTAAAAATGTTTTGAAATACATTTTTAAGAAACATGGATGTGGATGATAAAGATATCCCAGTAGATTATTACGTATAAACAACCTCAGATAATGAAGAGATTGTGAAATAAACCCTTACCTTGTACTTTTCCTTGGTTGGGGTAGGTTAACCTCCTGTATAATGGTGAAATAATTGTTATTAAATTATACAAGAATCATATATATTAATATGATATCATATATGATCTTTTAACATTGATTTGTTAATAATATCTTAGAATTATCGTCGTTTCGGGTGTTAACTTACTTGTTTTCTTTTATATGTTTTGTTACGTAAGACATGTTTGTAAAGGATAGGTTGTATATTATTCATATCCAGAATGATAACAAGTCCTTAAATATCATTTTTAAATCATCAAATGATAATTATACTTGAATGGATACGATGGAGAATGAATCTTATCGCGTTCGTGGAGACCGTAGTCCGTACGTACGCACGAGCGACAATATCATTCTTTTGATATTAAAATAATATATAAATGGATGGTATATCATATATACAGAATCATTAACATGTTATATTTATTATTTACATGAGTTACACATCATTATTATACCCATCCAAATAATAATATATTGAATAACAATTACACCACGACGTGGAGACGGTAAGCCGTACGTACGCACGTATGGTGACATGTTATTCAAAGGGTGGATAGAATACTGAATATGGTTGTACCATATTTATAATAACATCACAGTATATGTAAGATACTGGAGTAATTATTTTAGAATGGTAATAACAAAGAAAGATGAAGTGGAAGAAGAATGGAACTTGGAAAAGGGTGGTGAAATCATTACCTCTTCTTCGGGTTCTTCCATTTGATTTGATCAAAAGGGCTCCTTAGGTTGGCTTTATGATCAAACTAAGGCCTCTAGGTTGTAGTGAGGGATGTTGGGAGAGTATTTGGGCAGATTTTGGCCGAGCCAAAAGGCTTTGAAGGTGTGAAGAAATGAGAAGGAGGAGTGCCCTTTTATAAGAGGGGTGAGGGGCACCTTTGGAAAAGTTAGAAATATTAATTTATAATAAATTCATATTCGGTTTCTAAAGGCACAAAAGTTGATTATTCAAAGGTTAAGTTGGGGATAGGTCGAAAACCACTCAACCAATAGAATTTAGACAGGTTTGGGTACTTATATTAACCTTATCTTTAAGTATTAACTCTAAGTTAATTAGTTTCACTTTTACAATGTCTCTTTGTATTTTTATATAATATGGTTAATAAACTTACTATATACATCCAAGAGACCCCCAAGTGGTCCATTAATGATGAACCTATCCTTATATAAGTCTCTTGGCCGAACCTTAGATTTTTAGGAATTTAATATCAATTAATAATATAATATTTGTTTTAAAAAATATTTTATGTCAATTTTGACACTATTCAATAGTTGATTTTTTTGAAACTCATAACAGATTGATTACTTCGAAAAAAGTCAATTAAATCAATCCTAATATATCATATTATCCTAGAAAATTAGTTTAATTCATTAGAAGTTTCATATTTTATTTTTTTGGGTATTTATAATATCAATTATTTTAATTTTTCACTATTATAGTAATTACTGCATCATCATTGTGTCATAAATAAAATAAATTATTTAATGTCTACAAATTATAAATAGAATATAATTATGTAGGAAATCTTTTTAGCTTTCTAATTAATATTTATAATCTAAAATCCAACTTAAATAACCCTATGTAACAATTGTTTTGCTAAAAGATATATGCTTGTGTCATTTTTGTATTCATTTTGACTTAATTAAAATAAAGTGTCATTATCACTTACAAGTGGATCCATGGGGTCCAAAAATAGACCCAAAGATTCCCATGGTCGACCATGTATCAACCAATAGGGTTAAGACACGTTTTAGGGTAATTTAGTATTATCATAATATTATTTGTTAACCCTTATTTACCAGATTTACCCTAAACCATGGTAAATAAAATATTTACCGCAGTAATTATTCAAAATGTCTAAAAATAAAAGTTACCTATTTACACAATTTTAACATCCTGATTCCAAATATGGAATCCATTTTCCTAAATTCAAAACACAGAAGTGGCAGAAATTAATTTAAAATTAATTCCCGCTGTCAAAACAAAAAGCGTGTTTTTAAAAGATAATAACTATCAAAAGATTGACACTTGTTTATGTTCGGTTTAATTGTAAAATTATGTCCAATGACCAAAATTATATTAAATAGTAAAAATATATTCTAAATATACTTTAAAACCACTCAAATTCATAATTTATCACTATTAATTATTTTGATTAAAAAAGTTGTTTTTAATTAAAATTTAGTAATTTTCACTATTCATCAAAATATGAAAGTTATCCGAAAAGTACCAAAATTTCACCTTAGGCTAAATTCGATATTCTGAATCCAAAAATTAAGTCCATTTTGAAATATAAAATATATATATTTTCAAAAAGTAGGTATTACTATTTATAACGGCTAGTTTGATTGGTTATGGTGTGTTAGAACTCGGTGTTGCGTACAACACACGCTATCACATTATTCAAAGGGAAACGTACCGTGGAAGCTTGGGGTGTTTCATTTTAAATTTTTTGATGTCTCCATTTAGTCAAAAAGTTTAAAATATTGTATTTAAAAAGGTTTCACTATCAAAAGTTGATAAAAGTGCAATACTGAAAATGAATCTGTTCTTGCATTATGACTAAGAAACTCATAATATGGATTCTAAAATTATAAGGATTATATAAAGTTTAAAATTTAGTTAATGCTATTCATGACCTCTTTTAATGGCTTTTTTTTGGTAAGTCATGGTGCAATTGAACTCAGTGTTGCGTGTAGTGCAAGTTATTGAATTATTTTGAAGAAATAACACACTATGAAATCTTGGGGTGTTACATTCTCCCCTCCTTCAATAAATTGCGTCCTCGCAATTTGAAATTGTTCTTCAAAAATAAAAGGTTCAAAGTAGAAAATATATTTGTGGGAAAACCCACATCGGAAATTGGGTTACTAAAATTTAGTCTTAATATGAGGAAAATAGAAATTAAAGGGTCACCACCAAATTATGATCTCGATTAGGAGAACATTGGTGGCAATTGGAGACATATAATTGGAGGAAAAACGTAAATATTTATAGGTAGTGATTGAGGTCATCAATCACAAAGAAGTATAAAATTGAGGTCCTTAAACTCATCAATCCATGATGATTTGAAGTAACATCGGTTCAACAAAATATATGGTATTGGGACAACACATTTTTGACATTTCAAAATATCTTAGTTGAAATCCCACATCGAAAAATGAATTAATGAGGCCTCTATTTAAAATAAAGAGTAGAAAGTATGAAGATTACCGAAAATAACACATACTAGGGTTTCATGTAGGAAAATATGGATATGGAAGAGAAATCTAACCATCAATTATCTGATGGAGAGTGGTAGAGAACATGGCTATGAAAAGGCCAACAATCCCAAAGCCATAAATTAGTGATGATTTAAGGTACCATCTAGGGAAACATTTTTGTTCTATGTTGCTTTTCTTAATATTGAGGAATTTATTTATGAGATTGGCTAAGATCATAAGGAGATATACTTAGTTTATAATTAGAGTTTTATCCATTAATAAATTTCTACCAAAACTCATCATTCACTCGTAAAAAAAATTCTATTTATACTATTCATAGAGGGTTCCAAAATAAACAAATTTATAATTCATCTACCAGATCTTTTAAAAAAACTACATTATTTAATCCAGGACATCTCTTGGGCCAGTGGTAGGTGATACACCCTTGTCGCCCTTCGGTTGCGGGTTCAAGTCTCGCAGCCTTGCCGGACGCGACGGGTTGCCGCCCGACCTCCGGGTTGTCCTTTTATGGAAATCCAAAATAATCCAAACTAGAACTATCCAAAATACTTCTGTCCAAACTCACAGTCCAACATTTATATGGAAGCTAAACATAATATAGATCCTTTTTACCCTGTAATAGCATATGAATACCTTCATCATGTACTACCATATTCCTTATTGATTACATTCATGTTCCCTTATTCCATATAGAATGCTGGATATACTTCATTAATCCAAAAATGTTTTAAACCCCAACAATGATGGAATATACAAATCATTAATCAGTTCCAAGGTAGTCAAGAATATCCGATATAATTTATCCAAAACAATCACATATTATTCCAAAATCACTACCTCAGTATCAGAACTATATTATGGTTTATCATTCTCTCAACCATATATTTTCCAAAAATCTATCCTGCTAATGAGTCACTTTTCTTTGTTCCACACAATCTCAAGTCCTTAATGAAATAGTACTGCAGTACAATCCTTATATACTCCATAATTATTATAACAAGTACATTGTTGATACAACACTCAATTGACATAATCAACATAAGAACTCTAATCATTCCTCTTCATCTGTGGTAGTATCATAACTTGATTATTATCCAATAACATCATTTGCGGCATAGTCTGATGACTGGGACATAGGTTCGCGTAGTGTCCAAACTCCTTGCAAATGAAGCATTGTACATTTAAAACCATTTTCTTACCCTTGCAGTCACGTACTTTGTGCCCTTTTCCTCCACACTTATAACAAAATCCCATTCCTTTCAGGCAAGTTCCAGGGTGTTTCTTTCCACAGTTACCACATATGGGAAAATTCTTCTTTTCCCTCTTCCCTTTATCCATCTTTCTCTCTTCTATCCTTTTCTTCTCTTGCTTCCCTTCAAAGCCATAGGACTCAGTAAACTCTTTACTTATCTTATCAACACATGATATTATTTTTTCATATGATGATAATACATGGGAGACTATTTCTCTTATAAATTCTAGCTTAAGACCATGAAAGATATGATCCTTACTTCTCTTTGGATCATGTGCATTTCTGGAGTTCTCATTCCTTCTACTGGGCGCCATTTCTAAACAATGGCATAAACTAGATCAGTTTATGAATCAAAATACATAATCCCATACTTATAAAACACTTAACATAAATTGAACTATTTATGGATATAATCCATAATAATAAGAATGTTTTCTTTAAGGAAGTATATACTCATAAACCCTTCAAAATGATTTGTAAAGAAAATGAGAGTTATCCTAAGCATATCCCCCGGGAGTGTCGTAACCAAGAGTGCAGCAAGGCCCGTTGTCGTGCACCAGTTCCCGTTCGAGTCTAGCTCAAAGCGGTGTTTTCGGGTTTTACCCCTAGGTACATCTGTGCCAGAGCCGCCTCTACCTGCTCGTATCCAGACAGGGATGTATTGCTCGGAAAACTCACAAAATCTCTACAATTCCAAAATTCTAAGAAGTTCTTCTATACTAATCCTCAAAGTTCATCTTAGGTCTACGTGCTCTAATCAGAGTTTATCTAAATCTAGCTTCCAAGGTTTGTACTAAACTTCCTCTGATACCAACTGTAACGCCCCGACCCCAGTTACCTAGAGTCGGTGCATTACTTCGTAACATTGGCATGATCACAAGAAAGATCAAATCTCGAAAGACCGATTGGTTTAGTAGCCTTGGAAACACTAGATATATTCATAAGGTTTACATTACATCATTAAACGAAAAACTACTACAACAACATATTGTCTCTATAATCCACACTCATATCCCCACATAATATCCCTGCAGGTCATTCATAATTTACTTCTTCACTTCCTGGGAAAAATAAAACATAGAAAAGGGGTGAGCTCAAATGCCCAGTAAGGATAACAATATAGCGGAAACTTTCATCAATAGGAATAAACATTTAAGGCAATGTATAACTAAAACAAAAGCCTTTTAAACATGAACTTTCAACATGGTATGGCATAAATAAAATGAAATAATTCCATTTAATTATTCACATGGATATTCTACTAATCGAATAATCACATGAAAAAATCAATAACCACTTTCATAATGTTGGAATGCATAATGCCAGACTATCATAACCACATAGCCAAGGCCTCGTGCCAAGACTACAAATAAGATTTTGTCAAAGCCTTGTGCCAACACACTAGTTTGTCTCATGAGACCTACCGATGCATCGAGGAGCTATATCGGGCTCCACCCGTCACATATTAAGTCCAATGCATTCCCATATGAAAAGGTTTAAACATAACATAAAAATTCGTATTAAAACTAGCATACGAAATGTCAATACTTTCACCATAAACTATGAATGGTATAAAAATAGCACATCCACAGTCAAACATATCACAAAACCTTCAATACAATATAAAAGTTTTGTATCATAATAAACCAACTTCAAATAATCTTAAAATACATCAAAGGATGTTGACATAGATGAAATCAAAATTCTTTTTAAAGAAATGTCTCCTTTTATTTTGAAATAATTTAAGATCCATATAAAATAAAACATTTTCTTTGAAAATATTCTTATAAGTTTGTAAGGTAAGCTTTGACGATTTTATAACGGCGGAAAATAACCGCACCCGCCGTATAAGTTAAAAAAACATTCTTATCTTAATTCTGTCGAAAAGGTTAAAAAGGACCTTGTTTTGAAAATGACGGAAAGATTCCTTTATAAACCTCTTATAAAAAGTCAAACAAGGGTATAAATGACTTTAACCCATATTCTTGTAAATAGTAAAAATGTTTTGAAATACATTTTTAAGAAACATGGATGTGGATGATAAAGATATCCCAGTAGATTATTACGTATAAACAACCTCAGATAATGAAGAGATTGTGAAATAAACCCTTACCTTGTACTTTTCCTTGGTTGGGGTAGGTTAACCTCCTGTATAATGGTGAAATAATTGTTATTAAATTATACAAGAATCATATATATTAATATGATATCATATATGATCTTTTAACATTGATTTGTTAATAATATCTTAGAATTATCGTCGTTTCGGGTGTTAACTTACTTGTTTTCTTTTATATGTTTTGTTACGTAAGACATGTTTGTAAAGGATAGGTTGTATATTATTCATATCCAGAATGATAACAAGTCCTTAAATATCATTTTTAAATCATCAAATGATAATTATACTTGAATGGATACGATGGAGAATGAATCTTATCGCGTTCGTGGAGACCGTAGTCCGTACGTACGCACGAGCGACAATATCATTCTTTTGATATTAAAATAATATATAAATGGATGGTATATCATATATACAGAATCATTAACATGTTATATTTATTATTTACATGAGTTACACATCATTATTATACCCATCCAAATAATAATATATTGAATAACAATTACACCACGACGTGGAGACGGTAAGCCGTACGTACGCACGTATGGTGACATGTTATTCAAAGGGTGGATAGAATACTGAATATGGTTGTACCATATTTATAATAACATCACAATATATGTAAGATACTGGAGTAATTATTTTAGAATGGTAATAACAAAGAAAGATGAAGTGGAAGAAGAAAGGAACTTGGAAAAGGGTGGTGAAATCATTACCTCTTCTTCGGGTTCTTCCTTTTGATTTGATCAAAAGGGCTCCTTAGGTTGGATTTCTGATCAAACTAAGGCCTCTAGGTTGTAGTGAGGGATGTTGGGAGAGTATTTGGGCAGAGTTTGGCCGAGCCAAAAGTCTTTGAAGGTGTGAAGAAATGAGAAGGAGGAGTGCCCTTTTATAAGAGGGGTGAGGGGCACCTTTGGAAAAGTTAGAAATATTAATTTATAATAAATTCATATTCGGTTTCTAAAGGCTCAAAAGTTGATTATTCAAAGGTTAAGGTGGGGATAGGTCGAAAACCACTCAACCAATAGAATTTAGACAGGTTTGGGTACTTATATTAACCTTATCTTTAAGTATTAACTATAAGTTAATTAGTTTCACTTTTACAATGTCTCTTTGTATTTTTATATAATATGGTTAATAAACTTACTATATACATCCAAGAGACCCCCAAGTGGTCCATTAATGATGGACCTATCCTTATATAAGTCTCTTGGCCGAACCTTAGATTTTTAGGAATTTAATATCAATTAATAATATAATATTTGTTTTAAAAAATATTTTATGTCAATTTTGACACTATTCAATAGTTGATTTTTGTGAAACTCATAACAGATTGATTACTTCGAAAAAATTCAATTAAATAAATCCTAATATATCATATTATCCTGGAAAATTAGTTTAATTCATTAAAAGTTTCATATTTTATTTTTTTGGGTATTTATAATATCAATTATTTTAATTTTTCACTATTATAGTAATTACTGCATCATCATTGTGTCATAAATAAAATAAATTATTTAATGTCTACAAATTATAAATCGAATATAATTATGTAGGAAATCTTTTTAGCTTTCTAATTAATATTTATAATCTAAAATCCAACTTAAATAACCCTATGTAACAATTGTTTTTCTAAAAGATATATGCTTGTGTCATTTTTGTATTCATTTTGACTTAATTAAAATAAAGTGTCATTATCACTTACAAGTGGATCCATGGGGTCCAAAAATAGACCCAAAGATTCCCATGGTCGACCATGTATCAACCAATAGGGTTAAGACACGTTTTAGGGTAATTTAGTATTATTATAATATTATTTGTTAACCCTTATTTACCAGATTTACCCTAAACCATGGTAAATAAAATATTTACCGCAGTAATTATTCAAAATGTCTAAAAATAATAGTTACCTATTTACACAATTTTAACATCCTGATTCAAAATATGGAATCCATTTTCCTAAATTCAAAACACAGAAGTGGCAGAAATTAATTTAAAATTAATTCCCGCTGTCAAAACAAAAAGCGTGTTTTTAAGAGATAATAACTATCAAAAGATTGACACTTGTTTATGTTCGGTTTAATTGTAAAATTATGTCCAATGACCAAAATTATATTAAATAGTAAAAATATATTCTAAATATACTTTAAAACCACTCAAATTCATAATTTATCACTATTAATTATTTTGATTAAAAAAGTTGTTTTTAATTAAAATTTAGTAATTTTCACTATTCATCAAAATATGAAAGTTATCCGAAAAGTACCAAAATTTCACCTTAGGCTAAATTCGATATTCCGAATCGAAAAATTAAGTCCATTTTGAAATATAAAATATATATATTTTCAAAAAGTAGGTATTACTATTTATAACGGCTAGTTTGATTGGTTATGGTGTGTTAGAACTCGGTGTTGCGTACAACACACGCTATCACATTATTCAAAGGGAAACGTACCGTGGAAGATTGGGGTGTTTCATTTTAAATTTTTTGATGTCTCCATTTAGTCAAAAAGTTTAAAATATTGTATTTAAAAAGGTTTCACTATCAAAAGTTGATAAAAGTGCAATACTGAAAATGAATCTGTTCTTGCATTATGACTAAGAAACTCATAATATGGATTCTAAAATTATAAGGATTATATAAAGTTTAAAATTTTGTTAATGCTATTCATGACCACTTTTAATGGATTTTTTTTGGTAAGTCATGGTGTAATTGAACTCAGTGTTGCGTGTAGTGCAAGTTATTGAATTATTTTGAAGAAATAACACACTATGAAATCTTGGGGTGTTACAAATTATGTATAATATCCTGTCTCAATGGTACATGGATGATTCCGGGTCATTATTAGCACATGTTGATCATGTTTTTTTGGTTTTAATGATCCCAGTTACAGATCATGACTCTCATAATATAGAAATTGATATAAAAATGCTCAAGATCTACTATATAGGTTTAGTGTAGAACACATGATGATATTAATTTGTTCCCTATGTGTTTTGATGATCATAGTGATGGTTATTTAGATTAAAATTCTCCCAATCCAAGGGGATGAACTTGGTTTGTTGCTACAAAAAATATTTCTTTGATGGTCTAAAATATTGATGACTTGAGTCATGGGGGAAATGGTAATGATTCCCCCACCCTTGTGGGTTGGGATTTCTCCAAGATGACTTCTGTTTAGTCTAAAATTATAATCCATTTGAGTTAGAACAATTATACTTATTTTATTGGGGTGAAAAAGAAGATCATGATGTGATTCATTATGAACAACATTTTATTAGGTTGTCCACTAATTCATATTTTTTGTATGAAATTAATTCCAACTTTTTATAAGTGGGAATAAATGAATCTTTTTTTATCTACTCTCCCTCAATTTTAACATCATTTCATATTTAATGTGGGGTATTACAGTAAATTGAAAAACATGATCTCATGTTTCATAGTACCCTATTTTTATTGGGGGTGATGAAATTATTTGATTTAATATCTTGAGAGGTATGATATATTAGGGATGTAGTGAAGTAAAATTTTACAAACATTCTTCATATTAGGATAAGGATACTTGATGGGGATTTGACGATCAGTTTCGGAAGAGTTTTGTTGTATCGGCAGAAAGAGTTTTTTAGAGTTATCTAATCTTTGCTGGTCTCAGATCCCCATATATAAAGGTAGTTTCTTAGACCAGATGAAAATATAGTGTCTTTACAGTCTAAAGATGAACATAGGATCCCGTACATGTGAGGAGTGTATCCATTACCTAATAAGGATTACGCAAAATAATGTATCATATTTATGGGATTAACCCCATATATATCTTTTCTATGGCCTAATAGATTGATGTTTTTAGGAGAAATGACATGGTTGGTTGGTTTTTCTAGGATAAGTGCCACCATCTATCCATGTCATCAATATATTAATTATATGTATATACCAACAAATGGTCAAACCATATAAGATAATTCTATAAGTCTCCAGTTGATTCTAGAGATAATCTAATGATTGTTAATGATGAACTCTATACTAGTAAACAAGGTATTTAGAGAATATATATATATATATATATAAATTTTTCTGAAATTTGAGATCATATCTATAAAAAGTTATCTAGGAAAAGGTATGACGTCATTGTCTGATAGAGATATCATCAGTGAGAGGTTTTCCAGGAAATTTTTCAAGAGTATAAAACCCATGATTCATATATTCAATAAAATGAGGAGTATTATTGAGGAAATAATAATCATTGGCTTCATTTTAAGAGTCAAAAAAACCTACATCTATTAATGATATATTTTTCATAGCATGAATGTCACAAACATTGATATGATCATGAATATGAGCCTCATTCTCTATCATGGATGATAAATGATGAGCTGTTGTTTCGAGTTGAGTAGGGGTATGTGAAAAATCTATTATTCATGTATAGATATGATGATAATATGTAGGATATGTGCAGATAATATCAAATTACTAAGAATCTACTTATGTATTCTGGAAATCTTCTATATGATAAACCTGAAAATGGCATTGATTTTTTGTGTTCTTTTAAATATGATAGTCGTTTCTATAAGAAAGTGGGATCTCAGAACCATTCAAAAATGAATTACCAATCAGAATATTCCTTTGTACCTCTCGAATGGTATATGTGATGTGAAAAACTTCATATATGTACATTGAAGGATGATCGATCATCCATTCATCAACCAATGAATGAAATGATCCAGGCATCAGAAACTACTGTAATATGTTGATTATATTCGCTAGAAAAGATACGATATTTCCCAAAGGTATTACTTTCTTTCACATGGTGAGACATTACTAAAACCATGATATGATCCTTTTCATTCCCATTGGAGTTCACTATAATATGTTTCAGATAGTAAAATGATTTTGTACCCATGTATGTTCCGCTCCAACATGGTGTTCCCTAGTTGAAATAGGAATATGATATCGATCTTATTTCCATGGAGTATCCCAATGGTATTTTTCAATAAGAATGTTTTCTTAACCCAATGCATATTCCTTTTTCATGTGATGAGCCCTTATTGGAATGATAATATGATCCCAATGATGTTCCTCATCATTTACCAGAATATGATGATATGCCTCCAACTTGGAAAAAGAATGTGGACTTACTCTTGAGTAACCATATATTCACACTATTTGAGGTGATGTGCTTCTCATGTTTTTTGTATAGTAATATGATCATATCCATATAAATATACCAGTGTAAAAAATTTATCATCAACATTGTTATATTTTCTCTAGAATATAGTGACACTTCATCAATGTGTGTTTTTTAATATAGGCCTACACATTATTAGTCTCCAAGATATTTATGAATATTTATTTGATTGAAGTAGGGATATAATGAAACTATTTTCCGCCTTGTCGTATAAAAATATGTCGAGGAGATTCTAACTTGGGGGTATGGATCAGTACATTCCTCGCAATTTTTGTAGTCGTATTCATGAACACATTACCATATGGGTAAGTGATATGATCATGGATAAAAAATACCACCAAAATATTACCAAATTATTCATTAGATAATGTGATGAAATTATAACAGTCCTGTTATTCCATAGCTTTACACACCCACCATTATGTCCTTGGTACTTTTTGATGAGTGTCCATGTAGGTAATATGTCAAGTGTTTCCCTCATCAAGTGATTGATGTGCATTATAGCGATGAGGTTGTTGACAAAGGATAGAAGGAGGCCTCCTTTGTGGATCCTGAAATGCAATAGAGAAATAGTCAAATCCACAATGCACCTACAAAATATACATATGGGTTTGGTATTTAAATTATGTGGATATTCCTATAAAGAGGTTGGACGTGGCCTCAAGATCTAATGATATCACTGCAATATTTCATTAAATGGGTTGGACTTATTGTCTTTAGAATATGGAATCATTTACATGAAACACAAAGTGATAGGATAATACCATGTTGGCTGTTTTGCTGAATGATTTTGGTCACCTCCCAAAAATGAATGTTCTATGTGGGTGGAATTGTTTTGGGTTTTGAAGAAATTGATGTCATAAATTTTTTTCTAGAATAATTCTTCATTTGATACATGACATTGGGATAAGGTTATGATTGTGAAATAAGTACCTGAGGAAACAAAAAACATCTAACAAGTTCATTGATTGTCCCATTATCTTAGGCATAAAATTATGCTCAATTAGTTAGGCACATGTAAGACAATTATCTGTTATTGTTCCTAGTTTACTCATTTTACTCTTCTGGATGAGAGACACAATGAATGGATATATTTTATTGGATTCCCCATTGTATAGTATTTCATATCATGTGTACATTTTTAGTTGTTGTGGAAGGAAAAAAACAAAATTGCATGATTCTTGATCTTCCCATTACTTTCATTATTTTGTAGATTCACATTAGGTTTAAATTTTTTTGTTTTACTTAGAAATGTATTGAAATATTGGTTTAGGAGGAAAGGTCATTTATGGTTATAATTATTCAAATAGTTTTTCATTTGATGATTCTATATTTTGTATACTTTTTTATCAATTTTTGCGGTTGATTTTTGATATTTTGTATGGTTTCACAATCATTCACTCATGATTCACCATTTTAATTTCATAGAAACTTCCAACTTCTCCCAAATAAAAAATAATATTTAGAAAAACATCTTAATGGATGTCAATCACTTAGGGTTTTTGACTTAAAGGATCATATTAACTCATATTGGTCAACTTTTTGGGAGGTCGTGATCAACAACAGCTTTTAGGTAGAATTAGTCTTTATTCTTGGTTAATTTATTGAACCACATGCTAATAAAAATATGACACATAATATAGTAACTAAATTGATATGGTGTTGAATCATTTTACATGAAATAAGTTGCTTCTATTAATGTGTTTTTTGTATGTCTCTCAAGTTCATCATTTCTTTCTAATTAATCTATCCAATTGGTAGATGTATCTATATTTAATCAATATATCCTTGAAAAGTATAGTTTAATTCCATCCAAAGAGGTGATTGATATTTCTAGGATGGGATGTTTTATATATGATATGACCAATGTATCTTGGTTATAACTAGAATAATATTTATTCTTTGATTATACTGTAGATTAAAACTTCACTTGGAGAGGAAATATATGATATCAAGATCAAACTTTTTATGGATTCGGTTTTTTAGGAGATAACCATATTTATCTTATTTAAAATATGATTTAAATTAATTATCATGTGATCTTCCTGAAGATAATTATTTTTTGTGACAAATAATAAATGTACATGAGGTTTTTCGACCTATGGCATACCAATATGGATATTCCATCAGGAAATTCAACATATTGGTTACTCATATAGGAAGGAAATTATATATTATCAAAAAATGGTTCTTAAACAAAGAGGATTCACTATATAGGTGATATTTATTATGATAGTGATATGATCCTTGAAAATACCTAATCCGAGGGTAGCTATTATTGGTTTGATAAACAAGGGATGCTCTGTGATCAGCCTCACCACATATAAATATGTAACATGTGAACTAGGGATGAACTAATGAGGTATTTACATGGAGATCAGGCCTTATTAATGTGACCTATATATCCATTTCATAAAAGGAATTAGATTTCACATATATTTTTTATTATCTCAGCAATGTTGAAATATTGTGATTCAATAGAATATTTTGGGTCCCATGGGATTCACTTTAGGGGAAATTTTTCAACATTAAGCGGTGTGGATTCCCATGGGATCTTTGTCATTAGGACGGAATCGAATGTATCCCATTTGTATAGAAATATGATTTATCATTGTTTAGTTTAGAGTATGTGTGAATATATCTAATATAAACGGTTATAATTTCCAAGGAAGTATGACTAACATGTATTTTGTGCCTTCCTGACATGTCTTCTGTATCATTCCAACATCACATGAGTGTATTTATGAAATGTATTACATGTATAACATTTCTTCAACAGATGGATGAATATATGTATAATTTATGTCACATGATCTGGATGGCTTTTTCGATGGAAAATCACATGAATTGGTTGACATTTATGAGGGTCGTCACAAGATCAATATAGACAAAGTCAAAGGGTTTAAAATGATCAAGAATGAAATTTCATAAGTCTATTGTGTGTCGTGGTTGACATTCCTTGATGATTTCACATGACTAGATCAACATATCTATATAAAATCACAAGACATGGTTTACATGTCTTGGGGACTTCACAGGATTTGGGGTACCTATACTGAAGAACATCACAAAACATGGATGAAATTCATTGGTTATGTAACATGATCTGGATAGGTCATGTGAATCATGTGATTCCTTTTCAGGAAAGTTATTAAATTCATATTAAAAAATTTATGAACTCATATTTCAAAAATTATGGTATATCTCCCTCAATGATTGACAAACATTAACTTGTTCTTTATTTTTTGGACAAATTCCACATGATAAATTCCTTCCTGTGACCTAGTTGACCCTACGAACATATTTCATGTGATCTATGGGGTGGTAAGATTAATGGTATATTCATTATGTGTGGTCCATTATGCCATTACATGTATTATTACCTAACAAAATTCTCGTTCAATGGAATATATTTCGATTCTACAAATCCCTATCTCAATTTTCCAACTTGTATTCTGTATGTCACATGTATATATTTTTTATTCTTTTGTGCTGTATGGGGGGAATTTATAGGCCTCACCACCTCTGTAATATACTGTATTGTGAGAACATTTGTCGAATACATCAGATGGTGTCGGATGAGGGGATACATCACAAAATTTGAATGATCCAACAATTGGTTGTTCAGGGATTCGTCTTTGATAAAATTACTATGTGAACTATTCGTAGACCGCATATTGGTTTAACTGATGTATTTTTGAAGGGATTTTACATTTTCGTGTTAATCATTCAAAAATAATTTCCCCCTTGATACAAAATATCTGATAGTCCTCACAACACCAATACATCTTCGGAAATGATTTCTATTAATTGAAGAAGACATTTATGGGATCCTATGGAATATTAATATGGTCTTTCTGGGGCCCCTTACAAGATAAAAATTTCTTGTCATGGGTCTCCTTTGAGATCATGTTTTCTGGTTAAAGGGTGTTCACATGATCAATAAAGATCACGTGATCAATGAATATAACATGATGGGTGTGAACCCTTCACATGAAGATCAACTTATCTTACCTTCACAAGAGGATTTTTCCTTTTTCATTATTTAAAAGGCTACATTATATAGAGTTAGAGTTTTTACATATTTTCTTACATATTGGTGTAAAATGGTAATTACTTTATATATCAATGGAATTTGATATTATTCAAGGAAATTATATTTTCAGATTTGTGACGTACTATATGATCAAATTGGCATATTTTAATGGATCTATAATATCAGGATGGAATGTTTAGGATTACTCATGAGATGAGGGAACCTGTAAAATAGGATTTTATATAATAAATTATAATTTCGTAGGGCCCTCATTATATCAAGATAACATGTCAAAGAAATTTCATGAGATCATGGCGGCTTTCCAATGGTCCTCCACGTCGTTTATGGTGATCAGTTAGGGATGATAGCTCCATCACATAATATTAGAATACCTATGACCACATGAATCCAAAACCTTTTTATAATTTATTTTATAATTCTAGGAGGGTCGTGGGGGATTTGTAGTCATAATTCGCATGGTAGTGTCTTCATTAAGGGAGCTCGTCGGGTAACATCCTTAGGATCATTATTTCATATCATAAATCCTTCTCAAGAAGATAAATATTTTTCAATGGGGATTCACATGATCATTAAAAGATAATTCTCAACACATAATACATTCAGATGCCCTCATAGTGTCATGAGACCATGCTTCCTCAGGAAGGATACACAATGTTCATGATTTGGTTGTCGGTACCTTATAACATCATTATCATCCTTTATTAACTTTTTAAGTAAATAATATCCATATATAAGGTATTTATTCAATATTATAATGTATAATCCACACTTGATTGGTATGAACAAAGATATAATTTACTGTCATAAATGAATCATGAAAAAGAATGGTCTTAGTGATGAAATTTACATTCTATTACAGTCAAAACATTATGATCTATTTATTCAGACCCAATGGATTGTAATTTGGGAAGAAAGAAAAATATATATTGTTTATAAAGATTTTAGGATGTTATTTTGTTAGGATTTCGTGATGACAAGTTTCTTAATAGGTTTAACGAATGGGGGATGTGAGTTCCAATTTATAATTGATGTGGATAAGAGTTTTTGTAAATAAAAAAACTATTCAATAAGGATAATTCACTATCCTCATTTGTGGATAAAAATGATAATTATTTGGGTGGGTGTTTTATAGTTGAGAGACTCCCCCATCACAAAAGAAAAATATTATTGTTATTTTTTCAATAACATATACGTTTCCTTATATTTAAAATTTTTATTTTTCACTATGGTGAGTTGTTTTTTAACCTTTCTATTTTATCATTTATAAATAAAATAGACTAATCCATACTGAGAAAGTTTTACCCACTAAATCTAAATATATATTTTATTTTATCCAATAATTATTTATATGGGTTGAAAAATAATTTTAAGAAGACTACATCTATTTTGAAAAAAACAATATTTACCTAAGTCATTTTAATAATGGTTTTACTATTTAGTGGTGAATATTGTCACTATAAAAGAGTAATTGGTCTATCAATGGATTGTATATAATAAAATTATCTGAAAAATAACAAAAAATAAAACAAATTAAATTTTGATATCATTATTTCAAATAATATGTTTTTTTGGAAAAGGGAAAATTATAAAATTTCAAAAATCTGATTTAAAATGTTTTATCCATTAACATATGGTAAAATTATATTTTAAAACTTTTATGGTTTGATATGAAAAATTGGGGAGGTTTGTATGTCATTCCTATTAAATCTATTTGAGAAATAACAAAAATAATTTATTTAATATATAAAATATATTGTTCATTATTATCGATCACTAATTGCAATAAATTTAATTTTTTAGAAAAATATATTTGGGAGTATAAAAATAATATTATATCATTTATAATTAATTGGTATATATATTTTCACTTCTAATTAATTGGAATCCAATGAATTCATATTATAAACCATTTTTTCATAATATAGTTAATACTAACGTTATCCTCTAATTTAATGTCTGAGTTATATATTATTATATTATATAATAATATTTTACTAATATGTAATATTTTTATTTAAAACTATGTCTTTTTTGTAATAAAATATATCAAAAGAAATCATCATTGTGTGTTACAAAAGGCCTCATTGTGTGGTGTATATCTCAATCTAATCATGTTTTTACAAGTTGTATAATCATGACTTGGTGTTGCATATAACATAAAATCATATTATTTTTCACTTAATAAAATTCTATATTCAATATTATTAGAAATTATAAATATAGAAAATTTAAAATTAATTTTTAACAATTACTTCTCAAAATATGATGGTGTTACATTCTACCCCATAAAAATGAATTTCACCCTCAAAACTCTTCAAAATTATCAATTATTAAATAATTGAATGTTCCTTTCATTTAAATCCACATTAGAAACATGTATACTGAAACATCATTTTAAAAAATTGTAGTTAGAAACCAAATGGCTGCCAAAAGTACCTCATAAATGGTTTTTGAAATAGGGGAACATGTGTGGAAAGTAAAAATCATGTCCACATAATAGAAAACTATCTATCATGTTCTGATAGAGATCAATATAGAAAATTGTAAGGATAATGTTAAAAATGAAAAATAAATAACCCTAGGAGGGTAGAAAACAATCATTGAGATCATCAAAAATGATGATAAAATGATCAAATTTATTAAAATAAACTTTTTTCACTTTGTTTCAATAATTTTAATAAGTTGATATACAATATTTATTTCATGAAAACCTCAGCATTATTCTACGTTGACCAATTTCCACTTCAATCTCTTATACCCATAAGTGAAGGTGACTTTTTTAATTCCTAATGTGTTAGTGGATAATGAGATCCATAAATAACATTATAGTTCATTCAATATATTGTTATCACAAAATAGATTAGCATAAGTTATCTAATATGGAAAAATATCCATATAGTGAGATAATATTTTAATCCCTTAAAATATCATATAATGATTAACTTAAACCATTAAAAAATGGTTACCTATATAACCCTTAAAATATAAGAAATTCCAAAAAATTAGAATTAAGCGAACCAAATAACATTATCATTTATCCCCCATATATAAAAAGGGAATCCTTTGGTTTTCACCTTCCAAATATGTGAATACCTTCATTATGTATTGTCATGAAATATGGGAATAAAAAAATTACCATAACTCTTTATTGGAAAAATGAATCTTACCATATTCTAAATATTATTGGATATATATCATAAATCAACAATGTTGTAAACATCATCAATGATTTCATTATCCACATGTCTACAAATCCATAATCACATCCAAGGAAATAAGAATCTTCTAACTTACTTATTCATATCCAACCTATCATTATCCATATACCATTATCAGAATGGCATGTATATATTTAAGATTATTCATCCCTTAATATCGTTTATTCAAAAAATAACCCATATTTATTTAATAATGTTTCATGGTTACCTATAAAATTCCACACAAAACGATAATTTCTTTTTGTATAACTACTGTCGACCCATACATTCATATTTCATTATTCCATAATACCATAAAAGTATTTATACAACATTATTCATGAATTCCATTTCATAAACACAGAATCATTTCACCATTACATTATCATACTTTATATCACCGGTAATGATCTTATTTGATTTTGATTTTTCGTAGGATTTAATAGGTTGTCGTGTCTTATAATTCATATTCTACATTGTACTGGAGAATTTATTTTCATTTTGAAAAAACACTCTGCATTTATAGAACTGATATGTGGTAAGATCATTCTGTTAATAATTCTCTTTATTACATTCATTGACTGGACTCTTTAGATCTCTTCAAAAATATTATTATCAATGACTATGCTTTGCGGAAATGAAGATTCATCTTGCTCATTTCATGCATTCCCCAGAGATATCCATTCCACATTTTTTTGAAAGTTTGCGGCATAAATATTTTCTTCCCTCCTTATAGAAAACCAATAGATTTCCCATTAAGATTTTTATTCCTTCTATTAATACTATATACTTGAGGGATACCAACATTAATTTCTAAATTTAGTTAACAATAACTTATATTTTCACATTATTCAAAATTTATTTATGTATAAGGCCTTTTGATGACTTGGTGTTAGGAAAACTAATTGTGGAATTATTCATTTCGGGGTGGTGACTAAACTAGAATAATTCCCTACATATCATTTAAAATTATCTCCCTAATTACTAATGGATTGATCTTTTATTTTATTAAGATCAGGGAATTCCATCTTCTTATTTTTCGGTAGAATACTGGGGAATTACATACAAAATATATCCATTTAATCACTTCACATTCCAAATATTCAATTTATTCAGGATCCCTAATGTTTCAAATAAGCTTCCACCACTGATCATATTTACAACCAGAATGATAAACTCCAAAAATGAAATTCTATAGTTCCAAAAATAAAAGGTTGAAAAATATTTTATTAGTGGCATCGATCCATTTTTCAGGAACAATTGGATCAAAATACCCACATAACGGAGATGTATGTTTTATTATAAATTAATCAATGGAAAGTTTGTACCTACACTACTCGTTTGGACTTCAATCATGATTCATAACTTATGTGAGTATATAGATAATATTTTCTATTCCATAGATGATAACATTTGGTTTTTTAAATGTAAAATTGTTTCGTATCTTATTATACTAATAATTAACACATATCCCTTGAGTTCTATCCATTTTCAAAAATTCAAAAGAATAATATTAGGAACAGTAATCATAGTTTTATAATCACATAATCCAGAAAAAAACTTTTAATATTTCAATCTATTATACCTTACATTAAATCCTATGTTATTCATTATTATTATTAAAACAATAATATAGTTTCATATAATTATAATTATCTTAGGAGATATCCCAAGACATATCCTTATTAATAATTCTAGGAATCTCACTAAATATTTTTCATCGTAGTTCCAAAAGGATGAAAAAACCATTTCTCTAATACAACTATAGAGACCCAATATATTCAATCATGGATGTTACATCATTTATTCATGACATTTCATATATAACAAAAACACATTCTGAAAGACCATTTTTGTTTATTGCATTAGGAAACATAAAACCAAGACATATAGTCGGGTGGATGATCATTAATGTTTATGAAAAAGCTATTACCCTTCAGTACCCCTACAAAAAAACCATTATTTTATAATCTAAGAAAAATAATGTATAAAATTGTTGAGCTCAAATTCTAATTAAGGGTAAACAAGGAATTTACATAAGCATAATCATTACCATAAGTGTTTCAGAACATGAAATTAATATTAGTAATAATACCTTACATATAAATGATCATATTCATTAGTGAAGGGATAAATAATCATAGTTACTAAGATAAATATCATAATTTAAAAAAAAGGACAGAATTAATTAGATTATATCATTTACATAAGCCATTTAACTGTTGAATAAACATAAACTTGTAATTTTGGAAAACATTTATATATAAAAAAGTGTAATTTTATATAAATTCAATGAAATTTTTTTAAAAAATTATATGGGATTATTTCATGATCTTGTGCTCAGTTGAAACATGATTCTGAGCCCTAGTGAGCACGAAATAAGTGTTTGATCATTTCATAATTTTATTTAAAATAGTGTGCATACGTGGTTTTGGAATCTTCTAAATGGGAGCCCAGATAAAAAAATTTGAGGACACTTTTGTGTCCAGAAAGATGACTGTACCTAGGGAAAGACATAACCTTGACTAGCATAGGTCGATGAAATATGTTTTCTCCAAAATTTTTAAGGGAAATATAATAAACATTTATTTATGAAAAATAAAATAAATTATTTTTTTATTTTATTCAAATATAAAATTTCAACACAACATGATGATTTTGAAACCCGAGCTTAACAGAAATTGAGTTTCATGATGTAAATAGTGTAGCAGTGCTAGAAATCAGCATAACAGAGACACTGAAACTCATTTTCACCATTTAATGGGTTAACTAAATACGGGATCATGGGAACAATATAGTACTGCTATGAACCCTTAGAGATTTGGTTTTGGTGACTGAAGATCGAATAACTTCCACTAATGACAGATCGAGGAACGTCATTCCATAGCAGTGTGATCTTCACCAATAAACAATCCAACCCCAAGGTATGGGTTTGATTCTAAGTGAATTTACAATTTCACAATTCATTGATTTGAGTGACCAACATGGGTCAACCCAGAAATTGGAATCTCATGGAACGATCAATTATGTGGGAGGGTTTATAATCAGGGGTTTTTAATCATATTTATCCTTGTTAGATTCTTAAATATTATCCAAACTAGTATATAAATTCTATTGTGGAGGGATCCGACCGACACGATCAAGGCTCAGATCCATCCATTGGGGGAGTTCTTATGTTATTCATGACCGAAACTCTAGGTTTTTTCTAGATAATTTGGACTATGTATTAGTGAAGGTGACAGCCTGATAATCTCAAAGGCGCTCATAGATCAGAAAATGGACCATCGGAGTGGGTCCGGTGGCCCGCTGAAGATATCGCCAGTGTGAAATTTTGGAAGATGAAGGCCTCAAAAATGATTGTAGGTGGTGTATAGGGGATAGTGGAAATTTCTATCTGTGGTGCATGATGAAATGATTATATGCTCCACGTCACATAGCTGGACAACCATGGTCTAGCTGGAACATAGTGTCAAACCCCATGGTAACCCGCGTGATGGAGGAAGATGTCATGGGTACCACATCTCTGGGGGATAATGTCGACCTGCATATAACGATCGAGGTCTAGTAGGCTGGGTTGGACCAATATTTGGTTGGATATGGGTTGGATCAGGTCTAGGTTGGGTCGGTTCGGTCTGACCGAGTCAGCCCGGACCAAGACCCACTAGGCCATTTTCAATAAAATGAGAATTACATCTAAACTGTACGTCCAATTAATGAGCGGTTTATAGATTGGGGACCCTTGCATTGAGATTATTCTTTTGATATAATAAAAGTGACATTTAATGTATGTTGGGATAGACATGATGACTCATGGAGTATATTCTCTCAGAATCAAGCATGTTGTGAGCCAGAATCCTATAGCTCATGGTGATGGGAAGGAAGTGAGGAGTGGACCTATGTGGCCCAATAGTAGAGCATATCTTATTGTCCCCATGGACCAGAGTGAATATTATACCTTAGTATCCCAACCTTTGAGTGAATATTAGAGGATGAGCTGACGATCAGACCTCAGTGTCCTTGAAAACGTGCAGACCACATTGGCCCAACAGACCATAGTGATATGTAGTCCTTAGTGTCCCAATAGACCATAGTGACAGGTGGACCTCAATGTCCTAGAAGGACATAGTTTCTCCTCAGGGATGATTCCCTCAACAGTATTGTGGTATATTCATTGGGGTTTGTGGTCCCTACAAAGTAGTGTATTACACTCCCCTGTATGGGATATTCAAATAAATATCATGTATCGTACAGATGAAATACATTTGGACAGAGACCATGGACTTCATGTACTAGGCGGTTCATAGAGAGGAAAGACAGGTGAGGCATAATCCAAAATATCTTTGTAGTTACACTTCACCTTCAATTCTGGAAGGGTTTTTTGTGGATGTGCTTTTATAGACTTTTGTATCCTCATGTTTTTTTGGATAGTATTTTATCCCCCCATTTATTTCCAGCTATAAACAATTTACTCTCAATGGTTATCTTAGAAGCATGTATGTTCTCCATTTTAAGCATTGTGGTCTCAAGCTGTGAGTGTGTGTTGGTATAGGCACATGGAAAATGCATCCAACATGAATGGTAATGCATTTAGCGCTAGTCTCCACCCCTTATCCATTTGGAGGCAGTATTGGGGTAGTCCCGACAAGGGCCTTGGTAGATATATCGTGAAAAATCGGTATCAAATGAGGTTAATTCACCCTTATGGTCGAAGTGTCCATGGATTTATTTTCTAGAAACAATTTTAAATGTTTTGAGTTTGACATTCTAGATTGGGGAGTCCAGTATTGGTGTGGCGATCAACATATATATACACTAGGACCATGAATCCTTATTTTCAATTGGGATCATGAAATAACGAGTAGAGTATATTATATTGTAATTTAGGATGTTCTCATGTCCTTCTTCAGTCAGAGTGAGCTCGCTATGTATAATCTATTCAACGTGGTTCATCATGATCTATTTCATGATGCCACCACACAGACAGATACCCGAGATTCTAGTGTGTGACCATGATGATGGAACTCTTATATATTAGGAATCCATATAGGTGCCAAGACTACAGACAGACCATCTGAGAGGTGCAGCAGTGTTGTCGCCACCCGTCGACGAGCTTTTATTACTAACACTACTAGTAGATGATACATGTAGGATCAATGCCTTACATGAGTTCCAGAGGTAGAAAGCTCCAAGATTCATTGGTGATATTGAACCCCAGGTGGCCAAATATTATCTCCAGGCAGTTATGCGAGTTTTTCATTTAGTGAGGAAGCCTCTGGACCAGATGTAGATATTATCTCTCAGCCATCATCGGGGCTCCACGGAGAGGTTGTTGTAACACCCCGACTCAAGATGCCTAGATTTAGTGTATTGTTTTATTAAATTGACATGATAACAAGTAATTACATCATGAAGGACCAATCCGTTTAGCAGTCTAGGAAAATAGATTACATTCATGAATGTTACAGAACACATTAGAAAAATTAAACACCGCATAAATTATCCTTTGAGAACGCAATTAATCCCCTAGATTAACCCTGCTTATCAATCATAATACATTTCTTGGAATTCTTTTAAATTAAAACATAATAAAGGTGTGAGATGATATGCTTAGTAAGGGTAGGAAATAGAGAAGAAGATAACAAAAACATTAGTAATGATGAATAATTGAAAACACATGATGTTACAAAGAATAAACATGTAAAATTTATAGAAGTAATATAAGATGATTAAATAATTATATAATAAAACATAGTCATGGGTATTTTACTAGTCGAATAACCACATGAACCATCAATATTATTTTCATAATCAGGGAATGTATAATGCTGGAAATTATGAAACATTTTGTCAAGGCCTCAGACAAGACGTCTAAAAATGATTAAGGCCTCTGCCAAAACCATATATCAAATTGGGAAAGTCCTAGGACAATACACACAGATAAATGTCTCATTAGACCTACTTATGCATTGAGGAGAAAGGGCGGGCTCCACCAATCACTTACTAAGTCCAATACATTCCTCATATGAAAAGGTTGGAACAAAAATAAATATTTGTATTAAAACTAGCATACAAATTGTCAATACTATAACCCTAAACCATGAATGGTATAAAAATAACATATCTTTAATCAAATATATCACAAAACCTTCCATATAATATGTTATATTTGTATCATTATATATCAACCTCGATCATGAATGATATCCTAAAAAATATGTTGATATTGTTGAAAATGACCAGTAAACATATTTGAGAGAAATATACCTTTTTCATGAAATCATTTAAAAGTCACATAATTTATAAAGGAAGTCATTTTAAATATATTTTTTGAATCAAATTTCCCTATACCACTTTGAATCTTTTGAAAGGAATTAACATTTTAAAACATTCATGTCCAAATAAATAAATCCTTGAAACCATTTTGAAAACATGGACATTAATGATAAAGGTTTATAAGAATGAATCCTTAAAACATTTAAAATCATGTTTTATAAATAAGTCCCTTAAAAATAGTCCATTTTAAAACACTTTTATGAAGCATGGATATAGATAATAAATACGTCCCATCAGATACTTATGTAAAAACAATCTCGGATAATAATGAGATTGTGAAATTTACCCTTACCTTGTACTTTTGTTATGTTGAAGGTAAGTTGACCTCTTATATAATAACCATTTTATATTATTAAATAATAAGAGAACCATATTCATATTATTATATCATTCATGATTCATTTCTAACTTTATACTAACCATTTAATAATGAATTCCCTGGTAAATTAATATTTCGTGTAATAATCGCTTTCTTTATCATATTTGTTTTAACATTTTATTATTGATCGTATCATTTAGATCATGATTTATATACTACCCTAATATAAAAAATGATCTATATATTATATATATTTTGAATAAAAATATGTATAATAGATAGATATATGAAATGGAAAACCTTGTTTATGGATACAGTAGATCATACCAATGTAAAAACGTTGTTTCTGTTTTCATATCGCATTGAATGGAAGTAAGTGAATGAGATATATGTAAGTGTATATATACACACAAACACATATATATATATATATATATATTAAGTAGAATAATTATGTCATATATTACATAATTATTAATAATATATATTTTTATGATCATCGTTGAATGGTGAATGTGGAAATGAATCTCATCGTGTCGTGGAAAAGGTAATACCTACATATGCATGAGTGACAATATCATTATATTAATGGTGAAATTGAATGTAATTAAATGGAATATCATATATAAATAATCATTAAAATTTTATATTCATTATATAAATCATTTATACTCAGTATTATACCCATCCAAATAATTTTGAGTTTGAATAACAAACTACACCACGACTTGGAGATGGTAATCCGTACGTACATATGTATGGTGACTCTGTCATTTATACGATAGATAAAATAAAAAATATTGTTGTACCATATTTATAATAACATAAATGAATTTAGGAGGTATGGGAGTTATTATTTAGTTGTGGAAACAATAACAAATGAAAAATTGGATGAATAAAAGAACATGAAAGAGGGTGGTGAAATTATTACCTCTTCTTCCAGAGTTTCTATTTGAGTTGAACAAAAGGTCTCCATAAGATGACATTATGATAAATGTATAGAATATGGGTTGATTTGAGTGATGATTGGAGGATATTATTAAAATGGTGGGCCAATCCAAATTTCTTTGGTGCTTTGATTTTGATAGAAGGCCATGTACACTTTTATAAGAGAGGTGAGGGTCACTTTAGGAAAAGCATGAAATGTTATTCTCTAATAAAATAATTTTCCGTTTTTAATATCTCTAAAATGATTTAGTTATAGTATAAGGTGGGTATGGGTCTAAAACTACTCAACCAATATGTTTTAGACAGGTTTCGGTCACCATATTAACCATATCATTTAGATTTGACTCTTAGCTAAATAGTTTAACTTTTACCGTGTCTTCTCATATTCTAACACTACATGGTCAATAAACATACTCTAAACATCCAAGATAAACTCAAGGGGATCATTGATGTCATATATAATATTATTAACTCACTTTGGATGAACCTTATTTTTTTATAATTATTATATCAATCAATAATATAATATTTTTTTTAAAAACTAATGTATGTCCATTTTGACACTATTTGGTATTTTGTTTTTTGAAAGTAATATCAACCTTATAACATTGAAAACAAATTATCTAATCAACTATAAAATGTAATAATAACCTATAAAATTTGTGTAATTCATCAAAATTCTCATATTATATTTATTTGGATATTTATAATATCAATTATATTAATATTTCATTAAGAAGGTAACTACTACATCATCATTGCGTCATAAATAAATTTAATTATTTAATGTCTAAAAATTATAAATAAAATATCATTATGTATGAAATTGTTTTATATTTCTAATTAATATTTATATCCAAATTTATCTTATGTGTAAACCTATATTAAAAATGTTTTTTGTTATTAAACATTAAATTTTAAACTTTTAATAATTCCTTATATAATATAATAATAATTTTCCATATCTAATCCATGTGGACCTAAAGGATCATATTTTATTCGTAATGTTTTTTGGCCAAATTCAACTTATCCAATATAATTAGAACATGTGTTAGTCAAATTATAATATCATTTAACCCTTAATTACCCTATTTACTTTTAATCGTGGCAAATAAAAGTCCAAAGTTACTATTCCCCAAAAATTATTTTCATCTTATTAAACCAAATTTTACATAACAATGTCAATCGTGTCTCTTGGTGTTTGTAAATTTAACTCACAATAGTGGTAAAATTATGTTTTTTGCAAATTTGCAAATGCTCCTTGAAGGGGGGGAAAAGACAATAAAACGTTTAATAAACAATTATACATCTAATTTTATTATAAAATAACTCCTATGAATTACATTGAACTTATATAGGTATTATATATCTATTTTTACTTTACATAAATTGAAATAAAATAAATATTTATTTAAATAAAAAGTCGGTTTTAAATAATAATGTAAAATTTTTCACTATTCATCTTAAATATAATGTTTTCATAAAAATGCCAAAAATTCACCGTAATCTAATTTTGATATTTTAAATTAAAAAATGAAGTCTATTTTTTCATATTTAAAACATTGAAGTTACATTTTTTAATTATAATTTATTCCCATTGTCAAAAACAAAAAAAGGGAGTTTTCAAAATGAAAACTATCAAAAGATTGACATGTGTTTATGTTTAATTTAAATGTGAAATTACTTATAATGACCTACATTGTATTTAATGATAAAAATATAATATAATTATATTTCCAAGCCATTCAATTGTGTAATTGAACATAGTAAATTATTTTTCTTAAAAATTGTCTTTTCAATTAAAATTTAGTAATGTTCAATATTCACCGAAATGTGAAAGTTATCAGAAAAACAAAAAAAACTTATTGAAACTAAATTTTGATGTATCTATTTAAATAAGAAGTTTATTTTGTCAAATTTAATATATAAAAGTGTCAAATATTGGATTTAAAAAGGTTTCTCCATTAAAAGGCGTTAAAATCGCATTTTTTGAAAAGTATTTCATTTATCTGAAAAAATGGTTTTTTTTCTTATATTATTTCTAAGAAACACTTAATATGGATTCTAAAATTATATGGAGTATATAAAATTCAATATTCATTTAATACTATTCAAACAACTAGTTTGGTATGTCGTGGTGCGCTCGAACTCAGTGTTGTGTGTAACTGAAGTCATTGAATTTAGTTGAAGATATAACGTACAATGAAATCTTGGAGTGATACATTATCTCCTCCTTCAATAAATTTCATCCTTGCAATTTCAAAATGTTCTGTGAAAATAAATGTTTAAAAATATAAAATTACCTTTGAAAACCTCACATCGGAAATTGGGTTATTTATATTTAGTCTTAATAATAGGGAAAGGAAAATGAAAAAGTCACCACCAAATTATGAGTTAGATTATGAGAAAATTGGTGGAAATTAGAGACACATAATCAGAGGAAAATGTAAATATTTATAAGGAGTGATTGCTGTTATCAAAAATAATCAAGTGTAAAATTTATGGCCTCAAATCCATTAATCAATGATGATTTAAAACATCATCAGTCCAACAAATCATATGGTTTTAGGATAACACATTTTCGGTTTTATGATCCCTTACCTAATGTTTTAGAATTGATATATTCATAAAATAAGAGGAAAAAATATACTTGACAATTAGAGTATCATCCATCAACTAATTCCTACCACAAACTCATCTTTCACTCCAAAAGATAATGAAAATCATAATATTTTATTTATCCTAATCGTATAAGGTTCCAAAAATATTGAATATATAATTCATTTGACAAAATATTTAAAAAACTACATTTTATAAACCAGGACATGACGTATACTAGTGGTAGGAGATGAACCCCTGTTTCCCTTCGGTTGCGGGTTAATGTCTCACGTCCTTGCCTGACGTGACGGGTTTTCTCCCAACCTCTATTTAGTCATTTTTATAACAATCAAAAAATAATTTTAAGAAATTATTTAACCATAACAATAGAACCCAATGTAAATCTTAAACCATTCTAACCTTTAGAATTATAAAAAATACTTCATTCCAAACTCACAGTCCAAAATTTATATGGAAGGTAAACACAACGAATATCTATTTTTTCCACGTAAGAACATGTGAATACCTTCATCATGTATTATTTTAAAACAGAGTAACACCCTGAATTACCATAAAACCATGTTGATTCCTGCTCCCTTATTCCTTATATAATACTAGATATATTCCATATATCCAAAAAAAATTAAATACTACAACAAAGATGGAATAATAAACATTTAATCAGTTCCGAGGTAGTCAATAATATCCAAAACAATTTATCAAAATAAACCATCTCTTATTTGATAGTCAATACCATAGTATTAGGACCATATTTAGGTTTATCTTTCGTACATCCATGTATTTTCCAACAAAAATAACTTACTGTTGAGTCACATTTTATAGTACCATGTAATCTCAAATCCTGAATGAAAAAGTACTGCAGTACAATCTTTATTTATTTACATAATTCATATAACAATTACATCATTACTATAACACTCAAATGTCATAATTCATTAATATCAACATAAGAATAGTAGTCATTATGCTTCATTTGTGGTAATATCATAACATGATTATTATCCAACAGCATCATTTTTGGTATACTATGATGATTTAGACATTGATTTGCGTACTGTCCCAACTCCTTATAGATGAAGCATTTTACATTTGAAACTGTTTTCTTACACTTGAAATCATGTACTCAGTGTTGTTTTTCTCCAAACATATAAAAACTCCCATTACCATTAAGAATTTACCATGGTGATTCTTTCCAACATTATTATATATTGACAAATCTTTCTTTCTACTATTATCATTATCCATTTTTCTATCTACCATCATTTTCTTCTTTGGCTTCCCTTCAATGTCAAAAGAATGATAATATTATTTACATGTCTTATTAAGACATGATATAATTTCTTATATGATGATAATACATGGAATACAATTTCATTTCTAAATATTGTCTTTATAACATGAAATATATGATCCTTCTAATTCTTTGGATCATTCATATTGCAGGAGTTATAATTCATTCTATTAGGCTCCATTTCTAAACTATGGCATACACTCAGATAGTTTATGAATCACAATGCATAATTATAAACTTGTAAAATACCTTAAATATATTAAAAATATTATTCATATAATATATAATCCTAAAATTTTATCTTTGAGGATGTATGTACTCCAAAATCCTTCATAATGGCTTGTAATGAAAATGTGAATTATCTTAAACATATCCCCTGAGAGTGTCATGACCAAGAGTGCAACATGGCTCATTGTCATGTACTTGGACACCCCAGGTTAGGACCAAAACTCATTTTCATAGTTTTCACTCTTAGGTAAATCTGGCCAGAGCCGCCTCTACCTGGTCATATCTAGACAAGGATGTATTTCATGGAAAATTCACAAAAATATCTACATTACCAAAATTCTAGGAAGCTCATTTATACTAGTCCTCAAATTCTATCTTATGGTAATGTTCTCTAATATTAGTTTTTCTAAATCATGTTTCTGAGGTATGTATTAAACTTCCTTGGATACCAACTAAAATACTCAGACCCCAGAAGCCCAGTGTTGATGCATTATATTAATACATTGGTATGATTAAATGAAATCAAGCCCCGAAGGACCGATCGGTTTAGTAGTATTGGAAAATAGATTTCATACAAGAACATTACATTTCAAATTAGAAAAATAAAATGAAATATAAATGATCCTTCTAAAACACCATTAATCCCCTAAATTAACCATACTTATCCATCGTAATACACTTCTTGGAATACTAAAAAAATAAAACATAAGAAAGGGGTGAGATCAAACCCCCAGTAAGGGTAGGCAATACAGTAGAAGAAAACATAAACATTAGGCACGATGAATAATTGAAAACACACGACATTACAAATAATAAACATATACCCATTATGGAAGGAATATAAGATGAGTAAATAATTCCATTATAAAACATAGACATGGGTATTATTCTAGTCAAATAACCACATGAACCATCAATATTTGTTTCATAATGAGGGAATGTATAATGTCAAACATTTTGAAACATTTTGTTAGGGCCTTAGCCAAAATGTCTAAAATTTATTAAGGCCTCATCCAAAACCATATATCAAATTGGGAAAGGCCTCAGACAATTCCACATCCAATTGTATCATGACAATTTTTGATGAATTGAGGAGCTATAGCAAGATCCAACTGTCACTTACTAAGTCGAATACATTTCTCATAGGAAATGGTTGAAACATAACATAAACATTCATATTAAAAATAGCATACAAATAGTCAATTCATTAATCCTAAACCATGAATGGTATTAATATGACACATCCCCAGTCAAATATATCACAAAACCTTCAATATAATATGTAATATTTGTATCATAATAAATCAACCTTGATCAAGAATAATATCCTGTAAAAGATGCTAACAATTTTGAAAATGATCAGTAAAAATGTAAGAGAGAAATATCCCTTTTTAATGAAGTCTTTTAAAATTAACATAATTTATCAAAGAAGTCATTTAAAATATTATTTTGATTTAAAGATTCCCATACCACTTTGGAAATTTTGAAGGGAATTAAAATTTTAAAACATTTATATCCATATAAATAAATCTTTAAAACCATTTTGAATACATGGACATTCATGAAAATGTTTAGATGAATAAATAATTAAAACATTTAAAATGAAGTTTTTGTAAAAAATTACCATCAAAATAATCCCTTTGAAAAAACCATTATGAAAAAATCATATGGATAATAAATATTTCCCAATAGATACTTACGTAAAAACAACCTCGGATAATAAAGAGATTGTGAAATTAAACCGTACCTTGTACTTTTTCTTGGTCGAGTGTATGTTAAACTCTTGTATAATAAGCATATTATGTTATTAAATTATAAAAACCCATTATTAATAATTATTATATCATACATGATTCATTTATGACATTATAAAACCCATTTAACAATTATTTCCATGTTAAATTAACATTTTGGGTAATAATCTCTTTCTTTATCGTACATGTTTTAACTAGTTATTCTTGATCGTATAATTTAGTTAATGATTTATATAAATACATAATATGACACATTATTTATATATCATATATATTTATAATATAAATATGTATAATAGATATATATATGAAATGGAAAACACCGTTTATGGAGACGGTATGACGTACGTACGTATAAACTTTGTTTCCGTTTTCATATCGTATTGAATGAAAGTAAGTGAATGAGTTAAATGTTAGTACATAAATATATATATATATATAAAAATTAAGTAGAATTATTATGTCATATATTATATACTTATTAATAATATATATTTTTATAATCATCATTGAATGGTGAAAGTGGAAATGAATCTCATCGCATCGTGCAGATAGTAATCTGTACGTACGTACGAGCGAAAATATCATTATATTGATGGTGAATTCGTATGTAATAGGATTTTATATCATATATAAAGAATAATTAACATGTTATATTTATTATTTACATCAATTATACTAATTACTATATCCCATCCAAATAATGAAGTGTTTGAATAAAAAATTATACCACGACATGGAGACAGTAATCTGTACGTACGAACGTATGGTGACTTTGTCATTTATAGGATGGATAGAATAATGAATATGGTTTTACCATATTTATAATAGCATAATATTATTTAGGATTTACTTTAGATATTATTTTGGTATTTAAACAACAAACAATGAAAAAAGTTGTAGAAGAAAAAAACATGAAAGAGGGTGGTGAAATTATTACCTTTTCTTCTGGTGTTTCATTTTGAGTTGATCAAAAGGGATTCTCAGGTTGACATTATGATCAAATTAAGGACTCTAGGTTGATTTTAGGGATTTTGGGAGGATAATTGGGCCTCGGTTGTCTGAGAAGAGTCGCAATGGAGGTTCTATTTTGATACAAGGGGAAGTAACCTTTTATAAGATAGGTGAGGGTCACTTTATGAACAACTTGAAATATTATTTAATAATAAAAATAATTATCTATTTATAATGGCTTAAAATGATTTATTTCTAGGATAAGGAGGTTATGAGACGAAAACCACTCAACAATTAGGTTTTAGACAGGTTTATCTCACCATATTAACCTTATCTTTTAGATTTCACTCTTAGTTAAATAGTTTAACTTTTACCGTATCTTCTTGTATTCTAACACTACATGGTTAATAAAAATACTCTAAACAGCCAAGAGAACCTAAAGTGGTTCATTAATGACATATATAACATTATAAAATCCCTTTTTATGAACCATATATTTTTAAGAATATTATATCAGTCAATAAAAAAGTATTTGTTTTAAAAACTGATTTATGTCAATTTTGACACTATTTGGTATTTTGTTTTTGTGAAATTAATAACAACGTTATCACATCAAATAAAATTATATAATAGACCATAACATATTATATTAATCTATAAAATCATTTTAATTCATCAAAAGTATCAAAAATTTTTTATCTGTAGATTTATAACATTTATTATTTTATTATTTCATTAAGAATGTAATGAACTCATCATCATTGTGTCATAAATAAATTTAATTATATAATGTCTAAAAATTATAAATAAAATACCATTATGTAGGAAATCTTTTTTCATTATAATAAATATTTTTAGATGAATTTATCTTATGTGTAACCCTATATTAAAATTGGTTTAGTTAATAAAAATTGAGTTTAACACTTTTAACTCTTCTTTAAATAAAATAATAAAAAATGTAAAAATAAAATCCAAATGAAAATAAAGGATTATATATTATTCCTAAGGTTATTTTTGAATTAATTACAAATATATAATAGAATTAAGACATGTTTGAGAGTAATTGTAATATAATTTTTACCCTTAATTACCATATTTACTTTTAACCGTGGTAAATAAAAGTCAAAAGTTATTATTCATCCAAAAAAAATATTTCATCTCATTGAACCAAATTTTACATAATGATGTCAACCATGTCTCTTATAGTTTTGAAATTAAACTCATAGAAGAGGTAAAATTATAGTTTTATACAAATTTGAAAATGCTTCTAGGTGGTGGGTAAAAGATGTTAAAAAGATTAATAAGACTTTAAACTTATAATTTTATTATAAAATGACTCCAATGAATTACATTGAACTTATATAGATATTATATATCTATTTTGACTTAATGTTAAATTTAACTAATATAAATAATTATTTAAATAAAAATTCAATTTTAAATAAAGACGCTGGGTTTTTCACCATTCATCAAAAAATTAATTTTTTCAGAAAATAGAAAAAATTATCTCAAAGATATTTTTGATATTATGATTTCATAAATGAAGTATATTTTACCAAATTCAAAACATAGAAGTTTAATTTATTAATTTAAAATTAATTCCCATTTTCAAAACCAAAAACTGGGTTTTTATAAAGTAAAACATATAAATAGATTTACATGTGTTTTCGTTAAATTTAAATGTGATATTTCAAATAATTTCCTACATTTTATTGAATGATAAAAATATAATCGAATTATACTTCCAAACCATTCAAATGTATAATTGAACCTTATAAATAATTTTGATTAAAATAGTTGTTTTCAATTAAAATTTAGTATTTTTCACTATTCCCCAAAATATGAATGTTATTTAAAAACAACCAAAAATTTATCGAAACTGAATTTTTATGTCCTCATTCTGACTAAAAAATTTATTTTGTCAAATTGAATATATAAAAGTGTCAAATGTTGGATTTAAATAGGGTTTACCATTAAAAGGGTATAAAATTTTATTTTCTGAAAAATACTTCAATTATCTGAAAAAAAAATTATTCTTATAATATTAATAAGAAACACATAATATGGATTCATAAATTATATGAAGTATATAAAATTCAAACTTCTATTTATACTATTCATAAAATATTTTTGTATGACTATTTTGGTAATTCATGGTGTGCTCGGACTTAGTGTTGGGTGTAACGCAAGATATCGAATTTCTTTGAAGAGATAACTTAATATGAAATCATGGGATGTTATAGTGGTGCATCTTGACGATCCAGATGCACAACGAGGATACCCTCACCTGGATACAAATTGAGTGCCTCTTCAAGGAGGATTTCATTCTAGATACATTGTTCTCAGTATGCATATTGGGGCTACCTCACCTATATTAGGGTAACATAACAACAGTAATGTACTCTGCGAGATTCACGGTGATTTGACATTACTCACAAAAATGTTGAAATAATAATTCTTTAGGGCCCAATATTTTGAGCATGAAATATGTTGGGAGATCTTGGAATCCATGGTATCCCATTGAATCCCTAGTAACGTTGTCGTGTTGGAATGAGCTCTACTCCTTGAGATCGTCCTGGTGGAGTAGGAGCCCAGGGTTGAAGCTAACACTAGACATCAGGTGGAAAAGTATTCAGTCGTGGGTTTCCAAAAATAGATATGGCGAACAAAGAGGGTCATGAATTTCTAGGGATGTACCCAGGACATATGATCGAAGTTACAATGCTCCCAAGGTAGAGAGATTCATTATAGGAGTAGGGTGTGCTATTAATGTGGTAAGAAGGGAAAGATGGATCGTGATTACCCGACATTCCATGAAGATTATAGGTAGATGGTTGAGGGAATGTTGAGGCACCGGAAGTGGTTTGATCTCGGTGGTCCTCATGGTAGGATACGTGGCTGGGGGAATGAAGAGTAGTAGGTGGTGGGAGAATGTTTGAGGTGCTACCACCACAAACATCACCAGGTGGTCCACCACATGCTCGAAGAGTTAGAGGACATGTTAGAGGCCAGCTTCAGGTGATGGAGGAATATGAAAATAGTTCCCTAGAGATGATTAGAGTACATCTATATGTTATATACCTTAGCAACAGTTCTAATAGACATAGGTTCCAGTCACAATTTTATGTCCAAAGACCTAGTTCATAGCTCAAAGATTCTAGTGGATCCATTAGCTCGATCCTTATGGTTAGGAACTCTTACTGGATGGGATTCGATGATTAACCACTAGTTTCGGCAGTGTGATCTTACTCACAGCGGCGAGTTCTTTAGCTATGATCTCATATTAGCAGTGTTGAGGCCTTACGTCTTCATCATGGGTATGGACTGGTTATCCAATGTTCATGCTTATATCGACTATATTAAGTGCAAAGTGTGGTGTTTCCATGGATTTGGGACAACATCTACCTACACTAGTGATAACGTAATCCTTATAGTGTTGGGAATACTTTCTCAGATGATGGTGCATCTGATCACTCACAGGATGGTTAGCCTCACCCTTGATACAGTGGATGAGAAGATTCCTCACATTCCTGTAGTGGAGGAGGAGTATGAAGACATATTTCTTATGGTTTTTTCAGGATTACCCCTTCATAGGGAGGATAAAATTTTTATTCATCTATACCCTAGGATGAAACCATTATCGAAAATAAATATCATATGGATCATGCAGAGGTTCGTGAGTTGAGGGTAGATCTGGACGATCTATAGAGGATGGGATTCCAAAAGCCAAGTGTTTTACCGTGGGTAACGCTAGTACAGATTTACAAGAAGGAAAACACGAGTTTGAGGATATGCATGGACTCCCAGTGCCTGAATCAAGTGAACATGAAGAACATGTATTCACTACCACTATTTGATGAACTCTTCAATCAACTAAAAGGAGAGAAATTATTATCATTTATACACCTCAGATCAAGCTATAACCAGCTTTGTGTATGGGATGATCATGTACCGAAGACAGTCTTCAGGTTTCGGTATGGACACTATGAGTTTGTGTAGATGCCTGTAGGAATAACCAATCCCTCATTAGTGTTTGTGGGACTCATTAACAAGATTTCCATCATTAACCTAACCTGTTCTTCATGGTCTTCACTAATGACATCCAAGTGTACTCAACGTCCGAGGAGGGACACATGACACACATGAAGATAGTCCTGGATACACATTGCGGGCACTATATTTATGTGAATTTATCAATGTTTCTGTCCTGTATTTTGGAGGTCCAATTTCTAAGACACATCATTTCATAGGCTGGAGTTTTATTGGATTCATAAATGATAGATTTGGAGCTTTCTTAGGAGCCACCCAGAAGCATGACTGAGGTTTGTTGTTTCTTGGGATTATCTGGATACTGCCAATGGTTTGTGCTTGACATTTACAGGGAATAATAGACCTTATATAAATGACATTGAATGGAAAACCCTTAGTTTTTACGGAGAAGTTCGAGAAGGGGTTTTAGGAGATGAGGTAGAGATAGATGAGTGCCAACATCTTGAGAAAAGAAAGGAGGTCATTTCTTATATAGTATTATGCCACACATCAGGGACTATAATTGTTCTTATCATGATGTAGGTGCAGGAAATTATCACCTGTAGTTCAATATTGCTGTGGAAGAATGAGCAGAATTATTCCACCCATGACTTAGAGCAAGCAGTAGTGTTCAATCCATCGAAGACATGGTGTTACTACATGATGGGAGAGTTTTTTAACATCTACTCCAACAAAAAAAATTATTAGGTATATCATATCCCAGAAAGACATTAACATGAGGGAGAATTGGTGGATATAGTCCCTCAAGGACTATGACTTAGAGATTTTATATACTCCTAAAATGGAAAACGTGGTGGCAGACACACTCAAAAGGAGATCCAATGTGAAGTTACTAAGTGTATTGTCAGGGAAACTAGTAATGATGTAGATATCCATTGTGGATGGTGATGGGGGAGCCTATATTACGTAACTGTATGCCACTCCCCCACTCTTAAATAGAATTGGAGAGGAAAAACTTGTGGATAATGACAACAAGGCTCAGCGAGGATAGTTATCCTCAAGACAAGATATTGATGGATATTCGGTATTTGGGGAGAATGTCATCATTTTCAGAGGGAGCACTATTGTACAATATTGTCTCATGAGGAGGTGCTAAGGTATTTCCACTCCTCCCGTTTCACTGTATATCTAGGATTGACTAAGATGTACTAGGATCTCTAATGTCAGCACTGGCTGTTGGGGATAAATAAGAAAGTGGCACAGTTTGTTTCATGATTCCTCACTTTTCAATAATTGATGGAATAACACCATGTTATAAAAAGATCTAATTATCCACTCGAGTTACTGGAGTACAAGTGGGATGGTATCTTGTTGGAATTCATGAAATGATTTACCATGCACTTATAGAGGGAATGATACTATCTAGGTAATTTTTTACAGAATCAAAAAGTCGTCCCACATCATACCTATTTAGTAGTAGGGTTTATTAGAGAGATTGGGAAGCCTCTATGTGAATGAAATGTTTTTAATCCATGCAGTTCCTTCGACGATATTCAAAAATCAAGAAACATGATTAAAATTCTATTTGACGAATCAATTGTAGGAGGCCATTGGGGATCAACTACACTTGAGTACAACTTTCTAACTGTAGAAAAATGGTCAAATAGATATGATTATCCATGATTTATTATACATGTTGCATGCTTTTATCATGGACTTTAGTCGATGGTGGGAGGATCATATAACATTAGTGGAGTTCATGTACAACAACTGCTACCACTCCACCATTGGTTTTAAATTATTCAAGGTACTATACAGGTGACCATGTAGATCACCACTATATTCGATAGACCCAGTGGAGTCGATAGTCATGGATCAAGGGTTGGTATGAGCTACCATCGGGACAGTTTAGGTTATCTAGGTGCGGATGAGGACATTACAAAGTAGGAAAAAATCTTATGCAAATAGGAGTCAAAGGACCATGGAGTTAAATGAGAGATACCATGTGTTTCTTCATGTCTAACATCAACGAGGTTTACAGAGATTTGTCTAAGGCATAAATTTGACTATGAGATTCATCCAAAATTTTATATTCTTAGTAGAGTTTTTGAGTTGGCGTACTACCTAGATCTTCCCACATAGATGCATCAGGTGAATATTGTTTTCCACACACCACAGATGAGGAGGTGTGTACATTATCCGTCACACATAATCAACTAGGGAATGTTTGAAATTGATGAGTGGTATCATCTGTAGAGTTCATGGTATAGATTGAGGATCAATAGGAGAGGTTCCTTCTTGGATGGTTGATTCCTTCGGTACACATTCAGTGGAAGAACATGAATCTTTATGAGAGCACTTGGGAGCGGGAGGCTCAGATCAATTCTCAGTACCCACATTTGTTTTTCTATCCTCATTGTGGGTTAACAAGCACGTATAGCTTTATTGTGGGGAGATTTTAATGTTCTATAAATTCCATATATTTTTTTATATAATATGTGGGATTATTTTGAGTCCATATGCTCAGAAAACACTTGAGATAATGGCCTAGTGAGCCCATAATAAGTGTTTCAAATTTTTTTACGTTTATTTAAAATACCATGTTTACAATGTTTTCAAAACCACTAAATAGGTGCCCCAATAAAATATCCAAGGGAACTATTGTGTCTGTAATGGTGAATTAACCTATGGAAGGACATAACCTCAACCAACACAGGTCTAGGGGAAAGGTTATTTTTAGTCTTTTTATGAAAAATATAATAAAAATTTCATAAAGAAAATTAAATTATTTTTTTTATTAGAATTTTAAATATAATTTCAACGTAATGACATTAAAAATCGAGTGTAATATAAATTTTATTTCATAAAGGAAACAGTTTAACGACACTACAATTGAGCTTCAAATAATTGGTCAAATTAATTTTATCCATATATTGGGTCAACCAAATATTGAAATGTGGGGGAAATCCAATATAGGAATGAATCATTATATATTTGGCATTGTAAAGTGATTATGGATAAACATCCACCAACAATGTATCGAGGAATGATGAACGATAATGAATATGTTGTCACCGATGAATGATCCAACCTCAAGGTAGGGGTTTGATTCTATGTGTATTTCATCGTTACCCATTCACGGATTTGAGTGACGATCATGGTTAATCCCAAGAAGAGGTGACCCAAAGATCGATAATTTATGTGGGATGGTTTTTAACATTAGGATTTTAAATCGAGTTATCCATGATAGATTCTTAATTCTCATCTGATCATGTTTTTAAATTTTATCACTGACTGATTAGGCTGAGAAGAACCATGCTCAAATCCCTATTTTAGGTTTGTTCATGTTTTCATCATGACCAGACCTCTTGATTGATGGAGATATAACATGGAGTATGTATTAGTGACAACGATAACCAGAGGGTCCTTAAGGCAGTTGTAACACCCCGAGATTTTATGAAAAATATTATTTTACGTTCATTGATGTCTTCTATTATACAACACACCAAGTTTAGCTTTTACTATATGCAACACTGTATTAGCTTGCAGTATACGCAACTCTATTCTTGGATTGTGTTACACACAATTTCATGTTCGTTTTATAATAGTCATTCTACGCAACGTTGAGTGTGTGTGTATATATATATATATTCAATGTATAAATGAAATATGGTTGGATTTTGTTATACGAAACAATGAAGGATTCTTTCATAACACGCAACCCTGACTTGGCTTGCATTACACGCAATCACGACCTTCCTCGATAGCGTGTGTTGTACGCAATACCGGGGTTTACTAAACAACAATATATTATTATAATATTATTATGAACAAGCCGTTATGAATAGTATTAACTGAATTTTGAATTTTATAGCATTATTATTCATCTTACACATTTTCTAGAACATATTATAAGAACAAAATAAATTTTTCGGGTAAAATAATTATTTTTCAAAAAATGCAGTTTTGCCTCCTTTTGATGGCGCGCCCTCTTTAAATATATTTTTTGACATGTTTATAAGTTCAATTTTACAAAATAAAATTATTATTTGGAATCAGGATATAAAATTTTACCTTGGATAAATTTTTCATATTATTCTAATAACTTTCATATTTTAATGAATAGTAAAAACACGCTATATTTTAATTAAAAACAACTTTTTTCATCGTAATAACATATGTGGTTAAATAATAATATTGAATGGTTTTAAAGTATAAATTGAATATATTTTTACCATTTAATATAATTTATGTCATTATCCTTGATTTTACGTTGAATTCGTAGGTTTAATAAATTCAATATTTTGCAATGTTTTAAACAAAAACCCGTTTTCTTTTGACAACATGATTAATTTTAATTTAATTCCTGCAACATCTTTGTATTGAATTTGGAAAAATGGATTCCATATTTGGAATCAGTGGGTCTAAATTATATTAATATACTACTTTTTATTTTTGGGCTTTATGAATAGTAACAACTGTAAATTTTATTTACCCTAGTAAAAGGTAAATTAGGCAATTAAGGGTAAATATAATATTATAAATTATCCTAATACTTGTCTTAATAAAATTTGATGATTATAATTTTTTCTAAGTCATATTTGGGTCGAAATGGAATCCATTAAAACCCACTTGGAGGTGATTAAGACCTTTAGTTTATTTTATTTAAAGGAAAGTGAAATATGTCTCACTCAACTTTAATAATTAAAGTATTTTTAATATAAGTTTATACAGAAAATAAATTCGGTTATAAATACTCATTTGAAATATAAAATCTTTTTCTCTTTCATTGTAATTTATTTTTAATTTTTAAGAGTTATTTAATTACCTTATTATCTTATATATTAATGATGCAGAAATTATTTATTTAGTGAAAAATCAATAATATAGTTTTTATTGAAATTTTAATACATATCAAAAGGCCCAAAAATATGTACAAAACTTATTATTAGTGTATATATAAACCCTAATCATCCACTGGCCGAATTGTTGACCATTTGGATCCTTATTAAGGTGATTATGACACTTATATTATTTTATTTTAAATGATGCCAAAGTTGTCACCTTCATAATTTAATAAATATAACGATTTAACTATTGTGATTTTAAGATGATAAAATAGAGTAAAAGTATTATTGTGAAAAGTAATAGATTTATCTTCATCATAGGATTTTATTTTTAATTTTTATACAAAAAATAAGTATATTAAATAATTATACAAAAATGTTGTAGTAATTATTTTATTAAGAGATAAACCAAAGAAATGGTTTTAATAATAATAAAATAAATATTATATGAACTATTTAATGTGCTACACTAATTTTCTAGATACATATGGAATTTTATGAATCTATTAAAGCTTTTAGTTTCAACATATCTTCTGTATATATTTTATTTATATTCATATAAATGAATAGTGTCAAAATTGACACTATTGTTATTTTATAAAAATAACATATTATAAAATTGTTTACAAATCACAAAAATATTTAAAAATTATAAATTTAAATTTATATGGTCTAAAATTGTATAAAGTATCCAATTATGGACAATTAACAACAAATAAGTAATTTTTTGTTATAATTTAAAATTTAGAATTTTATTAGCACAAATAAAATTAAATTGATTAAGTAAGTATAAATCAAGTTGATAATGTTTAAAATAATTTACTAACGTGTCTAAATTTTATTGGTTGATGCTATTACAACCCTATATAATCTTATATTCGAATATGAGTCATTTTTGGTTGTTTTTAAGTGATGTTAGATTTATTATAAATTAATATTTTTAAGAATTCCAATGGTGCCCCTCTCCTCCCTTATTAAAGGGAACCTCCTCCCTCTCTTCCTCACAACAATTTAGGCCTTCATGCTCGAAAAACCCCTGAAACATTCTATTCTAAACTTCCCTATAAACATCCTAGAGGTCCTGGTCTTCTTCAAAGACATATTTTAGTGCCCTAAGAGTAGGTCTCAAAGAGGCGCTTCAAAGAAGAGGTAATGTTCGTTACCGATTCTTTCAACTTTATTTCTTCTTCCACTTATTCTTATTTAGTTGTTTCATTACGAAGTAATAACATCAGTATTTGTAATATACTGATATGTCATTATAAGTATGAAACAACCCTATTTCACAATTTATCCATCCTACGGAAAACGAAATCACCGCGCATGCGTACGTACAGAATACCGTCTCCACGTCGTGGTGTAATCTATTTTCCACCACCACTTTACTTGGATGGGTATAATGGTGTAAATAATGATGATATATGATTATTTTAATGTTATATTTATTCTTAAATATTATACATACACTTGAATATAATTCCACGTTCATGGGAATGATATAATCGCTCGTGCGTACGTACGGACTACCGTCTCCACGATGCGATGAGATTCATTCTCAATGATTAACCATTATTGAATGATTATAAAGTATATATAATAAGTAATCATGAAATATATGACATAATAATGATACTGGATTTATGTATATATAAATGTATTTCATCTACTTAATTCCATTCAATTCAATAAGGAAACGAAAAAAGCGTTCATGCGTATGTACGGCCTACCATCTCCCTGAACGGTGTATTTCTTTCCATTTATTGATATATTATATATATGTATATTCTGAATATATATTATATATAAATGATTTTTTACATTCTGGATATAAGTAATCATGATCTAAGTAATCATATGAATAATTACAAGTTAAAACACGAACGACAAATGAGACGATTTAACCCAAAATGCTACTTTAACATGAATTTACAAAAGAACGGGTAATATAAAGTCATAAGTGAACCATATATGATATAATAACAATTAATATTATTATGTAATAAGTAAATAACATTATTTAAATCATTATACATGGGTTTCAGATATGTACAAAGCATATCGGACCTAAGGTAAGGGATAATTTTGCAAATCTCATTTTTATCAGAGATTGCATATTTGTAAGTATTTACTGGGGTTATTTCTATCATCCATGTCCATGTTTTATAAAAGTGTTTTCTTGTATGTTTAATGTCTTTTTTACCCATTTTTGTCTTTTAATACATGGTATGTAAGGAATCTTTCTTTGGATTATGTTACGAGGTACTTTTTGACTTTTCTGGTAAAAGTACGAAAAGAATGTTTTTTTAACTTATAAGGCATGAATGAATTTTTATGTTTTTATAATGCCTTATTATCATGAAGATTAGTTTAAAATATTTCATGAATATTTTCAAAAAAAACCTTTTCTTCTAAAATTTGACAACATTTTGTGAAAATAAAATGATTTTGAAGGAAAAAAGGATATTTTCTTCAAGAATTCATTTAACGTGTTTTATCAGAACCATTTTCCATCTAAGAGGAAATTATTTCATATGTGTATGTTTCAAGTATAATTTCTCTATGATTTACATGGTTTCAATTTTCTTATGATGAAATATCCATTTGTTTTATATGGATTATGTGATGATGGGATGATGTTTACAAAACCCATTTTATTCTTTGGGTTATGATGAATGTTATAAGTTTATTTTGTGGCACAAGTAAGAATGATTTAACTATGAGATCAGTGGGACCTATATCTCCCTCCAATGCATTGGGTAAAGATTTATATCTCATGAGATAGACATGGCTGGAATGGCTGGTTAAACCGGTTCAGTAAAACAGGACTGAAACGAGGAGTGAACTCGATTCAGAAAGGGACTTTGTCCACTAAGATGGTCTTGCCAGCAATACCTTGGCTACTATGGAAATCATAACATGTGATTAATGGATGCCACAATTACAAGTTTTATTCCCATGATATTTTATCATTCTTAATGTTTCTTTATGATCTATGCCTTACATACTTCCATGTTTTATGCCATTGCTCATGCTTTTTATGTTTAAACATTATGTTCATGTTTTTAAGTTCAAATGTATATGGTATGTTTTATTTTATCAATGCATACCCTTAATGAGAATTTGAGCTCACCCTTTTTATGTTTTCTTTTCCCCAGGATATAAAGAAAGGTTTTAGGTAAGAAAAAAAAGGAAGATCATTATGGGAGATGTTGAAGATCTTTCACCACGATTAGAAGATTACGTTCCAAGTTTCCAAAGACACTAAACTATTACGGTCCTTGTGTGTCTGTTTTTGTTATGTATTTAGTTTTCCACAAAATTAATGTAATTTTCATGTACGTCAAGCTTTGGGTCTCTACAGTTGGTATCAGAGGAAAGGTTTAGTCAACCTTTGGAAACTAGGATACCAAAACGTTAGTGAGATCCCTAGAGATATTTCTAAGGTATGTCTAGGGATGTCCCTAAGGATAAGTATACATATAGGATATAGTCCTAGAACTACGGTAATGATCGTAGAATTTAACCTAATATGTTAGATATTGAGGGTATTCCCCCTTTACTATGTTGTTTTCCCTAGCATGATTTTTTCCTCTCACACTATTCTTTTTGGGTTTTAGAAAATTGCTGGAAATAGGAATATTCACGATAATGGAGGATATAACGGACAATGGAATTATATTATTCATGAGAAACCAAATGAAACTGGATTTGGAAGTCCAAAAATCATTATTATTCTGAATCAGCAATCTCATAATATGATCAATAAACTCAAATTTTGTAAGTTTCCTGACTCGGCTAATAAGAGAAAGATGGAGTTTCATGATGATCATAGAGGAAAGAAAGTTCAATTACCCCTATGTAAATCATGTGGGAAGAGGAATCAAGGAGAATGTTTCAAAGGAACTAGAAGATGATTTGGGTGTGGAAAATATGGACATAAAGCCAGTAAGTGCAAAGGAAAAGGTTTAGTTAACACCATGGATGAGGATAATGGTATTGCTACGACATCAACAATGGTTAAATGTTTTAAATGTGGAATGTACGGGCATTATGAAAACCAATTCCCTAAGGTAAAGTCTCATAAAGAGAATCAGTATGGTCGTATGGGTAATATTTATGTTGATGATGATGAAGAGACTACAAACGATATGTGAGATGAAAGAATTGTTGATGCTCAGTCAATGGTTTAAGAAGGTAGTGGAATGATTACATGTTTATCATGTGTGATGTTGTATAAGTAATCTCATGGTACTATGGAATAAAGAGACATCTAATGATTGTTACACTGTTGTATTTCCTTAAGTTTTTAAAGTGTGTGATGAATGGTACCAGTATTTTTGGAAAGTAGATGATATGTGCATAATGAAGGGATAAGAAGATAATGAGATGTTTGATTGTATTCATGAGCTCATGAATGATATAATGACTAAGTGATATTATGGTTTGATTATATAGAAATTTTGGGATTTTGGTATGTGGAAACAGTTAACTTTAGCCAGCATTCGTGTTTTTACTAAGTCGAAATGGGTATTCATTTTTCAAGAGAATACATGATTAAGTTATTCACATGTTTGTAATTTGACCAACAAGATATATATTATGATATATAGGGGATTAATGATGGAATTCACGTGATTGTTATGTGACATTTCAAGTAATCATTTTATTCATACTATGAGCTTGGACCGAAGTATTTTAGATAAGCCTAAAGATTGGAATGGATTATTTTGGACATAAGTTAGTATTGTTTAAGGATAGAACTTTATTTTCGACATTATTAATGGGATGTTATAGTAATATAGTTTTAGAAAAAGGAAAAACTGTAGGACGGGCGACAGCCCATCGCGTTGGACAAGGCTGTGGGAATCGAACCCACAACCGAAGTACGACTGGCCTTTATCGCATACCACTGTCCTACAGGAAGTCCCTGGTTTGTAGAAACTAGTTTTATTATATTAAGCAGTCTGATATATGATGTATAAGTCCATTTTAGGAAAGATATATGATTAATCTCACTATAGATCAACCTATGTATATTTAATAACTTTTTCTAACCTTTTGTTTGAGATAGATTGAATGACTCGTCATTCTATCACATGATCTGCTAACACTTCACGAAAGACAAATTCAACTTCATTTAATTAAGAGATGAAGTGGAAATTGTTCGAGGCACGAACAACAGTGAGATTGTACCAAAATAAAGTAAGTATTTATTCTAATTAAAATTCTTCAACTTTAGGGAAATGATCTTGAAAACCAAAAATGTTTTACTAGTGCCCTTATATCCGATCAATCAGATGGTACCCTAGATCATCAAAAATTTATGGCTTTGTGATTGTTGGCTTTTTCATAGCCATGTCCTCTACCACTCTCCATCAGAACATGATGGTTAGATTTTTCTTCCATATCCATATTTTCAACTATGTTCTCATATATGGAAACCCAATGATGAGTTACTTTGGGTAATAATTTAATTTCAAACTTTAGTTTCTAAAATTAAGTTTTATTATTCCTTTTTACAATGTGGGTTTCTATGAATAGTAAAAGATTTATAACCCTGACGAATTTTGAGGGAGAAATTAATTTTAAGGGGGGTAGAATATAACACCCCGAGATTTTATGAAAAATATATTTTTACTTTCATTGATTTCTTCTATTATACAAAAAACCAAGTTCATCTTGTACTATACGCAACACCGTATTAGCCTGCAGTATACGCAACGCTATTCTTGGATCCTGTTACACACAATTTCATGTTCGTTTTATAATAGTCATTCTATGAAATGTTGAGTGTATATATATATATATATTCAATGTATAAATGAAATATTTTTGGATTCTGTTATAAGAAACAACAAAGGATTCTTTCACAACACGCAACCCTGACTTAGCTTGCATTACACGCAATCGCGACCTTCCTCGATAGCGTGTGTTGTACGCAATACTGGGTTTTACTAAACAACGATATATTAATATAATATTATTATGAACTAGCCGTTATGAATATTATTACCTATATTTTTAATTTTATAACATTATTATTCATCTTACACATTTTATAGAACATAGTATAAGAACAAAATAAATTTTTCGGGTAAAATAAGTATTTTTCAAAAAATGCAGTTTTGTCGCCTTTTGATGGTGCACCCACTTTAAATATAGTTTTTTACATGTTTATAAGTTCAATTTTACAATATAAAATTATTATTTGGAATCATGATATAAAATTTTACCTTGGATAAATTTTTCATATTATTCTGATAACTTTCATATTTTAATGAATAGTAAAAACAAGCTATATTTTAATTAAAACCAACTTTTTTCATCATAATAACATATGTGGTTAAATAATAATATTTAATGGTATTAAAGTATAAATAGAATATATATTTACCATTTTATATAATGTATTTCATTAGCATTTATTTTACGTTGAATTCGTAGGTTAAATAAATTCAATCTTTTGCAATGTTTTAAACAAAAACCCGTTTTCTTTCGACAACAGGATTAATTTTAATTTAATTTATACAACTTCTGTGTATTGAATTTGGAAAAATGGATTCTATATTTGGAATCAGTGGGTCGAAATTATATTAATATACAAATTTTTATTTTTGGGCTTTATGAATAGTAACAACGGTAAATTTTATTTACCATAGTAAAAGGTAAATTTGGTAATTAAGGGTAAATATAATATTATAAAATTATCCTAATACTTGTATTAATACAATTTTATGATTATAATTTGTCTTATGTAATATTTGGGTCGAAATGGAATCCATTAGAACCCACATGGAGGTGATTAAGACCTTTAGTTTATTTTATTTAAAGGAAAGTGAAATATGACTCCCTGAACTATAATAATTAATGTATTTTTAATATAACTTCATACTGAATATAAATTCGTTTATAAATACTCATTTGAAATATAAAATGTTTTTCTCGGTCATGGTAATTTATTAGTAATTTTTAAGAGTTATTTAATTACCTTATTATCATACAAATTAATGATGCAGAAATTATTTATTTAGTGAAAAATCAATAATATAGTTTTTATTGAAATATTAATACATATCAAAAGGATAAAAAATCTTCACAAAACCTATTATTAGTGTATATATAAACCCTAATCATCCACTGGCCGAATTGTTGACCATTTTGATCCTTATTAAGGTGATTATGACACTTATATTATTTTATTTTAAATGATTCCAAAGTTGTCACCTTCATAATTTAATAAATATAAAGATTTAACTAATGTGATTTTAAGATGATAAATTATATTAAATGTATTATTGTGAAACATAATATATTTATCTTCATCATAGGATTTTATTTTTAATTTTTATGCAACAAATAAGTATATTAAATAATTATACAAAAATGTTGTAGTAATTATTTTATTAAGAGATAAACCAAAGAATTGGTTTTAAGAATAATAAAATAAACAGTGTATGAACTATTTAATGTGCTCCACTAATTTTCTAGATACATATGGCCTTTTATGAATCTATTAAAGCTTTTAGTTTGAACATATCTTCTGTATATATTTTATTTAAATTCATATAAATGAATAGTGTCAAAATTGACACTATTGTTATTTTATAAAAATAACATCTTACAAAATTGTATAAAAATCACAAAAATATTTAAAAATTATAAATTTAAATTTATATGGTCTAACATGTAATAAAGTATCTAATTATGGACAATTCACAACAAATAAGTAATTTTTTGTTATAATTTAGAATTTAGAATTTTATTAGCACAAATAAAATTAAATTGATTAAGTAAGGATAAATCAAGTTGATAATGTTTAAACTAATTTTCTAACATGTATAAATTTTATTGTTTGATGATATTAAAACCCTAACTCATATTATATTTGAATATGAGTCATTTTTGGATGTTATTAAGTGGGTTTATATTTATTATAAATTAACATTTTTAAGAATTCCAAAGGTGCCCCTCTCCTCCCTTATAAAAGGGAACCTCCTCCCTCTCTTCCTCACACCAATTTGAGCCTTCAAGCTCGGCCAACCACTGCCAAATTCTCTTCTAAACTTCCCTAGAAACATCCTAGTGGTCCTGGTCTTCTTCAATGACCAATTGTAGTGCCCTAAGAGGAGGTCTCAAAGAGGCGCTTCAAAGAAGAGGTAATGTTCGATACTGATTCTTTCAACTTTATTTCTTATTCCACTTCTTCTTATTTATTTGTTTCATTATGAAGTAATAAAATCAGTATCACTCATATACTGATATGTTTTTATAAGTATTAAACAACCCTATTTCACAATTTATCCATCCTACGGAAAACGAAATCACCGCGCGTGCGTACGTACGGAATACCGTCTCCACATCGTGGTGTAATCTATTTTCCACCACCACCTTACTTGGATGGGTATAATGGTGTAAATAATGACGATATATGTTTATTTTAAATTTATATTTATTCTTAAATATTATAAATACACTTTAATATAATTCCACGTTCATGGGAATGATATCATCGCTCGTACGTACGTACGGACTACCGTCTCCACGACGCGATGAGATTCATTCTAAGTGATTAACAATTAATGAATTATTATAAAGTATATATAATAAGTAATCATGAAATATATGACATAATAATGATACTGGATTTATTTATATATATATGTATGTTATCTACTTAATTCCATTCAATTAAATAAGGAAACGAAAACAACGTTCATGCGTATGTACGGCCTACTGTCTCCATGAACGGTGTATTTCATTCCATTTATCGATATATTTTATATATGTATATTCTGAATATATATTATATATAAATGATGTTTTACATTATGTATATAAGTAATCATGATCTAAGTAATCATATGAATAATTAAAAGTTAAAACACGAAAGACAAATGAGACGATTTTACCCAAAACGCAACTTTAACATGAATTTACAAAAGAACGGGTAATATAAAGTCATAAGTGAACCATATATGATATAATAAAAATTAATATGATTATTTAATAATTAAATAACATTATTTCAATCATTATACAGGGGTTTCAGATACGTATGAAGCATATCAGACCTAAGGTAAGGGATAATTTTTCAAATCTCATTTTTATCCGAGATTGCATATGTAAGTATTTACTAGGGTTATTTCTATCATCCATGTCCATGTTTTATAAAAGTGTTTTTTTGTATGTTTAAAGTCTTTTTTACCCAATTTTGACTTTAACTACATGGTATGTAATGAATCTTTCTTTTGTTTACGTTACGAGGTACTTTTTGACTTTTCCAGCAAAAGTACGAAAAGAATGTTTTTTTAACTTACAAGGCACGAACGAATTTTTATGTTTTTATAATTCCTCATTTTCATGAATCTTCCTTCAAAATATTTCATGAATATTTTCAAAAAAAACCCTTTCTTCTAAAATTTCATGAAATTTTGTGAAAAGAAAATGATTTTTAAGGAAAAAAGGATATTTTCCTCAAGAATTCATTTCAAATGTTTAATCAAAACCATTTTCCATCTAAGATGAAATTATTTCATATGTGTATGTTTCATGTATAATGTCTCTATGATTTAAATGGTTTAAATTTTCTTATGGTGAAATATTCGTTTGTTTTATATGGATTATGTGATGATGGGATGATGTTTACGAAACCCATTTTATTCATTGGGTTATGATGAATGTGTTAAGTTTATTTTATGGCATAAGTAAGAATGATTTCACTATGAGATGGGTGGGACATTTATCTCCCTCCAATGCATTGGGTAAAGATTTATATCTCATGAGATAACATGGCTGGAACGGAAGGTTAAACCGGTTCAGTAAAACAGGACTGAAACGAGGAGTGAACTCGATTCAGAAAGGGACTTTGTCCACTAAGATGTTCTTGGCAGCAATGCCTTGGCTACTATGGAAATAATTACATGTTCTTAATGGATTCCACAATTACAAGTTTTATTCCCATGATATTTTATCATTCTTAACGTTTCTTTATGATCTATGCCTTACGTACTTCCTTGTTTTATGTCATTTCTCATGATTTTTATGTTTAGACATTATGTTCATGTTTTTAAGTTCAAATGTATATGGTATGTTTTATTTTATCCATGCTTACCCTTAATGAGCATTTGACCTCACCCTTTTTATGTTTTCTTTTCCCCAGGATATAAAGAAAGGTTTTAGGAAAGAAAAAAAGGGGAAGATCTTTATGGGAGATGTTGAAAATCTTTCACCATGATTAGAAGATTATGTTCCATGTTTCCAAAGACACTAAACTATTACAGTCCTTGTGTGTCCGTTTTTGTTATGTATTACATTTTCCACAAAATTAATGTAATGTTCATGTACATCAAGTTTTGGGTCTCTATAGTTGGTATCAGAGGAAAGGTTTATTCAACCTTTGGAAACTAGGATGCGAAAACGTTAGTAAGATCCCTAGAAATATTTCTAAGTTATGTCTAGGGATGTCCCTAAGGATAAGTATACGTATGGATATAGTCCGAGAACAACGGTAATGATCATAGAATTTAACCTAAGATGTTAGATATTGAGGGTACTCCTCCTTTACTATGTTGTTTTCCCTAGCATGATTTTTTCCTCTCACACTATTCTTTTTGGGTTTTAAAAAATGGCTGGAAATAGGAAGATTCATGATAATGGAGGATATAACTGACAATGGAATGATATTCTTCATGAGCCACCAAATGAAATTGGATTTGGAATTCCAAACATCATTATTATGCCTAATCAGAAATCTCATAATATGATCAATAAACTCAAATTTTGTAAGTTTCCTGACTCGGCTAATAAGAGAACGATGGAGTTTCATGATGATCATAGAGGAAAGAAAGTTCAATTCCCCCTATGTAAATCATGTGGGAAGAGGCATCAAGTAGAATGTTTCAAAGGAAGTAGAAAATGCTTTGGTTGTGGAAAAGAAGGACATAAATCCAGTAAGTGCAAAGGAAAAGGTTTAGTTAACACCACGGATGAGGATAATGGTACTGCTACGAAATCAACAATGGTTAAATGTTTTAAATTTGGAATGTACGGGAATTATGCAAACCAATTCCCTTAGGGAAAGTCTAGTGAAGAGAATCAGTATGGTCGTATGGGTAATATTTATGTTGATGATGATGAAGAGACTACAAATGATATGTGAGATGAAAGAATTGTTGATGCTCGGTCAATGGTTTAAGAAGGTAGTGGAATGATTAAATTTTTATCAAGTGTAATGTTGTATAAGTAATCTCAGGGTACTATGGAAGAAAGAGACATCTAAGGATTGATACACTGTTGTATTTCATTAAGTTTTGAAAGTGTGTGATGAATGGTACCAGTATTTTTGAAAAGTAGATGATATGCGCATAATGAAGGGATAAGAAGATAATGAGATGTTTGATTGTATTAATGATCTCATGAATGATATAAGGACTAAGTGATATTATGGTTTGATTATATAGAAATTTTGGGATTTTGGTATGTGGAAAGAGTTAACTTTTGACGGCATTCGTGTTTTCACTATGTCGAAATGGGTATTCATTTTTCAAGAGAATACATGATTAAGTTATTCACATGTTTGTAATTTGACCAACAAGATATATATTATGATATATGGGGGATTAATGATGGAATTCACGTGATTGTTATGTGACATTTCAAGTAATCATTTTCTTTATACAATGAGCTTGGACCGAAGTATTTTAGATAAGGCTAAAGATTGGAATGGATTATATTGGACATAAGTTAGTATTGTTTAAGGATATAACTTTCTTTTCGATATTATTGATGGGATGTTATAGTAATGTAGTTTTAGAAAAAGGACAACCTATAAGATGGGCGACAACCCATCGTATTGGAAAAGGCTGTGGGAATCGATCCCACAACCAAAGTACGACTGGCCTTTATTGCATACCACTGGCCTACAGGAAGTCCCTGGTTAGTAGAAACTAGTTTTATTATTTTAAGCAGTATGATATATGATTTATAAGTCCATTTTAGGAAACATATATGTTTAATCTCACTATTGATCAACTTATGTATATTTAATAACTTTTGCTAACCTTTTGTTTGAGATAGATTAAATGACCCGTCATTTTATCACATGACCTTCTAACACTTCACGAATGAAAAATTCAACTTCATTTCTTTAAGAGATGAAGTGGAAATTGTTCAAGGAACGAACAATAGTGAGATTGTACCAAAATAAAGTAAGTATTTATTCTAATTCAAATTCTTCAACTTTAGGGAAATGATCTTGAAAACCAAAAATGTTGTACTGGTTCCCTTATATCTGATCAATCAGATGGTACCCTAGATCATCACAAATTTATGGCTTTGTGATTGTTGGTTTTTTCATAGCCATGTCCTCTACCACTCTCCATCAGAACATGATGGTTAGATTTTTCTTCCATATCCATATTTTCACTTATGTTCTCCTATATGGAAACCCAATGATGAGTTACTTTGGGTAATCATTTCATTTCAAACATTAGTTTTTAAAATTATGTTTTAGTATTCCTTTTTACAATGTGTATTTCTATGAATAGTAAACGATTTATAACCCCGACGAATTTCGAGGGCGAAATTAATTTTAAGGGGGGTAGAATATAACACCCTGAGATTTTATGAAAAATATTATTTTACTTTAATTGATGTCTTATTTTATAAAACACACCAAGTTTAGCTTGTACTATATGCAACACCGTATTAGCTTGCAGTATATGCAACGCTATTCTTGGATCGTGTTACACACAATTCCATGTTCGTTTTATAATAGTCATTCTACGCAACGTTGAGTGTGTGTATATATATATATATATATTCAATGTATAAATAAAATATGGTTGGATTTTGTTATATGAAACAATGAAGGATTCTTTCATAACACGCAACCCTGACTTGGCTTGCATTACACACAATCGCGACCTTCCTCGATAGCGTGTGTTGTATGCAATACCGGGGTTTACTAAACAACGATATATTATTATAATATTATTATGAACTAGCCGTTATGAATATTATTAACTAAATTTTTAATTTTATAACATTATTATTCATCTTACACATTTTCTAGAACATAGTATATGAACAAAATAAATTTTTCGGGTAAAATAATTATTTTTCAAAAAATGCAGTTTTGCCTCCTTTTGATGGCGCACCCACTTTAAATCTAGTTTTTGACATGTTTATAAGTTCAATTTTACAAAATAAAATTATTATTTGGAATCAGGATATAAAATTTTACCTTGGATAAATTTTTCATATTATTCTAATAACTTTCATATTTTAATGAATAGTAAAAACACGCTATATTTTAATTAAAAACAACTTTTTTCATCGTAATAACATATGTGGTTAAATAATAATATTGAATGATTTTAAAGTATAAATTGAATATATTTTTACCATTTAATATAATTTATGTCATTAGGCTTGATTTTACGTTGAATTGGTAGGCTTAATAAATTCAATCTTTTGCAATGTTTTAAACAAAAACCCGTTTTCTTTCGACAACGGGATTAATTTTAATTTAATTTCTGCAACATCTTTGTATTGAATTTGGAAAAATGGATTACATAGTTGGAATAAGTGGGTCCAAATTATATTAATATACTACTTTTTATTTTTGGGCTTTATGAATAGTAACAACGGTAAATTTTATTTACCATAGTAAAAGGTAAATTGGGTAATTAAGGGTAAATATAATATTATAAAATTATCCTAATACTTGTCTTAATAAAATTGGATGATTATAATTTTTTCTAAGTCATATTTTGGTTGAAATGGAATCCATTAGAACCCACTTGGAGGTGATTAAGACCTTCAGTTTATTTTATTTAAAGGAAAGTGAAATATGTCTCACTCAACTTTAATAATTAAAGTATTTTTAATATAAATTTATACAGAATATAATTTCAGTTATAAATACTCATTGTAAATATAAAATGTTTTTCTCTGTCATGGTAATTTATTTGTAATTTTTAAGAGTTATTTAATTACCTTATTATCTTATATATTAATGATGCAGAAATTATTTATTTAGTGAAAAATCAATAATATAGTTTCTATTGAAATATTAATACATATCAAAAGGCCCAAAAATCTGAAAAAATCATATTATTAGTGTATATATAAACCCTAATCATCCACTGGCCAAATTGTTGACCATTTGGATCCTTATTAAGGTGATTATGACACTTATATTATTTTATTTTAAATGATGCCAAAGTTGTCACCTTCATAATTTAATAAATATAATGATTTAACTATTGTGATTTTAAGATGATAAATTAGAGTAAAATTATTATTGTGAAATTTAATAGATTTATCTTCATCATAGGATTTTAATTTTAATTTTTATGCAACAAATAAGTATATTAAATAATTATACAAAAATGTTGTAGTAATTATTTTATTAAGAGAGAAACCAAAGAAATGGTTTTGAGAATAATAAAATAAATATTATATGAACTATTTAATGTTCTCCACTAATTTTATAGATAAATATGGCCTTTTATGAATCTATTATAGATTTTAGTTCGAACATATATTCTGTATATATTTTATTTAAATTCATATAAATGAATAGTGTCAAAATTGAGACTATTGTTATTTTATAAAAATAACATATTATAAAATTGTTTAAAAATCACAAAAATAATTAAAAATTATAAATTTAAATTTATATGGTCTAAAATGTTATAAAGTATCCAATTATGGACAATTCACAACAAATAAGTAATTTTTTGTTATAATTTAAAATTTAGAATTTTATTAGCACAAAATAAAATTAAATTGATTAAGTAAGGATAAATCAAGTTGATAATGTTAAAAATAATTTCCTAACATGTCTAAATTTTATTGGTTGATGAGATTACAACCATATCTCATCTTATATTCGAATATGAGTCATTTTTTGATGTTTTTAAGTGGGGATAGATTTATTATAAATTAATATTGGTAAGAATTCCAAAGGTGCTCATCTCCTCCCTTATAAAAGGGCACCTCCTCCCTCTCTTCCTCGCACCAATTTGAGCCTTCATGTTCGGCCAACCCCTGCCAGATTCTCTTATACACTTCCCTATAAACATCCTAGAGGTCCTGGTCTTCTTCAAAGACCATGTTTAGTGCCCTAAGAGGAGGTCTCAAAGAGGCGCTTCAAAGAAGAGGTAATGTTCGGTACCGATTCATTGAACTTTATTTCTTCTTCCACTTCTTCTTATTTAGTTGTTTAATTATTAAGTAATAACATCAGTATCACTCATATACTGATATGTTATTATAAGTATGAAACAACCCTACTTCACAATTTATCCATCCTACGGAAAATGAAATCATCGCGCGTGCATACGTACGGAATACCATCTCCACGCCTTGGTGTAATCTATTTTCCACCACCACCTTACTTGGATGGGTATAATGGTGTAAATAATGACGATATATGATTATTGTAAAGTTATATTGATTATTAAATATTATACATACACTTGAATATAATTCCACGTTCATGGGAATGATATCATCGCTCGTGCGTACGTACGGACTACCGTCTCCACGACGCGATGAGATTCAGTCTCAATAATTAACCATTCATGAATGATTATAAAGTATATATAATAAGTAATCATGAAATATATGACATAATAATTATACTGGATTTATTTATATATATATGTATGTCATCTACTTAATTCCATTCAATTCAATAAGGAAACGAAAACAACGTTCATGCGTATGTACGGCCTACCGTCTCCATGAACGGTGTATTTCTTTCCATTTATCAATATATTATATATATGTATATTCTGAATATATATTATATATAAATAATGTTTTAAATTTTGTATATAAGTAATCATGATCTAAGTAATCATATGAATAATTACAAGTTAAAATGTGAACGACAAATGAGACGATTTTACCCAAAACTCTACTTTAACATGAATTTACAAAAGAACGGGTAATATAAAGTCATAAGTGAACCATATATGATATAATAAAAATGAATATGATTATGTAATAAGTAAATAACATTATTTAAATCATTATACAGGGGTTTTAGATATGTAAGAAGCATATCTGACATAAGGTAAGGGATAATTTTGCAAATCTCATTTTTATCCGAGATTGCATATTTGTAAGTATTTACTGGGGTTATTTCTATCATCCATGTCCATGTTTTATAAAAGTGTTTTCATGTATGTTTAAAGTCTTTTTTACCCATTTTTGACTTTTACTACATGGTATTTAAGTAATCTTTCTTTTTTTTACGTTACGAGGTACATTTTGACTTTTCCGGAAAAAGTACAAAAAGAATGTTTTTTTAACTTATAAGGCACGAACGAATTTTTATGTTTTTATAATGCCTTATTTTGATGATGCTTCATTCAAAATATTTCATGACTATTTTAAAAAAAAATCTTTTATTCTAAAATTTCATGACATTTTGTTAAAAGAAAATGATTTTGAAGGAAAAAAAGATATTTTCCTCAAGAATTCATTTCAAGTGTTTTATCAAAACCATTTTCCATATAAGGTGAAATTGTTTCATATGTGTATGTTTCATGTATAATGTCTCTATGATTTACATGGTTTCAATTTTCTTATGATTAAATATCCATTTGTTTTATATGGATTATGTGATGATGGGATGATTTTTATGAAACCCATTTTATTCTTTGGGTTATGATGAATGTTTTAAGTTTATTTTGTGGCACAAGTAAGAATGATTTCACTATGAGATGGGTGGGACCTATATCTCCCTCCAATGCATTGGGTAACGATTTATATCTCATGAGATAGACATGTCTGGAATGGCAGGTTAAACCGGTTCAGTAAAACAAGACTGAAACGAGGAGTGAACTCGATTCAGAAACGGACTTTGTCCACTAAGATGGTCTTGGAAGCAATGCCTTGGATAATATTGAAATCATTACATGTGATTAATGGATGCCACAATTACATGTTTTATTCCCATGCTATTTTATCATTCTTAATTTTCTTTATGATCTATTCCTTACTTACTTCCATGTTTTATGTCATTGCTCAAGCTTTTTATGTTTAAACATTATGTTCATGTTTTTAAGTTCAAATGTATATGGTATGTTTTATTTTATCCATTATTACCCTTACTGAGAATTTGAGCTCACCCTTTTTATGTTTTCTTTTCACTATGATATAAATAAAGGTTTTAGGTAAGAAACAAATGGGAAGATATTTATGGGAGATGTTGAAGATCTTTCACCACGATTAGAAGATTACGTTCCAAGTTTCCAAAGACACTAAACTATTATGGTCCTTTTGTGTCTGTTTTTGTTATGTATTACGTTTTCCGCAAAATTAATGTAATGTTCATGTACGTCAAGCTTTGGGTCTCTACAGCACTCAAAGATCAGAAAAAAGGAACACTGATGAAGATCTGGTGGCCCGCTGAAGGAAACATTGGTGACACATCACAGTGGTGGAAGTGGCCCATAGAAAAGGCCGCGAGCGGTAGATCGGGGCTACTGAAATGATTGGAAATGGTTAGAGTGAACACAGTGAGCCATACCCAATCACCCAGGTGGACATCCACTATCCAAATGGATTTCAGCGGTAGAAACCGCAACTACCGACAGGGTGAAGAGAGATGTTGTGGGCACCACTTCTAATGTGACGCAAGATGTCTCTCTCACAACGTGCTAGGTTCGATAAGGTGGGTCACACTGGGCAAACCATTGGGATAGGTCGGACCCATACCACGTCATATCATGGTTGGGTTGGACCAGGTTTTGGTCGACAGACCCAGGTCTAATTGGCCAACCTCAGGTAGGGTTGGGTTAGAACACACCCGGACCAAACCAGCCACTTTTCAGTAAAACAATCATCAATTATAAACCATAATTCCAATTGATGATCCATTTGCAGTATTGCGACCCTCGCGATGAGGAATCCCTTGGTACATACCCCAAGTGAGTTTTTTTGGTAGTCAAGATATAACCAATTCATGAGGATTTGATTCTTTTGGAATCAACCGTACTTAGAGAAAGAATCCTACACCTGGTTGTGACGAGAAGTGATGAGCATACATTTGTGGTCCAGTAAAAAAGTGTCCCTCAGTGTCCTAAAAGACATCAGTTATGTGAGTACTTTTGAGGCCCAATAGATTAGTGGACTTCAATGGCCTTACAGACAAGTAGACCTCTAAATCCCAACAAACCTCAGGGATGAGTGGACCTCAGTGGCCCATTAGACCTCATGATGAGCGGACCACAATGAACCATTTGGGAATAATGAATCATTAAGGAATAGTCCCTAAGAAATAAAATATATTCACTATTATGACTGATAGTCTTGATTTATTTAATTTTGGTTAAACCTGTGTGTGCATTCCACTAATTTGTGTGTACTTTTTTTGCGGTCACTTCTTCATGGTTTTCGGTTCCTAATAAATATTGTTTTACTCACCCTTGCACCGGTTTATTCTGTATGTATCATGTCTCATACATAAGGCTGATGTTGTGATAGAGACCTTGGCAGTCCTAGAGTAGGCGTTGACCAGTTGTGGAAGACATGCGAGGCATACTCCTTCGGAATTAAGAAGCTACACATCACCTACTCTTCTGGTATGGTTTTCTATGAATATGTTTAGATTTTTTACAATTATTTTGTACAGCTTTTATTTTGTTTGGTTTTTATTTTCTCCCCTTTTAATTATTGATTTATAATTTTCAAACTTAATTGTTGTCTAAGTAGCCTACATGTTTTCCATTTTCATCATTTTGGGATGGGACTATGAGTGTGAGTTTATACAGGTACTCATATAATGCCATCCACTTCTATGATAATGCAGTCGGTGCTAGTTTCTAGCCCCTAGCCATTAGGAGGTAGCATGCTGTAGTCATGGTAACGACTCGAGGGGGGGAGAGTTATTGAGAAATTATTATAAAATGAGTTCTATTATAGCTTAAAGACTGAGATTATGTGGTTTTTGTGTGAAAGAATGATAAATGTTTCAAATTAAACATTCGTCCTCAGAGAGTCTAGTGTTAGTGTGGCCGCCAATGTTTTCATACAAATAGACCCTGTAGCCTTTTTTGAACATGATACATGAAAAAACGGGTTGCATGCATCATATAAAAATAGATGGTGTTCTTATGTCCTTCTTGTGTCCGGGCCAGATCACTAGGTATAATCTTTTGAACTTGGTTCATCTTGACCTTTTTTTAGGATGCCACCACATGGAAATCCATCAAGTATTCCAGTGTGTAATAATGAAAAAGGAACTCCTAGAGATGAGGCATCAGTATAGGTACACGTACTTGAGATCCCCCCCCCCGAGAGGTGCACTGGTGTTTCCCCTACAAGTTGATCAGTTTTTACTTCCGACACTACCACTATAGGATTCATGAATAATGAGTTCCTTATACAAGTTCTAGAGGTAGAGACCTCCTATGTTCAGAGGTGAGACTGACTCCCAGGAGGCTGAGGCGTGGCTCCAAGTGGTTACTCGAGTCTTCTTACAAGTGAGGTTGCCTCATGAACAGTGGGTGATCATACTCATTATCCTTCTTCAGGGATCGGTGGGGATGTGGTAGTGATTGGAGACCAAGATTGAAGATGAGGTGAACCTCACCTTGAAAAAAAATTAACTACATCTTCATGGAGGTGTTCCTTCCAGTGAAATTGTGCTCTGTATGAATACATTATCTACTTCACCTATAGAGTTGTTGCGTGACTGTATCAGAGTACTCAATGAGATTCACTAGTATAATGAACCACACTTTACATACATTGTTAATAATTCAAAATTGAAGTACAGTTATTACAACATATAACAAAACCATGAAAGAAACGTATAAGTATAGTGTCTTTAGAAACAGGGAAACATAAACAACTGGTTCATAAATCATATATGTTTTCTCTCATTTATTTCATCATATCTAGAGTCACTTTTTGGCATATCCTACTTAATATCCTTATTCATGACTTGGGGAAAAGAAATCATACAAAATGGTGAGCACAAATTCTCAGTAAGGGTAAACAAAATAAATATCAATCACATCATATTCATAAGAACATATCATTTTGGAAGTCTTAACCTGTAAAAGAGATCATAATTTCATAACATGGAATAAATCATAGTAGTGAAATGTAATTCCAATAATCAAAACATAAATCATAAAACTTTGTGGCATACACACATAATCATATAGAATCATTTCTTAGTAGTCAAGACTCATAGCCAAGATTATCTTAGCGGACAAAGTCCATTTTTGAACCGAGATCACTCCTCGTTTCAGTCCTGTTTCACTGAACCGGTTTGACCTTCTGTTCCAGCCATGTCTATCTCATGAGATATAAATCTTTACACAATGAATTTTATGGAGATATAGGTCCCACTCATCTCATAATGAACCCATTCTTATGTGTTCCAAAAAATCATAAATCATTCGTCATAGCATAACCCATGAAATAAAAATGGGAATCTTAAACATCATGCCATCATAACATAATACATATAAGAAAAAAGAACATAATAAAAATAATTCCATCATAAAATAATCAAATAAATGTAAAAATAGGGATAGAAACAAAACCCTATATTATATTAGATGGAAAATAATTTTGATAAAACATTTGAAATCCATTCTTGAGGAAAATATCCTTTCTACTTCAAAAACATTTTTCCTTTATTAAAATGTCATACAATTTTAAAATAAAAGAAGTTTATTACAAATACACATGAAAACATGTAAATAAAGCTTCATGGAAATAAATTTCTAAAATTCCATTCAGGCCATATAAGTTAAAAAAACGTTCTTCTCGTACTTTGCCCGGAAAAGTCAAAAAGTACCTCATACGAAAAACGACAAAAGATTCCTTTCATATATTTAACTAAAAACTCACCAAAGGGTAAAATTGGATATAAACAACTATACGAGGATATAACTAATATTACATATTTAGGAAACATGGATGTGGATGATAAATATTCCCCAATAAATTTTGAAGTATAAACAATCTCAAATAAAAATGAGAATGTGATATTTTCCCTTACCGTAGGTCCGATTTGCTTCGTAAGTGTCCGAACCTCCTGTATAATGATTTAAATAATGTCATTGACTTATTACAAAATCATACTTATTTTTATGATATCATATATGGTCTTATTCTTATCTTATTATTAGTAAAATTTCATTGCTACTTGTTATTCGGGTGTTTATTACTTTTTTTTCTTATGCGTGTTTTGTCAAATAAATTATTCTTCATCTTTTTAGGTTATAGATACCTCATTTCTAGAATTGTATTAGTGTAATATATATCATATTAATTCATTCAATTCATTTATATAATTATTATGCAATGAATATCATGTAGAATGAGTCGCATCACATCACGGAGACAGTATTCCGTACGTATGCACGAGCGATGATATCGTTCCCATGATCGTGGAATTGTATTTGAGTGTATTTATACTATTTAAGAATCAACATAACTTTAAAATAATAATATATAGTTATTTTTTACACCATTATACCCATCCAAGTAAGTTGGTGGTGGAAAATAGATTACACTACGGCGTGGAGATGGTATTCTGTACGTACGCACGCGAGGTGATTTCATTTTCCGTAGGATGGATAGATGGTGAAATAGGGTTGTTTCATAAATATAATAACATATCAGTATATGATTGACACTGATGTTATTACTTCATAATGAAACAACTAAAGAAGAAGAAGTATAAGAAGAAATAATGTTGAAAGAATCGGTAACGGACATTACCTCTTCTTTGAAGCGCCTCTTATTAACCTCTTCTTAGGGGACTAAAGATGGTCTGTGAAGAAGACCAGGACCACTAGGATGTTTCTAGGGTAGTGGAGAGGATAAATTGGCAGGGTTTTTCCATGTTTGAAGGATCAAAGTGGTGTGAGGAAGAGAGGGAGGAGGTGCCCTTTTATAAGGGAGTAGAGGGGCACCTTAGGAAAAACTAAAAATATTATTTTATTATAAAGTCATATTCAGTTTTTAATAGCTCCAAATTGATTTATTTCTAATATAAGGTGGGGATGGGTCGAAATCATCTTATCTAATAGAATTTAGACAAGTTTAGGTTTCTATTTTAACCTTTTCATTTAGATTTAACTTTATGTTAGATAATTAAACTTTTACCGTGTCTTCTTGTTTTCTTACACTATAAGGTTAATAAACATACTATAACAAGGAAAACGAACCCCAAGTTGTTTATTATTAATATTTATAACCTTATATAAGTTATTTTTCCGAACCATATATTTTTAGGAATAAAATTACAATTAATAATAAAATATTTGTTTTAAATACTATTTTATGTCAATTTTGAGACTATTTGGTAATTTATTTTTGTGAAACTCATAAAAGAATTATTAGTTCGAATAAAGTTAATAAAATAAATAATAACAAGTCATATTAAACTATAAAATTATTGTAATTCAAAAAAGTCTCAAATTAAATTTATTTGGGTATTTATAACATCAATTCTGTCAATATTTCATTAATAAGATAATTACTACATCATCATTGTGTCATAAATAAATTAAATTATATAATGTCTAAAATTTAAAAATAAAATAACATTATGTAGGAAATATTTTTAGATTTCGAATGAATAATTATAGTCGAGTTTATCTTATGTATAACCCTATATTAAAAATGATTTAGTTATTAAACATTGATTTTAACTATTTTAACCCTTCATTAAATAAATTAATAATAAATGTCCTGATCTAATCCAAGTGGGCTAAATGGACATATTTTATTCCTAAGGTTGTTTTTGGTCGAATTACACTTATACAATAGAATGAAGACATTTTTTAGGGTAATAATAATATCATTTTTACCCTTAATTACCCTATTTACTTTTAACCATGGTAAAAAAAGTAAAAAGTTACTATTCACCAAAAATTATTTTCATCTCATTGAACCACATTTTAGTCCTTGATATTAAACCTGTCTCTCCGAGTTTTGAAATTCCACTCACAGATTCGGTAAAATTAATTTTTATGTAAATTTGCAAATTCTCCTAGGAGGTGGGTAAAAGACAGTGAAAATTTCAATAAAATTTTTATATATCTAAAATTATTATAAAATGACTCCAATGAATTGAATTGAACTTATATAGCTATTATGTATCAATTTTGACCTAAAATAAATTTAAATAAAATAAATAATTATTTAAATAAAAAGTCGGTTTTTAAATAGTAATCCCGTGTTTTCACTATTCATCGAAAAATTGAAAGTTTTCATAAAAATACGAAAATTTCACCCTAGGCTAATTTCAATATTCAGAATCCAAAAATGAAGTCCATTTTGAAAAAAAAAGTTAAAAAATTTCAAAAAGTGGATATTACTATTCATAACGGCTAGTTTTAATAATATTTTAATAGCATATCGTTGTTTAGTGAAACTCGGTATTGCGTACGACGCAAGCTATCGAGGAAGGTCGTGATTTTGTGTAAAGCAAGCCAAGATAGTGTTGTGTGTAGTGAAAGTTTCCTTTGATTATTTATATAATAACAAAATATTTCTCATAAATATCTCGGTTATTACATTCTACCCTCCTTAAAATGAATTTCTCCCTCGAAATTCGTCACTTTGTAACAAACAGATGAGGATACCTCTCCCTTATCATATCCTCATGCTCCCATGTAGCTTTTTCTAATTGGTGGTTCCTCCATAAAACATTCACCAAGTGAGTGGTCTTGTTCCATAGGACTATTTCACTACGATAGAGAATCTATAGCGGCTGTTCTTCATAAGAAAGATCTTGCTCTAGCGGTACAACTTCTGAGCTGAGTACATGTGAAGGATCGGGTATGTACTTTCTCAGGAGAGATACATGGAACACATTGTGAACTTCAGAGAGATTCGGGGGAAGTTCCAATCGGTAAGCTACCTTCCCAACATGATCCAGTATTTCGAAAGGACTGATATATCTAGTGCTCAACTTTCCCTTCTTTCCAAATCTCATTACTCACTTCCAAGGAGATATTCGTAAGAACACTCTATCACCCACTTCAAACTCTAGGTCTTTTCTTCAGTTATCGGCATAACTTTTTTGTCGACTCTGAGCAGATCTAATGTGTGGTTGAATAGATCTGACCTTTTTTTCCATCTCATCAACAAGATCAAGTCCTAGTAGCTTTTTTTCTCCAACTTCATCCCAACAAGTTGGAGTCCTGAATTTCTTTCCATAGAGATCTTCATAAGGAGACATCTGAATACTGGAGTGAAAGATATTATTATAAGAAAATTACAGCAAAGGTAGGTGTTGATCTCAACCACCTTTGAAATCCATAGAGCAAGCTCTCAACATATCTTCTAGAGTTTTAATTGTTCTCTCAGACTGACCGTCTTTCTGAGGATGATAAGCAGTGCTGAAACTCAACTATGTATCCAGAGTATACGGAAGTCTTTACCAGAACTTTGAGGTAAACCTCGGATCCTTATCAGATATAGTAGAAAGTGGTTCTCCATGAAATCTTACCACTTCCTTCACATATATCATGGCAAGTTGATCCGGAGATAAATCCTCTCTAATAGTAATGAAGTGTGTCGACTATGTAAGATGATCAACTATGACCCAGATAGCATTATTGCCTTTGGATGTTTTAGTAAGTCCAGTGACAAAGTCCATAGTGATGTTTTCCCATTTCCATTCTGGTATGGGTAATGGTTGTAACATTCGCTTAGACTTTTGTCTCTCATCTTTAACTTGCTGAAAAACAAAACATCGAGAGACATATTCAGCAACATCTCTTTTCATGCCATCTCACCAGAAGTACTCTTTTAGGTCCCTATACATCTTCGTGCTTCTAGTATGAATAGAGAATGAAGAACTATGAACCTCATCCAGAAGCTCCTTCTTTAATTCTGGGATGGGAGGAACACAAACCAGATTCATGAAACATATTATCCCTTCACAATCATGGTTGAATTCAGGAATATTTCTCACTATCTTGTGAAACTCTACATCTTCTTTCTGTGCCTCTTTAATCTTCATATATATAGATGGTTGAACATTCCTTTGATAAAGATAATATTTTTCCCCTTCCATTATAATTACAAGATCCATCCTTTGTAAATCAATAAATATTGGATCTTTTTTTATCCTCATCATGGATAAGCTAGCATGGTCTTGTCATCTTAATGCATCTTCCACCTTGTTTGCTTTCCCAGGGTGGTAATGAATTGAGAAGTCATAATCCTTAATTAGCTCCAACCATCTTCTTTGGAACATATTCATATCCTTTTGTGTGAAAATATAGTTTACACTTTTATGATCAGTATAAATATCGCACCTTTCTCCATAAAGATAATGCCCCAAAATCTTTAATTCAATGATTACTGCAGCTAACACCAAATCATGAGTTGGGTAATTTTGCTCATGGATTTTCAACTGTCGTGAGGCATAAGCTATCACCATATCATTTTACATAAGAACACACCCCAGAACCTTCTTGGATTCATCACTGTAGATCACAAAACTTTCTCCACTACAAGGAAGTGTGAGTACAAGTGCACTGGATAACCTTCTTTTTAACTCCTTGAAATTCTCTTTACATTCCTCCGTCCAAACAAACTTAACTACTTTCTGAGTCAACTTGGTTAGTGGATTAGATAATCGTGAAAAGACATTCACAAAACGTCGATAATATCCAGCCAAACCAAGAAAACTTCAGATCTCGGTTACTGTTGTTGGCCTCGACCGTCTTTCGATAACCTCTATTTTTGTTGAATGCACAGATATCCCCTCTTTTCAGATTATGTGACCCAAAAATGAAACTTTTTGAATAAAAAATTCACACTTGGTAAATTTGACATAAATATTCTCCTTTATCAGGGTCTTCAATATAATTCTCAGGTGATCTTCATGTTCTTAATTTCTCTTTGAATAGACAAGAATATCGTCTATAAATACTACCACAAACTGATCAAGATAGTCTCTAAAGACACTATTCATCAGATCCATGAAGATAGCAGGGGCATTAGTAAGACCAAATGGAATCACTATAAATTCATAGAGTTCATAACATGTACGGAAATCCATCTTTGGTATATTCTCCCTTTTGACCATTAATTGATGATACCCTGAACGAAGATCAATCTTGGAAAAGTATTGAGCTCCGCGTAGTCGGTCACATAAGTCATCAATGAATGGGAGATGATATTTTCTCTTGAGAGTGCTGTTGTTATGTTCTAGTTAATAAATGCAGAGTCTCATTGATCCGTCCTTCTTATTAACAAAAAGAACAGGTGCTCCCCAAGGTGACACACTTGGGCGTATGAATCCCTTATCAAGATTCAATTGGAGTTGCTTCTTGAATTCTTGCAACTCAATTGGGGCCATTCTACAAGGTGTATTTGAAATAGGTAAAGTACCCAGTACGAATTCTATTGAAAACTCAACTTCATGATTTGGTGGAAGACCCGGTAATTCCTCCAGAAAGACATCGTCAAACTCCTGTATAATGGGAATATTCTTAATGGTGAGTTTCTCACCAACCATTTGAGATAAATAATCTTCATTTAGTGGAATCAAGTCCCATAAGATGGATGAAATTTCCACTGGAAGGTTATGTTCATCCTTGCATCGATAGAAGATCATAGATTGATTTTGAATATGAAATGTGACTTACCTTATTTGGAAAATGATATGAGCTCCATATAAAGAAAGCCAATCCATACCAAGAATCACATAAAATTCTAGTATAGGAAGGATCATAAGATTTTCAGGAAGCACTTTCCCACAAACTTCAATCGGAGAAGAATTATAAACTTTTTATGCGACTTTTGTGCCATTAGGGGTTGTCACAACTAACTCAACATCTAATTGTTGAAGTAATACGGTGATACCCATAGAAAATTCTTCATAAATAAAACAGTGGGTGGATCCAGAATCAAATAAAACATTTTATACTTTAGAGTGGATGGTAAGTGTACCTTTCACCACTTCGTTATTGTACTCCACATCGCTGATAGAAATTGCATGTGACTTTTCTTTGTCTTTAGCCTTAATATTTTGTTGATGTCTATCATCATAAAAAACCCTTGGATTAGGGAAATGATTATCATAATTCCCCATTTCCTTTCACTTGTAACATTGATGTGTCGGAGGTTCAATCTGTGTAGACATTTCATTGTTCACATCACTAGACATCTTCTTCCCATCATTGCAGTATTCAAATGCCTGATGACCTTCCTTTCCACATTTGAAACATTTACTTATCCCTTTAAGACAACTCCCTCTATGATTCTTTCCACACTTTGAGCATAGGGAAAAACTCATCTTCTTTTCAGTGTGCTCTTTATATTATCCTTTGAATTCCATTTTCCTCTTCTTATCAGACCCATATAACTGATAGGTTACTCGAATATCCATCTCAACCTTGAGAGAACATTGAACGATTTCCTCATAGCTATTGAAGTCCCTTATGGATAACGCCCTTCGAAGACATGGTTTTAAGAAACTAAAGAATCAATCGATCTTTATCTCAGGTTGGATAATAATACCAGAAGCGTACCTTGCAAGTCATGTAAAATTTTCTTCATAGGTACCAACAGATTCATCATCCTTTTGCTTCAGTTCATGAAACTCCTTTTCCATCTTTGTTCAAAGAATACAAGGGAATTACATATTGAAAAATAAGTTCTTGAACTCGTCCCATTCCATGGACTCAATTTCATCCCATTACCTCATATTCTTGATAAGGTTCCACCATTGATCACCTTCACCTTCCAAACGATAAACTGCTAAGATTGCATTATCAGGTTCAGAACATTGAAGAATTGAAAATATCATTTCAGTAGTATAGATCCATTGTTTAGGCACTAATGGATCAGTATACCCGCAGAATGAGGGTGGGCGCTGCCGCATTAAGGATTCAACAAGAATGTTGCTCCATCCTTTGCTCGTTGGGAAGTCCTGTATGATTTATAGCTTGAGAAAGTTGTGTGAGCATGGCTACAACATTTTTCATTCCATCTCCCATAACGTTTGGTTGCTCAGGGGGAAAATCATTGCATTTCCCGTCACATTCAGCATTAACACGGTTCCTTCAGGTTCCAACCATTGACTAAAGCAAATAAGAATAGTGTTAGAAAAACTAATTATAATAGGAAAAACACATAATCAAGAATAAAATTTCACATTTAATGTCTTATCATAGGTTGTTCATGGACATTTTTAAAATACTAATATTGTTTTCTATGATTAGACATATCCTTAGGGTTCTTACTAAGCCGTTCACATCCTAGTTTCCAAAGGTTGACTATACCTTTACTCTGATACCATCTATAACACCCCATACTTTACATACATTGTTAATACTACAAAATTGAAGTACACTTATTAAAATATATAACAAAACCATGAAAGGACCGTATAAGTATAGTGTATTTGGAAACTGGTAAACATAAACTACTGGTTCATAAATCATCTACATTGTCTCTCATTTATTTCATCATATCTAGAGTTTCTTTTTGGAATATCCTACTTAATATACTTCTTCCTGGCCTAGGGGAAAGAAAACATACAAAAGGGTGAGCTCAAATGCTCAGTAAGGGTAAAAAAAGAAATATCAATCACATCATATTCATAAGAACATATCATTTTGGAAATCATAACCTGCAAAATAGATCATAATTACATAACATGGAATAAATCATAGTATTGAAATGTAATCCCAATAATCATAAATTAAAATATAAATTTTTTTTATACACACATAATCATAGAGAATCATTTATTAGTAGTCAAGACTCATAGCCAAGAATATCTTAGCGGAGAAAGTCCATTTTTGAACCGAGTTCACTCCTCATTTAAGTCCTGTTTTACTGAACTGGTTTAACCTTCCATTCCATCCATGTCTATCTCATGAGATATAAATCTTTACCCAATGAATTGGATGGAGATATATGTCCCACCCATCTCATAATGAAACCATTCTTATGTGTACCACAAAATCAAAAATCATACATCATAGCATAACCCATGTAATAAAAATGGGAATCTTAAATATCATGCCATCATAACATAATATATATAAGATAAAAGGACATCATAAAAATAATTCCATCATAACATAATCAAATCAATGTAAAAATAGGGATAGAAACAGAACCTTATATTATCTTAGATGGAAAATAATTTTGATAAAACACTTGAACTCCATTATTGAGGAAAATATCTCTTCAACTTTAAAAACATTTTTCCTTTATTAAAATGTCAAAAAAATTAAAATAAAAGAAGTTGATTAAAAATAAACTTGAAAACATGTAAAGGAAGCTTCATGGAAATAATTTTCTCAAATTCCATTTAGTCCGTATAAGTTAAAAAACATTCTTCTCGTACTTTGGCTAGAAAAGTCAAAAAGTACCTCGTACGAAAAATGACAAAAGATTCCTTTCATATCTTTAACTAAAAACTCACTAAACAGTAAAATTGGATTTAAAAAACATTTGGAGGAAATAATTAAAATTACTTATTGAGGAAACATAGATGTGGATGATAAATATTCGCCAGTAAATTATGAATTATAAACAATCTCGGATAAAAATGAGATTGTGAGATTTTCCCTTACCTTAGGCCCGATTTGCTTAGTAAGTGTCCAAACATCCTGTATAATGATTTAAATAACGTCATTGAATTATTCCAAAATCATACATATTTTTATGATATCATATATGGTCATATTCTTAGCTTCATATTAGTAATATTTCATTGCTACTTGTTATTCGAGTGTTTATTACTTTTTATTCTTATGCGTGTTTTGTCGAATAAATTCATATTCATCTTTTTAGGTTATAGATACATCTTTTTCAGAATTTTATTAGTGTAATATATATCATATTAATTCATTCAAATAATTTATATAATCATTATGCAGTGAAGATCATGTAGAACGAGTCGCATCACATCGTGGAGACGGTATTTCGTACGTACGCACAAGCGATGATATCGTTCCCATGATCGTGGAATTGTATTGGTGTGTATGTATACTATTTTATAATCAATATCACTTTAAAATAATCATATATAGTTATTATTTACACCATTATACCCTTCCAAGTAAGGTGGTGGTGGAAAATAGATTACACCACGACGTGGAGAAGGTATTCTGTACGTACGCACGCGTGGTGATTCCATTTTCCGTAGGATGGATAGATGGTGAAATAGGGTTGTTTCATACTTATAATAAAATATCAGTATATTAGTGACACTGATTTTATTACTTCATAATGATTCAAATAAATAAGAATAAGTATAAGAAGAAATAAATTTGAAATAATCGGTAACGGACATTACCTCTTCTTTGAAGCGGCTCTTGTTAACCTCCTCTTAGGGAAATAAAAATGGTCTTTGAAGATTACAAGAACCTCTAGTATGTTTCTATGGAAGTGTAGAGGAGAAATTTTCAGGGTTTTTCCAATCTTTAAGGCTCAAAGTGTTGTGAGGATGATAGGGAGGAGGTTCCCTTTTATAAGGGAGGAGAGGGGCACCTTAGGAAAAACTAAAAATATTATTTTATTATAAAGTCATATTCAGTTTTTAATAGCTCCAAATTGATTTATTTCAAAGATACGATGATTCTGGGTCGCCATCCACTCATAAAATAAGATTTATACAAGTTTAGGTTTTTATTTTAATCTTATCATTTAGATTTAATGTTAAGTTAGATAATTTACCTTTTACTGTGTCTTCTTTTTTTCTTACACTATAAGGTTAATAAACATACTATATCAAGCCAAAATAAACCCAAGTTGTTTATTATTAATATTTATAACCTTATCTATGTTATTTGGCCAAACCGTAGATTTTTAAGAATAAAATGACAATTATTAATATAATATTTGTTTTAAATAATATTTTATGTCAATTTTGACACTATTTGGTAATTTATTTTTGTAAAAATCATAACAGAAATATTAGTTCACAAAAAGTTAATTAAATCAATATTAACTCGTCGTATTAATCTATAAAATTATTGTAATTCATAAAAAGTATCATATTACATTTATTTGGGTATTTATAACATCAATTATGACAATATTTCATTAATAAGATAATTACTGCATCATCATTGTGTCATAAATAAATTAAAATATTTAATATCTAAAAATTACAAATAAAATAACATTATCTAGGAATTACTTTTATCTTTCTAATGAATATTTATAGTCTAATTTATCTTATATATAACCCTATATTAAAAATGATATAGTTATTAAACATTGATTTTAACTATTTTAACCCTTCTTTAAATAAATTAATAATAAATGTCCTAATCTAATCCAAGTGGGCCTAAATGGTCATATTATATTCCTAAGGTTGATTTCGTGGAATTACACTTATCCAATATAATTAGTACATGTGTTAGGGTAATAATAATATCATTTTTACCCTTAATTACCCTATTTACGTTTAACTGTGGTAAAAAAAGTAAAAAGTTACTATTCACCAATAATTATATTCATCTCATTGAACCACATTTTAGTCCTTGATATTAACCGTGTCTCTCGGATTTTTGAAATTCCACTCACAGATGCAGTAAAATTAAGTTTTATGTAAATTTGCAAATTCTCCTAGGAGGTGGGTAAAAGGCGGTGAAAAGTTCAATAAAATATTTATATATCAAAAATTATTATAAAATGACTCTAATTAATTGCATTGAACTTATCTAGGTATTATGTATCAATTTTTACCTAAAATGAATTTAAATAAAATAAATAATTATTTAAATAAAAAGTCGGTTTTTAAATAGTAATCTCGTGTTTTCACTATGCATCAAAAATTAAATGTTTTCAGAAAAATACCAAAATTTCACCCTAGGCTAATTTAAATATTCCGAATCCAAAAATGATGTCCATTTTGAAAAATAAAATATACAAAATTTCAAAAAGTGGGTATTACTATTCATAAGGGCTACTTTTAATAATATTTTAATAGAATATCGTTGTTTAGTGAAGCTCAGTATTGCGTACGACGCAAGTTATCTAGGAAGGTCATGATTGTGTGTAATGCAAGCCAAGCTAGTGTTGTGTTTAGTGAAAGATTAATTTGATGATTTATATAAAATCAAAATATTTCTCAATAAAAGTCTTGGGTGTTACAACTGGGCTTTCTTGTTACTCCATGGAAATGGTGTTAGATCCATTATTTAGGTCTTCAGATTTTGATCAGGGTCTATGCTAGGGGATAAGGGTATCTTTGGCATCACATATCATTCCAACTAATGTTGTTGTGCAGATGTGAGCTCGACTCATAGAGAGCATCCGTGAGGAGCATGCGCCAGTAGCCAAAGCTACCAGTAGACATCAGGCAGCAGAGTCTTCAACTATGGGTAGTAGGTAGCAGTCACGGGGAACAAGTATATTCAATAATTTAAGGAGATAACCCATATAAATAGGATCAATTATACAAGAATCCTAGGGATGGAAAATTCATCAAAGGAGTAGGGTGTGAAACTCATGTGTCAGGAAGGGAAACATGTCTGGTGATTTCCTGACTCGCTGCATAAATGACCGAACAACGTTTGAGGGACTATTATGAAAGAGTTAGGGGTTTGAATAGGGTGTTCTACAGGGTGGATGATATTCAATGGAGAAGGGAGGGTATTATGTGGTGGGAGGATTTTTAAGGTGCTACTCCCACCACCATAGGTGGTCCATAATGACCTCCGGATGTTTGTGGACTGGGGAGAGACCATCTTCATGTGATGGAGGCCCACAACCATGCCTCCCCAGAGATGATTTGTGATATGATTTATGCCTTCTACACCTTATCTATAGTTCTTATAGAAATATGAGTTGGTAACTATTTCATTTCCACATACCTTGTTCAGAGGTCAAAGATTCCAATAGAGTTGTTGGATTGAAACTTACAGTTAGATAGTCGTACAGAAATGGATCTGTGGATTAAAAACTACATTCAGAATTTTGATACTACTCTAGGAGGAAAGAGATTTAGTTGGGATCTATTAGTAGTGGAATAAATTCCTTACTCTATCATATTATGTATGGACTGGTTATCCACAGTTCATGCTCATATCAACATTATTTGGTGAAAAATGTAGTGTGTTTGTTGAGATAAGACTGTTTTTAGATTCATCAGAGATAAGGGAACACTTTTAGTGCGGGATGGAGTTTATGGGATAAGGTCTCATCATATCTCTCATCAATTGGATAGCATCACCCTTGGTGTGGTGAACAAGAAGTGTCCTCGATTTCTTGTTTTGGTGGGCATGTATGAAGATATAATTCCTAAAAATGTACTCTGAATTCCCTTCATGCAAAGGTTTCTTATGGCTTGATATGTACCCTAGGAAGACACTAATATCAACACCATCATATTAGATGGCTCCTGTAGAGCTTTTTATGTTGAGGTTATGGCTTGAGGAATTGCAGAGGAAGGGCTTTGTGAGACCCAATGTTTCACTCTGGGAATCCCCAATATTTTTTCCAAGAAGTAAGATAGGATTTTGATGATATGCGTGGACATTCGGCGACTGATTCAGGTTATCCTGAAAAAATTATCCATTTACAAGGATTGATGAAATCTTCTATTAGATGAAGAGATCAAGATGGTTCTCAAAGATATAGCTCAGATTAGGAAATCATCAGCCTCATGTACTGGATGAGGATGTACCAAATACAACATTCTTATGTTGTTATAGACATTATGATTTTTGGTGATGTAATTAGGCACGCCCAATTACATAGTAGTGTTCATGGGACTCTTGAACAACATCTTCCCTTGAATCCTATACTGGTTCATTGTGGGCTTCATTGATGACATTTTGGTGTAATCAACATCTGAGGATGATCAGAAGGCCAACTGCAGATAGTCCTTTGTACACATAGAAAGAACCTACTTTATAGGAAGCACATGAAGTTTATGAACAGGCTTCATGAGATCCAATTTCTAGGACACATCATTATAGTGGTTTGAGTTGTAGTGGATCGGAAAAAGATAGTGGACGTGCTTTCATTGGAGCCACCCAGGAGTAAGACTGAGGTGTAGAGTTTTTTGGGTTTGGCTGGATACTAATAGAGTTTCATGCCTAATGATTTCATGGTTGAATCACCCTTTTTAGGTTTCACATGTAAGGGACACCCCTTCATGTTAGTGGATAAGTTCTAAAATATTTTTCAGGAGATGAGGAAGAGATTGATGAGTGCCCTGATCTCGAGGCTACCCGATGAGGAAATTGGGTATGTAGTATTCTTCGATGCCTCAGGGATGGTCATGGGTTGTTTCCTAGTGTAGGAGCAGGTAGTGATCACCTATGGTTCATGGTAGTTGAGGTTGAATGAGTATAATTACATTACCCATGACTCGGAGATAACAGAAGTGGTATTTTCATTAAATATGTGGAAACAAAATTTGAGGGTAGAGCGGTTTACCATATACTCAGACCATACAAGTATCTGGTATATTTTCTCCTAAAAGGACATAAACATGGGGTAGTGGTTGTGGATAGAGTTCTTCTAGGACTACGAAATTGATAAAGTCCATACCCTAGGGAAAGAAATCATTGTAGAGGGCATGCTCAACAGGATATCTGATTTTCAGTTTCATAGTGAAGTGTCATAGATATTAGCAGTGATTTAGATATCCTTCATTGATGGTGGTATAGAATATTATATTTGGTTGATGGATTTCACTCCCCTACTCATATAGTGATTTAAAGGGGCATAGATTTTGGATATGGACTGTGAGGCCCAACATGCCCAGTTATCCTTAAGAAAATATCCCATGGATATTTGGAAGGTCAGGAGCTCGTCATCCATTCCAGAGGGCACATAAATGTACCAATAGTGTCACATTAGAATGTTATAAGGTATTTACACACCTCCCCTTTGGTGGTACATATAGGAGGGAAAAAGATTTACCAGGAGCTATGATGTCAGTATCGGTGGACGGGGTTGAAGAAGCTAGTGGTGGAGTTTGTTTCTTGATGCATCCCTTGTCAACAAGAGAAGCCATATCATCAGGTTCTTGCTGATTTGACTCAGCCACATGATGTAGTAGGTAGTATGTGGGATGGTATATTTATGGAATTCATGATAGGTTTTAACCCACACATCCAGAGGGCATGATATCATCTGGATAATTGTTGACATACTCACCAATTAATCTCATATCCTTCCAATATGGAATAAGGGTTTAGTAGAGAGATTGGGATTCCAAAATATGCATGATATAGTTTAACACTGGGGAGTCCCATTGATGATAGTCTCAGATTAATACACATGGTTTTCATCCCGATTTTGTAAGGGATTCAAAGACGCATTTGGGACTTAGCTATGCCAGAGTATAGATTTCCACCCATAGAAAGATGGCCTGATTGAGAGGACTATCCATGTGTTAGAGGACATGAATTATTCATGCATATTTGACATCGGTATTAGTTTGTAGGATTATATGCCTCTGATGGAGTTATCACACAAAAACAAATACCACTTAACCATTTTTATGGAATCATTTGAGACACTGTATGGGTGATCATATGGATCACCAATACGCTATACAAAACTGTGGGACTCACCACTGATGTGTAAAGTGTGGGTACGGGATACCACTAAGAATGTGAAGGTCATCTAGGAGTAGATGATGATTTCACAGACTAGGAAGAAATATTATGTAGATAAGAGATTGAGGCCATTATATTTAGGGGTGTGATAACATGTGTTTTTTGAGGTCTCGCCTTGATGGTGATTCCTGATAATTGGTCATGTGGTATGTTGTCTCCAACATTCATCAGCAGTTTTATGGTTCTGATATGATTTCTCAAGGTGGTGTACCACCTATCCCCCCCCCCCCCACAGATTCATTGAGAGTATAATGTCATTGACAAATCATATATGAGGAGTTATGTACATTATCCATACAACATCATCAACTAGGGAGACATGGACACTGACAGTTGGGTGAGGAACATAGAGTTCTTAGTAGAGACTGATGATTGACAAGAGTGGGTACTTTGATGATGGTTGATTCATATATAACATGTTCGTAGGTAGAACATCAATCACTAATGAGGGACCTAGGAGTGTGAGCTTCATATTCATGCTCAGTACCCCTATTTTGTTGTCCCTATTTTTTTCTTATGATGATATAGGGACTGGAGGTGGAGTGTATGTAATGTCCTGGAAATTCCATGGTGTGTGGGAATTAAATTCGTACCACACTAAGGTATGGTTCTTTAAAAGTATGATTGGGCCTTAATAAATTTATATATAGTCTCATATTTGTCCCATGTGAATTTTTTATTAGGAATGTCCTTATAATTCCATGATTAACCCATTTTCGCCTCCATTATTCTATTGGACTAAACCCTTTACACATGGACACAAACACCTAACATTGTCTTATGAAATCTTGCAGATTATATCCTCCTAATAATGACTTCAGTCAACACCTTGATTCCCATGTCTCCCATGATTCTAATCATCCCCGCCCTCATCAAATATATTCACCTTTGCATAATAAAATTAAATGGGAGAAATAACATAAATATTAATGGTGACACTATCATTTATATATCTACTCGGTAACTCATGTTGGAATGAATTATCATTGATATTATATATGAAATAGAAAGTTCCATCTCCCCATATACAATGATCTCAATTTTTATAATTTAGAAGCTTGTTTTATCATTTTTTTCCATACCAAACCAGATAGATCAAATGTAAAGTGTTTCCAACACATCAGTGCTCAATCACCACATTATTCTAATAAATACGGAACACATGAAATAATTGATGGGTTATGAGTGTTAGTGGTAAAACATTCTCCATTCATAAAATAATTAGTGTTTCCTCCCCCTATAAGAACTATTTATCTCTCTTTTTCTATGGATTGTGGGATATAAATTCATATCACACCATGGTACGGTTATTAAAAACCATGTTTTTTGCTTAATTAATGTCAGTATAGTGTTATATGATTCCCCAATAAATCTTTATTAGGCCTCTCCCTAGAATTCAATTATTAACCCATTTTTGGATTACTTCATTATCTTGGCTTTATCACTTATAACTCAGCCAAAATATCCTCACTATGTGTCTTATGAAATCATGCACATTCCATCATCCTCATAAATACTTTATTCAACCCCTTGATTCTAATATATTCCATGATACCCATCATCCCCTCCTTCATTAAATATGTTCATCCTTTAATATGAATATTAAAAGGGATAAGGAACATCAATATTAATGGTTACCTTAAAATTTATATACCTGATTGGTAACTCAATATAGACTGAATTATCAAGGATATTATATAAGGCTTGGAATGTTTCGTCCCCCAGTAGGTAATGTTTTGATTTTTTTTTTCATTGGGATCCCCTTTTAGAATTTTTTCCATACCAAACCACCAAGATCAAATGTGGAAAGTTTCTAACTCATCACTGATTAATAACTATATACTTGTAATAAAGAAGTAAAAGAAGAAATATTTGATGTGTTAAAAGAGTTTGTGGTAAAAAATCTCTATTTTAGAGTTGAATGAGATTTTACACCCTCTCTATGGGACTCTTCATCTCTCGTTTTCTAGAAAATAAATTCACTTTTCTCTCAACACTCTTATTTTCACTCTTATTTTCCTTCTTTTTTAAGCTCTCTTCACTACCACATTTATTTTCAGTAAAATTGGAGGAATGTTATACATAAACTCTTGAGGATTATTTAATCTTGTCAAGACCAAATGAGGGTTGATGTATATTATGAAAATAGAGAAATATAAAAGAGATAAAAATAAAGAGTGTGAGAAAATATGGAGTGGAAAAGGATTTATCAGTGACATGAAAAATTATAAAATGCAAACATTAAATATCTATATGTGTGTATTACATGATAATAAATGGATTCCACCCCAAAAATAATAATATGAATCCATTAAACGAGGATGAAATTCTATCAAAAGATAAAAAACCGGGTACCCTAAAAACCTAGTTTTGGAGGCCTTGTGAGAAAGTTTTGACCCCAAAAATTTATTAATGATATTCTCATAGTTATAGTAGAGTATATCATTTCAAAAAAATTTATTTGATATTTCATAGAGATCAGACGAACACTAACATAAAAATTAATGACTGTTGGAAGTTCAAGTATTTGTTTCAACTTATTTTAGATAGTTTATTAATTTATTAAATATTAAAATATTAAAATAGTTATTAAATGTGTATTACTCAATAATATTTATGATATTATTAATTAATAATAATATTAATTATATTTTGAACCACTATTTTTTTGAGTAAAACAGGAGGACAATTATACTTACCCCATTGAGGATGTCGAATATTATTAAGACTAATTGATGTTTGAGGGATATTATAAAAATAGATAAAAATAAAATAGAAAAATATTTGAGAGAATGGGAATTTAAACAGTGAAAAAGTAGGGATAAGTTACATCAATATAAATTTGGTAATAAAAATTTTATAAAGAAGATGGAAAACAATCATAAAAATTATAGTGTTGAGAGGAAAGTGATTTTAATTTCGAGAAATGGAGAGATAAAGTGTTATTTAATTTGGGATAAAAATCTCATGCATATATGAAAGGGAGAATGTTTTACCAATAAATCTATTATCCCATAAATTTATTATTATGTTGTGTCTTTATTACATCAATATATTGATTTTGAATGAATGTGTTGGAAACAAGATACATTTTATCTAGGTTATACAATATGTAAAAACATACTAAAATAGGGTTCTCAAAGCAAAAAATAAAAACATAATGTCAGGGGATATGAACCTTTCAATTTCTTATAGAATATAATTAATAATTTAATCCAAATTGAGTTACCGAATTGGTATATAAATGAAATTGCAACCATTAATATGGATGTTTTTACCCCTTTTAATAGTAATATTAAAGGATGCATACTTTTGATGAGGTAGGGGATGATGAGGATCATTGAAAACATGGGAATTGAGGGGTTGAATGAAGTCTTTTTGAGGATTAAGAAATGTACATTATTTGAGAAGACACATTATGAGTATTTTTTGGCCAAGTGAAAGGGGATTAGACAAAGATAATAAAAGAGGCCCTAAATGGGTTAATCCTAGAATTAAAGGGAGAGGCATAATATAAATTACTAAGGGAAGCATATGAGCCTATATTTAAATTAATTAATTCCCAATCATGCATTTAATGAACCATACTATTGTATGATTTGAATTTAAACCCCACACACTGAGGACCGAGGATCCAAGAATGAGTGTTTCAACATTTTCTTAAATTTATTAAAAACAACATGAGTACATGGTTTTGGAAACATCTAAATAGTTTCCAGGATTAAATGTTTAAGCGAACAATTTAATCTGTAAAAAAGTCTTTACCTATGGAATGAATTAATCCCACCCTTCATAGGTTGATGGAGAAGGTTATTTTAAGTAATTTTCAAGAAAAATAAAATAAACATTTAATAATGAAAAATAAAATTAACATTTAGTTTATGTTATTCCAATTTAAACATTCATTTCCTTGTAAAGATGTTGCAATTAGAGTGAAAGAAAAATGTAGTTTTAGTAATGGGATATCACTACAAAGATGTGAATCATCATAACAGAAATGATGAAACATGATTTCTCTATTTAATGGGTTTACCAAATATGGGATCGTGGGAACATTCCAGTTTTACATAAAACCCTTTGTGATTTGGCATTGGTGACCAATGATCGATGAACAACAACCAATGATGGATCGTGGAATGAAGAACAACAACGATGCAATAATATCAAACACAATATCCAACCTAGAGGTAGGGATTTGATTCTATGTTCATTTCTTATTTCTATATTTATGGTTTTCAGTGATGAATGTTGGTCAACACATGAACATGTGATCTATAGATCAATCAATTATGCAATAGGGTTTCTCCTCTCGAGGTTTGAATAAATGTTATCCATGTTTTATTCCAAAATATCCTCCCAACATGTTTTTTTATACTAATAAGGAGGTATCATATAGACACGAAGAAGGCCCAAATCCCACTGTTTGGGGATTTCTTTTGTTCTTAATGACTAGACATTCATATCGACCATGACACAATTTAGAGTACATTTCGGTGAAAGTGACGACCTGAGGATCTTGAAGGTGATTATGGATCAAAAAATGGATAATTGGAGTGGGTATAATGGCCTATGGATGGAACCACCATTAAACTAGTGGTGAAGGCGACATGCAGTGGCATCAACAGATGGGACCCAGTGCACACTAGAAGCACAACACGGTGGCAGATGAGGCTCATAGAAAGGGATGCGGGAAGTGAATCTGGGATGTCAGCAATGGCCGATAGCGGTGAGAGTGGACTTGGAGAGTTGCACCACCTATCATATAAAGAGGTCCACAATGAAACTAGCCAGCGGTGGTAGACCTAACTACGACTCATGGGGTGGACAAGGACATGGTGGGTGTTATGTCTCAGGTGGAGTAAGACGACCCTCTCATGGTGGGCATGGATAGAGAATTTGGGCCACCTCATGGAGTCCAAATTTCTGGGTCGGACACCTACAAGGTCAGCTCCAACGTGAGACATGACAATGGACTAAGGTTGGGTTGGTGGACTCTGGGTTAGGTCGGGTCGGGCTATACCCAAACCAAACAGATCCCTTTTCTGAAAAATGAACATAACATCCAAACCGTACAACTGTTTGACAAGATATTTGTGGAATTTTTCCCCTCCTAGTGAGATGATACTTTTTACATACTCAATGTGAGTATTCATCTTATTTGGGATACAATCGATGGCTTGATCTGTAGATTATCCATGAATCAAGCGCACTATGAGATAGAATCCTATGTCCGTCTATGACGAGAAGGAAGTGATGAGTGTACCTCAGTGGTCCAGAAAATTAGTAGAACTCAATTGGAATGCATACAATATTGATGATCAGACCTTAGTGGACTAGAAGATGAGTGGAACTTATGGGTCTATAAGATGAGTGGAACTTAGTGGACCAATAGAACTTAGTGACGAGCATAGCTATATTGCCCAGTAGAATTCATTGATGAGTAGACCTCTTTGTCCTAGCATGCCCCTATGACTGATCAAGGATGAGTCCATCAAAATTAAAATATGCTCAACATTATGACTGATTGACATTTTTATATACATTAGTTTATTCCCATATGATCTATCCACTGCTTCATGTTTACTTTTCTTTGTGTTCTTTTCTTTGTGGTATGGAGTCCCTACTGAGTATTGTGTTACACACCCTTTCACGGGCTCCACCCACATATATCATGTTTTGAAAAGTGAAATGATGTTATTAAATAGACCATTCTGGTCCCAGACTGATCAAAGCCCGATAAAGATAGAAAACCAAGTTATATGGCAAATTCTTTGGCCAGCCACTCATCACCTTAAAATTAGGTAGGTTACTCTGCAGATGGGTTTCTATAGAATTTTGTACCTACTTGTTTACAACTTGTATTGTTTGGGTTTGTATTTTTTCAGCCTTTTCTTCAACATTTTTATTATTTAGTCTCACTGGTTTTCTTTTCAGCTTGCATGTTTTCTCTTTTCAGCATTGCATGAGGGGGTTTTGAGTGTTCATGTTTATAAGTACTCAGAAAATTCCTTCCACTTGAATGATAATTACATCAGTGCTAGTCGCATTCCCTTGGCCTTTGGGAGGTGGGATTGTGGTAGTCGTGGAATGAGCCATAGTGGGACATTCCAAACAAAATGATTCACTCATTAAATTAATGACACCAATCCAGGAAGATGATTAAATATATAGACATAGAAACCCGGAACAAGCATAAAATTATGGACATCAAAACCATGTTCATGCATATAATTGTGAACATGCAATTAGGTTCACAAATAACCAATATAAAACATGAGTAATACATAATTAAACAATTAATTATAAGGTGATATTGTCAAAACCCATAACATAATGAAAACCATACATATGTGTGCCAAAAGAACAAAAAATTAATCATCATATCATAAACCACGGAATTAAATATATTTCACAAACATCATTCCATCATAATTAAACCCATGAAAAAATGGGATTTCTTTACTTCATTTAATAATAAATATAATGCACTCATTGAAAAAATGTGAATTGTAGAATTGAATCATATACAGAGAAAATCATAGGTATTATAAAACATTTTTATCTTAGTTGAAAAATAAATTTAGGGAACACTTGAAAATAATTCATGATTAAAATACCCTTTATTCATTGAAATTGTTTTCTTTTTTATAATAGAATTAAATTTCAAAAGAAAATGCTTTCATTAAAAACAAACCTTAAATATTGAATATAATGCTTAAAATAATTAAGCAATCATGATGTTGAAAAATTCCTTGCATTCCATACAAGTTAAAAAGAAACATTACTATCAATCTTTTTCCCGAAAAGTTACAAAGTACCATGTTTGGAAAACCACTACATATACATTTAAAAAAATGTAGTAAGGTGTCAAAAAATAATTAAAATTCATAGAAAAACATTATATGAGAACATAAAAAATATTTTTTAAAATATTTTTATAATATCATTGTTGAAGAAGATAAAATTCTATAATGGAGACTTAAGGCGAAACAAATAAAATGTTATTGTGAAATAAATATTGGTCACCTTATTATCAGTATAATTGTATATACCATGAATGAAAAAATTATATGGATATGAAATTACCATATGAATCTTAAAATTAATAATAAATTAATGTCATGTAATTTATATACATTTTTCAAATGAAAAATAATTTTATAAGACACATGGCCCAAAATAATAGAAGTGATACCTAAATCCCTTACATTCTGTCATTACACTCATTGTACTCATAAAAAAATACAATATAATAAGTCAAATATTATTGAAAGTTTACTAAAAACCCATTTACAGATATATAATTCCATATATTATTTTCTTAACATATCATATTTCCCTCTTAATAAAAATTCCACATTTATGGTATGTTTTCGGTAATAACCTCTTTGTTTCTCATAAATTGGTTGACATGATTTTATTTCTCTCATAATTAGACAATTATTTTAATACCTAAATTAAGAAAAAATATAAATATCATTAATATTTATTAGATATGTTTTTATACTAATATAAAAAATATTTCAAAATAATCTGAGACAGAGTGTTCTTGGAAATGGTAGGTCGTACGTACGAATGAACGTTTATTCAATGTCATTGTCATATTAAAATAATGGATGTAAATGTGATATATATATATATTATTCATATATTATGATTATTTTTTAATATATATATTATATATTCAATAAACCCATCCTTAATGCATTACTTGTAAATTGGGAACAAATGACATCACTTTGAGGAGGTGGTAGTCAATATATCCTCGAAACAAGGTTATCATATTTCCAAAAAATGAAATTTATGATGATATGTTTTATATAATAACTAAAAAATTACAAATAAAACCTGTAAGACATTTATATAGTTTAAAAATAGGCATTTAATAATAAATCCCAACCATGAATGTTAATGAAAAAACAAACAACATCCTTTCGTGAGGTAATAGCTCGTCACACAGCAGAACTATAAGTTTGTTACCAATTATAATGAATTGTGTGTATGTGTATGTCAAAAACATATAATGACAACATTAACATGTTTTTTGATAATTATTTTATATTATAAACAAGAAAAAAATTAAGTTTTTTTGGAAGAAATAAAACAATTATGTTCATTGACAAATGTTACCTTTTATTTGGTTATATCCGTTTTATTTTCATAAAAGGACTCATTTGGTTGAATTCATGCCAAAATTATGGATTATTAGATGATTTTAGGGATGTTAGTAGGATATTTTTATAGTTATTGGGTGGATCTAATAGGTTATGTTGTGTGAAAAAAAAATATAAGGATAACTTCCCTTTCGTAAGAGAGGGGAGGGGGAGAACATTTTGAATCTCTCTAATGATTATTTTATAAGAAAAAAAATATCAATATTAATAAATCCTAAATTTTATTTATTAAACAAAATATTATAGTTATTTAATATTATAAAATAATATATTTTAGACATTTTTATTTTATTTTTAACTCTATCAGCTTGATTATGTCTTACTTAATCCATTGTAATTTACATTATGGTAACACATGTTTCAATTTTAGAGGATTTAATTATTATATATAATGTGAAAATTGGACTATAAATTTTCAATAAGAGATATTTTAAATTATATATCACCCCTTATCATTATTGTTTTTTATTTTTATCATTTTTAAATAATTTAAATATTTAATTTTTAACAAAATATCTTAAGTCTCAGTTTTATCACTATTCGTAAAATTATCTTTAATAAAATAAATCCAAAAATAATACATCAAACAAATTCATTTAATACACCCATAAAATGAAATATTCACTAATAAAAGTCAATCATAACCTGAATTTTATCAAAATATATTTATTTTAATATTTTAAATATCATTCAATTAATTTTTTAATAAATTTAATAATTAATGAATCATCATTTGGTAATTATTTAGGATACATATTTCCTCGCTAACAAATTAAAAACAAATTTATATGATGTATATAAAATTTTTATCTTTAAGTGCAATATATATAGAATATACTATTTATATATTACCCTATATATAAAATATTATAAATATTAAGATTAAGAGTGTGTTATTTTGTCACTCTCATTGAGTTTAATAATATTTAAGTCATTTTTCTATAATAGTGTCACAAAAATTAATAAATTTATATCCTACTGTGTTTTATGTCTATTTAATTTAATCTAATAAAATTTATTAATTTTTATGGTAGTTTAAAAATATTCATAATATTATTTTTACCATCAATATACTTGATTTATTCTCAGCTAAGTTAATAAAAATTTATAATGTTAGTATTCACATTGTCAAAAAAAGGGTCCAATTTATAAAAATGGAAAATAAAATTCCAAATAATATTTTCATTTTTCATTATTCAAAGATCAAAAATTTCTAAAATTAATTTAAAATTTCTCTTGATGAATGAATGAGATAATTATTTTTAAAGTGAAAACATCTAAAAGATTCATACAGTTGCAAGAACTGTATCATGTACCGTAGAAGAACTGTAGCAGGCACTGTTTGGCACTCAAGCAGCCGGGAATTCATCCCCGTTTGGGCCTTCGTGCCATCGATTTGGTCCCTGAGTCCTTTAAGGCCTTCAGGCCACCCAATATTTTGGGCTAGTAAGTCATTCGAGCTACCTTAAGGCTTTTGGGCCACCTTTAGTGCAGATGAAAAACAGACATCTTACAAAGAACAAGCTCTATATAAGGATAAGTAAGGAGATTTCACCACATCTGAAGCGAAAAGGATAGAAAGAATGAGAGGGTATGACACCTGCCATTTGTAAAATCCTTTTCATGCATGGGATAGCCTAGCCAATCAACCATGTGAAGGTGGAGAGCTGATTTCACGATGAAGATGTTGGGAGAGCAGTTCCAAGTAGTTAGTCTGGGTTGTATGTAATGTCTGAATCCTCCGGGTAATGAATTCTTCTAAGGCATACAGGGCCATGTAATACATATGCCTACGTGAACTGTAAGAGTTCCTCCTCACCCTTTTAAAGGTGGATTACTAGAAAATAAATAAAAAATAAAGTCCTTTAGGGCCATTGGATGGAAAAATTAATTTTTAATTATTTCAAAATACATAAATTAGATTAACATAAAAAATATAATTTAATTATACATTAAAACTAGTCTTATATATAATAAAATAGTACATATTATTTTGATGAAAATTTTATTTTCAATTAAAATTCAATATATTCCACTATTCATAAAAACAATAGGCTTATCTGAAAAATACCAATATGCAATCACAATAAATATTAATACCCCCCATTCATATAAGAATTTATTTCTTAATATATAAATTCCTAATTATTCAAAATTGTTTTTAAAATTCGATCTCCATTAAAATGCATTTAAAAATTCCTTATTAAAAAATAAAGGATTTTATGTGTAAAATTAGGTTTGTTCTAATCTTATACCTATGAAATATATAGAATGCATATAACATATATTTGATGCAATATATAACATTATATTTCATTATTATCATTCATTAGTAGTAATTAATTTAATTGACAAAGAAAAATGACTTTTGGAGTTTAAAAATAACACTACTTCATTTACTATAAATTTTTATATATTTTCATTTCTTATTTTTTGTTAACAAATAAACGAATATTATAAGATTTATATTTTCATAATTTATAATGTATTGTTAATAACTACTAATTAAATGTCTAGGTTATATCACATTATATTAAATAATAATATTTTATTAATATACTATTGTTTGGTAAAACATGGTCTTGCATGTATTGAAAGAGATCAAAATAACTCGATGTTGTGTGTTAAAGAAGCAACACAAAGGGTTGTGTATTCCAATTTCTAGTCAAAGAGTTACATGTATAATAATCTCGACAGGGTATTTCAATATAATGCAATAAAAATATATTTTTTTCAAATGAAAATTATATATTTAGTATCGTGAGAAAGGCAAAATGTAAAAATGATTAAATACATTAAAAAAATAACTCATAAAGTATCTTGTAGTTAGACTTATACCCATTAATCATGTGGAATTTATTTTCACAGATCCTCATATCATATAATTTAAAACAAATAACATAAATTTTTTCTTCCACTACCTTTTAGCCACATGAATGGTGACCTTTCATTCCACACACATACAAATGTAACATTCTATACAAGATTATACAAGAGTTATTATTTCAACAATTATCACATGGGTGAAGATCATTATTCTACTTAGACTCATTTACATATCATCAATTTCCATCACCGTTTTACATTAATTCAATTAAAAGACATAATATGTGGATATTCCATTATTTGTATTAATATAAAATGATATTATGTGGTCATATTATGTTAATTTTTGGTATACTATTTATTATTCATGTATTAGATTAATCCCATCAATGAATTGATCTTTCTTACTCTTTGGATTATGTGAATTTATATGGTACCCATTACATCTCTTATGGGCAATTTATAACTAATCCTATACACTATATTATATCAAAACATTATGAAATATAATGTATATTTCAGAAACTGTTGAAATAATGAATATAAATTGAAAACTATATCAATGTATAACCTCATAATAAATAATATGCTATGATTTGAGAATGTTTTCAAATCCTAAAAATATTTTAAATTTGTCAAAATGTTTATAAATAATGTTTTAATTAACCAAAAAATATCCCTTAGTAGTTTGAAACCATGTTCACGATAATGAAAATTTGATTTACTGGGTAACCGTCATGTCAAGAATTATTAGATAATTTTGATTGTATATCCCCTAGTTTTGTATGTTTCACAACCAAGTCCATTTTTAGCTTCAAGAAATAATTGTATTTATAGAAACAAAATGTACCTTAAAAAACATTTTTCTATTATGCATTACATATACATATAATTGATATATTTCATTGGGAAATATTCCATAATGAATTAATTCCTAAATATTGTTCATAAGGATTATACTAAAAAGACTCTAACACTATCTTTTGTGATCCCCACTGTATTATATAAAACTATTTTGTCAATAAATTATATTTTCACTAGATACAAGGTATTATATCGTAAATGACTAAATAGTTTAATAGTTTTCTTAATAAAACAAAAAAAATTTATATAACCAAATGTTTAGTGTATAAAATAAACCATAGTATTTTCTTTGAGAAATCCATTATTCATCTTAACATATTTTATAATTTAATTATTAAACATATCTTAGTATTCTAGGCCAAATCAATCATAATATAGGATTGTTATCAAATTCACATAATTGGTGTGGAGACATCAGAAGATATAATGAATAATTAATATTAATAAATTTTTAATTGTACATAAGTAAATAATTGACATTTATATAATAACATGAATATTATATGGAAGAAATAAAGAATAGAAAAATTCCATATAAATAATCACATGTTATTGAAAAATATCCATAGATGTTTTAAAAAATAAAATAATAAAAGTGAGATAAATATAAGATATTATAATGAGGTAATACATAATTACAATCACATAAGACATTATCTTGACGCCTCTCAAAAAAAATGTATAAATAATTTTTTAAACCATCAATTATTGTCAAAAGAATTGTATCATGCTCCCAATCGATGAATCATGGTTCTATTGAAAATGTTTAACCACCCATCACATATGTTGTATAATTAAACTATTATATCAATGAAATTAAACATTGTCAACAATAATATTTTTATTGAAAAAATAACATATTGATTTTTAATACATATCCCGTCCAATTAAATATAAAAGGAAATCATCTAGAATTATATCCACAATAGTAATAAAATTTCCATCCTCGTACAAATGGAATATAAAACATCTAAATAAATAATACGGCTGATACAAATACACGATTTCTCCATTGGATAAAATGTACTATAGTGTCATGATATTGTGGATGAATTTTCATACCATAAGAAAGAAATTATTTTTTATAGGAAAAATATCATTTTTACACTAAAAATGTTTTTATTATAAAATTTTAAAAAGATATTTGAATGAAATTTATTTTTTAAATAAAAATATTGTACATGTATAATAATAATTAAATCATTTAATGGTCTTGGTGGTAAAATATTCAATTCATAACATTCCCATTAAAATAATGATTCTTTCCAAATCTTTATTAAAACTCTAACAAGACTTTTATAGAAAATTTAAAGGGTATTCCTCCAAAAAATTGTTTGAAATAAGGAAAAAATGTATTTAATAAATAATTTTTAAAATTTTAAAAAAGTTTATGAAAACATTGTTAGAAAACTTATTATGGTATTAAATAATATATTCTATCGATGAAAGAAATGAAGTAAAATTTTTATTAAAATATTTCCTAACTAATTTGATGTAGCAAAGAGACTATAGATGGTACTAATACTTGAACAGTACATGAATGGTCATTTAGTATTCAAATAAAATTTTTAATGTAACTAAAAAAGTATCCAATATGAGATATAATAAAATACTGTCTCAAATAATTAGGATATTATAAAATAATCCCCTACAAGTTTGGTAACATCTGAATCATATACATTAGTAAAAAAATTAAATTTAAATAAATTAATAACTACCATGATGTGAAATAAAATAATAATATATCATATCAGAAGGGTAAATATATATACAATACAAATTAATAAGTGGTGAATATATAATATGTCTCATTGAAGTAAAATCGATAAGGGAAAATGCTTAGCTTAGGCTTTACTACATTAATATGTCTCTGAAACGCATTTATAATAAATATTGTATTGTTATAAATCAATTTACTGGCCAAAATAATATATATGATTCCATATATGATCATCATATAACATTTTACCATCCTTTTGATAATAATTTTTAAAATTAATATGGTCTTCGATGTTATTTTACTTGTTTTATTTGGTGTGTTATGTCAAAATATTTATTTTTCATGTATATAGGATATAGAACCATAATCCTCATAATCATATTAATGTTTTAAATATTTTTTTAGATTCATTCTTAGAATAAAATTCAAGAAAAGTTTTCAATGAAACTAAACCATATTTCTCTTTAGAGAAGGTAATTCATATGTATGGATGAGTAATGATATCATTACCTTAATGGATGAAAGGGTATTGTAGTTTATGTTTTATAATTTCTCTATAAATAATATAATCACATATATAAAAAATATTTTTATTATAAATACTGTTATTTCTATACATGTGATGCACACCTACCATAGGGTTTGTAAAAACCTATTTCATTAAGTGAAACAGAGGGGCTTACTAGGTTCATATCACATATGGATATTTAGAATTGTCTATTCAGTATTTTATCACTCTACAAATCTATTAAATTTTTTATTATTATTTAAAAAATAAATTTTTGTGTTCTAGAAAATATAATAAAATTTTGTATGATAAAACTACAATAATAATTATATTCAATATCGTGATATTTGGAAAAAAAAGAACATTGAAAAAGTATTCAATATAAGTTATTTAATATTTATTTTTTTATTACATATTTGGTTGGAATGTTTAAATATGGATACTCATTCATACACCACAATTTATTATTTATTTTTTTGTAAATTTTTTAATTCTAATAAAAATAAAATTCCACCTCCTCTTATAATCATGGTTTAGGAATCAATACAACCTAGAATATGGAATCTAATACGACTCACCAATATTTTATGATGCTTCTTGAACTTAATGGATCAAATCCAAAGTATAACGATATTGTGTATAAATTAATGGTGGGTTTTTTTAAATTAATGAATATAATATAATTTGATTATAATGACATTGTGAACAATCAAAACACTTATGAATATCATTATCATTAACTATAAACACAAATAAAAAATTTCAAATTTTAGGGTAAATTTCAAGAGACACAAATTACTTCCCATAGTTAAATAATTAGATTATCCCCTAATTATTAATGGTAATTGTTTATAATATGTTAAATTGTATGAATGGAATAAAATAAAAATAATATATTGAATAATTGATGATAATATGAACAATATAAAACATATAATGATATAAAATGAATAAGATGATGATGATAACGACCATGATGATGAAAAGTAACTGATGAACACTATAAAAAAATATGTAAATAGATAAATTACATGTTATTATAAATTCAACTATAATAATGGAAATGAATATATTAATGTAAAATTGAAATGAAATAAAGAAAAAAAATTATTTGGCCTCATGGCTCCATTGTGTAGTTTCCAAACTCATGAAATCCTTTGGATATAGAAACTCCTCCTCTATTTATAAAGGAGGAGTCCTTATATCCATTATACATTATGGGTTTATAAATTATACTATGAATATGTTTTTAATATATATTTTTTATTTTAATATTTTCCATGAATATTTTGAGTGACTCAATAGCTTTACAATGATAGAAGAATTGATTTTCAGATTGAAAACGTGTGTTAATGGCGTGTATATTTTCACTATTAATAAGGGACATGTTGCCATGTGGTGTTCTCCGTAATAAGTTTTATTACTTTTTACTATCCAACGAGATCTCACATTGGTGATAATTTCTTTGATCATTCTCTATAGGGCATCGATGAGTACAATTTGGAATCTATAGGGGATCTTGGTTGTTCTACGGCCCCAAAATTCCAGAAAATCTCAAACTTCAACCATCTTTATAGATTTTATGTTTTCTTGATAGAATTTAAATGAGTTTAGATTTGATTTGAGATGAATTATAGTGGAATATTATAGAAAATGGAAATGGTTAATGGATGTGGTGCGCACTAATGAGGTGAAAATAAACCATTTTTGGTAAATAAAATTAGTTTCGGCTATGTAATCCATGGATATTATAAATTAATAGGTGTGTTATAATTTTTTATAAGGGAAATCATGGATGTTGATTGTTTAAAGATTTCTATAGGGATATGATCCTAGTTACACATAAACACACATATGAAAAAGAATCATATGATTGTATTGACCATATGGGAATTAGACAAACCTATTCTTGAAGGGGGCCCCACGAGTTCACACCTATCAATTCATGCATTCTATCTCATGAATATCCCAGTCATCTGACCCCATTTGTCTATTCAATGTTGAATTATGGACATGGTATATGTCTATTTGATACCATTATAATTAGTTTTACGTATAATAATACTAAAAATAATAACCAAAATTACAAAAAAAAACAATTTTATAAAATAAATAATTAAAACCAAACATTTAATTTCATTTTAATTCATTATTTATAAATACCATTTTTTCAATACACAATTAATTAATGATTCATATAGATTACAAAATATAAAATAATTAGAAAGTGTTTAAAAATTATAATTAATATATGAGGGCATCAAAAACTCCCAGTCTAGAACGATGCATATCATCATGCATAAAATATCAGCATTAAATTTATTTGGAAATTAATGATCAAAATATTTTGGTTCCAATTTTAAAAAAATGATTTTCAATTTAAAATAAAATTTTCATATTCCACATAGTATAAGGGTTTTCCAAGAAATAATTAACCAATAAATTCTTTATTTACCAATAGAAAAAAGTAATGGAATAGATCCTTTCATTAATTCATGATCTTCAGTTAATTATTATTAAAAGTTTCATGTCATGAACTACCTCACATTTAAATAATTTCATTCATCCCTCGTTTAAAAAAATCAAGTAATGTTATGCACTATCGATTAGAAGATGATAATTATATATATAACTAAACATAATTATTTTATTTACATTATAATGAAATAATCAATATAGAATGATTAAAAAATGGAATAAAGGTTCAAATGACTCTATGGTGTATAGTTAGTGTGGATTGATGTTAAAAACTAAAACTCAATGAAGGATTATTATATATTAATTGATTTTACGTGGCATAAAAAAATTTAAAAATTTACTATAATTATTTACTTGAATGGGAAAATTCACACTTCCCATGTTAAATCTAAGGTCATTATCAATAAAATACAAATGAAATAATTTTTACCCTATTTAATTTTCTTTTTATTCCTCTGTTTTTAATGTATCTTTCCACATTTTATATTTATTTTTTTTGAAATCGGTGTCCTATTGAATATCCTTATCACCACCTAACCACCTATGATTTGTATAATTTTCATATAAATTATGATATATAATTCTCTATATAAAAACATTCATATTTTTTCTTAATTTATTTCTCAAGGCATTTTTTTAAGAATGGAAAAAATAACAGTTCAATTTTATAATTGAAAACCATTACCAGTAGCCTAAATTATATACCACATAACTTTTTAAATAGAAATTAATGAATAACTTTAAAAATGAAATCCTCACCCACAATACATCAACATTAAGATTTCATGCATCATACTAATAGGATGGCAGAAATGGATAAAAAATGGAATGAAATATTACTAATCCATAAAAACCGCATTAATAGTATATATTGGATTAACATTAAAAAATATATTGCCTAATTTATATGTTCATATAAAAACATAGTTCAATCATATTAAAGGTGTTTTATTTAGTGAATTCATCGATACATTTTTATGGATGTTATAATGGTTGGAATTCCCCAATATTATTCTTGAAATATAATCAAGATAAAATAGACAATCTTGGGTCATTAAATCATCTAAGGAATATAAAAAATGATTTGTGAAAATAAATAAAGTAATTAATAATAATAATAACTAAAGTCAGAAGATTTTTATAAGTTTAATGTATAAAATATTGGTTGGAAAATATAAATTACAAAAATCGACAGATCCCCTCAAATAACGAGTCAAGGTTTCAATATGCATTCTTTATTTTAGTGAATCAATCCTTATTATAGTAATTAAATATAATTGTCATTGAATTAGATGAAATGTAATTATATGGATCATATGATGCCCATGTTCCTTCGCCTAGTCATAGAAATAAAAAATTCATCAATAGGAATGAAGATTATAGATTAAAATAAATGAATAATTATCTATAAAAATCGGTATAGGATAAAATATTTTCAAAAACGTGATATCCCTTTTATCTTTAATAATTTTTTATTATTATCCATATTCAATTTATTAGGTAGGACATGTGTCATCAAGCTCATGTAAATGTAAAAAAATCAATTAAGCATAATTATAATGTCAACAATTCCAAAAATGAATGAGGGGCCAGGGTTGTATGCTAATCCAGTCAAAACAATGTAATATAGTTTTGTTATCGAATATGTTTAGTGATTAATATTGGTTTATTATACCCCATTTTGTCGCTTGATTTTTTTTAATCTATAATGGATATAAAATATGTGATCTGTAGTCTATTGGTTGGTTTAGTTTAATAGACATTATCCACCACATGTTTTTCTTCCCACCCATAACTTCATTGTTCTAATTTAAAAGAAAAAATTGACATTTTTTCATTAGATCTATCTCTATAACAATGAGATAAAACATTCTTGGTAGGTTTAGGATCAATTAAGATACCTATGGAATTTTTTTTGATAATTATGAAACCTCATATTCAATATTCATTTGGCTCTCACACAATAATTCATAAATGGAATTAAATAAGAGGATATTAACAAGTAATTTAATATGAATGAAACTTCAATTTATAACATGTATTGAAAAATATTCCCTAATTTGTATTAATCGCATGTTTATTGTTTTTCAGGTAGATCAATGTAGATATCTTAATCTGATTATTCTGAAAATATTCTCAATATCCCCAGGGAGATCCATATGTTACGCAGTTGGTGTGTATTGTTTTTCGACATATTCCTCCAGGTAAACAATTGGGTGTCTAAATCTAAAAATTCAAAACAGAATGGTGTAATGAAAAAATTTGTTTTAATGAAATTATAATTGAAATTTCTCAATAAATATTCAGCTAGACGATTTGGTTTGACTGGGACAACTTCTTCTATAGAAAGTAACTCTGGGTGTTGAGTTGAAAATGGTGGTGTAAACTATTTTGGATACTCTATCCTCCATTAATAGTCCACCTCATTAGTTGTTTCTTCTTCTTCCAATTCATGATTGAGGAAATGTGGTGTTCATTTTTATGCTTTATAAATTGCTATACCACATTTTATTCCAATTTCTAACCAATTAATCAAAATTGTATCCACTTTTACTAGAACACCTTTTCTAATTATTTAGATATTCTCCCTCATAAATCACTAATAAATGTGGTTAACTGAGGTGGAATGAATATTTATGTAAATATTACATCATATCATTAAATTTTTCAAAATCAAAGATGATAGGGGAAATAACATCCACTACAAGATCTGTTTCTTACTCTCATTTAGGGTAAATATTCTCCTAGGATGCATTGATGTATTGAATTATATATACTATCTTGCTTTTCACTTTTTCAATTTCACCACTATGTTCATTGAACTATGCAAATTATAATCATGTTCTTTTTCTTCATGTAGTTTTCATACTTCTGAGTAGACATTCTACGATGTTTAATAGTATTTTGGATATATATTGAAATTTTTATTATGTTTTTTTAAATCAAACATGTTATTAAAAAAAATTGAGAAAATAAATAATTGGCCGAGATCTTATATTTCTAAATATAGTTTCAAATTTGACTCACACTTGTCATGTGGTGTGGAAAATTGATTTTTTATATTTTCTTAGCATATCGCAATGGGTGACTAGGGTCGTCACCCTAGTGGAGATTCAAACTTTATTCACTTAAAAATTATAATTCACCTATGATCTATTTTTTTTTAAATTTTATGACATTATTTAAATAATAATTATCTTTTACTATAGTTAAGAATTAATATTTAAATTATTGTAACATGATACTGACAATCGAATGTGGATTATAAATAAATAATGTGTCCTAAAATTTTGTTTTATGGGTTACATCATTATTATTTTAACTTGATTCAATTTCAATTTTATAATTCTATAATAAAATATCACAAATGAATTAATATTATTTAATTTATTGATTTTGAAACCATGAATTATTAAGAAGACATGATCAAAACTCCTCTTATAATCATGGTTGATGACTCATATTAATTGAGAGTGTGACATCTCCAAGGACATGAAACCATCATATTCAATTTCAATCAATTAATGGATCAAATCTAACATATAAATACCCAATGGTCAATAAATGGATTGAAATGTATTGTATTATGAATCACTGAAAACATTAATTACATTATTTTCAATCTCCACCCCTATGCATGGAATCTTAGTGGACAAAAGAAACATTTTTAATTTAATCGCATAATTCATGGAGAACCACATAGCATCCATAGGAAAAGCCATATTTCATCCACTAATTAAATTTGGTGGGAGAAAATATTGAATGAAAAGAGTAGAATATAATAAAATTAAAATATACCGAAGAACCATGAGAGATAATGAGATTTAAAAACAGAAGAATTTGGGAGATGAATAAGCATAATACGATGATGATGATAAATCAGTTGATCACTTTCAAAAACCAAAAAAATCATTAATTAGAGGTTAAAATAAAATAATAAAACAATAATACATAAGTTAAAACAATAACATAATAAAAATAATGAAGAATAAAATAATCTTATTCTGTATCATGGACCGGGTGTGGGGCCTCCCAACCCATAAATCTCTTCGGTGGAGGAAAATCATCCTCTTTTAATATATGTGGAGTCCTAGTATATTTCAGTATTATTGTGGATATCATATATAATCATTATATGTTTTGAATTTATTGTATTTAAATTGAAATTAATTTCATGGTTATTTATCATCTGTTTGTATATTTATAGTGTATGAATATATTGTTAACATACAGGGAAAATATATTGAAGGAATTATTTGTTTTTACTGGTAGCACAATCACATGACCTCACCGAGTTCATCATAAAATTAATTCAATCTCCATAAAGAACTGCGGATTTCATAGTTTCTCAAGGGATCTCACATTGGTGTGGATGTAAATGATCATCTTTGAATGGAAGTCACTGAGGTTCTTCCAAGATTATAACGTGATCCAAGTTGTTAAGGGGGCCTCACCGAGTAAAATTATATCTTGTTAAGGAATTTAGTTTTTCCGTGGTTGTAGGTGGTGCATTGTGGTGACTAGTGGAATATATATTATGGAATTTGAATGATAAAAATTATTATAGGGAATGGTGTGTTTGGTTGGAGAGAAATGAAACAATTTTGGTATTTGTAGACACTTACTTCTACATATGTGTCCCGTATCTAAAATTAGATAGTGTGACACAATAGTTTATATTAAAATACATGAATGTGACTAAGCCAACTCTCGCTCCAGAGTTGGGATCCCATTTACTAACATAAACACTTTTCATCTCGAGGAAATTACATACTCGTCATGTACCCGTATCAAACAAATCTATCCTTATAGGATCCATCCCGACGGCTCACACCCACTGGTATATATGGGTTCTCTCGTAACAGCCGTGGACATCTATCAAATTATAGGCCATCTAAGTGGAATACTATACATTTTTAAGGGAAATCCTTTATACTAATGACTTTTTTAAATGAAATATTAATAAAAAATAATTATCATATTTCCAAATAATAGTATTTAATAAAAAATGATTAAAAATAAATATTTAAATTGATTTTAATTCTTTAATTTTAAATCCATAATTTTTAATAAAAAATTAATTATAAGAGAATATGGTGTAGAGACCTATCAACCCCATTATAAGATAATCAAATATTTTATTGAAAATATTTGGTCATATTTGAGTAATGTTTTACTAAAAATTTAATCACATCACATTGTAATGCGGTAGATCTCTATACACATGAAAGATATTGTCATATTATATATTTAATGAAATGTATGAAGGAAATTGTGATATTATAAAATAATGTGAATATGTATATTTAAATAATATATATATATATATATTATAAATACTTCATTATATAAATCCATGACAACTGTTAATAGAGAAATGATAACATTGTTCGACAAGTCGGTAACCAATAGTGTATAGGATTGATGATTTGTATTCAAATTTTATAGAAATGGGGAAGGAAAAATATTATAAATATGAGACAAAAAAATATCAACATATAATGGATACTAGTATTATTATATTTTATGTATTTTTAAAAATAATTTAGTAATATAAGATTGAAAATTAATGTACTTAGTGATGAAAATTACATTCCATTTGAGAATCCTACTTCAGATCTAATCTTATGAAAAATAGAGATGGCATTTTGTGAATACTATAAGATATATAATGTGGATAGATAATATAGGGATGGATTTTTTTATGATTAAAGCCTCATTTCACATGACGTATCATGATACAAATCATTACCCAATGCATTGGAGTTCTATCAAGGCACACCCTTCTTAAATGTTTCATTTCATGCGTAAGTTTGCAACATGGATCAAACAACATTGAATCATTAAAGATAATCATTTATTCCATGATAAAGGAATGTGGAATTCATAAATGAAACTCTAAAATCAATAAGTGAATGTGTATAAAGGTGAATACGCTTGATAAAGAAATGGGAATGGTATTCACGATACAGTGACTTTTCCTTGGAATGTCACGGTGCAATTTCGGTAGCATAACGACATGACATAATTATTCATAAAAATTATTTATGAGAGGTAAATTTGTGTCTAATCATATGAACATTAAATTTAAATTAATGGTGTAATATAGATACATGTCCCAACATATGAAATGAAATTTAGATTCAAATTACAAAATAAAATCTTTAATGTAAATGAGAAGATATAAATTTCATGTGAAATTTTGGCATAGTAACCGGTGTACAAGGGAGGCATTAATGAGAGATAAAGGGGTCTCTAAACATTAAAATATAAAGAGGGAAGTATGGAGGAGGTTACAAATCATACCCCCACATTTGTAATTGAAAAGAAAAAGGTCATAACAACATAATGAATTTTGGACAAAATTGAGAAAGAAAGAAATCTCTTACAGAATTTCAGAATAGTAACAGGTGTACGAGGGAAGCATAAATGAGAGATAAAGAGTTCTATAATCATTAAAACAAAAGGAGGGAATTTTGAGGGATGTGATAAATCATAACACAACATGTTTAATTGAAAAAATGGAATAACAACATAATGAAACATAGAAAAAATGAGAAAGGAATAAATACCTAAAATGGAAGTGTGATCCCAAAGGCTTGGGAGTGGCTTGAGATAGGATTCTTATGTGATTTGGGAGCTTTGTAGGATTCAAGAGAGAGATTTTTAGAGGTTGTTTGAGTTCCAAATTCATTTACTAAATAGGAAGTGGGAGCATTGGTGGGTTTATATAGGGAAGATAAGTGAATTCATTATTATTTAGTTTTTGGCCACCACATATTAAACTAATCAAAACCAAAAACCAACCCATGGTTTTTTCCCATGGTTTTTACAAAGGGGATTTGAAAACATTATTTTATAAGTCTAATGTCCTGAATTCTTAAAATATTATTCTTGCTTATGTGGAGTTGAGTCACACTCTCATGGGAATCATTTTAAAATGATACGATGTTTATTAAATTTTGCAGGGTCCACTAAGGGTTTGTAAAATAAATAAATAAACCTAAATTTACATTATTTTAATGTTAAAAAATGTATTGGCTGAACAAGATGTCAATAGTATATTATTACATCACTATTGGGTCATTATTATGTCATAAAAAACATTATATATTTAAACAGTATTTAATTTTTAGAAAAAAATTGATTATCTCAGAAGATTTTGATAAATTTACCATCAGATAATTTTGACATCCTAATTCAAAAAATAAGAATCATTTTATCTAATTAATTTTCTCATTATGTGAATTTTTACTTTTAAAATAAAAACTAATATTTATCGAAAATGCAAGGGATTTGACAAAAAAAGGCTTTCAATCCTTAATAAAATTCACTATTATATTTATAAAAATTATACCATCATTTATATTTAATAAAATTTAATTTATTAATAATATATTATTAAAATATTTTTTAATTCAAAATTCCATTAATGCATCAATATAGATTTCTTAATTGAGTGTTAACTAAAAAATAATTTTTTTCCCTTTAAAAAATATTTACAATGTAACAATAATAAAATGAATTTATATCCCTTACTATATACAAAAATAATGTACATAATCATATTGTTAAGTTATTGTTACATAACCCCCTATAACACCCGTATAAGACAGAAGGGTGAGGTCTGCGATGATGGCAAACTCTTGGGGTGGCTCAGATAACATCGCTCGTGTGGTATATTCTATAAACTTATTATTCTCCCATAGGTTTCTCTATTAAATATTAACATGTTGAATCTGAGATTAGGCATGGCCAAAATAGAATCCTAATGACACCACCTCCTTTACGATCTCTGAAAAATGGGATTTATATTGGGAAATTCTACTGGGTGAGGCCATCACTTCCTTTATCTAAGTATAATGGATAAGTTAAAGAACTATATTTATACTTATCTTGTGATCACTATTTAATAGCTATATTTTCAATGGTCATAATTCATAATGGTATTTTAAAATACAAAAACCTAAAACCACGGATGTTAAGATGTTATATAACCATCATACATTATAATACATTTAATTAGATCAACATGATTTTTCATTAATGATTTTTGTTGTTGTTACAATCTTCCCCCCATAAGAAATATCTCTCTCAAAATTTCCTTTTCCCACACTAAACCTTAGCGGGTAGATCTGCTTCATCACATCTCCAATTCCCACATTGCTTCATCAGACTTGTAATTTCACCAATACTCCTTGACGGGGATGATTTCCTTATTTCATATAAATTTTTCTCTAAGATATACGATCTTCACCGCCTTCTCTTCCTAGGATAAGTCATTCTCCAATGGTAACCCCTCTTGATGGAGTAAATGTGATGGTTCAGTTATGTACATCTGCAAGAGTGATACATGGAATACATCATTTACTTGATATAGGTTCGTTGAGAGTGATAGTCGGTAGGCCACTACTCCAACATGATCAAGGATCTAAAAAGGGATGATGTACCTTGGGCTATGATTTACCTTCTTCCCAAGTATCATAACTATCTTCCAAGGTGATATGCAGATGAATACCATGTCCCCGACATCAAACTCTAGGTCTCGTCAATGATTACCAGCATATATCTTTTTTCAACTCTAAGAAGATTTAATGTTCTGCTAAATGGTCTTATCCTTTTCCACCATTTCCTCCACCATTTCCAGATCTTGGTGATTTATCTCCACAACAACATCCCAGCATGTCGGTGTTAAGTACCACTTCCCATAGAAGGCTTCACATGGATCCATTTGGATTCTTGAGTGGAAACTGTTGTTGTAAGAGAACTTGACTAGAGGAAGATATTGATCTCATTCTCCTTTTATGTCCATTTAGCATGCTCTTAACATGTCCTCATGTTTTTGGACAGTCTTCTCAGATTAGCGATCAGTTTGAGGATGATAAGCCATATTGAATTTCATCTCAGTATCCAGAGCATGTTGAAGATTCTTCCAAAACATATAGGTGAATCTTGTATCTCGATCAGATAAAATTAAAAGTGGTACTCCATGGAGCCTTACCACTTCTCTGATATATATTTGTGACAGTTGATCCAATGATAAATCATCTTGAATTTTAATGTACAGTGCAGTATTTTAAGATGATCCAAAACAACCCAAATAGCATTGCTTCCTTTAGATGTCTTCAAATGTCTGGTGACAATGTTGATGGTGATGTTCTCCCATTTCCATGCTAGTATGGGTAATGGTTGCATCATCCCCTTAGACTTTTTCTTCTCAGCCTTCACTTTCTGAAAAATAGGGCACTTTAATGTATACTCATCAATCTCCTTCTTCATGTTATCCCACCTATAATTCTCTTGGAGATCTCAATACATTTTTTTGTTTCCTAGGTGAATGGATATATTTAAACTATATGCATCATCCAAAAGTTCTTTCTTAAACAATGTATTTTACGGAACACATAGGATTGGCCCAAATATCAAAATTCCTTCTTCATTGACATTGAACTCCGAGGATTACCCATTTTTTATTGTTTCCACCTTCTTCTGAATTCCGACATCATTTTTTGGAATCCTTTAACCATTCTATAAGAGGTGGTTTAGAAATAATTCATTAAATGACTGGTTATTTTCACTTCTTTATGATTAACAAGTTCATCTTCATAAAATATATGAACATTGGATCCTTTTAAATTCTTATCAACGTTATAATTGTTGGGTCCTTTCTACTTAGAGAATCTTCCACCTAGATTTATTTCTCATTGGGTTAATGGATTAAGCAGAAATAGTCTTTGACCAGAGCTAAGGATCTTCATTGGTGCATGATCAAATCTTGATGTGAGAATATATACTTGAGGCTTTTGTGATACATGTATATTTCACACTTCTCCGCAAATAGATAATTCCACCAAATTGTTAATGAAAAGATCATAGATTCCAACTCAAGATAAAGTGTTGGATAGTTTTTCACATGAACATTCAATTTCCTTGAAGAATATTCCATGACTTTTTCATTTAACATCAACACACAACCCAGACCCTTCTTTGAATCATCACTAAATAAAACCAATAGTTCTCCACATGTGGGTAGTGTGAGCATGGGCACATTGATAATCCTCATTTTCAACTCCTTGAAGATATCATTACATTCATCACTCCAAAAAAACATGAATCACTTCTCAGTTATCTTAGTAATATGATTTTACAATTGTGAGAAATTTCTCACAAATCGATAATAATATCTTGCTAACCCCAGGAAGCTATGGATATCTATCACTAATGTTGGGCTCAGTCATCACTCCATTACAGCTGCCTTGGAGGTATCCCCATTACATGTGATGATAAGACACAAGAATGAGACCTCCATCATCTATAACTCACACTTTTTGTGCTTTTCATAGATCATTTCTTTTCGCAGGGTCTCTGGTACAGTTTGTAGATGCTCCTCATGATCCTCCTTGGTTTTGGAGTATATTATAATATCACTTATAAAGACTATATCAAATTTTTCAAGGTAATATCTTAAGACTATATTCATCATGTGCATGAATATTGTTAGTGCATTAGTGAGTCCAAAAGGCATTACTAGGAATTTATAGTACATGTATCTTGTAAAAAAAGTGGTCTTGAGAATATCCTAGTTCTTCACTCTTACATGGAAATATCATGACCCCAAATCCACCTTGTAGAATTATTTTTCCCCATGTAGTAGATCAAACTAGTCATCAATTCAAGGTATATGATAATTGTTCTTTATCATGATTTTGTTGAGCTCATGATAATCAATATCAAGGAACATTGACCCAACCTTCTTCTTGACAAAGAGGACTGGTGCACCCCACGGTGAAGCACTTGGGTGTATAAACCCTTTATAAAAATTCTCTTACAGTTGTTTCTTCAAATTCTCAAGATCCGCAACATCTATTTTATAACGAGTCTTGGATATTGGAAACACCTGAGGTATAATATCAATTGATAATTCAACATCTTTTTTAGGACGAAGGCTGTGAAATTCCTCGGGAAACACTTCAGTGAATTCCCTCACAATAGTCGTGTCTTCATGGATGGTTGCTTCCTTGGACTCAATAATCTGAGAGAGATATGGATGCTCATAAGGAAGAAATATACATGCTTCATATGATGGTGTAATGAAGATTCATCCTCCTCCTTGCACTTGTACAAAATCAGGGGTTTATTCTCCATATGGAGATTGATTTATCTTTCATGAAAATTTATGTTGGCTCTATATAAGGAAAGATAATCCATGCTTTGATTTACATAAAATTCCACCAGAGGGAGTATGAAAAGGTTTTTAAAAAGTTATTTACACAAATTATGACTGTGGTGGCGTTATATTCATGGGATGCAATGATTTCTCCATTTTATGTACTCACTGATAGCTTTACTTCCATGATATGTGGGGGTGTTTTAATTATTCTACTAAACAGCCAGGATTCAAAATAATTTGTAGAAATATGGGAAATAACCATTCCTTTTACTTTTTGATTCCATTTATACTCTATGCAATTTATACACGGAATGAGTGTTTTTACACTATTAAAAACACAAAGGGGAATCCAAATACAAAAACAGATGACTTATAAATTAATTTTATTTCCATAACTTATGAATTTATAGGCTTTGATCTATGTTATCCATGATCTACTTCCCAACATATATTAATTGGGGAATTTTTTTATTCCCTTAAAATGGTTCATACTAAGATTATGAATTTACCAAAGCATATCCCCAGGGAGTGCCGTAACCAAGAGTGAAGCATGACCCATGGTCGTATACCAGGATACCCGAGGTAAAGCTTGAAACTTCTTGTCAAAGTTTTCACTCCTTGGTACATATGTTCCAGATCCGCATCAACTTGCTTGTATCTATTCATGGATGTACTTTCTATATAAAACACTTACTCAATACCCACCAAAATAGATGGTTGTTATTAATATACATAGTCTTATCCTTATGTGTTTCACTAGGGTTTTGTAATCCTAATCACTAAAATAACTGAACATATCCTCTCATTCCAAGTATGACACCTTCTTTTTTATTACACACTTAAACATGATTTATTACATAAAACCTTCACTTGATAAAACATAGAAGATCAATATTTACAGTGTAATTGGGTCATAGGAACATTATATACTGACTTAAAATGTGAAACACAATATCTTTATTGAAAACTTCTTTTAGATGACCATTACATTCTCTCATACTTGACATTTCATGGGATAACCCATGGACATGCATAAGAAAAGGGTGAGCTATATATCCCATTAAGGGAATAAAAAAGGCATAATATTAAAAATACAATACATTTTAGGTAGTAGAAAAATCAATGGATCATAAAATCAACATGAACGTCAAGGCTTGATATAACTTGATTATCATAACATGGAAATGTGGCAACAATACTTAACATGGTATTAGAATGGACCATTTGATAATTGGACATGGATAATTAGTAAACCATTTTGGAACTAGAATTATCATGAGTAAACAAAACTTTCACTAGATATAACATGATAATAGTCATTACCTAATGCATTGGAGCCCTATCAGGGCACTCTATTCTTAAACATTTCATTTCATGCGTATGTCTTCCGCATGGATCAAAAAACATGTAATCATTAATGATCATAATTTATTTCAAAATAAAGGAATGAATAATTCGTACATGAAACAATAAAATCAATAAGTAAACATTCATAAAGTTAAATACCCCTGATAAATAAATGGTCATTGTATTCATGACACGATGACCTTGGCTTGTAAAGTTGTGGTGCAATTTCGGCAGCATAATGACGTGACATAGGAATTCATAAAAAGTCTTGATGATAGAGAAAGGGGTGAATCATAATATTTACATGATATTTATATTTATTTGGTCGTATAGATACCTGTACCAACAAATTAAATGGAATTTAGATTCATATTACAAAATAATTGATTGAATGTAAATGAGAAGAGATAAATTTCTTACCAAATTTAGCATAGTGACTGGTGTACATGGAAGTCATTAATGAGAGAGAAAGGGGTATCTCATAATTTAAAAATAAAGAAGGATGTATGGGGGAGGTTCAAATTCATATCAAAACAATTTTAATTTAAAATAATAGGGCATAACAACATAATGAAATTTGGACAAAAAGAGAAATGAAGAAATCCCTTATGAAATTTCGGCAATGTAACGGGTGTACATGGGAGGCATTAATAATAGAGAAATAGGTCTATCATAATTCAAGAATAAGGATGGAAATATGGGAGAGGTGTTATATCATACCCCAAAATATTTAATTTAATCTAAATGGGAATAATATCATAACGAATATTGGAAAAATGAAAATGGATGAAATCCCTTACTTGGAAGTGTGATCCCAATGGCTTCGGAGAGTCTTTAAGGAAGCTTATTGGGTGCTTGGGTCACCTTGGGAGGATTATAGAGAGAGTATTTTAGAGTTTTATCAAGATCCAAAGGATTTTAGTGAAGAAGATGTTGGAGATTGGGTGCGTTTATATTGGAAAGGAGATGGAATTCGTAATTATTGAGGTTTTGGCCACCACACATTAAAATAATGAAAACCACAAACCAAACCATGGTTTTTTCAAATTTTGATTGCCAAAGGGGAGTGGAAAACATTTTCTTATAAGTTAAATTTACGAAATAATTAAAATATTCAGCTTGCTTATATGGAGGTGAGTCAAACTCTCAAGGAAACCATTTTAAAAAGATAAAATGTTTTATAAGTCTTGGAGGGACCACTAAGGATCTATAAAATAAATAAAACAAACCTAAAATCATATTATTTTAATGGTAAAACATATATTGGCTGAAAATAATTTTTAATTTATTTTATTACATTACTATTGGGTCATTATGATGTCATAAAACATGTTATATATTTAAGTAGTATTTAATTTTTAGCAAAAAATTCAAATGTATCAAAAAATTATGAAAAATTAACCATTGGATAATTTATACATCTTGAGTAAAAAATAATATTCATTTTAACGAAATATTTTATTAAAATTTTGAATTCTACTTTTATAATAAAATCTGACATTTATGGAAAATTCATGGGTTCTGACAAAAATGATTTTCAATCCTCAATAAAATTCACAATTGTATTCATAAAAATTTTAAATTCATTTATATTTAATGAAAATTAATTTAGTAATAATATTTTATTAAAATATTATTCAATTCAAAAATTCATTAATTCATCAAAATTGATTTCTAAATTGATTATTAACTAGATAATAATATTTTCACTTTAAAACATATTTACAAAGTAAAAAAGAATAAAATGAAACTATATTCTTGATTATATAAAAAATATTGCAGATAATCATAGTGCTACTATCTTGTTATAAAACCCCTTATAACACTCGTATAAGACCGAAGGATATGGTGCGTGATGGTTACAGAGACTTGGGGTGTCTTGGATTACATCGCTCAGGTGGTAAACTCTATCAACATCCACTTCTCTTGTAAGCAGTTCTGTTTGAGCTTAAAGGGTTGATGCTCAGCTTGGGATTGGCCAAGAGCAAAGCCCAATGTCACCCCCTTCTTTCTGAGCTCTGAAAAATTGGATTTTTATGAAGAAATTCTACTGGTTGAGCCCATTTCTTCCTTTGTCTATGTAAATTGGATAAGAAAAAATCCCTATATTTATACTAATCAAGTCATCACTATTTAAAATCTATATTAACGACGGTCACAATTTATAATGGTATTTTAAAATCAAAAACATAAAACCAAGTAATTTCATATGTTATTTAACAATGTTACATAATATTAAATTTAGTTAGATGAAGGTGGAATTTGATTAATGAAATTTTGGGTCGTTGAGGACTACATCATTTAGAGGATAATAAATCAAAAAAAAATCTACTTATAACATTCATCACCATGTCCACATTGAATAAAAATAATTTTATATCCTTTTTCATTTTCCGCATTTTTAGAAAACATGATGAAAAAATTATAAGATTTAAATTTAAGAGATAAGAAGTAATACAAAGTGTATATTATAATTTCATCAATAATAATTCAATTATATGATTTACCTCAGACACATTCAATTTTAGAAGTTCTAAATATATTAAGAGGAGTTAATTCAATGTTTTCAATTGAATAAATCACTTTTTTTCTTAAAAAATATTTATTTTATAACTATATTACAATTCTTTAAAAAACTCATATTTGAAATATTTTTTGGATATATCTTGTAACAGATGATAATGGTTCAGTTTAATAAGTGACTGGGTGATTTAGTGATTATGGTATCTTTTCCAATGACATGGTTCGTTAACCTGTGAACTCAATCATTTGACTTTTTTCAAGTGATATATTTTAAATTTATCATATAAACATTGTGAAAAATTTCTTTTTTAAATAATGGAATTAATTTTCAGTTAAAATTATTTAAATTACCTTTTAAAAGATATTTTAATACAGATATCACAAAATTTACTAATAGTTAAGAAATTTTGTTTCAATCCATTAGTTAATAAATCATTTTTAATAAGAGTTGAATTAGAAAAATTGATGGTTCCTTCAATGAATATTTTATCCATATATTTTTTAAAAATATATATAACATGACTTCTTTCTACTTTATTGATTTTATTTAATTCAGAGAGGTCTCCACACATTTTTCATGACAAACCATCATACTAACAACAGAGTTCTAATTATTATTTTCTCTTGAGAAACCATTCCTATAACATCATATTACAAATGGTATTAGAACACAAATGAACATAAGTCTAATAATGTTATGCAATAATTAATTATTTTAATATATTTATTCAATATAATATTTTTTGTTGTAAATACATGATTAACAATTAATTGATTTTTTCATCCCATAGCGTGAATTCTTGTAACCACATTCATAAATTATTTTTTTTATTTTTTGAAAATAATTTTAAATATTATACTTCATGAAAACATTCAAAAAGTAGATTTTAATGGACTTATTTTTGTGCTTGAATGACATGATACACAAAACATAACCCATTATATTTAACTACATTGAAATCCTAAAATTTTATTTAGATTATCTTATCCATTATAAAATTTTGTGAGATATTTTTTGAGGCAATTGATAGTTGATAAATATTTAAAAATATCTAGTTGATATTTTAGGGATAACTATTTCTATATCATTAATATTTGATCCATTTGTTTTTGAAGTTATATTTCCCCTAGAATAAATTTATTTTATTTATTTTCAAGTTACATGTGTAATGATTAAAGCTCATGAAAATCCATTTTTAGTTATTCTAAAGTGTATTTTATTAGTCAATAATTAATGTGACATGATGAGTTATAAGAATAATAATAATGGGAATAATTAATAGTGGAAGGGTATAGGAAGAAATGGAATATGTTTATTATCCTCGATATAATTTCCATCAAGTTTCTTATGGTTCTCATTACATGATTTAATTGAATAGGTTGAGGATGTTGAGTTCATGGAGTAGTAAAATGTACTAAGGGTTTTAACATTGATATCCATCTTAATTTAATTCATTTTAAAAATATTATTTTGGTATATAGGGAATTTTTACTTTATGTTACCCTTTTTCAGCTATCATATCATGTCAATTTTGGTTCTACTTTTTGATTTTCCTTTCTAATTCCATTATAAATTTTAATTTTAGTAAATATTATTTTCATGATATTAGGGAGTGGAAACAAATAAACATGTTTAAATATACAATAATAACTATTGGTAGAATTTAAGGTGATTTTTTTCTCTATATATTTTTATTTATTTTCCCCTTTTTAGCTTTCCCCTTCATAATAATTTCATACATCATTAGTGACGAAAAGTTTTTTTCATCAATCATTTTATAAACATCCACTTATTCTTTTATATTCATAATCTGCATTCAAAAATACATGTTAGCACCCAATGTATATTTTTACTAAGGATTCAGTAGAAAATTCCTCATCGTGATACATTCAACCATTGATAATATTCGTAAATCACAATAACATCCTGGTAATGAATTCATTTGTATATATAGGAAATCCTTAATAAATTTACGTACACATGTATAATCTTGTATGTTTAAAATTTATTCCCTTCATGAGTGAACTATCAAAAATTTCAAATTCCATGGGTAGTTTTTCAAGTACAAACATTATTAGAATAATTTTTTTATGACCGTATAGTAGTTTATTCATGGGTTTTCTCTTAATATAAATTTATTTAATATTATTGACAATCAAATTGTATTATGATTATTTAGTAGGATTATAATTTGGCACAACCACTTTAGGGATAAGATAACTTATTCTTATTATTGAATCTAATATAGGATTTTTCAAATAAGAATAATCTCTCTCATAAAAACATAGAGAATGTGAAAAGGTTTTTGATGATAATACAAAACATTGAGCTTTTAAATCCACTATTATTATAAAACCATAATTTTTTAAATAATACGTATGAAGAATATTAAAAAAACTATTTTTTAATTAAAATGAAAAGAAATATATGATTCTATATATTTTTTGTAGGTGAATAAAATGAGTTGGGGTGCTTTCCCCTATAAAAATTAATGAACAACAAAAATATAAATTGAAAATTAATTGATTTAGAAACGATACATTGATAAATTCAATAAAGTGGAAAAATTTTATATTTGATATATATTATAAAATTTATTTTCATATAGATTATGTGAGTATACATAACAAATATTCTCATTTCAAATTTATCTAATTATGTGTACCAATATGAATGGTGAAGTGTGTAAAATAAAAGAGAGAGAATATATAATGTGATAAAGGGGTTCAATTTTTTTTATTGTGGGCCACTACATCTCCTCCCCAAAGGTTTAGAGGTTTATCTAACTCCCTACCCAAAGTATTTTGGTTCTAGTTCCTTACTTTATTACATTATCATGATTAAATAGAATCAAAACCCAAATAACTGATAATTTTAGTGGTTTTGGATTTTGAAATTACATATATGATAACCATATTACATTGGGGAATATAAAATAAAACAGAATACATAATATAGACCAATAAATTTCATCCATGAAACTCATTCAGATATTTCATATTCATATCTAGTGGAAAGGAAACAAAATAAGGGTGAGCTAATATACTATAAAAGGTTGAGTTTACATTTTAATTAATCATCAATAAAAACAAACAATATAGAATGTTAAATAAATTATCGCACATTCCATTAATCCAATTGGATAAGTTATTGTGGGTGTCTCAGTGTAAATAATTGAATAAATATATCTTTATATCGATAAAAAATTATAGAATACATCCATTGATAATATTAAATAAATTAACTCAGGGATAATTATAATAATAATAAAAATTATAAATAATGAAAACTTTTAATTACTAATACGATAATTCATAAGTACATGGTACCATTATCATCAATACCTTTTATAAGAATAGTTTAGCATATCATGTAGAAATCCATCTAATTTGGCCAACTGATTTGTCTCATAAAACAACTAATGCATCGATGGGATTACATTAATAATTACACAACCCATTTCATACATGTCCCAATCCTTCCATATATATATATATATCAAATAATCTATTTAATTAATTTGAAATGTGCCTTATAATCAAAAATCTATATTTAATAATTGATATGTATTTATCAAAATATCCCAAGTTAATCAAATATCTTTCATGGTTGACAACATAAGTAAAAATGGATTATATTTTAAGAAATAACAATATAAATCACACAAGAAAAATTATATTGGATATAAATCTTATTTATATTTAGAAAAATTATCATAATGAAGTTATGGTTTCACAATAATGTTAACAATCACAAAATTATGTAAGATTGAAAAGATAACATTTACCATTTGTTAATTTTCAATTTTAACCCCCTTGTATGAGATAATTCAAGGTGGAACTAAAAATACCATGATTTTTAGTGCATCATGATATTAAATGATAAAGGGCTAATATTCACAGCACATAACATAGGTAAGTGGTGAATATGACATTTATCTATCAGATATGAAAGTGATATAAAACCCCCTTACCTGGAATCTGACATGTCACATGTGTATTTATCTTTCTGAAAGAAAATTGTTAATTATTTACTTTATATAGAAAATTTTTCATTTTTATTATTAATTTTTTTTCACATATTTCAAATGTGTGTACCTCTACTTAAATAATTATGTTTACATTGGATGTTTTTACAAAATTGGATTCAGGTTTCAAAAACTACTTTGATAGGTCTACTATTTTCAAAGGAATCATTATATAAAAATATATATAATAATAATCATGATATTATTATCATATTTATAATTAATTTATACTTTGAAAACAAATTCTAAATTATGGTTATGAGAAATTAACCAACATTACAATCATGGAGAGGGTGGGTCATACATACACCTGAGTAACATTCCCATTTATCATTATTCACTATTGAAAAAAAGGTAAGTAACATTTTATCATTATAGAATGATAATTTTATCATAAATACCATTCTATTTAATCATATATACTTATATATATAATTCATGTGATGTAAAAGTAATCTCATTTCATCGATGAGGTGGTAGTCGACACGTCCCCGAATGATGTTATCACTTTTATTTAGTGTGTAAAAAAGGTAATCTATAAAATGATAAATTATATTTCCATAAATGTTTTTATTTCGGGAATATCATAAATATTTCTTTTAGGTCACATATTTTTAATTAAATCGATCCTTAATACATTTTGTGTAATTTGTGAACATATCACATCTCATAGAGGAGGTTGTAGTCCACACTTTGACAAACGATGTAATCATATTTATACAAAATGGAAAGCATGAAGGTATGTATTATAAAAAATTAAAGAAAATATAAGAAAACAAAATATTACACATATGAAATAAAAATTTGGTGTCAATCATAAATCACACCCATGATATGTGTTAAAGGATAACGAATGACATTGTTTTGTGAGGTGGTAGTCCACTGTACACACGAATGGTAAATTTGATACATATTACATGAAATTTTACGTAGGTGTATGTATAATAATTAATATAAAAAAATAATTATACTTTTTAAAATTATTTATTATATGATAATTTAGTAAGAATAATTTTATTGATTCAGGATGAAATAAATAAAAATTTGTTGGGGAAAAATGTAACTTATTTTCATATAACTCCATTCAGTTTCCCCAAAGGAATTATTTGGATTTATATCTTCTAAAATATAGACTTATAAGATGATGGGATGGAATATTGGTATTTATATTTTCGTATTATGTATGATCCAAAGGGTTTGATATGTGTGAATAATTTAAAGGGGTGGGTTCCTTTTTATAGTAAGGGGGTGTGTCATTCTTGTAGATATAAAATAATAAACACTCTTGAGAGGTCAACATTATGTAAGTTTCATATATTAATTAACATAAATATTTAAAATTTAATACATGCTTTTATTATGTCCATGAAATTGACTTTTACCTGTTTCTAGGTCATTTTGGATCTTATGTTTAAGGTTTAGTCCTTTGTTAAGCTATTTTTTATCTTAATAACTATATTCAATATAAATTACATTAACTTATATTTTTGGTCAAAAACAATGTTTAAATTCATATAAATTATAAGTTATTGAAATTTAAAATAGGGAATCTATTTTTCCAAATTACAATCACAAAACTGGTAGAATTTAATTTAAAATTTCACATGCATACAAGACCACAAAGTGGGTTTCTAAAGTTAAAATGTTTAAAAGTTTGAAAAGTTTATACATCCAATTTAAATATAAAATTGATTCTAAAACAATAAATTGGTTTTATTTAGGTATAATTTATCTAATTTTACTTTGAAAAAAATTTAAATATAATTTAACTATATAAACAAATTAGATCAAAAGGCATTTTTCAATTAATACTGATTATTCTTTAATATTCATTAAAAATTAAAGGTCACAAAAATTACAAAAACATAACCCTAAGATAGTATTATCATTAATATATAAAATAAATGTTTATTATTATATAGAAAATTTATAAATGTGTCCACATGTATATTTAAAATAGGAATGCCATTAAAAGGTGGAAAAACTACCTTTATAAAAATATAATCGTTATGCATAATATTGTGTTTGTTATTTTCATTCGTCTATTGAATTTATTTGATTAATGTAAAAAATATTATTTAATATATAATATTTAAATTTTATTAAAATAATACAATATTATTAATTAATTTAATTATTTAAGGTAAAATGCCTTCTACACGTAGAATTGGTTTTTTATAAAAAAATTATCCTTTTTTTAATTATTTCATATATTAATTTCTAATTAATTAGTAACCAATGAATTAAACCATATGTTTATAAAATATTTAATCTTATTCATATACACCAATTTAATGGTGATGGTAAATCATATTATATTAAATTATAATATTTTAATAATATATTATTGTTCTGCAAAACTCTATATCACGTGTAATGAAAGTCGTGAAGAATGACATTATTGCATGTAATGTAATATATCATTAGTTTTACATATTGAAAAATATAAACATATAGTTTCATGTAGTTTATTCATCACTATTTTTTACATATAAAGATATCTAGTAAATAAATTAAATTTATTCTAAAAAGAAAATATTATAAATACTGAAGGTGTTACATTATCCCCAACATAAATAAATTGTTTCATCATAATTCAAACTAGTTCCCAGTAATAAAGTGTTTAATATTATAAAATAAACTATTTTTGAAAAACCCAGATCATAAATAGCTTTAATAATGCATATTCTTAATAAGAATGAAAGGTGATTGTGAATATCGGTACAAAACTAGTATTTTGAATATAAGAACATTAGTTAATTCATGGATGTGGAAGAGTAATATACGTATAATGTTCCAAAGGAGAGTGATAGTTAACTTGGTCAATAGAAATTTTATAACCAAATTTATGAAAATGTTCATTGATATCTTTAAAAATGATGATAATAGGTCAAATTTTTTGTTTCAAAACCATTTTCCTAAGGGTTATGTAACGTCCGGATTCTAGAAGCCACCCTGAGGTGCTCTATACTAGGTTGGTCACATTGCCTCAAGGGAATTTCCTCAAACACCAATGGCTGCTGACTAGAAGCGAGGACCTTGGGTGTGATACTGGGGAAACTATGCCTTCAAAGGTAGTGCAACACAGCGGAAGTAAAAAAGTTATTCAATAGCAGAAGAAGAAATAATCGATAAAAAAAAGAAATAGTGAAAGACTAGAAATAATAAATTGTATCACATATATATATATAATAATGATGCATGATTCATATGTCTAATAAATTATCCAAACAAATCACAATGTTGGAATGCAACAATACTAAACCAAAGTAAAAAAAGAAAGACAGATGACAGCTCCTCAGCCTCATAAGCCTTAGCTTGGTCCCATACACTCCAGCTCCACATCACTTAATTACCTGATGTAGCAGGGCTCTTTCACTTATCTATACCTACAACAATATAATATGTTTGGGCCCAAAATCATGGCCCAAATAGGGTGTGAGACTAAATCCCAGTAGGTAACCACTATAAGATCTATTCCTAACAGTCATTGAATATATAGCAGGTAATAAACAAAAGAAGGTAGTAAACCAGGAAGTACACAGCAGTAACCAATCCTACAGTTTCAAAGCATTCATTTCCATATAACATGTAAACTACTAATCTATCAGGAAAAGTCAAATAGGTAACCCTCTTGGAAGAACTCGTAGCCTATCCCCTCTGGTCCTACCTAGCAACATAAGCAACCCGCGGGGATGTACACACAGTCTGCCCATCTATTTCAAATTACAATGATATATCAAAGACCCTCTGAGGAAGCTCTCTCAGTCAATTACCCTTACATCCTAAAGAATTAAAGACTCTCTAAGGATTATCACATCATTAATTCCCCATATAGTCATAAATGATAAAGACTCTCTAAAGAAGCTCAAACGGTCAATTCCACATATAGTCAAAAGTGTTCAACGACTCTCTGAGAAGCTCACATGTTAAATTCCCCTTATAGTCTACTACACTAGGTTCTCACGACCCTGTGTATGTCAAACACGCATAGAAATGAAAATACATCCAAAGTAATCCTCATGAACTACTTGGTTAAATAGTATACAACATATCAAGCATGTCAGATAAAATAATCACTCAATCCTATAGTACTGAGCATGGGAAAAAATCAAGGAATTCTAACTGGATAAATAGGAACAAATGGTTATAAACAGAACCTGCATGGGAAAATACTTCAAAACAATAACAATCAACCCTATTCGCATCAAATTATCCTTTACTCATGCATACCAGCATATTAGGCAATTAACATGGTTAAAACGGTAAACTCGCAATACCCCTTTCAAGGGTATTGAGAAAAATTTCACATAGGACTCAAATACATTCAACAAAAGGGAACAAACCCCCTACCTCGGTTTTGGGAGATCGCTATATGTGAACCTCAATAATTTAAATATCCAAGAACACCATATATCTACAAAAAACATCTCAAACGTTCAACGGAGTATAACGTGAGAAAGAGGAGAAATCAGGAAATGAAGCTCTAGAAAAATGAAGAGCTTACTGAGGTGATCCCAAACACAATTCACGATAGTCAAATCGCATATTGGATGCTCGCTCGGTGGGATAAGAGAAATATCGCGGTCGTACGGGTGATCTTGGATGAACTAGGTTGAGAAGAAGGCCTTTCTGGCTGTTAGACATGACACTGATACATTTAATGATAAAATAAAGTACACATCATGTAGTTTTGAAGTAAACAATGTGTACTTTTTGTTTCCATACTCCACATTAGAGGGTCTCTAGGTCACCCTCACACAGCTGTGTGTGAGGGAATTACATGCCCAGCACACGACTTCATGCTGCAACAGAGTGCATGGTCTGTACTCATAAAGTACACGGAATGTACTTCAAACATTTCTAGAAATTACTCTTTTTCCTAAAATGACCAGATAAGGAAACATACCTGAAAAGAAGATCTGGGTTCTTACAAACATCCCCCCCCCCAAAAAAATAAATTTATCACCGAATTTCCCTAGCACGGCGATGTAGAAGAAAAACCCTGAACAACTCAGGCCACAACGACCATACATCTACCTCCCCCTCCCATGTCTCATATTTTACTCGCCCATGTTATCATAGCACTGAAACCAGAAGAATAGAACGACAATAGAGAACCTACGTACATCGATCAAAAATCTGGATAGGATGATCCTCAAAAGATACACCCACATCCAACTCAACCACCTAGGGTTGGAAGACATGAGACGCGTCTGAAAAGTAACATTGAAGCTAAGAAATGTGGAAGACGTCGTGCATATCCCTGTTCCACTGAGGTAACTGCAATGGATAGGCAACCAGACCAACTCCCTTCAACATTTTAAATGGATTGATGTACCTCTTTGAAAGATTACCCTATCTATTAATCCTTATGTGCCCCAACCTCAGTGTGTCACGCAGGAAAACATGATCCCCAGCCTCTAACTCCAGAGGTAATCTCTGTTGATCAGCATAAGATTTCTATCGAGACTGTGTGGTATAAATAATCATCTAAATCAACTCTAACTGCTCTATGGTGTCATAAACAAGATGAGGTCCCAGCATAGCTGCCTCTCCTATGGCCATCCAACATAACGGTGATCGGATGGGCTTACCGCAAAAAGCCTCATAAGTTTCCATCCGAATAGTTTCTTGAAAACTATTATTGTAATCAAACTCCACAAATGGTATGTGATTCTCCTAAGGACCTTCAAAATCAAGAATTCATGCTCGTAGCATGTCCTCAACCACCTAAACCATATGATCGGACTGGCCATCAGTCTGGTGATGCTAATCTATAATAAAAAGTAACTATGTACCCAAAGCCTTCTGAATCCTCTGGCATACCCGATAAGTAAAACATGCATCTCTATATGAAACAATTTAGTGTGGAAGTCCATGTAAACGAACAATCTCTAGGATTTACAACCGTCCCAGCTCATCAACCCTAAAAGTATCCTTAATCTGAAAGAACTGAGAAACCTTCATGAGTCTGTCAATGACAACCCATACTGCATTATTCTCTTGAGGTGACCTCAGTAAACCTATCACAAAATCCATCAAGACATCATTCCACTTCTACTCGGGAATGGGTAAATTCTGAAAAATCAATGCTGGTTGTTTATGCTCTACCTTCACCTACGGATAGGTGGAAAATTTCATGACGAAAGTAGAAACATCTCTTTTCATACCAGGACACTATTACTGATGATGTAGATCACAATAAATCTTGGTGACACCAAGAAAAACTTCCCAAACTGAGGAATGAAAGTACTGCATCACCACCTCGTGTATGTCTGATGGAACTCATAAGTGCCCCTGGAAACGCAAGATCACATCCTCACCTATGGTCCATCCAAGAATAGGTTCCTCTCCTGACACAATTTCCCATTGGACTAGGCCTTCATAATCTAATAGTTTCCACATTCTCACTGGATCAAGAAGATTAGAGGTAACATATACAGAAGAAAGAAACGGTTTCCCCTGTCTGTTTTTCACCTCCAAATGAATCTCAGGGAATAGATTCATATGATTTCACTCACTAATAGCCTCCTTAACCACCTGTATCGGTGTCCTCCTGCTCAACACATCATCCACGACATTTACTTTCCCATGCGTATAGGCAAGCTCAATGTCAATGGACTGAAGGTACTCATCCCACCTTCGCTGTCTCAAATAGAAATGACGCTGAGTGAATATGTACTTGAGAATTTTTTGGTCAGTGAAAACCACAAAATTCTCTCCCGTAAGGTAATGTATCCAATAGAATAAAGTGTGAACAATAGCATCCAACTTGAGATCAGGTTTCGGGTAGTTCCTCTCATTTGGCGTCAACTGCCAAGACCCGTACATAATAACCCCTTCACCCTGCATAAGCATAACCCCCAAACTGATACCTGAAGCATCCCAATAGAAATTATTTTCCTTTCCCGGATCTATAAAACTCATACGGGTGCTAATGTCAACCTACCTTTCAACTCTTGAATGGAAGAATCGCAAGAATCTGACCACAAGAACTTTTCACCCATCTTAGTCAGGCTTGTCAGTGGTGCTTCTAAGTATGGAAAGTCTTGTATGAAACATATGTAGTAACCATCCAGACCTAGAAAACGTTGTATCGCAAAGAATTTTTTTGGGTTCTCCCAAGAAACTACATCTCTCACTATCTCTAGGTCAACAGATACTCTTGTATCTGAGATAACATGTCCGAAGAACTGAATATCGTCCATCCAAAAGTGGCATTTTGAGAGCTAATCATATAAATGATGCTCTCTCAATGTACTCAAGAATGATCTCAAGATTGGTAGCATGGTCGTGTCAAGTGTGAGAGTACACCAAGATATTTTCCACAATGGCTACAATGAAAGAATCCATGTACGGATGGAACACTTGGTTCGTTAGTGCCATGAAGATGGTAGGCACGTTTGTGAGACCAAACGACATAAAGACATACTTGTATAGACCATACCTACTTCAAAAGGTCCTAAGAGGTATATCTGATGGTCTAATAAGAAAATTATGGTAACCAAAACTCAATTCAGTCTTCGAGAACACTCGGGCACATCAAATTTGTTCAAAGAGATCATCAATCCTTGGCAAGGGATATCGGTTCATAATCATCAACTGGTTCAGCTTACGATAATCCACACAAATCTTGAAGGTACCATCTTCCTTCTTTGAAAACCGAATAGGTGAACCCCGTGGAGAAGTACTGGGTCAGATGAAACCATTTTCATTTAACTCCTACAACTGCTTCTTGAGATCTTGTAACTCTGGTGTAGCCATCCTATAAGGAGGAATGGACACCGGTGCGGCCCCCAGCACAAGATCAAAAGAAATTTACACCTCTCTCTCCATAGGAAAACCTAAAAATTAATCTAGAAAGACATCCCTGAATTGATCCACCACTAGAGGAATGTCTAATTGTGAAGTCCTCTGGTCATCCAGATAGAGACTAGAAATCTGGACTGTAAGTCCTCCTAACCCATTATTCTCGGGTCCAGCTCTGCTCTCCTGGACATCCCATTCTCCCTTGTGAAGAAAATATATGCCCTTGGGGAAGTTGAACTGACCCTACTACAATAGAAATCGACAACAGCCTAGAAAGGAACTATCCAGTTCATCCTAAGAATAACGTCATAGCTTGTCTTCTCTCGGGCAGAGAGGTCCCATTAGACGTGACACCCACCAACCTCTAGAGGTCACTCCTTACACTGACGCACACTTTCCATTCTAGTCTCCAACGAAGTCTCTAGAATTAATATATCAGAAAAAGAAAATATGTATAGCCCATGTCTCTCCACAACAGCAACATAAATAAATCTATTTGAAGCCCATGTATTGAAAAGAGTAGAAGCTAAAACTGAGGCGACTAAGATCGTACCTCAAACTGTAGAATGTCTGGGATCGTGATTATAAAGTCCCAGAAATTTCATGGAAATTTTTTTCCTAAATACCTTGGAATTTTATGAGTCTGTGGCTTCTGACAGCACATGATTCGGAGGCCCGGTCTGCCCGAAATCAATTTTCGAAGTTTGGCTCGGGTACGTTCAGTGAAAGAACTTGTGCGGTTTTCAATCTTTTGAACCGGTGCTCGGAATTGAACTCCAAGGGCACCGATGAACTCACAGCGCTGATAATTTCTTAAGGAGACCTTTACCATAGTTGCGTTTGACGGGATAAGTGGTTAATTTTAGGTTTGTTTTGAGGAATTAATAAAAATACGTGTTTATATTTTTATTTGTGGACGGTGGTTATTAACCTACAAAAGGGGAGTTAGAGGTGGGTCCCACACCCACCTAACCCCAATGGGAGTTTTTAGTGTGGTGGGGCCAACACGAGACCCAAACTCCTCACCTCCCCCATAACTCTCAATAAAACCCCCCTTTTAATGCACTCTTGTTAAATTTTGATAACTCACCTCATTTATGGGACCTCTCCACATTCTCCTCTCCCATAAATTCCTTAAAATACCTTAATTAATAATTGAATCTTCTAATTTAATTAATGTGGTTTTTAAATTTTAAATGGATGTGTTAATAAAAATATTACCCAAGTCTAATATTTTATTAAGGGAGGAGCCTTTTGATGGGAGGGGGATCCACTAGAGAACTTCCTCTCATTCCTCTAGTGTTACACCACCACCGAGTTCCATATTCTCCATCAAGACACCAATGAATGAGTAGGGATCCGTAGCGTGGTGCGGGTTCAATGAACTACATTGACTTTGATGTCTTTCCTACGTCAGATCCAACAAACGACGCTCGAGCTGGGATCCAAGGAACTTTATGGAAGCGACAAACGCCAACGACCGTCATCACCATCATATCTTACCTTGTGACGACGTCAATGATCCGATGTCTGCCCTTTCACGACACCATAATCCACGCTGCTCGGCTACTGCAGATCTTACTCGAGGTAGGGTTTGTTTTGGTATAAATCTAATTATGTAAATTATACCCTCTAAAATGGGAATTCTTATTTGTTGAACAATGGTATGAGCCTCAAACGTGGAGGGCACGGGCTAACAAACAAGCACGGAACCTCTGATGGTTGTTCGTTGTGCGCGGATTGACGGGCGAAGACAAAAGGGGCCACAATAGTGATTCGAAGCCTATGTAGTGAAGTTTAGGCCCCAAGGTGACCTTAGGCGCAGACGGTGGGAGAAACGGACCACCAGAGCGCGTCCGGTGGTCCGCGGAAAGCCGTAGAGGCGCGCCACCAGAGATGACCGTCGCGGCGGAGCCGCAGCGGCAGAAATTGAACTGGAACGGCTTTGTTATTCTGGAGTCGAGGGGTGTGGCAATAAGTCATGCCAATTCTAATCAACAGGGGGTTAAGCCCCCCCCCCCCCCCCCGCAGCACGAATTACGCTCGGACAAGTCGGCTGAGCCAGCTTCCCCAGCTAGGCTGGGGTGGGCCACATGGGCCAGTCCACGCTTGTCGGGCCGGACCGCGCCCTCCCAGGTCGGGACGACCTAGGGGGTGTTGGGCCTGGTCGGATAGGTCCCATGCCCCCTATTTTTGGAACACCTTCAGTTAAATTCCCATTACATGAGTTATGGACCTCCAATCGATTCACCGTCAGTTGTGTTGAATTTCATGAATTGAGACGGTCTTTTAGGTATATTACACTCAAGGTTTCGACAATGTATGGGTACGTCTGGGATGGTTCGTACCCGAAACCAACCGCACCCTCGGAGCGGAAACGCTTATAACTTGAGCTCTAGACGTCCGATTGATGTTCTGTAGACTTTGTTGGATTCCTCTTGATGAGAAGTTTATTTTGGAATACTTCACCTGAGGTTTGGATGCAGTTGGAGTATGGCCATGTTGGATTGTATTCGAAATCCAACCGGTCCCCTGGAACGGAAAAGCTAATAACTCTCAGACTGGATGTCCGTTTGATGAACCATCAGCGGTGTTGGTAATCAGGTTGAGATGAAGTTCCATTGATTATACCCCATGATTGTTCAAGGTACAGTTGAGAAACGGCTGGGTTGGTTTGTACATGAAACCAACCGGGCCCCCAGGACTAAAAGGCTAATAACTCACAGACCCAGTGTCTGATTGACGCGTCTTCTGTTGCATTGAGACCCCTATGATGAGGAGGTCCTTTGAGATACTTCCACCTGAGTTTACATGACACTTGGAAGTATTGAACCACATCTCGTGGAGCATACCCTCTTGGAGATGAGCGTACGGATTTTGGAGACCTTGTAGGTGGCTGAGACATGATGACTGCTTGTCCGATTCGAGTCAGAGTGACTTGAATAGCCCAGTGGGGAGCACTTCTGTGTTTGGTTGGCAGACCCACGACGGGGAGAACTACTGTGTTTGGGTGGCAGACCCGCGGTACTCGACATAAGGAGTACCTCTATAGGCTATGAGGGGGAGCACTACTTTGTGAGGTGGCAGACCCATGGTGGGGAGCACTACGGTGTTTGGGTGGTATACCCACGGTGCTCTACAGGAGGAGTACCTCAGCAGTCTAAGGTTAGTGAGCAGCACCTCGGAGTTGTGATAGGATCACTGTACTCATCAGAGAATTATCTCTTTAGTAGTTTTTGTTTCTATATCATTAATGAAAATCCAGGTTTGAGCTGAGTCATTGACCTTTTGTGTTTACCTCGTGATTGAGATCAGTCACTTGATAACTTTGGTATATGTATTGGCATATACCTATGTAGATGTTATCCATTGATTTCATAACTTTTGTGTTTCCTCATGATTGAGATGGGTTACTTAATAACTTAGGTATAAGTAAGGGCTTATAACTATGTAAGGGTTATCTATTGAGATCCTTCTTTGTGGTTATCCTTGTTGGATTTAGTGAGATCTTGAGGGTCTCGGGGTCCCTACTAAGTATCGTTATACTCACCCCTGCACGGGCTATGTCTGTACCTTATTGTGTTGGATGTAGACAATGGACAGAACCTACAGAGACTGAGTGTACGAGGACTGGATAGTACCCGGAGGTGGACCTCATGACGATTCAGTACCCAGAGGTGGACCTCACGATGAGTCATTAACCAGAGGTGGACTTCACGACGAGAATGTACTTGGAGGAGGTTGGAAAGCGAGAGAGTTGAGGAGGATATCTGTACCTACCATTCATGTAGGATCTGTGGTGGACGACCCAGGAGTAGATTCTATCTTCCATTTTTTGTCTTTTCTGTTGTACTTTCGTTCAGTTGTAGCTGTAATTTTTAGTTGGGTTTGTATTCTGGTCCTTTTACTTTTCAGCACATTCTTTTATAAATATTGTATTACTTCCTCTTGTACTCTGGTTGGGGTAGTCACGGCATGAGCCTCGAGGACGGGTCGTGATAGTGCTACTGATGGGTCTGATCCAGCACAAAAGTCTAACCTACACTGTGACCATGTGAGACTACCTGACCACATTGATCTGATCCACCCTACTATCATTGAATGCCTGACGACTGACTACCATGGACACGACCTCCACCTCTACCTGAACGGCCAGAAGAACTCCAGTTCCCTTGATGATGAGTAACAGGTGGGTCTACTCTTGAATGTGGACTCATCAGAGAACCCCTGTCACTAGTTTCTTGTGAGAAGTTCTAATAGAAATGCTGAAGATGACCCAACTTGCTGCAAAATCGTCACTCCACTGGGTCCCTCGGGCAATGTGGCCTCATATGCCCACTCTTTCCACACTAGTCGAGGACCACCTGGATACCAGAAGATGAACCCCTCCTAATCTTATCTCCTCGTGAAGTCTCCCTAATATGCTTCCTTCTATCAGCTGGTGGAGCACTAACTATGGGTGGCGAACCTCCCTAGCTCAAAGCTCCAGAATCCCTCAGATTGTGCTCGGTGATCAGTGCCTGATTGACTATAAAGTATATAGAAGTCAACCGGATGAAGTTCACCTAGGATTAGATATCCTACCTGAGACCATCCTCAAACTTCCATACAATGAATAACTCATCTCCCCCTAAAAAGGGATTAAAGCACTTAATATCGATGATGTAAGAAGTATACTCCATAATAGAAAGAGTTAACAACTCTAGACTCATGAACTCTCTGTCTCGATCAGCCCTCAAGGTCTCTGGATGGAAGTAATCGTAGAAAGTATGCTAAAACTCATCTCAATACAAATTCTTCTAGCGTCCCGACTCTGAGATCACATCCCACCACCTCTTGATGGAGTCTCAAAGCATGTAGTTAGAGAGTATGACCCTCCTATTTGGAGGGGAATCTTGATGTTCAAAGAACGCCAATGTGGATCCTAGATAGGACTCTACAACATGGGGTCCTCCATCCCTTCAGAAAGTGGGAGGATGATGCTACTAAAAGATCCACATCAATTCTACCATCGACAGGGTATGAGATATTCCTCATTGGATGGTCTACATCATCCTCAAAAAGCCCTCCCTAAATTGTGCATTAGAACATGTGTCACGTATAAATGCGGGTGCCAACACTGGCACAACTGGAGGATCTGTTGGAATTCCCTTATCATCTATATCTGGTGTCTGATCACTGCCCTGTAACTGGCGTACAACCGGAGGATGTCTCAGTGGCATGACTCTGCAAGTTCAAGCGCACAACTTAGATCAAGATTAACAGGGATTGAAACCTAGAAGGGTAAGAAGGGAACAAGAGAAAGAAGGAATTTAATTTTCTAAAACATGATTGCATGGTGTTTATAAATTCTGCATGATGTGTTCCCTTAAGACTTACACATGGGTGTGTACTCCTTTGACAACTAGTTGTGTAACACCCCATACATGGCGTGTTGTCCTAACAAGCAACATTTACTTGGATTCTCATCCCCTAACCAAGTCCATCTACACGACTAACCCACACCATTCTCCTAGAAGAAGACTGCACGGCATGTTCTCACCAGACACGGATTATACTGGATGAGTTTCATTGACCCGTGTAGTTATTGACATGGTCGGATACACGGCTCACACATAACAGCATGTTCTAGATGGGAAAGATGTGTATTAGAAGATACTCAACTGACCTATGTTGTTAGTGACATGGCTAGTTTACACGGTTATCAAAACGACATGTACATCCAGTACACAGCGTGTCCTACCAAAGATTTCTAAACCACGTGTCTTTGTCCACACAATCGGAGACATGGTTAGAGGCTATATAGAATCTACATGTGGTACACAACATGTACTTATGAAAAATAGTTTCTTCCTAAATATAAGAACGCATGGTGTGTATTCCAAACTACACGGTTTTTATTTTGGGGTTTTCTGGATAGTAAGCCTCAAAAACTACTCCGGAGCCCAGAAAAACACTTAAACGATATTTTAAGTGCGAAATTGAAATTCATGAGGGCCCATACTCCCCTCAATCAATGCTTGGTATCTTATAAATTTTATATATAAGAAAAAAGGAAATGATCCACCAAATTCTGGTCCATGAGGTCCCATAAAACCTCAGGAACCAAAGTTTGGCATTCATTCTAAGAAATACTTATGCAAAGAAATACCCTATCAAAAGAAGGTATTTTATCAAAGCCTATACCAAAACAACATGCATATTCAAAACAACACCTATCACAACAACATGCAATCACTAATTCATCCGAAATAGAATGGCAATAATGCATGACATGTGATTTATTGCAAGTGTATATATGATGCATGAGATGGCATACCCTCATCTCATCAAGTTTCAACAGAAATATAACCTCAATAATATCAATGGTAACGAAACTAACCAAGTGAATCACTCAAGGTGAAATCAAATCAACTGTTAAAAAATTGAAAACTAGAAAAGTTGCATTAAACGGGGTAGATTTTCTTTTCGTTGTACACGGGTTAGCTACTCTCGGGCATAGCATATAAGGCCCCAGCCTTAAACCTTACTTAATCTTGAGTTATTACAAGATTACACGTTGAGGATCTTTTCGGGTTTAGAGTTTTAGAGAATTAGATCATAAGACTTGCATTACATTCCACATATAAACAAAGTGGTTACATAAAGATAGTATTCTTCATTCCCATCAATGGAAACACATTTAAAATAAAACATGGATTATTTCTTGACACATCCTTGACTCTATCATCTTATCATGTACCTTTCCCTTGACCTGTGAAAAACATTTCAAAAACTTGGGATGAGCATAAAAACTCAGTATGGGTTATTAAAAAAACATGGAAAGGAAACATGAATTCATATATACATAAGAATGAAATCATACTTTACCCATAAAACATAGGCACTTTAACATACCTCATAAAATCATGAATAAATCATAGAAATCATAAGACATAAAGGTAACTTGAGGCATTCATAACATTCTTACATAGGGAGTAACCCTCTTGGTTACGTTTGGAATACCCATCACAGTATATTCCCTAGAATCTCTTCGGAGAAACCATAACGTTTCACTCCTTCGCGTTACCCAATGCATTGGAGAGCTATAACGGGCTCACCCGCCCTTAGTTTATCACGGAACCACCCGTCTTCATAATAATGCCCAAGAACCATAACATAATCATATCACATAAAACATGCATAAAGGAAACATAACATTTCCACATTTCAATCACGAGATATCAATACAACACATTGATATAATAAAAACATTATGAAAAACCATTTTCAATACCAAAATAAAAGAAAAGTAAAACATGGTATTTATTTTATTCTTTTAAAAAGAAGGTGTGTCTTGTAGAGGAAGCCGAAACTCAAATAACGGTCACGACGGCGGAGAAGTCGTTGTCGCCGCATACGTACGACAAAAACATTCCCTTTTGTCGTTTAGTAAACGCTTCGTATAAAAAAGATTCCTTTTGAATAAACGTAAATGTCAAAGGGGTTTATACACCGTATAAAAGAAAGTTGTGTATAAAATAAAATATGCCTCAACGAAAGGAGATTGAGACGAAGTCCCATACAAAGATAATTTTTAAAATAAAATAGATACATTATGTGTATTCACTATAAGTACACATAAATAAAGTAAAAATACAAGATACGACATAATAATATAATGACATAATTTGAAAGTACGAGATTAACCCAAAGAATGGAAATTGGGTTAAGAAGTTCCCATACCTCGTATCTGACTTGACCCGACCGTTCGTTAAACTCCTGAATAATAAACTTTAGTTAATCTCTACTTGCTTAAGAACCTTTTTCAAGTTCATTATTCCTTTTATACCATGTTATTAACATCATGTAATTATTTAAGTTAATAATGTTTATTTTGTCAGTATTTGGTTCTTAAGTCAAAAATAGACTTCTTACACTTACATGTTGTTAATTTGGTCAAAGGTTCATTATACCAGAATGGTATTCATGATGTAGATATCATATATGTCATATATATCCAGTACATACATGTATTTAAAATATTACATAATCATTTAGAGGTAAGAAATGAAATGCACCGTTCATGGAGACGGTAAGCCGTACGTACGCATGAACGCTACTTTCATTTCTTTGTCATATTAATGGAATTAAAACTAAATGAGACTTATGTATATTTTAATTCCAGAATTATATTCATCATTTAGATATATCATTAATTATATATATCCATTATATACATGTACTTTTAATAGTACATTACATTTGGGGATAAGAAATGAAATGCACCGTTCATGGAGACGGTAGTCCGTACGTACGCATGAACGCTACTTTCATTTCTATCTGATACTTTAATGGAAATAAATGATAATGATATATATAGGTATATTATAATTCCAGTATAACATCATATATAATAACTTTAAATCCATCCTTTACACGTCCCACATATGGCATTAACGAATCACATCACTTTGAGGGGGCGGTAGTCCGCACTTCCTTAAATGAAGATATCGCGTATACCCATAATGGAAGCCATAAAGGTAAGACACAAATGAAAAATACAGAAGCATAAGTAAAACATAAACATATTACATATCATATATAAAAATAGTGACATCATAATGGCCACCTTTGAAGGTGTTAAATGAGTGTTGAACAATCATCGTTTCGGGAGGCAGAATTTCGCCATCCACGGAAACCTTATGTTCTTTAACCATTTGATGTAGTTGTGTGGAAGTGTAGCTCAAATAAATCTTATAACAACATCCTAGTATATTGAAGATACTGGTGTTGTTACAAAATAAGTAAATAAAAAGAGTTTAGGGGGTTGGAGAAGCAAAATAAAACAAATGAACATTAGAGAATGAATTACCTTAAAAAGTGTAACTCCTTTTGGTTTGAGCCTAAAGGCTTCCTTTGAAAGGATTCTGCCCAAAGGGAATCCTCTAGGATTAGGAGAGAGATGTGGAGAGATCAAATGGGCAGGGGTTGGCCGAGCCAATGGCTTGAAGAGTGTGTGAAATGAGGTAGAGGTGGGGGCCTTTTATAAGAGGAGAGGAGGGGCACTTTTGGAAAGTAAAGAAACATTACTTTATTTGAAAATGTGTTTCGGTTTTAAAAGGTCCCATATTGATAGAATTCGTGGATAAGGTGATAAGGCATCGAAATCCACTCATCCAATTGGTTTTGGCCATGTGTAGTTCATAGATTTTATATTATCTTTCCATTTTATTTAAATCGTCAAATAATGATGTCATCGCTGCATCATTATTATGTCATAAATAATTAAATTTATTTAATGTCTAAAAATTATAAAAAAAATTACTATGATGTAGGAAATCTTTTTATCTTTCCATTGAATATTTATAATCAAAATTTGTACTTGTATAACCCCACTTAACAATTGTTTTCGCAAAACATATTATGTTTGTGTCATTTTCACTTTAACATTAAATAAAAAGTAATTTATGTCATTTCCCAACAAAAGTGGATCCATGGGGTCCCCAAGTTGACCCATGGCTTGTCTTGGTCGGCCATGACACAACGAATAAGGTTGGGACATGTTTCTAGGTCATTTTATATTATTAAAGCATTATTTATTCCTTAAACTACATTAATTACCACTAATCGCGATTAAAAACTTAATAAGTTACTATTCACCAAAAAATTATTTTAATCTCATTGAACCACATTTTACTTCTTAATGACAACCATGTATGTCGGATTTTCAAAATTCAATACACATTAGTGGTAAACTTTCATTTAACTGAAAAATCAGTTTGCTTGATTACCACTTAGTGGTTTCACTATTCATCAAAAATTGATGTTTTTCAGAAAATTACCAAAAATTCACCCTAAGCTATATTTGATATTCCGAATTCAAAAATGAAGTCCATTTTACAAAATTCAAATCATATAAGTCACATTAATTAATTTAATAATTAATTCCCGCTGCCAGAGCAAATAGCGTGTTTTTACAAAACAATAAGTATCAAAAGATTGACACCGGTTTAAGTCTAATTTCAAATCGAAATTGATTCCAATGACCACCATTGGATAAAATGGTAAAAATATATTCTAATTTCACTTTAAAACCAATTCAAAAGATAATCTAATCATATAAATAAATTAGATCAAAAAGTGGTTTTGAATTAAAATGCAACATTTTACACTATTCATAAAAAATGAACTTTATCAGAAAGGTACCAAAAAATACAAAAGTAAAATTTGATGTCCCGATTCTTAATAAAAGTTTTATTTGGTCCAAAAGAATGTATAAGAGTGATCAAAACTATATTTAATGACGGTTCACCATTAAAAGGTGATAAGTGAACCTTTAGTGAAAATTAGAGTATAAAAGCCTAAAATTGAATTCTTTCCATATTTTAAGCCTTTATCTTTTATTGGATAAATATAAAAACACTTAAAAACATATATAATCATATTTTAGTTATTTCTATCCATTCCCGCCAATACAACGGCTACATGTTAACTAATATTTAAAATAATATTATTTTATTACTAGTGTGCAACGTAAGTTTTCAAAGGAACTCATCGTTGCGTATCGGGTACGCTATCGAACATAGCAACCCCTTTAAAATAGAATTTAATATTTAATTCATAAATATTAATAAATATTAAAATTATTTATTCTTCATTTACCTGGGATGTTACATCCTTCCCCCCTTTTGGGAATTGCGTCCTCGCAATTTTATTCACTTATCAAAATAAGTGGGGGTATTTAACCCTCGTAGCATTTTCAGATTCCCACGTTGCCTCTTCAATCACATGGTTTTCCCAAAAAACCTTTACCTGATGAATCACCTTATTCTGTAACACTTGCTCCTTATGGTCAAGAATCTGGACCGGTTGTTCCTCATAAGATAGGTTCTCTTCCAGCTGAACTACCTCTGGACTCAAAACATGAGATGGATCTGGCATATACTTTATCAACATCGAAACGTGAAAAACATTGTGTACCTGAGATAAACTCGGAGGTAAAGCCACTCGGTATGCAACTGATCCAACTCTCTCCAGAATTTCGTATGGTCCAATGAACCTTGGACTCAACTTTCCTTTCTTACAAAATCTCATCACACTTTTCCAAGGAGAAACCTTGAGAAAAACATGATCACCTACCTCGAAAGATAGATCCTTCCTCCGGTTATCCGCATAACTCTTCTGCCTGCTCTGAGCTGTTCTCATGTGTTTCTGAATCAGCTGAACTTTTTCTGCCGTCTCTTCTACCAATTCTGGTCCCAGCAACTTTCTTTCACCCACTTCATCCCAGAAAGCTGGAGTTCAACACCGCTTCCCATATAATGCCTGAAATGGTGCCATCTGTATACTGGAATGAAAACTGTTATTATATGAAAACTCAACCAAAGAAAGATGTTGGTCCCAACTTCCCTGATAATCCATAGAACAAGCTCACAGCATATCCTCCAATGTCTGAATTGTTCGTTCTGACTGCCCATCTGATTGAGGATGAAAAGCTGTACTAAAATTTAATTCAGTACCCAACGACTTCTGAAGGCCTTTCCAAAAGTTAGAAGTAAACCTGGGATCACGATCCGATACAATGGAGAGAGGAACTCCATGTAACCTGACTATCTCTTTAAGATACAAATGGGAAAGTTGATCTAGATAGAAAGTATCTCGTATAGAAAGGAAATGAGCAGATTGAGTCAAGCGATCAACAATAACCCAGATTGCATTATTACCTCGAGATGTCTTCGGTAATCCAACAACAAAGTCCATGGATATATTCTCTCATTTCCACTCTGGCACTGGTAAAGGCTGAAGCATCCCTTTCGGTAACTGCCGCTCTGCTTTAAACTGTTGACAAGTCAAACACTTCACAGTAAAATCAGCAATATCTCTTTTCATTCCATCCCACCAGTAATACTCCCGCAGATCTCTATACATCTTAGTACTGCCCGGATGAGCTGAAAACGGAGAACTATGGGCTTCACATAACAACTCTCTCTTCAACTGTGAATCAGAAGGCACACACAATCTCTTCCCAAACCTCAAAACACAAACACAAACTTATCCAAGAACTCATGGAAAGTTTTATTCATAAGGTCCATGAATACATCAGGTGCATTGGTTAACCCAAAAGGCATAACTACAAATTCATTGTGGACATATCTAGTACGGAACACAATCTTCGGAACATCTGCTTCTTTTACTATCAACTGATGGTACCCCGACCTCAAGTCAATCTTCGAAAAATACTGAGCTCCCTGGAGCTGACACCACGTCATTCGATGGCCCAACATCTGCTGAAGTAGTTGCAAAGGATTTCACCACCCCTTTCTGCTTGTAGTCTAACTGCTTCCCATCACTCAAGCTCCTTGTCGGACACTCGTTTGCATAGTGACCCATCTCATTGCACTTATAACATTTCACTAACTGTAAATCAAATTTATTCTTACCTTCACCTTGATCCTTTTCAGTGCAATCACGAGCTTTATGTCCCATCTTACCACATCGGTAGAACTTTCCAAAATTCAGAAGGCATTCCCCAGCATGCCTTTTTCCACATTTATCACAAACTGGAAACTTAGTTTTCTTACCATCAGACTTTTTTGAAGAATTCTTACCTTTCTCCTGCCACCTCGGTCTCTTCTTCTGCTGGTTGTTATAGAAAACTTGGTCATCGGCAAACTCCATTTCCACCTTCTCAGCACATCGAACAAGCTTTTCATAACTTTTAAACTCACGAGAAGCTAATGCTCTTCGATACTTTGGCTTTAATCCTGAGTAAAAACGATTGATTTTACTATCAAGGTCCCGGATAAAATTGGGAGCATACCTTGCCAATCGAGTGAACCTTTCTTCATAGGCAGCCACTGAGTCTTCCTCTTGCCTCAATTCCAAGAATTGCTTTTCCATCCTAAGTCGAACAGCCTTAGGAAAATACTTCTCAAGAAACATACCTTTGAATTCATCCCAGTCAAGAGCATCAATCTCATCGGCATCACTGATATTTTTAACCATAGACCACCACTGATCTGCCTCACCCTCCAAACGATAAATAGCAAGACTAACCTTTTGATTGTCTGAACATCCCATGACATCAAAAATCTTCTCCAGTGATTTAATCCACCCTTCAGCTTGCACAGGGTCAGATGATCCTCTGAATGATGGTGGATGTTGCCTCATGAAATGTTCCACCACTGACATGTTCCTCTGCGGTTGATCTGGCTGATCTCGTGCATGGTTACCACCACCATTTATAGCCTGAGTCAACTGTGCCATTACTACAACAAACTGTTCAGTTCCGATTCCGACCATCTCAGGTTGCTGATTTGGAAGGTTTTCTTCCTCCTGATGTCGTCCCAACATAGCTGCTTTGTTTCCTCTGCGGAAAACCATTCTGAACACCGAAATATCTTAGGCGAAGCAACATGGTAATCTGTAAATGCTATATCATTTAAATCATATTATAATTTAACACTTTTCTAACTCCTAAAGTTGTCTAAACCGACCTCTAATACCAACTATAAGGCCCCAGCCTTAAACCTTACTTAATCTTGAGTTATTACAAGATTACACGTTGAGGATCTTTTCGGGTTTAGAGTTTTAGGGAATTAGATCATAAGACTTGCATTACATTCCACATATAAACAAAGTGGTTACATAAAGATAGTATTCTTCATTCCCATCAATGGAAACACATTTAAAATAAAACATGGATTATTTCTTGACACATCCTTGACTCTATCATCTTATCATGTACCTTTCCCTTGACCTGTGAAAAACATTTCAAAAACTTGGGATGAGCATAAAAACTCAGTATGGGTTATAAAAAAAACATGGAAAGGAAACATGAATTCATATATACATAAGAATGAAATCATACTTTACCCATAAAACATAGGCACTTTAACATACCTCATAAAATCATGAATAAATCATAGAAATCATAAGACATAAAGGTAACTTGAGGCATTCATAACATTCTTACATAGGGAGTAACCCTCTTGGTTACGTTTGGAATACCCATCACAGTATATTCCCTAGAATCTCTTCGGAGAAACCATAACGTTTCACTCCTTCGCGTTACCCAATGCATTGGAGAGCTATAACGGGCTCACCCGCCCTTAGTTTATCACGGAACCACCCGTCTTAATAATAATGCCCAAGAACCATAACATAATCATATCACATAAAACATGCATAAAGGAAACATAACATTTCCACATTTCAATCACGAGATATCAATACAACACATTGATATAATAAAAACATTATGAAAAACCATTTTCAATACCAAAATAAAAGAAATGTAAAACATGGAATTTATTTTATTCTTTTAAAAAGAAGGTATGTCTTGTAGAGGAAGCCGAAACTCAAATAACGGTCACGACGGCGGAGAAGTCATTGTCGCCGCATACGTACGACAAAAACATTCCCTTTTGTCGTTTAGTAAACGCTTCGTATAAAAAAGATTCCTTTTGAATAAACGTAAATGTCAAAGGGGTTTATACACCGTATAAAAGAAAGTTGTGTATAAAATAAAATATTCCTCAACGAAAGGAGATTGAGACGAAGTCCCATACAAAGATAATTTTTAAAATAAAATAGATACATTATGTGTATTCACTATAAGTACACATAAATAAAGTACAAATACAAGATACGACATAATAATATAATGACATAATTTGAAAGTAGGAGATTAACCCAAAGAATGGAAATTGGGTTAAGAAGTTCCCATACCTCGTATCTGACTTGACCCGACCGTTCTTTAAACTCCTGAATAATAAACTTTAGTTAATCTCTACTTGCTTAAGAACCTTTTTCAAGTTCATTATTCCTTTTATACCATGTTATTAACATCATGTAATTATTTAAGTTAATAATGTTTATTTTGTCGGTATTTGGTTCTTAAGTCAAAAATAGACTTCTTACACTTACATGTTGTTAATTTGGTCAAAGGTTCATTATACCAGAATGGTATTCATGATGTAGATATCATATATGTCATATATATCCAGTACATACATGTATTTAAAATATTACATAATCATTTAGAGGTAAGAAATGAAATGCACCGTTCATGGAGACGGTAAGCCGTACGTACGCATGAACGCTACTTTCATTTCTTTGTCATATTAATGGAATTAAAACTAAATGAGACTTATGTATATTTTAATTCCAGAATTATATTCATCATTTAGATATATCATTAATTATATATATCCATTATATACATGTACTTTTAATAGTACATTACATTTGGGGATAAGAAATGAAATGCACCGTTCATGGAGACGGTAGTCCGTACGTACGCATGAACGCTACTTTCATTTCTATCTCATACTTTAATGGAAATAAATGATAATGATATATATAGGTATATTATAATTCCAGTATAACATCATATATAATAACTTTAAATCCATCCTTTACACGTCCCACATATGGCATTAACGAATCACATCACTTTGAGGGGGCGATAGTCCGCACTTCCTTAAATGAAGATATCGCGTATACCCATAATGGAAGCCATAAAGGTAAGACACAAATGAAAAATACAGAAGCATAAGTAAAACATAAACATATTACATATCATATATAAAAATAGTGACATCATAATGGCCACCTTTGAAGGTGTTAAATGAGTGTTGAACAATCATCGTTTCGGGAGGCAGAATTTCGCCATCCACGGAAACCTTATGTTCTTTAACCATTTGATGTAGTTGTGTGGAAGTGTATCTCAAATAAATCTTATAACAACATCCTAGTATATTGAAGATACTGGTGTTGTTACAAAAGAAGTAAATAAAAAGAGTTTAGGGGGTTGGAGAAGCAAAATAAAACAAATGAACATTAGAGAATGAATTACCTTAAAAAGTGTAACTCCTTTTGGTTTGAGCCTAAAGGCTTCCTTTGAAAGGATTCTGCCCAAAGGGAATCCTCTAGGATGAGGAGAGAGAGGTGGAGAGAGCAAATGGGCAGGGGTTGGACGAGCCAATGGCTTGAAGAGTGTGTGAAATGAGGTAGAGGTGGGGGCCTTTTATAAGAGGAGAGGAGGGGCACTTTTGGAAAGTAAAGAAACATTACTTTATTTGAAAATGTGTTTCGGTTTTAAAAGGTCCCACATTGATAGAATTAGTGGATAAGGTGATAAGGCATCGAAATCCACTCATCCAATTGGTTTTGGCCATGTGTAGTTCATAGATTTTATATTATCTTTCCATTTTATTTAAATCGTCAAATAATGATGTCATCGCTGCATCATTATTATGTCATAAATAATTAAATTTATTTAATGTCTAAAAATTATAAACAAATTACTATGATGTAGGAAATCTTTTTAGCTTTCCATTTATTATTTATAATCAAAATTCGGACTTGTATAACCCCACTTAACAATTGTTTTCGCAAAACATATTATGTTTGTGTCATTTTCACTTTAACATTAAATAAAAAGTAATTTATGTCATTTCCCAACAAAAGTGGATCCATGGGGTCCCCAAGTTGACCCACGGCTTGTCTTGGTCGGCCATGACACAACGAATAAGGTTGGGACATGTGTCTAGGTAATTTTATATTATTAAAGCATTATTTATTCCATAAACTACACTAATTACCACTAATCGCGATTAAAAACTTAATAAGTTACTATTCACCAAAAAATTATTTTAATCTCATTGAACCATATTTTACTTCTTAATGACAACCATGTATGTCGGATTTTCAAAATTCAATACACATTAGTGGTAAACTTTCATTTAACTGAAAAATCAGTTTGCTTGATTACCACTTAGTGGTTTCACTATTCATCAAAAATTGAAGTTTTTCAGAAAATTACAAAAAATTCACCCTAAGCTATATTTGATATTCCGAATTCAAAAATGAAGTCCATTTTACAAAATTCAAATCATATAAGTCACATTAATTAATTTAATAATTAATTCCCGCTGCCAGAGCAAATAGCGTGTTTTTACAAAACAATAAGTATCAAAAGATTGACACCGGTTTAAGTCTAATTTCAAATCGAAATTGATTCCAATGACCACCATTGGATAAAATGGTAAAAATATATTCTAATTTCACTTTAAAACCAATTAAAAATATAATCTAATCATATAAATAAATTAGATCAAAAAGAGGTTTTGAATTAAAATGCAACATTTTACACTATTCATAAAAAAATGAACTTTATCAGAAAGGTACCAAAAATTACACAAAGTAAAATTTGATGTCCCGATTCTTAATAAAAGTTTTATTTGGTCCAAAAGAATGTATAAGAGTGATCAAAACTATATTTAATGAAGGTTCACCATTAAAAGGTGATAAGTGAACCTTTAGTGAAAATTAGAGTATAAAAGCCTAAAATTGAATTCTTTCCATATTTTAAGCCTTTATCTTTTATTGGATAAATATAAAAACACTTAAAAACATATATAATCATATTTTAGTTATTTATATCCATTCCCGCCAATACAACGGCTACATGTTAACTAATATTTAAAATAATATTATTTTATTACTAGTGTGCAACGTAAGTTTTCAAAGGAACTCATCGTTGTGTATCGGGTACGCTATCGAACATAGCAACCCCTTTAAAATAGAATTTAATATTTAATTCATAAATATTAATAAATATTAAAATTATTTATTCTTCATTTACCTGGGATGTTACATAGCATATTACTAAGTACCTATTTCCGTCATATCCCTGAATATGGGATCCAAATAGTAGGTCAATAAGATACGAATCCCTCTGATACCACTTTGTAATGTCCCGGTTCTGGAAGCCTCCCCGAGGCGCTCCATACCCGGTTGGTCACATGGCCTCAAGCGCATTTCCCCGAATGCCAGACGGTGCCGACTAGTAGTGAGGGCCTTGTGTGTGATAGTGGTGAAACTATTCCCTCATTGGCAGAGTAACACAGGATAAGTAAAATAGATATACAATAGCATAAGAATTAATAATCCATAAAAAAATAAATAGTCGAAGACTAGAAATAATAAACCGGAGCACATAAATATATAAGAATGATTCATGATGCATATGTCTATGAAAGAAGACAAAAAAATCACATTGCTAGAAGAAAAAAATACTAAACCAAAGAACAATAGAAAGGCTGATGATAGCTTCTCATCATCACAAGCCTCAACTTGGTTGCATGCTCTCTAGCTCCACAGTACTCAAGTAGCAAAAGTAGAAGTGCACTTACCCTTATCTATACCTGCAGCAATATAATCTAGTTTGGACCCAAATCATGGCCCAAATAGGGTGTGAGACTAAATCCTAGTAGGAAACCACCATAAGATCTATGCATAACCATTAGTGAATATATGGTAGGTGATAAAAACAGAGGACAATAAACAAGGAAGTACTCAATAGTTTCCAATCCTACAGTTTCAAAGCATTCAGTTTCATATAACAAGTAAACAGCTAATCAAGAACGAAAACCCATATTGGTGACCCTCTATGAAGTAATCACAGCCTATCCCCTCTGGTCCTACCTAGAAACACAATAAACCCTTTGGGAAGCACATTAATTCTACCCCTCTACTTCATATTACAAGGATATGACAGACTCTCTAAGGTATCTCCCTCAGTCAAATCATCTTATAGACTAAAGTGTTAAAGAATCTCTGAGGAAGCTCGCACAGTTAATTACTCATATTTTTAAAAGTGGTCAAAGACTCTCTGAGGAATCTCACAATGTCAATTCCCCTTATATTCTACTACAACATGTTATCGCGGTCCTATGTAAGTCAAACAAGCATTGTAATGTAATACAACCAAAGTAAACAACAAGAACTACTTGGTTTAATAGTCTATAAATATGAAGAATGTTTGATAAAGTAATCACTACATCCTATAGTACTAGGAATGGGAAAACATCATGGAAGACTGACAGGCTAAACAAGACCAAATGGTGGAAAACAGAACATGAATTGGAAAACACATCCAAAGCATAACAATCAACCCTATTCGCATCCAATTACCTCTACTGACAAATACCAGCATAGTAGGCAATTAACATGGTTAAAATGGTAAACTAGAAGTACTCTGTTCAAGGGTATTGAGAAAAATTGCACATATAACTCAAAGGCATTCAATGGAATGGCACAAACAACCTACCTTAGTGTTGGGAGATTGATATATGTGATCTTCAAGCCAAGAATTGCCCACGATCACCATAAATATACAAAAACGTCTAAAACATTCAATGGAGGATAACATGAGAAAGAGGAGAAATCAGGAAATGAAGCTCTAACAGAAGGACGAACTTAGTGAGGTGATCCCAATGCAATCAATGATGGTTGCATTGGAGATTGAATTCTCACTCGGGGTCTAGGAGAAAGATTGTGGTTTTACAGGCGCTCTCAGAAAAACTAGGTCGAGAAGAAGGCCTTTATGGTGATTAGACGCAACCCCGGTACGTTTAATAAAAAAAGAAAGTACACGGTGTGTAATTTTGAAGTACACAATGTGTACTTGATTTTTCTATACTCCGCTTTAGGCAGTCTTCAGGTCACCCCCACACAGTTGTGTGTGCAGCCATTATACAGCCAGCGCACGACTTCATGCAAAAACTGACTACACAATGTGTACTCATAAATTACCCAGAGTGTACTTCAAAAATTTCTAGAAATTTCTCTGTTTCTCAAATATGACCAAAAAATTAAAACATACCTGAAAAGAATGTCCATGTTCTTATAGGTTAGTATTTCTTTCACTCTATAATAATGTAAGGAAACATGATTAAATTATTTGTTTCTATATTTTACTCATAATATTGTCATTTTATGTACCTTAAACTATTTCCACTTTATCTCTTAGCAGAATTTTCATCATTGGGTGAAGTAATATATAAGTCCCTAAAATCAATTCCAAATTTCATCTTAAACCATTTCATAAATAGTAAACCATTCCAAAGTATTATGATCCAACAATTTAGAATATTTTATAGGGTAAGTAGTATTATCTAATGTTTTTATCCATACCAATCATCTTTTTATTAAAACATCATTATCCCAACATTATTGACATATTGATTCTTATATTTTCATTAACCACGTATTTTCCAAAATGTATAACATGTCACCAAGTTACTTTTCTTAGTAAAATTCAACATATTATCTTAAACATTTAATGAGTAATTAATATAGTAAAATAAATAACTGTATCATAATTTATATAATGATAAAATCATCAATAAAGTAATATTACAACCTATTTTATTGATAAAACTACTGAATCCCATTAATCATTCCACATCAGTTGTGTCAATTACATGTGCTTGATCTGGATCACATAGCTTCTTATAATGAATATTCTCTTGAAACATGGGGATTTAGGATGAATATTAACCCATATTCGTGTAGTTGTAACAGATAATATTAGTTTATTCTTTCTTCCCTTATAATTAATTGACGTGATTACCCCTTTCTCCACAGTTATAACAAACTCTCCTTCCTTTCATCCATTTCCCCAGGTGACTCTTTCACAATTATCACATGGTGAATATTTCTTTATATTATTTTTAACATATTATATTTATCTAATTTATTAGATAACCTCTTCATATATTTATTCCTATTGAATATATTTACCCTATTATATTATTTCATTGTTATAATGGCACATAAAACTATTTCCTCGTATGATGGAAAATCATGACATATTAGTTCCCTTACGATAATTTTCATAAGGGCTTTAAAAATTTGTCTAGTCTTTCACTTCATGTTTCATATGTAATCTATAGAATACATGGATTTCCTTATAATGGTAGATTCTTAATCATCAATTCATTTTTATTCCTTTTCTTAACCTAAGGAACATTCTCCTTATCTTAATTTATTGACCATGAGGTAATTATTTCGTAAAAAATGACTCATTAAAATAGTTACATTACATGACTTCTATTTCCTCTTCCACTATAGTATTCTAGATCAACTGGCACCCTAGATCATCATCTCCATTGAGAAAATGCATTTCATGTGGATCCTTTACCTTTTTACCGCATCACAATTCCATAGATGTCTTCCCAAAAGTCCTAATCCATTGCTCATCTTTCATTAGATATTTAGCCATGCTAAATCATGGGGGGATGTTTCATATAAATTGATCTAATATCATAGAATCTCAGTGTAAAATATGTTGATCCATCCGATCAAGGATATGTTTCATAATATCATTATTCACCCCTAGTTTATCTATAACCTGCTCAATTCTAATGCCATTTATATTGATTTCCTCAACATAGAAACCCCTACATTTTTTCAGAGCACTGATTCCTTTATTCTTTCCCTTTTCCATTTCTAAATAATTTCATACACTGAATAAGATCATATTATTATTAACATTTTATAATTCTAAATATGGTGTAACACATAACATAAAATGAAAAATACATGCATAGCTAATCTCGTAGTCATAATCATGGTTTCTTTGGGGATATCATTATATTCAAATATTTAACAATTATTTGAAAATAAATTAGAATTTTCCTATGAATATATTCTGAGTGTATCAAACTAGGTGCATTGTAAGGCTTCTGTTCATGTAACAGGTTACACTCAAGTCAGAACCAACTCACATTTTTGTTGTTTTTACCTATAGGTACATCTGTTTGAGAACCAAGTCCAAGTGTAGTATCCAGATGGGTATGTGCTTCTAAAAATAACCACATAATCTCTTCATTACTGGTGAAATGAAAAAAATAAGGGTAATCCAAAATGCACATCAAGGGTAATCAGATAGTGTAAGTAATAATGATTCAATAAGAATAATAAATATGGAATGTTAAATATCTGAATAGAAAATCTATTTATACAACTCGATAAGGAATAATAATAATTTTATTGAAAATAACTAAAGACATAAGAAATTTAAACAATAAAATGAAATGAAATTTATTCATATATAATGTAAAACAAAATTCATGAATAATGATAATAATTTCTAAATTTTCAATAAAATAATTGTTCAATTATTGGATTCTATGTTTCCAAGGTACATGGTACCTCTACCATCAAGATCCTTCATTGGATAGTTTAGAATATCTATTAGAAACCCATTCGATTTTTACAACTGATTCATCTCATGTTAATATCAATGCATCAAATGGGGTTAGTTGGAATTATTCCCAACAGAGGTAGTACAATTCAAAATCATTACTTATAAATCTAAAAATTGATTTAATTAATAAACAATGATTTTTATCATTAAATATTCATATTTAAAAATATATATAGATTATTGGAAATCTCCCTATTTAATTAAATAACCATCAAGGTAAAAACTATTTTTAGAAATGGATAGTATTTCAGGAAATAAGAATATCATTTTATATAAATGAATTGTAAAATACGAAAAATTATCATAATAAGGTGATAGTTTCAAGATAATGTTAACAATCTCATCAGAAAGTGAGATTACAAGGAAAACTTTTAATATGGGGAGATTTTCATTTAAAACCCCCTTGGAAAAGATATTTAAAATTGAAACATAAAATACTATAATTTATGAGTGAATAATGATATTAAATGAAAATGGGCTGTATAAACACCACACAATGGATGTGGGGAAGATAACAATTATTTCACAGATGTTAAAAGTGTGATGAAAATCACTAATCTAAAGTCTGACTTATACCGTGTGCATTCATATTCTTGATTAATAAAAATATTTCGATTATTTAATTACATCCCAGAATTTTTATTTTTTATTATTACTTTTATTTCACTTATTACAATTTATTGTACCACTACTTAAACAATTATGTTTACATCAGGTGTTTTTACCAAATTCACTTGATGTGTAAAAAACGACTTCAGTAGGTCGACTATGTTCAAAGGGATAATTATATAAACATATAAATAATAATAATTTTGAAATTATTATAATAATTTAGAATATTTTTTCTTTAAAACCAAATTTTTAAGACGATCAATGTTACAATCATGGAGATGGTAGGTCATGCGTACTCATGAGTAACATTCCTTTTTTTCAATGATTATTATGGAAATAAGGTGAGTAACATTTTATTAAATAATTATAATGACTTCATAAATGTCATATTATTTAATCATATATACTTATATATATATAATTTATAGGTTGGAAAATTGAATCACTTCGCATTGAGGTGGTGGTAGTCCACACGTCCACAAATGATGCTATAACTTTTTTTAGTCTGTGAAAAGGGAAATACTGAAAAATAGGTATTATATTTATAGAAAGGTAATTATTTCAATAATTTCATTTATATGTCATGTATATCACATTTACTTAAATAAACATATCATTAATACACTTCATGTAATGTTTGAACTTATCACATTGCATAGAGGAGGCGGTACTCCGCTTATCCACAAACAATGTTATTGTATTTTCCCTAAATGAAATGTAAGAAGGTAAGTGTTATAAAAAAACACCAAAATTATTAACAAAAAATTAGTTATCACATATATCATATTTTAAATGTTTGAAATCATAATTCTAAAACATTATAGGTGGTAAATGGGAAAAATGACATCATTTCGTGAGGCGATAGCCTGCCATACACATGAATGGTAAATTCATCACCCATTTGATGGAATTATGTATAGGTCTCGGTGAAATCCTTAACATAAAAATATATCAGTATATATAGGATAATTACATTATTATATAATAACATAATAGTAATAATTTAATGGTTTGATATATAAATAAATAAAAGCCTTTTTTGATGAATGTTACCTTTTTGGGAAACTCTCTTTTGGTTTACAACAAACAAATTCCATAGTTTGTTTACTACCATAATTAAGGATTATAAGATGTTGGAATCGAAATTGGGAGAATATTTGGGAATATTTTTGAAGATACTAATGTATTGAAGGGTTTGAATAAGTGGGAGCGGTGAGTGCCTTTTTATAGTGGTGATGGAGTTGCATTATTGGAAATTTAAATAGCTAATCATTATTGAGAGTTCTCCATTACATCATGTAGCTCAAATAATGATGTTAATTTGATAAAATCTAGTATATGGTCTAAATATGTCCAAAAAATAATGTTTTTACATGATTCTACGTAGTTTTGGATAATAAGATTATGTTTTACTCCAATGTTATGTTAATTTTTCTCTTAATCGCTGTAATTAATTTAAATTAATTACAGTAATATTTTTCTTAATAAAAAATGTTGACCTTATTAGAATTTAGAAATAACTATAATTCCAAATTTTTAATTTATTTTTCAAAATTCCAGTCATATAAGTTTCAAAAGTTGATTTAAAATTAATCTCTCTAAGGAGACCACAATGTAGGTTTTTAAAGTAAAAAAGATCAAATAATTGTTACGTTTTTATATCCAATTTGAATGTGAAATTGAATCAATTGTCATAAATTGGAATAATTTATTTATGATATATCTCTAGTGGATTTAAAAAAATTTAAATGAATATTTTAACTATATAAATAAATTAAATAAATGAATAAGTGTTTAATTAAAATTTATTACTTTTAACTATTCATTAAAAAAGAAACCTCATAGAAAAATAAGAAATGTTCCCCATAAAATAATTTTTAAATTATCTCATCAAAATGAGGTTTATTTTTACATATAAATTTTATAAAACATCCAAAATTTAAATTTAAAATTTTTGTTCCATTAAATGGTAGAAATACGACCTTTATAAAAAACAACATTCGAGATATAATATTCGGTTTGTTGTTATCTTATTAATATCAAATATATAGGATGAATGTAAAAAATATTTTATTGAATTTTTAATACTTAAATATCATTAAAATAATCAACAGATTGTAATTAATTTATTTTTTTAAGATAAAAAATCATCTGCATATAATTATTCTTTATAAAAACATTTCCCTTATATTAAATTGGTTTCTATGTTAATTTCTATTTCATTGGTAAAAAATGAATTCAACCATATATTTTGCAGTTAGTCAGTCCTATTCGTTACATCCAATTTTTTGGATATGTTATATCCTATTATGTTAACTAAGAATATTTTAATAATATATTTTTATTTAGTAAATATCGGTCTCACGTATAACGCAAGCCATCATAGAATGTCATTGTTGTGTATAATTTAATCTATCCTTGGTGTTCTTTGTAGATAAAGATAAAAATTAATTATACGTTGTTTAAAATTAACTTGGTCTTAAATATAAGGATATATATCAAAGAAATTAAATTTATTATCAAATGAAAATATTTTAAATTCTTGGGGTGTTACAATTTATGTTACTTATACCTTGATATTGGTAGTGATGAAGAATCATGTCCGTCATAATTATTGTTGTGTGAAAAATCTTAAAATTCATCAGCATCCATGGAACATATCCCACACATTTTTTTAGTGATAATTTATTGTAGAGAGATGTGAAAATGTATAGTTTGTTTTAATATAACCCCATTTTTCAAATACTTCCTTAATATCTTATATTTATTTTATAAGGATATGACAAATTAAAAGAAGTTAAAAGAAGAAATCCTTTGAGATTGATGGAGAATAATTGGAGATTATATATTTGAGATATATTTTAGATTTATAGTTATTCATTATCAATAATTTGAGGAAGGATTTTTTATAAAGGTTTGATGATGAGATCTAAGAACCATTATGATTTTATTTATTAGCTAGATTTTATTTGTAGGTCCCTTGGATCAATTCTAGTCTTTAATGTCAAGAGTAAATTATTTTAAGACCCCTATTAAATTCCATTTGACTATTCCAAATGAATTAAATACTCTAAATATATGATCATTCTAGTCAAGCGACATGATACCATTGTCTACCTATGTACTATTTTTTATAATGGTTGGCCATTGCACCCCCACTATTAGGGTAGCGGACCTTCTTCATTTCTTAGATTTAATCCATACGAAACTGGCTTTATTATGTGTCTATCAATCAATGAACATCCATAAGTACCACCTTGACTTCCTTCAATGGTCTATAATGGGTCTTCCAACATAATTACGAGATCCAAAATAATAAAATATATTAGTCTAATCATATAAATAGACCATAATGTTGAATTTGAATAGACATTAATATATTTATCATTTTTATCAATAACACGACTCATAGACAGTAAATTGAGACTAAAATTCAATAAAATTAAAATTTTAAAAATTTAAAAGAGATTTTGTGATCAAGAAAGCACTATGAGAGAGATACACAAAATATCTATTAGGTTGTCCATGGATTATATTGGATATAAATGGATCATAAGTGAATGTGGTTCCCAAATTTTTTATAAAGATATCTTAAAATAATTAACGTAGTCGTATTAACACAAATCCTACAATCAAAATTTATTTATTTAATGTTATATAAATTTTAACCATACAAACCATGACTTAAGAATATCAATAATAAAGGAAATTTGTATAATATATAAATGTTTATTATGAACCTACTTAGAAGTTAAAATAAAATTGGGGTAGTATAATTTTACATAGGATTCTATAATTACCTAGATTTCAAATAGACATTATTAAAAATGAAATCTATAATTTAATAATTTATCAACATTCACATAAGTCCTAAATATAAAAATTATACTTATCCTTAAAAAATAATCATTGATTTAAACTAACACTAGTATTTAATCTAGATTAAAATTACTAAAAAATACTATAAAATTTAAACCAAACAAAAAAATTAGAAAATAAATTTTAAAATCCATAAAATCACGAAATGTCGGGTTGGTGTAGGAACAATAATTATATAACTATATTAGAAATGATTATCCAAGGAAATTTTATTTAATATGATCTTTCCATTCATCTTTATAGAAAATATATTTATTTAGTATATGGTATTATAGTAAGAAAACAACACACACACCTAGGCACTCAGGTGGTTAGATCCTCATACCACCTTATAATGAATAGAAATTATAAACTAGACCATTTTATTATATGAAGTCTCTAGAAGGACCAATTTAATGGATGGGTATCCAATGGACTCCTTCATCCTATGATATCAATGGCTTTAATGAATCTCCCAATGGTTATGAAGGATCATTATAACAACCCACATGTGTGTTGTTATTAATTTGATTAATTGTTTGTTCAATTTGTATATATTTTAAAATATTATAAATATAATAGATGTTAGAGGAGACCAAATATTGAATTATAATAGAATGGTTTGGATGTAAATGAAATTAAAAGAGAATAATTTTCATTAGAATCTATGTGGGAGGCCATAATACTTTTCAATTTGGGTCAAATGGTTTTCAATCTTCACATTTAATAGAAAACATCTTTAAACTCTATGATTTTGAAGTGGATTTAATGATAATAATTTTTGTGATATTATAAGGAATTATTTATATATACTTAAGGAGATATACCCATGATGAATTTAGTAATGTAGGAGTTATGTATTTGGAAAAGGGATGAGAGGTGGACTTACTACTTAGGACATTATTGGTCTCAGAAGATAAGTAATCATCATTCATATAGTTCATAGAAGTGATCACTATAATACCAATCAGAACATGGAGGAATCAAGGTTTATATATAAGTAATATTATTCATGGACATTAATAGGTGAGAATTCTTGTGTTTCTAATAATTATAATAGAAGTATTTGTCCATACCACTAAGTAGTTGTGTGGAGGTAGAGAATAGAGTAACCATTCACTCATAACTAGTACGTCAAAAAATTAAATATGTTTATTTAGTAGATAATGAACCTTAATTATATCAATTTGGGATTTAATAAAAATTTTCACTGCTCACTCACCTCAAAAACATACACATATAACAATTTATCATTAGATCAATTTTATTTCAGCTATTTGATATGCTCTAAAGGTACACTTCATCCTCTTTTTATGTAATAGGTTCCACTCAAAAATTTTTAGAGTAAGGATTTTATTCCATATGATGGACCACATTACTCTATTCCCTTGGATTAGGATAAAAACCCACCATAACTCGGATTTCTATCATGGAATGTTGAAATTTAATAGATCCTATGAATCTGTGGATCTCTTATCATTCAATGGGATTTTCCCTATTGTGGTGAATTATATTATAATAATGTAAAATAATTTAATTCTTTGACATAGTAAATTAAACTAAAATTTAGTCCTTGTGATGTTAAAATTATATTAGTTTCTTCACATTGCAGATACATGACTTGAAAAATAAGAGGTGTTCTAAATGGAATTATGGTTATGTCTGTACCATAAAGATAAATCCATGTCATCAGTATATAGAATATTCATTATATAACTTATTCATACAAAATAATGGTATGTGAGGCATATATTTTAGTGTTTATACATTTGATATGGATCCACAATACATAAAATTACCTATAACATAGAACTGGTCCACATATTTGGAAACAACATAAAAGATTGATTTTTCATAGTCAAATTCTCTTGTAAATATAATCATACACTCTGGAATAAATGTTTGAGCCATTGTATCCATGAATGAACACAATATCAGTTTATTGGTGACTTAAAACTACCAAATAATTTTTTAAACATGAAAATATAATTTTAATTGAGGTTTAACCACAACTAATGATGTTTTAATGATTATTGTTCTTTATGAATTAAATTCTATAAAGGAAACAATCATGGTTCATGTAACCAAACATGAATTATACCATCCACATCATGGTTCAGTGATAGTCATTAATTTAAGTGATAAATTAGATATTTTGGTATAGGTAAATAGATAATTACTCATAGATAGTTACTACAAGAATTTATATAATGCAATTATAATAATATCTTGGGCTATAATGTTTATGAAAAATATCACAGTACTTATGAATTTTTTATGATAAATTTATGAATACTAAAAATTAGAAATATATATCATGTTATCATGAAATTATAAGAATTGACGGTCTATGTCACATGTGAGTGATCATTCTAGAGAAAAAGAAAAGCTTTTATTGTAGGTTTATCATAAAAACAGGGGATATGAGAGACTCTTTTCCATTTTAAATATCTGTAGAAGTATAAATAGAGAGAGAGGAGTTAGTACCTATAGAAAATTAAACATACTACAATTTTATTTTTGAATGTGGTATGAGTTCATAAATAATTCTTTAAATAATAATTCCTTGAATCCCATAATGAATTTTCCAATGAAAAAGGAAAGGAATTCACTATTTTTTATTGAATAAGTGCATTCCATAATCCTTTTGGAAATAAATAATTGAAGTTTTAGGAAATATCAACTAAATATGGCTATTATCAATGATATATTCCCAGGAAAACTAGTAATATAGAAATAAAACATTAGAGTCACCCATATAAGATCTGGTGTTTCTATAATAAAATTAAGTTCTTGGTCTTGGACTCTAATTAAATCTTGATTTACCTTAAATACATTAAGTTTAAAACGGAAATTTATGATGGATGTGATATTTTTGGGTAGTGATCCATCCTAAAACATTTTAAGGGAATCCATCCCTGTTTCAAGCATCCATGAAAAATCCCATGTAGTGAGATTATAGAATTTTTAGTGCATCCATACAAAATTGATCACATGCTCAATGGAATAGTCCATAGTGGTGAACTAAGAGAAAATACATGTGTCTAAATTCATTTTTGATTATGTTCTACATAAGATAATATGAAAAGGAAGATAATAAATACAATATATATGATTAAGGTATGTTTAAGTAAAATTGTAATTAGATCAATAAGACAATTAGTTCAAAACAAGGTTCCCTTTATTAGTAAATGGTAAAGATAATTAGGGAAGTGAGAGTGAAAATGAAAATCCAATAAATAAGAATATGTTAACATACCTTGATTAACCCCCAAATAATTCCCTTCTCATGGTATATCACAGCTAATTATTTAAATAGAGGAATAATTTTTATCAAAGGGTTACTATTTTTTTGATTTTATTTCACTTACTTTAATCATTAAAAGTTGAATTTTATGTTTTCCCTTCAATTTTGGTGTTCTATAGAAAAAAGGAAAAAATTAAAAGATTGAGAATAAGTTGGTATAATCCATAATTCATGAACTATATTAAGAAATAGTGAGAATCAGTAAAATGTGTCGAACTAAGTGAAATAAGGTAAGGAAAATTAAAAAATTTAATTCATTTACTATTTCAATAATTTTATAGGTATGAATTACAAGTTGATAGGATGGGTGAAGCTAGAAATAATGATTATGATAAGGTGATAAGAATTTAAAAAATCATAATTGTTTCACTTATTTGAGGAATTGGGTTAGCAGTTAAAAGATAACAATCTAAAGGTGAAGTATAATAAAAAAATATATAGATAAATTTGGATTTAACTACTATAAATGTTGGTTGAAAAATTAAAAATCGTAAATATTTGAGATATTAATATTGTTTCTAAACCATGGGAAAATACAAGAAATATACACCAATAAAACTAGTTGAGGAGAATGAAATCCTATGATCACAGAAGGTATTCATTAATGTTAATATTTGTAAAATAATTTTCACGATGTAAGAGAAAATTTATTTTGTTGAAGAAATGTACCATGATGTTAGAAATAGAATATCTACTAAAAAATATTTGATGGAAAGAATAATTCTTCTCAAAACACAATATTAAGAATGAAGAAAAACATGAATGGGTTCTGGTTTAGTTTTGAAAGAAATGGATACTAAATTAAAGAATAGCTTTGAAAATATCAAAGAAATAAATGAGAGGATAACTACCTAAAAAAATATTAATATCTCATTACATATGGCCTCCAAAGGTACTAGAATAAATAATCTATAACTAGGATATGTATATTGATGAATAAATTTGGATCTGAAATCTTGATAAAAATAATGGAACTATGAAAAATATTGAGGTAAGTTTCCATGAAATAATTATAAACTAAAGTGATTCTATTTAATATAATTTTATCACATACAGGATAGATTTCTATAGCCCATAAGACTAATTTTATGAATATAATTATATAATTACTTACATATCATTCCAAAAGAACCTAAACAAGTTATAATTATTTATATAAATCTTTTATTTTTTCTAACCTATTTCATATATAAAGGTATTCCAATTGAAAAAAATGTAAGGGTAATGAATGTATATAGATACGCTTTTTCCTCTAACATATAAGGTTAATATTTATCCTAGAAATAAATATTTAAAATAGGTTTCATGTTTGGGTGGATTAGAAAGAAACTTATTAATAGGTGCTTCAATTTCCAAGATCATGGTACTCACAAAAACTCTATTCAAGGAAAATAAGAAATATCTTGATGTAAAATCACGATTTTTTCCATAAATAAAAGAGGTGGAAATAAAATAGGATTGATCTCTGAATAAGTGGTAATCTAATATGAAAATTTTTTATTTCAGTTAATAGTTTTCCCAAATTCATTCTCCAAAAACCGCTAGTGGAATAAATAGGAATTTTTAATTGGAATGAAATATAGATGTGAGATCCACTACCTATGTAGGTCTAGATTATAATTTTTCAAGTGTGATTGATTCCATAATTTTGGAAATACCCAAGTTAAGGAAGGATGTCAATGATCTTATCCATGAATATAAGTGATAAAGTTTTTTCATTAAAGTTATATACTTTGGAAAAAGGGTATGTTTTATAGCTACTTGGGATGAATAAAACATGAATATAAAATTAAATTCCCACCCCAAAATCTTAATAAGTGAATAAGAAATATATATGGTTTTGGGTTGGATTACCCTGATTTACTGATTCCAAATATAAAGGGAATTTGAGGTGCCCATATCCCAATATTATTTAAATATTCTTAATTTTTTAATGAGTAGTAAAATCTAGAGGATAAACAATTCAAGGGGTATATGTGAACAAAAAACATAAAATGAATAGGATGTGAGGTATGAAATTTTAAGAGAAATTCTATGAATAAATTCTTTCTTGAATTATTTCATGATTTCATTGGTGTCAAGACTAAATATTTTTTAATTTATTAAAATTAAATTAAGAGATATGACAATGAATATATTATATTAAAAGAAATTTGTTTATTTAAGAAATATAAGAATTAATCGATTTAACTATTATATCCATTTATAAAGTGAGGGCGTATATGTCATTTGGTTAGTTTAATTAATCCACTAAGATATGATAATGGTCTAAAGTATAACACTGACGAATCTTGATTATACCAATTTATATTCTAGAAAATTTTATTGGTTGTGTAATATTTTCGGATTTTAAATTCTTATAAACAATAGTTGTTAATCATTAAATGATTTACACAAATGTATTAAATTGTTAGATACCCAGTGATGAAATAAAAGGGATAATTGGAGTTGAAATCATAAATGTTGTAACTTTAGTGAAATTATCCCACTAAATGAGAACAAAATATTCGGTTTCAAATTAATTTTTTGGTTATTAGTAATGTTTTCATTCCATTTAATTATTGTTTCTTTGGTATTTTAGGCACTCTCAAGTTGTGATAAATCATTAATCTCAATATGGAAAACATTATAAAGAGAAATCATTGAAGTTATCTTTCCTGATGACATGGATAAAAATGGAATTGTCTTGTAAATGTTTTCTTGTGGGATAACTAGTGCTAAAAATGGTTTTTATTCGATTCCTTATTCTTTAAAAATTACGTCTCACCCATTTTTATTTTAGTTGAGATAATATGGCGCATTGAAAAAATTAGTTGAAATGGATGATATTAATTTACTAGACCTAGTAAGTGACATGTACAACCTTGTTGGTGGTGTCTAAGAATATTATTTCTTACATTGAAACCTTAATAAGTAATCTTTATGAATTTTTTATAATATCATATGATAAGTGGTAATATTTATGACTATATTTCTTGTAATATTGATGCAGCTATTTTTAAAAAATATGATTTCAAAATATTTATATGTTAAGGATTAATAATTTGAAAATTCTACAAAATTATTTTATAGTCAATATTAAAATATTATTCCAGGAAACAAATCAATTTTGTTTCATTATCAATATTGGGGGAGTAAAAATAATGTTCAATTTGGATTTTACAATAATTATTATAAACTGAATCCAAGGGGGCTATTGTTGAACACGTAAAAGATTAGACGGGATTTATTGATAATATGTTCGGTTGAATTCTGTTGAAGTTGTTATATAGAATAGGAATTCAATGTTGGAGGAATTTTCTTTATGTAAAATGGTTGTTATGAAGAATATAAAAACATTATGCCACCCTATGCTACCCAAGACAATTAATTACTCAATTTTTGATCTTACAGGTCTGATCACTTAAGGTCCATCCACCACATTGATTTTATATGGTACAAAAATAAGGCATAGTGTGCATGGGGATGAACAAGGGAGAACACAAATGGGTATAAATTTGTACACGGTGATGTGGTCCATGACATATAGAGAAAACATAGAGGAGAACGGGACCATACCCCCTTACTCAAAAAAGGTATTTCAGTTATGTGAAACTGTTTATTAAGAAAAGAACGGATGATGAGAATATCTATGTGGGGTTCTAAGGTAGTGGGAACTACTCACCAAAATTGAAAACATACTCATATAATTATCATCATTGCATCTTTTTAATTTCACTTATCCAATTTTCTTTTAATGTCATATTCAAACTCTATTATTGTCTCGGGTTGAACTCCACATCATTGGAGTAAGTAGTCTACATTGTAGGAATGAACTCCATGTATCGGTCCAACGGAATAATAGATTACCACATATTACTTAAAAATTTCTTTTGAAATGTTAAAATCTAATTGAGAAATATAATTTAAGGATTATTTATCCTATTTTAGGTTATGAAATAATATTTTTGATAAAACTATAGTAAAGATAAAAAGTAAAGAAGACCGCATAATACAAAATTCCAAGATACAATCCTTATAAATTTGAGATACTAAGAGTCTCAACCCACCACAAAGATATAGATTTCTCCATTAGATATTTTTGAAATAGACTCATGGGGCTTCCATACCCATAAATAAAAATTCATGTTTTATGTGTAAATAATTCTTACTGTAGAACTTGTGACTATGCCAAAAAGGGTTTTGAGGCTTATATTTAGGTGTCCTTACATTTGAGAGGTGTCCATTCCATAAAGGAGTTTCTTCACCCTAGAACCAGACAATATTTTTCTACACTATACAAGATATACTGTTCTATAGTCATATTCTATTGAAAATATAATATTATACCATGTAATCTATAGATACAGTGTAATACCATGTGTGATCACATGAATAGTTTACGGGGGATTTAAAACTAATAGGAAAATAATAATGCAAGTTTTTATATTTTAAATGGTTGTCTAACCACAACTAATGAAGGTAGTATGGTCATCAATCCTAAAGAATAACAAAATATAAAGACTATGATCATGGTGCATGAAATTATACCTGGATAATACGTTCCATTTCATGGTTCATTAATTGTCGGGGATTTTAAGAAGGAAATTTCATATCATAGTTCAGGTAAATGTAGAGTTTCTCGAATATAATTACCATGTAAATTAATATCTTCAAATCATGACATTTGTAATTCAAAAATCTTGACGTACATGGACATTAAATTACTTTTGTAGAATACTTACTAAATGACACAAACTGACACCCAAAGACCTTAATAGTTTAGTGTTTTTGGAAACTGGGGAACATAAACAACTTTTTTCATAAAATAATGACATCATCCCTTTTTCCCCTCATAAATATAAACCCTTTCTAACACATCTCACTAAATACCCTTCTTCATATCTTAGGAAAAATAAACATAAAAAATTTGAACATTGATTCTCAGTAAGGGTAAACAATGGATATAACATTCATATCATATTTATAATACATAAGAACATAATAATTAAAAAATCCCCCTTCATATCATAGATCATTATACCAAGTCATCGTATAAATCGTAATAGATCATGAAGAATCAATGTAAATATTTACAAAGGGGATAACATAAGACATGGAATTTCTCACATACCCATAATCATAGAAAATAATTTTATATTATTCAAGGCTCGTTTCCCAGAACACCATAGTGAAAAAATTCCATTAATGAACCAATTTCACTCCCCATTCTATAACAGTATTACTAAACTGGGTTTATTTATCGTTCCAGCCCTGTATTAGGGAACCATGATTATTTCCCATTCTAGTAATTTCTATATAATAAGTTATAAATATTTACCCAATCAATTGGGGGGAGATATACATCCCACCCATCTCATAATGTGATCATTCTTATGTGTTCTACAAAATCATAATCATTCATCATAGCATAACCCAAGGAAAGAATCAGTTTCCAAGACATCCTTCTGTCACAACATAATCCATTTAAAAAATGGATTTCATAAATATCATTCCATAATAAATATAGTAAAAATATATGAATAATAGGAATAGTTAATATGAATCATAACCATATAAAAAAATCTATATTAGATGGAAAAAAAATTATAGAACGCTTAAAATTAATTATTGAGGAATATTTCATTTCTTCTTCATAAATGTTTTTTTTCTCAAAATGACTCACAATTTTGAATGAAATTAATTTTTTTTGAAAAAAAAAATGATATATATTATTGGATGTTTCATGGAAATATGATTTTATGAAAATTTAAAAATTAGATCATGCTGTATAAATTAAAAAACATTATTCTCATACTTTCGTTGAATAAGATAAAAAGTAACTTATATTGAAAATGATGACATATTCCTTTAGTACCATTTAATAAATATAATCCAATGGTTAAAATATACATTAATCAATTTAATAAGAATAAAATTAATATTTTTTTAATATTTATTTAGGAAACATTGACATGGATGATAAATATACGCAAGTAATTACTAATGTTTAAGTAATGTTAGAAAATAATGGGATTCCAAAATTATCCATTGAATTAGGTCAGTGTTACATTATATGTTTAAAAAACACTGGTACTATTGAATATAGAGTGTTATACACTTTATCCAAAGTCATATTTATACTTATGATATCATATGAGATCATAGTATCACTTGTTTAATAATATTTCTTTATTGCCCTTCTTTCGGCTGTTATTTGCTGCATATTTTGTCGTATAAATACCTGTTATTTATTATGGGATCCCTTTATATTATTTATAGAATGATAATATTGTAATCTATATCATATTTATAAATTCTATGAATTTATATTATCATGATTTAAATTAGATCATGGGGAATGAGTCGCATCGCATCAAGGAGATGGTAGACCATACATTCACACGAGCAATGATATAATTTTCATAATTATGAAATGGTATGGAAGTGGTGGGTATGTTTATTTTTTCAGAACCAATATATTATAATAATAATAATATATAGTTTTTATTTACATCATTATTCCCATCAAATTAACAAGTTGGTGAAAAATATATTACACAACGATGTGGAGATGGTAAGTCGTGCACACGCACGTGTGGTGATTTTTTTTTCATATGATGAATAGAAAGTTGAATATCGTTGTTACATAATAATAATAAAAACAAATTATATATTTGAAATTTAATTTATTACTTTATAATGGTAATAAGAAAGGAATAATAGGTTGAAGAAGAAATTATCTTCAGTGAGTTAGTAAAGGATATTACCTCTTCTTCCGAGAGCTCCCACAAGATCTCCTCTTAATGGCACTAGAGTTGGAATTTTGAGAGGAAATAAGCTCAAGAATGTGGATATATATGTTGAGAAGGGAAAGGGTCAAGTTTTGGATGAGACTTAAGGATCAATGAGTTGTTAACAAATGTGGGAGGTGGTTCCATTTTATAATTTACTTTGGGGGCACCAATTGAATTTCCAAAAATATTCACTTATAATAAAATTAAACAACATAAAATACCTCGAAAATGTCATATTTTCGAATATTAAATAAGATAAGGTTTTAATATCATCAACCATTAAATTTTATAAATGTTTTTCTATATATTTAATCATAATCATTTTAATTATCACTTCGTCATTTTATTTTAATTATAAATAAAGTAATAAATGTTTCAATATCAAAATAGTGTAATTTCGTCTACTTTTCCGTCAATTAGACCATATATTAATCTTTTATACGATTTTAGACCATATAATAAAGATATTACATTTATAAAAAAAATTTATGGTTTTTAAATAATTTATTAAATCATTATTTTGACAAAATATCAATAGTGTCAATTTTTACCTAATTCAATTCATTGATTTTTAAAAATATCATGAAATGATTTTAACATCGGACAAAATATATTATAATATCTATAATGGGTCAATGTATTTTATAAAATTCACTGTATATATCAATTATCCCAGATTATATTTATTTTAATATTTTAAAAAAGATAAATTTGATTTTTCCATTAATAAAATAATTACTACATCAATTTTCTATAATTGTTTAATATACGTTTTTGTTTTGTAAAAATTAAAAATAAACAAAATAATGAAGATAATTATTCTATATTTTACAATAAAACTTACAGTCAAATATGTTTCCTTGATCATACTATATTAGATATTATATGTTTAAAAAAACATGAATGTGACTACTTTAACATCACTTTAAGTAAAATATTATAAGTGCCATAATCATTTATATATAGATCCAAATGATCAAAAACTCATCTCCAAGATGATTATGTTATATTTACACACTAATAATAGTATATTTTCATGTTTTTGATCTTTTAATGGTTATTTTAATTTTAATAAATATTTTTTTGTTTATGTGTCAAAAATTAAATAATTTCTTCATCATTGATGTGTAAGACTTTTAAATAATTTTTTATTTACTAAAATTTATGAATAAATTAACATGATAAATAATAAAATTATCTTTAAAATGATTACTTATATTCGAATTTAGATAATTTATATCCTTATATTAAAAATGATAAAATTATTAATATTTGAGTAAGACATATTTAACATTTCTTTAAATGAAATATATTAAATGTCTTAATCTCATCCAAATTGCTCTCAAAAGAAACAATTTCGACCGAAGGATGATTTTGTCCTAAAATAACTCATCCAAATATATTATTACGAGTTTAGTGTAATTTTATAATATTATATATAACCTTAATTACTTTACTCACCCCATTAAAATTTTTTCTATATTAATAAAAGTTGTTGAAGTTACTATATGTAATGACCAAAAATATAATAAAAAATTTACATAATTTGTACCCAGTAATTATAAATATTTAATCCATATTTCCATATTAAAATCACATATGTTGAAGTAATTAATTTAAAATTAGGCATGTTTTCGGAATGAAAAATTATCTTTAAAACATAAAACATTCTAAAAGATTGAAATGATTTTACATATAAATTGATGGAAAATTTAATTTCAATAAAAAAATTATATTAATGGATAAAAATGTAGACTATTTATATTATAAAACCGTTTAATTATATAATTTAACCATATAAATTATTTTGATGAAAAAAAAGATATTTTCAATTAAAAGTTAGTATATTTTTACTTTTTTCAAAATGTGAAATTTATAGAAAAATATCACAAATTTAACCTAAGTAAATTTTTATATAATTATTCTACATAATAAGTATATTTTATTATATATAATTTATAAAAGTGTCAAAAACTATATTTAAAATTCTTGCGCCATCAAAAGGTGGAAAACTCGTATTTTTATAAAAAATATAACTTTTATCTGAAAAATCGATTTATTCATATATTGTGACTAGAAATCATATATGTTTAATTTTAAAAATTATATTGATTATATGACATATATTTTTCATTAATAAAATCCATCAATAGTTATTTCAATATGTAATAATCTCACTTATTTTCATTTAAATCGTTTTTAAGAAAAACATTTCCTAACACTTAAAAAGGGTTTAATTTTCATCTATAATTAATTTACCAGCAAATAATTAATAATATTTTCATAATTCAGTAAATATTGTTCATACCCACCATTATGATGTCTAGTGTATAAGGTAACATAATAATATTTAGTTATTTTCATAAACTTTGTCTTGCGTGAAATGAATTATATCAAAAAAACATAAAATTGGGTGTCATACAAGACAAGCATATTGTTTTGTATACTGCAAGATAATATAGTGTTTCATGTAGCACAAGATTATCTTAGTTTTTCTTAAAACACAATACATCAACGAAAAAAATCTATCTCATAAAAATTTCCGGGTGTTACATTCTACCCCCCTTAAAATGAATTTTACCCACATAAATATTTTGGGTAATAAAGGGATTAATACCTTAATGATTCAGTCATAGAAATCCACATCAAAAATTCATAATGATACATCTTTTTAAAAATAATGTTAGTAACATAATGGTTACCCAATGTAACTCATAACTAGGATTATATTTATGAGAACATAAGTGAATATTTGGGAATGTATGAAAAGTGTATAGAATCAAAAAATGGATGAATATCATCAATCACAAGAAAGTGATTGATTCATAGAAATTTAACAATAACAAAACTATAGACTAAAGAATAATAAAATAGTATGTTAATATCATCAAAAAAATTGATGATAAGAAACCCTTTTACATTATGATCCCTTTTCTTAATGCTGAATAATTTTCCTGAGAAGATATACTAACTAGATTTTAGTAAAATCTCAAAAATCATCATCCATTGAAAAATTTCCACATCATCTTTTATTTAAATAAATAATGTTGAATTATTAATTCCTGAAGTATTAAAAGATCATGTGATCCATAGATATAAAGATTGGATATTACATTTTTCTTTATCATAATAAATATACTAGCACAAGTTGTCAAATATTCTTAAGTCTGGCTATGGTGAGACAATAATTCATTCTAGAAAAAATTATCTGAAGATTAACATAAAAATTCAATAAATTTATAACCTTAAAATCAATATGGAAGCTGAAAATAAAAAAAAGATAATGGTAAACTAACTCAAATTTACCATTATCCCCCATATATCATAAGGTATCTTCTGTTGGTCACATTACAAACATGTGAACACCTTCATCATGTATTCTCTTGAGTCATGATAAGAACCTTAACTACCATATACACATATTGAAAACATGAATATTTACTTATTCCAAAACATATTGGATATATTCCTAAAGCCCCAAAAGGTTTTATACATTATCCATGATAACATAACCCTGTTGATAACAAATCCATAATTATTTCCCAAGAAACTAGTATAATCAAATTTACTTATTCCTAGACAACATATCTCTATTTGAACACTGTCAACTTAACATAAGGTACATATTAAGTGATGTATTCCCCTTAATCATGTTTTCACCAAATTTATGGTATTACCCTTAAATCACTTTTCTAGGTATTAAGAACAACTCAACATATCCTTTTCAATCCTTAATGAAAAACTTATGCTGAAAGCACTTATATATATCACGATTCATATAATATTTGAATTTAGAAACCTATACCCCTAAATCTTCCAACATTACACTTAAACCATTACTCATGATTTATCATCTTATTCTTTCCTAAAATATTAATCATTTATTAAGGTTCTTCAACATTAATGTTTCCATGATTCAAAGGTTTAGTGTCAACAAAAATTCTAGAACATCAAATAACTTTCACATGTCATTTATAATATCTTTTTACTCATCAATATAACTAGTACTTGTACCACCATTATGATTATCTTTAAAAGATTTCAATATAGGAAATCAGTTTTATTAATTCCCATACATTCCACATTTAAAACATTCAAGGTTAACATTGTTCTATCTAGTTCAGGCTATTGACTAAAACTAGAAAGAAAATAGTCATAAATACATATCATAGATTAAAAACACATAATTAAGGTAAATTAGTTATAATATTTCAATCTATGTTATCTTAGGTTTAATCTTAGGTTATTCATTATTATCACAAAAAATCTAGGATTTTGACCCATACATTGACATATCCTTGGGAAATCCATATACATATTCATCTATATATCTCTATGTATCTCACTAATGTTTTCATATCATAGTTTCCAAAGATTAAATAAACCATTACTCTGATACCAAATGTAACGACCTAGTCTTGAATTATATGGAAATCACATTACATTTTTAGAATAATTAATATATGACATAAACTGATTCCCAAATACCTTATAAGTATAGTGTCTTTGGAAACTGGGAGAATAAACAACTGGTTCATAAAGCAACTATATCATCTTCTGCATTTACCTTCATAACTAGACCCCCTTTTGACACATCTTACAAAATACCTTCTCTATATCCTATGGAAAAGAAATATAAAAATGGTGACCTCATAATCTCATTAAGGGTAAACATGGGAGATAATAATCCTATCATAATTTTAATACATAACAATATAACATATGAAAATTGTCTCCTAAATTTTATAGATCATGATATCATGTCCTCGAATAAATCATACTAGATCATAAATAATCCATGAATATATTTCAAAAGTTCATAACATAAGAAATTGTTTTTTTTGGAATACACATATGCATATAAAATCTTTTCATATTAGACGAGGATCATTTTCCAAGACCAACATATTGGAAAAAGTCCATTATTAAACTGAGATCACTCCTCGTTCCAGCCCTGTATTATTGAACCTAGTTTACTTATCGTTCCATCCCTATATTATTGAACTAATATCATTTCCTATTCCAGTAATATCAATACCATGAGATATAAATATTAAACCAATCCATTATAGGGAGATATAGGTCATGCCCACCTCATAATGAAATGATTTTTATGTGTTCCACAAAAACATAAACCATTCATTGTATCATAACCCAATGAAAAAATGTGTTTCTTAAACATCATTCCATCATAATATAATCTATTTAAAACAAATTTATTTAATAAATATCATTTCAAAATAAACATTATATAACCATAGGAATTATAGGGTTAGTATACTTGAAACAAAACCCTATTAGATTATTCTATTTTAGATGGAATGTAACTTTTATAGAACACTTGAAAATAATTATAGAAGAAAATAACTTTCCCTATTCATAAATAGTATCTTTTAACAAAAATATATAGAATTTTAAAAGAATATATTTTTATTAAAAATAACCGTGAAATATTGTAAATAATTATTCATGTAAATAAGGTTCCATGAAAACAAAAAAAATCATCTCATATAAGTTAAAAGAAAACATTCTTCTCATACTTCCATCAAATAAGTCAAAAAGTGTCTCTTATAGAAAATGAATGAAGATTACTTTAATAAAATTTAATAAAAACTAACCAATGGGTAAAATTGAAATCAAACAATTTTATAAAATAGAAGTAATATTTTTGAATACTTATTTGGGTAACATAGACATTGATGATAAATATACCCCAGTTATTATTAAATAGTCTCGGATAATAATGTGATTTTGAAATTATCTCTTAAATTAGGTCTGGGTTCCATCATATGTGTCAAATACTCTTGTATAATGGAAAAAGTATTTCCATAAACGTTATCCATAACCATATTTTTGTTTATGATATCATATGTGTTATATTATCTCTTATTTAATAATATGTCACTATTACTCTTCATTTGGACATAATTTGCTACATGTTTTTTCATATAAATCACAATTATTACTTATGGGTTTCCTTTATATTATTTATCAAATGATAATAAAGAAATATATATTTTATTTATTCATTATATATATTTATATAATTATTATTTAAATTAGATCATGGATAAGGAGTCACATCACGTCATGGAGATAGTAGATCGTACTTACGCACATGCAATCATATCATTTCTTTAGTTATAAAATTTTTTAAAAGTAGTTGTTATATATTATTCAAAACTGAATATATTATTATAATAATAAAATAGGGTTTTAATTTATATCATTATAACCTTCCATCTATAGTTGTGGTGAAAAATAGATTACACCCAGGTGTGGACACAGTAAGTCATTCCTACACACGCTTGATGAATTTTTTGTAGGATGGATAAAATGTGGAAAATAGTTGTTTGATAATCATAATATCAACAAACTGTATATTGGAAACAATATTTATTACATTATAATATAAACAACAATGTAATATTAAGTAGAAGAAGAAATTATCTTGAGTTATTTGGTAATGTAGATTTCCTCTTCTTCGGCGAGCTCCCTCTAGATCTCATCCTAATGAAACTAGAGTAGGTATTTTAAGAGGAAAAACACCTCAAGAATGTGACAAGGGAATTTTATAAGGTAAATGGGTATGGGATGGGAAATATTTAAGGGTTAATGGGTTGTGTTTAAATGAGGTAGGAGGTTCCCTTTTATAATTAAGGTTGGGGGTACCTTTGTAATTTCTTAAAATATTAATTTAAAATTAATTTAAATGACATTTGAAAACCATAAAAAATCATATTAACAAATATTATATGATATTTTTGTGTAATCTCATCATACAATAAATTTTAGACATGTTGGATAGTCAATATAAAATTTTTTATTTTAACTACCACTTAGATATTTTTTTAAATATTTACTATGGTAACAAGTATTTAAATATTAATAGTGTAATTTATACTAATTTTCTTTCATTTATACCATAATTAGAATTTAAGAATATTTTAGACCATATAATAATTATTTTAGTTTTTTTAAAATATTTCATGATATTAAAATAATTTATTTATTTGTTATTTTGAAAAAAAATTACAATACTGTAAATTTTGACATTTTTCAATTCATCGATTTTTTAAAATATCAAGAAAATATTTTATCCACGAAAAAAATACATTATTATATACTTACTGGGAAAATTATATTTTCAAAAATCATTGGATTTATTAATTATCCAAGATTATATTTATTTTAATATTTTTGAAACAATAATTTCATATTTCTTTTAATAACATAATTACTACATCAGGTTTGTATAATTATTTAATATACCATTTTTTGGTAAAAAATAAAAATAAAACACCAGAATGAATATATTTCTTCTAAATTTTATAATAATACTTATATTAAAATATATCACCTAGGAGATACTACATTAAAAATATTATATTTAATAAAACCTGAATGAGACAACTTTAACTTCACTTAAAATAAAATATTATAAGTGTCATAATCATTTCCATATAGATCCAAGTTGTCACTAATTCGACTCTTGGATGATTATGGTAGATATATACTTTATAAAAAGATTTATTCAAGTTTTATAGTCTTTTATTAGATATTATCATTTTAATAAAAACTATTTTATTTATTTTTCATCAATTAAATAATTTTTTAATCAAAATTTTTTAATCCTTTTAACTAATTATTTATTTCCTAAAAATTAAAAATAAATTACCATGATGAATAAAAACTTTTTATATTTCCAATGAGTATTTATTGTTGAATTTAGATTTGGGATAGACTTATTTTAAAAATGATAAATTTATTACAAACATTGTAATATATATTCAACTTTTTCTTAAAATATATATATGTAATGTCCGCATACCATCCAAGAAGATTCTGAAGGATGAATTTTCAACCCAATTGTGATTTAGGATGAACTTCACCCATCATGTTATATTAGAAAAAGTGTTAGAATAATTTTATTATATTATATTGACCCTTAACTACCTGATTTACCTTTTTACTGTATAAATAAAAATTTCTGATGTTACAATTCATAATGGCTGAAAATAAAATAAATCTCTTTACATAATTTTATCAAAATGTTTCAAAATATGAAATCCATTTTGAAAAATTTAAAACACATAAATTTATGTAGTTAATTTAAAATTAATCTCATTTATTGATTGAAAATGTGTTTTAAAAGTTAAAACATTTCAATGGATGGAATTGCTTTTACATATATATTCATGGTAAAATTAATTCCAATAATAAGCCTTATATTAATGGATAAAAATACAGTCTATTTATACTTTAAATTAATTCAATAATACAATTTAATTATATAAATATTTTTGATGAAAAATTATGTTTTTAATTAAAATTTATTATGTGTTTACTATTCATCAAAACTTAATACTTGTTAAAAAATATCAAAATTTCATCCAAAGAAAATTTTTATGTCCCAATTCCAAAGACAAGGATTATTTTGTTAAATATAATAATTAAAAGTGTGGAAAATAAATTTAAAATAGGTGTTGTATCAAAAGTTTTCAAAATTTCAATTTAAAAAAAATATTTACTTCTTTTCAAAATTTGAAATTTTTATTATATCATGTGTTGACAAAATAAAAGATGAATTCTCAACATTATATTGAATATATTACATATATATATAATTAATAAAATTCATCAACATTGATTTTATCCTCTAATAAACTCATTAATTTTCATTTAAATAGCTTTCAAGAAAAAAATTTCCTTTTATTTAAAAAGAGTTATATTTTCATTAATAATTAATTTCTCATCAAATAATTAACAATATTTTAATAATTCAGTTAATATTGTTCATTCCCTCCATTATAATGAAAATTTTATTAGGTAACATAAAAATATTTTTTTGTTCACTTAAACTCGATTTGGCTTGAAATTAATTTTATCTAAAGAACATGAAATTGTTTCTAACACATGCCAATAATAGTGTTGCATATATAGAAAGCTAATTTGGTGTTTCTTGTAGCACAATATTATCTTGGTGTAGTTTGCAACACAATACATCAAAGAAACAAATATATCTCGTGAAAATTTCAGGGTGTTACTATATCATCCTATTATATTATATTAATTAAAAAGTATAGTAATAGTTCCTATAATTGTGAATCTATAAGAACGTATAATCAGATTAATATGGTAGTGATTTTACTAGAGAAGCAGAAAATGATTCTATATTAGGATAACTGTAAATAATAATATTGGATAGACTCTACACCATTAGAAATGTCGGTATAAGGTCAAAGGGTGGAATTAAGGCATCCAAAAAATAGAATATATTTCATTGTTATTCTTGAAAATAAGCTAAGATCCAAAATTATTTTGGAAATAATACATTTTTTCATCCAATGAATAATTTTCTAAAAAAGAAAAATGGGGTTTATTTTTTTCTAGTTAAGAAGGGAATTTTATAATCCTTTTTCTAATTAAGAAAGGGTATTCCATGAAATATTGCAGAATGAAGTTGATTCTCAAAGAGATATTCATATTAGAATTACAAATTAGAAAGATAATATTAAAGGTAAACATCTTTAATCTATTTCAACTAGAACAACATTGGGATATTGTTCTTTTAATCTTAGCCTATATTAGATTTCCCATTGTTGGACTGAATAAAAAAGGAATTTTTGAGGAAGTGATCCTTGTGTGATATTGAAACATTAAAAAAATTGTAAAGGTAGTGATCATAGGTAGGAGTGTCCTTTCCAAACCCCATGTATAGCACATATAGTTTTTTGGTTCATCAATAAGACGCTTATTTCATTCTCTATGGTCCGGCCTATAGTGGTGAACCAAGTAAAATACTTGCGTATATGTGAATTCTCATTTATCTTATACATCAAAAATTTAAAAATGGGGTTAATCAAACATTAATAAATTTTATTAAGGGATATTCAAGTCAAAATTTAATCAGATCAACATGTCAATAAGTGGAAAAAAGAGGTGACCCTTCTTAGTAAGAGGTAAATATCACTAGGTTAGTGAGGGTGAAAAGAAAAATTCAATAGATTTAAATGAGTTTGCAAACCACAATTCTCCCCTCCCCCATCCTTTATAGTATATCCTACTAAAATCCCTTTAGGTACTAAATAAACAATTATTTTGACATTTTTTAGCTACTTTTCAGTTTCATGTACCACTATAAATTCCAAGTAAAATCCTTATGATAATACAACACCTTTTCAAAACATTATTAAAATTCGTTATCACTATTATAAATTTGAATAATTAATCTAATAAAACATTTGGAAACATTGATAATAAAATTACATGACATTTTATAAAATTTTATAAAAATACCTATCTCTATTCAATGATGATAAAGTTGGAGGTCATCACCTATGTTGGTGAATTCAAAAATTGGCCTCAAGGATTCTTAAACAAGTCCTAAACTTGAAAACCACAGTGTATCAAACACCCAGTACTCCAAAATCAAACTTGGAATACCCTAGGTTTCATGGAATTAGTGTATTCATCTAAGACACCAAGACAATCATTAAAGTTCCAATTTTCTGTTACATAATGAAAATGAAAATTTTATAGATCATTATACATTTTTAAAATTTTAGGGGTGATAAATGAAAATAAATACCTTCTAAGTATCACTCTTTCACCATTATTGATCCTCCTTATAACCATCATAAAATTTCTATTGATCCTTCAAAAAAATTTAAATAATATTTTGTTTTTTTATATCATAGGTGTTTTCATTTAAATAACTATGTGGTTTTTTACATATATTATAATAAATATAATATATATATATTATTTATTTTAACATGATCAATAATAATCATTAATATAATTCAAATTGCTCCCCTAAATGGGATGTCTGTAATTGTGGTTTGACTTAGGATAAGAGTTTTACCAAAAGGGTAAAATAATTATTTTTAAAGTTTCAATACTAGACTGTACCCATCTATGTATATTAAATTAAAATAAAAAATACCATTGAAATTTTACATTATTTTTATTTTTTATCATCTAATTATTTATTTAAGTTACTATAGAGCTTAATTATAGAGAATTAGATACTTTGGTACTGAGACATGTACACGATTTCTTTGTGTGATCATCAATGGAACCCAAAGTGTATGTGGAATTTGATGATATGAACCCGTGTCCAATCATGTTATTTTTCTATTCTATATTATTTATGAAGATTGTATAATGTTATTCATGATTCATTAAGGAATTACAATTCATTAATTTTTAATTTATATGGTGAATCAATGGAGAAACAATGGGGGATCGAATACCAAGTGGATAGTAAAACCTATCAATCATACCACTATATATATGTGTGTTTAATCTTTAATACATGGAATTATGTTTGGTTTATATTACATTGGCGACTAAAAAATCTCATTTCCCACACTCCCACTCTATCTCAATTTGTTGAAGTCCAAAACCCCACATAGTGGTTAGTGGTAGTTATGGTGTCAAGATTTGGTGGAGTTATCATGGTTTTGGGTTCTAGGTGGATGATAGTGAGTTTTGTGAGATGAAGTGGCCTATAATAATTGACTTGAAGAGGTGGAATTTTTTAGGATAATGGTTTTCGTCGAGATGGTATGGATTTGGGAGACAAGGAAAAGAGGTAGCCTGGTGGGAAGAAAGTAATGACTTCAAACTCCAAGTTTCCAAGGGATTATATTCAATCGTAGGGAGAATAGGATGTTCAAGAATGGTTTTTTTATTGTATAAGATCAAATGGCCTAAAAATTACTATTTTGAAAGATAATTGGGTCCGTAAAGGGGTATTTTCCTAGCAGTGGTCCAAATAAGATCAGGTCATTGCTTAGGTCGAGCAGTGGGGGCTAGTTATCCAAGCCAGCCCGGGGCCTCAACTAGCTCTACGTGTATGTTAAGTGGTGTTATTATTTCATTCATACAAACAAAACCTATATTGAGAGGTTCATGTTTCAATATAATGACCAGCCTCTCTCCCAAGAAGCTAACAAGTAGTAGTTTTTCAAATTACACATACTCCATCACTAGGCCATCCCGGCGGCACACGGGCGGACTGGGTTATAACCCAAACTCATGTATACCAAAATTTTCCCATTTAGAATGGTTGTAGTGATTCCATGAATCTTGTTTTTCTATATGTATAGTATTTCAATACTCCCCCTAAGGTATGGCCCAAACTACTGTTCCATTTATCACACCGCTTCAGCCACCATGATGCTTGATGCTTAACTTTTTAGGTATTTTTTTAACATTTTACCATCTATTCATTTTTGGAAAAACATAACCAATTCTTATCATTTAATAATGAAATATTTTATTAAATTATTATTTTTTTTATCTAGGAATTTTTTAAATTTTTTTGATGTCGGTTAATTTATTTATCTTTGTTTGTCTCGAATATGGGTTTAGAATTGATGATCAAATGGGATAGGAGGTTTAGTACTCCCGTAGAGATATATTAAGAAGCAAGAGTTCATCACCCATAAAATTCATTGAGTTACGTATTACTCCAACTATTTGGGGAATATATGCAATAGCATAGGCATACAGTTAGCACTCTCTTTCTCTAAATGAGGCATAAGTCCCACATACAATATAAATAGTGTTAAACTCCCCAAATAATAGAGTGCATGTCCTCTATCTATAAATTCAATAATCTATCGATCGAAGAAATTTTCTCGAAGAGGAACAATTTCTCTATCATGATAGTTAATATTTCAACCTACATGTATACTTTGGCCAGGTATGGGTACTCCGTAATTGGTTCTAAGATGAAATATGGTTTTTCATAAAGTTGGAATGTTTTTATTCATTGATTTTCATTTAATGCATGATCCTTGTATAACTAGAATAAAAATATCAAGACTCTCATATGTCCCTAGTTACCTCTCTCTTGATTATATACATTATTTTAATCCATTATTCCTAATCAATATGGGATACTAGATGACTTATGATATATTTTCATTTTTATATTTTTTGGAATCATTTTTGGTAGGTTTGTACGCACCCCTAAATGGGAATTTCACCCAAATGTGTTGTTCCTGATTTGAATGATTGATAATCTATCAGTGACTATGGTAGAAATATAGTGAGAAAAGATAGATATTAGTTTTGATTAGAGGTAACATTAAAATTCATTGTTCAAGTTGGATTCTACATGTGGAAGAGTATCCATCATTTTTAGTTTTTTTAAGTAATACATCACTTTTGATTCTAGGATTATGTTTTTTCTGATTTTCATTATAATTTATATCTCAAACTATGTGGATTCTTATGATGTGTAAAATTAATTTATTACTATATATGTTAATTATATTTATTTTTTAAATTTTATAATATGTTCTATAGATATATATTCATGTGTAGGTTCTTTTAGTTTGGGCCTCCCATATGTGAGAGAAATATTATTGGTGATAGTCAAAAGACTCTTGACTATTGAATGGAAGGATGGGATGGAACCTAAGGTATACTATCATTTCAAGTGGGGTACTTGTGGATTGGGTCATGTAAGAGTTTTATTAGATAATTCCATTTCATAAGGATAGAGTTTTGAGTTTTGATTCTTGTCTGCATTGTTTGTGGATTTTGGGAAATTAGACAAGGGGTATTGAGTACATTTTATAGACTTTGAAAACAAGGGTTAGGGTAATAGATGATGTATTATTTCAATAGTAATATGATAATATAAATCATCTCAAACTAATGAGGTATTTTTTAATGTGTAAGTATATGAATATACATACCTCACACTGTTTTATTTATTTATTTATATATATATATTGAGGTATATCACATATATTTTCTTTAATAATTGTGTTTCCATATTTTTAATTAATTATGTTAGCCCTATATTCTATATAAGTTCCTAGGATGACTTCTGATGTTCTTATGTCGAAACTAAATGATATATTCACTAATAAATTGAGAGATGATGTCTTTATACAAGGTCCAAATCATTAAATTTCTCCATTTGGGTATTCGGATTTTAATCGTCCAATCATAATGAATTGAGAGAACCCTATAGGGATAGTGTGGGTGAAAGATACTCCACCTTTTTAGTATGGAATATTTTCATTCCTTAAGGATGAGGATTACCATATATTGAGTATACATTACATGTTTTAGCAGTAGTGACCACCCAAAATATTAGGTGACACTAAACCTAATGCCATGGAGGATTAGTAAGAGGTAGTGACTCTAGTATTTCACTTCTTACAAACTTATATTAATAAGATGGTAGTTTTATATTTTGTTCCTGTTCATTGTGTGGTGATTTTTTGGTTTTCATTGGTTAATTAGATTAATGATGAGGATACTCTTCCATGTTAATGGTTCAAGCATCTCTTTTAGAATATTACTACCTGAATAAATTGAGGATCGTGTGATTTGAGGAGTTATTGGACCTTTAGTAGAATAGCTTTCTATGGTGGAGTATGCATTGAGGATCACTAACTTCTTGATGTATTATCTCAACATGGTTCATGATAGATACTTCATGTGTGATGTTTTTATAATGGCCTTCATAGGGATATATAAGCTCATATTTTCATTATTAACATTCCTACCTACAATAGAGTCTTGTAGATGGATCTATTGATTGATATATTCCTGTATAAAGTTAACCTAGGGAAAATAATTTTTTTCTACTGTCAATGATAGAATTAATTAGTTGTGAGTAGTAAATACTATTTTCCAATGACATGAAATCGAAGGTGTATGCATTTTTTATCCTAGACTTGGGGGATCTTTAGTGGGACAATCATATTGATGATCAAACCAAATAATAGATATAGTTTTATATTATTTTAGATAATTAGGTCATATATGTTAGGACTTACAAACCTATCATGTAATTTTTTGATGTTAGGGAAGTTGAGTTATGAGACCTCCTCATCAAAAGAAGCTGCAAGGTTAGTGGCCATCCCATGGTGGATAAGGAACCCTCTTAAGGGATTTAAAAGAGGAGATGAAAAATATATTGTAAGATACATAGGTGTTTGAAACTAATAACTGCATCCAACCATACTACCTCTAATTGGTCCTTTCTATGCTTAGGGAGCTTGTATCTAGGGATATGAGTAGTCACATACTATGGATTGATACAACCAAGATATTCCCAACAAGGTTAACATTACAATTTGTATATTATATATACTAGAACTCATACTAATCAAAATATATGTGGAATTGTTTTTCCTTATATATTTATTTTGGGAGATATAATTCTTTTATATCCTTTATACCAACATCAATGGAAATATATCCAACTAAAGTGGATGATATTCCCACAAAAATGTATCAACATTGTAATATTTCACTTAGTAGAGAGTGGTTTTCATAGAACCTCATCATATCATAATGAATCCCTATAATGGAATCCTTGGTATGGTCTAGTTATATTTTTCATATACACAAATTTAATTTTATATTTAGAGAGTATTTGGTGATCTTGAAGATTGATAGAGGTTCTTCTTCATAGTCGAGTGGGTTCTTTTATTTGGATAGATGAATCATACATATAGGAAGTCACAGTTGATCAAACATCAATTAGTGGTTATAGATCTTCATACATCTAATGCCTTATATAATCAACATATTATTATATGGAGGTGTAAATTAATATTTTGTTAGAGAATATTTTTGGTTTTCTCCTCAGTCGTTAGATTGGTTTATTCATCAAACTATTCCCTCAGACCACATGGATATATTCTATTGTTTATTTAATGGTCTTGGATGATATCAGAGAACTGAAGGTGCAGTTGGATGGCCTTTGGAAGGAATCATACATTAAACCCAGTGTATCCCCTGAGAGATAATTGGTGTGATTTTTTAAGAAGGATGATGAGTGATTGTGACTTCTACTAACAATAAAAAATTAAAATATGTGATATACAAGAAATATACACTTTATTGAGATTCATTAGACCTTCAAACCAACAAAAGGGTCATAAGTGGTTAATCAAGATCAACCAATATTATAATTGTTACCAATATCAGGTTCGGGAAGATGATATACTGAAAACATCATTAAATTGTGGTTATAGGAACTATGAGTTCCAAGTGACTTTTTTTGGAATTATAAACACATCATTTGTGTTTACAATACTCATGAATCATACATTCATCTATTCTTTAAGAAGTTTTTTCTTATTAATTGAATAAAACCTTATCTATTTGATAATATATTATAAGATATTTATTATTATATGGTTCATTTTTGAGTTTATTCTGTATCAAAATATTTATGGTAAACTCTCATAGTAAAAATTATAGATTTAAGAATTCTATTGTCTAGTGAATGTCATATTAGGCTATGTGGTGGCTGTTGAAATTTTGAGAATGGTGGATGTTCTTTCCTAATATTTAACTAATCACGTTTTAAGGTGTGTGGATTAAATGGATTATTTAGATATTAAAAGATATCCATGTTTTAGTTTTCTTCTATGATACCTCCATAGACTAACATTACCCTAAAGAGGCAGCAATTCATATGGTTCAAGTAGTTTCATAGATATTTTAAGTATATTAAGTAATAGTTTAATAGTGATTATGATATGTTGATATTGGAGGAAGGAGTTCGGTATGTTTTTGTTTGAAAAGTATCTACAATAGGGCTTGTTTGTGTGAAAATATATTGATATATAGTGATTTCTAAGGTGTATAGGTAGCTAAGTCATTATGTGAAAAAAAATACAACTATTACCTAGATAACAGAATGGTTTCATCCACATTTATGACTGAGATACATTACCTTATTAGTGAATAATTTACGATACACACTGATCACCAGTGTATAAGGTACATTTACATCCGATAATATCTAAACAAGATGAAAAAGTTAGGGAAAAAGATCCCACAAGACAATGAAATTAGAGTAATATATATTATTAGGAAGTGAAATTCACTATATAATTCCATTAAAATGGAATATTATGCTTAATATAAAGGACCCTGGAATACCAAGATAGGTTAGGGGTGAATCAGGGTGTCAATTTTTTAAATAAAATGATTCATCTTGTTCCCACATTAGTAGTAACCTATTAAACATGTTTGAAGATGAATTTTAGAAAATAAAAAATCAAATGCAAAGAAATGACACAACAATTTTACATGGTTCACCCCTAAGGGATACATCAAATAATAATACAATGGAACTGTGTTGGTTGTACCAAAAACTAGTAATCTTCACAATTTGTGAAATAAAAGAGTTTAGCATAGTCACTCAGTGACAAGCACAGTATCTTTACCAGGTTTTAGGCATAGCACATTGCTTCCCTCGAATCACTTCCACTGACTACCCCTTACTCACCATTTCCGAAGAATATTTACTCATTTGTATGACTCGAAGGTATATTCAATGGTTTGGCAATAATATGTTCATCCTCAGCTGTAAATGGATTCTATGTTGAAGTATAATAATCACCTGCATTAGTAATTTATTTTCCCGTACACTGATATGTTAGGGAAATTAATTTCTCAAACTGATTTGGTCAATTTTTATGCTTCTATGGGTGATCTGTGTACTTCTTTTATTTCAACCGATAATGTTTCTGCATACAGCTGATGTTTCTGCATACTGTTTAATAGTTTATGTGTATCGTCTAGCTATTTTCGTGTACCGTCCAACTCCTCTGTGAATTTTCATTCTTTTCATACTGCCCTACTCCACGTACTACTTCACTTCACCACGTATTGTCCTTCTCTTCATAAGTCCTTGCTCGGTTGTATACTATGAGAGCTTCTTGTGTGAACCATGCTCTCTTCTATGTACCATTTTCATTCCATTGATGATACTCTCCATGTACTGTAATCTCCTCCACTAACCACTTCATACTTCACCATATTTCTTCTCGAAATTATAATCTCCAATATCTTCACTTAACAAATAGGATTATTGCTCCTTAAATAGGCACATAACTCTAAATATTTCAGTGATCTAATTTACCCAAATTTTCAATGTGGGACAATGGTCACTGTATATTAAACATCATCTACATACTGTTACCCTCCACCGCATACTAAAATCCTATGACCATTGAACCTTTATCACATACCATTAAACATCCACATATTGTATGTCTGTCAGTCCACATATCATATATCTTCACCGTGTATTGTCACTATGAACTACTTTTAGTTATGTGCATCATTTCTCATACCACAGGACTTTACTGCATACTACACGCTCTCAACACATACCGCATTCCTTCACGGCATACCGTGCAACTTCACTGCATACTGCATACCATCATTGTGCACCACATATTGTTCCTGTAAACCGTTACCAAACTCCCAATTTTATAGGCCCAAAAATTTGGAAAACACTGGAAAATTGTGCCAACATAAATAATTCTCTCAGACTCAAACAGATAACCCTATTCTTTGAATACTCCCAAGTCATCCATGTGCATATTGAAAACAAACACAAACCAACCACAATTATTAAAAACGAGCAACCTTGTCTCTAACACAATAGATATAAGTTAATGCGAGTAGAAAGAATATATGTGGGTATAATTGATGTATTTGGGACATGTATCTTATCTTATCTCAATGATTTGGTATCCCACACCTCACTAGTAAGTGTGGGAGACCTATCTGGGAGAACGATATTGTGAGATCCTATGAGACCATATATCCTCATGAGATGAACCTAATGGTTTTTATAAAGGTGAGTTTCACCTTATTTTCTTCTATAGGGGACACTGGTTCTAGTCATGCTTTTTGAGGTTGTATTAAGGTATTTTTATTCTTCCCACTGGGAAGTACATCATGGTTTAATAAATATGTTCATGGATCTCAATAATTATTATTAGTGGCCATTCATAAAGAAATATATTTCAAAATTTATATCTCTATTCCTCACCATCCAATAGGTGATGGAAGAAAATGAGGTTCTGGAAACATTGCCACAATATATTATTGTTCTATAGTTGAATTGGGATGTTATATTGATAGAATTCATCTCTATATTTCAACATTAAGTGAAAGGTCATGATGTTTCTTGGTTGACCATTAACTAACTCATCAACTTTGTCAACTTACATTAATTAGGAGGTAATTTTTTTAGAAATAATGGGCTGTATATTAATAGAAGACCATGGTTTAGTGCATGGAGTAGAGTTAAAAATAAGAGTTTGTTTGTTGGATTTTATGAAAATAAGTGTTGATTTTAATGAATGCATAATATTTACATACATGTTTTAGTTGATATAGAAATGGTAATGTTCTAGAATATATGACTTTTGAAATATATCATGGAATAGTATGATCATTTTAAAAAAACAGGAAGTTATAATCATGAAATATGATAGATGTATGTTGTCAACATTAAAAGAACTAGAATTTGTGAGATATTTTGCTCCATCAAATATAAAGGACCACAATTTGTTATATATGTAAATATTTTCACAAGCTTGAAGTCCTAGATCTATCTTTAGACATAATTATGGAATATGTAATTAGACGATTTGTATGTTATCCTATAAGAAGTATCAAAGAAAATGGAAACTCTGTGGGGTTATATGAATATGTAAGATATAGTTTTGGTATGTTTTTATTTTTTTATTTTATGTTGAATAATAAAAATAATTAATCTATCTAAGGTAACATAACATTTTTGGGAAATTAGAAATGTATAAAATCATAATACACATCATTTTTTATTAATACATAATTTATTTGATATGCTATATAATATATTCTTGATTAGTGGAAAATAACCTTCCAATGCCATGGAAAATTTCAAATAATATATGAAGGTTGTTAATTTATTATTCTAAAAAACATTTATAATATTAACAATATCAATGGAATAAAACCTTCTATGTATATAGTAATGTAACCAATACTGAGAAGTCTATGGATATTAGAAAATTCATAAATAACCCTCGGTATATAAGTAAACTAATAATTCAAGAAGTTTAATTAGAATTATTAAATGAAAAAACAATATTTATATGTATGAGTCATTTAGGATCATACATAACTGTCGTTTCCATAGTAGTGGAAAAATGAAATAGTCAATTCTATTAACACATGAGGCAATACAAAAGATCCATTTAGTTTCATATTTTTAAAAAAAAAAACTAGACAAAATTTGAACTTTCAAACATTCCATAGAGAGAAAATGGGAATGTTTATTGATCATATAATATGATTGATATTTATGTTATAAGATCATGGAAAACCCAGAGATATTGTAATGGAATAAAAGTGTTTCACTAGGAATTGTAAATATCATGGTGGAAATGAAATGGGAAAATGATAATGTTCAGCCTAAAGAAAAATCAATGGTTTCTATAAAACATGGTCATGATTTATAAAATGCTAAATAAAAATTGAAAACGGGGATTAACAACACTATAAAAATATTTTATAGTATTACCATCATTGTGGAAGCTCTTTAGTATCATCAGAAACCATGGATTGCAATTTTATTTTTTAATCATGAAATATGATTGATAATTAAAGAATCAGGGAAGATTTTCATTTAATAATATATATTAATATTCCTTGATTAAATGATGATCATACCATGATATTCAATTAATTAAATCAAAAATTTCTACTGGATTTAATATATAATTAATTTATTCCAGAATATTTCCTTGGAGAAAGATAACAAGTCATAGTTAGGCTATGAAATTAGATGATTAAATTATGGTTGATGATAATATATTGTAGAAAATATAGTAGAAGTAATCTGGTAGTATTGGTTAAATTTAATTTGATGGTATTTATATTTCTATTTCAAAAGGATGAATAAGATTTGAAGGAACATGACCAAATTATAATATTTGGTACACCATGAAAAATATAAAAGTATTAGAAGCATATAATTAATCCCAATCATTGTACTAAGGGTTAGTTTCTTGTAATGCCTTTAAAAATTAAAACTACTAGTTCTGTAAGAGTTGAGTTTTTTAACATATTAAGGATTTAATTTTGTGAGAAAGAGGAGATAAATTTGGAGTTTTGTTGATTATATGTGTTTCTATTGAAGGAGGAAGGATAAAATAAGTACAAAAACGTGATTATGCTAATTAAATAAAATCATTAACTCTAAGAGTATTAGTCATTGATTTGATCATTTAGATTATAAATAGTTAATCTCTCTAAAAATATTATATTATGATCATTATTTGAAATTAGAAGTAATAATACTAAACTTTCTTTAAGGATTTCATATTATCTATCTTCAAGAAGATTAGAGAAGAAATGTAGTGATTAATAGAAAATATATCTTGTGATGAGGATATAATGTGTCTCAAATAAAGGTTTACTAGTAAGATACCTTCAGGTCTATAAACTATTGAATAGACTATCATGTATATAAACTAACCAATCCTTCATTAAAGTATTGTGTATAGGGAAGAAGAGGATGTTAAGCTATGATTGATAGTGATTATTTCATAAATCATTATGACAACATCAGTGATTAGATTTACATGGGTATGATAGAATATCTTCATTGTATGATCCTTGTATTACCCCTTTGATTTTAAACATGTAAAATCCATAATTCATATTCATTCATTAGATGTTTAAGGAGTTTTTTGGAAAAAGAGTACTAATCAACAGGTTGAATACCAGTTCATACTAACATGGTAATAACATCATATAAAGGGTTGAATAATACATAAAATTAGTTGATTTTGGAAGCACCATTATTCACTTCACCCCCTAGGGTGTCCCTCATGTCATAAAAAGTGGTATTAGAGATGAATGGTTCTATTCTATAAAGATAAACATTTTTTTTAATTTTTATTTCAAATATGACTCCAAATAATGGTATTATTGTTTATGATATGATTTTTCATTATGGTGTTTTTATCTTGAAGTAATTTTTTTATGTGATTTTGAATAATAATATATTCAATGAAAGATGAACTAGAATATTTGAGGGCTTCTAGATGGGTATTATGAGTATGGAGAACAACTTGAAGCTAAACTCACCTTTCTTGAACATATAATTTATGATCCAGATATAATCCATGAAAAAAAAGAATCATGTATTGATTTGAATAAAAATGCATAAGAATAATCTAGGTTGGTAAATAATATTTGTTCTTCAATGGAAGAATTAAATGAGATAAATTAGTATCTTGAGAAATAAGTTTTTGTGATTAAATTGAGTACTTTCAAATTTCCACCAAAATATTATTCACTTAATATAAATATATTGGGTTATTTTATGGACAAAGTTAGGAAATATATGTATGATGAGAGTATTTATGAAGATCATCTACCAAAGTTTCAATGAAGGGATATGAGGGAGATCTTTAGAAAAATAATTAATGTTTGTAGAAAATATTGAATGTTTAGGATGATACTATAACTAGGCCCTCAAAGTATCCCATTGAGAAACAAGTTTAATTAATATTTTTATTTAGTCTCATAATGGCTGAGAATAATGGATTTTGTAATAAATTATCAAACATGAATCATGAAGAAAAATTAGATGTAGTGGAAAAAGCATTAAAATTAGTTATGAAAGTCAATAATGCTTCCTGATTTGTAAAGGAAAAAAAATTAATAACGATCCTTAACATTATTTAGAATCCTTATAAGAATGAAATAATCAAAAATAGAATCTACAAAATGGTGTTACAAGATAAATTAAAGTCTTTTTCAGATGAAAAAGAACAGATTGGATTAAATTCTATTTATTTAAAGATTATGTTTAAATGTATATAAGACTCGGTTATAACAAACAATAATATTTTATGCAGTCTTTTTGAGTCAACATGAAATCTTGAGGAGTGTCTTGAAGCTCAAAGACAAATTTTTTGGGAAAATTATGTTTGAGGATTTATACATCATCATCAATGGAAATCCATCAAATTTTATCAATTAATAACTGGTTGATAATAGTAGTACATAGTGAAAAAAAAATATTTCAAATTAGAGAATAAGGAACGTGATTGAATCAGATATCTGGATTTAGAAAGGTAAATATGGAAATATGTTCTCCTTTTATGGAATTTATAATCATAGTATACGTTTCTGAAAGATTCTATTTATTCTATTTTATATTTTATATTTTAAACATAAAAAAATTTCAATGTTATTTTAAACACAAGGGATAATTTCTGTTAGGGTGGAAAGGATGGTATAACATATAATGAGGGGTGAATATACCATAAAGAAAAAGATAAAAAAATCAGATAATTGTTCAATTAAATTGTAAAATCTAATTAAAAGTGGAAAATAATATAAATAAAAGATTTTTTTTAATATTAGTTCAGTATAAAGTGGACCTAGTCTACTCTTATATCACTGTACATGGCGAGAGATGCATTTTCACTACCTAATTTTTTATAGTGAATCACAACCCAGTATAACACATAACTTTTAAAGTAGTGGTATAACTAAAAAGGAACCTTAATTTTAAATGTGGAGTCACAACCAAATTTCAAAATATACTTTTGATAGGTGTACTCACATCTCAAGTGACCATGACTTTAGACTCCATGATTCACTTCCATCCGCAAATCAGACATTTGATAATGGTAGACAAAACCCTTAGATCATGTCATTAGAATCAGGGAGTTGAACACATAGATCCAAATAGTAGAATCTAGGAGACACAATCCATGATGAAAGATATATATTTTAAGGGAAAATAATAATACAAAGTTATAACACATATGATAATATAGAAATAATTAAAAATGTATCATCCTAAACTATTAAGAAGTAGATAAAGATTGATGAATCTTATCCTCTAGTTTTTTAATATGGATTAGAACATCTCTTTACTGTTAATGTAATCAAATATTAACTGTACACATTCATAATTCATTAAAAAATTAAATAATTTTTGGCATTGGATCAATTTCATAATTATAACATCAACATTTTCATCACCATTGTCATACTCTATGTGTTACTCAATACATTTATATAGAAATAACTCAATACATTCAAGTCAAATTCTTGTAAGTTCAAAATAAATAACAATAATAATAACCCATAATTTTCTAGGAGATTTAAAGAGTCATATTATCTTTTTAATTTGAAACCATTTGAATGATTCAAACATAATTTAAATAACTCATTTTAAGATTTCAAAATAGTTCCATAATAACTGTTGAAAAATAACCCATGAATCTCACACTATTTCAAATAATAAAATATATAAAATTTAAATATCATTCCATATTTAATAAGATATAATATCAAAATTTTAATATACTACATTAAAATCACTAAAAATGTTTTAATATTTTTGATAATTTCTAATATCAATTTAGAAACAATGTAAATAAACAAATAAAAACAAAATAAAAAAATTAGAATTTTTCATATGCATTTAGCTCTTTTTTTAAGTTAAGAACAAATTTCATATTGATGTAAACATGTTTAATAAAATTTAAAACTACTTCATATAGTTTCTTTATAATTAATATGAATTTATATAATCTATATAATAAATAAAGTGCATAAAAACTTATAGAAATGAATATAACATGAAAAATATGAAAATAGAGTACTCTACAGATTTCATATTCACATAACTATTTAAGGGTAACTTTCATGCCATTAGTAATCATAACAAGGGAAATATATATCATGCATAAGGGTAACAAGAATTTTAAATAAGTTGTGCAAGTGTTTCTTTTAATTTATATAGTGGTAAAAAAGTAATTTTATTGGTTCTGTAAAGGTAAAAAGTTTTTTTATAGCTTGGGTAAGGGTGACCCTATATTTTTCATGGTTTCATAAAGCCACACAATAAATTGTAAACGTTCTATAAGGGTAATCTCAAGAAATTTGTAAAGGTAAAACATACCTTCCATAAGGGTAAATTTAATTTTTTTTTTGTAAAGGTAAAAAATAAAATATATAGGTTACATAAATGTACAATCATACTTATATAAGGGTAAAATAAAGTTAATAAACATTGTGTAAGGGTACAAAAACGATATGAAAATGTGAAAAGAATAGTTTAATCACTAAATAATTGAATTCTAATATATTTATAAAGGTACATTTCATTTTATATATACTTTATAAGACTATAATTGAAGTCATGTAAAAGAAAATAGAATTTTAAACTCTTTTTTTAATGGTAAAAGAGGATCATGTATGAGTAATAAGAAGTTTACCTAATGGTGAAATATATGTTTATATTTCCTCTGTATAGGAAAATTGTACTTTTGTGAAGGTAAAGACAAATTGGATCTTCTTACATAAGGGTATAAGGGATGTTTCATAATGGAAAAGATATATTTTTTAAGGGTAAAAACATACTTTCAAGATATATGTAAAGGTGAAGAATAATTAGCCTATTATGTGTAAGGTTAGAAAAATAAATTAAAAAATAATATTTTTTCATATTGTTTAACAACAAAAATTTGTAGAATAACAATAATAATAATAATAAATTAATAAATATAAATTAATTATACCAAATTATTTTTATATATAAAAATAATTGTTGAAAACAATAAAGTAATAATTATATATAGTTGTTCAAGTTTATAATTCAATAATATATCCCTTTTTGAAAATTACATAATCGAAAATCAATTTTAAAATTCCTCCTCCTTTTTGTAATTTTTAAAAACAAATTAAAATTTTCAAAACAACATTTTTTCCCGCTTTTTGAAACAAATAATTCAAGATTATAAATTTTACAAATCAATTTTTTCCCTATAACTAAATAATTTATTCATATCAAAAAACACCTCTTAAATTAAATTATAAAAACACAATAATAGATAACAACCCCTAAATTAGTTCTACTAAAAAACATTCTAAAAGGATCCTCAAAAACACATGATAAGATATTCACAGAATTTGTTAAAGATATGAAAATATGTTAAATATAGTTAGAATGTGCTAGTAAAAAAATATAACATAGAATTCATTATTACTAGATAAAATGATATCAATTTTAAATAATGTCTAGCATACCAAATGATAAATCAATTTGAATATACATATCATTTATAAAATTATAAAAACATGCCTTAGAATCTAGATTAATTTTGGTCCAAAATGATTTTAAAATGTACCTTTAGGAACACAAAATATAGATAGGTCAGCCCTCTTATCACTAAAAATAGATTTATAAATATAATCCTTTTTTATTTACAATCTATTGAGAAAAGTTTGAATGAATAATCATAAGCATGAGAATAGCCAATTTGGATGGGGTGAGACATTCTCTTTCCTTGCTCCGTCGCTGCTAGGGTTTAATGGCGCTGATTGAGGTCCCTCATGGCTGCTTTGATGGCTACAGATATGACATTTCGGATGACAGATCTAGGATGGTTGTGCCCGGTGTGGTTGTGGTGTCATTGACAGATGCGAGTAGTGTCACCATGATGGTTGTTGAAGGGAATACCAGATCGTCGATGGAGTTTACTAAAGCGGGATGCGCGAGCTGTGCTGGAAGATCTATGCCAGTGGTCGCTGATGTCAGCGGCACAAGTGGATCGTGTGGATCCATCAAGGCTTGCACGGGTAGTATGATAGGTTCTCACTTTATCCACAAATTACATGTGCGTCCATTATCGAATAGGTCTTGTGCATTGGAGGTCGCTGATGCACTTTCTTGAGTTTAGGTCTCCAGCCAGAAGTCTACAACGCATGAGACTGATCCTAGGTCGGTGGTGTTCTGCGATGTGAAGAGAAGTCAAGGTGTTCCTGCACATTTGAATGGGGCTTTCTTGTCTATCTCTGTTGCTAGAAATTCAGATACAAAAATGCTTCAGCGAGACGGGCCAACAGTTTTGGTCAAAGAGTAGGATAATAAAAATGTCATTTCAATTCTTAATAATCAGAACCATGCCAGACATGTTGTTTCTAATGAGGGTTTTTCTTTGAACGGATCCTTTTCTTACTTCAAAGGAGTACCTGATTCTTCTATTTGAAGAAAGGGGAACATAGCACACATCAAATCGGACCCTATTGTTGTTTCTGGATGACTTAAATTGGGTGAGTTGTCGATCATTGCTAGATTATTTCTTCCTAAAAGATCACATACCCTAAAAATAGATGAATTGAAGATGCTTATTACAACAATTCTGGGCTTCTCATCCTAGAAATGTGTCTCCCTAGGACGAGGATACTTCAATATGATCTTCCCCATAGAAGAAATGAATGTTAGAGCTTGGGGCTCTGGTTCTATTGCTCTCAATCCAGGAATCATTCACCTTCATGAATGTGATAAAAAAAATTAACCCATTTTAAGTTGGCAACACCACCTCACAAATATGGGTTAGAGTGTATGGGTTTAATTGGATACTCTGGCACCCAAAATTTTTATATGATATAGCACTATTAATTATAATCCCTATCAAAATTGACATGGAAAGAGAAGTGCTTAATTTGGTCACTACGCCCATTTCATGGTTGAGGTTGAATTCGGATTGACCTTAGTTGATAAGGTAATGATGGAAACTGATGATGACATTATTGAGTTTTAGATTATTTATGAAAAAATGCGAAATTTCTGCATGGAATATAACATTATAGGTCATGAATCATAAACATGTAGGTGATCAATAGTTTGCATCATTTTCTCTTCACATGGATATGAGATGAAGTATTTTCCTAGTATGAACAAAAGTAAGCATGGCCAGAAGCTTAAGGATTGAATGAAACATTTAAAGGGTCAAGCTGAACCTTCCTTTCCTGCTAATAATATGTGGAAAGAAATATAGGGAGGTGTTTCTGGGGACGTTTTCAATCATATAGTTGATGAGAAGGGTGTGTAGACATGTAACACACCTAATATCTATGCCTCTACCTCTGAGAACAAGACAATGTCCTAGGATGAAATCTTTTCTGAGGAGGTGATTATTGTTGATGCAAGTATCGACAAGTTTGATGATTTTAATAAAATTCTATATTTCTTTATCTCCCCAAATGTCAAGCCATGATAAAAAATTTAAGATATTACCGAGAGACTGAAGATGAAATGCATAAAGTAGTTGTTCATCAACTTTCATATGATATGATGGTTTCTCTGAATAACCAAAAGTGTAAAAAAATTAGAATCAGACTCCCCAGTCACTTATAAACCTTCCCAGGCTTCTTCAAAACACATTGTAGATAATGAAGTTTTCTAGCTTGTTTTCTACAAGATGACTAAGTCTTCAATTGAGTCGATTGAAGGAAAATACAATCCTTCCTTTGGTCAACATTTAGATTATGACATTGGGATGTATGGTTCTACTCAGCGATCTCTAGATGAGACTCTGGAGGCCCCAGACCTGACAACCAAAAAGGAGGGAGATCATACTCCTTGTAAGGGAAAAAAGAAACTAGAAGCTAGCTCTGATTCTGACAGGAATGTTTTTGAGACACTTTTGGAAAGCCTCTGATCTCTTCCTATAAATATAAGAAGATCAAGAGGTCATGGTCATGGTCGTAGTCGCGGAAGGGCTCAATGGCATGCAATTCAAGCAGAATAAAAAATCTAAGCACTAGATTGATAAAAAAAGATAGGTAGATAGCTATCTGTCTTGTGTTTTCCCTTGTTTCCCATACTCTTTTGGGTTTAATTATTTGGTGGTTTTTTTAATAAAAGATGCACAACCTCATTTAAAAAAATCAAAAGCATAATGTCCAAACAATCCTAATTTTAGTAAAGTAAGAGATGAGATAACATTTTTTTTACCTTTTGAAATCTATTTTTATATATTTAATGTAATATATTATCATAATCACGAAAACTTTTTATTTTTGAAACATTTTCAATATAATAAATTCATAAAAATATAGACTTCCAATAGTAATTTTAGATAAGATTACCTTCAAACATAGTATCGCATCCTTCTCCTTCCTTTTCAATACTTGAAAAACCATCCAAAAAATTATAATTGGTACAATAATTAGAAATTTCAAACTATGACTCACTATTTTTAGTGTAGAAAAATCCATTTTCAAAAGATTATTTCCTTATCATACTAATAAATTTAATTATTCATCTTTTTATTTTTTTTAAACTAATTCTTCTTTCCTTATTCGAGATTATGATTCTATTTATAAAATTTCATACCTTCTATAGACACCCCCTCTATTATCACTTTTAAAAACTATATATACCATAGAAATTGTTAAAACATTCTTTTGAAGATTATCATTTTAAACATATAATTTCTCAACTCTAAAACCATCACCATCAGAATAATAAAAATAATTACAATAATTACATTGCTAATTTTATTTACTACCATTAAACATAAATCATATGAAAATTTGTTACTTCTAAATTTATCAATAAAATCTGATTCTTCTGTGTAACTCCGTCTTGTATAATAATCACATGTATATTCCTTATTATATTTCTTATCTCTCTTTTTTTAATTCATCTTTGTACTGTCATCCTTGTTATATCCATTCATTCTATATTCATAATAGGATACATATATTATATATGTTGTACCATTATTTTATATTCAATCCTTATTTTGATATTTACATGGTCATTTATTTTACATTTTTCATATCTTCATTATTTTATAAATTAAATTGATTATATACACAATTTCTCTTTTATCACATACATGTGATTAGGATTTTTAAGTGTTAGGGGAAGAAAATTATATAATATTTTAAAGAAATACATTTTATCTTACCAATATCTTATTTTTCAATGTTATTAAACTCATGTTATTTTTGAATAAGTGATAAAATGCATTCATCCAATTGGAATTATTTAAAAATATGAATTATTTTAATAACCAGCATCTTTTAATGTCACATTTTGGGTAGAGATCATATGAATCCTTCAACGGGTATATGGTTATCGAAATTTTATTCATGGAAATTCATTCAATTCATAATTCAGGTGAATTAGTATAATATTTTATCGATGCTTTCATATTCACCCACAATGAAATATTGGCACTTTTGGTGAGTCATTCTATGTTTGTTTTAGATCAAATTGTATATTCCAATGTGAGTAACTTAAAAAATCATTAATTCATCATTAGTTTTCTTACATGAAAACACATTACTAAACACACTTCTATTAATAACACAATATAAAATATTTACTACATTGTAATTCATAAGATCATTACCAACACCAAATCCTATAATCGTAACCTTGAAACTTTATGGTAGTTTGTATGGTTTTACCATGATTGACTAGTTTACTATAATTAAACACTTTGTGAATGCCTTTATTCTATATTTCTATTCACAATAGACATATTCATAAAAGTTTGGTGGTTTCTAAGGAATCCATGCATCATTTTCATTCATTCATTCCATCTTATAGATCATTTAAATAGGTTGTGAGGAACATGAAATAGTTAACATGATAAAATAATAATAGAGCTAAACTCCAAATTCCTAAAAGGGTCTACCTTCTATAATAATTATTAGGTCATAATAGATGGTAGAATATATATAGGGGTGAATAGACCATCTTGAAATATAAACCAAATAAAATTATTTTCAATGTTAATAATAAATTTTAATTAGCAGTGTAAAATAAAATAATGAACATAGGTGTTTTATTTTTATTATCTATAAAGTGGACTTATTTAACAATTATACATCTATACTCATCCATATACACTTTTTTAATACCTTATTTGTTTGGTAGAATCATAAACTGATACATTGATTTCCTTTTCTTGTAACGGTATAACCAGAAAGACACCTTACTTTTGTATGGGTATTAGTATACCAATTACAAAAATGAAATTAGATTTGTGAATTAATAATCTAAAAAGTCTTTCCTTTGGAAGTGAGTTGTTGAAACCCAATAAAACACTAAATTTAAAGGTAGTGATTCAGAACCCTCATATCATATCTTTCAAATTAGAGAGTCACAACCCGCCGATCCTCACATTAAAATATGAGAGTCATAACCTGAGAAGAAAGAATGATTTTATAGATTAAAATCATATCCCAAACCTAAAACACAGTGGAGAAGATCTAAATAATTAAAACAAAATACTCAGACTAAACTAGGAATAATTTAATGAAGTTTGATGAAGCTCAAACTCTTCTTATTGTTTAAGGATGAAAAAATATCTTAATTTTTAACATATTTGAAGATGGATTATCCATCATCAGTGTTCAGAAATAGATGACATAATTTTATTATTGGAATAATTTCCCAATTTTATCTTCTACACTATCTAAACCCTCATTATATTCTTTGCATTCCTAAATCCCTTTAAATAGACACATGGAAACACTACCAAGTCAATCGTTAGGAAATTAAAAAAATACTAATGATAATAAACTTAAATTTCTAAGGAGAGGGAGAGAGATAGAAAATGAATATCATTTGAATGTTATTCTATTGTAATAATTCAACATTATTAAATAACTCATTTTAGTGAGCTTAACACACTTCCATAATAATAAGTCCCTAATAACTCATGAATAATGCATAGTTTCAAAAATCAAGATTCAACAATTGAATTTCAAATATCCTTCCATTTTTTACAAGATATATTTAAAAAATAAATGATATTAAATTAAAAATATAATATTAATTTTTAATATCTTTCATAATTTATTATATGAGTGTTGAAAAAATATAAACTTAAAAATCAACTAAAAAATTAATAGATTTGAATTTTAGAAATACAGGGATCATGTTTATGTGTAATTGAAGAAAAAAATTGATCATAATGTAAATATATCTAAAATGATATTAAATTTATTTTCATAGATTCTATATAATTAAAATGAATTTATAGAATCATAAGAATAGTTATAATAAATTTAAAAACATGAATGAAATGAATATATCATAAAAAAGCTAAAACAAAGTAATATAGAGATTCTAGATTCTCATAACTACATAAGTGAAACATTCATTTTGTGTGTGAAGGTAAAAATGAAAATATATAGCATTTGTAAGGGTAATGGGTATTTTAAACAAGATGTTTGTGCATATCTTATCAATTTCATAAGGGTAAAAAAATAATTCCATATGTTTTTTAAAGGTAAAAAGGGTTTTGTATACCATGTGTAAGGGTAAAAAATTAATTTCATAGGATGTATAAAGGTAAACTATAAAGTTTACATCTTGGGTTAGGGAAAGCGTAATATATGTGAAAAGTTAAAACATACCATTTTTTAAATAGGTTGATGGATATCCATCTTTATTGAAGAAAAATTTGAAACCTGTTTTGCGAAATATGTAAAGAGAGATACCATTCAACATAATGGCACAATTTCCATTAGAAAACATGACTCGAAAGTCCAAACATGGTCCCAAATAATTGAAGGTAAGAAAATTTCAAGTCATTGATAAAAAAGCCCATCACCCCCTCTGCCATTTAATTTAATAGTCGAATCCATTGTAGAAAATGCATCAACCCTCCTTCTATGAAGTTATTCCATACTGGTAATATCAATGTTATAGATCACCCATATAATCAACACTAAAAATAGGGAGGTTGTGAAGATGATAGGTTCTATAATACCTTTCTAACTTTTGATCCACTCAGTTGAAAATTAAGTAAGGAACCCACCACTTTTTCAACTTGAGGAAACACAAATTTAATCTGAAAACACTATATAAATTTCCAATGGCAGAGTTCCCATATTTACAATAAGGAGATTAAAGATGGATGATGATGGGTTTCGGTACACCCATCCCTCCATTGAGGTCACCCACCCAATATCACCTGCAAAATTTTGTACATATAATAAATGAAACAACACAAGAAACAATAATTACAAACCCATCAGCAACCCAAAAATACCATAGTCGCATAAATTTGTAAAAAAATTATGAAACATTCTTAACATCCTTCCTCAAAAAATATCACCAACTAAAAGACTCCATTTTCATTGTCCCCCATCAACCATCCACATGAACCTTCCCTAGAATTCATCAATCTCACCACTTCTTCATAGCCCCCATCCATCATCTAATGGGATATTCTCCACCATACCATAATGAAAAAATAATAGTGGGAATAAAATTAGTCAAACATCATCACTCGATAGATAAACCAAAACATCTTCATCCCTATCTCTCACCCTCTAATTGACCAAAATCATCCACCAGGATACTCAAAATAATTGGAGAATTAAATAAAGAACCACGATCTGAGAAGAAACTAGATTTGGTGACCACCTACTTTGACATCGGACCAATACACAACCACACTACCTAAACCATATCAAAAGAAATATATGACATAGTATTCGGGATGGGAAACATATTAATGGAATAATAGAAACGTGAATACAATGATGAACGGTCTCAAAAATAATAGGATATGGTGTAATTATTTAGTGAATATTTTTAAATGGATCTTCCACCAGATCTATAAGATTATATTTGAATCATGAATATACTACTAAACCTCCTATTATGAAGAAAAATTAATAAATTGGGTGAGAAACAATATAGAGTAACTCAGAAACCCATATGAGAGGGTTTTTCTTCACCTGGAGAGTTCAGATCCATCCTCTATTAACAGTAAAACATACCTTCTATAGGGATAGAGTTTAAAAATAAACAATTTTTATAAAGTTAAACACTAAAATTTATATGTTACATGAATATAATATCATTCTTGAATATTGGTAACATATAATTTCAAAAACCATTCTTGGGGTACTAGCAGGCTATGTAAAGGTAAAAAGAATTGGTTACACACTATGTAAGGGAAGTAGAATAGTTACATAAAGGAACACAGAATTTCTTATATATAATTTAATGGTATTATTGATGTAACAAAAAGGTAAATAGAATTTTAAACCCCATGTGGAATGATGAGAAATGTATTTCATAAGGGTAATAGAGCATTCAAATAATTGTAGAAGGTTCATTTATCTATATTTTGAAAAGGTAAAGTGTACTTATATAAAGGTAAATAAAATTTGAAAAATCATATGTAAGGGTAAAAGTGACGTTATGTAACAGTAAATATCACTTACCTAATGGTATGAAAAGTTTTTCAAATCAGACATACAGAAAATGAATAATTAACACCTGTAACACCTATATATTTTTATAAAACATTTTCATTAAATAATTTTTATTCATATGTACCTTTATTTTCACTCATTCATGAGTTTAAACAAACCAATACACTAATTTTTTATAGAGTTACCATTATATCCTAGCGGTTAGGTTATCAAGAATAATTATAACTAACTTATGAAAATGTCTTGGGAATTTATTGGCTATCAATTATTTAAGAGAAGTTTAAATCAATTATATATTTGTATTTTTGAGTGAATTAATTTTGGTAATGAAACTAAATTGATATATATGTGGTATATACATAAATAAATATTTTTTATATTCATTTAATGGATATTTTAGTCATTAGGTATGAATAAAACCCTATTATATGTATAAAAATATATTTTTTAGGTTAATTTTTACCATTGAATGGAGAACCCATTTTAAATTATGATTTAAACACATTAATAATTTTTATATGAAAAGATAAACATTTTATTTTAATTTGGTATATAAATATTTACTTTGGTTGAATTTAGGATATTTTATGATAACATTCATGTTTTGATTAATAGTAAAAACTCAATAAATTTTAAGTGAAACCAACATTTGTCATTGACATAATTTATATTATTAAATTATATTATTTAATGGTTTTGAAGAATAAATATAATATATTTTTATCATTCAATATAATTTATTTTATTATTATTAATTTTACATTGAATTCATATGTAAAAAAAATCAATCTTTTATAATGTTTTAACTTTTAAAACTCATTCTCTGATTCCGACAATGGGGTTGATTTTCAAATATTTATTTCAAATTATGTTTTTTTAATTTTTAAAAATGTAAACTATATTTGGATTCATTTGGTCCAAATTATGTTAATAGGCTAATTTTAGTTTTGGTTATTATGAATAGTATCTTTGGTAATTATTTTTATTACCATGGTTGATGGTAAATCGTGTAATTAGAGGAAAAACTATTGTTATTGGATTTCATTAACACCAGTAAAAATCATATTAGATGACTAAAATAGACCATTTTCATCTATTTTTTGATATGTAATCCCTTAATGTTGACTTACCTATGAATATGACATGAATATAATAAAAACTAATGAATGTGACAAAATATAACAATCTCATTTTATACAAGTATAATAATTTTAATACATGGATAAATAAGAGAAAATATCTACTATATATACTCTACAAAAATCTAAAATAATTATATCCATCATATTAATTATTTATAATTTTTAGATATTTAATAATTACCATTAATAATGACAAAATAGTGATTTAGAAATTATCCCATTAATAGAAATATCAAATAAAATGATTTTACAAATATTAAAAGAAATGTCATATGAATTAATTAATGTTACCAAAAACATTTCAAGGAGATTATGACATGTTATGATTATATTAAATATTTTTCTTCAATTTTATATTCTATTTTGATTTTATGTACAGACACAGAATTGAATAGTGTCAAAATTGACACTATTGATATTTTATAAAAAATGATGTTTTATTAAATTATTTAAAATTATTTAAAATTTATAAAAATTATAGAGTGATAATAATAAGTCTAAAAGGTTATAAAATACCCATTTATGGATAGTTAACACCATATATGTAAATTTTTATAATCCCAAAATATTTAGAATGTTATTTCCATAATTATAATTAAATAAAATAACAAAGTGTCAATTAAAACTATAATGTTTAAATTGAAAAAATAAAATGTCCAAAAATTATTGGATGATTCTATTAAAACTGTATATCCTCACATATTTGAAATTGGTACATTTTTCAGGTTTTGGGTTGGGTTTGATTTTATTATACATTATTATTTATGGAGTTTCCAAAACTGGCCCTCACCTCAATTGTATAAGGGATCCTCCTCCCTCGCCTCTTCACTTCATTTTGAGCCTTCAAGCTCGGCCATCCCCTTACATATTTCAGTATCAACTTCCCAATATTAATTATATAGGTATTTTTCATCTTCAAATACCTTCTCTAGTGCACAAATAAGTGATTTAGTAGAAGCACATTGGGGAAGAGGTAATCTCCTCTACCGATTATTTAAAATTTATTTCTTCTTCTACATAATATTAATTAGTTTTTTCATTTTGAAGTAATAAATTCAGTAGCAATAATATACATATATGTTATTATAAATATTAAACCATCATATTTCACCTTCTATCATGCCTACAAAAAATGAAATCACTATGTGTGTGTGCGTATGGCTTACACTCTCAACGTCGTGGTGTAATCTTTTTTTCACAACCACGTTAATGGGATGGGTATAATGATGAAAATAATAACTATATATGAATATTAAAAAATTATACTAATTATGAAATATTATACACCATCCACATAAATACCATTCAACAATTTCAGGAATGATATCATTATTCGTGCATACGTATGGCCTACTATATCCACAATGCGATGAGAGTCATTCTACATTATATTCATTAAATCATGATTATATACATGAATTTAATGATTAAATATGATATATTTTATTCTATTATAATTCTATAAATGATTTAACTATAACCTAATAAGATTAACATGAACTTATCTGACAAATCATTCATAAGAACATATACGAGTTAATATCCGAATAACGAGTGATAGTGAAATGTTACCAACAAAAAGATGAATATATAATCATATATGATATCATAAAAATGATTATGAATCTGGAATAATACAATAACATTATTTAAATCATCATATAGGAGGTTAGGATACATATTAATGTTATCATATCCAAGGTAAGGTATAATTGCGCAATGTAATTATTTTCTTAGATTACAAATTTGTAAGTATTTACTGGAACATATTTATCATTCACATCCATGTTTCCAAAATCTATAATATTATTTTTATTCTAATAAAATTTTTTAAAGTCAATTTTAACCATAGGAAAATTTTAATTAAACGGTATAAATCGAATCATTTATCAATTTTCAATAGGAGGTACTTTTTGAGTTTTCTGGAAATAGTATGAGAACAATGTTTTTTTACTTATATAGTGTGAATGGATTTTTATTATTTTATAATGCCCTATTTACCAATATATTCCTTTACATTATTTCTAGTTTATTTTAAATAAAATTATTTTCTTTAAAAAAATCATGGCATTTTGAAAATGGGAGATTCTTTTAATGAAGAAAGGATATTTTCTTCAGGAATTAATTTCAAGTGTTTTATCAAAATTATTTTCCATATAATATGAAATAGGTTTAAATTATATCCCTATTGTTGATTTTATTTTTTTTCTGATGGAATTTTTTTTATTAAATCTATTTATTTTATATGTAATATGTTATGATGTAATGATTTTTAAGAAACACATTTTATTTCTTGGGTTATTCTATAATGAATGATTTATTTTTTGTGGAAAATGTAAGAATGATTTCATTATTAGATGGGGGACCTATATCTCTCACCAATTCATTTAGTAATGATTTATATCTCATGAGATAGACATGAATATAAAGTAAAGTAAATATGGTTCAGTAACACAGGGTTACAACGACAAGTAATGTTGTTTTCGAAATGGAATTTCTCTACTATTATTGCCTTAGAAATGTTCCATGACAACTATGAAACGATTTTCGATGATTATATTTATGCCAAAAAACTTCATGTCTTATATTTTTACATTGGAGATTATGTTGATTAATATTTATGAACTTTTATCCCATGACATGATTTCATGTTCTTTCATACGTAGGATAATACATCCAAATGTTATGTTATTTTGTCGTATAATTATGAGATGATTGATATTATTCTATTTTTCCCCTACTGAGTACTTAATATCACACATTTCTTATGTTTATTTTCACCAAGTCATGATGAAGGGTATTACGTATGATATTTTAAAAGTATTCTAGTTGTGAAGAAATAAATAGGACACAATCTAGATATTTTGTAAACAAATTGGTTATGTTTGCAAATTTCTACAAACAACATACCCATTTAGTTATATCATGGATTGGTTATAGGTTGTAATAAAAATACTTTAATTTTTATGTAATATCAATTTATGTAAAGTATGGGTCACTTTAGTTGGTATTAGAGGAATGGTATAGTTAAACTTTGGAAACTGGGATGAGAAAGCCTTAGTAAGAACCCTAATGGTACGACTATGCATAAGATATTGTCTAAGTGTTTTATAAATGAAAATAAACATCTTAGGATAAATCATAAGTTGTCCTTAAATGTAATATTATTTTTGATTATGTGGTTTTCCTACTATGATTAGTCTTTCCCTCACTATGCTTCTTGGTTTTAGTCAATGGCCAGAGCCCGAAGGAACCGTGTTAATGATGAATGTGATTAGAAATGTAATGACTGTCCCCCTGAGAAACCGAATGTTATGAGATCTATAATGAAAACTCTTTTATCCATTATCACACAACATTCTCAAGCTATGAATCATGCTATAATTCCAAATGAGAAAAATAGGGAGCAATGTTCTGTTGAGTCCGTCATGAGGCAGCTTCCACCTTCATTCAGTGGGTCTACTTATCCATAGTGAATGGACAATGGAAAAGTACCACTAAAAAGAAATTTTCAATTCTACAATGTTCTGATCATGATAAATTCGTCTTAACAATCCATCATTTGGAATACAAATATGATCAAGGGTGGAATTTTATCTATAATACAAGGTAAAGAGATGAAATTCGGTCTATGGAATTGGAAAAGTTCAAGAACATAATTTTTAATAAGTGTGTTACTTGTATTCATAAAAAAATATGGGGAAGGAGTTACTGGAACTTAAAAAAATTATGATGAATTTTTTGGTACCTGTGAAGAAAATATTACAAGACATGCAAGGTATGCTTATGAAATTATTATCCAACCTAAGAGTAAAAGTTATCTATTCTATAAAGTCTTAAAACCAAGTCTCTGGTGGAATATAGCCATAACAGAATTTAATAGCTATGAGGAAATCGTTTGATGTGCTCTCAAGGTTGATATGGAGATTGAAGTAACCCATCAGTCATATGGGTTTGATAAGAAGATAAAAATGGAATAAAATGAAAAATCTAAACAAAACACTGTAATGAAATGATTTTTTCCTTATTTTCAATGCGTGGAAAGAAACATGGAGGGAATTTTTTTAAAGGGACTAGTAAATGTTTTAACTGTATAAAATAAGGTCAACAATTAGTTGAATTATAATGTGATGGGAAAAATATTTCTAATGATGCGAACAAAGATAATATTACACAAAATGAACACCCTAGAAATCAATTCTACAAGTGTCATGAAATGGGGCATTATCTTAATCAATTCCCTGATCTAGGGGTTATTGATGATGATCGACATCAAAAAAACTATTAAGGAAAAATTAAATTGAAAGTCACATAAAATAAATATCGACGATGTAGAGTGTGATAATATACTTTTGAAAGGTAGAATTACCATCCACTCTAAAGTATAAAATGTTTCATTTGATTCTAGATCCACCCACTCTTTTATATATGAAAAATGTTATGATAGTATCACAGTATTATATTAAACATTCAATGTTGAGTTTGCTATACTGATTTCTAGTGGAATAAAAATAATATCCAAAGTTTATAATTATTTTTCGGATGAAGTTTGTGGGAAATTACTTCCTGAAAATCATGTGATCCTTCCTATAGTTGAATTTGATGTGATTCTTGGCATAGATTGGATTTCTCTATATGGATCTCATATCAATTTCTAATGAAGGGAAGTCCCATTTCATATTCCATATCAATCTAGGATCATCTATCAATTCAAGGATGAATATAACCTTCCAGTAGAAATTTATTCCTTCTTATGTTTTTTTATTCCTATAAATGGAGGTAATTTATCTCAATTGGTTGGGGAGGAAATAATTATTAAGAATATTCCCATTGTATGAGAGTTTGACGATGCCTTTTCGGAGTAATTTATAGGTCTTCCACAAAATCTTGAAGTTGAGTTTTCAAAAGAACTCGTACCAAGAGCTATTCTTATTTCAAAGACACCTTATTGAATTTACCTCGTTGAGTTGAAGGAACTGAAGAAGAAAATCCAATAGAATCTTGATAAGGGATTCATACACCCTTGTGTGTCACCTTGGGGAGAACATGTTCTGTTTGTTAACAAGAAATATGGATCAATGAGACTCTACATTGATTGTCAAGAACTTAACAAGATCACTATCAAGAACAAATATCCTCTTCCCTGCATTGATGATATATTCTATCAATTACAATGAGCTCATCCCTTTTCCAAGAATGATTTCGTTGAGGATATCATCAATTAATGGTTAGAAATTAGGATATACCAAAGACGGAATTCTGTACAGGGTATGAACAATATAAATTTATAGTGATGCCTTTTGGTCTTACTAATTCCCCTATTATCTTCATTGATCTAATGATTGGAGACTTTACACACTATCCTGATCATTTTGTGGTATTGTTTATAGATGATATTATTTTCTATTAGAAGAGAAAGTAATAACATGAATACCACTAGAGAATTGTTATAAAGACCCTGAGAAAAGAGAGGCTTTATGAAAAATTTACACAGTATGAATTTAGGGTTTATAAACTTTCATTTTTTTCACATAATCTCATGATATGGGATATATATGGATCAATCAAAAATATATTTTGTTGAATATTGGCTGAGGTGAAAAAGTGTATTTGAGATCCAAAGTTTCCAAGGTTTGTTAGGATATTATCGTCATTTTTTGAATGATTCTTCATGATTATCTATTCCACTAACCTAGTTGTCTTGTAAATGAGTTATGTTCGTTTGGACTAAGCAATGTGAAAATAATTTTGAATAGCTAAAAGATATTTTCCCAGTGGACTTGTACTCACACAACATAGTAGTGGAGAATGGTTTGTAATCTACAGTCATGCATCCAAAAGGGGTTGGGATGATTTCTCTTGAAAAATTATATGGTGATAGATTATGCCTCATGGATGTTGAAAATCCATGTGAAAAATTACCCAACTCATGATTTTTAGTTTCATTCAGTAATATTTTCATTGAAGATATGATGGCATTATCTTTATGGTGAACGGTGTGATATTTATACTGATCATAAAACTATAAAATATATTTTCACAAAAAATGATATGAATATGCACCAAATATAATTTTTGGATTTTATTAAAGATTAAGACTTCTCAATACTTTACCAATTTGGGACAAAAAACAAGGTGGATGATGCATTAATTCGACAAGGCCATGCTTGCATATCTATGATGAAGATCCCAAAAGATCCAATATTTATTTATTTTCAATGGTTGGATCATAAAATTTTTAAGGAGTGGGGGAAATAGTATCTTTATCAAAAGGATGTTAAACCATAAATACATGTGATGATTAAGGAGGCACAGAATAATGATGTAGAGATACAATATAAGTTCAGAAATGTTCTTGAATTCAACTGTGATTGTGATGAAATAATAATGTTCAGGAACCGTGTTTGTATTCATCTCAAACCAAAGTTAAAGAAGGGGTTTATTAATGGTTCTCATAGTTATTAAATCTCTATTCACCCTATATGCACAAATATGTATAGGTACCAGAAATAGTACATCAGGTGGGATGGCATGAAAAGAGATGTCACCAAATATGTCAACATGTTAAGGATGGGAGACATAAGTCTAAGGGTATGTTACAACAATTACCTATACAAGAATGGACATGGGAAAGCATCACTATTTAATTTCTCATCAGACTTCCCAAAAAATATAAAGGCCATAATACTATATGGTTTATATTTTACCTTTTTATGAAGTCATCACACTTCATTGCTATTAGAGAGGATTTCTCTCTAGATTAGATGTCTATGATATTTGTAATTGAGGTGATAATTTTTCAGGGAGTACCACTTTCCATTATATCTTTCCAACATCCAAGGTTTACCATGAAGTTATGGAGAAGTATCCAGTGTACTTTAGATATAGATTAATGTTTCAACAATTCTTATCATCCTCAGACAGACAGTAAGTCTGAGAGGACAATTCAAACTCTGGAAGAAATGTTGAGAGAATTCTCTATACATTTCAATGGTGGTTTTGATCAACACCTTCCATTAGTGGAATTCTATTACCATAATAGATTTTTCTCTAGTATTTATATGGATCTTTATGAATCCTTCTATGTAAATAAGTACAGAACACCAACTTGCTAGGATGAAGTTGTGGAGAGAATGAATTTAGAACATGATTCTATTGATGATATGGTAGAAAAGGTCAGATCTAATAAACAACACATAATAGCAGTTTAGAGTTGAAAAAAAACTTATGAATACATACAAAGAAACATCCTTTAATTTTTAGTGTGTTATAAGGTTTTTCTATGAATATCTCCTTTTAATATAGCAATGAGATTTGGAAATAAGAGAAAGGTAAGCCCCAAGTATATTGGTCCTTTTGAAATTCTGCATCATGTTGGTAAGGTAGATTACCGATTTACACTTCCAATAAATATCTCTCAATTTCATGATGTGTCTCATGTATCTCTCTTAAGAATTTACATACCTATTTATTCACATGTTCTAAGATGAGAAGTCGTACTGCTGGTGAAATATATTCCTTATTAAGAACAACCGATAGAGATTCTAGAACGTAGTGAAAAAGTTCTATAAAACAAGACCAAACAATTGGTTAATGTTTTGTGGAGGAACCAATAATTTAAATAAGATACATGGGAACTTGAGTAAATTATTATGGAGATTTATCCTCATATGTTTGTTTTCAAGTGATTAATTTCGAGGGTGAAATTCATTTTAAGGGAGGAAGAATATAACACCCCGATGTTTTTATGAAATTTTTTACTTTAAATAATTTTTTTTCTTGAGTAACTAGCCTTGCATGAAATCGGGAGTTTAAATGAACCACAAGATTCCGTTATTATAAAATTAATAATATAGCCTAGCGTTTAGTTTAGCTGGATGAATTAAATATAACTTATAAAAACACCTTGTGTATTCATTGGCTATCAATTATTTATGAAAAGTATAAATCAATTCGATATTTTTATTTTTGAGTGAATTACTTTTGGTAATGAAATTAATGATATATTTATGAATTGTATACTTAATAAAATATTTTATAAATTCGCGCAATGTATATTTTAGTCATTGGGTTTGAATAAAACCCAATTTTATGCATAAAAACCTGTTTTTTAAAAAAGAGTTAATTTTACACCTTTGAATGGAGAACCCATTTTAAATTTGGATTTTGACCTATTAATAATTTTTATATGACAATATAAAAATAATTAATGAAGTATTTAAAAATTTAATTTGGTTGAATTTAAAATATTTTCTGATAAGATTCTAGTTTTTATGAATAGTAAAACATACAAAATTTTATGAGAAAAAATCTTTTTTCATCAAAAAACAATTATATGGTAAAATTATAATATTTAATGGTTTTAAAGTATAAATATAATATATTTTTATAATTAAATATAATCTATTTCATTATCATTAATTTTACATTGAATTCATATGTAATTACATTTCAATCTTTTGAAATGTTTTATCTTTTAAAACCATGTTCTCTCATTGTGACAAGGGGATTGATTTTAAAATAATTATGAAACTTCTGTTTTTTGGATTTCTAAGAATTGAATCAATATTTTTAATTTGTAGGTAATAATTATGTTAATTTGTTACATTTTTTTTTTGGCATTATGAATAATAACTTTGAAAATTATTTGTATTTCCATGGTTTAAGGTAAATTGGGTAATTAATGGTAAAAATAATATTAAAAAATCAAATTACAACCTATAAAATCCTATTTTATGACTAAATTCAACCCTAATCATCTATTATTTCTAAATGGAATAACATAATGGCTACTTACCTATAAATATGACATGAATATAATAAAAACTAATAAATGTGACAAAATGCCACAATCTCATTTTATATTATTATATTAATTTTAATATATGAATAAATAGGATATAATATCGAATATAGATAGTATATTGAAATATAAAATAATTAACTACATCATAATAAGTTATCTAAATATTTTTTAGATTAAATAATAACCTTTAATAATGACACAATAATGATTTATAAAATATTTTATTAACAAAAATATCAAATAAATGGTTATAAAAGTAATAAAAGATATATATTATGAACTAATTAATATGCTCCATGAATTTTTTATGTTACTATGACATGTTATAAGTATATTAAATATTTTTTTATCTTCATTGTGGATTTTATTCAAAGTCAAATAAAAATGTGTCAAAATTGACACTATTGATAGTTTATAAAAAATAATATTTTATTAAAATATTTAAAAATCATAAAAATATTTAAAATTACAAATTGATTATTATAAGGTCAAAACTATCATAAAATACGATTTTACGGTCAATTAACACCATATAATTAAATAATTATATCAATTACATATTTAGAATGTTATAACCACAATAAAAATTAAATAGAATAACCTAGTGTCAATTAAGAAGATATGGTTTAAACTGAAAAATAACGTGACCAAAATTTGATGGATGATGAAATTACAACCCTATCTAACCCCATATTTTACATTCGGACATTTTGGGGTTTTTTGGGTAGGGTTTTATTTTATTATAAATTATTATTTATGGAGTTTCAAAAAGTTCCCCTCACCACAATTATAAAAGGGAACCTCCTCCTTCACATATTGACATAATTATGATCCTTAAAACTCGACCATACCATAGTAGTTTTCTTTATAAACCTCTCTATTTTCATTCTATAGGTCTTTTTCTTCTTAAAAGACCAGCTCTAGTGCTTTAAGAATAGATTTAGAGGAAGCGTGTTGAGGAAGAGATAATCTACTCTACCGATTCTTTCAAACATCTTTCTTCTTCTACTTCCACTTAATTATTTGTTTCATTATAAAGTGATAAAATAAATATATCTCATATAATGATATATTATTATAAATATTAAACTGCTATATTTCACCCTCTATTCATCCTAAGAAAAAGAAAATCGTCGTGTGCTCGTAGGTACGGCTTGTCGTCTCCACATCATAGTGTAATATGTTTTCACCACCACCATTCATGGATTGGTATAATGATGAAATTAATAACTATATAGGATTATAAAAACAAGATACTAATTATGAAATATTATATAACATCTGCTTCAATACCATTAAACCATTATGGGAATTATATCTTTCTTTGTGCGTATGTACGACCTACTATCTCCACGATGTGATGTGAATCATTCTACATGATATTCATTAAACCATAATTATATACCTGAATTGAATTAATAAATATTATATATAATATAGTAATATCATTACTTATATGATTTAACTATATTCTAATAAGTAGAACATGTACATATCCGGAAAATCTTGCATAAGATCATAAAGAAATTAGTATCCAGATAATGAGTGACAATGAAATGTTACTAAAAAATGGATGATAATTTAATCATATATGATATCATATAAAATATTATGATTATTAAAAAAGTAAATAAAATTATTTAAATCATTATACATGAGGTTCGGATACATTCCAAGGATATTTTACCTATTTAAGGGATAATTTTTCAATCTCCTTATTATCTGAGATTGTTTATCTATAAGTATTTACTGGGGAATATTTATCATTCACATCCATGTTTATTAAATATGTAATATTATATTTATTATTATACAAATTTTTAAATTTAATTTTACCCATTTATAAATTTTTATTAAACTATATAGAAGGAATATTTTTTAATTTTTTGTTATGAGTTACTTTTTAACTTTTCCAGAAAAAGTATAAGAAGATTTTTTTTATAAATTACACAACATGAATGGATTTTTATGCCTTCATAACACCTTGTTTCCATGTATCTTCCTTTAAAATATTTCATGTTTATAATCAATTAAATTATATTCTTTTAAAAATTTCATGGCATTTTTGAGAATGGAAATCATTTTTTATGACAGAAGGATATCTTCCACAGGAATTAATTTCATGTGTTTTATCAAAATTAGTTTCTGTATATGATGAAATAGGGTTATGTTTATAACCGAATTATTACATTGATTTGATCGTGTTTATGATCGAATTATTTTATGGAATCCATTTAGTTTATAAGGATTATTTTATTATGGAATGATGTTTAAGAAACCCATTTTATTTCTTGGGTTATTCTATGATGAATGATTTATATTTTTGTGGCACATGAATGAATGATTTCATTATTAGGTGGGTGGTACTTATATCACCATCCAATGAATTAGGTAAATATTTATATCTTGTGAGATGGACATGACTAGAACGACATGTAAATCTGGTTCAGTAACACACGGCTTGAACTGTAAGTAATGTTGGTTCAGTATTGGACTTTGTCTACTATGATGGTCTTGGAAATGATCCTTGAATACTATGAAATCATTATCTATACTTATGTGTATGCCACAAAACATCAAGTCTTATGTTTCTAATATTGATTATTTAATTTAATTTTTATAAACCTTTATCACAAGACATGATATCATGATCTTTCATACGTAGGATAAGACTTTCAAAGGTTATGCTCTTATGTATTTTTTTTGCAAGATTATTGATATTCTCTATTTTTTACCCATACTGTGAATTTTATCTCACCCCTTTAATATGTTTCTTTTCCCTAGGTCATGAATAATGGTATTAATTATTATATTCCAAAAGGAGTCTTGTTTTGAGGAAATAAACAAGAGACAATGTAGTTATTTTATAAACCAATTGTTTATGTTTCCTAGTTTCTGACAACCATATTCCGATAAAGTCATGACATGGATTTGTTATATGTCGTAATGAATATACATAAATTTTGAAGTAATATCATTGTATGTAAATTATGGTTAACTATAAGACAACATATATGTAAGAACCTAGATCTTCTTTTCAGGTATTTTTATCATTTTTCTAGATTTTTTGTGAAAAGAGGAGTTTTGGGAAATTTTTAAAGTACACGCCATGTACTTTGTTGTCGTAGGAGGCCGTATACTAGCCGTGTCATAGCCACACACATGATCATTTGGGGTGACGTGGAGGCCGCCTAAAGCATAGTATGGAAAGGGAAAGTACATGTCGTGTACATTAAAAGTACATTCCATTTATATTGTTTGTTTTCATTAAACAGACCAGGGTAACGTCGAATGGACAGGGGTGTCTTATTCATTGGCTGAAACATCCCGGAGCAACCGTATGGCACCAAGACTTCCCTGATCCCTCGATCGCGTATCTGTTCTTCAAATAGACAGACATTGATTGTGTTGGAACCGCAGCGGTAAGATCTAACTTCTCCTATAGTTTCATTTCCAGATTTATCTTCTTTTCTAATTTATCATTGGTTGAACTTTTTAGATGTTTCCTTAGATCTACAGATTTCTAATGAGATTCAAGATTCGAGGATCAAGTATATTGATCTCCTAACCCTGATGTATGTGGTTTTTTCCTTTCTGTAGGATATCTTTGAGTTATTTGTGCAATTTTTCCCAATACCCTTTAATGGGGTATAGTGTATTTTCCGTTTTGGCCCTATTGTTTGCCTTCTTTTCATGTATTCATGATTAGAGATTATTTTTTATGAATAGGGAATTTTTTATATGCTTTGGATTTTTTCCCATGCTTGTTTTTCAAGTATTTGAACATTGGGTCTAGTTTACCCATTAGAATGATGTTTCCATTCCCATGCCTAGTATTATAGGATGGTGTGATTTTTTCTCTGATATTTTGTTATGTTTTAGAATGCTATCCAAGTTTTTCTTGAGGTTTACTTTGGCCGTTATGAAATGCTATGATTTTTTGACTTACTCGGGGCTGTGTGAACTTGGTGTATATACCATAGAAAGAATTGACGTTGAGGGCTTCTCCATAGTGTCTTTACAGTTATATGATGCAAGACCATAGGGGGAATTGATGTTGAGTGCTTCCCCAGAGTTTCTATAGTTCCTCGACGTAGTCCATATGGAGAATAGACGTAGACTGCTTCCCCAGAGTGCCTTTAGTACGATATGAGACTATAGGGGGTATTGACGGTGAGTGCTTCCTCAGAGAGTCTATACATTAGCAGAACCAGAGGGGTGAGACTGAGTGTGCTGCCCAAAGGGTTACTTGAACTTGATAGGTAGCACTAGAGGGGATAGGCTCTGGGTACTTCTCAGAGGGTTACCTATTGTGTTTTGTTTTGATTTTTCCAGCTGTGTGGTGTTTTGAATGCTTAAATTGTGGATTGTTTACTACTTAGTGCTTCCTTGTTACTGCTTTTTGTACATTTACCTGCCATATACTCACTGACTATTAGGCACAGATATTCGGGTGCTTTCCTACTAGGATTTAGTATCACACCCTGTTTGGGTCATGATTTTGGGCCCAAACAGATATATTGGTGTAGTAATAGACAAGGTCGAGCGCCCTTCAACTTCAAGTACTTGATTGCATCAGAGCTGGAGAGCATGGGACCAAACTAAGGCTTGCGATGCTGATGAGTTTCTCATCTGTTTTTCATTTGTACTTGGTTTACTATTGTATTCAGCATTGAGACTTGTTTGGATGCTTTCCAAGATATATATGTATCATGCATCATTTATATATATATTGGTGCTCTAGTTGTTTCTTTATTTGTCTTCCTCGGTTTATTGTTGTTGGATATTTACTGTATCCTCTACTGTGTGTTATTTACTTCCACTGTGTACTCTACCAATGAGGTCATGGTTTCCCAACCATCACACCTATGTCCCTCACTGCTAGTCAGAAGCCTCTTCTGTTCGGGGAAATGTGCTTGAGGCCATGTGACGAACCGGTTAAGGGGAGCCTTTGGGTGGCTTCTAGAACCGGGACGTTACGATGTGGTATCAGAGGATTTCTTTTTTCTTGATTTACTGTTTGGAGCCTATAGCCAGGGGTAGGACGGAATAGGTACTTGGTAATAAGTTGTTCCCAAGAGTAGCTAACCTGTGTATAGGGAAAATCCCCTCTACCTCATTATTGAAATTTTTTCTGGTTTTCAAATTTACGGTAGATTTTATTTTCACCATAGTGTGATTCACATGTTTTGTGCAGTTACCGTTGATGTTATTGAGGTTCTATTTTGGTCACAACCCGATGAGATGAGGGTGTGAAATCTCATGCATTATATAGAAACTTGTTAGAAATCACATTCCATGCATTCTTGTCATGCCATCTAGGATGCATTAGGGATTTCTTGTTGTTGTGATAAATGTTGTGTAGAATATTCATTTTGTTGTGATAGATTCCTTGATAGAAATACCTACCATTTGAAAAGGAATTTTTTGTAAGTTTTTTCTGGAATGAATGCCAAAATTTGGTTCTTGAGGTGTTATGGGCCCTCATGGACTGGAATTTGGTGGATCATTGAATTTTTTTCTTGTTTATAACTTTTATAGGATGCAAAACATTTATTCGCATGGAGTATGGGACCTCACGGTTCAGAATTTGGAACTTTCAATGCTTGTTTCGGTGTTTTCTGGGTTCCGGAGTAGTTTCTGAGGCTTACTGTCTAGGAAAACCTACAATACATGTGGTGTAATGTTATGTACATGCCATGTGTTCTTCTGTTCAGGAAGAAACAACTTTTCTTAAGTACATGCTTTGTACATTATGTACACGCTGTGAAGTATCTGACCGTGTCGTAGGTCGTGTGGGAAGAGACACGGGATGGGAAAAGTCTAGTGGAAACACATCGTGTCCTCGTTAAACACGTCGTGTAGTGTAATACTAGGAACCCAGTCATGTAGATAACAACACATGTCAGTGGAGTCTCTTCTAATACACGTCATGTCCACCTTGAACATGTTGTGTAGTCTGACCCACGTACTCGGCTATGTCATAAACAACACTATTCGGTGTTATCCATTCACATAAATGTTGTGTCTATCAGGAACACACCTTTTCGTTTGATTCGTGTGTCTGACCGTGTCACTAACAACATGGGCCAGGTGATGCTTTTCCAGTACACGTTGTTTCTACCTTGAACACATCATGTAGTCTTGTATTAGGAGAGACGTGTGGCTTAACCGTGTAGAAGGAATTTGGTAGGGTAAGAGGATTCAAGTACATGCCGTGTGTTTTGAGAACAGGTTGTGTGTTTGGGGTGTTACATGACCAGTTTAGGCAAAAGTACACGCCCATGTGAATGACATCAGGGAACATGCCATGTAGGGAGTGTACATGCCATGTAGAAATTTTTTAAAAATCTTGAATGTTTTCTTCCTCTTTTTCTCTTCTTACACTCCATGTCGTCAGTACTTGATAATTCTTCTCTAAGGTGTAGGATTGTCTTTGCAGAGTCATGCAACTAAGACTTCCTCCAGTTGTACTCTAGTTGACAGGTGCTGATCAGACACCAGACATGGCTGATCAGGGACCACCTGGAGGTCCTCCTATTGTGCCAATCTTAGCACCAGCAGTTATACAAGTTACCGGTGCTGATGCTCAGTTCAGGGAAGTCTTTTTGAGGATGGTGCCGAATTTATAGGTAGCGCCTCCTCCTGCCCCGTGGATGGCTGATTTCACTCGGGTCTTCCAACATCAGCATCCTACCACATTCTCAGGGGAAGGAGGACCTCAGGCTGTAGAGTAATAGCTTGAAGACATGATGATGATATTTGAGCATCTGGAGATGCCTCCATTGAGGAGATTCAATATCTATACCTATATGCTATGGGGTTCCTCCAAGAGGTGGTGGGATGCGATCTCAAAGGCGGGTCATCAGCAGGTCATGTCTATGGAGGAGTTCCATAACATCTTCTATGACTACTTTTATCCAGAGACCTTGAGGGCTGACCGACCTGGGAGTTTATGAGCCTTGATCAAGGTACCCTATCAGTTATGTAATAATCCTCTCGTTTCACCAAGCTTCATCATTTCACACCCTTCTTAGGAGAATATGGGTGATTTCTGGCAATTAAGATCGAGGATGGCCTCAGACAGGACATCTAATCTTAGGTTAATATCTTCAGGTTGACTTCCATCACTTCCATCATCAACCAAAAACTTATCACGGAGCAGAATCTGGGGGAATACGGGGTTGTGAGCAAGGGTGGCTCGACATCCAGAGTTAGTGCTCTGCTAGCTGATAGTCGGAGGCACCGCAGGGAGACTACACTTGGAGATCCTAGTAGGCGGGATGCATCTTCTGTTATCCAGGTGGTGCGCTACTAGTGCGGGAGAAGTGGTCACACGAGGACACAGTTCAAGAGAGACCTAGTGGAGTGAAGATCTTGTGGCATTCTGGAAAACCTTCAGCATTTCTGTCATATATTTTCACCAGAAGCTGGTGACAGGGGTTCATCTATGAATCCTCGTACAGAAGCAGCACTATAGGTTTCTCACCAGTCTGGGAACTAGAGTTCTTCTGACCGTTCAGTACGTGGTGGAGGTCATGGTTGTGGTGTTCAGTCACCAATCCACCATCGACAACATAGTGTATTAGATCAGAGTAATCAGGTCGGGTCACAGGGACACGGAGCTAGCCAGACTTTTGCAGTGGAGAAGACCCAATATGATCAAGATCTCGTCCCCTATATAGTTCTAGGTACGATCCTAGTTTCCTCGGTTTTATCATCAACTCTTTTTTGTACTATTTCTATACATAGATTTATATTTGTTGCTGTTGTGGAGATCCTTGGGCTCTGTATCTTTTCTTCTGCTGATGTTTTGACACTAGACACTCCATTGGGGACAATAACATCTAATGTACATCAATGCAAGGAGTTCCCTCTTGATGTTAGTGGGTGTCACTTACATTGGGATCTCTATGTCCTTGAGTTGACAGGCTATGATGTAATTCTCAGAATAGACTAGCTAGTTCCCTTTCAGGAAGTCTTTGACTATTATCGCTACATGGTGAGTTTTAGATTACCAATGTGTAGATCTTTTCTTCATAAGGGCATGTTGGATGTCCAGGAGAGAAAATCAGGTCCAAAGCATCATGGGTTGGGAGCAATTATAGACCAGATTTCTAGTCTTTATTTGGATGACCTGGGGACTTCACAGTTATACTTTCCTCCAGTGGTGGATCGTTACATAGAAGTCTATCTAGATGGATTTTCAGGTTTTCCTCTGCAGTGTGAGTTATACTTTTCTATTGATCCTATACTAGTGGCAGCACCAGTGTCCATTCCCCCTTATAGTATGGATACACCGGAGTTGTAGGAGCTCAAGAAATAGTTGGAGGAGTTGCAGGAAAAGGGTTTTATTTTACCCAGTACCTCTCCTTGGGGATCGTCATTCCTATTTGTGAAGAAGGTAGACAGAACCCTCAGGATATGAGTGGACTATCGGAAGTTGAACCAGTTAACAGTCATGAACCGATATCCCTTGCCTAGGGTGGACGGTCTCTTTTATAAGTTTCGATGAGCTCGGGTGTTCTTGAATATTTACTTGAGGTTCAGTTATAATTAGATTTTCATTAGACCATCTGATATACCTCTCACAACCTTCTGGAGAAGGTATGGTCTATACAAGTACTTGTTTATGTCGTTCGATCTCACAAATGTGCCTACAGTTTTCATGGAATTGATGAACCGAGTGTTCCATCCATACTTAGACTCTTTCGTGGTGGTCTTCTTGGACAATATCTTGGTTTACTCTCACACTCAACACAACCATTCTTCCAATTTTCATTTCGTTTTGAGTACACTGAGGGATCATCAGTTATATGATAAGCTCTCAAAGTTCCATTTTTTAGATGGATCAGATTCACTTCATGGGTCATGTTATCCCAGTGACATTAGTGTCAATAGACCTAGAGAATGTGAAAGCTATAGTTTCCTGGGAGCATCCGAGGAACGTCTTTGAGGTGCGTAGTTTTCTACGGTGGGCTTAATACTGCAGATGTTTCATGTAAGACTTTTCACGCTTAGCAGCACCACTGACAGGTCTGGCCAAGAAGGGTGTGAAGTTCTTATGGTCAGATTCTTGTGAGTCAGCCTTTCTGAAGCTGAAGGGGAGGTTGAATTCATCACTGATACTAGTCTTTCAAGATCCGGGAAAGAGATATACCATTTAATGTGATGCATCAGGTATCGTACTGGGAGATGTACTTATGCAGGTAGATGGAGTTGTTGCATATGAGTCTTGATAGTTAAGGCCACATGAGAGGAATTACCTGATGCACGATCTGGAGTTGGTATTTTTTGTTCATGCCCTACGCTGCTGGAGATATTATCTTCTAGGAGAGAACATTGTGGTCTTCACCGACCACAAAAGTCTCATATTCATCTTCACTAAGTGTGGTATTAATTTGAGACAATGAATTTGGGTTGAGTACCTTCAGTATTTTGAATTTGAGCTTGCCTAAACTCCTGGGAAAGGCAATGCAGTGGCTGATGCATTGAGAAAGAGGTCTCAAATACAGGCAGTTCAGGAAGCCAGGAGTGAGTGGCAACGTATGGATCTGTTCTCTGAGATTCATTTGGAGGTGCATGACAGTCAGGGTTAGACATTTCCTTCTTCTATAGTTGTTACCTCTACCCTTCTTGATCAAGTACGAATGAGGAAGCTATTAGATTCTAGAGGCCTAGTCCTACGGGAAAGCATGTTAAGAGAGTATCCTTTTTTTGGGTGGACTATAGGCAAGGTTGAGATCTTTTTATCTAGGAACGTGAATGGGTGCCAGCAGATATAGGCGAGTAATTGATGCGGGACATTCATTCCTCAGTTTGGGCAGTTTATCCTGGCTTCCCCAAGATGTATCGTGATCTAAACCGTCATTATTGGTTTCCAGGAATGAAGAGGGAAGTTTCTAGTTTCGTCATGAAGTGTTCCACTTGTCAGCAGGTGAAGGTGGAGCATCAGCGACCAGTAGGGATTTTGCAGTAGTTATCCATTCCTGAGTGTAAGTGGAATGATGTCGCGATGGACTTCGTGACCGGTTTACCGAGGTAACCTTGAGGGAAGGACGCAGTTTGGGTTTTCATTCACAGGCTCAGGAATGTTGCTCAATTCTTGCTGATCAAGGAGACCTTCAGTGTTCATGATATTGGGAGGTTTTACATCTGAGAGATTATAGTTCTTCATGGGGTTCCACACTCCATTGTTTCAGATAGGGATGCATGTTTTACTTCTAGGGTCTGGTAGGGGCTTCAGAAGGCTTTGGGTACACAGGTACTTTTGAGTACAACTTACCATCCCCAGACAGATGCCCAGTTTGAGTGTAGGATTCAGGTTCTTGAGGACATGCTATGAGCATGCATTCTGGATTTTGGAGGTTCTTGGGAGAAGAATATATCTCTTGTGGAGTTTTCCTACAACAACAGTTTTCAAGTGACTATACAGATGGCACCTTATGAGGCTTCATACTGTAGGCCATTCCGATTACACATATTTTTATTGGAGGTCGGAGAGGCCTCTTTACTAGGAACTTATCTTATTCAAGAGACCACAGAGCAGATAGAGTTGATTTAGAAGAGGATGGATACTGCACAGTCCTATAAGAAGACTTATGTTGATCAGCGGGCAAGACCGCTGAAGTGTGTGGTCGAGGATCAGGTTTTTCTGTGTGTCACATCGAGGTAGGGACACAAGAGGATTAGGAGATAGGGTAAGCTTTCACTGAGGTACGTCGGGCCATTTGAGGTGTTGGAGAGAGTTGGGTTGGTTGCCTATCGGTTGAAGTTACGTCAGAGGTACTGAACTATGCACGACGTCTTCCACGTTTCTCTGTTTCGAAGATACTTTTCAGACCCCTCTCATGCCTTCCAACCCAAGGAAGTCTAGTTGGAGGTGGATTCATCTTTCAAGGAGAATCATATCCAGATTGTTGATCATAGTATGATGGTTCTCTTTGGTTTGTCTGTTCCTTGGTTACGAGTTCTATGGAAGCACGGGATGATGTAAAATGAGACTTGGGAGAGGGAGGACGATGTATGATCACAGTGGCTAGAGTTGTCTGTGGTTTCTTCTTCTACGTCGTCCTAGGGAAATTCGGGGATGAATTTCTTTAAGGGGAGAAGTTTGAAAGAACCCATATCTTCTTTTAGGTTATGTTTTTCCTTTTTTTGGAGTTTTTTAGAAAAGAAGAGTTTCAAAAAAAATTGAAGTACATGCCATGTACTTTATGAGTACACACTGTGTACTTCATTGCCGCAGGAGGCGGTGTGTTGTTTGTGTCATGGCCACACACACGGTTGTGTGGTGTGATGTGGATGCCATATTAAGCAAATTATGGAAAGGGAAATTACATGCCGTGTATTTTATTTATTTCATTAAATGGACCTGGTTTTCATCTAATGGAAAGAGGTGTCTTTTTCTTCGGCTGAAACATCCAGGAGCAACCGTATGGCATCGAGAGTTCCCTGAGCCCTTGATCTCACATCCATTATTCGAATCGACCATCATCAATTGAATTGGAATCAAAGTAGTAATCTCTTCCTTCTCCAAGAGTTTCATTTCCTGATTTCTTTTCTTTTCCAAGTTATCGTGGGTTGAACTTTTTAGATGTTTTCATAGATCTACATAATTATAAGGAGATTCAATCTTGGAGGTTAAATTATATTTATCTCCTCACCTCAAGGTATGTGGTTTGTTCCTTTCTGTAGGATGTCTTTGATTTATATGTGAAATTTTTCCCAATACACTTGATAGGGGTATTGAACGTTTACTATTTTAGCCATATTGTTTCCTTACTTTGCGTGTATGCCTGAGTAGAGGTTATTGTTTTTTAATAGGGAATTTTTTCTGTGATTTGGATGTTTTTCCGATGCATGTTATTCCTGTATTTGACCTTTGGGTCTAGTTTTCCTGTTAGGATGCTATTTCCTTTCCCATACCTAGTATTATAGGATGGTGTGATTGTTGCTCTGATATGCTATTATGTTGTAGAATTCTATACAAGTAATTCTTGAAGATTACATTGGCCATTACATGATGCTATGCTTGCTCGAATTACTCAGTGCTGTGAGAACTTGGTGTATAGACCATAGGGTGAATTTACATTGAAGGATTCACTAGAGTGTCTTTATAATTAAATGATGCTAGATCATAGGGGAAATTGATATTGAGTGCATCCCCAGAGTGTCTTTAGTTCCTCGACGTGGTCCATAGGGGGAATTTATGTTGAGTCCTTCCCCAGAGCACCTTTAGTACGATACGAGACTATATGGGGAAATGACGGTGAGTGCTTCTATATAGAGTCTACACTTTAGCCGAAACAGAGGGGTGAGACTCTGTGTGATGCCCAGAGGGTTGCTCGTACATGATAGGTAAGACCATATGGGATATGATATGGGTACTTCTTAGAGGGTTACCTATTTTTTTTGTTGCCTACTGTGTTGTGTTTTGAATGCTAAAACTATGGATTGTTTACTGCTTAGTGCTTCCTTGTTTCTATTTTCTGTACTTTTACCTTCCATATACTCACTGACTGTTAGGCACAGTTCTTCGGGTGGTTGGATACTATAATTTATTCTATCACCCTATTTTTGTTATGCTTTTGGGCCCAGACAGATTATATTGCTGCAGGAATAGACAAGGGAAAGCGCCCTTGGACTTCAGGTACTTGATTGGATTGGAGTTGTAGAGCATGGGACCAAGATGAGGCTTGCGATGATGAGGAGTTGCTCATCCCTTTTTATTTTTAACATGTTTTAGTACTGTATTCAGAATTGTGAATTGTTTGGCTTCTTTCTTAGATATATATGTATCATGCATCATTTATATATATATATTGGTGCTCCAGCTGTTTCTTTATCAATCTTCTACAGTTTACTGATGTTAGATATTTACTGCTTTCGCTATTGGGTACGGTTTACTTCCACTGTGTACTCTTCCAATGATGGAATAGTTTCCCCACCATCACACCTAAGGCCCTCACTACTAGTTGGCAGCCTTTGGAGTTCGGAGAAATGCGCTTGAGGCAATGTGACAAATCGGGTATGTGGCGCCTCTGGGTGGCTTCTGTAACCGAGACGTTACAATGTTTGACTAAAAAAACAATTATAAAATTAATTTTTTAAAATATTTATCTAAAAATAAATATATAGAATTACAATAATAATAAATAATAAAATAATTAATAAATAATTAAATTCAAAAAAAAATTAGTTATAAACAAAAAATATTATTTTTAATTTTTAAATAGTAAATAATTAATGTACTTCAAGAATACACTCTAATAATTTCCCCCTTTTTATAATTAAAAAAGATATAAATAATTTCACAATTCTACTATCCATTAAAAATTGTTTAGAAAGATTTAAAATTTTAAAATCATTATTTTCTCCCCCATTTTTAAACAAATACAGGATGATTATAAGTTTTCCAAATATATTTTCTCCCAAAAAATGATTTATATGAATAGACACCCCAAAAATAAAATACAAATATAAAAAAATAGAAAAATCACCATAAATTAATGTTTCATTAGAAATTCTAAATAGATCCAAGAAAAAAATGATATTCGAGTAATTTTTAAAATATAGGAATTGAATTAAAAAATAGTGAACACATTCTACTAAAAAGAATATAAAAATTGAATACATTCTTACTCCACAAAATTTTATAAATTTTAAAAAAATTATAGTATTTAATTTGAGAAAAAACATGAATATACATCATGAATATAAAATAATAAAAAACTACGTGGTAATAAAGATTAGTTTTGGTCCCATAATATTTAAAAAAAAATTCTTTAGTCATAAAATGTTTAGAAGGCTTGTCCCACTTAACCTCAATAACCAAACTATAAATATAATCCTAGGCATTCCCAAGTGATTTTGAAAATTGTAATGAAATGGGAGAAGCATAATGTCCAAATAATCTAAGTCTAAAGAAAGTAATAGATGATATAGCATCATTTATATCTGTATCAAATCATTTTATATTTATTTGGTGTAATATACAATCATAACCATGACAATTTACATTATATTTTGACATTTTTTTCAATCTCAAAATTTCACTCAAATATTGACTTCCAATAGAAATTTTAGCTAACATTTCCTTAAAAGTTTATTTATAATCCTGTATTTTCATTTTTTAAAATAGTATCAAAATCATCAAACATATATTCTTTTCTATTAGAAGAATAATTTATTAAAAAATAATTATCCTATAATTTTTTATAAAAATTAATTTTTAAGGACTAAATTTCTTTATCAAAAATAAATATATGATTTCTTTAACTTTTCATTTTTCCAAAAATGGTTTTTTTTATTCTATGATAATATCATTGTCTTAATAAAATTTCAAACATTCCTTGATCAACCACTTATTCTTATATGTTAAAATTTTATACAAATTAGTAACAAATATATATTTGAAACTTCAAAATTTCAACATATTGATAAATAAATATATAACCATCACTATCCAAATAATAACTTTATCATAATAATTACAGACCTCTTTTTTATTTTTTTCATAAAATATAAGTTGGATGGATTTTTCTCACATTTGTATTCATCACTTGAACTGGATTCTACAATGGTACCCCCTCCGATATGATAATCATCTTTTAATTCCATCTAATATTTCTTATATCTCTATTCTTGCTTCATATATGGATTGTTTGACCTAATATTTCCCTTATTTATAAATTTATAATAGGTTAAAAATATTTAATATGTAGAACAATTTTTTCATTTATATAATTATTTTAATCATTACTTGGTTATTTATGGAACATTTTTTCTCTTTAGTATTTTTAAAATTAATTTGGTTATATTAAAAATATAAATTTTATCACATTCCTATGGTTTATATTAAAATATTTTAGAGGAATAATTTATACTAAAATTTATTGTGAATCATTTATTCTTTGTTGTCTATTATTCATAAAAGTTCTTCTAGTCATATTCATATATGATATATGATCAGATGAGTTCATCCAATGTGTATTATTTAAAATTCTTAAATTCATTGATTTCAAACTTATTCTCATTTAGTTTACTATGTGGACCTCTTAGAACACTTTAAATAGTTATAGGGTTATCAATTTTTTCTCAAAGGGAATTAATTACATTTATTAGGATTTTGAATCACTGGAACATTTTATTTTCACTTTCATCTTCACCCATATTGAAACCTAGGTACTCTACGTGAAGTATTATAAGATTGGTTCGGTTTAGCTTTTCTGATATATATTGAGAAACTTGTGAAATATTCTAGATCTCATGGGTCATCTTATATGTAGACATGTGACAGAAAACACTTCTGTTAATAGCACAATAAATAAATATTTACTAATCAATAATTTAAAAAATATTGACCACCATTACTTCCTATAAACATATTCGAGTCATCTTATGGTAGTGTATATGGTTTCACCATGATGAACTAGTGTTACATGGATATCATTTTCTAGTATGCATCAATTATATATTTCCATTAACAATACAATTTTCTATCAAATATATGTAGTTTCAGATGAATCCAAGTGTCATTTTCCTTCGATCCATTAGTGTTATAGATATTTTCCTTAGACTGAGAGGTCTAGGAAAAGGTTGCTAAAATAAAATAATTATAGTTAAAAACTAAAAATCCAAAATGTTTCTATCTTTGATAAAAAATTTCTAGGTTACAAAGGATTTAAAAAGGTCTAGTTGGGGTGAAATAGACTTTGTATAACTTTTAGCTAAATAAAATTATTATTAATGTTATTTAGAATGTTTAATTATCTGCCTAAAATAAAATAATGAACATGGTAATTTTTTTTGTAGTTTCGTTCAAAGTGGACCTATTATACCCTTATCCCACTCTACCAAATGAGAGATATGTTTTAACAACCTAATTGTTTAGTAGGAATAATAACTCAATACAACATGTACCTTTTCTAGTAGAGGAATAACTAAAAATACACATAAATATTTTTATGGGAATTCATAAACCCAATACGAAACTGATTTTAGAGAGTGGGGAACAACTCAAATGATACTTATATTTGAATTTTCGGGGTCACAACCTAATACCACTCTTAATTTAGATATAGTTAGTAATAGCCTTTAGACCCTGAATTTTTAATTAGGGATACCCAATACTCACATTATAACATTAGAATCTATGAGTCACAACCAGAGAAGAAATAATACATTGGTAAATGAAATTAAAAATCAAAAGTTACAAAAAAATGATATTATTTAATGAATTTAAAAAAATGAATCATATTATACAAGGAAGATGTTGATGAAGAATGATAAAGCTCAGCCTTTGGTTTTATAGTATACATCAGAACATCTCATCAATGTTATGTAGTCAAAGATGAATAATTTAACTTTATATTTCATCAATAGATGAAACTATTATGACACAAGATCACTTTTACTATTATTTCTTCCACACTATCACAACCCATATCATATTATATATATTACGCTACCCAGTTAAATAGAAATATCTCAATACTTCAAATCCAATCAATAGGAAATTCAAAAATAAAAATAAAATAATGGTAGGGGAGATAGAGACATAAATGGATTATTATTTGAATTTAAAGCCTTTTGAATAAATAAATGTTATATTAAATATTTTTTTTCAAATATTTCAAAATACTACCACAATAATAAGTCTAATTTCACTCAATAATATAACATAGTTTTAAATTATAAAATTAAAAATTTTATTTTTAAATATTTTTCCATATTTTACATGTGAAAACATCTAAAATTAAACAAATCACCTAAAATACAATAAAAATCTTTTAACATGTTTTATAACATCTAATATTAATTTAAAGACAATATAAAAAATCAAATAAACTCAAAATATATACATTTAAATTTTTTAAATGCATGCATCAAGAAAATCTGTAAGTGAAGAATAACATTATTCATCATATAAATATGCTTAAAACGTTATAAAAGTACTTCACATAGATTATATATAACTAATATGAATTTATATAATCATTAGAATAATTGAAACACTTAAAATAAACATGCATAAAATGACTATATCAGGAAAAAGTGAAAACATAGTAATCTAGAGATTTTATATCCTCATAACTACATAATGGTAACTTATATAACAAGTGTAATGGTAATAAGTAAAATTTATTGCATTCATAATGGTAACATAAAATTCAAATAAACTATATAATGGTATAATATAACTTGTATTTGGTTTTGAAGGGTATTTAAGGGTTTTTAGTGGTTTTATTGGTTTTTGTATGGTTTTTAAGGGTTGAGGGTAAAGGTAGAATGGGTAACAATGTTGGAAATAAGGTTTAGGGGTCAGTGTTTAGGTTTTCTGACTTTGGTATATGATTTAGGTTTTATGGTCTAGGTTCGAGGCTATAATGTTTATAGTTTTGGGTTTAGTGTATGGGTTTTTTGGGTATAATCTAGGGAATATTTTTCTTCCATATCCATGATTTCAAAAAAAACTATTTTATTATAATCTTATGATTTTTTCAAGTCATTATTACACATGTTTTAATTTTTAAAAATTGCTTTGAAAGGAACCTTCTTTTAATTTTCCAAATGAGATAATTTTTAAGCTTTTTACATCAGTACAAAATGAATTTTTTTTCATATATATGGGATGAGCGTATTTTCTCACCATCATGACTAATATTTTCTTTGAATATTCCTTTATATGTTTACAATTTTATTATCAGATAAAAAATTTTGCTTCAAAGAGCACATTTTTTTAAATAATGAATTTCAAAATAGAAATGGAATTTTGCACAAGAAATGTTCAAAAATTATTTTTCCCAATCATTTTATTTATAAGATGACATCCTTTAATGATATATAATATTTAACATGGATATTATCCAATGATAAAAATTTTATTCATTATCTAGATGGTTTATTAATATGATAACATAATTATTTTAAAATCCATTTCATTTACATGGGTTATTATATGATGAAATGTATATAAAACCCATTTCTTTTCACGGTTTCCAATATGATAAATGTTTTATAATTTGTTAAAAACTAATGAATTATTTTCATTAAGTTATAGGTGTGACCTATATATATCTATAATTTTTCTAGTATTTTTTAATGTTCTATAATCTCAAGTGGTACACTCGAGGTTATCCCAATCCCCAAAGAGGGGACACAAAAGGATATCCAAAGCCTGAAGCCGGTACAGATGTGGTTATCCAAAGCCTATCATGCTATAAATGTCTTGGTGGGTAGCCTTAACATAGGTTTTTATAGGATTTTTTGGTTTCCATAATCTATTTATTATAAAAATTTTATGTTCTCATGGATCATGTTCTTTGATCTTTTTATGATTCATGTCTTATGAACATCCATGATCTATGACATTACTCAAGTTTGTGATGTATGATATGAAGGATGTGGTTTTTAAATGTTAATATCATACAATATGACCAGGTAATTCTTATATAAATATTTATATCTACCTTGTTAACCCTTACTAAGAATTAGAGATCACCCTTTATTATGTTTCCTTTCACTAGGTTCTTATTAATGGTTTTAGAAATGATTTTTCTAACAAGGGTGATAGTTTTGAGGAACTTAGTTCTAACTGATATAGATCATTTATGAACTATACGTTTTGGTGTTAATGTTTCCAATAGTTCTATAACTATATGATTCTATAGTGTATCATTAAATTATGTAAAAAAATATTCATCTATTAAGATCTGATATCTATGCATGAGAAGTATGGGTTGTTATTGTTGGTACTAGAGAAAGATTTATTTATCCTTTGCAAACTAGGCTGAGAAATATTTAGTTATTATCCTGTAGAAAAATATATGTATAGGATAATATTCAAAAAAAATTAATGATCGTGGAAAACCCAGGTAAAATCTCACCGATCATATATTAAAAATATAATTTAATAATTTTGACATCCATTAAATGATTTTTCAATATTATGTTATCTCCCAATATAATTATTATCACTCACACTATAATTTTTAGTTTTATTCAATGGAATGAAACCGTATAAATCATTCCAACAGTGAATGTTATGGTTTATGGAATAGATTTCCTCCTTAGAATCAAATTAAAATAATAAATGGAATATCAAACTTTGCAATTTTTTCTATCAAATTATCTCTTTATATAACTAAAAATATAAACATGGGTGACTTTCCTGACATACCTAATACGTGAAAAATGGAGTTTTATGAATACCATGTTTGAAATAATATTTATCATCCTACATGTTAAGAATATGAGAAGAGTCACATAGTTTAATGTATCAAAGGAATGGTAATATATTTTCTGTGTGGAAAAAAAGAAAAAAACATATAATTCCTCAGAAGAATAATTTTTTTTGTTAATGACATGGATGAGAATAATGGTCTCCCAAAGTTATATTTTATGGATGAATATTTTAAATTTGTAATGTATAGACATTATGAAAATTTATTTCCAAGGGGGAAATCTCAAGAAAAAAATCATCAAGGTTACATTAATAATGGTTTTAATGAGGATGATGAAGATAATATGAATGATGTATGAAAGGAAAGGGTCGTTTTAATATTATTTCTAATGTTAAAAGTACAAACATTATTAAATTAAGGTTTATTAGTATTAATACATGATTTATATTCTTAATTTTAGGAATTAAGTATTGGGGAATTTCCTAAGGAAACCTTGTTAATTATTTATGAAAGAAGTGGGATAATTGATGTGTTCATGTATTTGGATTCAATAATTATATTATACAAGTGTTATACTAATGATGTTATAGTAATAATAATCATGAATCCTCTTAGGATTTTTCCAAAGTATGTTTTATTTATTGATTTGAAAATATATTTTGAGTGGTTAAATAACAAAGAACAATTATTTTTTGGTAAGGTGATATTTGTTATGAACACATGATTAAAGGAAATAAAAACCATAATATGAGTCTTATGTTGAGATAATAATATTTAACTATGATAAATAGGGGATGGAATTTATATTATTAGTGACCTTGAAATTGATTAGTGGTTGATAAATTGATTCATATCATCTTTTATGAAGATTATTTAATTTTTTTGAGTTATGGAATATATTCAATATTCTATGAACATTATTGAGAAATAATGATTGTAGTAATTTTTTTAAAGAATTTATGTTTTCATATGATGTTAACATAAATGTTATGGATACCATCATGGATTTATATGTTTGAGGTTGATGATAGGATCAAAGTCTTAAACCACCTTATAAAGATTTATTTTAGGGAATTTTGATATAATCATTAATATATTGGAATCTTTTTATTGTGATAAGGTATAAATTACCCTTTGTCTAAATGTGTAGTATTGATTTAGAATAATGTTGTTACACATTTGGGATATAATATGAAAATTTTAATATGACCTTTGAAGTTAATACAATCATTAATATAGAGGGTATTAGTATTATTTGGGATGTATGGTCATTTTTTATGAAAATTATTATTATATCTTTAATAATATTCTATTAGGGGATATAAAGTTGGGTATATTACATTATGAGTGTATAATAATGATTGGACATAAATTCTAAATTATTATCGGGAGAATATGTGATCAAATCCTTATTGATTTTTTGGGATTTGAACTTTTTCAAGAGTATTTTATAGATTTTTTGGGATTTTTTTTGTGGAATGATTTATTTTGAACATTGAGTATTACTGTTTAGTTTTTATTAAATTATTATTTCTTCATATAAATTTTTATTTATTTTTGAAATTATCTTACCTTTTTCAACCCATTTTAATTTTTTAAAAAAAATTTAGGGATGAGTGGAATATCAAGTTTTCCTTTGGTGTAAATACATGATCAGTAGAATTTTATTTTTTGTTTTTTAGGCATGAAAAAAGTCAACTAAAATATCTATTTCCTCTAGTAAGAGAAAAAGAGGAAATGGATCAAATAATAATCGAAGGATTATATTATTCTTATGGCAATGAAATAATTATTTTTTCTTTAATTTATATATTGAAATATTTAGATGGTAAAAGAACCCCTTGACTTTTGTAAATGAGCTTGAAAAAAATAAACATTATTCTTTTTTTTTATTATCAATAAATTCATTCTCTTTTAACCTATAATGTAATTATGGTTTTTGTCTTGTCAACATTCTCATAACCATGTTCTCTATCACTCTCTATCACTACTTGGGAGTTTGGTTTTTCTTATATATCCACTTTATCACTTCCCACATATTTATTAGGTTTTTAATCTTAGATATGTGTTATTTTAGATGAACTTCATACTTCCCCTTTAATATTTTTAGAGGATGTTTTATTAAAACATTTTACAATGTGGATTATTGAAAAGGGGGTTTTCAAATATCAACCATTTGATAAACGAGCACATGTTCAAATAGAGAGGAAATAATTTAGTAAATGTGGAAGAATGTATACATTTATGATTTAAAAAAATCATTAAATAATCTTACTTCTTTGATAGCTTTCCGTAAACAAAGCACTGAGTTAAAATGATCTTTGATACACTATTAAAATATTTTTTTGTTATAGTAATAACATAGATGTTAATTTAGAGAGTATGAATATTCTCAATTGCAATAAAATATATGTATATATATATACATATATATATACATATATATATATCATACTCAATAATTTTTTTTTGATAAATTCTTCATAATAATAAATAAATTCTAGTAATGTTATTTTTTTCTTTAGAAATATGTCTTCCTCAAAAATGATTTTATTATTTTTTGTGAAAAAATATTGAAATTAATTTCTAGAACTTTTAAAATTTTATTCATGAAAAATAATATTTTCATGGAAATAATAACATCCAATTTTAACTTTTGGTGAATTTTTGGTATTTCTCTGGGAAAAAAATTTGTTTTTAGTGATTAGTGAAAAAAATAATTTATTTTATTCAAAAACTATATTTTTTTTAAAACATTTCAAAAGTAATACATTAGTTTTAAAACATTATAAAAAAATAGTTTTGTTATTTAACATTATGCATAATTCATTTATGTGAATTATAATCATTATTATGGCTTAATTTGGTATAAAAACATTTTTATTATTAAACATGCATTTTTTATAAAATATAATTTTCATTTTGTTTAATAAAGTTAATTCTAAATTAATTTATGCAACTTATAGGAATTGAATTTTTTGAATTTGAATTAATTTTTTGGTTCAAAAACTCAAGTATATTGTAGGATATGTTTTTTAAAAAAATTTAAGAAGCAATTGAATTTTTTATTGAATAGTTAAAATACGGTTTTAGGAAATAAAATATCTTCTATATTACAAAGACATAAAAATTTTATAATAAACTTGAAAAATGTGAAATTATTAAAACATGTTACCTACATTCACATAATTATTATATTTTTTCAGGTTTTTATCTTTAATTGGGTATAACGTTGGACTCTTAAGGATGGAAAACATTTTACAATCAAAATGACCTAATGTTTAGGGTTGTATGTTTCTTTTAATTAATAGAGCCCCAGAATAAATGGCTTAATAGTTTTGAAGTGTTCTCCATAATTTTTGAGGATGCCCAAGGTGTTTTGGTTTTTCATTTATGAACCTATAGTTTTCATAGTCTATTGGAAAAAAACATTCCATGTCATGGGAGTACATGATGTGTAAGTTCAATATGGAAGATATTGTGTATCTAGTACATATCATGATGTGAATACATGATGTGTAAATATTAAACTCTATGAAATAATAAATGATTGGTTTTTAACAAACATGTGGTGGGTTTTTCAAAATATGTGATCCCCACAGATTACACAGTGACTAAAGAGATTACACGCTATGTTATTATTGAAGATAGATATTATAGGGTGTTGATCGGCTGAAATTTTATTTTATTCGTTCACAAATCCTTTTCTGTCAACCTAAAAGGATTATTCTATGATTTTGGGAGTCTCCATTCTGTCTTGTGTGATTCATTTGGTGGTTTATCACCGCTGTGATTCATTTCTGCCTCTTCGGGTGTGTTAACTTTTCTTCTTCTTCATTTCTTTTGTCATGGTAGCAATGTTGTGTTATGTTATCAGATACCATGAACTGTGGTGATGTTTCTTATTGTTTTATTCTAGATAAGTTGTGTGATCATGTTCCTCGGGCCATTCTTTTATTGGTTGTGGTGCAGTGGGTATTCATTCTTGAGGTGTGTATTGATTCCTCTTCTCCAGTGATCCTTTTCCTAAATTAAATCACTTATAAGAATATTATGGTGATTCTAGTGCCTCAAATTTCATTTTTATATACTTATTGGTGTGTTCATTCATAGGCTTTGGTGACCATGAGCATTTCGGTAAGTGGTTTCATCTCTATTTAGTGTTATTGAACTACATTGTTCATTTTTCTATAAAAATATTTATTAAATGAATTTGAATAATTGATTGATTTGTTTTTTATGGAACTGGGATTTTTACAAAATATTATTTTCCCCTAGTTTTGGAAATTTAAAAGGGTTTTCAAATAATTGTGATATTGTTTTCAAAGAATTATTTGATAAAAATGGTATGATAAATTGATTTGGAAAATTCAGGACATTGGATTCCTTGGGTGCTTAGGTGGAAGGTGTAGTAATAAATCTCTACCATAGTTTGGGGTTTTCTCATGATCCTAATATCTACTCCATAGGGCCATTCTTCTATGTACTTGTTAGACATGTTAGTAGGTTAAGTTATATGGGTGTCCCTTTAATCTCTAGTCTTGGTGAATATGTAGAGGAGATTGATGTGTATGAGATTTTCTATATTATTTTTGAGTTTCCTAGATATCCTAACATAGTGTTATCCCTTTCATGTTGTTACATGTGCTTCTGCTTGGCTGTTTTGAGATTCTACTTTTTGTTTTTACTTAATTGTGTACTATCATGGACTTGATATGAGAAATTATCCATGCATTGTTTTGTTTTGACTTCATATATTTGTTTGGATATATGGATATGAACTACTAGAAAATTTATTCAGCTTATTTTTTGGGAAATTTTGGAAAAGGGAAAAATAAAGTGATTTTCCGTGATATTGATATAAAAACTATTATACTCTTATCATTCCATGTTTACATTAAAGATGTGAATACTCTGATTATTGTTCGAAGACATTATATAGAACAACTAGGGTGATACCCAACAGAGATTTTCAGCTCACACCCAGCATACCTCTTAGATGGTGTAGGGACCTAGTTATGTATTTCAATATAGGTAAAGGAGAAGTGACACACTGAGGTGATGAGTGTCTCTATTAGTTGAGTTGAGTAGCAGGTGGTGAGATAGTGGGATTCTACCAATGATATAACATTGAGTAGTTATTTTTCTTATCATGTAGTCTATTGTGGTTGAAAATGTACTAGTATATTTATTTATCCTATTATGTTGTTTGGTTTCTACTATTTAGTTTTGGTTATGTCATATATTTATCTCATCCACTATTTTATATGCAATATATATTTGATTTCACTGATTCAAGTTTGTTAAAATCATTCCCTCTCTTTGTATATTGTTTCTCTAGTACTAGTTTCCAGCCCATGGGGATCGGGAACACCCTTCGGGTTCATAAAAATTTAGGTTGAGTACTAGTTTGAGATGGTATCTATGTTGGGTCCATCACATTTCGGTATTATTGGTGGTATTTCATCAAGATTATTTATCTTGGGATGTCTGGTAGACTAGAGATATAATTTTTAGGACTTTATAGATATATTTTAGTGAGGTTCTAGCCATATCTTTCCTTGATGAAACGCATGTTAGCATCGAATGTTGGGATGTTTTTCTCCTGTCTGGAGTTACTATTATTGGTCTCATTTTTTCATATGTTTTTTCAAGCTTCAACAAATATTTTTCAATTTTTTTATCATTTATATTGGTTTGTTGTGCGGGTGTATTCTTCCGAGATGTGTATTGTGACTTCCTTTATGGGGTACACCCAATGCTCATCATGGGAATCCATTGATGGATCAAAACAGTATCAACACAATTGTATGAGGAGTCCCTTTTGTTGACTAGAATGTTCCACAAGATCAAAACATGTTTTTTGAGGTGTATATAGAAGATTTAGGGGAAATATATTGATCATGGTTGATATTTCATGAGAAGCCACCTTCCTTTTAAGGTATGAATGAACCTCAAGATTCAAAGGACTGGATTGAAAATATAGATCATATCTTTGAATTCATTGATAAAACTAAGAGTATCAATTTGACGTGTGCAGCTCTAAGACATGAGGATCCTAGCAGTGGGATTCTATAATATAGGTTGATAGGAATGTGCTCTTGGACTGAATAGTTTTAATACTCTCTTCTTATATAAGTTATTTCCAAAGCCTCTGATGATATAAAAGAATTTGGAGATCTTCTCTTTGTAGTGGTTAGAGTGCTCAATTTTGGTGTACATCAATTGGTTTGCTGATCTGGTTGTTTTTTCGACAATGATTTTAAATAATTACAAGCTGAAATCTCATAACTACCAACTAGATTTGGGACTGGATATCAAATTGAATGAATTTTTGCTAAATCATTTGACCAATGAGAATAAATTGGATACGGATATTATGGTAGATATTAATTGGGGTGGAATGTTTTGATGTTCTCCTTATTTTCTTTCACCTATTGTAAACTTTAGTGGAATAGAAAGGTAGACGAGGAAGTGGTAGGATCACAACAAGATTTGTGGATGTTGTTCTTAGCAGCAGGCCTCTTCAGAACCTCTAGTTACAGATAGTGGTGTGCCTCTGAGTTTCTGTATCTATGGAAATTTTGAAAACTCATGGAGTTATTTTCCTTCAATTTTAAATATTTTTAATGTTTGAGGATATTATGTTCGTCTAGATAACATCTATCAGGTTATCTCTACTCATCAAAATGGTCAGGAATCATTGACTCGAATGTATAATATGGTGTAGTAACATGGTTTTAATACTATACGGCTCCATCTATGGACCTTAGGAGTAAAGAACAATTATACAGTAGATGAGTTTCCAATGATGGTAGATGTGGATCCAGTGATAGTGAGAGGTTCGAAATTTAAATCATCCTCAGTATATAATTTTTTTTTACACTGGTGATTTATAGTCATTTTTATCAGGACATTTTATTATATATTTAACATTCTAATGGGACTCTTTTCATTTATTATGTAGTTAGTGACACTTCATGGGGATAGGAAAGGGCATGGGTTTTGGTTTCCTTATGCTATATCAGTAGGTGATGAGGAGTTAGTCTTGTATTTTTTTATTCTTGATCTGGATTTTCCTAATGTCATCATCAAGATGGATTGTCTTGTTTATCAATGAGAAGAGGTTGATTTTTATCATCTATGTGTTTAATTTATTATAGGTGATGGGAGATTTTGGGTTATTCATGGATTTTAGGATCCATGGTATGGTCATGTACGACCTTCCCCGCTAGAACATAGGGGTTGGTTTTTATTGTAATATTTGTTACTGATGAAGTTTCTTTTTTCATGGATATTCCATCAAGTGTTCACTATTTTCTTAACATTTTATTGGATTATTTCTCTAGGCTTCCTCGAGAGATGGAGGTATAGTTTATGATTGACCTTGTGTTAGGGATGCAGCAGATATACATCCCCTCTTCTCATATAGTACCAGAAGAGATGAAATATACCAACACTCAGTTGGAAAACCTAGTGAAAATGGGTTTCTTCCCTGGTGTTTCATCTTGGGAATCATCTGGTCCATTTTTAGGAAGGTATATTGTTCACTCCAATTGTGTATGGACTATCATGTGTTAAACCGGGTAATAGTTAAGAATATGTGACATTTTCCTCATATGGATGATTGTTTTGATCAGTTAAAGAGGGAAATTGGTTTTATAATATTTAAAATTGGATAGGTTATCAAAAACATAGAGTAATAGAATTTGATATACATACAATGGATTTCAAGAGAACTTATGACTGTTACAAATATGGTATTATGCAATTTTATTTGACTAATGGTCCATCAATTTTTTTGGATTAAATGTATTGGATATTCTATCAATAACCAGACACTTTTGTAGTAAGGTATATATAGTACATTTTGGTTTATTTAATATTCGACCGTGAGAATGAGAACCGTTGGAGTTTGGTTTTGGAAATCGTGATAAGTATTTTTTTTAATCGAAATCTTCAAATATGATACTTCTGGATTCAAAAACACATATTCTCGGGGCACATAATTTCTGAGCTTGGATTATTAATTGATCCTTAGAATTTAATGGAAGTGTTTCCCTTGGAGGACCCACAAAATTTAATTTAGATTTATAGTTTCCATAGCCTTTCTGGATACTATCAACATTTCATCAATGATTTCTCAAAGTTGGTGTCACAATTGACTTCTCCTACGATAAATGTGGTGAAATTCACATTGGATTCAAAAATTCAGTCTTCTTTCAATGAGTAGAAATGATTTCAAATGTCGTCATATGTTTGGATCGTAGCTAAACATGGTAAATGATGTGTGGTTGTTTGGGATGATTCTAGCACTGGTATGGGTTGTCTACTGATGTAGTATAATCATGTGGCTTTTTATAGTTCTCTTCACCTTTGATCGCATGAGTGTAATATGCAACTCATGATTTATATTTTTATGTGTTTATTAATTTACATAAGTGATGGTTTCATTGTCCTTTTGGGGAGATTTTTACAGCCTTCTCTACTCATAAGATTTTGAATTATATATTTTCTTATAAAAAATTGCATCATAGCTAGAGGTTGTTAGTGAAATATCTTTAGATGATTGAATTTGATATTTTTTAAACCCTAGGGGAAGGGGAATGTCATTAAAGATGACATTATTAGGAAAGTTCCATCAGAATAATTTCATTAATTAAAGGAATAGTGGCACATTATAGGGATATTTTCATCAGTTTCATTTATATTCTTCGGAGGTTGTTTCAATAATGGTTTTGACCAATGATCAATTGTCTTAATCTCTACATAAGTCGGTTCTGTACAATCAATAGTAGGATATCAAGTTTAAAAAAATTTGAGAAACCTTATTGAGTGGGGAGACCATTTTAGGTTAGTCTATCTCTTAAAATAGTATTCTCAGTTTTGATGATTGGTTTTTTGTTCTGAAATCATTGAGGATATCAATTTTATTATAATTTTATAGTTCATTGAGATTGATTCTTATATTCACTATGAAAATGTATTAAGAAATGAGATCGTGATTCTGGTGGCTTGGTATAATGTGTGACATTACTAATTATGTGTCCCACTATTACACTTCCCCACAGATTAAGTCATCGAATTTTATAAACACGAGTTAGCTACAAAAAATTACCATGTTGGTTTAGAAATGGGATAATGTATCCATGTATTTTATTATTTAATTATAATAAAATCCTTATTGGAGAAATTATATCTAGGTGGTGGTTGATCAGTTGACAATGTCATCTCACATTATTCTGATTAGAGACACTAAAAATGTTGCAGATCTGGTTAAATTTTAAGTGCTATAAATTGTGAGGTAATATGGAGATCTTTATATGGTTATTTCAGAGAGGGTTCCAAGGTATACGTTTAGGTTCTAGATAGTTATCCATGTGGAAATGGGGAACTGGGTAAAATTAATAAAAATATCAACCACAAAAAATGGCCTAATAGAGAATGTTGTTAAGGTTCTAAATGAAATTCTTTGAGCATGTGTCTTAGATTTTAGTGGATCTTGGGATAGCCATCTATTACTGATTCAGTTTTCTTATAATAAGAGTTATTAGTCATTAATCGGAATGGGTCATTTCAAATCTTTGTATGTTTATCCATCTAGATCACCACATTGTTGGGAAGATTTGGTAAAAGCTTCTTTAGTGCGAGCTAGTTTGGTTCGAGAGACATCTGTGACAATAAAGAATATAGGTCATCGTCTATATATAATGTAGATTTTTTGAAATATTATTAATATTAATAGCATCTTCTTTTGTATTTTTCTGTTGGTGATCTTTATTTCATTAATATTTCTCCTTGGTTGGGTTACCATTGGCTTGAAAAATAGGTAAAGTTGGATCTAGGGTATATGGGACCATTTGAGTTCATTAACCATATTAGTTAGGTTGGTTATTGGTTGGAATTTTATGATAATTTGAATGGAATTCATGTTTTCTTCCACATATTGTAGCTCAAGAAATATCATCATAATCCCTCTCATGTTCTGAATTGGGGATATATTAAGTTAGACCCACATGTTTTTCTGTTTAGCATCCATTTGAGATCATTGACTCCTAATTGAGAGTCATATATGGGAAGATGATTATTTTGGTCATATTATTATGGTTTGATGGATCATATTGTCATGAGACATTGGATAATAACTCTTTGATGATGGAGGAGTGGACTCACCTCTTTACTACACTTCATTCTTCTACATGAATTCCCAAGGATTGAAATTCTTATGGTGGAGTTTATAACATCTCATTACCCTCTTTCAAGTAATTATATTCCCTATACATGGTCACATATTTAATTGAGTTCATCATGGGACTCTTGAGGATGGATAACATAAGTTATGTGAAATAACCTAATGTTCGTGGATGTATGTTTGTTTCAATTAATGGAGTCCAGGAATAAATGTGTTAATTGTTTTTCAGGGATGTCCTTGAGTTCAGATGTTGTTCTATGTGTTTTTAGTTTATGTGTGTGAATATGCAGTTTCTATAGTATTCATGATAAATACACATCATGTAAACAGAGTACACTTTTTTATGTTCTTCATGGTAGATGTCGTGAATTTGGTACACCGTGAAAAGTGAGTAAATTCCATGAAATAAAAAATATTATATTTTAATCAAAATTTGATTGGTATTTTGATATATGTGATCCCCATGGATTACACAATGTGTAAAGGTATTGAACATGTTATCGGATCCATTAAACTATGTGTATGATACTTCTTGTTTTATTCTGGATACCTTATGTGATTTTATTTTAGGGGTCATTCTCTCATTGGTTGGGGTGGGGTAGGTGTTCATTCTTTATGTATGTATTGATTCTTCTTCTATGATTATCATTTACCTAAATTGAATCAATTAAAATATATGTAGTCTTATTATATGGCTTATATTGTCATTTATAAATCCTTTCACTAATAGAAAAAAACCATATTCGAACGATTTGGAACCATTAGTATAGGTATTGTGAAAAATAAAACATTGATTGGTTTTGATCCCATCACCTCCCATTTATAATCCAATGACCTAAAAACTTAGCTAAGATGACTTCTGTGAACATAATTTCATATATATATATATATATATGTTCATAATTATTTAAAATTTTTATTTATTTAATGTTATTTAAAAAAAAGAATCAATAAAAAATATGGGTACCTGTACCAACGGTTCTTGAAACCATTGGAATAGGTTCTTCGATATTTTGTGATATACCAATATTTTTTTGAAACTGTTGGCTTAGGGTTGACCTATACCAACGGATTTGAAAAAACTATTTGTATAGGGTCTCTATAATTGACCTATACCAACGGTTTTGGAAACAAACTTTGTTATGGGTTCTAATTAGTGAACTATACCAATGGTTTTTGAGAAACCCTTGGTATAGGGTGTCTACAAGAGACCTATACCAATGGTTTTGTCCAAAACAATTGGCATAGGGTATCTCCATGTTACCTATACCAACGGTTTCTCTAAAATTGTTGGTATAGGGTCTCTCTAAGGTACATATTCCAATGGTTTTGTCCAAACCATTAGAAAAGGTATATCATTGTAGATATTATTTCTAGCATTGTTTGTGGATTGTTTCTTTGGGGAATGTGTGTCCCCAAGTGATAACGTATGGGGTTCCTTCTCTTGATAGTATTGGTAAACTGTATTGATCTTTTTCTGATAAATTATTTTACTAAGTTAAATTTTATAATATATTTATTTTTTTAGTGTGTTTAGAACTAAGTTTTTATAAAATATGGTTTTACACGAGATTAGGTAAAATAAATGGGTTTTCAAAGCATTGTGAAACGGTTTCCAAATAATGATTTGATAAAAATGGTTTGATGAATTGATTTGGAAAATAGAACAAACGAGAAGCCTTGGTTACTTAGGTTTAAAGTATGGAAATATGTACCATTTATTGTTAGGGGATTTTCTCATGGGTCTAATCTCTTCTCCCTAGGAACATTGTTCTAGAGACTTGTTAGACCTATTGGGAAGCTTACTTGTTTAGTTGTTCCTCTACTCTTTAGACTTGATGCATATATGTAGTGAAATTATGAATATGTGACTTTTTATGTAAGGAATGATAGTCCTAGCTATCTAAACCAAGTGTAATACACGACATGTTGTTACCTGTTCTTCTTCTTGGTCAATTTCATATATTTCTTTTGGATTGTATTTTTTTATGTAAATCCCTAGAATTAATATCAGAAATAATGCATGCTTTGTTTTGTTTTTACCCAATATGCATCTTTCAGATATATGGATTTGAACTTCATTGAAATTAATTTTCAAACATTATTTGGAAATATTGAAAACTGGATATTAAACAGTTTTCCAAGATTTGGATATAAAAACTATTAAACTACAATAATGACTAATTTTATGTAAATTTGAGTATTCTTGGATTATTGTTCGATGTATTGATATGTAACATCTTGGTGAAACCATACTAAACCTATTAGATCACACCATGAAAACCTCTTCAGTTGTGTGCCAACCTGGTTATGTGTCTCAACGTAGGAAAATGCAAGGTGTCCTATTGAGGATGTGAGGTGTTCTAACAGATAATTTGAGTATCTAGTGGTTATGTGGTTGTATTCTACCCACACTATCACAAGTAGTAGTTTTTATTTATATGATGGTAGTTGGTCTCACCCAAATTTACCCAAGATTTTAGGGTTAAGTGGTTTCTTGTTGTTTGGCTTGGGTTGTCGAATCCTAAGAGACCTAAGAAGTAAACTACAGACACGTACATTCTATGTATTGGCCAACATTGGTTTATTTTATATGGGTTTAAAATATCACTAACTGATCTAAGTTAATTCAGATTAAGATAAGGAGTTGATCCTAGGTTATTTCTCGGGTGGATTGGATGAATTCTTTTTTAATGATTTCAATTTATTATATTTGAGATTTGTTCATAAGAAGATCCAAAAAAATCCTCACTTACTTGTTTAATACTAAAAAACCATAATTCTAATCACCTATACACATAGATGATCAGATTTATAAGAACTATATGTTAAATATTTGTATTTGAACTTGAAGTGTGTGACCTTAAAATTCAACATAGACAAAGATGTTTTCAAAACATCAAATAATAATATCAATAAAAATAAGTGGTTATAAATTAATTGAGTGATAAATAGAATCCAATACAGAGCTATTATACTCCCTAGGATCAACCCCTATGTGGGTTATCCCTCCATTGAAGCTATGGTTTGAATGGAAGTGGGAAGTATATGTAGGACCCCGGGACACCCTGAGAGGGTAGGGGTGAATCAGGGTGTCAAATTTTTCTTTTAAAAAAACAAGGATCTTATTCCCACATTGGTAGGAACTCATTAAACCCGTATGATGAATATAATCATAAATCAAACATTCACATGGAAAGAGATAACATAAAAAAATTTACTTGGTTCACCACTAAGGGCTATGTTCAAGGATCATACGCCGACAAGTTGACGGTCATACCAAATTCCACTAATCTTTACTAGTTGTGGATTACAAAGGTTCGATAATAGTCACTATGTCCCAGGCTCACTTCCTTTACAGAAGTTTTGGGATAGCTCACTGAGTCCCTACGGTAACTCCCATTGACTCTCCCTAGCTCACTGCCCTTGGTGAAGTCACACTCGGTTTATAGGTATCTTCATCGTTGCCAAAGAATGCATCCTCTATTGAATGTAGATGCTTTTTTGAAGTCAAAATTTCACATGTAATCTAATCCCACTTTGCACCAAAGGTATCAGGAAGTCTTCCAGTTTTCGTGTAGCTCCAAAATGACCGGCGTACAACAACCTCACCTGGCGCGCTTCTCCAAGACTGGCGCGCAAGTTTCAATAATGGCATGCAAGTCACTTGTGCGGTACAAAATCGGCGCGTAGGTGGCACCAACACACTTTCACGACACTTCCTCCTTCAACTCCAAACTTGCGCGACTCCGCACCTTTAACTTCCAAACAGCCTTGGTCGCGTAGCAAACAACCGGCACACAACCTCTACTTGCGCGACCCAACTACCACTTGCGCGACTCAATCACTTGAGTGACGAGAGATAAAAAAATATCTAAGTCTTGAACTTCATCACAAATGAAGAGGGGTGGTCCTCTATTTATAGTCTAACTGGACCCCCTGCACGGTGGCGTGCAAGTTTCCTCACGGCGTGCAAGTCCTGGCACGCAGCTCCTACTTCCCTTGCCTCGGTCGCATAACTCACTTGTGCTACCAACCCAATACTTGCATGATACACTTCCCTTTGCCATATTTCAATTTTTTGATCTTGAAAAATATATGCAACGCAATTTTCCTATCATTCAAGTCCACGGTGCACAATTCTCTTTGCCAAAAACACTTTTCTCCATTTGTCGATTTTCAGACGCAAATATTTGGCAAAAACTGGGAAACGACTCCACCTTCAATACTGTTGTCTGCTTGAACTGTATGATCACTTTGTTGGTACACATTCTAAACATCCCATGATGATTGAAAAAAACACAAAACAGTCACCAATTCATGCATAGATGACCATGGTTCAAACAATAGACTCATGAGGGAAGAATTGAAGAAGTAAAAAAAATACAATGATATAACAATCACTCCATCATTGTGTGATAATTTCACAAGGTTTGGAGTGAATAAAATCACACCTTGATCCAATAGTTTCAACATGATATGAATACTAATACAATAAAAGGACAAGAAGAACTTTTATTAAGAAACCAATTTTAATTAGAACAACTTACATGTTAAAGGCAAACATGAGACAATAAAATTGCATCATTACATTACAGTGAAAGAAAGAACCAAATTTCCCTTAATCCTCTAACACCACTTCCTTAAATTAGAATTATGTGAGACTTTGGTTGAGGTTCCATGATTTAATGTCATCCCACTTGAGTATAGTAGGATTATGATGGCGGAAAGATTGTGGAACTTTGACTTTTCCACTCTTGACCCTAAGTGGAAGCCACCTTGTATCCACCAAACAGAGGCATCTAAATGACCTTCCAGATGTCCAAATTAGATTGGTCCATAGAATATGACATGGAATCCCGTAATTCCTCCTAACCTCTTGTAAAATATCATCCAAAATAGAATTTTGGTTTGCGAGATATTATCATAATGGTGGGCTGTTTTTCTGGGCCGTAGAATCTGGTCTAAAATTTTATCCCCAACTAGGGCCGCCTGGAACTCCCATAAAAAATTTGAGTTAGCTCTTGTAAATATTGGATTAAATTCTGAAAATGATTTCATCTATCATCTATTAAATTTTAGAATCATTGGGAGTGGATCTTAGACACTACAGTCTCTTTATTGGGCTATTATCCAGTGTACTTTTCCCAGAATGTGTTTCCATAAAAGTCCATTTATGGTGGTCTTCCAATGTGAATCACTAAATATTCAAAAAGTATGGATTATTCCTTATATAATTATATAAATTAAAATAAAATATGAAAATAAAATCAATTCCATTTTTTATTTTAGGAAGTGTTCAAAAATTTACCATGTGACATTCCATTTTAAGGACTTTCAATCATAATGTGAAATGATGTTCAAAGTGTAAAATGCACTGAAATTATGATTATTAATAATAAAGAACATGAATTTAATATATATTAACCATGAATACAAGCCTCCTTCAGTGGTTAACCACACCCCCAACATAATTGTTTTTAGTTCCGAGAAAAATGTATCTCAAGAATATGAAATTCAAATTTCTTTTTTCCAAAAACATTTTAATACACAATGATCACAAAGAAACTCTATTCCAAAAAAACATGAAACCCATAAAAATATTTTAATAAAATATACTTTCAAAAGAATATACCAAGCCCATGCCCATTCTTTTGTTAAAATGCATCACCATAATTCATTAAATTTCAATTAAACATGATGAATTTTTGTGTGTTACCATAGACATATGGGTTCATATTTATTTAAGGTGAAATTAAGGAAGTGATAAGTGGAATCATATTTCAATATTAATATATTTATTCAATTTTATAATAGATTTTTTTTTCAATTTTTCCATGGTAATTGAAATTTCACTCAATAGGGTCAACGCATGTAGTGAGACTTTGCCGATGACTCCCTGGCTCAATGACCTTAGGGAACCAAGTGAAGCCCACATACTTGGGCATCATATCAAGTTAACTCAGTCCAAAACATTGTCAAATTAACACATAGATAGATAAAATTAATAACTGTTGGGAAGACAACTATGGGGGCACAATCCCCAAGTGCTGAAAGCCATGCATTGGATCATTTCATTGCACTACGTGCAAATTGATTGTTTGTTTTTGATTTTTTTTTTCATTGATTTTTTTATATTATTTGGAATGATAATATTAAAACTAAAATGATCACCAAAACTATGAAATTTATTTGTGGGACCCCATGAAATCAAAATAATACCCCATAATGTTGAGGATTTTCATTGTGTTATTTTGTTAATAAATTGATGAAAATATAAACATTGAAAAATCACATCGGACAACCACACTTTCCCAAATCTATGCACATGAACATAAAATTTAATTAAAATCTGGATCAAGGTATGAAAAATTATTTGATATTCAATTTAAATGTGTGAAATTAGTATTATCATGTTCAGGTTTAAAGGAACTTTTCCTTCCATTAAGAGAGAGTTTTTTCGAATCAATTTGTTTCACACACAAAAGTAATTTTTTTCATCTCCCCCCAACATAAAATAACACTATCCCTATTGTTTGAAGAAAAGAAAATTTTTAAGGTGGTAGATGCAGAGAAGGGGAGTACAAATATGAAATTGAAAATTAGGAACCTATAATTAAGTAACATGGTTATTGAAGATAAATTTCTTGTTGCTCCCTTCTTATCCCTTAATATCCTTGTCACTAGCAGAGTTTCCTAGTGTAAAAAGAAAAAATAAACAAACCAAACAAGACAATTTATTTATTTATTTATTTATATAATAAAAAAATTAAAATATAAGTATATATTCATAAATTATAGAATAAGGAATCACTATAATATATAGGTTAGTGGTGAGCGCTTTCCCCTGCCTATTTTTGGTCCCGGGTTCGAGTCTCGTGGCTTCGCCAGTTTTGACGAGGTTTTCCCATGACCTACGATGTGTAATTTTTTATTTTTTAATTATTATTATATTTTTTTGTATTTTTATTTTAACCTACAAACCCTTAAAATAAATATATGATACATTATATTATTTTTAAATTTATGGTTAAGATATTACTCAGGGACCATACCGTATGACACAGATGAATATGACACTCTCCTTTCACACCCATACATACTCATAATAGAATAATATGTCAATAGTATAAGGTAATATCTTATTTATAGTTGATTGATTATGGAATTTTTTTTAAATATCTAAATGATTAATTAATCCAATTTTATACACAAGACTTCATCAAATTCTTTCTTTTGGAATGGTTAAATGAATGGTTTGACTCTATGACCATTAAAATTATTGGTTTGACCATTGGTGGGATATTTGATTTCTAAATCCCCATGGGGGTACTCCTTAAGCACTATGTATTGACCTGACCATTTGGACCTCAACTTTCCTGGGTGTAAATGATGTTTAGAACTATAAAAAAGAATACATTTACCCAGTACAATGTGTTTGGTTTTATAATTTCCCACTTGGTTTTCTTGTACTTTATCTTTATTGATCCTTTATTTTTAATAAGCCTCCAGCCTATGTTCTGTAAGTTCATTGTGATCTAATTTTATTTTATTTTTTTGCCTATTGAGAGGTTATAATTCATTTTCTTAATTTTCAAAAAGGAAATATGTTCAATATCCAATGGTAATGGCATGCTTTAACATAAACCAACATATATAGGGACAATATTAAAATGGTTTTATATGGGGTTTGAAGGGCCCAAAGAGCATATTAGAGTTTTTATGACCAATATTTCCAAGATGTATTAACAGATTTCTCAAGAATTTATTTGATTTCTCGATTAGATAAGTCATCTTGACCATTGGTTTGTTGATGGCACGTAGTGGAAATTTTGTGAGAAATTCCATACTTTTACATGAGTGTTTAGAATGTAAGACTGCAAAAACGAGTTCGAGGATCACTAATGATAACCCAAGGAATTAAAAATCTAGAGAGGAGGTATTTCTATGAAGAAATATATACATATTTTTATGATTATTGGATTTTGTTGGAATAGCCTCAACCCATTTGGAGACATAATAAATAGATACAGGAATGTATAGATATCCCCTAGAGATTGGGAATGGACCGATGAAATCAATTCCCTGGCAATCAAATATTTCAATCAGTAAGATGGGAGTAAGTGGAATTTGAATTATTTTGGTGATGGACCCAAATTTTGGAAACCTAGGACATATTTGAAAAACAAATTAGGAGTCCCTTAAGAGGGTAGGTAGAAAAGACCACATTTAAGAACATTATATGTAGTTTTTTTATAGGAAAAGTGACCTCCACATGCCTCACTATGACGGAATTTATAGATGGACTCTTGTTCAGATTATGGGACAAACCTCATAATGGTTGGGTCTGGGCTGAACATAAAGAGGTATGGATCATCAAACACATAGATCCTGACATAAGAAATTGATTCCCTCATAGATTGAGACCCTATGAATTTGGGAATGACTCTTGTATCTAAGAAGTTTTCTACGTTAGAATACCAAGGGAAGTCACTCACAAAGTATAGGTGTTCATCAGTGAATGAATCAGACACATAAAGGTGAGATAATTTTTCATTAAATTCTATCCTATAGAGATGATCTGCTAAAAAAATTTCAACACCCTTTTTTCTTGATTTTGACATCATATTCTTGTAAGATAAGGACCCACCTAATCATTCTAGCCTTAGTATCTTTTTTTGGAAGAGTTGTTTTTGTGCAGAATGGTCCGAAAACACAGTGATAGGGGATCCTAAGAGGTAGGACCTAAACTATTCTAACAAAAACACAACAGAATGTAAATCCTTCTCAGTGGTGGTGTAGTTTATTTGTTCATATCTAATGATTTTATTTCATAAGAAATGACACATGGAAATTTATCACATTGTCGTTCTAAGACTACTCCTACAACAAACTCACTGGAATACCACATTAGCTCCAAAGAATGGTTACAATTTAGAGATTGTGTGATAGGTGGAGAGAGAAGAGCTAACATGAGTGTAGATAGTGATTTCTAAATACTTTTTGGCCATAAAAATGGAGCATCTTTCACCAATTGATCACATTGTGTTCAAGAAATATAGTTGAAATTTATAATGAAACTTCTATAGAAACTATAATGTCCTAATAAAGACCTCACTTCCTTTATAGTTTTGGGTGATGGAAGGTAAATAATGGTGTCAACCTTAGATTTATCAACATCAATCCCCCTACCTGAGACTAGATGGACAAGAAATATTCCCCCTTTAACTGTGAAATGGAATTTTTCCCAGTTTAGGAATAGATTCTTTTATCACATCTTGAAAAGACTCTCTTCACATTCATCAGACATCCCTAAAATATGTCCCCAAAAATATATAAGTCATCCATGAAGACCTATAAAAAATCCCCTACTATGTCTGAGAAGATTTCCACCATGTACCACTGGATGGTTCAAGGGGAATTGCCTAACCCGAAGGGTGTGCATTTTAAAGAAAATCTATTGAATAGATAGGTGAATGTAGAATTCCCTTAATTCTCGAGGGATTCTTCAATTTGATTCTACCCCAAGTACCCATCTATAAAAAATTATAATGTGTGACCTATGACTCTCTCAAGGACTTGGTCAATGAATGGTAAGGGAAAATTATTCTTCTTGGTAAATGATTTTAGCTTCCTATAGTCAATGAAAAATATCCATACACTACTCACCCAAGTTTAAAGAATATATCCATCCTTATTGGTTGTCATTGTGACTTATTCCTTCTTTGGAACCACTTGAATTGGGTTGAACCACTCACTCTCAGCTATCAGATATATGATACAAGCTTTTAAATATTTTAGAAGTTCTTTCCTTGACACATCCATAAGGTTTGGATTGAGTCTCCATTGATGCTGATGACATGGTTTGGATTCAGATTCAAGAACTTTTCTAGGAGTTCCAATGAGTGGGATAGTCCTAGGAATATCAAAAAGGGTCTATATAATTTTCTTCATATGCTTTGTTAGGACATTTAGAAGTATCATCTCTTGATTGTCTTCATGGAGAGAAATAAATGACGACCGGAAAGGATCGATTTTCCCCTAATAAATTTTACATGAGTGATGAAGTTAATACTTTAAATTTTAGATCATATTGTTTATCACATTCCATAAAAGGGTGAGACTTTATATTAAACTTGGTTTCTTTTTTCAGATTTCTTTTAAGAATTGCTTCCCTGTGAATAGAATTGTTTTCCACTAAATTGGCCAGATTAGTGTCATGAATTAGTATACACTCAATGAAAGTAATTACACCAATGGTATCATTGATTGGTGATTCAAGAACATTATCAATAGAGCTATCTGAAAGATATTCAATCCAAGGAGACAAATTTCCCTCATGTGAAAAAAATAAAATCAATCTCTTCTTGACATAAACATCCTTTAGTAATCCCTTGATGTTTGTAGAGTTAACTATCAACACTACCAATCCAATTATCCTCATAGATCTCTTAATCATCTCTAATTTTTGAGTTTTCATTGTAGATGTTTATGTCTAGAATTATTTTTCTAATGGTGATTTTCATGTACCCATTTTGGACTAAGATACAGAGATGACTGTTGTAAGGAAGGGATAACCAAGGATTATTGGCGTTTGAACCCTAAGACCTAAGCTTTGGTGATTGTCAATGATAATGAAGTCAGGTGGTTAAATAAAATTCTCAACTTTCACCAAAACATAATTTATGATCCCCTTTGGGACTCAAACACTATGATCAGTAAGTTGATGAGTGAAATATGTGGGTTGGGGTTCTTTAATCCCTAATGGAAAATACATGGAATAAGGAATGAGGTTCAAACTACCTCCCAGATCACAAAGGGCATTAGAAACTTTGTACTCTTCTATCTAAAAATTTATGTATAGACAACCTGGATCTTTTATATTAGGAGGAATTTTCATATGAATGGTGGTACTCACATTTCCATCCAAAAGGTCCTGGTTTTTATATGAAAATTTTATTTAAAAAGTGCACAAGTCATTAAGGTAATTTTAGTATGAAGTAATAGTTTGGATTGAATCAAGAAAGGGGATGTTCAACTTAACTTGAGAGAAGATTTACCTTAGTGTCTCATTCAATTCTAATTTAGTTTTTCCTCTCATGTGTTGAGGTAAAGGAGCAGGTTGTTTGATTTTTTGGTGTGATTATAGTTACTTCTCATTCTCATTGGAGTTTTCAGAATCCATGGGTGTTTCTTCATCATTTTCACGTGTTGTATATTCTTTTAATGGTTCTATAATGTCTTCTTTAGGTTTCTCAATATATTTCCCACTTCTTAAAATACTTTCTGCTTTGAGTTGTTCATGAGTGTTTGGTGTTTAAATGGATTATCCCCTTAATGTTGAGGATGGTATCACCTGATTAGGCTTGTGTGCCTTCCCGGTTTTAATGGTTTTTAGTTCATGATTAAGGTATGATACTTTTGAGTACATTTTCTCCATTTTTTTACACAACTTCTCATGGATTGGAAGAGGGATAGATTGAGTAGGGGCTTGTACTGGTCTATTTGTCCCAGGAGGATAATTTGGTTGTTGGATTGTTTGTTTCATGGGTTGCTAGATGGGTTGTTGGTATTTGATAGAAGGGTGTTGGTATTGTAATTGTTGTGGTTATAACTGGTTATGGTTTGGAAAATTTTGTGGAGGGTAGGGGTTTGTTCCTTGTTTCATACTAGGTTTTTGTTTGGGTTGTTGGATATCATTCCAATAGAATCCTGGATGGTCATTGTACCTTGGATTTAAAGTGTTTTTCTACTGTGTATTTTGGATGTTTAGGGAATTCAATTCAATAAAACATCCCCTTAGAAGAAAATCCTTGATAGATGGAATGGTTTGGAAGATGTATATTTTATTGTCATATTTGTCAAAAATTGGGCAAACAGGGTCTATAGTTTTTATTTCATGGATTTGTATAAGGACTATCTATTTGACTATCCTAGTGAGTGCAGAAAGATTTTCCCTAAGTATTTCTACCTCCCTTAGTGGGAGAATTCTAGTAGATCTTTGTGGATTTTCGGAACAAGGTGATGTTACCCATGTTTGGTTTTGTTCAGCAAGGCTTTCTAGATACTCGTAAGCATCATTTGGGGCCAAGTTTTTAAAGGTCTCATTGCACATCATGTAAATGAATTTTTTGTTCCTTGGGCCTAACCCTTCATTGAAAACTCTCACTTGTTCCGGAATAAAAAAACAATGGTGTGGATCCATTTTCAGTGTGTCTTTTAACCATTACCATGTTTCATAAAATGACTCACCTTCATTTTCAAAATATTTTTGGATTCTCTTTTTATGTAAAATTGTTTTGTGGTGGGGAATATACTTTTTCTAGAATTTTCATTGTAATTGGTCCCCAATGTTTATGGATGATGGTATAGAAAGTTTTATCCAATTTTTAGCTCTATCCTTTAAAGAAGAAGGAATGATCCTTATTTTAGATAATTATAGTTGATGTGGGGGATGCATGGTTTCTAAAATGTCATTGAACTCCATAACATGTAGGTAGGGATTCTCGGACTACATTCCATGTAATGGTGGAAGGTAGTTTAGGACATGGGATTTAAAGATGTAGTTGACAACTCCTAGTGTATCATGCCTAATTAAAGAGGGTGCATTGGTCCAGGCATGTGTAAGTTATTCATTCATGGTTTGATCAACTACATTCCCCATGTTTGGGGCTGCCTTATTTAGATTTTCGTTTTGGTTCCCACCTGGGTTTATGAGTTTGTTTCATTGAATACATTCCATTGAAATGGGCTCAATTTTTTAATCTAGATTATTATGCATATTTGGATCTAATGGAAAGAGTTCCCTTGGTGCACTTGACTCACCAGCCGCAGGACTATCCACCCTAACTAGACGGTTTGACTCGTCACGAGTATGGGCAAACAAGCGCCATGAAAATTTCAAGACAAAAGAAAGGGGGAAAATAACAGAATTTAATGTGAAAAAAGATAAATGGGGGAGAATAGAATGGGTGTTGAGATTATTTACTTGGGTTCCTAGCAATAGCACCAAAATTTTGTCTCACCCAAATTTACCCATGATTTTAGGGTTAAGCGGTCGTTTGTAGTTTAGCTTGGGTTGTCGAATTCTTAGAGACCTATGACGTAACCTAACGACACATACATGATATGGATTGTTATTAGATAGGAAGTTGCCAAATAGGATTTATTTTTAATGGTTTTAATATATCACTAATAGATATAAGTTAATATAAATTAAGATAATGATTTTATCCGAGGATATTACTCGGGGTGGATTGGATGAATTCGTTTTTAATGATTTTAATTTCTTATATTTGAGATGGGATCATAAGAAGATCAAACAGCTTCATCGCTTACTGATTTAATACTAACACACCATAATACTAATCACCTATACACTTATAAGATAATATTTATGAGCAATCTATGATAAAGGTTCTTATTAGCACATGAAGTCTGTGGACTTAAAATTCAACAAGGACGAAGAAGTTTTTAAAATGTCAAATAAAAATCTTATTTAATTGAAGTGATTAGAAATTAATGGAGTGATAAATAATATCCAACATAACCCCTTGAAACTCCCTTGGATCAAACCATAATCTAGTTATCCCTCTATTGATATATGGTATTAATGGAAGTGGGAAGTGTACTTATGAGGGAGGAATTGAAGAAGTAAAAAAAAGGCAATGAAATAACGATGAATCCACCGTTGTGTGATAATTTCACAAGATTTGGTGTGAATAAATTCACACCATGAGGAAACAGAATCAACTTGATTTGAATAAGAACTGAATAAGAGGAGGAGAATAACTTTTATAATGAAACTATGGTGAATTAGAATGACTTACATGTGAAAGAAAAAAATCAGTCAACAAAATCGTAGCATAACATTACAATGAAAGAAAGCACCAAAGTTACCTAAATCCTCAAACATCACTACCTTAAATTTGTATTTTGAGAGCCTTGTTTTGAGACTCGAATAATGAATTTCATCCCAAATGGGTATGTTATGATTACGATGGTGGAAATATTGTGGAACATAGACTTTTCCACTCTTGTACCGAAGTGATGCCAGCTTGCATACACTTAACAGTGGCATCAAAATGACATTCTAGATGGCCAAATTAGAGTGTTCCATAAAAGAAGAAAATAGATCCATAGATGGATCCTAACTACCTGCATCATTTTATCACATTTGCAAGATATTATCTAAATGGTGGGCTATTTTTATGGGTTGTAGAATTTGGCCCAGAATTTTATCTATAAATTGGGCCACCTGGAACTCCATTAAAATATCTTAATTATCTCTTTTACCTGTTGGATGAATTATTAAAAATGATATTATCTATCTTCAGTTAAATTTTATGTATCATTGGGCTTGTAACATGGAATTTTATGCTCATTTATTGGGATGTTGCCTAGTTTACTTTTCCCAGAATGTGTTCCCATGAAACCCCATTTTGGTGGTCTTCCAATGTGAATCATCCAATACTCCAAGATTATGATTTTTTTCTTATATAATGAAATACCTGAAAATAAAATATTAAATTAAAATCATGGACAATTTGTATTTTAGGATGTGTTAAAAAATGTACCATGTAATAGAGCATTTTTAGAAGGACTTACAATAATAATGTGAAATGATGTTCAAAGTGTAAAATTCACAAAAATGGAGTTTATGAATAATAAATCACTTGAATACTATATATATTGACAAAGAATATTATCCTCATTCAGTGGCTAATCTATAGTCTTCTGTTGTTGGACTTCTACTTGTAGATTTATTTCTTCTCATGATTTGTTGGGTTTCTATTGTTTCTTTTCCAATATAGGAAGTATTTATCTCATTCATTGTTTTCCCTATTATATATATGTGTGTTAGGATTTTTCTTCAGGTTGGGTGAAATCATTACCTCTATTTGTTTTGATTCCTGGGTGCTAGTCATTAGACAGTGATGATTTCAAATGCCCTTAGGGTACGTGGCAGTTTTGTTCACGTACCAGTTTGAGAGTGTCTCATGTTCATGTTCATTTTAGAAATAAATAAATATTTATAAAATAATACAAATATAATATAAATTTTTTAAAAAACAAATAATTTATAATTTATTCGATGATAAATATTAAAATCATTTTTAATGCCAACAATGAGCCTATATATTGCAGGAAAAGTAAAATTTGGTATCACAAATATAATATTTGATATAAAATAAGTCATAGATCTACTTGGTTATTAAATAAAAATAATTATAGATTATTTCATTGTCATAAATTAATATATTTTGTTATATAACAAGTGCCTTATCCAGATGTGTGTGCAGGGCTTCTCGATGGTCAAAAAGACAAAATAAAATATTAAATATGTTTTCAAGATAGGGATATAAATTAAAATTAATATTTAACAAATATAAACAAATATTTTTAGATTAATAAACTCAGTTTAATTATGTGAATTAATTTATTGTTTTTATTTATTAAATAAATACCTTAAATTCTTATACAACGGTGAAATAATAATTATTAATTTAATATAATTGTAAAATATATGATATTAAAAGTATTAAAAGTATAATATTTTTAACTAGTTAATTTTATTGATTAATTTTCAATATTAACATTACATTTCTGGAATGTATATAAATATTTTTTTGTTAGATTACGTGTTTACATGATGTTATTAAATTCAATGTAATGAATAGTTCTAGAAACTGACATTAATAATATTTTAAAAGAAATACTATTTTATTAAATGGTATAAAATTTATAGAAAAATATTATATTTATCCAAGTTAATAAGATATAGATTATAATATCAACCATGTTCGATTATTATCTATTATCCTTTTATAGTAATATACTGACCATCACTAAGTAAAAACTATCTTGTCATGGTATGTATGTAAATTGTTAACAAATGGATAAAGCTAATTAATTAGAAAAAAACATTATCAAAACATATATAATTTTTATTGAGTAAATTGTTTTTGACCCTAATCACCTTAGGTTAGAAAATGAGTTTTTTAATATAGGATCATCCATGAAAATGGATTATATATTAATTAAATCAATGAAAGTTACAAAATGTCAGTCTCTTTGTTTTAAATATATATTATGTGTTCACATAGGGAAAAACTACTTGTAAATTAATATTAATAGTAATTTTGTGCTTAGTTAAATAATTCTTAGGATCAAAAATTATTTCTTATTTTAATTAATCATTTATTTTCAATAAATTGTTACCCAATGCCGAAGTAGTATCTCTTAAATTAACATAAAAATATAATAAAATATTTTAATAATATTAAAAGAAATATAATTTCAATAATTTAAAGGTTTCCATGATTTTTATAGGTTATTATAACATATTATTGTTTTCTTAAATATTATATTAAAATTTAAACCTTATCTTTATATCTTTTTAGTAAAATTAAGTTAATAGAGTCTAAATTGAAAATAATGAAATTTTTTTAGAATATTATTTTATTAAATTACATAAAAATCACAAAATATTAAAACATATAAAATGATATTGTATAAGTTCTAAACTTTTATCCCTAATCTATTTTTAGAGGTTTTTGAACTATTTTTAATGTAAATGAATTTATTATAATTTAATATTTCGAGAAATTTCAAAAGTTCCCTTTATCTCAATTATAAAATTGTACCTCCCCCCTCACTAATTTACACTACACTGATCATTATATATATAAAATCTCTAAAAATTTACTTATAAACTTCTTTAGTCAAATTTTCGATTTTTTCGGTATTCCCAAAATACCATTACTAGAGACATTTAGCGGAGATCTAAAAGAGTTGTTCCAATGAATAGTTAATCTCTATACCCGATAAAATTATTTTATACTCTTATTTAACTATTACAAATCTATTTTATTTTCATAAAATAATAAATTTAGTATTCACAATATTTTTAAATTTCATAATAATTGTAAAATTACCATTATACACCCACTGTCCCATCGAATGATAAGTGAAAGTATCACTCGTGCGTACGTATGGATTATTGTCACTGCGTAGCGATACAATTCATTTCCCAAAAACAAATTTTAAGGACTTTTATTTTGATTGTTTTAATGTTTATATGTTTTATTTATAAAATAATTATAATTAATCAATGAAAACATTATTTTTACCTTATTATCGTCTAATCCTTTGATAAATGGAAATGTCGACCATACATACATGTGGACTACCTCCTCGACGAAGCAATATGACCGCCTTATCATTTATATTTTACTTAGATAAAAATTAGGATGAATTTGATGAATATATATGATATATATGATATAATAATGATTTTTTTTAAATTTTAATTATTTTTTACCTTCCTTTCATTTAATCACACAATAAATGAAAACAGTGTTCTAACATATGTATTGCATACCATTTCCATAAGTGGGGTAATTCAATATTATATATTTACTTTTATGGCTGATTATAAATAGGTATATAATCAATATATATTATGATTAAAGTTCTGGTTAAAACAAAACCATGATCAAAGTATAAGGACTGGGAATGCCGAACTAAAAATTTCTTGGAAAACTAAGCAACTGTCACCAAGAATAGTGATTTTATTAAAAAACTTATTAATAAACATATGAAAATAATTCATAAATAAATCAGAAATGGTATGATATATTTTAATATATTTAATCAATAAATTTATAATAAATTCATTCTTATTATAGAGAAGGTTAATGTTCTTCTTAAGAAATGAGAACTCGAGGTAAGGGTTTTATTTCACAATCTCATCAATATTGACTAATATTTATATTTAATTATCCATTAGGGAATATTTATCTTATATATACATGTTTTATAAAACATCCATTAATTTTTTAATACTATTTTTATATGATGATTTTTAAGTCATTTTTACCAAATTTTAACGTTATAGAAAATTATTAAAATGAAACATGCTTGTTATTTTCTGAATGACATAATTTCTAATCTATTTTCAACTGTGTGAAAAGTATTTTTTTAACTGATATGATTTAAATGTAAATTCACATTATCATCAATAATATATACATTGAATCATTATTTATATTCTTTCCTTATTAATTTAAAATTAAATTTTTTTTCCTATCTAATTTTGCAGTTTTTTTAAAATATTTATCAAAATGGAAAAGATATTGTCAACAAGAAGTGATCTAAATTAATTTTCAAAAACATTTTACATTTTAGATGAAATCCTATGATGTAACTTAATCTTTACTAGGTATATTATCCAATGATACAATATTTATTCTCTCTCTAGATGCTTTATGAATGTGATGACAAAATGTATATGTAACCAACTTCAATGCCTTATGTTATGCTATGGTAAAATATTTATGAAGCCCATTTCCTTTCATGGGTACTTATCTGATGAAATTTTTATGATATAGTGGAATATATATATATATATGATTTATGTGATGGTTAGGTCCTATAATTCCATTTAATTAATTTTGTATTTGATTAATGTTTTATGAGGTCAATGGTTACAGAGGTGGTTATTCCAATCCCCAAAGAGGGTACATGGGAGGTTATCTTAAGCTCGAAGTAGGTACATGGGTGGTTATCCCAAGACTAAGATGTTATGAATTATTTATTGGGTATCTTGACATAATATTTTCTATATTTATTACTATTAAACAATATATGTCTTTTCCAATGTTATGGTCTTATGTATCGTGTTATTTAATTCATTTATGATTCATGTCTTGTGAACATGCAAGATTTATGTCATTACTCATGTTTTCCATCTATGATATGTAGGGTGTGGTTTTTAAATGTTATTCTCATACATTATGTTCTTGTATTTATTATGTGATAATTTTAAATCCATTTTTTAACCATATTGAACATATGTTCTCACCCATTTATATTTTTCATTCCTTAGTTTCTGAAGAAATTATTATAATTTTTTTCCCTTGTAAGGGTTCAAGTTCTGAATAACTTTGTTCAAGATGATAAAGATTATTTTAAGACAGTTTTTTATGTGTTTAAGATCGAAAAGGAACTAGACCTAAAAAATCCTTGAATAGATCATTATGTTATATAAGTAATATTTATTTATTAAGATGTGATAACTATTTATGGGAAGTATGGGTTATTATAGTTGGTATTAGAGAAATATTTTGTTGACCTTTATAAATGAGAGTGGTACAACATTAGTGAGAATCCTCTAGATTAATCTAACTATAGGATAACATTATAATGATTAAGTAACAATCAACACAAGAGAATCAGCCCAGTTGGTGAGGTATCCTTAAGTGCATCCACAAGACCCAGGTTCAAAACCAGGTAGAGGCATATTTCGGTGGTACTATAGCAGGACCGTAGTAGGCACTGTCACAGCAATGTAGCAGTATTGTACATTGTGTGGGTACTGTAGAAGAACTGTACACTATAGAAGGTATTGTAGCAGGTACTGTTCGGTACTGTAGCAGATGGAACTGTTCAACTTGGGCCACCAGTTTGGGATTGGAGTCGGTTAGGCTTTCAGGCCACCCAAGCCTTCGGGTCAGTAGGGATTTCTGGCCACCTTTAATGCCCTCGGGCCACCTCAAGGCCTTCAGGCCACATGCAGTTTCCCCAGACACACTGAAAACAAGGATCAGCCCCAGAAGTGGATTCAGAGCAGGTGCACTCACCAAAGTAGAGCCAAATGGATTTTTCATAATTAGAGGGTATAGATATACCATCAAGACTAGCTTGTGGTTACACAGTAATCCTAGAAAAGTGGTCATGCAATGGTGGAGAGATACTATCATGACACAGATGCTGGGGAGGGGCAGTTCCTTGTAGATAGTCTGGTTGAATTCCCCAAGACCTTCGGGTCATGTATTCTCATAAGCCTACGGGCCATGTAATATCTGAGCCTACGGGCCTTGTTAGGGTTCCTCCTTATCCCTTGAAAGGGGGGATATCAAACATCAATAAAAATGAAGGCCTTCAGGGCATTCCAAGTTTACGTAATGATCATGGATATCCATGGTAGAACATAATATATTATATATTAAAAATAAGTTGATTATTAAGACAACCATTAAATTATTTTATATTATTAGGTTGTTTACATCTATGATTATTATTTCACAAACTTTAATTTTTGGTTTTATTCAATGGCCAAATCCATGCATTAATCATGTTAATATTGAATATGATGTTCACTGTAATGATTATACTCATCATAAAACAATTGAATTAATAGATGGGATATGAAACATCATTATTATGTATAATCAACTATCTAATTATATGATTTACAATATCAACTTGGGTGATTTTCCTAACACAACTAATAAGAGAAAAATAGATTTTTATGAAGAACATAGAGGAATGAATATATGGCTTCCTACATGTTAATAATTTTAGAAGTGGTTCTAAATAGAATTTATAAAAGGAATTAATATATTATTTTATTCTAGAAAATAAGTACACAAAGAAAGTAATTTCTAAGGAAAAATGAAAATTTTGATTCATGCAATGGATGAGAATAATGGACTCCCTAAGGTATCTATTAAGGTTGAACTATTTAAAATCAGAATGTGTGGTAATTTTGAAAATTGTTGTCATTGAGGTAAATGTATAGAATAAAATAAAAAATATTATATGAACAATGGTTTTATAAATGATAATGATGATGAGAATATGAATTATGTATAAATTGTATGAGTTTTTTTAATAGAATTTTTATGTTAAAAGTAAGAAGAATGATTAAATTGAAGTTGATGAATCTTAATAAATTATTCATATTTCATATTATATGAAAAAAGTATTAGGGAATATAATGATAAATCCAAATTAATGGTTTAAGAAATAATTATGATGATTGAAGTGTTTCTATATTTGGATTCAAGAATAATATTGAATAAGTATTACACTAATGATGATATGGTTATAAAAATCATTAACCATTTATGGATTGTTTCTAAAATTTTTTATTTAAATATTTCAAAAAAATATTTTGAATGGTAAAAATAACCAAGAAATGTTATTTAGTGGTAAAGTGATTTTTTTTATGAACACATTGTTAAGGGAAATATAGCCTGTAATATGAGTCAAATATTGAATTAGTAATGTATAATTATGATAAAGAGATGATTTACATTGATATAATTAGTTACATAGAAATTTATAAGTTGATGAAAAAGTGGTTTAGGCCATTACTGAGGAATGTTAATTCATTTTGGGATTTAGGGAAAATAATCAATAATCTATGATCTTAATTGATGAATAAAGATTTTAGTAATTCTTTTAAGCATAGATATCATCATGTGAGGTTAAAAAAATATGGATACCATAATTGGTTTATAAGTTTGAGTTTGATCATAATATTAAAGGATTAGATACCCTTAGATGCATTTAAGTAATAGAATTTTGATATAATCAATGATATATTGAGAAATGTTTTGTTGGGTTGAGGTATATATAACCCTCAGGTTTAATGTGTAGCATTACTTAAAAATAATTCTATTATGGGACTTCAGGGTCATGTAAAGGTATTTAATTCCCACTAGGTCTATAAGTCATGTAATGGGTCTCCTATACCTAAAAAGTGGACCCTATATATTTTCAATAATAAAGAGGCTTAGAATCGAAATTTAGAAAATTATTTTGGATATATAGACATTTATTTAAGGGAATAATTATTATATCTTGGAGACTCTATTATTAGGGAATGTTGATTTTGGTTTATGACATTATTAATGGATAATGGTGGTTATAGGAAAATGTATGATTAATATCAGAATAATTTATGATCAAATTATTATGATTTATTTTAGTTTTTGAACATGATTTGGAGTATTTTTTAATAATTTAGAGTATTGTTATTTATGGAATGATTTAGTTTGAACTGTGTGTATTCCAATTGAATTTTGATTAATGTATATTTCATCATATAAATATTTATTCATTTTCGGAATTATCTGAAATTATGAAAACTATTTTGTATTTTATTAATTTCTAGAGACATGAAGAATATTTTTTTCCTTATTTCATCCATAGATGTTTATTTTTTTCCTTTATGAATGAAAAAACATCATGAACATATATTTCATAGATTCAGGAATGAAGTGGAAATATATCTATCAATATCCAAATGATGAGATTATAATTAAAAAATGGAAAGAAATCAAGAATGATTAATTTATAGAGTTCTTTATCTGGATAGTAAAATAATCCCTTTCCATTAGGAAAATAATATTTAAATAAAAAAAATTATCTTTTTACATTCTTATTGATAAATTAGTGTTCTTTTAACCAATCATAGATTTATGTTTTTTTGATGGTTATATTTCTCTTGAACATATTATCCATCACTAACTAATTTTCTTTAGGAGTTTTCTTTTTCATCCAAATCTATATTTTCACTTCCCAAATATGTTCTCGCGTTTGGAAACCTTGATATGGGATATTTTATATGTCATTAAAAAATGATTTTCTATATGTTGGGAGGAAGTCTTATTATCTTGTTTTATGATGTGGGTTTTTGATAATGAATTATTCCAATATCAAACTTCTGATTATCGAGTGTATGTAAAAATTATGATTATATAATTTTTTAAAGGGGAAATGTGACACCCTAATATTATAGAATATAATTATATTTAAATGATAATATTTCCCTCATAGCTTGTGTTACACATAACCCCATGTTTAAAGAAACTATGATACACTATTAAAATATTATTATCTGACAGTTATAAAATAGTAATTAATTTTGATGGTATGAAAATGATCAAATAATTTATGAAATATATATATTTACATTAAAATAAATCTCAATTTATTGATAAATTATTTGTAGATAATCACGATATTTTTAGAACTGTTTTTTATGATTTAGAAATTTTTCCTCAAAAATGATTGTATTGTTTTTTGTGAGAAATATATTGTAATTAATTTCTATTAAATTTTCAAATATTAGTTAATAATAATATATTATTATTTAAATCATCATATTAAAATTATATTAGGGTTAACTTTTTAGTTTTCTTAAATACAATATGTTTCTGAAAATAATGAAAAATAATAATAAAAAACTATGAAGTATTTTTATTTCAATCATTTACAAAAAACACTTTTGTTTTTAAACTTTTATCATCATAAAATTAATACTATTATATAATGAATAATCATATTATGTTAATCTTAATCAATTTTATGGTTGAATTTGGTATAAAAACATTTATATACATAAAAACTCATTTTTCTTAAACTCTGATTTTCATTTCATTTTACAAATTTATATTAAAATTAATTTTTGTCACATATAAAAAATGAATTTTATAAAATTGATATTTTTCTTGTTTATTAAATTAAAAAATATCCTAGTATATTTTTTTCATTTTTATGAAGAAGTTAAATTTTTTGTGAATGGAAAAAAATTCATTTTTTATGAAATACCGAATATTTTATGATATCTCCAACACATAAACATAACATACAAAATAATGAAACATATATAATGTTATAATTTTTTTTAAATAATTCAAATATAATTTATAAATAATTAAAAACATATAAATTATAATTTTTCCCATGATAAATATGAAAATCATCTTCTGTTCCAATGCATAGTCAGCACCGCACTAGAAAAGTAAAATTTTATATCCCACGTATAGAATTTCAAATTAAATAAGTCATTTATAATTGAAATTATTAAATATAAATTATTATAGATTATATTTGTGTTTATATATAAATTTTTTAGTTATATAACAAATGGATTATCTAACTTCCTATGGAGTGCTTGGGTAAGGCTGGAAAAGTCAAAATAAAAACTAAATACGTTTTTCTGGAATTGATATAATTTAAAATCATATTTAATAAATATAAATAGATATTTTTAGAATAATAAACATATTTTTATGAGGGAAATTTACATATAATTTTGATATATTAAATAATTTCCATAAATTCGTATACAACACCAACAATGTAATTATTAATTTAATGTAAAAAAAGTAAATGGTACTAAAAATAACAAAAGTATTATAATTTGAGGTAATTAATGCGATTAAAGGATTTTATATATTAATATTTCATATTTCTCATGTATTACATTTTTTTAATTTTTATTTTTTTCTTGATGGTATTAATGTCAATTTAATGAATAGTTATTGAAATTGACATTAATGATATTTTCAAATAAATATTATCTTATTTAATGAATGAAAATTAAAAAATAATTATTTAGAAAAATTAATTGGATATAGTTTCTAATATAATCCAAATTTAATTTATGGGATATATTTACATTTAGAGTAACTATACTATCCCTTAATAAGTAAACCCCTTATTCTCCAGAAAATTTTGAAAGGGGTTAAAAAGGGTTAAAAAATAGATAAGGGTAAAAACATAGTAAAAATATTTTATTTTATATGAATATAATTCTCACCTTATCACCTTAGTCTTGAAAATTATTTTTTTAAAGGACAGCTGTCCCTAAAAATTGCTTATATATTATTAAAATCAACGAATTTAATATTTCCACTATCTTTGTTCTTAATATATCATAAATGTTCACATAGAGAAAAAAACTAATTATGAAGGAATATTAAGAGGAATTTTTTTTTATTTAGCTTTTTTCATGATGGAAATTTATTTACAATTTTATGTAATTATTTATGTACCATAAATATTTACACAACATCGATGAATTATTTCATCAATTAATAAAAAATATAATAATATATTTGAAAAATATTAAAAGAATTAAAATTTGATTGATTAAACATGTTATGTGAATTCTATAGATCATGATACTATATTATTGTTATTTAAATTTATTATATACTATTATAAAAAAAGTCATTTTTTTGAAATTAAGAAAATAGTTTTTAAATAGACAAAAATTATATTTTTTTTGAAATATTTTTTAAAAAATTACTTCAAAATAATAAAAGCCATAAAATAGGATAAATGAGAATATATAAGGAGTAAAATTTAATCTATTATCTTTTTATAGTCTGTTTGGTTCTATTTATATTGATAATGAATTATTATAATTTAATTTTCTTGAGAAATTTCAAAAGTTCCCCTCAATTCAATTATAAAAGGGTACCTCCTCCCACACTTCTTCACATAAAGTTGATCCCTCTAACTAAATCAACCTCTAAAAGTTTCCCTTATAAATTTATTTATACATGTATTATTGTTTCTTTTCATCCCAAAATAATTACCCTAGAACCTTTTAGACTATATCTAAAAGAGATATTCCAAAGAAGAGGTAATTGTATTAACCATTGAATTCCTTTTATACCCTTATTTACCTAATAATAATATATTATATTTACCATTAAATAATAACTTAATTATAGCCAATATTCATAAATGTTATTATGATTATGAAAAATCAATTATAAACCCACTTTAATGTCAAATGTGATGTGAATGTATACCCCGTGCATACATACAACTTAACATCTTTACATAGTGATACAATTCATAAATGTTATTACGATTATGAAAAATCAATTAACTCTTTTACCTATACCAAATAATCATAAATGTTATTATGATTATGAAAATTCCATTATAAACCAACTTTAACATCAAATGTGATGTGAATGTATACATCGTGCATACATACAACCTACCATGTTTACATAGTGATGAAATTCATTTTTCATCACCATATTTTACGAATTATTATTATGATGGGTTTATGATTATATTTTATGTTTATTAAAAAACTATACTTAATTTATGATAACATAATTTTTACCTTATTATACTCTAATCCTTTGGGAAATGGTAATGTCACTCTTGAATATGTTCAGACTACAAACCCTATGAAGTGATCATATTCATTGTTCATTTATATATTACATTGAGGGAAATGAGGTTCAATTTTACTAATATAAATTATATATATGATATAATAATTATTCTTCAATTTTTTATTACTATTTATAATTATTTTGTTTCATCAGTCCGAAAATGAAAACCGCACTCATATGTACGTATCACCTACCATTTCCAAGAATGGTGTAATTATTTTTTCCATATCTATGTTTTATGAATGATCGTAAATATGTATATAATTAATATATATGATATTTATAAAATTATTTACATTCTGAAAATAATGAAAACCATGATCAATGTACAGTGATCATGACTATTGAACCATAACATTCTTGGAAAATGAATCCATTGTCACAAAGAATAATGATTTGAATTACAAATTATTAGTAACTTGGTGATAATATGTCACAAATAAATCATACATGGTTTTATATATATGAATATTGTAATTTAATCCATTTATAATGAATACATATTTATTATATATGAGGATAATGATCTTGTGAAGTAAAGCCTACTAAATGTAGGGGTTATATTTCACAATCTCATGAATATTCAAGATTATTTATGTTTAAGTAATTGTTGGGGAATATTTTCTTTACATATCAAAGTTTTAAAGACCCCTACAACAGTAGTATATATTTGGTTCCATTATTTATTACATAATAATGATTGGAATAATTGTATCATAGAAAACTGAATAGTTTAGTAGTCTTGGTAAATTAGGTAATTACAAGATTCTCTTTTTTACATTAGGAATATGAGATAAAATGTAATAAAAAAAATTTGGTGCGCATAATCTTTGAATTGTCATTCAAATATCTCTTCTTCATAATAATAGAAAATGAAAAATAATAATGATGATATCTAATGATTAGTAATGGTTTATGTATAGAAGAAACTATCATGAATCAATTGGCATAATCAACATGGAGTGGTAAAAAACTGAACACACGTGCCATTTAATCAATAAACTCAGAATCAAAATCATCCATATATTTTATCATAGTGAAAATATCCAAGATAATAATAAGTGAGTTTTAAATTAAGGTAGTGCATAATTATTGGAATTCATGTTTCGGCAACATGAACAATAATATTGTCAAGATTTATTCTCAAAATAGTTTTAGCCTATGGGTACAAACCCATCAGATTATACTTGGGAAAAAATTGAAGGGTTTTTTCAACCAGCTTTTCTTAGATACCAGTTAATGAATTGGGGGTATTTCATTATCCGGTCCCCAACCCATGTCTTTTATGTCCAAATCATTCCTCACATAACGAATAATCGTTTTGAAAATATATTTTTAAATTAATGTATCTCAGACCACACTGAAATATTTGAATTATAATCCCCATAAAAGTAAATATATATCAAATGAAACATTTATTACAACGAAGATAAATAGATTCATGATATTATATATCAAAGGGTAGTACACCACACCAAATGAATTAGTGGGCAATAAATCATTTCTAAGATAAAAAAAGATAGATGAAAGAATCCTTACCTCGCATTTTCCATTAGGTGAATGTGATTTAACAGCCTGTATAATAGTTAAAATCATGTTATTAATTCATAAAATAACAATAACCATATTTATGATATCATATATGATTCTATTAAAACATATTATCACATATTTGTTAATAATATTTTTTATTACACTTGTTTTGGGTGTTAATTTATTCATTTTCCTTTGCATGTTTTGTCGTGTAAGACTTAGATATTTTGAATATGATATAGTTAAATCATATAAAATATTATATTAAGATCATATTTATCATATTTATCATATTTATTCATTTTATACATTATTAAAATTGATATTTAGTGTTGATAATGGAAAATTAATTACAGCACATCGTAGAGACAGTAGGCCATATGTTTGTATGAGCGACGATATCATTCCCTTAATTGTGGAAGGGTAGAGAATTATATGATATATTAATTTTTTAGAATATATTTAAAATATTATTTATTATGTATATCCACTACTTCCATCATTATACCCATATAATTAATGTACTGACAAAAAACAAATTAAACCCTAGTGAAGAGATGGTAAGTTGTATGTACACACACGCGATGCTTTTATTTTTTATAGGATAGATAAAACATAGAATATGATTAACCCATAATCCTAATAACATCTCATAATATAGAATATATTTTTCTTATTACTTTATCATGGAAACAACACATGAAGAAGAAGCGGAATAAGAAACAAACTTGAAAGAGTCGATAAACACGATTACCTTTTCTTCGGCCAGCATTTTTTAATCTCTTCCTAATTGATCCAGAGTATGTATTTTGGAAGAACCTCTTGTAAATAATTAATTGTTTTTTATAATTGAAATTTTGTGATTTTCTTGGAGATATATAGGTGCAAGTAGTGTGAATAGCTGAGGGAGTAGATACCCTTTTATAATTGAGGTGGGGGCACATTCATAATTCCTTAAAATATTAAATTATAGTATGGCTATTATAGAGACAAAGACTTCAAAATGGTCTATATAAAAGGTAGATGACATTTTACACCATATATTACACCATTTTTAATTATTCAATATTTTTAATCATTTCTAATAATTTAATAAAATATTAATTCAATAAAATATCATTATACTCAAATTTAATACAATTCATTTAATTGGACATTAAATACATCAAGAAAAAGAGGTAATTTTAATATAATGATTTTAGAGATCGATAATATGACTTATAGATCTATAAAATTAATTATACATAATAAATCATCCAAAATATATCAAATTAATTTTTTTGAAATCAATTAATTTTTTTCTGTTAATTAAATACATATTGTATTAGAATTGTATAAGCATTTAAGGTATTTATATAATTTATCAAATTTAAATTTAAAATTTTATAATGATAATTTTTCATTAAAATAATAATAGATATTTAGGTTCATTCATATTTTTATGGTGTCACTATGTTGACAAATAAAAGGTATTATATATAAATAGAGTTACATTTTGTGACTATCATTGATTTAAATTATATAAAAAGTTGTTTTCTTGTAAAAGTTTCAATTAGATAACTAAAATTCTACTTGTAGGTGATAAGGGTGGAATAATATCCTTCCCTTAATTTTTATTCATTTTAGGTCACATTCATTCCCTTAACTTTTGGTTTTAAACCTTATTTAATCTCTTTAACTCTTAGATTTGACAACATGGATTTTTTACTCTTTGAGGGTCAATCTTTTTACTATAAAATAACAAAAGAATCGTAAATAAAATATGGACGATATTTTTAATCACATATAAATAATTTTTCATTATTTTATCTTTTTAAAACATTTATATCATTTAATGAAATATTATTTGTTTTAATATAACATTAATTTCAATGTTGACACATTTTATTTCATTGACTTTTAAAAAAATATATCAAAAAAATGTCTTTGAAAAGACTCTTTTTATTCATCTATAACATTGCATGTTCATATAATAAATTATTTTATGATATTAATTATCTAAAATTATATTTATTTCAATAATTTTAATATAAATTATTTTATACTTCTCTTAGTTAAGCAATTACTACATCATCATTATGAAAGCCTTTATGGTGATTATTTCATCGTTAAAATTAAAAAATTAATGTGGAAAATAAATGTTTTTTATTTTTAAAAACTATTTATAGATGACTTTGTCACCTAGGTAACCCCATATTAAAATATTTAACTTGTTAAAAATAAAAGTCTAACTTCCTTGATTGTTTTTTAAAAAAAATACTATAAATAGCATAAAGTCAACCAATTACCTCTAGGAGCTCACAAAATGGAACCAATGAATATTTTTGTTGAAAATCGCTCATCCAATAAAATATGTAAAAGTTTTAAGGTAATTTAATAATATTTATAATATTATTTTTACCCTTACTTTTAGGAATTACCCTTAACCGTTGTAATTATATTAATATAGTTACTAGTCATTTTGGATAAAAATATAATGAATCTATTTAAAAACAATTAACCTAATGATTCCAATTATGGATTCCATTTATCAATATTAAAAACATATAGTTGGATAAAATTAATTTAAAATTAATCTGATAGATGAGAATAGAAAATGAGATTTTAAAGTGGAAACGTTCAAAAGTTTGATTTTTTTTAATACACATTCAATATAAAAAATATTCTTATTGCCTCAACTGGATTAAGGGTATATTCTTCATCTTATTTAATATTTTTAAAAAATAAAATATTATTTATCATCATAAATCATTTAGATTAAAATTCCTTCTTCAATTAGAATTATGTATTTCATTACTATTCATCAAAAAATGAAACATATTAGAAAATTAAATTAAAATTAAACAATTATAATTTTGATATTATTATATAAAATTAATGTTTATTTTGTCAAAATTAATTTATAAAAATTTCAAAAAATAGTTTTAATATAAGTGAACCGTTAAAAGGAGGCATAACTACCTTTAGAAAAATACATCTTTTTAAGCATAAAAGTTGATCGATTTTTATATCATTTCTAGAAAAAACATAATGTTAATGTTAAAATTTATGTTGAATATATGTTATTTAAAATTATTAATGTGGTTAACATTATTCATTCCTACCAATTTAAATTCTTTGTTATAATAATATTTCATTTTCATTTTATTTGTTTAGAATCTATTTTCACGCATGGATGAAAAGGAAAGAAAGGTAAATACCCTTGAAAGAAGAAAAGAAGGGAAAAGAACAAGTCCAACTATCTCAAAGGCCCCCATAGGCCATTTGACCATGTACCCCAAGGAACCGTCATTGATCAAGGTACTTATGTTATCGACCTCAGCAAGATCCTACACGATACACCTAAGCGAGCCACCAGAGCAAGATAACCCATTTAACAAAATAAATATATTTTCCTATAAATAGGACCATGTGGTCTTCAATTTCATGGATTGAAATTCTTGAAGGCCCACCAAATCTTTTTTTCACTCGAGTCATTCGCTCAACCCTTCTAGAACCCTATAGAATTCTTTTTAAATACTGAAAGAGATGGATTATAAAAGGATAGTGAAATTAATGTCCTCCCAGTATTTAGAACTAATTGATGCATGTGCGAGGCCTTCTCTAAACATTTTATTAATGAACATCAGCATGAGGTCCCTTTCATTAATAGGGGACTTGCACAATCCTCATTAGGGAGAACCTATGGCGTCACTTGAAGGCTTGCGCATGGTCTCTCCCGAGTTTAGTATCCCTTGTTTTCTATTTCCCTATGTGCTACTAGTTCACTTAGGCCTTCCTGCATGAAGCACCCCCTGCGTAAGCCGCCTTGGTTCACCCTAACTATATCCTACACGATCCACTCATTTTGCCTTCTCTAAAGCCATCCTTGGTAGACCTTATCCTCCTTTGGATCTCTTATATGAGAAATATTAGGTTGAAGTCTAAATAATAACCTCCGGACATGCACAATCAATGAGGGTGGCACACTAACATCCCCCCCCCCCCATTTCTGTATGTATTCATATGGTTAGTGGTTTCCTGCACTTGTATAGTTTTTTTATCAGGGTCCTCAAGGTGCATGTTAGTCTGTGTACCTATTTTCACTAGGACCCTTACCCCAGGTAAAGTGTTAGGGCATTACTGGTATTTGGAACTTGGGTTATTATCATGTCCTACACTTCTCATATATTAGACCAAAATCCTTTATTTCCTTGTATTGAGGGTGAGTATTATGCTTTATTTTCCATTCAATTTGGAATGGGATTTCCTTCCCTCACTTCAGAACCAATTTTAGGTCATCCCTCTTAGATTAAGCCTCTAGTCAATCTTTCATGAGGTTTCATACTTACTCCTCACTTCCTCCTGGCCACCATATTAGAGAGGGGATAGTCATTCAAACCCTATCTTATCTCCCCTGCTCCCTTCATTTTTTTTCTCTATACACTGGACCCATTCTATGATGAAGTTAATAGAGGGAAGTACCATATCCTAGACTTCTTCCATCCACAGAAGTGGGTCAGATTTGGTGGGCACTCTCAAAGCCACATCCCTCTTACTTTGGGCTATGTCACTGAATCCACCAACGGAAAAACGTAGATTGCATGGTTTTCCAAATATTTCACTTCCTCTTTTTTCTCAAACCGAGAATTATTCACATGGGAATAGAGTTTAGTGGTGATCAATATATTTACATGATCAACACAATGAATTGAACTTCTAGAAATCATATTCCTGTTACTATTGGGATTTATAGTATGGCCACTTGGGGCATGATCTTAATGGGTATCATCCTCAAGAGTACATCCCAATCATAATTCACTTAATACGGGAATCTTCTTTAGTATGAAACCTCTATAATAACCTCTAAACAACCATTAGTAGAGAAATATCTCATTAATTTCTCTCGAAGGCATCCTATTTAAAAGTAATCCCTAACATAATCTGCTCAAAGGTCCATTTTCCCCTATGAGATGAACCATATAAGGGACTCCATCGACGTAGGTCCTTATGAGTCAAGTATGTGGACTTTGATTCCCATACAAATTGGATGCATATGAATCCTCCTTGAGATACAAACCCAACACCCCAAATAAACCTTATTATCTCTAAGACATTTTCCAGGCAGGTTATAATTTGATAGGGAAATATATATTCCTTTAAGGTTCCCTCATCCGCTTCAGCATAATACCCCACACAAAACTTTGACTAAGAACCTTACACATATAAATCCTTCACACTTGACATTAAACATTTTTATTGGGTCCTAATCACATTTCCTTAAAAGATATTATGTGTCGTATTAAATTCTATCAAACTACACTGGTTCTGATTCCTTTCGCAAGGATTCATAGGAAGCCCATTTATGGATTTGATCCAAATATCAAAACAACTTCAATATCCCTATATGAAAATACACTACAAAGTTCCCCCCTATGTGTATTGAAAACTAGAATCATTGTAATAATGAACAATGAATATCTAAGTCGTATTTTTGGGGATATCACTGATGGGAGACCTCAGATACATATCGATGTCTCAGTTGATGAAGAACCCCATATACATAAAGATGATTATAATATCAATAAATGATAATACTTTATTACTAATTAAAGGGAATCCCACATCATAATTGATAATTAACAAAGGATTCATGAACAAATCTTAAATCCATAGTAGAGTCTCTAATTAGGAAATAATTCCTCCCCAAAAGGGTGTGATTTTCCATACCTCACATCCTATAGACTAGTGTGTGTTATAAAGCCTCATTGGTTAAAATATATAATATTCACTAGCCTTTGGAATGCAGTTCCTTTTGGATACATAACCATAGGGTGTTTCTGGTTCAATGAAAAAACTATATGGAAACATCCTATAAGTAGTAAACTTGAGATAATAGATTTCACAAAAATAAAACCCCCTGCAATAAATAGTCGGGCAACCAATTATCTAATGGGAGAAACAAAAAATGGTGAATGCAACATGCATTTTTAACCTAGATGATAGTGTCGCCAACTTTTCAGACCCTTTTAGTTATATAAAATTTGTCTAGACTAGGCAATAAATCATGTATGTGTTAATCAAAATGAGTTGTTACTTTAATAGGGTTCTCTTGTTTGGTTTGACATATATTTTAGTCATGTACTCTTAGATATCCCTTTAATAAAATGTTTTCATTATAGCATTCAACAACAAATGTGCAGGCTATTACTCAGGTTGGATCATTGTCCACACAAAATATTCCATCACCAACCTAATGTATTTAATGATGGGTCTCAAAATTGCTGGTTTGGAATACAACCAAAACCATAAATTTATGACTCTAGATGATACATGACAATCCCTCTAGTATCTAAATCCCATCCGATCGTTAGGTCAAAGATGATTGTTTTTCTGAATGCAACATTTTTTATTTCCATCTTCAACTTTTTCAATATTTTATCCTTGAAATGCGATAATCATTCCCTACCATATATTAATGTGGTAGAACAAGAGGCCACATATGGACTCACTGTAAATAAATAGGTTTCTTTCCCAAGGGATCCTTCTAGTAATTTCCACAGCCAACCTCTTGTGGTAGTAACCTTGGACCATGGAACCCAAGAACTCAAGATGGTGAACCATGGAAAACAACTATCCAGTAGGGATCAGGGTCACACATTCATCCCCTATGGAGTATCGCACCTACCCAATTTGGTGGAAATTTTTAAATGGGAACATACACTCACTCGCCTTTGTTCAACCAGAGAGAAGACTTATTTGTTTTCATTCAAAGAATATAGACAATAAAATACTATGGAATATTGAGATCATTCCCATACACCTACTTACACCCACCAAACCTTCGATAATATTAATATGTCATCACTTAAAGAAACACGTCAGCCAAGATTGGCTGCAAGATGCAAGAAAGCACACACACTTTCCTAAATTTATCAAGTCTACTAGTAGCCTCGCCTAACATGTAACACCCGAGACTTTTATGAGAAATATTTTATTTTTATATAAATAATCAGAGGAATAATTCACTACACACAACACTATCTTGGCTTTCTTTACACATAATCGGGACCTTTCTTCAATAGCTTGCATCATACACAATACCGAGTTTCACTAAACAACGATATGCTATTAAAATATTATGAAAACTAGCCGTTATGAATAGTAATACCCACTTTTTGAAATTTTGTAATTTTTTTTTTCAAAATGGACTTCATTTTTGGATTCGGAATATCAAAATTATCCTAGGGTGAAATTTTGGTATTTTTCTGAAAACTTTCAATTTTTGATGAATAGTGAAAACACGGGATTACTATTTAAAAACCGACATTTTATTTTAATAATTATTTATTTTATTTAAATCTATTTTAGGTCAAAATTGATACATAATACCTATATAAGTTCAATTCAATTCATTGGAGTCATTTTATAATAATTTTAGATATATAAAAAATTTATTGAACTTTTCACCGTCTTTTACCCGCCTCCTAGGAGAATTTGCAAATTTACATAAAACGTAATTTTACCGCATATTTGACTGGAATTTCAGAAATCCGAGAGACACGGTTAATATAAAGGACTAAAATGTGGATCAATGAGATGAAAATAATATTTGGTGAATAGTAACTTTTTACTTTTTTTACCACGGTTAAACGCAAATAGGGTAATTAAGGGTAAAAATGATATTATTATTACCCTAACACATGTCCTAATTCTATTGGATAAATTTAATTCGACCAAAAACTACCTTAGGAATAAAATATGGCCATTTAGGCTCACTTGGATTAGATTAGGACATTTATTATTAATTTATTTAAAGAAGGGTTAAAATAGTTAAAATCAAAGATTAATAACTAAATCATTTTTAATATAGGGTAATACATAAGATAAATTAGACTATAAATATTAATTATAAATCTTAAAATATTTCCAACATAATGGTATTTTATTTGTAATTTTTAGAAATTAAATGATTTAATTTTTTTATGACACAATGGTGATGTAGGAATTATCTTATTAATGAAATATTGACATAATTGATTTTATAAATACCCAAATAAATGTAATTTGAGACTTTTAATGAATTAAAATAATTTTATAGGTTAATAAGACTTGTTAGTATTGATTTAATTAACTTTGTTCAAAATAATATTTCTGTTTTGATTTTCACAAAAATCAATTACCAAATAGTATCAAAATTGACATAAAATAGTATTTAAAACCTATATTATATTATTTATTGTTATTTTATTCCTAAAAATATATGGATCCAACAAATAACTTAGATAAGGTTATATATATTAATTATAAACAACTTGTGGTTCGTTTGGTTTGTTATAGTAAGTTTATTAACCTTATAGTTTAAGAAAACAAGAAGACAGGGTAAAAGTTAAATTATCAAACCCAAAGTTAAATCTAAATGATAAGGTTAAAATAGAAACGTAAAGTTGTATAAATTTTATTGGATGAGAGTATTTTGACCCATACCCACATTAGCTTTGAAATAAATCAATTTGGAGCTATTAAAAACGAAATATGATATTATAATAAAATAATATTTTTAGATTTTTCCTAAGGTGCCCTTCTCCGCCCTTATAAAAGGGAACCTCCTACCTCTCTTCCTCACACCACTTTGAGAATTCAATATCAGCAACAACCTGCAAATTTCTCCTCTCCACTTCCCTAGAAACATCCTAGAGGTCCTGTTCATCTTCAAAGACCATCTTAATGCCTTAAGAGGAGGTTAAGAAGAGGCGCTTCAAAGAATAGGTAATGTTCGTTACCGATTCTGTCAACTTTATTTCTTCTTATACTTCTTCTTATTTATTTGATTAATTATTAAGTAATAACAACAGTGTCACTAATATACCGATATTTTATTATATGAATGAAAGAACCCTATTTCACCATCTATCCATCCTATGGAAAACGTAATCACCGCGCGTGCGTACGTACGGAATACCGTCTCCACACCGTGGTGTAATCTATTTTCCACCACCACCTTACTTTGATGGGTATAATGGTGTAACGAATAACTATATATGATTATTTTAAAGTGATATTTATTCTTAAATAGTATACATACACTCAAATACAATTTCACGATCATGGGAATGATATCATCGCTCATGCGTACGTACGGAATACCGTCTCCACGATGTGATGCGACTTGTTCTACATGATCTTCATTGCATAATGATTATATAAATGAATTAAATTAATGAATATGATATATATTACACTAATAAAATTCTGTAAATGAGGTATCTATAACCTAAAAAGAAGAATAAGAATTTATTCGACAAAACACGCATAAGAACAAAAAGTAATAAACACCCGAATAACAAGTATCAATGAAATATTACTAATAAGAAGGTAATAATATGACCATATATGATATCATAAAAATAATTATGATTTTTTAATAATACAATGACATTATTTAAATCATTATTCAGGAGTTTTGGACACTTACGAAGCAAATCGGACCTAAGGTAAGGGAAAATATCACAATCTTATTTTTATCCAAGATTTTTTATACTTCAGAATTTACTGGGAAATATTTATCATCCACATCCATGTTTCCCCAATATGTAATATTATTTATATCCTCCTACAGTTTTATAAATCCAATTTTACCCTTCGGTGAGTTTTTAGTTAAAGATATGAAAGGAATATTTTGCTGTTTTTCGTACGAGGTACTTTTTGACTTTTCCGGCCAAAGTATGAGAAGAATGTTTTTTTTAACTTATACGGCCAGAATGGAATTTTGGAACATTATTTCCATGAAGCTTCCTTTACATGTTTTCAAGTTTATTTTTAATCAAATTCTTTTAGTTTAAAATTTTATGACATTTTAATAAAAGAAAAAATGTTTTTGATGTAGAAAAAATATTTTCCTCAAGAATGGAGTTCAAGTGTTTTATCAAAATTATTTTCCATCTAAGATAATATAGGGTTATGTTTCTATCTCTATTTTTACATTGATTTGTTTATGCTATGATGGAATTATTTTTATGATGTCCTTTTATCTTATATGGATTATGTTATGATGCCATGATGTTTAAGATTCCCATTTTTATTACATGGGTTATGCTATGATGTATGATTTATGATTTTGTGGCACACATAAGAATGGTTTAATTATGAGATAGGTGGGACCTATATCACCCTTCAATACATTGGGTAAAGATTTATATCTCATGAGATAGACATGGATGGAACGGTAGGTTAAACCGGTTCAGTGAAACAGGACTAAAATGAGGAGTGAACTCGGTTCAGAAATGGACTTTTTCCGTTAAGATAGTCTTGGCTATGAGTATTGACTACTAAGAAATGATTCTCTATGATTATTTGTGTATGAAACAATGTTTTATGTTTTAAGTTATGATTATTGGGATTATATTTCACTACTATGATTTATTCCATGTTATGAAATTATGATCTCTTTTACAGGTTAAGATTTCCAAAATGATATGGTATTATGAATATGATGTGACTAATATTTCTTTTGTTTACCCTTACTGAGAATTTGAGCTCACCCTTTTGTATGTTTTCTTTTCCCCAGTTCAGGAAGAAGGATATTAAGTAGGATATGCCAAAATGGGACTCTAGATATGATTAAATAAATGAGAGACACCGTAGATGATTTATGAACCAGTTTGTTATGTTTCCCAGTTTCTAAAGACACTATACCTATACGGTCCTTTCATGGTTTTTTATATGTTGTAATAAGTGTACATCAATTTTGAAGTATTAACAATGTATGTAAAGTATGGGTCGTTATAGTTGGTATCATAGGAAAGGTATAGTCAACCTATGGGAACTAGGATGTGAAAGCCATTGTAAGAACCCTAAGGATAAGTCTAAGAATAGAACACAATATTAGTGTTTTAAAAATGGCCATGAACAACCTATGATAAGACCTTAAGTGTGAATGTTTATTCTTTATTATGTGTTTTCCTATTATAATTAGTGTTTCTCACACTATTATTCTTGGTTTTAGTCAATAGAGGGAACCCGAAGGAATCGTGTTAATGCGGAATGCGACGGGAAATGCAATGATTGTCCCCCTGACCAACCAAACGTTATGGGAGATGGAATGAAAAATCTTGTAGCCATGCTCACACAACTTTCTCAAGCTATGAATCATGCAGGACTTCCAAACAAGCAACGGAAGGAGCAAAATTATGTCCAATCCTTCTTGCGGCAGCGTCCACCCTCATTCAGCGGGTCTACTGATCCATTAGTGGCTGAACAATGGATTAGTACTACTAAAAAGATATTTTCAATTCTTCAATGTTCTGAACATGATAAAGTCTTCTTAGCAGTTTATCATTTGGAAGGTGAAGCTGATCAATAGTGGAACCTTATCGCGAATATGAGGCAGAGGGATGAAATTGAGTCCATGGAATGGGACGAGTTCAAGAACTTATTTTTCACTAAGTACTTCCCTCGTATTCTTTGAACAAAGATGGAGAAGGAGTTTCATGAACTGAAGAAAAAGGATGATGAATCTGTTGGTACCTATGAAGCAAATTTTACAAGACTTGCAAGGTACGCTTATGGTATTATAATCCAACCTGAGAGTAAGATCGATCGATTCTTTAGTGGCTTAAAACCAAGTCTTCGAAGGGCGTTATCCATAAGGGACTCCAATAGCTACGAGGAAATCGTTCGATGTTCTCTCAAGGTTGAGATGGAGATTAGAGTAACCCATCAGTCATATGGGTTTGATAAGAAGAGGAAAATGAAATTCAAATGAAAATCTAAAGATCAAACTGAAAAGAAGATGAGTTTTCCCCTATGCTCAAAGTGTGGAAAGAAACATGGAGGGAGTTGTCTTAAAGGGACAAGTAAATGATTAAAATGTAGAAAGGAAGGTCATCAGGCATTTGAATGCTGCAATGATGGGAAGAAGATGTCTACTGATGCGAACAATGAAAAGGATACACAGAGTGAACCTCCTACACTTCAATGTTACAAGTGCAAGGAAATGGGGAGTTATGCTAATAAATTCCCTAATCCAAGGGTTGTTGATGATGGTCGACGTCAACAAACTCTTAAGGATAAAGACAAAGGAAAGTCACATGCAATTTCTATTAGTGATGTGGAGTACAATAACGAAGTGGTGAAAAGTACACTTACCATCCACACTAAAGTAGCAAATGTTTTATTTGATTCTATATCCACCCACCCTTCTATTTCTGAAAAATTGTCTATGGGTATCACTGTATTACCTCAACAATTAGATGTTGAGTTAGCTGTGATAACCCCTAATGGCACAACAGTCGCATCAAAAGTTTATAATTCTTCTCCGATTAAAGTTTGTGGGAAAGTGCTTCCTGCAAATCTTGTTATCCTTCCTATAGTATAATTTGATCTGATTCTTGGCATGGATTGGATTTCTCTATATGGAGCTCATATCAATTTCCAAAGAAGGGAAGTCGCATTTCATATTCCAGATCAATCTATGATCGTCTGTCGATGCAAGGATGAACATAACCTTCGAGTGGAAATTTCTTCAATCTTATGGGTCTTGATTCCACTAAATGAAGGTTATTAATCTCATATGGTTGTTAAGAAACTCACGATTAAGAATATTCCCATTTTACAAGAGTTTGGCGATGTATTTTCGGAGTAATTACCGGGTCTTCCACCAAATCTTGAAGTTGAGTTTTCAATACAACTCGTACCGAGTGCTTTACCTATTTCACAGACACCTTATCGAATGGCCCCAATTGAGTTGTAGGAATTGAAGAAGTAACTCCAAGAGAATCTTGATAAGGGATTCATACGCCCAAGTGTGTCACCTTGGGGAGCACCTCTTCTATTTGTTAAGAAGAAAGATGGATCAATGAGACTCTGCATTGATTATCAAGAACTTAAAAAGATCACTATCAAGAAAAAATATCGTCTCCCACACATTGATGACTTATTTTACCAACTACACGGAGCTCAATACTTTTCCAAGATTGATCTTCGTTCAGGGTATCATCAATTAAGGGTCATAAGGGAGAATATACCATAGATGACTTTTCGTACAAGGTATGGACACTATGAATTTATAGTGATGCCATTTGGTCTTACTAATTCCCATACTATCTTCATGGATCTGATGAATAGAGTCTTTAGAGACTATCTTGATTAGTTTGTGGTAGTCTTTATAGAAAATATTCTTGTCTATTCAAAGAGAAGGGAAGAAAATGAAGATCACTTGAGAATTATATTGAAGACCCTGAGAAAGGAGAAGCTTTATGACAAATTTACCAAGTGTGAATTTTGGCTTCAAAAAGATGCAATTTTGGGTCACATAATCACAAAAGAGGGGATATCTGTGGATCCAAAAAAATAGAGGTTATCGATAGATGGTTGAGACCAACATTAGTAAACGATATATGATGTTTTCTTGGTTTGGCTGGATATTATCGACGTTTTTTGAAATATTTTTCATGATTATCTAATCCACTCACCAAGTTTACTCGGAAAGGAGTTAAGTTTGTTTGGACGGAGGAATGTGAAGAGAATTTCTTGTAGTTGAAAATAAGGTCATCCAGTGCACCTGTACTCACACTTCCTTGTAGTGGAGAAAGGTTTGTGATCTACAGTGATGCATCCATGAAGGGACTGGGGTGTGTTCTTATGCAAAATGATATGGTGATAGCTTATGCCTCACGATAGTTGAAAATCCATGAGCAAAATTACCCAACTCATTATTTGGAGTTAGTTGTGGTAATATTTGCATTAAATATTTGGAGGCATTATCTTTATGGAAAAAGGTGTGATATTTACACTGATCATAAAATTTTAATGTATATTTTCACACAAAAGGACCGGAATATGAGCCAAAGAAGATGGTTGGAGATGATTAAGGATTACAACTTCTCAATTCATTACCACCCTGGGAAAGAAAACAAGGTGGCAGATGCATTAAGTCGACAAGACCATGCTAACTTATCCATGATGAGGATCACAAAAGATCCAATATTTATGGATTTACAAGCAATGGATCATGGAATTATAATGGAAGGGGAAAATCTTATCTTCATCAAATTAATTTTCAACCATATATACATGTGAAGATTAAAGAGGCACAGAAAGATGATGTAGAGTTACAAAAGAAGGTGAGAAATGTTCCTAAATTCAACCTTGATTGTGATGGGATAATAAGGTTCAGGAATTGGGTTTGTGTTCCTCCCATCATAGAATTAAAGAAGGAGCTGCTGGATGAGGCTCATAGTTCTTCATTCTCTATTCATCCTGGAAGCACAAAGATGTATAGGTACCTGAAAGAATACTTCTGGTGGGTTGGCATGAAAAGAGATGTTGCTGAATTTGTCTCTCGATGCTTGGTTTGTCAGCAAGTTAAAGCTGAGAGACAAAAGTATAAGGGGATGTTACAACCATTACCCATACCAGAATGGAAATGGGAAAACATCACTATGGACTTTTTCACCGTACTTCCAAAAACATCCAAAGGCAATAATGCTATCTGAGTCATAGTTGATCGTCTTACAAAGTCAGCACACTTCATTGCTATTAGAGAGGATTTCTCTCTGGATCAGCTTGCCAGAATATATGTGAAGGAAGTGGTAAGATTTCATGGAGTACCACTTTTTATTATATCTGATCGGGATCCAAGGTTTACCTCAAAGTTCTGGCGAAGTCTTCAGCATACTCTGGATACAAAGTTGAGTTTCAGCACTGCTTATCATCCTCAGACAGATGGTCAGTCTGAGAGAACAATTCAAACTCTAGAAGATATATTGAGAGCTTTCTCCATGGATTTAAAAGGTGGTTGGGATCAACACATACCTTTGGTGGACTTTTCTTATAATAATAGCTTTCACTCCAGTATTCAGATGGCTCCTTATGGAGCTCTCTATGAAAAGAAATGCAGGACTCGAACTTGCTGGGATGAAGTTGGGGAAAAAAAGCTATTAAGACCTAATATTTTTGATGAGATGGCAGAAAAGGTCATATCTATTCAACAACACATTAGAGCTGCTCAGAGTCGACAAAAAAAGTTATTCCGACAACCAAATAAAAGACCTAGAGTTTGAAGTGGGTGATAAAGTGTTCTTACGAATATCTCCTTGGAAGAGAGTAATGATATTTTGAAAGAATGGAATGTTGAGCCCTAGATATATCAGTCCATTCGAAATATTGGATCGTGTTGGGAAGGTATCTTACCGATTGAAACTTCCATCGAATCTCTCTCAATTTCACGATGTGTTCCATGTATCTCTCTTGAGAAAGTACATACCTGATCATTCACATGTACTCAGCTCAGAAGTTGTACTGCTGGAGCAAGATCTTTCTTATGAAAAACAGCCAATAGAGATTCTCGATCGTAGTGAAAAAGTCCTACAGAACAAGACTACTAGCTTGGTAAAAGTTTTATGGAGGAACCACCAATTAGAAGAAGCTACATGGGAGCTTGAGGATATGATAAGGGAGAGGTACCCTCATCTATTTGTTACAAAGTGATGAATTTCGAGGGAAAAATTCATTTTATGGGGGGTAGAATGTAACACCCGAGACTTTTATGAGAAATATTTTATTTTATATAAATAATCAAAGGAATATTTCACTACACACAACACTAGATTGGCTTTATTTACACACAATCGTGACTTTCCTCGATAGCTTGCATCATACGCAATACAGAGTTTCACTAAACAACGATATGATAATAGAATATTATTAAAACTAGTCGTTATGAATAGTAATACCCACTTTTTGAAATTTTGTAAATTTTATTTTTCAAAATGGACTTCATTTTTTGATTTGGAATATTGAAATTATCCCAGGGTGAAATTTTGGTATTTTTCTGAAAACTTTCAATTTTTAATGAATAGTGAAAACACGGGATTACTATTTAAAAACCAACTTTTTATTTAAATAAATATTTATTTTATTTCAATTTATTTTAGGTCAAAATGGATACATAATACCTATATAAGTTCAAGTCAATTCATTGGAGTCATTTTAGAATAATTTTAGATATATAAAAATTTTATTGAACTTTTCACCATCTTTTACCCACCTCCTAAGAGAATTTGCAAATTTACATAAAATTTAATTTTACCGCATCTGTGAGTGGAATTTCAAAAATCCAAGAGACATGGTTAAAATCAAGGACTAGAATGTGGTTTAATGAGATGAAAATAATTTTTTATGAATAGTAACTTTTTACTTTTTTTAACCCGGTTAAAAGTAAATAGAGTAATTAAGGGTAAAAATGATATTATTATTACCCTAACACATGTACTAATTCTATTTGATAAGTGTAATTCGACCAAAATCAACCTTAGGAATAAAATATGACCATTTATGCCCACTTGTATTAGATTAGGACATTTATTATTAATTTATTTTAAGAAGGGTTGAAATAGATAAAATAAAAGTTTAATAACTAAATCATTTTGAATATAGGGTTATACATAAGATAAATTAGACTATAAATATTAATTAAAAATATAAAAATATTTCCTACATGATGGTAGTTTATTTTTAATTTTTAGATATTAAATAATTTAATTTATTAATGACAGAATGATGATGCAGTAATTATCTTATTAATGAAATATTGATATAATTGATGTTATAAATACCCAAATAAATGTAATTTGAGACATTTTATGAATTCCAATAATTTTCTAGGTTAATATGACGTGCTATTATTGATTTAATTAAAATTTTTAGAACTAATATGTTTGTTATGATTTTCACAAAAATCAATTACCAAATAGTGTCAAAATTGACATAAAATAGTATTTAAAACAAATATTATATTATTAATTGTTATTTCATTCATAAAAATATAATGTTAGGCCAAATAACTTAGATGTGGTTATATATATTAATAATAAACAACTTTGGGTTCGTTTGGATTATTATTGTAAGTTTATTAACCTTATAGTGTAAGAAAACAAGAAGACACGATAAAAGTTAATTATCTAACTTAAAGTTAAATATAAATGAAAAGTTTAAAATAAAAACTCAAACATGTCTAAATTATAATGGATGAGAATATTTTGACCCATATCTACCTTAGCTTTGAAATAAATCAATCTGGAGCTATTAAAAACCAAATATGTCTTTATAATAAAATAATATTTTTAGTTTTTCCTAAGCTGCCCCACTCCTCCCTTATAAAAGGGAACCTCCTCCCCTCTTCCTCACACCACATTGAGACTTCATGCTCGGAAAACCCCTCCCAATTTCTCCTCTCCACTTCCCTAGAAACATCCTAGAGGTTCTGGTCTTCTTCAAAGAATATCTTTAGTGCCCTAAGAGGAGGTTAAGATGAGGCGCTTCAAAGAAGAGGTAATGTCCGTTACCGATTCTTTCAACATTATTTCTTCTTATAATTCTTCTTCATTAGTTGTTTCATTATTAAGTAACAACATCAGTTTCACTAATATAAGGATATGTTATTATAAGTATGAAACAACCCTATTTCACCATCTATCCATCCTACGGAAAACGAAATAATCGCGTGTGCGTACGTACGGAATACCATCTCCACGCCGTGGTGTAATCTATTTTCCACCCCCACCTTACTTGGATGGGTATAATAGTGTAAATAATAACTATATATGATTATTTTAAAGTTATATTTATTATTAAATAGTATACATACACTCCAATACAATTCCACGGTCATGGGAATGATATCATCGCTCGTGCGTACGTACGAAATACCGTCTCCACGATGTGATGTGACTCATTCTACATGATCTTCATTGAATAATGATTATATAAATGAATTGAATGAATTAATATGATATATATTACACTAATCCAATTCTGGAAATTAGGTATCTATAACCTAAAAAGAAGAATAAGAATTTATTCAACAAAACACGCATAAGAAAAAAAAGTAATAAACACCCGAATAACAAGTAGTAATGAAATATTACTAATAAGAAGATAAGAATATGACCATATATGATATGATAAAAATAAGTATTATTTTTTAATAAGTCTATTACATTATTTAAATCATTATATAGAAGGTTCTGACACTTACGAATCAAATCGGACCTAAGGTAAGGGAAAATCTCACAATCTCATTTTTATCTGAGATTGTTTATACTTCAGAATTTACTGGGGAATATTTATCATCCACATCCATGTTTCATCAATATGTAATATTATTTATATCCTACTACATTTGTTTAAATCCAATTTTACCCTTCGATGAGTTTTTAGTTAAAGATATGAAAGGAATTTTTTTTCGTTTTTCGTACGAGGTACTTTTTGACTTTTCTGGCCACAGTAGAAGAAGAATGTTTTTTTAACTTATACGGCCTGAATGGAATTTTAGAACATTATTTCCATGAAGCTTCCTTTACATGTTTTGAAGTTTGTTTTTAATCAAATTCTTTTAGTTTAAAATTGTATGACATTTTAATAAAGGAAAAAATGTTTTTCAAGTGGAAAGGATATTTTTCTCAAGAATGGAGTTCTAGTGTTTTATCAAAATTATTTTCCATCTAAGATAATATAGGGATCTGTTTCTATCCCTATTTTTACATTGATTTGATTATGTTATGATGGAATTATTTTTATGACGTCCTTTTATCTTATATGGATTATGTTATGATGGCATGATGTTTAAGATTCCCATTTTTATTACGTGGGTTATGCTATGATGTATGATTTATGATTTTTTGGCACACATAAGAATGGTTTAATTATGATATGGGTGGGACCTATATCTCCCTCCAATGCATTGGGTAAAGATTTATATCACATGGGATAGACATGGCTGGAACGGCAGGTTAAAATGGATCAGTGAAACAGGACTGAAATGAGGAGTGAACTCGATTCAGAAATGGACTTTGTCAGCTAAGATAGTCTTGGCTATGAGTCTTGACTACTAAGAAATGATTCTCTATGATTATGTGTGTATGCCACAAAGTTTTATGTTTTACGTTATGATTATTGGGATTACATTTCACTACTATTATTTATTCCATGTTATGAAATTATGATCTCTTTTTCCGGTTAACATTTCCCAAATGATATGTTCTTATGAAGATGATCGGATTGATATTTCTTTTGTTTACCCTTACAGAGCATTTGAGCTCACCCTTTTGTATGTTTTCTTTTCCCCAGGTCAGGAAGAAGGATATTAAGTAGGATATTCCAAAATGGGACTCTAGATATGATGAAATAAATGAGAGACAACGTAGATGATTTATGAACCCATTGTTTATGTTTCACAGTTTCTAATGACACTATACCTATGTGGTCCTTTCATGGTTTTGTTATATGTTTTAATAAGTGTACTTCAATTTTGATGTATTAAGAATGTATATAAAGTATGGGTCATTATATAGCATCTCCTTGAGAAGTCAGTTGGAAAGACCTGATGACGAGCAGGGGCAGGCCCAACTCTCTTCCCTAATGCATGAGTACTATCAGTATCCACTAGCTGGAAAGGTATGATAGGTGAAGACACATAAACCAACTCCAGATATGGAATGGAAATAAATCTTCATTCCAGTCACTAAATTCATCATTAATATCCTATAAATAGTGAATGGGAAAATGAAAATCCATGTCCATATCCCAAAAACATTCCAAGAAATAATAATATTGTTGATAGTACTTCCATGAGGGATAGACACACAACTTTATCCCATAAGTGGGGTGTCACATCAGCATGTATCCTCGGAGAAGAAAGACATCTCTTCTCATACAGAGGAATTTCATAGGGATGAATCTCTCATATTATATGGAAAACTAAATCGAAAACATACACCTACTCCCACTAGAGGTAAATGGCCAATCCCAATGGCCACTCCAAGGCAGTAACAAACACCTTCCCATGAAACCCTCTTTTCCTAGAAATTTTCCCAAATCACTCATAATATGGAATCCTAAAATAATTCTCATCAAACACTATTGGTGAATAATGATCTAATCTATGATTTGTCTCTACTTAATGTTGGAGTTAATGAAGACCTCTAATGCTTATTTGTGGCTGCTCAAGATCCCACGCTCCTATTACCAAATTATGAGAGTAGTGGATGAAATTCCAAAGGTACCCAATAGGCACTTCTCCATGAAGTCTTCATTCATGTCTAAAATATAATTGATCTCAAGATCAAATATCCTAATGAGAGTTATGTCATCCTTCTAGGTGCCCAAAAGATCAAGGATAAATGGGGCTTCCCCTTGTTGTAATCGACCATGGTTGTCCTCCCCATAATGATGTTCACTATTAAATTACTCTCTCAAATATTTATATTCATCATGTAAATTTTTTATGCAAATGGAAGAAAGGAATTACATGTGGGGACCAAAAGAAAAACACAGTTAGGGGGTCTAAATTGGTAGAGACCAAGGGTGTCCCCTCTAATGATATTAATCCCCATTGGCATCAATGTCGGATTATTAAGGAAAATTAGGCTTTCTGAGCCTGGATGATCAAGAGAGGCGAGATGATCTGCATCCCCATTCCCTTCTCACCAAGTATGAGACACTTTGAGTATATTTCCCTTGAATCCCTGACATTTACGAATAATATATTCAATAGACCACAGAATGACACCCATCCCTTGGAGCGCGTTGTAACCCAACATTGAGTCGGTTTCCACTTTCATGAAATCCAACCTCCTCTGTCAACAAACATTGAGACCTGAAAGCATGGTCCTCGCCTCTGCCAAAAGTGATGTTCCCTAGCCCATCCAGATTGATAAATCCATGAAGACTGAGCCATGGACATATTACATGACCCCCCCTCCTATCATGATACCATTTACATAAGAACCATTGGTGTTCAGTTTAAGGCCCAGAGAAAGAGGGTGCCAACAAACCCAGTTACCATCAGAAATAATCATTCCTGGAAAATTACCTTGGACATCCTGACTAAGCCACAGCATAGAGGGGGCCTCCTTCCACTAATTGAGAGTCCTAACCATATACCTCAAAATATATTTAGTCTTAATAGTGATCAGGTGACTAGTCGATCTCACCCCTTCGTGACTCCATTTATTAAGAGCATACCACAAGCACTAACTGCATGCCTGCATGACTAAATTACATGCCCTACATTGATGTCCCTCTATCCCCGCACCATGGAACCAGTGAAAAAAATGAAGATCAGAAATTATATGAATGGAGAACGCTATGAAATCACTAAAGAACTTCCATACCTCTTTCACCCAGTCCTTCTCTAAGAACATATGATTTGCACATTCCTCCTTATACCCCTTATAGAAAACGCACCCGGATTCTATACTAACCCTACACCATCTAATATCCTCATCTGCGGGGAGGGCTCTGTTCCAGATCCTCCAAGCAAGAAAATTAATCTTTTTGGGGTTGTCCCTATACTAAATAACCTCATTCCACTCATCCCCTACAACTTGCGGGTAAGAGACTCGTCGATACTCCTTGGTCAAGAAAGCACCAGAAGAGGGTGGGGAAAATACTATTGTATCTAGTTCCAAGGTAATCTCAATATGATGGAACATTTTCAATAGTACCATATCCAGCACAGCCGAAATGAAAGTCAAGTGTAAGATGGCCTTCCTAAAAGATATGTTGGTTGCAGGACAAATAGTGAACTGAATCTCTCCCCACAACAATTGTCATGCCATAACAATACACCTCATGTCCCAAAAAATCCATCATGAATGAGGTCTGAGGGAGGCGATAATGGGACCTATATCACTATAGAGAGGAGAGTAATTGACATCTCGAATGTCCTAATGCCCCGCATAGCTGGCATGCATGGTATTTCTTCATAATATTTGGCATTCCAGCACCTCCCATCCTAGTTTGGTATCCACGCAGGCAAGGGTATCACTATGACTATGTAGGTTTATACAACCTTTTCTAAGAGGCCTCTTCATCCTGTTCCAAGAATCCCAATGTATTATCCCCTCAGAAATTGGGTCCCATATAAAACCCACAATAATTTTATCCATGCTAAGGATAACACATTTAGGAACCATGACAGCCGATAGAGCATGGGTAGGAGTAGCCAAAAGCACGCTGTTAACGAGCACAATCCTCCCTCCAATGGACAGATAATGATTCTTCCATTTGAGAATCCTCTCTGTAATTATTCACACAAGTGGATCGAGATCATGGATACACAACATCTTCAGTGAAAGAGGGTCACCCAGGTATACTGTGGGAGGATCTTCTTTCTGCATGTCCATGGAAAGAATCTTCATCAGATCACGGGGGGCAGAGAAACTGCTAGATATAAAGAAACTGCTCTTTTCCATGTTAATAACCTATCTGCTTCAGTATCCCTATTCCTCCAATATTTTATTCAACCCCAAAATATAACTACAAAAAGTATTAGTGAAAATAATGGAATCATCTATGAACATGATGTGAGATACCGATGTTATTCACATCCTTTTACGATATGGAGAGATCACACCACTATTGATTCTACTTTGCAAGAGCAAGCTAAGCACATCCTGGGAGATTATAAAAATTCTTGTGGATATGGGGTATCCTAGATGAAGACCTTGTGTTTCTTTGAAGAAGACAAAGGATTTTTCCATCAACATAATCGACATCCATGACTAGCTAAAACACCAAAACAAGATGTCAATATTCTATAAAGACATCCCCATACTTTCCAGAAAACTAATTTAAAACAAGGCCATTCTTTTCTGATGCATTTTGATTGGAAGGTAAATCCTTTCTCAACTGAAACACAACCCAAAATGATGGTCATTATCTGATCCTTATTTGGATCACATTCCTTCTAACATAGTAGAGGAAATACCAACCAATATCACAGTCTATGATAAAATAGTCAGGAAGGGTCCACTCTGGTCAGACCAGATAGAGGAACCTCTAGAAAAATATGATGAAGATATACTAAACATGAAAAAATAGTTTTCTATATATAACATACCAATAATGTACTAGCCTTTATCCACTACTCAATATAGTATTTCTAAGTCATTGTTAGAAGATTTTGTGAACGACATTCACCTCAACATATGGAAAACTATTCATCACTTAAAAGTACGAGTACTACCATACGATGAGTATCAATGTCACATCATGGTAATAGAATATTTGAAATGAAAAATTGAATTGGTAGCTCTCCTAACTTCACGACACCCAAATATCGAGAAACAGCAATGAGCCCTTCAGTGTGTGTTCCTCAGGGAATTAATGATATTGTTATAGATGACACAGATACCCTATCTTGTGTTCATATAATAGTATGGTGTGCACATGGATTGTTACCTTTAACCATGATCCTCAAACAAGAATGTTTGATGAAGGTTATAATTTGGAATGTTCTAAATTCATACCATATTAAATAAATGTATTATGTTCGCAATCGAATATATGACCAACAAAAACAGGCCCCAACCGACTCTCACCGACATCGGGCTGGAAGAGAGCAGTTGGTGAAAATAATTTTTCATCAATCATCTGCGAATATCTAGAAATACTTCATCTTATAATATGTTAACTATGTGATAACATAATTGTAGGAAATATCACAATTATCTTCTAAAATGGATGATTTATGTGCGTTTTGTATCATGCACCCACCCCCACATTCAAACAAAACTCTATAAAAACAGAAGATGGGTCATGGTAATTTAATTCATGATAGTTTAGGATAAATGTAACGGCCCGAAATTTTGAATAAATATTGTTTCCTAATTTCATGTGTTATTTTATTTTATTTTTATACTCAACAAAAATGTTTTATTTGATAAACATGATTATAATTAAAATAAGACCATTGGGTTTTGACTGTTATATGACAATCGGTCAATATGACCGCTGTGAACAAAATGTTTTGATTATTGTCTCTAAAAATAAGTAATCTTGGTTGATTATTATAGAAAGAAGATTCTATGGCCTCACCTAGTAGTCTTGGACCGATCGAAGCCCATCTAACATAACTTGGGAAGTAGGTAGCACCATTAGGATTTGTTCTGAACCAAACCCAAGCCAAACTTCATCATGTGAAGCTAGAACAGAATTGCCTTCGCGAGAAGTTCAAACTGATAGAAATTACTACTCGGGCAATGTTGGTCGAGCCTCCCTCGGACTCTCTCACCTTAGCACACCTTACACTTAGGTCATATGCTGGTGTGATAAGGGGCTATGTAAGAAGACTGTAACTGCCTTGTGTAATCCTTTGTTTTAAATAAAAATTGGTATTTCTTCTTATGATGATGTTTATGAATTTTCAAATGACCGGATAAATATAGTATGCATATTTTGATGAATTTTAGAAAAATGATATTTTAAAAATGTTTATGTAAACCTTAAATAATTAAAAATGTGTAATGATTTTCGAAAAATGGTCTTCTACAATTATGTTGAGTACGAAATTTGGAGTCTAATAAGATCAACTTTATTTTTGATGAATAGTAAATTATGAATAGTGATTTTATGATTAGGATTAGTAATATGACCAAATGGATTAGTAATCTCACTTAAAAAAAGTTTTAAAATAATCTAGGCACCTTGATTAAGTAATGGGATTCAATAAAATGGTTAAATAACGGTTTCATAAATTATTATTCAAGTATTAGTTTTTTCGAGTGAATAGTGTTTTTTAATTAAAAAATTAAATTAAAAATATTTAGAAAATTATTTTTATAAAATGGATTTCATTTTTGAACTCAGAGCACCGATATTATGTTATGGTAATTTTTGGGGTTTTTTCTGAAAAAATGAATTTTCAGTGAATAGTGTATTTATTTAAAAATAAATTTAAAAATATTTAGAAAATTATTTTTATAAAATGGGGTTCATTTTTGAAATCAGAGCATTGATATTTGGTTAGTGTGAAATTTTGGGATTTTTCTGAGAAAGTTGAATTTTCAGTGAATAGTAAAAATGCTGTTTTAGGGTTTCGGTATGTTTAATGACATCATAGCTGTGTCATGATGATGTCATGAGATATTTTAAGGGTTGTCCGGCAAAGGGTGATGAATTATTGTTTTGGGGGCCCCATGTGGCCTAACTCCATGGTAAATGCCAAGGGAGAGCACATGGGTTTGAGAAAAGTACATGTGAGGTGTCTCTTGGCCATTAATGCCTTGTCCCCTCACTTTCCCTATAAATACCAAGCCCTCCTCTCATCCATTCGACTCCCCACTCTTCCCCAACGATGTTATAGTCTCATTACCTCCCAAGTAGTCCTCCCATGGTGCCCCCAATCCCTCAAGGTCCCAACCTTTGAGGTTTAAGAGTTACATTTTAAGGTAAGGGATCCGACCTCTCTCTTTCATTTCAAGTAATCTCTTTTATGTCATTACTTTTATGCTCCATGTTCTTATGTTGGAGGATGTTATTTTATACTCATACTACATCCCTTTTCATTATAATATAATGAGAGATCCCCTCTTACTCTCATTATTTCGTTTTATGAAGTTTTAAGTGGCGCTGTTAGGCTGCCGAAATTTTTGTAACGGATTCTTTCTCCCTTCTCATTTTTCAAGATCTATTTTCATGTAAAGTATTTCAAGTTCCTTTTTATTATATTGGAGTATGATATATAAATTTATCATAATGATCTTTTATGATCATATGATGAGAGACCCCATTTGATCTCTTCAATTCAGTATTTTGATGTTTTAAGTGGCGCCGTTAGGCTGCCGAATTTTTAAGTGGTTCTTCACCCTTCTCGTTTTGAAGTTATACTTTCATGTCAATTCTTTCAAATTCCTTTTTGTTATGTTGGGGTATGATCTCTATATCTATCATACTGGACTCTTATTTTCATATGATGAGAGACCCCATTTGATCTCTTCAATTCAGTATTTTGATGTTTTAAGTGGCGTCGTTAGGCTGCCGAATTTTTCAGTGGTTCTTCACCGTTCTCGTTTTGAAGTTATACTTTCATGTCAATTCTTTCAAGTTCCTTTTTGTTATTTTGGGGTATGATATATATATCTATCATACTGGACTCTTATGTTCATATGATGAGATACCCCATTTGATCTCTTCAATTCAGTATTTTGAAGTTTTAAGTGGCGCCGTTAGGCTGCCGTATTTTTAGGGGATTCTTTCACCCTTCTCATTCTTTTCAAAGTTCTACTTTCATGTCAAGTCTTTCAAATTCCTTTTTAATTATGTTGTGGAATTATCTCTATATCTATCATACTGAACTCTTATGTTCACATGATGAGAGACCCTATTTGATCTTTTCAAATCATTTTTGTTGAAGTTTAAGTAACGCCGTTAGGCTGCCGAACTTTCATAAGAGAAATCTAAATTTTTTCTTCCTTCAATGTTTTTCATTTCAAATGGTATGTACTTGAAATTTCATTACCATGATCATGTATCCTTCTTATTCTGTCCATCTACTATTTTATGGGTCATTTATGAATGTTTGACCCATTTTCCCTCTCTTTTTAATGTCTTCTAAAACCTCGTAACATAGCTGTTATGCTGCAGAATTTCCGTCTCAAAATGTCTCTCCCTTTTTCTAAAGTTCTTTTATATTATTAAGTGAATACTAAAATCTCTTTCTTCTAAAGGGGTATTCACATATATACCAAAATGTTATATTTTAAATTCTGGGATTTACATACATGAGACCCACCTTCCTTTTCTGTGGGTTTTAAAGTGACCTAAAGATCATGTCTTTAAAGCAGTTTTTAAAACGTTATGATTATGAAATGAAACCCATTTATTTTATGCTATATGGGTTATTTATGAAATGTTTGATGATGATATATGTGGCTCACATGATAATAAAGGCAAATTTAAGGGTGCACCCTGATAGCGCTCCAATGCATTGGGTAATGATGTAACCACTAGAGATTACAATTTTCATGATACCTTGGTGAATAACCTTGGTAATTTTCAAATGACACCTTGGGGATGGACCTTGGTGATATGTTCATGATTGTCTATGTTAAATTATATAGCCACGTCTTCAAGTTATGAAAAATGTTATTTTTATTATGAAATGCATCACGATTTCTTTATCATGTCTTAAAGTTATTTTCATGACCTTATTTAAGTATCTCAAGTTCACATGTAAAATGTTTCTCTTGTTTCCCTTACTGGGCCTTCTGCTCACCCTTTCTTTTGATGTATGTCCCCAGGTTATGAGATGCAGTAATGAACCTAGGATGAACTTAAGGAGAAGCCTTTCAAGTGTTTAAGAAGAATGCTTTATGTTGTTTTCATGTATTATGTTCCTGGTTTCCAAGACACTAAACCTTAAAGATCCTCAGTTTTGTGTAATGTAATGAAAGTTTATGTTATAAAAAGGCAGGATGCTATAGTTGGTATCAAAGGATGGTTTAGTTATTTGTGGAAATTAGGATATGAAAACATTAGGAAGAATCCTATAGAAAAGTTTATATATAGGAAATCTTCCTGGTATTTCGGTGAGTATTGAGTAATGGGTTGCCAAGAAAATATATCCCTGTCTGGATACGAGCAGGTAGAAGTGGCTCTGGCATAGATGTACATAGGGGTAAAACCCGAAAACACCGCTTTGAGCTAGACTCAAACGGGAACTGGTACACGACAACGGGCCTTGCTGCACTCTTGGTTACGACACTCCCGGGGGATATGCTTTAGTAAATTCATAAGCTTAGTATGAACCATTGTTAAAGGAACAAAGATAAAATAAAATAAAGATTCACATAAGAATATATGATCATGGATAACCTAGATGAGAACCTAGGGGATCACAACTTGGGTATAATTTTCTTCTACAAGTTATCCTTATATGATTTAAGTTCCTTTTCATGATTATTAGCTAAGTATTTAAGCCCCTAATTATACTTTCTATTCGTAGTTAATGGTGGGAAATGGAAGAACATGTCCCAAAAACCAATGTGATAGGAAATGCGACGATTGCCGTATTAATATGAAAGAGATGATTAGGGGATTAAAAGATGATTATTATTTTGGAAAACTTTCACTATTTTGGGGACCCTATATGATTGAGGAAAATAGATTACTACGGTATTTTCATTGGGGAGTAAGGTTGACTTATATTTTGAATAATCGATGAATTTATAGTGGACTTATAGTAATTTATGTTACTTACGGGAATGATTAACCTATCTTGGGTAAAATAAGTTTAGGTTAGCTACTTTTGTTATAAGATGTTAGGAGTGGTTGATGTTGTTTGGAGATGAACAATGAAGTTTATTTTGGAAGACTATGTTATCAAATCTTTCTTGTATTTGGGTTTCAATCATAGTTTGGTTTATTTTGAGGAATCTTAAGGACCATTATTTACGGAAAGGTCTATGATGTACATTGGGTAGTACCATGGAACTTTGAAGATTTAAAAGTAGTTTCCATTCCTATGGGATTCTTTTTGAAGAGTTGTTTTACCTTACCCATTCTATTTTTGGGATAATGTTTAAAGATAGAAGAAATAGATAGTTGATCATTTGTGGATTATGTGATTCCCTAGAAGATGATTCTTGTGTTTTGATAAGACCAAGTAGTTTTGAATGCTCATCGTTTGGAGAAAAGATTACTTTTGGTAAAAACTTATTAATGTATGAAACTCTACATTAAGGTAGATATATTTCCTTATGTTTTTGTTATATGTTGTAAATGAATTCCTCAAAGTTATTAAAAGGAACATAAAACAAAAACGTTTTTGGTTTACGTTTCCTACTAGGTAATCAAAGACCGCTTACACACATCATAATTTTGGGATTTTCTGCTGGTTAACTTCCTCCTAATAATGTTTTCTATCACTCTCCTTTAGAACGTGACCCTTTTTTTTCTCCTCCATGTCCATGTTTCCTACATGGAATCCTAGTATGAGTAAACTCGGGTGGCCTTTGTACTCCCTTTTCCTTCTTTTAAAGTAATGGTGGTACTGACTCTTTTTCCGATGTGGGACATTCAATGAAATTTCAAAACCCAATTTTAAAAATTGCGAGGACGCAATTTCTTAAGGGGGGAAGATTGTAACGGCCCGATATTTTGAATAAATATTGTTTCCTAATTTCATGTGTTATTTTATTTTATTTTTATACTCAACAAAAATGCTTTATTTGATAAACATGATTATAATTAAAATAAGACCATTGGGTTTTGACTGTTATATGACCATCGGTCAATATGACCGCTGTGAACAAAATGTTTTGATTATTGTCTCTAAAAATAAGTAATCTTGGTTTATTATTATAGAAAGAAGATTCGATGGCCTCACCTAGTAGTCTTGGACCGATCGAATCCCATCTAACATAACTTGGGAAGGAGGTAGCACCATTAGGCTTTGTTCTGAACCAAACCCAAGCCAAACTTCATTATGTGAAGCTAGAACAGAATCGCCTTCGCGAGAAGTTCAAACTGATAGAAATTACTACTCGGGCAATGTTGGCCGAGCCTCCCTCGGACTCTCTCACCTTAGCACACCTTACACTTAGGTCATATGCTGGTGTGATAAGGGGCTATGTAAGAAGACCGTAACTGCCTTGTGTAATCATTTGTTTTAAATAAAAATTGGTATTTCTTCTTATGATGATGTTTATGAATTTTCAAATGACCGGATAAATATAGTATGCATATTTTGATGAATTTTAGAAAAATGATATTTTAAAAATGTTTATGTAAACCTTAAATAATTAAAAATGTTTAATGATTTTCGAAAAATGGTCTTCTACAATTATGTTGAGTACGAAATTTGGAGTCTAATAAGATCAACATTATTTTTGATGAATAGTAAATTATGAATAGTGATTTTATGATTAGGATTAGTAATATGACCAAATGGATTAGTAATCTCACTTAAAAAAAGTTTTAAAATAATCTAGGCACCTTGATTAAGTAATGTGATTCAATAAAATGGTTAAATAACGGTTTCATAAATTATTATTCAAGTATTAGTTTTTTCGGGTGAATAGTGTTTTTTAATTAAAAAATTAAATTAAAAATATTTAGAAAATTATTTTTATAAAATGGATTTCATTTTTGAACTCAGAGCACCGATATTATGTTATGGTAATTTTTGGGGTTTTTTCTGAAAAAATGAATTTTCAATGAATAGTGTATTTATTTAAAATTAAATTTAAAAATATTTAGAAAATTATTTTTATAAAATGGAGTTCATTTTTGAAATCAGAGCATTGATATTTGGTTAGTGTGAAATTTTGGGATTTTTCTGAGAAAGTTGAATTTTCAGTGAATAGTAAAAATGCAGTTTTAGGGTTTCGGTATGTTTAATGACATCATAGCTGTGTCATGATGATGTCATGAGATATTTTAAGGGTTGTCCGGCCAAGGGTGATGAATTATTGTTTTGGGGGCCCCATGTGGCCTAACTCCATGGTAAATGCCAAGGGAGAGCACATGGGTTTGAGAAAAGCACCTGTGAGGTGTCTCTTGGCCATTAATGCCTTGTCCCCTCACTTTCCCTATAAATACCAAGCCCTCCTCTCATCCATTCGACTCCCCACTCTTCCCCAACCAATTTATAGTCTCATTACCTCCCATGTAGTCCTCCCATGGTGCCCCCAAGCCCTCAAGGTCCCAACCTTTGAGGTTTAAGAGTTACATTTTAAGGTAAGGGATCCGACCTCTCTCTTTCATTTCAAGTAATCTCTTTTATGTCATTCCTTTTATGCTCCATGTTCTTATGTTGGAGGATGTTATTTTATACTCATACTACTGCCCTTTTCATGTTCATATAATGATAGATCCCCTCTTACTCTCATTATTTCGTTTTATGAAGTTTTAAGTGGCGTTGTTAGGCTGCCGAAATTTTTGTAACGGATTCTTTCTCCCTTCTCATTTTTCAAGATCTATTTTCATGTAAAGTATTTCAAGTTCCTTTTTATTATATTGGGGTATGATCTATAAATTTATCATAATTATCTTTTATGATCATATTATGAGAGACCCCATTTGATCTCTTCAATTCAGTATTTTGATGTTTTAAGTGGCGCCGTTAGGCTGCCGAATTTTTAAGTGGTTCTTCACCCTTCTTGTTTTGAAGTTATACTTTCATGTCAATTATTTCAAGTTCCTTTTTGTTATGTTGGGGTATGATCTCTATATCTATCATTACTGGACTCTTATTTTCAAATGATGAGAGACCCCATTTGATCTCTTCAATTCAGTATTTTGAAGTTTTAAGTGGCGCCGTTAGGCTGCTGAATTTTTAAGTGGTTCTTCACCGTTCTCGTTTTGAAGTTCTACTTTCATGTCAATTCTTTCAAGTTCCTTTTTGTTATTTTGGGGTATGATCCCTATATCTATCATACTGGACTCTTATGTTCATATGATGAGAGACCCCATTTGATCTCTTCAATTCAGTATTTTGAAGTTTTAAGTGGCACCGTTAGGCTGCCGTATTTTTAGGGGATTCTTTCACCCTTCTCATTCTTTTCAAAGTTCTACTTTCATGTCAAGTCTTTCAAATTCCTTTTTAATTATGTTGTGGAATTATCTCTATATCTATCATACTGAACTCTTATGTTCACATGATGAGAGACCCTATTTTATCTTTTCAAATCATTTTTGTTGAAGTTTAAGTAACGCCGTTAGGCTGCCGAACTTTCATAAGAGAAATCTAAATTTTTGCTTCCTTCAATGTTTTTCATTTCAAATGGTATGTACTTTAAATTTCATTACCATGATCATGTATCCTTCTTATTCTGTCCATCTACTATTTTATGGGTCATTTATGAATGTTTGACCCATTTTCCCTCTCTTTTTAATGTCTTCTAAAACCTCGTAACATAGCTGTTATGCTGCAGAATTTCCGTCTCAAAATGTCTCTCCCTTTTTATAAAGTTCTTTTATATTCTTAAGTGCATACTAAAAGCACTTTCTTCTAAAGGGGTATTCACATATATACCAAAATGTTATATTTTAAATTCTGGGATTTACATACATGAGACCCACCTTCCTTTTCTGTGGGTTTTAAAGTGACATAAAGATCATGTCTTTAAAGCAGTTTTTAAAACGTTATGATTATGAAATGAAACCCATTTATTTTATGCTATATGGGTTATTTATGAAATGTTTGATGATGATATATGTGGCTCACATGATAATAAAGGCAAATTTAAGGGTGCTCCCTGATAGCGCTCCAATGCATTGGGTAATGATGTAACCACTAGAGATTACAATTTTCACGATACCTTGGTGAATAACCTTGGTAATTTTCAAATGACACCTTGGGGATGGACCTTGGTGATATGTTCATGATTATCTATGTTAAATTATATAGCCACATCTTCAAGTTATGAAAAATGTTATTTTTATTATGAAATGCATCGCGATTTCTTTATCATGTCTTAAAGTTATTTTCATGACCTTATTGAAGTATCTCAAGTTCACATGTAAAATGTTTCTCTTGTTTCCCTTACTGGGCCTTCTGCTCACCCTTTCTTTTGATGTATGTCCCCAGGTTATGAGATGCAGTAATGAACCTAGGATGAACTTAAGGAGAAGCCTTTCAAGTGTTTAAGAAGAATGCTTTATGTTGTTTTCATGTATTATGTTCCTGGTTTCCAAGACACTAAACCTTAAAGATCCTCAGTTTTGTGTAATGTAATGAAAGTTTATGTTATAAAAAGGCAGGATGCTATAATAAACACCATCCCACACTGATGGGGTCTATTTCTACCCAACCCTTAAGGCTAAAAAAAGCACCAAGGGTTGTGAATATAGAACAATAATAGCCTCATTCCATGGGGATGGGGTCTTTTTCACCCCAACAACCTCTGCTCAGTGGGAATAGGGATTCTCCCAATGAGGTAAATTAATACCGAATTAAACCTCTCAGTTTTTCACATCCCATGATTTAGAGCCATCACTTAGAACATGTATGACTAAATTATCTGTAAATTCCCTTTATATAACTTTCTACCACGAAGTTCCCAAAAAATCAGCAAAGGACAGTATAAGGCCCCATGGAGTGCATATATGAATAAATTTTCATAATGACCTTAATATAATTCCTATAAT